>OY284414.1:39596010-41996010 GCA_958301585.1 Merodon equestris | reverse complement strand
CGGCACCCACCACGTCGGCCCCAAGGGTGCGCCACCGTGCACGAGCGAAGGCGGGACAGTCGCAGAGAAAGTGTTCCGCTGTGTCGTCCTCCTCGCAACAAGCAGCACAGGTAGGCGTCTCACTGATGCCAAGCACGTAAAGATGCCTGGCAAAAGTGTAATAGCCCGTAATGACGCCCGTTAGCCTTCTGCAGTCATTTCTTCTTAAGGATAAGAAGAATGTTGCGGACTTTTTACAGACGTCAGGGCGTACGCGCTTAGTCATCCTGCATCCTGGATATTCCTTCCATCTGCGACTGTGTACGTTAAAGACCCAGTCATTGATGTCAGATTTAACCGTTGAAGCTGGTAGACCTAAGGCGGGTTCAGGCCCTGAGAAACTCTCCTCTGAGCCTTTTCTAGCGAGTTCATCGGAGATCTCGTTTCCTGGGATTCCAGAGTGACCTGGAACCCATACAAGCCTAAGTGAATTAAATCTTCCGATTTTGTTCAAAAAGGTCTTGAGTTCATGCACTAGTTTGGAGTTGGACAGAGGATTGGATACAGCTTTGAGTGCAGCTTGGCTGTCACTGCAGACACATATGCTCTTTCCCCTCCATCTGTGTTTCACAACATAGTGCATGGCCATTAGGATTGCGTAAATCTCCGCCTGGAAGACAGACGCATATTTTCCTAACGAGAAGTGCAGTCGAATGTTTTCGCGCTCGAAGAAAACTCCGGCGTCGGATCCCTGATCAGTCCTGGAGCCATCTGTGAAGATGCGAAGATATTCTATTCCAGGTTCAGTGTCTGGCCAAAGCCAGTCCTGACGCCAAGGAACTGTGACTGTCTAGTTACAGCGCAGTAGGATGGCAGGTGTCATTGCGTCAGAGGGCATATCCATGAGACAGTGATCGTAGGATATTTCTCTCTCAAGTACACTTTCACTCCACTGCGAGTTGTACCAAAGACCATTCCTCTTTAGGCGAGAAATAGTTTTCAGTGCACACCCTCTGATATATATGTCAAGGGGTGGAAGGTTCATCATAGCATCCAAAGCAGCTCCCGGTGTGCTGGGGAAAGCCCCCGTGCAACTGAGGCAGACCGCTCTTTGGAGTTTGGTGAGTGAAGCCACAGCGTGTTTTTGTGTCAGCCTGCTCCACCAAACAACCGATGCATATGAGATTATCGGTCTTACCATTGCCGTGTAGATCCAAAGGACCTTTTTCGGCGATAAGCCCCATGTTTTGCCAAAGGCACCTTTGCATTGCCAGAAAGCTGACAGCGCTTTGGTGGTTTTGGACTCAACATGTTTTGACCAGAGAAGTTTGTTATCTAGAATGACTCCCAGATACTTAGCTTCCTTGGATATAGGGATGGGAATGCCTTTTAGCACCAGCTGAGCAATGCCAGTTGTTTTCCTCCTTCTCGTGAAGAGAACGACATCGGTCTTAAGAGGATTGACCGACAGCCCATTTCTCGTGCACCAGTCTTCGATCACGTTTAGCGCCGCCTGCGCTTTGAGACAGACATTCGCTAAACATGAGCCGACAGAGAGAACAGCAACATCATCCGCATAGGCCTGGGCATAGATTCCAGAGGCATTGAGAGCATCTAGCAGAGAGTCGACCACCATGCTCCATAACAGCGGAGACAAGACGCCACCTTGCGGGCAGCCCCTGTTTACTCCAGACTTGACACAATGTTCGAGGCCTGCATCAGCGATCAGTGTCCTGTGCACGAGCATTGCTTTGATCCACAAAACCAGTGCTTCATCTACGCCATGCCGTCTAGCAGCATTACACATGCTGTCAAAAGTAGCGTTATCAAAAGCTCCCTCAATGTCGACAAAAATGCCTAGTGCGTACTCTTTCCTTTCGAGAGCGCATTCAATTCTCCCAACTAGGTTTTGAAGCGCAGTCTCGCAGGATTTTCCGCGCTGATAAGCATGTTGCATGTCCGACAGAGGATGCATTCGAAGAGCAACTTTGCGCACGTACAACTCTACTAGTCTTTCCATGCTTTTCAGCAGGAATGATGTTAGACTTATTGGTCTGAAACTCTTGGCTAATGAGTAATCCTCATTCCCTATTTTGGGAATAAAGACCACTTTCACCGCGCGCCAAGGGATAGGTATGTAGGCAAGTGCCAGGCTAGCAGTGAAAATTCTTTTCAGTGTAGGAAGCAGCTGTCTTATACCTTTTTGCAGCATAACGGGGTATATCCCATCAGTGCCCGGCGACTTAAAGCCATCGAAGGATGCCACAGCAAATTCAATGGCCTCAGTAGTTGCCACGCGTGACGCAACATACCAGCTACGCCGAGTTGTTTTCATCGCTACAGCCGCAGTATCCAATGAGGGAGTGTGCAACGAGCCGATGATAGTCTGATTTCCCGGAAAATGGGTCTGAAACAGTAAACTAAGAGTTTCTGCTTTAGACTCGGTAAAGGTACCATCAGACTTTCTGAGTACCTCCAGCCTTGTCGATTTTCCTCGTTTGAGGACTTTAACCAACTTGCTGGTCGCGCTTAGGGATTTGATCTCTTCGCAGAAAGACTTATAGGAATCATTCTTCGATTTTCGAATAAGCTTCTTATATTCCTTCTGCTTCGATCGATATTTATTCCAGTCATCTATTTAAGCGATCTGTTCAGAAGACTTCTGGCTTCCCTACGAAGCCGTTGGAGCTCAGCATTCCACCAGGGAACCGGCTTCCTGTTGGGAGGTTTTTTGACAGGACATGCGAGTTCAATACATTTGGTGATGGCGCTGTTCAGGTTATGAACTGCATCCTCCACCGATTGATTAGTTTTGAGTTTAGGCGGGGCTTGAGTGGATTTCTCAAGCTCCTCCCTAAATCGCACCCAGTCCGTTTTTCTCGGATTCCGCTTGGGCTGCGAGGGGGAGATCCCACACTTCAATTGGAATTCGACGTATCTATGGTCTGACAGCGTAACAACTGGTAAGACTCTCCAGTTGGTGATGGCCTTCACATGCCTATTAGACAGGGTTAGGTCAATCACTTCGTGTCGTCTCGCCGTCATAAAGGTTGGTTGAGAGCCAACATTGTTGATGATAAGGTCAGACGAAAGAATAAAGTTTAAAAGATGGTCTCCTCTCCGGTTGCATTTGCTGCTGCCCCAAAATGTGTTTTGAGCGTTAGCATCGCAACAGATGATGAGTCCAATCCTTCTGGCTTCACAGTACTCTACGAGTTCGGAAACCGCTTTAGGTGGCGGGGGTAGTACCGATTCGTAGAGGAAGTAAGCAGACGCCACGACGAAGTGTTCAATTTCTCCGTGCGCCTTGTAGCTCACTTTCGCAGCTACCAGATCTTGACCACAGAATTGACCAAGTTTGGTTGCCGATAGCGTATTCGATATGATGAGGCAGACCCTGGGCCTTTCGGATCGCTCATCATAAAGGATTGTAGCATCACGTATGCCACCAAGACCACACAGGCGTTTGTTCCACACCCATGGTTCTTGAATGGATACAATGTGATGATTTGTACTACTGCATGCAATTCTGCTACTTAGAAGAGCGGTAGCAGCCTTGCAATGCTGTAGGTTGATCTGAGTAAAAATCATGGATTCATACTGGGGAACACGTTCCATCCTTCGACTACTTGACATCAAAATGTAATACAATCCTACCAAGGCCGAAGTAGGGACGTGAGTCGTACGCGGTTTTCAGGGCCTCAACAGAGCCATTGTCCATTCCCACTACCAGAGTGAAGCCCTCTTTTTTCAGAGAGTTCTTTTTCTCCTTGTAGGAATAGACAGTCCAGGCCCTCGTGTCGAGTCCCGGGTTCTGCGCACGTAGTCGCGTCAGCACTCTCAGCTTGTTTCCGGGTTTTCCCGAAATCCAGCAGATGGCGCGCGTTAGTTTCGGGAGACTAACTACTTGATAAGTGCTAGTTCCCCGGGGGGGATTTTCGGCACCATGCTCCTGACCCAGGCAGATGTCTGCTGAGAGGAACAGCTCACCACGAAGGTAGCATTCATCAAAGCAGACCTATCCGCTTGAATACAGAAGCCTGTTGCTGAAGCTAGCTCCAGTAGATGATCCTCGCAGTGTTGGCAATCTGCGCTGGTCATTCTGCTGTCACTGCCAGCCTTCCCTATCCTGACCTTTTCGGAGGAGATGGCTGCCTCTTTGTAGGAGAGGTGCTTGTCTCGACTCTTTACGGTCATTTGTGTTGCCTTTCCAGAGGAAGGGGTTTTTTTTTTTTTTTTTTTTTTTTTAATTCATTTTTATTTCATATTATCTTATATCTATCTTACCCTAGTCAAAAATGCTTAAAACTAGCTTAACTATCTTAACAAATGTAACTATCTTACTGGCCCTAGGCGGACACTCTAAAACAAACAGAACAATTGAAACATATGTCTTTCGACGTCTACATGAATTTACTATTACCATTATTATAACTAACTTAAGCTCTCCCCAGCTCTTACCTTTTTCGGTTCGAGCTCCTGCTCCCTTCCGACGCCGCTTTCGAACAGCTTTGCCAGCCTGAGGGTTGTTATGATGCAAGACCGCTTCGCCTTCTGCGATCAGAGTCTGTCTGCCAGCATCATCACCTTTTTCGTCGGTGGCACCGACCATGACAGGACCCTGAACATCTTCAGCTCCGTCAGTTTTGGAACTTGGCACGCTCTTATTGGGAGTTTGACCGTCACCAATAAGAGGAGGAGTGTTTGAGGCGCATGCCGAAAGTGCTGGCATTCTTGTGCCTCCAGCAACAGCCTTTACTAGCCGCCGACATTTTCTGCGCTGCGCGCCGGCAAGAAATGCGGGATCTGCAGGTGAGAGGGTCGGATGGGCTTCGGTAGGGGATACCTCCGCCGATCTGATCCTCTTACCTGCCTTTCCCAGAGGTTCGCCCTCAATCTTCGTGCTTTCGGCTGTGCCAGCCTCTTTGCACGATTTTCGGGCACGCCTCTTCCTCCTTCTTTTTGGGCACTTAGCAGTGCAATCTACAGCACGTCCCAATTCTGGGGCGCGTTCAACCTTGGCGGTTTCCCGTGCCGCACCATCGTCGGTGTCACCTCTGTCGGTTGCACCGCTCACGCTCAGTCCAACCAAGTGGTCGGACAATGAGCCGCAGGAGTCGGTGTCGTTCCGGGCTGCCGGAGAGTTAAGAATGACTGGTGGGGCCTCCAGAATCCTTGCCCCGGCCGCGATCAGGGAGATCACGGGTGGATTTCCTCTATTGCGGGTGCCACCTGGAGTATTTCCATCCATCTGGTTGTCCATTCATTCATGTCTAACTCGGGGTTCTCCGGGTCTTAGTTCGAGGTCATTGACCTCTTAAGCCCCTCCGCCGCGACAAGGCGCCCGAAGAGCGAAGGGCTTATTGTTAGTACAGGTAATGACTCTCTAGAGGAACTTGAAGCCAAGAAACAATTACTGACTCTTCCTTCCCTTTCCTTTTCCCCCGTAACGTAGTTATTAGTATGCGAAATTCGCATACCGAGCTATACTCCAGCCTTTCTGTAGCGTCTCGGGCTTCGCTGTAGGTGGCCATTCTCTCCCGTGTACTCGTGAGAACAAAATTTCTTAATTAAAAAATATTAAAGAGAGTGATGCCTCTCAAATGCTATCGCCCGCTAGAGCCTGTGAGCCCAACAACAACATCGATATCTTTTGCCGACATTGCTGCCGGACGGAAAGCAGAAGATGTCTCTTCACTCTCCGACTCCGCCTCCACGTTCTGTGGAGAATCTGTAAATATGCTCTCAGATGAAATCCCAAACGCGGAAGAAAACGAAACCACCATTGTGGAGAATAAGCCTCTACAACCTGGTGGCTTCGTCAAACTTTAGTCGCCTGAACAAGGCCGCCATTAAGCAGGGAAAAACTATTGATGAACTAGCTCTAGCATGCGCAAAATCTGCCCCTGCCATTAAGGGTACGGAACCAAAACGTGTTCCTTCCAGCAACAACACCCCGCCGAACCCTGCCACCAAACGCAGGCGAATTCGCAACCCGACAAAGAAGCTTCAGCAGTGTAGCTGGAAAAATAATATTCAGAGCCGACTCCAATGATCTGGCAGCAAACTCCTTATTATAGCACAAATGGTAGCAATTCAGAAGGCTGCGACTGACACCTAGATTGAACTGTTAGGTAAGGGGACCAAAGCACACTTCAAGGGGTCGACATATAGACCAGGTTGGCTCTACTTTGTGCCGAAGTAGTGACAGCTGATTGGATGAGGTCCAGCTTCACGGCTATGAAGGAAAATAGCAGACTTGATGTCAAACTTGTGGAATAAGACACTTTCCGGAAACCTGACATCGTTCGGGGCTATTTTTCACAGAATATCTGTCTACTCATAACTAAGGTTTAGGCGACGCTGGACTCACAGAACGATGGCCAATATGCATAGCTCTGGAGAGTCATGCAAAGCACACCAGATAAAGAAAAAGACCTCCTGCATCTGGTTCTAGCAATAAGCGACAAGTCTTTAGACCGGCTGCTAGAACTAAAATGCAATATGGCTTATCGTTTTCATGATGTCAAAATCATTTTAAAAAGTCACGAAAAGGAACCTTCACCGGTCGCTGTAGATACTAGTACGCTTGTTTCACGCACTGCCCTATACACGGCAGTAACTGTTAAAAATTATATTGAATAATATGTCCAAAATTATGTTAAACAAAAATATTTGAATCTTTACCCTATACTATTGAAGCGTATTATTTGCTATCGTATTATATTACGAATTCTTGTGGAGACTTTGTATTATAAATTAAAATGATTTGTTATCTATATGTAATTTAATCGGTACTTAACCTTTGAGTAGTAAAGGCGCTATTTTTGAATTCGAGTTATCGGTATTTCTTTCTTAACGCCACCCGGTCCTTTTTTTAGTCGGAACGTAGTCTTTATTTTAAGGTGCCGAAACCCGGAACGAGAGACGTCGAGTACTAATTTAGTTTATCGAATAGCGTATAACGATAGAAATGGAACTATCCGCGCGGTGCGCGTACAGAGGCCAGGTCACAAAAATCGTGAAAAGCGCCTCCGAGTTTCTTGACTCTGAAAAATCTAAACTGGTCTCTGAAGATTGCTACGAGGAAATAGAAGAGCAGCTTGTGGCGTTTATACAGCGTTTAACGGCTGCTAAAAGCTGCCTCAATACAACGAACCAAGAGGTGAAGACCAAAAATCTCATCAAGATCGAAGATCTGGATAAAGATCTAGAAAAAGTGGCTGAGTATCAAGACGTTGCCATTAACGTTCTTTCGCGTTTGAATTCACGGCTGCGCAAACTGCAGGCGAAGCAAGCTCCAAGACCAGCACCAACGAATTCGGAATATACATACGTCCCTTAACACATCTATCGTGGGTGGGTCACACAAACTCCCCAAACTCCCGCTTAAGAAATTCGATGGTAGTTTCCAGGAGTGGTTATCATTTTGGGAGCAGTTCCGCGGTGCAGGGCATGAAAACGGCATTTTAACATCGTCCGACAAATTCAGCTATCTTGAGTCAGTATTGGTGGGAAACGCAAAAAAGGTTATTGCGGGATTTACTGCTTCGGGAAAGTGTTACGAAGCAGCGGTCGCTCTTTTACAAGACCAATATGGTGATACGGAACGGTTAATTGACAAGAATATGCAGCAGTTACTTTCCCTTCGTTACATACAATCAAAAACCGATGCTCTAGGCCTGCGTAATCTCTACAATTCAATTACATCTAGCTGTCGTACTCTCACTGCTCTACAAGTACCTACGCACCAGTATAACATCATGCTCAAGTCCATATTGCTTCGATGCTTACCGGTTGACCTGCGCATCGATTATTTTCGTTTGAACGAGAAAGACACAAGAGGTATAGTACACATTCGCTAATTGGGAATGAGCAGGTACATAGCATAATGCAATTTTTAAAAAGGGAAGTTGAATCGTTGGAAAAAATAGGTTTGTCTCTGTCATCCCAAACATAAGAAATCCGTCGTCTCCCTCATCTACAAGCACTGCAACTAGTCTAATATCGGTAAGTGAGAAGAATCTATGTGTATTTTGCAAATTTGACAAGCACGCAACAAGGGAATGTGACAGCAGTTTAACGATTACCGAGAAAAAAAAAGGAAATGTTGGAAAAAGGTGGCCGATGTTTTCGATGCGCAAACCGTGGACATAATTCCAAAAATTGTTGAAGCGCCAAATGGATAACTTGCACAAAGTGCAAGGGAAAATACCTCACTTCCTTATATGACCCATTATACATTACGAGTAATTCGAAGAATGTGTCAGTGCCGAAAGTCCTCTTAATCTATGCGCATGTAATTCGTTTGTAAACTCAAATATCTTTTTAAAGACAGCTCGGGGCATCGCTGCAGCCTCGGAGCAAGATAAAAAACTACTGATTCATTTTATCATCGATGGCGGTAGCCAATACTCCTATATCCGCCAGGATTCGGCGACAAAGCTCAATCTCGAGTCTGTGGGCGAAGTAAATTTTCCCCTAATCCCTTTTGGAAGCGAACAATAATCCCCATTCAAGAGATATCAGAAGGTAAAGATGTCCATCACTAGCCAATTTAACAACAAAAATGTAGAAATTGAAACTGTTGTTGTCCCTGAAATATGCATCGACGTATTAAACGCTCCTGACACCACTTGTACATCATTTCATGGTCTGAAAGTAGCTGACACTCGGCAAGCCAGCACTGATACAGTTGATGGTCTCAGTGCACTAATTGGGTCCGACTTCTATTGGTCAGCAGTGACAGGCAAACAAAAACGAATTTCTCACAATCTGAGGGCTGTAGAAAAGATCTTTGGCTGTATGCTACAAGGAACACATTCGTTTGGTAAGAATATCGTTACAAACGAACATTCATGCTTTCCTTCTACTCGTAGCACTACCCTGCATCTATCAGCTCTAAACGACGATATCATAATGTCCTTTTGGTCTTTAGAAGCCATAGGAATTAGAAGCTAAGAAACAGAAAATGAATACCTTGCCGAAGATTTGATCGCCAAATGCATTTCAAGAAAAAGACCCCGATATGAGGCTACTTTACCATGGAAAAATACAGACATCGAAATAAAAAGCAATAAGGTTCATGCACTGAAACGGTTAAGACTACGCGCTTATCGAGAAATCCCGACCAATTCGAAGAGTATGACGCGGCTATTCGACAGCTGGTGTCTGATGGCATTGCTGAGAAAGTTACTCCAGACTCTAAAACCATTTCAAAACGAGTACTCTACTTACCACATCGACCGGTGTATAAGGCAGACAGCACTACAACTAAGATGCGTATTGTGTTTGATGCTTCTTTTCGCGCAGAAGAAAACCCTTCGTTGAATGATCATCTACATGTGGGTGCAGATCATCTACAGGTCAGACAAATAATGAAGAACGCATGCATGAATCTCAGAAAATGGAATTCGAACAGTATACGAGTACGTGAATCACTTTGTTCAGAACAAGTCCCTGCTATACAGAAAGTCTTGGGTTTGTCGTCGTTTGTATACAGTAATGAGCTTGCAGTGGCTCTACAATCCGTTGAATCTTTGATCAATTCTAATTTAACGTAGCATACGAAACGAACTGTGTTACAAACGATCGCTAGGATCTTCGATCCATTGGGTGTATTTGGCCCCGTCGTAATTAAAATGAAAATTATTTTTCAGTCCATTTGGAAGGCCAAATTACTTTGGGACGAGCTCCTCCCATCCGATCTTATGGCAGAGTGGCAAGATAGCATGAACAATTTGTTACAATTATATTGCATTCCTCGTGCCGTTATAACGTTTGCTCCACCATATATCATCCACCTGCACGTATTTGAAGATACGAGTTTGAAAGCGTACGGAACAGTGGCTTACCTCAAATGTATTAGCCCCACAGGTAAGAGTACTGTTTCATTTCTGTGTGCAAAAAGTAGAGTGGCCCCACTCAAGCCGGATGGAATTGGAGAATTAATGTTGCCCAAATTAGAGCTAACCGCAGCATTGACAGCCGCTCGATTATGTTTCTACATCAAATATTCACTGAAGGTTCTTGTGAACCAAATCTGCCTGTGGACCGATTCGAAGATCGCGCTAAGTTGGATTCAAGGAGAGACTGTTCGATGGAAACCCTATGTGCAAAGTCGAGTTGCGGAGATACGCCGCCTTACATCAGTGACGGATTGGAGACATTGCCGTACCAAGGAGAATCCGGCTGATCTTCTTACCAGAGGAGTCGGCTCTCAAAACTTCAAAACTTCTGTGTGGATTCGCGGACCGTCTTGGCTCGAACCTAATGAAAACCATTCAGAGGTGAATGTTTCTTCGCCTGCTGATAGCATAGCACGATTGGCCTTGTTATTACTAACTCTCGGACCTACTGAAGCCCGTCCCGATCCACTATTGTTTTACACAAACTTCAGTTCCTGGATGCGGCTTTTGCGAGTGACAGCTTTTGTCTTCCGTTTCATCAAGCTATGTAAGCGAGAGGGTGCGCCAATTTTCACCAATAGCTTATCCGCTGTGGAACTCGAGATCGCCGAATCATATTGGCTAAGGTACATACAATTTGATCAATTTTATAACGAGATTTGTATATTACAGAAAGGTACCAAGATTCCTACAACTTCAAAGATCTTCAACTATCCCCTTTTTTGGATGATAATGGACTTATGCGCCTTGGTGGTCGTCTTCAATCTTTACCCGATTCACCAGATTTTAAGCATCCGTTGATATTGCCAAAAACCAAATTCGTACCTCGTTGAGCTTCTCGTGGACGACTACCATAGAAGAACCTTACATGGAGGTGTCAACGTCGTCTTATCACAGCTCCGAGAGCGTTTCTGGATTATTAGAGGACGACAGCTTATGAAAAAGCGCCTTAAAAGGTGCATTGTTTGCAAAAGGTTGTGCGGCAAGCTAGTCTCTCAACCAGTTGGGCCTCTACCAGCCGAAAGATTGACATTGTCAAGGCCCTTCGATTGTGTTGGCGTTGACATTGCCGGCCCGCTTTACTATCTGGATAGTTCAACAAGTGAGATGAGCAAGAGTTTTTTTTTATGATTTTTACGTGTGCTGCCGTTCGTTGTGTGCACCTGGAGCTGGTCACGAGTTTGTCAACCGACAGCTGCCTTATGGGGTTTAGGCGATTTATAGCTCGAAGAGGCGCTCCATCTACAATCTACTCCGATAACGCCCGGACATTTTGCAGAGCTGCTTATGAGGTGGCTGGGATAGATCGAATTCTCGAGGTTCTCCAAGAGTTTTTGGCAAATAAACGAATCACGTGGAAGTTCATCGTTGAACGAGCCCCATGGTGGGGAAGTTTTTGGGAGAGGCTGATTCGTACGATAAAGAACGTTTTAAAGGTCGATATAGGGAAGGCAAAACTTACGTACGAGCAGCTTCGAACAGTGATTGCTGAAGCAGAAAGTATAGTGAACATCCGTCCTCTTACATATGTGAGCAGCGATTCTTCAGATGTCGCTCCTCTTACCCCCGCTCATTTTCTGTTCGGTCACGGGGAATTTGCCAACATTCAGCGAGCTGTAAATGAGTCAGGTGAAATTCAGAAGATTTGGAAACAACGACTCAAATATACAAGTATGCTTTGGGTTCGATGGCGCACCGAATACATGCAGCTTCTGCGCTCCTATCACCATAGTCCAGGTAATTCTTCGCTACAACTAACAAAAAATGATGTTGTTCTAGTGTTCGACTCCGGGAAGCCTCGAATAGCTTTGAGACTAGCTGTTATAGAAGATATTTGCCGTAATGGCAAAGTTCGTGCTTGCGGAATACGATACTCTGATGGTACAAGAACTCGAAGACCCGTTTAGCTGCTCTACCCACTGGAAATTACCCCTAATTCGCTGGCCAGAGGATGTTAAAAATTATATTGAATAATATGTACAAAATTATGTTAAACAAAAATATTTGAATCTTTACCCTATACTACTTAAGCGTATTATTTGCTATCTCGCTCATATAATGAATTCTTGCGGAGACTTTGTATTGTAAATTGAAATGATTTGTTATCTATATGTAATTTAATCGTTACTTAACCTTTGAGTAGTAAAGGCGCTATTTTTGAATTTGAGTTCTCGGTCTTTCTTTCCTAACGCCACCCGGTCCTTTTTTTAGTCGGAACGCAATTTTTATTTTAGTAACTATTGGCCCAAAAATCACAACAACGCTACAGGTGGCAACCACCAAGGACCGTCCAACCGAAATAACCAAACGTCTTCCCAACAAAGTGGAGTAATCTTCGATAAGAGGCAGACCGGTGGATCACCTCCATAGGACCAGAAACTTCCTGCGGGGCAATAACAAGCCACGCCGTGTAAAGGACCTGGCCTACCGTCGCAAGTAGATGAGTGGGCTTCGTGTACTGCAGGGTAACCAAAGATACCTCGGACAACTTTAGCTTGCGTTTCTACAGCGACAAAATATCTCTCGGACTCATACAAGAACCCGGGAGTTACATGAAGATGTAACCAACTCACATATGCTGGTTAAGTAGACTGTACTATACTTCTAACGTACATATGTACTCAATGCAAGCTGTCACACTGACCAAGCTGGATCGCACATATCGATCAGCGTCGTGTTTACAAGCCAACATTATCAGCATAGAGAGAAAGCACAAACAAGCTGTTGCTAAGCTACCTGTAACCCACGCTCTGCAATGAAAACAAATGCGAGTACAAAGAGCACTAGCAATAATTGATGGTGTGTTTGATGGTGGACTCATAATTCTCGTGTGATGTTTTCTTATGTTCATTTTGCGTTTCTCTTTCTTTTTATACGCATTTTAATTTAGGATTAAAAAAAAAAAGAATAAGAGTAAAGATGTTAGCTAGTAAGGTAAAAAGCAAAAGAAAGTCACTTGGTCTTCAGATCTCGTTTGGTAAACATTAAAATAAAAAGAAGAATAAAAAGAGAAAAAAAGAAAAATTGTTTAATTTTTTCAACTCCGCTTACTTCCCAGGAGACGACGACCATATCCCACCTACGGAGGTACAAGACCTAGTAGATTGGAGCAACAACAACACAAACAAAAGGGGTGAATCTTTTATTGAATATTTATTTAGTAAAAACCTCATAGTTGCCAATAGGGGCAACAAATCCACATCATTAATTCAATTAGAGAAGCGGTTCTTAACCTCCAGCCCTTTTGTCTCAAATATAATTTGTGCCACGTCTCCAATGAGACCTCACTATCTGATCACCAACATATCAGATTAAACATTACTGGTTAACATCAAAGAACTAAGTGGGTTCTCTCCCAGGCTCAGCTTGCCGCTAAGGAAGACACGCTTCTTAAATACGTAATAGATTGATACTTGGAAATGTCAAGGTCGAGGCAGTTTTTGGAGCACCAGGTGGAAAAGCTGTTGAGGTCCGATTGAATAAGAGAACAGTCATGTTCTGAGGAAACTATCTTAAAGAACTTAGCATCGTCGGCATACAGAGAGATGTGGGAATGTTTGATGACCATTTCAATATCGTTAATGGTAAGGATAAAAAGAAGCGGGCCTAAATGACTGCCTTGGGGGACACCGGAGGAAGCAAGGAATGGGTTGGAGAGGGCAGATCTAAAGCGAACGCTCTAGTGGCAATTTTCCAGGTAAGAGGAAATCCACTTTAATAAGATGGGTTCAGAGCCAAGAGAAGACAGTTTGAAGAGTCTCTGTGTGAAATTTTATCAAAGGCCCTACTGAAGTCAGTTGAGATAACATCGACTTCCTTGCTATTTTCTAAGGCTGAAAGGGTGAAGGAAACGAATTCAATAAGGTTTGTGGTTGCAGACCTACTTTTGAGGAAGCCGTGTTGTCTGGGGGAGATTAAAGACTTGCATTGAAAACTTAAATTATTATATAAAATACTTTCGAAGATTTTGGGTATATGAGACAGTTTGGCAATGGGACGTTAGTTGTTAATGTCATCCTTCGGACCCTTTTTGTGTATAGGTGTTATAAAAGAGGTTTTCCATATCCGGGGAAATTCACCTTGAGAAAGGGATAGGCTGAAGATTTTTGAGAGAGGTAGAGAAAGGGAGGAGGAACATTTTTTTAAAAATATAGCGGGGAGGTCGTCGGGGCCAGGGGTGAATTCATCATTAAGTTGCTATAATCTTTCTTCGATGATAACGGGGTCGACACTACGAGGGAGAAATGATCCAAAGGAGAAGTTTGGTAAATAGTTGAAATAAGTAGGATAGGATACAAAGGAATCATGGATGAAAGATTGGTTATGAGGATGTTATGAGGATCATTGAAAGTTTCATTATTGAAGGAGAAAGAGTTTGGGTAGCCATCAGATTTTCTTTTGTAATTAACAAACTGAAAGAAGGACTTGGGATTATTTATAAGGTTGGTTTGCATCTCGACTAAGTAGTGTTGATATAGAGAGTTATAAAGTTCTACAAAATGCAGGTAAGTACCGAAATAGTTAGAGAAGTCATTTGGGGATGGAGTTGTCCAGAGCTTGTTCCATTTGTTTCTCAAAGAATGGAGTCTGCGATTATACCAAGGTGGGGTGTTGGAAGAGGTTTTATGTCGGGAAAAGGGATATAGAATTAAATATTTCTTTGTAGAATATAGATATGGCATCATTTACCCTAAGGTTGTTGAAATTAAAAGGAGCGCTATTGAAATATTCATTGATTTGACGGAAGTTGGCTTTGTAGAAATGGTGAGACATTCGAACCGAGTGGGGAGAGTTCTGTATAGGGGAGTTGTGAAAGAACGAGAGAAGAAGGGGAGGGTGGGCGGACAAGCTGAGGAGTTAAAGGAGTCACTTGTGAAAATGTGACCCCTGGGCTATTGATTTATTTAAACCATACAAAGCTCCAGGTAAAGACGGTGTCTTTTCTGCTATCGTCCATAGAGGCCTGGACATCACTATAGCACCCTTGATAGCTCTCTTTAGGTCCTTTTTCAACTTGGGATACATTCTTCAGATTGGAAAACCAAGTGAACAACCTAAATCCTATCACCCTACTATCAGCTAACATCTTTCCTACTAAAAACAATGGAAAAACTGGCAGAACTTCACATTTGTGGTATATTAGAAAGTCAAACAGCTCTGCATCCAAATCAATATGCATACCGCAAAACACGATGTACTGAGAAAGCGCTGCATTACTTAGTCTTCTTCTTCTTTTCCTTTTTCCGGCGTAGGACCATAACCTTCCCACTTAACTGCATTCCTACTGGTCCGCTTGTGGGGTCCGCCGGTTTGACCTCAGAAAGTAGCGGCAGGCTTCCCGGTTTGGGATTACTTCATCGCTGAGGCCAATCAAATGCTGGTGTTTTTGCATTTGTTTGCACCAATTGTTTTTCGGCCTGCCTTTTTTTTTTTTTTTTTTGTGACACGGGCATGCTCCAGATTTTTTTTGTTTGATCTTACTCTTACAACACCGGTGATCTCCAGTCGTGTCAACCCACTGATTTGCAAGTGCGCTTTTGATAATACTGGCAATACTTAATTACCACTGCACTCTCCCGCAGAGATATAACCACTCCACTTGAGAGCCTTATTGTATCAGCTACATCCGTAGAGGTCTCTGTTACAGTATCGCCAGGTAAAGGGTGTCCACAGGGTGGAGTTCTTTCACTCCTTCTCTGGTCAAAAGTCATCGCCGACCTACTCTACAAGCTAACTAACCACGGATATGAAGTCATCGGATACGCCGATGACCTTGCAGTTATTGTTACAGGTAAATGACAAATTAATGCCTGTGAACGTGTGCAACTTGATTTTTAGTGAATCTCTGACTGCTGTAGCAGAGAGGGTCTATAGATAAACCCAAATAAGACAACCTTAGTCCCGTTTACAAAAAGGAGGAAAATACAACCCTGCTTCGTCTCCCTAAACGGTAAAAACACAGAAGAAATCAAGTATCTAGGTATTGACCTTAATCGCTGGAACTGGAACTCCAACATCAAAAAACAAAATTGCAAAGGTGATTAAGGGACTGTGGGCCTATCGACACACTTACGCTAAAACCTGGGGATTAAAACTTAATGTATTCTACTGGTTATACATATACCGCGATAGTAAGACCTATCACCACTAATGCGTCGTATGGTGGATAAATATTGAACAAAAAACTACCATAGTTAAACTTCAACGCCTTCAGAGACTTTTTTTAATTTTCGTGGGGGTAAACACCCCCATTTATTGAGCGTAATTCAAGCTAAACTTAATTTAACTTAATAACTAATGAGTAGGGGTGAGGGGGGCAGATCCGAAGAAACTAAGACTGGAAGGAGGGAAGGCTATTGAGAAGACGGAGTTTTAGGCATGGAATGCTGAGATTAAAATCGAAGTTAATATTCGAATTAACACTTGCCAGCATACGGGAAATGGGTTCATTGAAACCGTATGAGGTGCAGGGGCGGGATAGATATTATTACGACGGTTAGTACTAAGACATGGAGTTATAAAGGGTGGCGCAGTCAATGGTACCTCTAAGAAGTCTATGAACCAATATGATGATACTCTTCTTCTTTCCTTCAAAGTACTCAAGTTGATCAATAAGACGGTATTGATAGGGCGGTAAGAGCAAAGGATTATTCCAAGGGGAGACATCGAAGAGCGAAACGTAGGAACCGACGTTGGATGCTTTTGATTCTAGATATGTATGTCAAGGGAACCTCACTTAAGATGCGTATTCGAGGAGGAGGCGAACAAAGGTAATATAGAGGGATCGAGTCACGTAGGGATTGGAGATTGAAGTCACGTTTCACAAAACCGAGTAGAGAGGCTTTATGAATTATATCGACGATATGTGCGCAAAAATTGAGTTCTTGGTCACATAGTATGCCAAGATCGCGGATAACCTGAACGGTAAGATAGGCTGATTATTGAGGAAGAAGAGGCGAGGGGAAGGTTTAATTTGCTTACATGATAAGGTAATTGATTGGCAGTTGGAAATGTTAAGTTCCAAACAATTTTTGGAGCACCAAACGGAAAAGCTGTTGAGACCCGATTGAATCAGGGAAGAATCTTGTTGCGAGGAAATGGTCTTGAAGAACTTAGTGTTGTCGGCGAAGAGTGAGAGGTCGGAATGTTTGATGACAAATTCAATGTCGTTTATGGTAAGAATAAAAAGAAGTGGACCTAAGTGGCTGCCTTGGGGAATGCCGGAAGAAGCAAAGACGGGGTTGGAAAAGCAGATCTAAAACGAACACTTCAACGCAGTGGATTCGAAGCCAAGGGAAGGCATTTTGAAGAGTATTAGTTTGTGGGAGATTTTGTTGAAGGCTTTACTGAAATCAGTTGGAATGACGTCGACCTCACTTCCATTCTCTAATGCTGAGAGTGTGAAGGACACAACTGCATTTGAGGAAGCCAGATTGTTTAGAGGAGATTAGAGATTTGCAATGGAAACTTAGAGAGTCATACAGTTTGGGTATGTATGACAGTTTGGCGATGAGCCGGTAGTTGTTAACATCATTTTTCGGACCTTTTTTGTGGACAGGAGTTATAAAAGCGGTTCTCCATATCTGGGTAATATGGCAGTGAGACCATCGGGCCCAGGAGTAAATTCATCATGCGGTATTAAATTTATTTTCAATGATATGGGGGTCAATAATACGTGGGAGAAATTTGGTAAGTAGTTGAAGTAAGTAGTGTCCGGTGCAAAGGAGTCATCAGCGAAAGATTGTTTGAAAAAGTTGGCAAACAAGTTGGCGATAGTTTTGGGATCATTCTAAGTTTCACCATTCAAGGAGAAAAGAACATCCGTTTAGACCATTGCGCACATGTCCATTCCTGAATTGGATATGATTACCACTATTTCGGACGCATCAACACAATCACCTTTGACAAAAGAACTGAGATTCCGATCCCAAACCGCACAGCTTGTTAAAGCGGCGTTCCCTTGCTAAACGTCGAATTGGTACTTAGATGCCTCCAAGATGGATTCCGTGTTGGCGCTGGCATCTTTGAACCAAATCGGAAGACCCTGGGAACGAGTCCAGAACGAGTGGAAGACAATACCAAACCGAACTATATGCCCTTCCTGATGTGCATCAACCTAAATTTAGACAAGAGGTATAACCATCAATATACTCCCAGACAGTAAAATAGCTCTCAAAGTGTTGGGCTCGTACGAACTCAAAATCCGTTAAGGAATGCCACGATGCCCTGCAGGACGTAATCAAAAGAAACGAATTCAAACTCCTCTGGGGGCCAGGGCATTAGGGTATAAAGAGGAACGAAAACGTCGACCAATTCGCAAGAAAATATTCCAGCGAAAGGTACATATGTACATATGTAGGTGCCGAACCTTTCTGCGGAATTCCCAAGTCGAAGAATAATTTTCTCTTAGAGAAATTGAAAAAATCGCAACACCTGCACTTTTGGAACAGTGTTCAAGGACTCCGACAACCGAAAAATTTATAGGACACTATGTGAATGTGCTGCCCTGTGCCATCTTAGGAAGCGTATCATCCTCAGAGAAATTATGACTCCTAAGGGGATCAGCCCAGTTCCTAGGAGGGACATCCTCAACTTCAGTAATATAGAAGAGGAACTCCGCGTCTAATTGGCTAACAGACATAATAGATATACACTGAACGCTGCAGTGACTCATGCTATTTGTTAGCACCAGCCCCCTACTTAAAAAAACAAAATGCTGCCAATAAAATTAGCAAACGTCAATCCGGTTTTTAATTTTTTTAAAGATAACGATCGCAGTTTAGAGTTAATGGTCGAGGCCTCTCAACCTGCTGGAACAGAGCTTGACAGTGGCACTAGGCATATTACTTCCGCTTAGCTCGCTGCAAGCTTGTGGAATTCAACTTGGGCTCCCAAGGTCTTTCATCTGATGCTTTGTAACCAAACAGTAACTATCTTTTGGCAGTATTAACGCTTGACCCGATGTCACACACCGACCGAACTTCATATTTTCAAAAAATAAAAATCGTCTCCCGTTTCTCCACTCAATTGAAGTCTAGTTCGAATGCTCTTACTCCAATCTTTCGACTTTTTTCGCAACTGTTGCGTTCCCTTGTTCAATAAACAAGAAACATTTTACAATGTATCCGCTGCCAAAGGTTCGGGCACGCCGCGTCGAACTGCGAAATGCAGCCTCGATGCCTTAAGTGCGCAAAGAACCACAAGAACGAAGAATGCGACCTTGGGAAAGACAAGGTGGCGGCCAGAGAGCACCCTGCAAACTATCGGGAATGTCCTAAGTTCCAAGATATCAAGAAAGAAAACCTGGCCCGTAAGCGGAAGGTCGAGGAGAAGCGTCCCTCAGGTCGCTTCCAAACACCAGCCGTAACATCCCAGTTGACCTACGCCCAAATGGCGGCAGGTTCGGGAAAGACGGTACAAAAGCCCATGGCTGTTTCTAAAGTCCCAGTGCCTGTCTCTAAGGTACCGGAGGCGGAGGTGGATGTCTGTTCGATCTTGCTCGCAATCCCAGGGTAGATTGGGCAGCTCCAAAAACAGATCCTTGAGACGGCGACCCGAGTAGATAGCACCTGCTCGCTTCTGCCGGGCCTAGCGCATCTAAGGTCGTGATGGGTACGCTGGTAGAGAGCCCCTTGAAGATCCTGTCGGTGAATGTAAATTCCCTGATAAGGATTGAGCGACGAGGCGTACTTTTTAACTTGTTACAGGACGAAAGCCCCGATGTACTCTTGGTTAGCGAAACAAAGCTAAACCAGAAGCACAAAATCCGGCACAGTTCTTATAGAATAATTAGAAGGGACCGACCCAACGCTACTCAAGGCGGGGGAGTTGCGATCTTTATTAAAAATAATTTTAAACATAAGGTCATATATAGCGGTGAAGTGCGGAGGTTCCAGGTGCTAGAGGCCTGTATTGTGTGTATTCCTCTCCGAAATGGAAAGAGAATGTACATTATATCAGCCTATGCACCTGAAGCACCTCAACCCAACGTTTTCATCGCAGAGCTCGAGACACTTTTTCGATCTCTGCGCTTAAACTCGGTAGATAACTTCTACATTCTGGCTGGCGATTTAAATGCCAAACATAGTGATTGGGGAAATAACATTCCTAACACTAGGGGGAGCCTACTAAGTCATTGGTACGTTCTTCACCACATTGAATATAGAGTCAAGTTGCTCGCAACGGATAGTCCGTCGTATCCTAGGAGCGGCTCTTACTTGGATCTCATGCTAATAGACTCTCGACTGAGACTGGCAGACACGAACGAATGGTCTATTAACTGTCTACGGACCATTGTATACGACAGTGACCATTGCGGACTACGTGCCGTTATCACAGTACCTGACGAGTTCGTGGAGATGGCAGAGTATTTCCAAGCGCACCCCTACGATTACAGCAGGACGCGTTGGCCACGCTTTGCCAATTCCCTGACGAGAGCGCTCACTTAGAGCGCCTCCTTCCCACCGTCTAATAGGAACCTGTCAAACTACGAAATTGACAGGTACCTCAAACAAATGGACGATATAATTAAGCAGACCATGGACAGTACAATACCACGTCAACGACATAACGATACTACAAACGTGTACCGAAACGCGACAATCGACGCACTGCACAGACAAAAAAGTATACTCCTGACAAGGCTCAAACTCTTGTACAGGCGGTTTACCGACAGACAAAACTCGGAGGTCAGGACACTGAAGTCACTGATTAAAAATCTCCAACAGTTGATCAAAGAGAATTACAGAATATCTGTAAGTTTGTTGGAACAACAGAATTCGTGCTGTAAAATCCAACAGCGCGAGTATATTTCGGAGAAACACTCAGAATGACATTCAGGATCTAAAGCTTCCGAGAACGTCAGACAATGAACGTTTGCTACGAACAATTAGCATAGATCCAGAGGGCGCCATCCTGGCTGACGACTTTTTCGTGATTGAGGATCCTCAGGAGAAGGTGGCGACAGTGGGAGCTTCCAGCAAGTGTACAAGGTGAATGAAAACATTCGCCCAAACCACGAACTGGAAAACAGAGTTCTACTTCATGACTCCTACCTTAGAAGTGATATCGATTACTGGCGATCCGAGAATCTTGGTTTTACCAGGTTCGATGACGATTTCATGGCAAATAATGCCGTCACCAATGAAGGGGCTAATACCCTGTTCATTTTGATGGAAGATCTCCAGATGACCTTTCAGTCATTGAAAACGAAAAAATCCGCGGGTATCGACGGTATATCCAATGTTGTGCTTAGGCCCCTCCACCAGTGGCTGTAGAGAGGTACGCCATCCTGTTCAACAATGCACTGAATTATGCATATTATCCAGTACACTGGAAGACAACGGTGGTGCAACGAATCCCCAAGAGGGGTAAGAACACCTCTAACCCGGCAAATCTCCGGTCGATAAGTCTCCTTCCGAGTATCAGCAAGGTATTCGAGGAGGTGGTCCATAGGGCCCTGTCTAAATGGGTTGAGGACAATAAAATCATCCCGGATAACCAATTCGGTTTCAGACCGGGGCACTATGCCGCGTCGAAACTCGTGTCGGATGTCCAATGGAATAAATGCAAGAACCAATGCACGGGTGCCTGTCTGATTGACTTGGAAAAAGGCTTTGACACCTCATGGCTAGAAGGTCTTTATTACAAGCTCAGTCGGCTGGGCATAGGTAAACCACTGCTATATATGATTTTTGATGTTAACAGGTAGAAAGTTCATAGTGAAAATTGCCAACGTGACTTCTACCCAAACATTTGATATTAACAACGGACTGCAACAGGGTATGGTGAACTCGTCGATCCTTTTCAGCATTTATTTCAGTGATTTGATAACTTCTCTTCACCATTCAATAGCGTATGCGGACGATTTAATTGCGTACAGATCAGGTCCAATGATCGGCGTCATTGTCACTATCTTGCAGCGTGACTTCGAAAAAATTCAGGAGTATTGTGATGACTGGAAGTTGAAAATAAACTGCCAGAAATCAGAAACTATTTTGTTCAAAACGCCTTTGTCTAAGGCCTCTCGAGACATTAGGAAAAACTGGCGCGGGTTCTCAATTCTTGGACAGGACGGGCGCCCACTGGCGAAACAAAGTGTAGCGGATACCTTGGGATCACCCCAATGATTTATATCACAAGAGAGTGCCCCTTAACGGCTTTGTCCCGCCAGAAGCATTCCTGTACTTAGATAGATGTGGCCTGATCCAGAATCTTCCACGTTGGTCGCAATTCCGTGGAACGGCGATTCCTCTACGGACCCGATGTCGCGCTCAGTGAGCCCGAGCGCCTCAGCTTCTGTAGATCGGTCTCACGCAGGGACCGAGGAGACGTAGTCCGCCAACATCAACGCTTTTGGTGGCTGGGGGAGCTGCGTCAGTGGATACTTCAATGGCTTCAGCTTCTTCAAGGCAGGGCTTGCCTAACACTATATATATAATATATATATAGTATACATTTGTGCATATATATATTGTATATATACATATTAGTTAAGTTAGAATAAGATATGTTTAGTTAGGTTTAGGTATGTTTAAGTCTTATATAAATATACAGGGTGTCCCACGAGCAGTGTGCCAAAAAGCTGCAGCGTGTAGGTCTAGTCAAGACAAGAAAAAAATCGTATGGGAGGGGGAGGTCTATTTCCCCCCGTTTAGCCGGGAGGGGCAATTTTCTAAAAAATTGACTTAATCTGGAAAAAAAATTATTAAAAATCAACAGTTACATCCACAATGCCACGATATACCTTTTTGTAAAGCCAGAAACCTCTTCTTTCATATTAATTTTAAATGAAGCTGTTTTAAGGAGTAGTTTTTGAGAAATTAATTTTCAAACTCAAAATTTAGAAAAAAAATTGAAAAAAAAAAATTTCGAACTATTTGTTTTCAAAATTGTATGTAATTAAGTAGTAATTTTTTATCAAAAATTCAATGCTCTCATTAGTTTTTAGTTAAAAGCAGAAAACCGGATGCAAAAATGTCTTGTAGTTTTTGAGAAATTAAAAAAAGACCCGAACCATTTTAACGCGGCTGGGCTTGTAAACAAATTAATGTATGAAACATTGATCTCTTTTTTTATTATTTTTAAAAAATTCGGAGTTTTATGAGGATACAATAAAGTGATACAGTATTGGAATAACCCTGTATTAATTCTTTTTTTTCATTGATAACGCCTGAAAACTGACCTGCGAATTTCGTCTGGGTCCGCCCGCCGCCGATGGGTTCTACCCGAATTTTGGATTTGGTCCGACGCAATCCCTCCCTAAGTACAAGGAGGATGGCTATTATGCTTGGAGTGCCCAAATCTAGAGTAAGGAGAGTGCTTCATACCGAAAACTTACACCCGTACCATTTTAGGCCAGTTCAGGGACTCACCTCAAACGACAAGTTTTTGAGAGCAGAATTTTGTCGATCGTTACTGCTTCGAGATGAAACTGAACGAAACTATTTTGCAAGGATATTCTGTACGGATGAAGCACAGTTTACCAGAGATGGGGTTACTAACTTCCACAATTTGCATCATTGGAATAGTACCAATCCACACAACAAGAAACAAAATAAATCACTGTAATGTTTAATAAACTAAAAATAGCTGTAATGTTTAGCTTGGTATTGTTGGACAAACTGTAATCGGGCCCCGGTTTTTGAATGCCGTTATTAATGGAGAATCATTCCTGCAATTCCTACGAGACTTTTGCCCGATTTGATGGACAACGTTCCTTTGGCCATAGCAGGTAATTTAATCTACCAGCAAGATGGAGCACCAGCATACTAGAGCTTACGGGTTAGAAACTGGCTGAATGATCATTTTAGTGACCGTTGGATCGGAAGAAGGGGCCCCACGGAATGGCCACCTATATCACCAGATTTAACTCCTCTAGATTTGTATGTGTGGGGATTCATGAAGAATTATGTTTACGAAGTGGAAATAGTATCTTTGGAACAACTGAAGGAACGGATTGAAGTCGCTGGAGTCAAATTGCAGGAAAATTTGTCAAGCATAGATATGTGCAGCCATTAGGAGAAGAAGGAGATATAATCTTTTCCTTCTAAAAAATGGGGATCATATAGAAAATTTATTATAATAAAACTCCGAAGTTTTTAAAAATAATAAAAAAGAGGTTAATGTTTCATACATTAATTTGTCTACAAGTCCAGCCGCGTCAAAACCAGAAAAAAGGTTCTTCTTAGAAAAAAATGGGTCGGTTTTTTTTTTAATTTCTCAAAAACTACAAGACATTTTTGCATCCGGGTTTCTGTTTTTAACTAAAAACTAATAAGAGAATTGAATTTTTGGAAAAAAATTACTACTTAATTACATACAATTTCGAAAAAAAGTAGTTCGAAAATTTTTTTTTTAATTTTTTTTGCAAAATTTTGAGTTTGAAAATTAATTTCTCAAAAACTATTCCTTAACACAGCTTTGTTTAAAAACAGAATGAAAGAAGAGGTTTCTGGCTTTACAAAAAAGTATATCACGGCATTGTGGATGTAACTGTTGATTTTTAATATTTTTTTTCCAAATTAAGTCAGTTTTTTAGAAAATTGCCCCTCCCGGCTAAACGATTTTTTTCTTGTCATACGATTTTTTTCTTGTCTTGACCAGACCTACACGCTCTAGCTTTTTGGCACACTGCTCCATGGGACACCCTGTATATATGTATATATATATATATATATATACATATATATATATAATATATATAAAGTATACATTTGTGCATATATATATTGTATATATACATATTAGTTAAGTTAGAATAAGATATGTTTAGTTAGGTTTAGGTATGTTTAAGTCTTATATAAATACATATATGTATATAAAAAATGATCATATGCTAAGTTCCTAAAAAACAACTTTTTCTTAGCTTAATAATAATGTTAATTGTAAGTTATTTATATAGTAGTCGAAAGGCATAGGTTAACATTTTACAGTTTGTTTTAGAGTGTCCGCCTAGGGCCAGTAAGATTCCTAAATTTGTAAGGATAGTTAAGCTAGTTTGAAGGATAAGATAGATCTAAGAAACTATAAATAAAAATCAATTTACAAAAAAAAAAAAAACACGCAAAACCACATAATTTGTTCGATTTATACTAACAGAAACTTTCAAAATGTCTGCTGTCATAAAATCCACACAATTCACTTCATTAATCTTATAAGATTCTTTAATAAAGCAGCCGACTCCGCCTGCAGCATAATTTTCATTAGGATTTGCTAAGAACACAAAACCAGGCAAATAAATCCATAAATCCATATTTCCGATACAAAAACAATATCGGGAATAAGCGAATGAGTCAATATGTGCGACAAGAGATGGAAAAATTTCTCTCAAGCTTCTAATATTCTGGTGTATAACAAATATCTTATTTTTACAGTAAGCGCTATTAGTAAATACATTATCAGAGTTTCCTTAAGGTAGTTTGCTAACACAGTAACTTTGTCGCTATTTTCGCGAGCCCAGGTACCAATTGGTTTTTGTAGGGGTGGGTGATGTTTGGTTGAGTTTTGAACGATTTATTTTCCACAGTGAAAAATTTGTTTCTGAGCTTGGAGTCAAATGTTTGAGGTGCTTAGTCAACTTTTGTTCTGAAAGGTTTTCAGGGTTTAATTAAGATTTTTAACTGCTTTATTTAGCTTAGCTTTGTCTAGAGGTGACCTGGTTTCCTGCAATTTTTTCCGTAATTTTCTTTTTTCGTTTATTAAATATTAAAATAAAATATTAAAATAAAAAAAAATCGATTTGTCAATATCACCAAATATTTCATAAATGATTGGTCAAAAAGCTGGGACCAAAATTTAAAAGAGCCTTCAAAATCAAACTGGTCTTTAAATGGCTAGGTATTCTTACTATATTTTGGGCTGCAGCTCGTGATGCCCTGAGGCAATCTTGTTTATTCCAAATGAATCCGTGTTTACTCTTGACATTCCTTGACGCATATTTTCAGCGGTGGCTACATGTCGCACTAAGATCATCTTTCACCAGGACAACGCACCTGTACGCAAGGGTAAGTTGGCAATGAGAAATCTGCGCGATTAAGGCAACGATTTGCGTGGTCATCTCCATATGCTTCTAATCAAACTTATAGAAATTCATTTCTGGAAAACGCTTCGCATCCAAGAAGTTGATTAATATTTTCACAGCCTTCCAGACTCTCAATTCCGGAAATAATGCTATTGGAAAAACGCTGGAGGTGCGTTGAAGTCAAGGGATATTATGCAGAAAAATAAAATCATCAACCCTATCAATGGCGGCATTTAGGAATCGGAGACAAATACTGTTAATTTGTGTTTGTCAAAAATATTCATAAGCCACAAAGCTATAGTTTCGTTGTTGGCAGCTGGAATACACATTAGACTACAATTTAAATTGCTTTTAACTGTGAGTCTCAGCAGATGTAATAACGTGTAAGTTTCTAATTTAACAGGCGTAAAAGGTAACTTAAAAAACCATAACACAAGAAAATGTAGACACCATACAATAGTCAGGGTAATTTATTACAGTCGCTCTTATTTCAATGATTGCAGCCGTGCGTATAATCTGACATACATATGGATGTATGTTTCTATGTAAATACACAGATGTACTTATTAAGGCAGCCAAGTTCAGCCACTCATTCAATTTACCCCAAATTTGTTGTAATGACAAATTGAGCTGATGTTGTTGTGGTGTAAGTACATTATAAATAATTTACAGTTAGTCACCCATAACTTCGCTTGCGGCAATTTAACTTAAAAGTCACGGAACCGGAACGCAGTATATTCGTGATAGTACTGTCATAGGGAAAGTCTTTCGCTTTGAAGCACTACTTTTTTATTGCATCCATTTGGGATGTCATCAACTATATGTAAGTCCATTGTTTTCTCAATTTTATGGCTGACATAAATAAAATTCCATTCTTATTTGTGTTGTGGTCGTGGTGTGAGGTGGATTGCAGCTTTACGAATCGTTTTATTACCATGCTGGTGGTATTTTACATACGACACATAAACCACACACATGCTAGCGCCTTAGAACTAAAGATGATTCGGGGCTGCTGTAGAGGCATAAACGAAAGACATAATAAAGTATCCCTGGTGATGACAGTTGCTCGAGCATCTATTCGTCAAGCACCGCACGAAATTTATATTTCTTAGTTTTCCTCAACGTTGATTTATGTTCTTTGATAAAATGATAATCCTGGTTTTATAGGTACAGGATTTGTGATCAGAAATGTAAAAATTTACTATAAATGTACCTTTCTTTCCTTCCCTTGATGTCTGGCTGTTCGTTCGTATGACTGATGGTTGAGTTTGTGTAAGACGTTGACAAGAAAATGTTACTCGGGATAAAATACTTCTAAAAAAAAAAACCATAAGCAACCATACCAGATTACAATTGAACTATTAAATTTGCATACCAAGCCTATCCTTGTGTATTATATACGAGTAATAGTACATATAATTACTACAAACAAGTTTTAATATTCATGGAATTAAGAAACAAATCCAACCAAAACGTGAGATTTACTCGTATATATTTCTTTTCTGCTACCGGCGTGGTTAGATTGATGAGCCGATGTACCATAACAGGGTATCCGCAACTCCTAACCCCATATGTTATAATCACCCTTACGCTCTGACATTTCCGCAATAGCTGAGGGTGACATGAAATTTACCACATGCGACGCTACCGTCATGCTGAAGAACACCAATAAGAACCATTTCTGGATTCCATTTCCTTTAATTGTAATCATCTGTATGAATGGCTCTAGCCGAGTGGAAGCAAAAGAACAGCATGGCATTTGCTAGATGTCAAACAAAACGAAGACTAGGGGTACGTATTTGTGTACACTGGTTAACTTTGTCCGCAAAATCTATTTACCGCTGTGAGTTTGCAATATCACATATAGGTAATATACACACGTTATTAGAGCATGAATTCGAGCAAACTGAGAGTTGTAAGTGTTCATATTCAATACTTTGCATCGCACTAAAGTGCAACAATAGCTACTGCTGATGCACAAAGTCGATTCTCCCCCAGTTTTACTTCGAAATCTATTTGTGTACTCGTATTGTATTGTAATATATTTATTGGAGTAGCCCTGTGAGGAATTATATCTAAGCAATGTAATATGGGTCTATAAACATATGCAGGCAATAAGGGCTAATGGATTAAAAGGGTAAAGTTAATGAAATGAATGATTCCGTACGGGTTGATCCTATTACGTTTACCACTTTTCCAAAATATATATACGAGTATGCATGGCTAGTCTAATCGATACTTGCACATGTGTAAATCACTCCGAAATCAATAACCCATAGATTCTCTAGCAATGTGTGCTTAATTTAATGGATATTTATTGGTGATAAACTACAATTTTTTTTATATAGGGAATATATTTCTTTTTTTTAAAGAAATCAGAGAGCGAGAATGTGATATAAACAAAGTGCATTATACGCCAAAATGGGGAATTTAACACAATAAACTGGCAAATGATAAACGCGATATACATATATATTTACTATGGCCCGTAATGATGCCCGCAAGCCTTCTGCAATCATTTCTCCTTAAGGATAAGAAGAATGCTGTGGACTTCACAGCGCGCACACATCAGCGCGTACACGCCTGCATCCATGTACATAGATCCAGAGGACCTTTTTCGGCGATAAGCCCCATGTTTTGCCAAAAGTATCTCTACATTGCCGAAAAGCTGACAGCGCTTTGATGGTTTTTGACTCAACATGCCTTGACCAAAGAAGCTTGCTATCTAAGATGTATCTCTCAGATACGTAGCTTCTTTGGATATCGGCAGCACCAGCTGCGTAATACCAGTATTTTTCCCCCTTCTCATGAAGAGAACTACGAACCAACAGCCCATTACTAATGCACCGGTCATCGAGCTCATTTAGCGCCGCCTGTGCTTGGATACAGACAGTCGCTAAATATGAGCCGACAGAGAGAACGGCAACATCATCCGCATAGGCCTGGGCATAGATTTAAGGGGCATTGAGTGTATCGAGCAGAGAGTCAGACATGCACCATAACAGCGGAGACAGGCCGCCACCTTGCGTGAGTTACGTACTTGTTCGACTGCACTCATTGAGTATGACATTGCTGTCATTGGTGTACTTGCGTAGCTTGTTTACAAGTTAAGCACAAACCAAGTCAAGCTCCACTGCTTAGATTAAAACCCAAGCCAAGCTATTGTTACTAGCCATGGTGGAATTTATCTTCCTTCTGTGCGATATTTGTTTACGTTAAAATACTCGTAATCTGTTTCTATATTTTTTAGACTAAGAATATCATTCGTGATCTTACAAGGGGGTCAGACGTGTTTAAATAAAATATTTTTAAAATAAGTATAAGTGTTTCCTTTCATATAACTCGGGCAGCCCCTGTTTACGCCAGATTTGACATATTTATCCAGGCCTGCAACAGCGATGTCCTGTGCACAAGCTTTGCTTTCACCCACCAAATCAGCTCTTCATGTAAACGCCATGACGTTTGGCAGCGTTACACATGCTGTCAAAAGTTGCCTTATCAAAAGCTCGATCAATGTCGACGAAAATGCCCAGCACATGCATTCGAAGGGCAACTTTGCACGTTCAACTCTACTAGTCACCCCATGCTTTTTAGCAAGTGGTCTTAGCAAGTTATCCTCTTTTCCTATTTTGGGAATAAAGACCACTTTCACCGCGCGCCAAGGAAAGATATATAAGCAAGTGCCAAGCTAACAGTGAAAATTCTTTTCAGAGTAAGAAGCAGCTGTCTTATACCTTTTTGCTATCAAAAGATGCCACAGCAAATTCAATGGCCTCAGTACCATACCAGCTACGCGGAGTTGTTTTCATCGCAGTTTCCAATGAAGGAGTGTGCAACGAGCCGATGACAGTCTGATTTCCCGGGAAATGGGTCTGCAACAATATCTGCTTTAGACTCGGTGAAGGTACCATCAGACTTTCCGAGTACATCCAGCTTTATCGATTTTCCTCGTTTGAGAACGTTTACTAACTTGCTGGTCGCGCTCAGGGATTTGATCTCTTAGCAGAAGGACTTATATGAATCATTCTTCGATTTACAAATAAACTTCTTATATTCCTTGTGCTTCGATCGATATTTATTCTAATCATCTTCCGAGTTCGATTTAAGCGATCTATTCAGGAGACTTCTGGCTTCCCCGTGAAGACATTGGAGCTCAGCGTGCCACCAGGGAACCGGCTTCCTGCTGGGAGGTTTTTTGGCAGGATGTCAATCACAATATCACAATAACCAGGATAGGAATCAGGTTATGAACGGCATCCTCCACCATTTGCTGCGTTCTGAGTTTAGGTAGGGCTTGAGTGGATTTTTCGAGCTCCTCTCTAAGCCGTTTCCGGTCCATCTTTTTCGGATTCCACTTGGTTTGCAAAGGGGATATCCCACAACTCAATTGGAATCCGAAGTATCTGTGTGACCTTTACATACATATTAGACAGGGTTAGGTCAATCACCTTCCGTCGTCTCGCCGTCAATGTTAACAACATTGTTAATGATAAGGAATAAGGTGTTAGATTCATATAACAATGCACATGAGTACAGTTCAAGAGTATTCTACAAATAGTGTCCTTCAAACATCTACAGTTAATTTCGCTTCAGAAGAAGATATTCAATGACTTGAAAATAGAACAGGTTGATGGTATATGTAATGTATAATATATAAAGCATTTGTCTAAATCTGGAATTATTTAACATTTCTCATCAATGCCTGATTGAAAATTGAATATTTTCCAGAGCCTTATAAGTTAGCCAAAATTGTCCCGGTGTTTAAAGCGGATAAGCCACCTGAAAGATAAGAAAGCTATAGGTCAATAAGTTTGCTTAGTAGCCTATGCAAAATATTGGAAAAAGTTCGAATACTCAAACATACATAATTGTAATAACAATATTTACCTTAATGAGCAATTCGGCTTCAGGTAGTTTCATAATATTTCGCATCAAGCGCTTAGGATTGGTAATATTGTGAAAGCAAATCGCTCCGTAGGGAAATCTACTGAAATGGTTCTTTTAGACATCGAAAAAGCATTCGATACTATCTGGCACAATAGCCTGATTTTCAAGATGATACAGTTTAATTTCCCATCCTATATTTGTAAAATACTATAGTACAAAATTTCGTCGTCGTTTTAAGGTTAATGTTAATGGCAGCGTCTCAAAGTTATTTTCTAAGCCATTCTTTTATATGGATGCCAACTTCGGGGGGATTGTGCAAAATGCCATAGAAACTACAGATAAACTTATGAAAATGAAGCTCAACTTACCTTGGCATCACTCTGCCGTAGATCGACACCATAAAGGAAATGTTGAAGTGATCTGTCGTATAATTGAAAAACTTCGATCTAATTTTGATGTTAGGTGTAGTTTTCGAGACAACCCACTCATAAATGAATTGTGTATTAATTAAATGCGACTTAAGACTGTACTTTTCATTATCTGTACAACAAATAAATAATATTGTTTTCGTTTGTGTTTCCTTTCTTCTTTTTTTTATTGTTTCTATGGTTTTTGTCGTATTTTTCTTCTGAATTCTGATTATTGTTAATTGATTCGTTTTCCAATTTTTCAAGAATTATCTCAGTGGCTAGATAATTTTATTAAACCCCTTTAATGTAAAATGTGCGCTAACAAACCTAATGTAAATTATTATACGCAATTTATAAATCTCTCTATATATCTATCTATGCACATAAGTAAAAGTTCATAACAATCCGCAAAATTTAGCAAGCAAATTAAAAAATAAATATATTATTAGTTTTTATCAATTATTCTAAATTTTTATTCATATTTGTTTACAGTTGAATGCAGGTTTTTATCTGTAAAGACTGAAGGGCTTTTCGCAAAGGACTGGCTTCAGTGATATTCGTTTTTGTAATTTGAACCTTAGCACCATTAAGTTTGTGGAATATATGTAGTTGTACAACAAATAAATGAAATGTACAATCAAGAACATAGCTATATTTCCTTGACTTTTTTTAAGATTGGTAGGTCGCTAAGCTCTATTTAGAACGGCGACATTAAACGTTCTTCTTCCATATTCATAATGTTGCCTTCTTCTGGTGTTTACTGCTTGTTCAGTCAAACCTTACGAAAGGAATTCAGCCATTTTCTTCGGGATAAAAAGCGACAATATCAAAGGAAAAAGTTTGCAAGAGCAATGTATGCAGGACTAAATGCTGCTTAGGCCAGACCAGTTCAGGTTTTATTCGACACGATAATGGAGTTGCAGCCCAATCGAGGAGATTTATATTTCGATAAACTGCCTAATGTTAATGGAGAGCCAATGACAATGGAAAACGGCAGCAGCCAGGACAAGCTACCGCCTATCTTTACTCATACCATAGACTTGTGTAAGCATGTCATTGGTTTTGGTAACTTTTTATTTAAAGGTATAGGCGTAAACCGCTATGCTATCGAGTTCACCACACTGGAGCAGTATAAGCGAGTCAAGGATATTTTGAAGGAGATAACGACGGAGCTATTCTCCCATACCCCAAGGTCGACAGGCTGTGGTCGATGCTCCTTAAAGGCGTACACTCGATCAGTGACCCCGAGGAAATGCTCTCAGAGTTCAAAAAGTTCGAGAGCCACGACTTCAAATTCGTGGGGTTCAGCTCGCACCCAACAGCAAGCTGGAGAGGCTAAGGTCTATTACTTCTTTAGCTTCCCAGCGTGTAAATTTTGAAATGTATCCGCTGCCAAAGGTTCGGGCACGCCGCGTCGAACTGCGAAATGCAGCCTCAATGTGTTAAGTGTGCAAAGAACTACACGAACGAAGAATGCGATGTGACCTAGGACAAGGTCGCTGACAGGGAGCAACTCGAGTACTTGCTCTGTAGGAACCGTGGACACCCTGCAAACTATCGGGGATGTCCTAAGTTCCAAGATGTAAAGAAAGCAAATCTGGCTCGGAAGCAGAAGCCTGAAAGGAAACGGCCCTCATGTCGCTTAGAAATACCAGCCGTCACACTCCAGATGACCTACGCGCAAATGGCGACAGATCTGGATCCGACGATACAAAAACACATGGCTCAGCCCAAAGCGCCGGTGCCTGTTTCTAAGGCATTGGAGGTCGATGTGGATTTACGTTCGATCATGCTCGCCATCCAAGGGCAGACCAGCCAGCAACATCAGCAGATCCATGAGCAGGCAACCCGAGTGGACAGAATCTATTCGCTTCCGCCGGGCTTAGCGCAACTACAATCATAATGGGTATGCTGGTAGAGAGAAAGATCTTGCCGGTGAATGAGAATTCATTGATTAGGGTTGAGCGAAGAGTCGTACTTTTTAACCTGTTGCATGACGAAACACCCGATGTATGTACTTTGGTTAGCGAAACAAAGCTAAACCACAAGAACAAAATCCGGCACAGTTCTTACAAAATGATTCGAAGAGACCAGCCCAACGCCACACGAGGCGGAGGAGTCGCGATCTTCATCAAAAACACTTTTAAACATAAAGTTATATATAGCGGTGAAGTGCGGAGGTTCCAGGTATTAGAGGCCTGTATTGTGTGCAATCCTCTCCAAAATGGAAAGAGAATGTACATTGTATCAGCCTATGCACCTTAAGCACTTCAACTCAACGTTTTCATTGCGGAGCTCGTGACACTTTTTCGATCTCTGCCCTTAAACTCGGTGGGAAACTAAATCTGACCGCCGCGGCGGTTTGAATGCCAAACATAGTGATTGGGGAAACAGCATACCCAACTCTAGGAGAAGGCTACTAACCCATTGGTGGGTTCTGCGGAATATAAAGTTCAGAGTCAAGTTTCTCGCAACGGATAGTCCGTCGTATCCTAGAAGCGGCTCTTATCTGTATCTCATGCTGCTTGAATCTCGACTGAGACTAACTGACACGATGTCTTTTAAATAATTATTTTTCCTCTATTTGCCTCTGATTTTATAAGTTTCACATAAGGCCGAAAGGCATAGCCTTAAGTTTTTTGGTTTGCTTTAGAGCGTCCATATAGGGCCAGTAAGGTATTTTATGTTAACTATTATTTAAGTTAGTTTTAAGCATTTTTTTTCTTAGGGTAAGTTTGTTCTAAAAACATATAAATAAAAAATGGATTTACAAAAAAAATAAAAACAATGGAACACGGTGTTATCCACACAGCAGAGGTTCAGGTTGAACTGTCAACCATTAAAGGAGTAGAACAAGCAATCCATTGGCTTAAGAATAACAAGACCGCAGAAATCGACTTAAAAAGGAATGGAAAAATTTGGACATCATTGCCGTATAACTATTTGTTGCAAGCTGTTACCAAACATTTCCTTAAAGAGACTGACATCAGCTAAGAGACAGCTAAGGAAATAATCGGAGAATACCTGCGGGGCTTCAGGAGAAATTGCTCAACGAGGAACCAGATTCGCACTATACTGCAACTTTCAGAAAGGAAATGGGACTTTCACGTAACGGTACCACCATCTATTTGTAGATTTTAAAAGACATATGACTTTATAAAGGCCTTGTGAGGCTGGGAATCACGAAGAAGTTTGTGAAATTGATACAAGTAAGCCTAAAGGGAAATAAAGGACAAGTTGAAGGGAAACAAAGAATAAGTTGAAGGTAAACGAAGTCTCCAGAAAAGATGGGGCAGAACAACGAAACACAGAAGGAACACACTCTTGACAGGGAGGCTTGGCGAAAGGTGGTCAATAAGGCTCTCCACTTCCGAATTCCATATGGCCTGTAATAATAATAATAAAAACTTACTCGTTTAAGAAATCACTAACTAATTATACATACATACGAGTATATGTATGTATATAAATGTCTTATATTTATATTCAGTCTGAACCATTTATTTTTTATAATATAATATTTCATATACTTCATTATATTAATCACGAGTAGTAGCTAGCAAACTCCATCTGCTAAGACTATCCCATTCTGGAATCAATCGTTAAATAATCAAAGCATGCCTTTAAAGTTCTTAAAATGCACCGCAATCTAATATAAGTTATAGACGTTATAGACGATATGTGCTGTCTGTTAATATAATCTACATGGCACAAATTGCTTTATCCGTTTTTAAGCTGTTTATTTTTCCTATATTCTTTCTTTTGTTGCTCATAAACCGAGCATAATTAATTGTTCGAACGTTAAAAGCAGCTCTTCACCTTAGAGAATCATGTAGGGATTGAAACGCTATGGATGTTTTGTATCTTGCATCCAGAAAATAGAGACACAAAAATCTATAATTAATTTTATTAAATAAAGGTCCAAACAGACTCTTTCGTTGCTTTAACTTGCATCAAGAGTTCATGTGCTTGCAATTTCATAATGAGACGAGATTAATGTTTTTTTTGTGTATTTGACGTTATGGTCAAGGAAATAAACTAAAAAGAAAAGACGGTGAGCAGTGATTTTTTTTTTTAATTATTATACTCCTTAATCCTTACCTTATGTAAATAGGGTAGTGAGTTAATTGCAATTTTAATAACATGAAATGAATATTATTTTAGCATCAATTTATTCTAGGTATTTCGCACATATATATTATATATTGTTACGTTTTGGGCTATACACTATTTGAAAATACGCAAAAATCCTTCGTCGGACGCTGGAGTTTTCCTCAGAGAATGGAATGTAGTGCGCAACTTGTGAAAATTAAATAACACCAAGTAATTTATAACCGTTTATTGCGTACCACAACCAAGCAAAACGTATTAAAACTTAACTAGAAAATTAAACAATGAACGAATTTATTTCAATAATTTTCTTGAGCTTCTTCCAATCAACTTCGCTTAATTTCTTTTTGCACCTCTATTTTAATAAAATAATTGCTGACATCGAAAAATGTAGTTTGATTGTACGATCATGTGTCATGTGTTTCCTTTTTGTTTGTTCTTCGCTTTGTTATTATCATTATTAATAACGCATTATATGCGTAACATGCAATTTACTACCACTCTCTCATATATATTGGCCGGAGCCTTATAGCTTAACCGAATTTTCGATGAAATACAGGATTTTTCTCAAACTATTGCAGAACCCAATCGGAAAGCTTCGTTACTTCAAATCACCAAGTTGCTTAAGGTCTTGAGTTTATTTGGTCTTTAATGGGGGTCGTCGAAAATCTTCACGCCTGAATTTGGAGTGAAATCGTGGTTTGGATTGAAGCGATAAAATAGGACAATGGATAGGCCACCTGCTAGTTTTGCGTCTTACAGAAAATGAATGCGCCATTTGATCGATTGTGTTTTTTGTTGATTTGAGATTTGTTTTTGTTAGGCCCCTATTATGGACGACAACTTTGAATAAAGTTGAGTTGTAATCTGCCAATCGGTATTATCGATGACAACTACTTGTCTGTCAGTTGACAACGAACAGACAACTTTCAAAATGGTTCTTTTAGTGGTTGTCTCGGGGTACTATGTATCTGAAATGTTTAACTTACAATCACTACATTCAGGCTATAGTAACCTTACCTATTAACCAGTTAACTGTTTATGACGAACATATTCGTCATGAAAAAATTGTAAAATATTGTGTTATGACGAATATGCTCGTCATGTTTCAATAGCGACCATTGGCGGTTAATTTTTCAATTTTATTATACATGTACTTAAATATATTCGTAAAGTGCAAGAAGTTTCGAATAATTTGAGACCATGTCGAAATAAAAAGAACTAATAAAAATGTATAAATAATTTTATTATAGAAAATAAAACAGATATAGTATGAATATGTTCGTCATCGCTCTATTTCTACGACGGACGTAGGGGTCACAGTTTCCATCAAAGTCGAAACAGTTAACTGGTTAAATATAAATGCCACTATTATATTTGCAAAAAAATGTATTAAGAAAAATAATTTTTTTTTTTTTTTTTTTTTTTTTTCAATTCAAAAACAATTTTATTCAATAACAATGTATCTTGATTACAATATCTGCAAAGCCAAAAGGGCTTGTCTGCAGAAGACTGAGTACAATATTTGTTATATTATTATTGTTATTGTTCAAAAGTAAAATACTTTAAGTTTAAGTAGATACCCTAGTTATTCATTGTTTTGTGATGTAAAAATTCTTCCTGTTCGTCATTTATATTGCTTTAAGGTCTTAAGAACCTTCTTTATGAGATCGGGAAATCGCAATTACTGTTTAATTTCGGCTTATTATTTACGGGGAAATTACACACATTTGTTATCTGTACCAACTTTTTATACCACTGCTTATCGTAATTTTTATTCCATCGCATCTTATCGGTTATTTAATAAACTCCCTCAATCACTCAGGACAATTTCAATATCTGGCTTGTTTTTAAAAAAAGTAAAATGTTGGCTATTTAACTTTGATTATACTAGGCTAGAATCTCTAATGACATATACACTTCTTTAATCTTAGCTATTGACGACCTATGAGAAAACCTTTGGTCTAAACGTAAATCGTTCCATTTTGTCAAAACTAACAATTTGTTGTTCATTCCATATAATGTACATTTTCTTATCTGGCTTTACTGTATTATAATTTAACCGTGCAATTACAATATCTTAAGACATTTGTTACTTATTTATTTAACCATTTCATTTGATGTAAGCTCTAGTTTTAAATTTATGATAGTTTAATCGTTATAATATACCCATACAAATATCTTTATGTTTAAAGTACCATGAAGTGGCATTCGACACTATTTTTAATTACTTGTAATCAAAATACAGAATGTCACAATTTTCGTATTCTCAAGTAATTGTAAATTATTGTAATCTTTAATCTAAATACAAATACAAATACAAAAAAAAAAATATAAGTGTTGATGACTCTTTTCGATGCAATTATTCGGACATGAGTTCCATCGACGCATCCTATGAAAACCAGTTTTCCTGTAGAAAACAGAGAAAATAGAAATGAATCTTCGATGCATTTTGTTCCTCGTTTGTCAATCGTGCCTTCATCCACTTTGGACAAATGCGTTCTTCGAGCACTGACAGCACTTCATTCAATACGACGAAACCGTCGGTTGAGCCAGCCCCAAATTGAAATCGTTAGCGCTGCATTTTTTGTAACTTCCTTCTGCGAGAAAACGCAGAATAGTAGCGAGTTTAAGGATTGGTGGAATCGCTGAAGAACGTCGTGGTTGTTTAAAGAAATCCTTGACTTCATTTAAAACGTACACAAATGCCCCTTTGTTGAGTCTAAAGTAACTCACAAACCTGCAACGAAATGAAGCACTTTGTAATATGAAATTTTATACACATAATCGACGCTTGCAAACATACTTCGTGTTTGGAAGTTCTAATGGATTAGAGTGATCCCGGATATTTCTTCGTATGACTGCAACATCAACGCATTCTTTATCGCCAGAAAATAAATCTAAACAACTTTCCATTTTGTTTTTGTTTTCTGTTTTAGTTTTACTTTTATAAATCAATTTTTTTCGTTTGACGTCAAACAGCTGATTCTGACATGAAATGAACGCATAAGAGTATGCAATTTGTTTTTTCTACACAACTAAAAATAGTTGTCTTACATAATACAAAAAGTTAGTTTGGTTGCCATAAAGTTGGGTTGTGTCGGTGACAACTCAACTTGTTCGGTGGACATGCTCGCTCTTAATAATGGGCTGTAAACGGTCGCAATTTTCCCCGCCCTCATACACTTTCCGTTTTTAGGCCCGTGTTTATAAAAAGACCAATAAAAAGGTAACGTAGCTAGCTCAACATTTACAAATACCTATTTTGTAAGTGTTATTTGTTAATTTAAAGTAATACAAAAAGAAAGTTTGGAAATGGAATATGAACTAATAAAAAAGAAATTAAGTTCAAAGTTCAACGTTCAAAAGTGATTCAAGATTAATTCGTGATACGATTGGACTTGCCCTACATCAAGAAATAAAATTTACATCGTGTGAAACAAGATTATATCATTGAGGTAAATTCAATTGCTTCTGGTAGGTGAGCTATCTTTGCGAATTTGTTTAGATCGAAGAAACTCTTACAAAGCACTGAAAACATGAAGTATTTTAAATATTTTTTAAAATGATACATATTCTTAAGGATGCCTTTCCATGCGAAAGTAGTTCAAGAAATGCTTCACCTGAAAACGAGATTGTTCTGATTCTGCGACGTATAAGAAGCTACGTGCGTATAGAAAAAGAACTCTATGCGATTCTCTTCGGCTGCGAAAAAATTGTTGGTCACCCAATAGCGGCAGAAACAGATCTCACACCTTCCATTGCTCTATTTAAAAATGCACTAGTCAATGTGCCAATTAGTTTACGAAGAATGATGCTTCGTCTTCAAGCCTATTTCTTAAAATATTTACTTACTATTTAGACTTACCTTAAAAATAATATAACATTTTTTGAATTTTAAATCTTTCTCAAAGAATATTTATTTTTATATTTCCTATGTAGGCATTTATATGCTTATTTTTTTTTTTTTTTTTGTCAATATCTATTTTATTCCCTTCGAAGTAACTCTCCTTAGATATAATAAACTTGTGCCATCACTTTCTAGAATCCTTTTCAAATTTTGACATGCGCTTTTTGGTATAGCCTCGAGCCCTTCCTCCTCTTCAATCGTGGCAAATTCTCTTTTCAGCTTTGGGAAAGGAGAAAATTGTCAGGGGACCAAATCGAGTGAATACGGTGGCTGAGACGTGATTAAGGTATTGGTTTTGGCCAAAAAACTATGGACATGCAACGATGAGTGAGCAAGTGCATTATGGAGATGCAATAGCCATGAACTTTTTTTCCACAAATCCGGACGTTTTCATCGTATTGCTTTACACAAACGGTGCAAAACTTCAAAGTAATATTCCGTATTGACCTGCAAGAATTCATGAGGAAGAAGAGGATTGTAATCGAAGAAAACAGAATTTGAGCAATCTTGGAGTGCTTTTTATCCGTTTTTTGCTCTTCTGGTCGCATTGGGATGATTGGGCCCTGATTTCGATGTTGCGACACCAGTGATGATCCTTCTCACCGAATCTCGCAAAGAGAATCATTCACGTCATTCAACAGTGATGCTAATGCGACGCTTATTTTAATTAAAATCTACCAATTTCAGACAAACTTTGTTAATACACGTTTCATACCCAAAATATCTTAAAAGAATTCCTGGCAACCGATATGCCAATGTTTTCAGAAACGTCTCTTTTAATGACGACGTTTCTCCGTAACAATTTTCTACACAGCTTCAACGTCCTCACCCGTCCAAAAATCGCCAAGCATACCAAAACACGTCTAAATTTTATATCTGTAAAAGACAAACTATATATCCAAAATGTAAATTTATTTTAGGGCACAATTGTACCAACGTGACAAAGAAAATTTAAAAATTGATTACACTCAGCTATTGAAATTCAAAAACTGTAATAAATATGCAAGGAAACGGCTTGCAATTACGGAAAATAGATATTAATGGCTAAGAAAATTCCACAGGAACAACGGGGGAGGAGTATGGTAGTTGAAATAAGTAAAATGACAACTTTTGTGATTGAAGTAGATGATAGAGGAAATAGTGACGCAATTAGAGTGGCTTTTTAACAGATAAAACTAATAGTTATAGTGCTGATTGAAGCAAGAAAATACTTGATTAAAACAACTGGTAGATACAGCGTACACGTTTCTCGAAAACGAATGTGTGTTAAGCTTCTAGATGCTAGAATCTACTTCTTTTAATATTTGAGTTAAGCACTCTTTTATCATTTATGAAAAGGGACATGTTGTATATTATATATGCTGATTAATATCTAATCTCTTCATCCTAATACATGTTTTAAAGTCAACGAACAATGTATCCGTTAAATATCAAAATAATTTTTTGATTAAATAAAAAGAAAACTGATTAAAAAATGATATCATTAAGCGCAGACCATCTTTCAATCGAATTTTCAAAAACAACGAAAAACAGAATGTGCCCGAAGGCTAAAGTCCATTTGGCGTCATACCGGAAATCAAGTCAAGTCCTTTTAATTAGCATACAAGGGAAGATATCGGTTTTCTGTTTTTGGGTGATTGAAAAAGATCTGTGCTTATAATCTTTATGTTTCCAATTATTCGTGAGCTATATTTCGATTAAGTTGAGTCTCAATTATATGCTCTATTTTTCGATAGTTTTCCATACTTCCTAAATCAGACATTTCTTATGTTTCTTTCAAATACGAGTATGTTAAAGACAATTGAATTTATTCCATTTAAAAAAACTTCAAGTGATAGGACCAGAGAGTTGTTTTTAAAATATATTATTTAAATATAATAGGTCTTAAGATATATTATGATGATGAAAGCGATTTTGACTTTCTAGTAATATCAAGTTCAGTAAAAATAAATTCATTATTTTTGCATGAAATTGGAGGCTTTAAATATCTGTTTTGTTGAATAACTTATTGCAATTTTAAAGGTAATTCCTTTATGCCTCATTGCTGGAAGCTCTCGTTACTATTGAAAAAAAAATCTGACAGTCACAGCAAATTTTTCACCAATCTATGTTCGGCATAGACAAGAAGAGGTGGTCATTAAATTATGCAAGGTCCATACTATAAGGTGGATGCATACGAATCTCAAAATCAAGCACCCGGAGCTTCTTGCGACTGACTGTCGATGTATGTATGTGGCCTGGTGTTGTCCTGATGTAACACAATTCTTCTCCTGTTGGCCAAAGCTGGCAGCTTCCGGGCGAGTGCTTTCTTCAGAAGGAATTATTTACAGCACAGTTCCGAATTAAGAGTTTTGCCGTAGGGGAGCAGCTCATAGCAGATGATTTCCTGCCAATCCGACAAAATGCACAACTAAAACTTCCTGACCGTCAATCCTGACTTGGCCACCATTTGTGCCTGCTCGTCTTGATTCGATCACGACGCTTTCCACTTGAAGTTGTCATAGGTGAGCCACTTTTCATCAGCAGTCACGATACACTTCAAAAATAGGTAAATTTTGTTGTGATTCAAAAGTGATTCTCAGACAGAAATTAGGTCATGAGGTTTTTTCACGTTAACTCATGTGCAGCCCATTCATCGAGCGTGATTCAACTAGTCCCGAACGATTTTTTATGTAATAGGTCATGTATAATTCTGGCCAATTAAAAAAGTGCTTAAATTACGATCAAATTTGCGTTCAAACAAAATTGGGTAAACCAATCACAAAAGTGTCCGAGAATTTTTTTAGTACAAAAGCTTGTCTTCCTAACACCATTCAGTGTAAGTTCGATAGGACGTATACAACAAGAAATACAGATTACTAAAGCCGTCTATTTGAAATATAATGGATTTATTTTTCCTATACCAAATTTTACCGTAATAAACCACCTTCTCTATACCTTGGATTCGCTCCATCTACCTTTATCTAGAACACTTTCGCTCGACAATCATTTTTTGAAAAGCAACTTCAATATTAACTTAAATTTTCTCCTAAACAAGACGAGTAATTATGTATCTCTACATATTTTTAGATGATACTTTTGCTCTATTTTACTCATCATCAAGTCAAGTCATCAAATGCCTGCCCTGCATGGAATGGATAATTCCATATACGCCTAAAAAATGCAGCTCATCTCCACCCTGGTAAACCACGAAACTACACTCTCTGAGTAACAAAAAGAAACAAACGGCTGTATACTTGCATACTTTAAATCCCGCTATGCTTCCGACCTTTCGACTAATAGTACTAAGTATGGAATTTACACAACTAAACGAATCTCTCTACATTCAATACTTGAACAGAATACAATATTCTCTTATCATTAATCCTAATAGCTTTTACCGGTTTATAAATGCAAAAACAAAGGCTGCCAACTATCATTTTGCCTTTAATTTTCTTACTACTTCTTCCAATGATCTGACAATATTCTTTAAAAAATACGCCTCCTATCTCAATCCCAAGGTGTTCGAAAAAAACTCGCATCAAATTTTACTTTTTAAGATCACTGTCCTTGGTTATGGTTATTTTATGGTTTAAAATACCTACATTTAATTATTCAATATAATCTTCCTGAACTGCAATACACTTGTTCCAGTGATATTCTCATTTATGGATTTCATCCCTTAACTGCGACTCCGAAATACGCTTCCAATGTGGCTGCTTCCTATTTATTTGATGAAAATCGTTTTCCACGCAAGTATTTTTTTAAGATGTGAGAAGAGCCATAAATCTGAAGGAGAAAAGTCTTTCGAATGGGGTGGATGTTGCAACAGTTCATACTTTAATACTCTGATTTTCGCAATGGTAGTCTGAGCTTTGCAAGAGGGTGCGTTATGATGAACAATTTTTAATTTTGATTTGTATATCCAGTTGGTCTAAAGGACTACACTAATAATCTGTGTTTAATGTTTTACCAGTTTGGAGGTAATCTACAAACAAATTTCCTTTTGCGTCCCAAAAGACTGATGATGGAACCTTTTCGTCCCATCTCTGGACCCTCTTTGGAGCCGAAGTGCTGGGCTCCTTAACCTTAATCTCTTGTTTTGGTTCGGGATCTTGTTAGCAGATCCAAGTCTCATCTACAGTGGCAAAACGACGTAGAAAATCCGTTTTATCTTTTCTAAAATGCTCTAAGTGCTGAAAGAAAGTCGAGAGTGTTTTTGATACATTTTTAGCGAATACGACACCTATTTTGCAACCATCTTTCTGTAACTCAAAACTGCAGGTAAAATATAGCTGTCACTGCGTTATGAGATGACTTGGACTTCCATTAAATCTCTTTCGGCTAACCATCTGCATATATGCTTTGCTTTCTAGTGTTGATGCTCTTTATGGGCCTCCTTCACATGGATTAGCTTTTATGACCACTTTAAACCACGGCATATCATCTTTCTGCTATTCTAATCGAAATAAGGTACACACTTTTAATAATTGTACACGAATCTGTTTTGTTTCCAGACTTTCAAGAATTTTATTACTGCAAGTGATTCAAGTTTTTGCATTGTGTAAAAGTTAACTTCTGTTCATAAAACAGCTTTATAAAAGCTATCAGCTCTATCTCTTATTGAGCGGCAAAACTGATCGAACAAATTAGTACTATACTTATACGAGTATAAGCGCTTCCCTTTATTTCAAAGAACTTACCTATATGTTATCTGTCATTAAAGTGTTCCCCTGTCAATTTTTTGGTCCGTGAAATTCAGTCAAAACCCTTACGAAATCCACACTACTTTTAAATTTAAATTGGCAGTCATTCTGTTCACTTTCGAAGCTTGGGTCTTCAGCGCGACCATGGCACATAGGGGGATTCGTCTGCAAGTACTTTATCAAAGTACTTGTTTAGATTGCTCTTGCACCGTCCAACACTGGCAATTCTTTATTGATTCTATTGTATAACATATAGATCCTAGTTTCAGCGGCCTACCTTTCGGCATCCTACAAACACCCTAGCACACCCCTTATTACGGACTATATATGTTTCACGAGATATGATAAGCTCCCACCAGAAATATTAAAAGTATTCGAATTTCAGCAAGACGCTCTTGATAAGTACTTTTTAAACGTATCCGGATCTTCCTACAAAAATTTGCCGAAAAGAAAAATTAACACGTCACAATGTCCCAGAAGCGTGGCTTTAAGTACGCACGAGTCATAAAACACCTCCCCTAGTGAATAGCAAAAACAGCCCACTTACTAGAGTGTTAAAATGTTCCTTTTCGAAAAACACGAATAAATGTGTGGTAATCCCAGAGAAATTTGGGGAAAGGAATATTACAGAAGTGAAAATGAGCACGTGACAGGATTGATTCTGGAAATGCAACAATGCACGAAGCAATATCTATATTCGGAGAACGAAAGCAAATGGGACCAAAGTTAAATGACGGAGGCGTGTGCTCATGAATTTCCTTTTTCAAAACCAAAAAAACTATATAAGTGTGTACCAAATGTATATATTTTCAAATGCCTTGCTTACGATTGAGGGTGGCCGGCAACATTTATTTAATCAGAACGAACTTGAAGTCTGTCTGAGGGGCTTTATTTAACGGGGCACAGCTGAACGGTGCGATGATTTGAGAACGTACCAATGTATGTACTTCGTCTAGAATAACGGCATGATGAAGGTAGAGATTGAGGAAGGAGGTGGTGAAATTTATGGATATGATTAAAGTGAAACTTGCTTTACACTCCGCCTGAATGCTTTCGTCAGAGTTTGCCCTAAGGAAAGCAAATTAACATACACGTGCAGACAATCCCCTTCTTATCCGATTACTTGAATGTAACACGTTTCTGTTACATTTGCAGGAAATGAACTTTTTTATTCGACTTTCATTGTAGGTTTTCTAAATTTGAATACAATAGGATGAAATTGTTATGCTCTTGTACGGTACGCATTGTAAGGATTTTTGAGTTAGTCTTTTGGGTATTCGCTTTTTATGCACCTACAAAATGTAAAATGAACTGAACTTTTTAAACATAGACTACTTACTACAAATACTTCAAGGCCATAACGTTTTTAATTTACGTGTGTATATAATATATGTATGTATAACTTCACGGATCCTATCATAAGTGGTGGAAGGGTAAAATATTACATTCTTTATGGTTTCAGACTAAGGTGTGGGTTCCTTCTCCATTCTCTATAGCCATGAATCTGCGACCGCCAAACAGCTTTGACGTAATGAATGTTTTAGTATTCGATATATCCGAGTAAGATGCAAAACTTCTTCAGAGTTATTTAAGTTATTAGTTAAGTTACGATTAGTTAACAAACGTTATGAAAGATTCATTTTTAACACAGCAAAGTAAGGTGATGACGAATTGGTAAACCGGAATCGCTTGCATTGATATGCGAAGAACACTTTTGCTCGATGAAAGTCTAACGTTAAAAGAAGCTCATCGCTATGTATGTTCCCGCAAATAAGTAAAATATTTCGGAGAAACAATCAGAATGACATTCAGGATCTTAAGCTTTCGAGAAGGTCAGATAATGAACGTTTGCTACGAACAATTAGCATAAATCCAGAGGGCGCTATCCTGGATGACGACTTTTTCGTGATTGAGGATCCTCAGGAGAAGGTGGCGACAGTGGGAGGTGTCTTCCAGGAAGTGTACAAGGTGAATGATAGCATTCGTCCAAACCACGAATTGGAAAACAGAGTTCTACTTCATGACTCCTACCTTAGAAGTGATATCGATCATTGGCGATCCGAGAATCTTGGTTTTACCAGGTTCGATGACGATTTCATGGCAAATAATGCCGTCACCAATGAAGGGGCTAATACCCTGTTCATTTCGATGGAAGATCTCCAGAAAATCGTCCAGTCATTGAAAAGGAAAAAATCCGCGGGTATCGACGGTATGTACAATGTTGTGCTCGGGCACCTTCCACCAGTGGCTGTAGAGAGGTACGCCATCCTGTTCAACAATGCACTGAATTATGCATATTATCCAGTACACTGGAAGACAACGGTGGTGCAACGAATCCCCAAGAGGGCTAAGAACACCTCTAACCCGGCAAATCTCCGGTCGATAAGTCTCCTTCCGAGTATCAGCAAGATATTCGAGAAGGTGGTCCATTGGGCCCTGTCTAAATGGGTTGAGGACAATAAAATCATCCCGGATAACCAATTCGGTTTCAGAGCGGGGCATAATACTATTCATGCTGCGTCGAAACTCGTGTCAGATATCCAATGGAACAAATGCAAGAACCAATGCACGGGCGCCTGTCTGATTGACTTGGAAAAAGCCTTCGACACCGTATGGTTAGAAGGGCTGTATTACAAGCTCAGTCGGCTGGGCATAAGTAAACCACTGCTATATATGATTTTTGACATGTTAGCAGGTAGAAAGTTCGTAGTGAAAATTGCCAACGTGACTTCTATCCAAACATTTGATATTAACAACGGACTGCAACAGGGTACGGTGAACTCGTCGATCCTTGTCAGCATTTATTTCAGTGATTCGATAACTTCTCTTCACCATTCAATAGCGTATACGGACGATTTAATCGCGTACAGATCAGATCCAACGATCGGCGTCATTGTCAATCGCTTGCAGCGTGACTTCGAAAAATTTCAGCAGTATTGTGATGACTGGAAGTTGAAAATCAACTGCCAGAAATCAGAAACTATTTTGTTCAGAACGCCTTTGTCTAGGGCCTCTCGAGACACTAGGAAAAATTGGCGCGGGTTCTCAATTCTTGGACAGGACGGGCGCCCACTGGCGAAACAAAGTGTAGTCAGACCAGTATCTATATTTTGACAAACATGTAGATGCTGCTCTGGCAAGGGCCCGAGGCACTTTCGCTCTGACAAGATGGCTGTTTCATTGCAGCCAACTTGATTCCAGGGTGAAGGTAATCTGCTACATAGCCTTAATCAGGCCCATGGTTGCCTATGGATGTCCCGTCTGGTTCAATGTGAGAGTCAGCTTAATGGAAAGGATTCGGGTGTTTGAGAGACAATATCTCAGGACTTGTCTCGGGTTACATAGGACACCCGAATCTGATTACACGACATTTTACCCGAACGAGGTCCTATACAATAGGGCCAGGATTGTACGGGTGGATAACTTCCTGATCAAACTGATTCGAGGCCACGTTGCGAGAGCAATGGCTTCGGTCAATAGCCTAATCTCCGGGGCTTACTACCCCAGTGATTTATATCACGAGAGAGTGCGCCTTAACGTCTTTTTCCCGCCAGAAGCATTCCCCTATTTAGATAGATGTGGGCTGATCCAGGATAGATTGGCGGTGCCGCTAATCTTCCACGTGGGTCACAATTCCGTGGGACGGCGATTCCTCTACGGACCCGATGTCGCGCTCAGTGAGCTCGAGCGCCTCAGGTTCTGTAGATCGGTCTCACGCCGGGATCGAGGAGACGTAGTCCGCCAACATCAACGCTTTTGGTGGCTGGGGGGAGCTGCGTTAGTGGACACTTCAATGGCTTCAGCCTCTTCAAGGCAGGGCTTGCCTAACACCAATGGCAGGCTTACATAGGCTACGGTATGGTAGGGTAGGTTAGGGTAGGATAAAACAAAAAAGAATAAAAACCAAAAAATAATATGAACATATAAAAATTGAAAAATAAAAAATAATATAATATATATATATACATATTAGTTAAGTTAGAATAAGATATGTTTAGTTAGGTTTAGGTAGGTTTAAGTCTTATATAAATATATACAATATAAAAAATGATCATATACTAAGTTTTTGAAAAACAAATTTTTCTTAGTTTAAGTTAATCATAATAATGTTAATTGTAAGTTATTTATATAGTAGTCGAAAGGCGTAGGTTAAAATTATACAGTTTGTCTTAGAGTGTCCGCCTAGGGCATAATATAGTAATATAGTAAATTCAGGGTTTGCCTCGGTCCAATCGCTCTCAACAAACCTCTCTTAAGAAGTAATTACCAGTTACTTACAACCGACAAAATTCTACCAAAGCTCTGAGATGCAAAAGTTGCCCGATGTATGCAAGAAGAATTCCTCCCTTCTTCGGGTGCCTTGTCGTGGCGGGGAGGGCAATGACATCGAACTAAGAGCCGAAGAATCCGAATTAACATGGATGTACGGACAACCACACGGATTGAAGTAGCCCAGGTGGCACGCGCAATAACGGAAATCCACCCGCGATCACCTGATCGCGCCGGGGCAAACAATCTGGAGGCCCCACCACTCATTCCAAACTCTCCGGCAGCCCGGAATGACACCGACTCCTGCGGCTCATTGACCGACCACCACTTAGTTGGACTGAACGTGCAACCAACAGAGGCGACACCGACGACGGCGCGGCACGCAAACCACTAAGGTTGAACGAGCCCAAGGATTGGAACATACTAAAGATTGCACTGCTAAGTGCCAAAAACGAAGCAGGAAGAGGTGTGCCCGAGCCGTGCAAAGAGGCTGACACAGCCGAAGGCACGAAGGAAAAGCAGTTAAGAGGATTAGATCGCCGGAGGTATCCCCTACCGAAGCCCATCCGACCCTCTCATATGCGGCCCTTGCATCCGTTTGCGGCGCGCAGCGCAGAAAACGTCGCCGGCTAGTAAACGCTATTGCAGGAGGCACAAGCATTCCAGCACTTTCGACATGCGCCTCTACCATTTCTCCTGGTGACGATCCACTCCCCAATAAGAGCGTGCCAGGCTCCCATAGTGACGTAGCTGGAGGAGTTCAGGGCCTTGCTATTGTCAGCGCTACCGCCAAAAATGACGTTGGTGCTGACAGATAGACTCTGATCACAGAAGGCAAAGTCCCAACAACCCTTAAACTGAAAAAGTTTTTCCAAAGCGGCTTCGTAAGGGAGCAGGAGCTCGAACCGAGAAAGGTAAGGGCGTATGCAAAAGGAAGCCCCCGGGGAACACCTTGCTGGGGAAAGACAACGTGATGTCTCCTCCTTCGACGTGGCGGCTTGTAATCGGAGTCCGAAGGCAGATACGGCAATCAACAAAGATCAAAGCTAAAACCTGATGACGGAGAGAATCATAGATTGCTCCTCGGAGGCGGGCACTTCACACAACAAAAACCTTTCCTGCGGAAAGGAGATTCGAGTAACCGTAAAGAGTCGAGAGTCGAGCATCTCTCCTACAAAGAGGCAGCCATTTCCTCTGAAAAGGTCAGTATAGGGAAAGCTGGCAGTGACAGCAGAATGACCAGCTACTGGAGCTAGCTTCAGCAACATGCTTCTGTATTCAGGCTGAGAGGTCTACTCTTATGAATGATAACTTCATGGTGAGCTGTTCCTCACCGCAAACATATGCCTGGATCGGGAGCATGGTGCCTCAAATCCCTCACCTGGGAACTACTACCTATAATTAAGTAGTCAGTCTCCCAAAATTAACGCGCGCCATCTGCTGGATTCCGGGGAAACTTGCTAACAAGCTGGATGTGCTGACGGGATTACGTGCGCAGAACCTGGGACTTGACACAGGGGCCTGGATTGCCTATTCTTACAAAGAGGAAGGACTCTCTGAAAAGAGAGTGGCTGTGGGATTTGACAAAGACTCTGTTGATACCCTGAAATCTGTGTACGATTCACGTCCCTAAATTGGCCTTGATAGGATTTTATTCCATTTTAATGTCAAGTAATAGAGGGATGGAACGTACTCTGCAGTCTAAATCTATGATTTTTACTCATATCAATCTTCTCACTGCACTTCTCAGTAGCAGAATAGCATGCAGTGGTACAAATCATGACATTGTATCCATTCGGTAACCATGGGTGTGCAATAAACGCCCGTGTGTTCTTGGTGGTATACCTGATGCTACGATTCTTTATGATGAGCGATCCGAAAGGGTCTGCCTTATCATATCGAACGCACTATCGACAACCAAACATAGTCAATTCTGTGGACAAGATCTGATGACTGCTAGAGTAAGCTACAAAGCGCACGGAGGAATTGAACCGTCGTGACGTCTGCTTATTGCCTCCGCCAGCGAAGGTGATTTCTGAACTCACAGAGTACTGTCAAGCGAGAAAGACGGACTCATCATTTGTTGCGATGTTAATGCTCAAACCACTGTTTGGGGTAGCAACAAATGCAACCGGAGAGGAGACCATATTTTAAGCTTCACTCTTTCGTCTGACCTTATCATCAACAATGTTGGCACTCAACCAACCCTTGTGACGACGAGACGACAGGAGGTGATTGACCTAATCTGTCTAATAGGCATGTGAAGGCCATCACTAACTGGATAGTCTTATCAAGTGCTACGTTGTCAGATCGTAGATAGATCAAATTCCATTTTGATCGAGAGAAAAAAATTATTTTTTTGAGTCGGGGGTTACTTAAAATTTTTAATTTTATTTATATTTTTATTCTTTTTAAAATTACCCGCGGACCCTAATTGCGATAGGTAACTATAATACTTAAATTATATTTTTCTTAAGCATTATGCAACAACGCAAAGGGCTTCTTGTATGTACAAGGTGGCACAAGACTTATCATCCAATTTTGTTTTTGAATATCTTTTTTACTAAATAAACGAAAAAGATTTTCAGTGATGGAAATGCTAATTTGGACTTTTACAATTTTTTCTGTTATGTGGAAAAGATGATATCCGTCCAGTGGCTACCACCAGTGTTAATACACATTTGTACCCGTTTTATCGCATTTTCCATGATTTTCCGCAAGACTTCCGGTTGTAAATGTTCGTATTTCTGTCGGATGGTTCGGCAGTAGCAGTGGCCGTATTGCTGATGGCGCCCTCAAAAAAATACGGCCTAATCCATGTGAACGATACACAACACAGTGGCTTTGAGTGGATGTAATGGCTCTTCGTGTATCATACGCGGATTTTCAATGTCCCAGAAACGAAGATTTTATTTATTGACATAACCGCTTAAGTGGAAATGCGCCTCGTCGGTCATGATCGACACACAACCGTCCTCTTCGTTGTTGAGATTAACAATGGCTTGACAATTATTCACACGCGACTGACGGTCAGCAGGCATTAACTGATGCACTGTTTGTACTTTAGACGGGAACATGTGTAAGTTTTTCACAAAAATTCATTGTAGGGTCCGTCTGTTTATGCCCAATTGCGTGGCCCGTTGTCGGGTTGATGTTGCTTCGTTCTCAGCGACATCGGTAGCAACAGCCGCGATATTCTCGGCCGAACGACCAGTCCGGTGGCAGCCACGTCCTGCATGGTCTCCTATAATTCCAGTTTGTTCAAGTCGAGTAGCTAAGCGGAATGTTTGCCCAGTTGGCGCGACACGAATAGGAAATCGACGTCGAAATTCACGAAATTCTACCGACCTATTATAGGTCAAAAAAATGTACACAATTATTCCATGCTCTTGCCAAGTATAACGCTCCATTGCTTATCTGTTTGTATACTGCTGCTGTCTACTTCACTAATGTCAAATATGATTGAGGTACGACGCCATTGAAAAAAACTATAACATTATCCGATAGGGTGGTTCATTTTGCGCCACTTAAAAGAGCTAATGCCCTTGAAATACCTGAACAGATCTTCATAAAGTGTAGCTAAGAACCATTTTGATTATGTTAGCTTTCAAACAAAAAAGAAAACATGAAAATCGGTCCACGCGTTCAGGAACTACGATGTCACAGGGTTAAGACCGACCTGAAACAACTTCGCACGCCGAAAACAGCTAACAAAAAAATGTAGTTGCAATGTACATAAGCTTGTTTATTCGGTGCTGAAGCACAGCTCAAATGAGTTGTCTGTTCAGATAGATCCAACTGAGGAAAGTGTCGGGTGCCTGGCAAAGGTATAAACTTCTACCAAGCTAGTAGAGAAACATTATTAAATATAGATATTGTCACCACGCTATTCAACAACGCTCTGAATAATATTCTTTATCTAGCACGGTGCAAAACAGTGGTGGTTCACCCCATCCCTGAACGGGATAGAGATAGAACAAACCGTGCTAATCCGATCAATTACTTGTAGTTTGCTTCCGAATATTAGAAAGGTTTTTGAAAAAGTAGTAAACAGAACTCTGAGCAATGGAAAAACCAGTTTGGTTTTAAGGCAAGACATGATACTGTCACGCTGCGTTAAAACTGGTATCTGACCTTCAGTGGAATAAGGCAGAAAACCAATATACGAATGCTTGTCTGGTCGACCTTGAAAAGGTTTTCGACACCATATGGTTAGAAGGTCTGTTCTACAAGCTCATCAGACTAGGCATGCGAAATAACTTTCCATACCTGATTTACATATGACAACATTAATTCATTGATATTCAGAGATCTTTGAACGGTTTACAACAGGAAATTAAAAATTAACTTCCAATAGTCGAATACTGTTTAAGACTCCGTTATATAGGGCTTCAACGGACACCAGAAAGAACAAGAGGAAATTCGCGATCATTGAGCAACAGAGCAACATAAACAACCCTTAGTGGAGAGAAACTTAGTATTTGGCTCAACCAGTATCTTTATTTCAATAAACATATAGACGCTTGACTAGAAAAAAAAATTGGTATGACCAGGAACCTGTTTCACAGCAGTCAATTTTGCCGCCGGCCTACGTAGCCCTAATAAAGCCCATCAGCGAGAATGCTTATCCAGTGCGCTTGAATGTAACGCCATATCATATGAAAAAGATTCCTGTATTTAGAGCAAATTCGTGTAAACAGAATCGACAATTTTCTTGCTAAAATATTTTGCAAGAGTTATTACAAAAGACAATAACCTGAACTCCGGGGTTTACTGTCCCATCTTTAAATACTCGTACCACGACAGCACACTCCGTTTGGGTGTTGTTTCCCCAGAATCACTTTTCCGTGTTGATTCCGGAAGATTAGTTCGAAATAGAGATTGTATCCCGGTAATTTACGATCGCCATCGAGACCTGGAAAAACGGTTTATCAGCGAAGAATACCTTGAGAATGCTCATGGGCTCATACGTTTTAGTACCGCAATGGCATACTAAGATCTCTCCGATGTTGCTAAACAACACGCATTTATTGGTTAGGTTTGGGTTAGCTGGGGGATGTTTTAGAGGCTGGGCACGTCCTCATGCTTAAATGAACCTGAGAACTGAAGCCTGGCGACGTCCAGCCACTGGTGACCACTCAAAATGAATCCCACGAGTGTTAGCCAACTTGATTATATTTAAGATTAAAATTAAGCAGATTACTTAGACTATTAGAATATGCAACAAACAAAATTCATATTAATTTTATATAATTGATAATTAGGTAATATAGTTAGATTCAGAATGTCTGCATGGGGTCTGTTAAACTTTTTAAATTAGTCCTATAAAAGAATATATGAATCTCCTGTAAAACAAAAAAACATTTACTAGTAGATCTAGATTTACATAGGTCTCATCCTACGTGAGAGAGCTTTGATAGATCATATAAGGAGTTTAAGCGGTAGAGATTGGGTTGTGCGATTTATATTAATTACAGATTCTAGGTGAGCTTGGCCTTTGGTTTGGAAACCATACAACGAATCCTCATCCCGATAGCATGCCCAGAGGGACGAAGTAGTATTACGACACAACTGAGGTTCCACCATGGCGTTCTGGTACGAAAGATGTTCTTGAAGCAAGAGAATGACAATTCTTCTTTTAAACAGAAAGTCAAGTTTCTTGACCTGTAGGGTCAATTATTAAAGTTAAAAAAATATCTGATTTGGTTATTGTTTTTGCTATCATCTCCTTTTGACTGACATTATCAGAAAATCTGTAGGTAGGACCCACTGCCAAAACATGAGAAAAACCATAGGAGGTGCTGCAGAGATAAGCTTTGTACTTCTCAGTGAATCAACGTATGCTAAAATCCCCACCTTAACCAAAAATTTCGGTGCAAACCATAAAAGCTAGGCTATCTTTCCTAACTCGGATTTTTATGCCGGACTTCTAGACTTTGGGTCAAAGATGGCACCCAAGAATTTGGCACTATAGGACCGAGATAGATTCTGGTAATTTCGTTAGGGACGTTAAGGTGGTAGTATCCTCGTGTTTGTGCAAGATTGTTGTTTCCTTTGGGTTAACGTTAAGGCGACAATCTGTGGCCTTTGGCACGTACTTTAGTCGAAGCCCTCTCCGTGATGATCATGAAAATTAACAGTTTTAATAATAGTATTACCATGTCGTCTACAAACCTAACAACTTTTATTTCCTGGATTTAAAACTCAAATACACTTTAAATAAAAACTCTGAGACATAAACGGGATGAGATAACCCCGCCTTGAGGAGAGCCTCTGTTAACTGATTAATTGCGATTGGATGATTCTGGTTTCGAGTTTGGAAACTAATCAATTGCAATTCAAGCCTTCAACTCCCAAAGCAGTTAAGCATTTCTCGATAACCTTTGTTAATATAATGGCCTAACCACATTCATGAAAGTTGTCTGCTTTTATTGATTGAAGTAGAATGGCGCACCTGACCGCAAATCCGTCTTCGTGGATTTAGTTCAAGTTCAAGTTCGGAAGAGTATTAATTCTTATGTTAGGGACACCCGAAGCTGCACAACTCGCGTACTTGCTCGGGCGCCTTGAGTAAGAAGGATAGAAATAAAAACCACACTCCAGGCAACGGTATATCTCCATAAGGGAAGGTGCTATCGACTTATAATTCTTTGTAGCATGCCGAAGAGATGCTCGCCATCCCCATTAATTTCTGAACTAAAGTACTTCCTCCCAATCGCCGAAAGTTTCCATGTTTAAGGTTAGTAGAAATAATGAAATCAAAGAACTCAATTCATTCGTCAATATTTTTCTATTCCGAATGAATTCATAAGCTCGTGCAGATCTTCTTTCACTTTTATTGCATCATGAAATAGAAAATGCATAAACTACTTTGCAGTTTAACTCAGGCTAGCGATATTTAAGCTCGGGGCTAAATTTCAACAAGCCACCCAGCCCAGAAAAGTTTTGATAATACTGTTCTTCAAAAGTCGCCACTTGCCACCATAATACGTGACCAACGTGGATGGCGATACTCCTTGCTCCCACTGCTGCGTTCCAATGTACAGTACATTGAGCTTGATTCAGTCTGCCTATCTTTTCATAGGCTTTCAAGCCCTACGCATTGCGCTGAGAAATGTTTCTATCTAGATTTCACATCTATCGAAGACACGTCTTTTACGGGAACAGGTAAGTGAATTGAGACCTGACCCGACAGCCTCTAAATGCCTTCTAAGATGCAAGAAAGGTTTAAAACTTTATCATTTTCGCTTGACAGTTCGTAGTCGAGTTCTAGGTCCTTTTTTAAGAAAAGGGTAAGAAAGTCTGATAAATGGGCCGTCGATTCAAAGATGAGAAACCGATAATGATGAAGATTCTTCATTTGAAGCCTAGGAATTTTGACCACTAACTGTAATTTTCTGCGTCCTGGCCTTAGCTTACTAACCAAACTATTGCGGATGTCTCGCCTTCCTCGGTCATATGGTTGTCACATGCCGCCAATGTCTGCAAATATCGCCAGAAACCAGGTCATCATCATAACCTCTACGATAATCCAACGTGCTCCAACTATGCTACAGCTATGTTATGAGAAATATCCATGCTTCTCAAAGCGTTAATAAAATGTATTTTGACTATCGTAACGTATTCTACAATGGTTAAGAGCAGTTCGCTCTATGTGCGGTTGAGCTCAATAATCTGCTGATAGGGGTTTGCCGTGTTTACCGTAAGATGTATTTTTGTTTGATAATTTAACAACAATTTTATTCAATATTCCACAATACGTTTTGATCTCAATATAACCCTGTGATCCTAGTCCAAGAAGGGAACTTCAAACTGAGGGCCGAGACTGGGTTGGGAAAGTGAGTAAATGCCTCCAGCATTATTATTATTTTATCTCTTATTATGTATTTGAAAAAGCCTGGCAAGCGAGAATTTTCTACAGAACTACTTCCACAAAGGAACAGAGGCCGTTAATTTGTTGGGCACTTACAATTAAATATTATATTTAAAAGATTAGAAGGGTTAGCTCGGTGCTGTTTAATCATCGTTAATAGCTTTATGCTTAAGTACGTTATAATAACTACAGTGTGACCCCCAAAGGCGGGGGTATGCGATATAGGTCATTATAACTATAAAATTGTTAATTTTTATTACTCGCGCTATATTCTTCACAAGGAAAGACGACCCCTGAGGGAACATACTTTTAAGACATAAATCCTCTTTAGCACAATTTTGCTAGGCTCATTATATTTATTCGAACTGTATGTTATGCCCGTCAATCTTCCTAGATCATAAATAAATTTCATTCTTCTCGGACGGCATGTATGCTCTGAGGCAGATGTGTCTATATACAAAGTATGTCTACGATTACGATGGGCTCAGTAATTAATTCTTATCCTCCTCTTATAATTTAGTTTTTTACTTCTTGGTTAGTATTTCTCTCTTGGAACGTGTTCTGTACATGGTCGGTTCAACAAGAAATGCCATAAAATAGACAAGTTTCATGCAGTTTGCAGCATGTATAGATGTGCAAAAATTGAACAGGTTTCCTTCATAATAATCGACTCGTCCACAAATCAACTGGAAAGCTGTCCGTTGCCTATTTGCATTTTTACATTAGCCCAAGTAATACTTACATGGCACCTTGTAATGCTGCATCTGACATTCCAAGATACAAGTTTTTATTGTTGATCGGAATAGCTCGCATATTGTCGTGTACATATTGTACTATTATCGAAAAGCAAGTACTTTAAGCCGATATGGCTGCGGAGTTAAACGTATCACAAGTAGGCGGTGTGGGATGCAAGATCAGTATCGATGCCTGCCAAGTGCTGCTCAATGAACTTGATTGTTACTGTACATACGAATGATGCGGTGTTTTTCTTCATTGCTGCTATAAACCGTGGTACAGTATTATTATTACGAAATATTATACGAGCTCACACTTAAATTGACACACGCACTATCTATGTGGCATTGGTATAACGCGAATCATGAACTGTATATGACGCAGTACATAGCATTCTTCAATGTAGCCAATTAGTGCATCAATTAAAATTCTGTTCACTTGGTTTTATTTCAAAAATATAATTAAGGGGAGCATATCACAGAAATCCGCACGAAACTATAGATTGCGTTTTCCTTCATGACTTTCACTTGTGTTACATCCTGATGTTATTTTGTTTTCTGTACATTGCTGTGCTCTTTGAATCAGTTTTAAGAAACTCTATATATGAGTGAGGTCTTACCGTGCCCGAAACTATTTTGTTTCAATGACTCTATACTTCAACGAATAAACTGGTTGTTAAGGTTTGAAGCTACTCCATATTTGGTGTTGTTCATATGCCTGTTCATCTCAAAGATGGAAGAAAAAATGTTACTAACTAAAATTTACAAGATGATGTTTTATCACAATATTGTCCCGAATTATGGTATCGCACTAAGGAGTTAAGTTAAAAATTAGAACTAACCGAGAAGAAATCGGTTATTCTATACAAAAATTCGTATGTGAGGCTTGTTTAAAAAATAAGTAAAATTACATTTTGAATTTCGTGAACTAAGTACATTCCATTTTCGACTAGTTTTCATTTTTTATTTTTACTACGTTAGTACACAACTCCCTTAACATATGTTGGCACGGCAACCATTTTAGATATCTAGTTTGTCTTTCACATGTATAAAGTTTAAACTTATTTCGGATCAAAAACTCTTTAAATGTTGTGTCTAGAATAAAATTTAGTGCTCCAACTTGCTTGCTTGCTTTTCAACTTGAAAAGGTTGAAGCAGTGAGGAAAATTGTTATGGAGAATGATCAAAGATGGTGAAATTTCTTAAAAAAATTTGGACATGTGTCAACGAAGTTTGATTCGAAATTGCTAAATTTTAACCAAAAGAACCATTGCATGATCATCGCTCAGGAGATGTTGAATAACGTGAGTGACAGTCCAGATTTGCTGAAAAGAGTGAGTCGCTGGTGACACACAATGGGAATATGGTTATGACGTCAAAACTAAAGGCCAACTATCCCAATGGAAGCGGCCAGAAAAACCAAGACCGAACAAAAGCACACCAAGTTCTATCAAATGTAAAAGTTTTACTTTCTGTTTTCTTCAATTACAATCGTTAATCATCCGGATCAGTGGGAAAAGAAGTCAAGGCTGTTGAATGACGATAATACACTAAACAGAATATCGACATCATGCCTCAGCCACCATATTCAATGGACTTGACACCCTGTGATTTTTTTCTCTTCCCAACACTTAAAAGGCCCATGAAAGAATGAAGATTGTCGACGATTGCAAAGATAAAGATTGCTCCGCTGGAATAGTTCAAGGGTATACCAAAAAGTGCATGTACGAAAAATCTTGAGGATTGTAAAAGCGCTATAGTAAGTGTAGGGAGATTTTTTGGAATTAGGCAAAATATACAGGGTGTCCCACGAGCAGTGTGCCAAAAAGTTAAAGCGTGTAGGTCTGGTCAAGACAAGAAAAAAATCGTATGGGAGAGGGGGGTCTATTCCCCCCGTTTAGCCGGGAGGGGCAATTTTCTAAAAAATGGACTTAATTTGGAAAAAAATTTATTAAAAATCAACAGTTACATCCACAATGCCGTGATATACCTTTTTGTAAAGCCAGAAACCTCTTCTTTCATCTTGTTTCTAAACGAAGCTGTTTTAAGGAATAGTTTTTGAGAAATTAATTTTCAAACTCAAAATTTTGAAAAAAAAATTAAAAAAAAAAATTTCGAACTATTTTTTTTCAAAATTGTATGTAATTAAGTACTAATTTTTTGTCCAAAATTCAATTCTCTTATTAGCTTTTAGTTAAAAACAGAAAACCGGATGCAAAAATGTTTTATAGTTTTTGAGAAATTAAAAAAAAACCCGAACCATTTTTTTCTAAGAAAAATCTTTTTTTTGGTTTTAACGCGGCTGGACTTGTAGGTAAATTAATGTATGAAACATTGACCTCTTTTTTTTTTTTTTTTAATTCGGAGTTTTATGAGGATACAATAAAGTGACACAGTATTGGAATAACCCTGGATTAATCCTTTTATTTTCATTGATAACGCCTGAAAACTGACCTGCCAATTTCGTCTGGGTCCGCCCGCCGCCAATGGGTTCAACCGGCTAGGACCTTAAGACAATAAAACCGCAATTTTTGGATTTGGTCTGACGTAATCCCTCCCTTAGTACAAGGAGGATAGCTATTATGCTTGGAGTGCCCAAATCTAGAGTACGGAGAGTGCTTCATACCGAAAACTTACACCCGTACCATTTTAGGACAGTTCAGGAACTCACCTCAAACGACAAGTTTTTGAGAGCAGAATTTTGTCGATCATTACTGCTTCGAAATGAAACTGAACGAAAAAATTTTGGAAGGATATTCTGGACGGATGAAGCACAGTTTACCAGAGATGGGGTTACTAACTTCCACAATTTGCATCATTGGAGTAGCACCAATCTACACAACAAAAAACAAAATAAATCACAACACCGCTTTAGCTGTAATGTTTGGCTTGGTATTGTTGAACAAACTGTAATCGGGCCCCGGTTTTTGAATGCCGTTATTAATGGAGAATCATACTTGCAGTTCCTACGAGACCTTTTGCCCGATTTGATGGACAACGTTCCTTTGGCCATAGCAGATAATTTAATATACCAGCAAGATGGAGCACCAGCACACTACAGCTTACGGGTTAGAAACTGGCTGGATGATCATTTTAGTGACCGTTGGATCGGAAGAAAGGGCCCCACGGAATGGCCACCTAGATCACCAGATTTAACTCCTCCAGATTTTTATGTGTGGGGATTCATGAAGAATTATGTTTACGAAGTGGAAATAGTATCTTTGGATATCTGTATATCTGGAGTCAAATTGTTTGACTTATATGCAGCCATTAGAAGGAGATATAATCTTTGCCTTCTAAAAAATGGGGATCATATTGAAAATTGATTATAATAAAACTCCAATTTTTTTAAAAATAATAAAAAAATGTCAATGTTTCATACATTAATTTGCCTACAAGTCCAGCCGCGTTAAAACCAAAAAAAAAGGTTTTTCTTAGAAAAAAATGGTTCGGGTTTTTTTTTAATTTCTCAAAAACTATAAAACATTTTTGCATCCGGTTTTCTGTTTTTAACTAAAAACTAATAAGAGAATTGAATTTTTGACAAAAAATTAGTACTTAATTACATACAATTTTGAAAAAAAATAGTTCGAAATTTTTTTTTTTTAATTTTTTTTTTCAAAATTTTGAGTTTGAAAATTAATTTCTCAAAAACTATTCCTTAAAACAGCTTCGTTTAGAAACAAGATGAAAGAAGAGGTTTCTGGCTTTACAAAAAGGTATATTACGGCATTGTGGATGTAACTGTTGATTTTTAATAAATTTTTTTCCAAATTAAGTCCATTTTTTAGAAAATTGCCCCTACCGGCTAAACGGGGGGGAATAGACCCCCCCCTCCCATACGATTTTTTTCTTGTCTTAACCAGACCTACACGCTCTAGCTTTTTGGCACACTGCTCGTGGGACACCCTGTATATTGATGAATAAATAAATATTTTTTGAGAAAAATAAAAAATCACCTTATTTTTTTAACAGACCTCGTATAGTTGTTTCCACATACTTCTGTATCTATTTACCTATTTGGACTTTGAATAAGTTAATTTTATTTTTTCCATGTTTCGTAATTCACTTTTGTCTATTCTACATCGCTATATTGTCCTTCCATCTATTGCACGGCTTTCCTGGCGTCCTTATCCTCTCGTTATTTTGACTGTTCGCCCACTGTCCATTCGTTCTACGTGCCTTGTCCACATCAGTCTTCGCGATTTCATTACTCGGACAAGGCTTCATCTTAAGACTGAAAATAGTTCCTCTAGTTCTTGGTTGTGTTATTTTCTTCTGCATTTGCTTGTTTCTTCGTCTTGTTTTTCAATATAAATATTGTGAAGGAATTACGACAATTCTTGCGTTCGTGAAAAGAAAGAAAGAAAGAAATTTCGCTTCACAAACATATATGTATATGTTATTTTACATACTTACTCAGGCGGGGGCTCAAAGAAGGATTTTCTTCTTTTTTTCTTTTTGGCGTTGTTATGATCAGAAGTGTAGGACCATAACTTTCCCACTTAACTGCATTCCTACTGGTCCGCTTGTGGGGTTGCCGGTTTGACCTCAGAAAGTAGAAGGATCCTAACCTTAAAAAAAAGATACTTAGAGAAAAAATACAATACAATGCAAATAAAGTAACAAAAAAGACCAAATGATAAAGACAGCGATGCCGTAAACATCACCGTTCAGCTTAACCGCATAAAAAGCCGAAACTTTTGACAAAGGAATGATCTTGGGTAGGAGTCATCGTGTACCAAAAAGCCAAAAGTTTGAATTCAACTACATTCAACAACGACCTAACTTCAAAGGTAAGCAAACGACTTGTTTTTTTTTAAGCACTTCGTTATAACCGAAGTGCGAGTAGTGTGGCCTACAATAACTGAAGCTGTCACGGAGCTATGACGCGTAAACGGGTAGTGATTGGTAACTCGGAAGAGATCAATCCAGTATTACCTACAACTGCTTCCTAAGTAAATTCCGTAAAACTGGCACTTCAATTTGGGTCAGAAGTGACAAGATAATCAGAAATTTATATGACGGATCTGGACCCGGCGAGTATACCGGTCCAGAGAGCTCATTAAAATTCTACATACGATCTTATTTTCAAATACCAATGTGCCTCGTTTTAAGTGAGAGACCAAGTTTCATATTCGTAAAGCGTCACTGGCATTATTATAGCTTTAGGCTGCGACCACGCAGTGAGCGACGAGCGACCGAGCAGTTTTATTACTGATAAAGAATCATGTTTTGAGATTGGAATATTCATACCAGCACAAACGAAAGTGTAGCCGTCCTTAACAATTGTTCCGTTTAAAAGTCGAATTTATTGTACTGCTGTGACATACAATCCATTCTTTCTTATTTCGTTGCGCATTGTTTGGAAAGCAGGCTTCCCCTTTTTTTTTTTTGGAGGCTTCTACTACATATCTGTTGAAGCAATCAGACGCAAATACTGGTCCATTGTATAATACTAGCAGACAACATTTCTTTATTGTATTTTGCCCGTTGCTGGAAAAAAGTAAGGAGGAGCTTCAGTGATGCACAGCTAAGAGACCCAAGGGTGCGCGTCACCGTGGGCGAGCGAAGCTGGCTTACGAAGTGTTTTGCTGTGTCATTCTCCACGCAACATGCAGCACAGGTAGGCGTCTCACTGATGCCAAGCACTTAGTTTAGCAAAAGTGTAATGTTCTGTAATGGCGCCCTCAAGCCTCCGCAATCATTTCTCCTTCTCGCAAACATCCGGGCGTACGCGTCATCCTACATCCTGGATATTCCCTCCATCCGCGACTGTATGCATTAAATACCCAATCGTTGATGTCGGATTTGGCCGTGGAAGACCTAAGGCAGGTTCGGGTAATGAGATGAATAGCGAGTTCATCAGATCGCATTTCCTGTGTTTCTAGAGTGACATGGGACCCATATAAGCCTTAGTGAATTTAATCTTCCGACTTTGTTCAAAAAGGTCTTGAGTTCATGCACTAATTTGGAGCTGGATAGGGGGTTGGACATAGCTTTGAGTGCAGCTTGGCTGACACTACAAACGCATATGCTTTTTTCCCTCCATTTGTGCTTTAGAACATAGTGCATGGCATTTAGGATTGCGATTGAAAAGCAGACACATATTTTCCTAACGAGAACTGCAGTTGAATTTTTTCGCGCTCAACGAAAACTCTAGCGCCGGACTCACGCCCAGTCCTGGAGCCATCTGTTAAAATGCGAAGACAATCCATTTCAGGTTCAGTATCTTGCCGGATATTAGATTAGATTATCGGTCTTAATATTGCCGTGTAGATCCAGAGGACTTTTTTCGGCTATAAGTCCCATATTTTGCCAAAAGCACCTTTGCCAAAGAGCTGACAGCGCTTTGGTGGTTTTTGACTCAACATGCTTTGACGAAACAGCCGGCTATCTAAGATGACTCCCAGGTACTTACATAGCTTCCTTGGATATCGGGATGGGAATGTCTTTTAGCAACAGCTGAGTAATGCCAGTATTTTTCCCCCGACACGACATCGCCCATTACTCGTGCACCAGTCCTCGATCACATTGTGTGCCGTCTGGGCTTTGAGACAGACAGTCGCTAAACATGAGCCGACAGAGAGAACAGCAATATCATCCGCACAGACTTGGACAACAATTCCAGAGACATTGACAGCATCGAGCAGAGAGTCAGGCACCATGCACCAATAGCGGAGACAGGACGCCACCTTGCGGGCAGCCCCTGTTTACGCCAGGTTTGACACATTTTTCGAGACCTGTATCAGCGATGTCCTGTGCACAAGCACTGCTTTGACCCATAATTTCATTCATCTACTCCATGACGTCTGGCAGCGTTGCATATGATGTCAAAAGTTGCGTTATCAAAATCTCCGTCAATGTCGACGAAAATGCTCAGCACATACTCTTTCTTTTCGAGTTCGTATTCAGTTCTCCCAACTAGGTTTTGAGGTGCAGACTCGCAGGATTTCCCGCGTTGATAAGCAAGTTACATCTCCGAAAGAGGATGCATTCGAAGGGCAACTTTTGCGCACGTGCAACTCTACTAGTCTTTCTACGCTTTTCAGCAAGAAGGATGTTAGACAGATTGGTTAGACCTCTTCGCGAGTGAGTAATTTTGTTTCCCTATTTTGGGAATAAAGACCAAGCAATAGGTATATAAGCAAGTGCCAAGCCAGCAGTGAAAATTCTTTTTCGAGTAGGAAGCACCTGTCTTATACCTTTTTGCAGTCTAACCGGGTATATCCCATCAGAACCTGGAGAATCGAAGCCATCGAAAGTTGCCACAGCAAATTCAATGGCGTCAGTAGTTGTCACGCGTGACGCAATAAACCAGTATCGCCGAGCTGTTTTCATCGTTTCAGTCATAGTTACCATTAAAGGAGTGTGCAACGAACCGATGACAGTCTAATTTTCCGGAAAATGGGTCTGAAGCAGTAAACTAAGAGTTTCCGCTTTAAACTCAGTAAAGGTACCATCAGATTTTCTGAGTACATCTAGCTTTGTTGATTTTGCTCGCTGTGAACATTAACCAACTTGCTGGTCGCGTTCCGGGTTTTGATCCCTTCGCAGAAGGACTTACATATAAGGATCATTCTTCGATTTATTTATTTTATTACAAATAAATTTCTTATGTATATGCCTTTTGCTTCGATCGGTACTTATTCCAGTAATCTTCCGAGTTCGATTTAAGCGATCAATTCAGGAGTCTTCTGGCTCCCCTGCGAAGACATTGGAGCTCAGCATTCCACCAGGGATCCACCAATTTCCTTCAGGGAGATTTTTTGACAGGACATGCGAGTTCAAAACAGTTGATGATGGCGCTGCTCAGGTTATGAACGGCATCCTCCACTTGTTCAGGTGGGGCTTGAGTGGTTTTCTCAAGCTCCTTTCTGAATCGTTCCCAGTCCATCTTTCTCGGATTCTGCTTGGGCTGCGAAGGGGAGATCCCACATTTCAATTGGAATTCTATATATCTATGGTAAGATTATCTAGGTAGTGATGACCTTCATATGCCTACTAGACAGGGGTAGGTCAATCACCTACCGTCGTCTTGCCGTCACTAAGGTTGGATGAGAGCCAACATTGTTGATGATAAGGTCAGACGAAAGAGTGAAGTGTAAAGGATGGTCTCCGCTCTGTCTGCATTTGCTGCTGTCGATAAGAGTGTTTTGAGCATTAACATAGCAAAAAAATCCAATCTTTCTGCCTTCACAGTACTCTACGAGCTTAGAAACAGCCTTCGGTGGCGGAGGCAGTACCGGGTTACAGGGGAAGTAAGCAGACGCCACGACGAAGTGTTCAATTTCTCGGTAAGCCTACCCTTAATTTCTCTGCAATTTTTTTTTTCATGGATGCTGATCGTTAGATCCATTGCAACACATTGTAGTGACGCAAGCGGATCAAGAACCTATTATGGGCGGAGCTCTTTTCTTTTATCCCAGAGGCTTGGTCCCCGAGAAAACGTTCCCATAACTCTGAAAGTTTGAGAACGACGACATCAGATTGGGAGTCAAGTCGTTCACCACGGCGCAGGCGAAACGACAGAAAGTGGTATTACTCTTCTACCTAGTCCAGCTCGTACCCAACAGCAAGCTGGAGAGGCTAAGCATCCATAGCCTCCCCACCTGTAATATGGAAATGGGACAGAAGCAGCTCGTGTGTGTTCTATAGGAACCCAAGACACCCTGCAAACTATCGTGAAATATCAGCCGTCACACCACGACTACAGGTGACCTGTTGGTTAGCTATAGTTTAATTTTAGTTAATTTATAAACAAACTAAAAAAGCAAAATCAAACAAAATTTCCAAAACATAAAACACTCATATAGGTCATGTATGCCATGTATACATGTATGTTATATTCATATGTATTTCAGTTAAGATAGCTTAAATGTGGTTGTAAGTTTTAAATAAAATAAAATAAAAATCTTATGCCAAGTTTTTTTTTTTTTCATTACTTCTTGGCAAATATTGTTCATATATTTTTAACTAAGACTTAGCTAATTTTAAGGACAGAAAGCATTATGGTTGTGTTCTGTTAGCCTTGGAGTGCCCATATAGGGCTAGTAAGGTTTTTAAATTAGTGAATCTATTTAAGCTACTTTTAGGCATTTTTTCTTAGAATTGTCTTATGTTTAAAAAAAATGAAACAAAGATGAATTCAAAACTAAAAACCATGCTACTCTTGGATAGCTCCCACCCGGATATTCGTTGAGATAAGAGTTTACATCTGGAATATTTTACCCAAGGAAGGCAACAATATTTAACATTTTTGATGTTGGTTTACGTGCGGTGTTGTAATTCTGTATTGTTGTAGTAATGTAAGTGTGCATAGTGCAGGGTCATCAGGCCGCCTACTATTTTTTTTTTTCATGGGACAGAAATTCTTCAAGAATTGATCGCCTCTTATGACTGGGACTCCGAACCGCGGGTATATTCCAACCCCTATCCTACAGGGGGAAGCATTTTGAATTGATTTGCAAAAATGCTGAAGTAGACTTAAGGGGGTTTGAAAGCTTTTCAAACAGCTTAAGCTTGGTAAGTATAGTATATCGGCAATGATTCATAATGAACAAAAGGCGCACAAAGATGATACTTAGGAATGGTGACAGGTATAACCGAGGGCTAAGATTTAAGGTATGGTATGGTAATGACGGAAAGACCCTCTAAATCTTCAGAGAATAGTTGCTGACTTTTCTCCTTTAAAAAGTGGGACAAACAAGGTCAAAGGATGTTTTTTCAACAGGGTATCAATGCAGTTTGGGCAATTATCGTTGGGAAAATTCTTATTTTCAGTTTGTATGGCGGTTGTAACCAATCTGGCAATATCCCCACTGTTCACTGACCAACTCTATTGTGTCCTATTAAGGCCATCATAACGCCGTATGGCCTTACAATTTCTGTATGTTTCATCTTAAGAGATAAAAAATGATTAAATGCCTGGATTTTGACTATCAGAACCTTGCACACTGAAAATGCCGAGCAACATGTAACCAGTTCATCCGGCTTTTTGTTGTCTAACAGACTTTTACCCGAACAATGTCATTCAGCGGAGTTTTGCAAGTATTATATTTACGTATATACATATATCCAATCAACATAAAGCGGAGTATAACCGTCATTAAATTAGTGCCGCAATATCAAACTGTCAAGAATATTAATCAGTAAAATATAAGCAAATTAAATAACACATAACCGACTACAAACAGGAGCGGGATAATATGTTTGAGCTAAAATTGCATTTGCTTTAGATAGCTTAACCGATTCAAATCCATTTCCATTAATTAAACGCTATGTGTAATAGAAAAAAACTCCTCGTTGTCCTTTTTACAGTCCCTAAATTGCCCGATAAGAAGGGTGAAGGATGCGATCATACGTTCATCTTAAAAGGGGGTAAATTGGTTCTTTTTTAATAATACAAGTCCTGTTGTAGACCAACGAAGGCCGCGCTTATCTAAATCTCAACACGTGACGGTCCGCCGTGCAGAGATTGTTTTTTTTTCCTCGTAACGAAATCGTTGGCCGTAAATAATTTGACCAGTGGGACCTATTATAACATGTATTTGACTTTCTCTCGTAGTACCGGTGCGATTGCATCAAGGATTCCCCTCTAATTTCTATTGTCTACATCTTTTTGCACATAACGTTTCACAAATAAATGTTCGACTGAGTGAGTTTGTTATTCCTTTCTATCTACATATGGAAGCGTTGAGTATGCATGTTAGTATTTGAACTGTGATGATTAGGGTTAAAAATACACGTATGCATATGAGAAACTCACCGAGGGCATTCGTTTGTTATTTCGAAAAGTTCTTTTTTAGGAGCGATTATATACAACTGGTCTCTGATTTACGCGTTCTTTAGGGATTAATTAAAACCGGTAAATGATTACATTATTCATGCAGCGAAAAAAGTAAGTAAATTAGAATAATATATTGCAATGCAGGAATATGCTGCTTGACGTGTCTTCTACAACAAGGATGTTTTTTCATGTTTTAATTCGATTCAAATATACACATATGCAGCGCCTAATTAATGTATTTCAAAAATGTAATTAATTGCTATGAAATTTAATTTGAAATCGAGTTAAAAAAATATGATTATAATACAATAAATGTGATTTTAATTTATTTTGAAAAAATGTCAATTGCATCAGAAATGCAATAAAAATTTTAATCGTGTAAATGTCGATAATCCAGCAAATATTTCTATATTTATTTAGGATTATTGGAAATAAATTATTTATATTTGCTCGGACTAGAACTTGTGCGAATTGGGAATTGAAGCACTCCATTATCAATATAATGAACTCATTAACAGCAATGGTAGGCGTATTAATTTCGTGTATATTATCTTATAAATTTCGACTATATATGGAAATATTCCTAATATAATTTGGCATACCGCCGTCATGAATTGAAATGTTAACAAAAGTTGCATAAGGTTTATATACATTCGCAAATCCAATAAGGTTTGGGGAAAAAAAAATTTAAATACCACGAGCATAAGAAAATTTTTGGTAAGTTGAAGGCGACAAAAATGCTGATGATCTCTCTCTTTACGGCATAGTTTGGCGATAAGAGGGTATCCTCTTACCCTTCCATTTTATTCCTTTGGATTGTATTCGAAGTTTGTATTTTTTTTTTTCAAATAAGGTTATTGAACGTCATCAAAGGATGAAAACGTTGAAGCAATGAAGAAAATCTTTATGGAGAATTGTTATTTCGAACCACTATCAGAGAAGTTCCTGAGGAGCATATCACTCATGGCCTGATTTTTTTTCAGGTATTTTGAGCATGAAAAGTATGTCAGCGCAGTTTGTTCGAAATTAATGAATTTTGACTAAAGGGACCGTCGCATAAGCATCACCCAAGAGCTGTTGAGTGATGTGAATGACGATCCGGATTTGCTGAAAAGATTTATCACTGCTGACGAAACATGGGTATACTATATGACTTCGATATAAAAGGCCAATCATCCTGGATTGCGGGAAGCTACTACTCGAAAAAAGCACCCGGTCAAATGTGAAAGTTTTGCTCACTATTTTAATCAATTAATGACGTGGTTCATCATGAGTTCTTGCCCGAAAGTCGTATGATCAGTAAAGTATATCACCATAAAGTTATGCGCCGTTTGCGTGAAGAAATATGAAGAAAACGTGGGGATTTGCAAGAAGAAAAATCTCGACTGTTGCATCGCTATAATGCATCATCCATTGCTACTTGTGTGTAATTGTTTGCCCTAAAACAAAACCGTAATCATGCTTAAACCACATTACTTACCATACTCGACCTTCTGCAACTTTTCTTTCTTTGCAAATTTGAGAACACTCATGAAAAACGGAGATATGCCGCGATTGTGGAAATGAGGATGCATCGCTGGAACTACTCAAGGCATGTCAGAAGTGCTGCGAATATTGGAAAAAAACTATTGCGCAAGTATATTATATCTAAGGGGAATTACTTTGAAGAAGACAAAGTAAAAAAGAAAGGCACCTAACAGCCAAATAAGGCACATCAGAGATAGGGACCAAAACTATAAGAGGTTGCCTGCTAGGGTGTCCTATCCCCACTTCTATGGTAAATTTTAGTGGACGAACTTCTCTGGGTACTTCACAGCCATCGGATATGCTGACAATATGACCACAATCATAAAAGGCAAACATGAGAACATTGCAGTCTTTCCGAACATTGTAATCTCATGCAAAGAGCCCTAGAAATCACTTAGAACTGATACGATGAAGAAAGACTCTCCATTAATCCCAATAAAACAAACATAATTCGATTCACAAAAAAAACTCTAAAAATCAAATAAATCTGGGTTCCATGAGAGAGGTATACTTTGTGGCAACAACATTGGACCAAAAACTCTCTTGGAATGCACACATAAACAAAACAAACTCAATAAAATACAAAAACTAACGTGCACAACTGGAGCAATAAGACCGGCTCCGACCAAAGATTTCACAATTACACACTGCCGTACAGGCTGAAGCTGCAAGCCTTACAGAGTGCCTACAAAAACAAAGAATGAAACCTTGTTGGACATCTAGAAATTCTTAAAAGAGTGGATCTGATGTCCTGAATTGAAGTTTAAAATATACTGCGAAATATTCATAAGAGAAGATTTAAATAGCAACCCCCATTAAATGAATGATGGAGCCCGGAAATGGTATACAGATGTGTTGAAATCTGGAAACAAGGTAGGGGCATGTATGATAGGACCAAGATGCAGCCGACACATTCCCCTCTGCAATGAGTCAACAATATATCAGGCTGTTCTATTTTAAATCAATGAAGCAGCACACAGCATCAGCGACAGGAGACACACTAACAATAAGATATCTACATTCTCAGACCGTAAGGCGCTAAAGAGGTACACTTTCAACTCTAAGGCTGTCTGGGTTGCTAGGTCATGAAACCCATGAAGGTAATGAAAAGGCTGATGTTCAACCCAAGAAAGGTGTTCAGATACCTTTTATGGGGCCATTTCCCCTTTATGGATTCGACAATTCGGACATAAACCTGCATCTGAATAAATTGATCATTACTTTTGTTTAATTCTAGTGAAGACTAGGGTCTTCATGTGACACCCCAGATTCCTTAAGTCAATTCATAAATAAATGAATAAATAAATATTTTTCCAGTAAAATAAAAATCACCTTGTGTTTTTAATAAACCTCGGCCAGAGTCAGGTTTCTTTAGAGCGAAAGCCTAAGTCTACAGCAACCTTGGCCTTGACCCTTTCGCTTCTCCTATCTCCTGGATATTCATAAAGAGAAAATACGTGTCTTTTATCGCAGACATGGGCTCATAACTCGGTGGCTTGGTCTCCGATGGGGCCACCATACTCAATCATTTAAAATTTCATTAGCAACAAAGTGATTTTTGTCCACCTTATCGTTTTCATCAAGAAATTCATTTTTCCCCTTTAAAATGGTCTGGACAAAAGAGGTATGAATGCACCGTCTTCATCCTATAAAAGAGTTTAATACAATATGAATTCTATTTTGGAGATGATGCCTCTACTTAAAATCGTTATTCGACCAGCGGATAACTAAACTAGGGCTGAATCTATTTTTCGAATCCATTCTCTCCTGGTGATTTCAAGCAGCTCGTTGGACATTATTGTCAGATGAGCGCACAGAGAGTTTGCAAGGCACATATGCCTTGTCACGTATCTCATCATTGTAGGTGACAGAATATCGTAGCTAATTAGACTACTTCTGCTATCCTATCTGTTGGCTTTTGCAGTTCCTCAAAGTACGTATGGAAAAGGCAAGAATGTAGAATGTACTCGTTTCCTTTTTTTATTCTTAATTGCACCAAGGGTTTATAATCTTCGAAAAATACTAACAGTCTGGACTAATAACGAGCCGAGTATCTGAATATTATATGTTGGAATACACCTATGAACTAAACGAAAATCTACTTGAACCACATTTAAGCATTACTACCAGAAACAGGCTAACAATTAGTGCCCTTTTCTAGACACTGACCACTATTTATTATTGCTTTGCTCCATTCCACAGCAAACTCGTCGCTAGCATTGGATTAATTGCTTTACCCTAAGTAGGTGTTTCTTTAATTTCCCTGCGCCTCAAGACATGTTTTACATCGTCCTTGTTTTCATTGCAGTTAAGATATACATATAGGGGATACATGGTCTCCATGTAAAAACCAAGTTCTTGTTTTTTCTTTAATATCAGCTCTGAGCCGAAATATCCTCCCACCCTTCACTAACCAAGCCATGAAGATACATATAGCATTTCGGGTTTTGAATACGCATAACACCCCAAGCGCGTTTAGTCGATTGATTGAGTTAATTTTTCCGACACGAACTCTTACTACCTTTGCCTGTGGCTTAATTGTACTGTTTAATGTTGGAAGTAGTCTCTTTTTTTTTGCTTGGGCCTATCGATATTGAGCACTACATGCATGTCGCAGACTGCTTTGAATGTTTTTTGTAAGCCGTTTGGTATTCATCTTTACCCGTAGGTTCAAAAGATGTTTTATTTTTTTACTTTATCTGTAAGTGGTCACTAGAACGTTCCCTGTTTTATATCAGATGTTGAATTCTGTCTCATAAGACATCATTAGACATGTTGTATCATCTTCAGGATCAATTAAAAGGAACCTATTTTCAAATACATAGTTTATTCTGCTGAAGGATCATGGGATCAACATCTGCAAGTATAATTTACTCTCCGACCGGAAAGATGACATCCATCTGAAATTGAACTTCTCACTGGCTACAATTGAAATTTCACATTAATTACCTTCCCTGATTAGTTCGGTTCATTGTGGAATTCGTCTATCTCAGAGTAATAATATCATTTCCCCTGCAATAGTATCCGTAATCACTTAATTACTGATTGAGAAAAGATAATGTCTATTTAAGGCATGTCCCAATCATAATCATGTACCACCCACACTGGCCTGTGACATACCTAGTTCATCAAATATCTCTTTTTATTTTCGAATCGATACCGTATTAACTAGCGGTTAAATTATTAGAACACATTTGTCGACTCAATACATGGGGATTGTCAACATCATTAACAACTTCGGATCTTAGAAACTGCCTCTAATTGGTACATCATTAACGAACTTTGATTGCGTAATTTAATCACTTGGTCATGAAAGTGAACGGGAGGTTGAAAATGTTGAAGTGAGTATGGGACATAATTTATGACTTTTACGGTAATGAAACTTTGGTTCGATATTCGAATAGGGTTGATTTATATCATTTTTTTTACATAAGTGCTATTTGTCAAAGTACGTGTGATAATGGATGCCTAATGCTCATCCCAGCAAAATATACGATTAAATCAATCTTAATTACTGACTTTGAAGGGTGCGGATATAAGGAGAGCGACGATAAATTAGTTTCAAATTGAAACATTTAAATTATTTTATGCAGAAAATGTTGAGATAAGTTAGAAAAGTATATTGAGGACAATTTTTATGGCGCTTGCCAATGTAAGCTTATATATTTACAATCTTATGGATTAAAGATGTGTTGGTCTTGATATCGTAATGCAAAAATATTTATGTACGTATGTATATTTGTGACATCACAAAAAATGGTCAAAAGTGCCTATTTATAATCAACAGTATTTGTAATACTTTGAGACTGATTGTGATAGGTGTTTAGAGCCACTAATATTTTTTCCGTAAGTAAATATTACATTCGCACTGATGAACTTTTTTTTAACAAAGTACTTTTAAGAGCTCTCGCAGCTCACTGGAAAGCTTAACCGCACCTATTAGTCTATTGACAAGCTTACGCCTGGGTAAGTATCCCACTGAGGGGAACCCCAGTAAATATTATGTCGATGATTTGATGTTATGGGGTTCGAATCCCGATATCGAAGGGGTATCGAATATTCCTGATATCGATTCGATATCAGGAACATTCACAACTGAGCCTGTATAATTCTGCTTATATTTGCATTTGTAAATATTTTTCATTCAGTAACTTACTTTCTAATAAAGGCCGTCCTGGTCAAATTTCTTCTTGCCTTATTTAGGTCTCTCGAATTGGTTTATCTTTACATTCCATTTGAGACGTATTTTAATTAGTGAACTTCGTATATATCCTCTACTCCATTATCTTTACTCTTTGCTCGTAATTTGGATCGAGACGCTTTCAGTTTGTTATATAATGTCTTTGGCACTGAAAGAGTTGCAGCCCAATGGAAGAGATATTTCCAAGGACTCTTTAATGTACATCAAGAGCAAGAAGCAATGAAAAACAGTGTTATCCACACAGCAGACATTCAGTTAGAACTGCCAATCATCGAGGAAGTAGAGGAAGCAATCCATCTACTTAAGAATAACAAAGCCGCAGGAGTCGACCTAATCTCATCAGATTCAATAAAATATGCTAGTCAAAAATTAACAGAGTAGCTACATGGACTCATCACAACTACATGGAATAATAAAACTATTTCCGAGTAAACTCGGTCATAATTTTCCTCAACAAAAGGGTGACAAAAAGGGGCACTGCTATCAAGTTGTTAGAAGATGTCGAATTGCATCTGATGCTGAATTGCATCACCCGCTATGAAAATAATCGACGACTACTGGTGTGACTTCAGGAGGAATCCCTCGCCGAATGACCAGATTTCCACTATACGACTTACCTGTACTGACCAGTTCCTTTAACATTTTACTACTCTGTTCCATCTCTTCTAGATTTATCCTTATTTTGTTCCCTCATCTGCGGCGGTCGTTTCTTCTTGAGTTTTCTACTCGTTATTCTTTTGAATTTGCATCCACTGTCTATTCGTTCTTTATGTCCTGCCCATATCAGTCTTCGCGATTTACGAGTCAATCAAACAGACACCCATGCATTGGTCCATACATTTGTTCCAATGGATATCCGGTACAAGTTTCCACGCGGCATGAATAATATCATGCCCAGCTTTGAAACCGAATTGGTTATCCGGTATGATTTTATGATCCTCAATCCTTGTACATCTATGGACCACTCTCTCGAAGACCTTGGTTATACTCGGAAGGAGACTTATCGAATGGAGATTTGACGGGTAAGAGGTGTCTTCACCCCATTTGGGGATGGTTGCACCATCTCTATGCACCGGATAATATGCATTATTCAGTGAATTGTAATACGTATACCTATAGTATGCTGCACATCTTTATGGCTATTGGTGGGAAGTGCCACCAACACAACATTACTGTCAGTTTTTTTTTCTTTCCAATAGCACGAAGATCATCTACAGATCTCCTGTCGGGTGTTAGCCACCTAAATGGCGACGGCATTATTTACCATGAAAAATGTCACTGAACCTGATAAAACCAAGGTTCTCAGATCGCCAATAATCGATATCAAGATGGTGAGTTGGACAAATGCTGTCATTCATTTTATGACTTCCTGGAAGACAGCTCTCGCTGTTGAATCCTTTTCGTGAGGATCGTCGATCACGAATCGTCACCCAAGACGGCGTTCTCCGGGTCAGTGCTGAATGTTCGTCAAAGGCGTTCATTGTCTGAGTTTCTTGGAAGCTTGGTATCCTGAATGTCATTCTTATTGTTTTTTCGAAATATTTTTTTTTATTTGACAGTTCGAGTTTTGTCGTTCCAATGCCAACTTACAGATTTTCGCTGCGTCGATTATCGCATTTCGACACACGTTAGTGGTATCGTGATCGAAGGGGTGCGTTGGGACCTACTCTACCATCTCCACGAACCCGTCCGCGATGGTCACTGTCGTATGCAATGGTCCATAGTCAGTCCCTTCAAATTATTTTGTAAGAACTGTGTCGAATTTAGTTTTTTGATTTAGATTTGTTTCGTTAACTGAAAATACATAGGGGACTTTTGTCGTGCAACAGGCTTAGAAGTAAGGCTTATCGCTCAATCACTCAATAACTAATCAGTGAATAGACATTCCCATAGGCTCTTCAAAGTAACTCTCAAAATTATATTTTTATATTATTATATTTTAAACATCAACGCACTGAACTTCTTGATCTCTTTAACGGACGATTTTGTTTCTTTGAAAAGATAAGATTTGAAAGATTTCAGAGGAAATCTCTTTTCTAAGGGGTTACTGAAACCCATTTCAATGGCTAAACATTTTGTAAAATATTGCTTAAATATTATTCTTCATAATGAATAAAATTCGAATAAAGTTACTCATTTATTATAAAACAAAATTGAGAAAAAGTGTTTTTTTTTCCAATTTCATATAATCCTTTAATGCTAATTTAATTTATGACGAAGTAGTATTCAATTACCGATTTGGACACAGATCTAACCCTTACCAAAATGAATAATTTATTTCAAGTTGTTCTAAATTAAAATAAAAGTATTTGGTACTTATGTTAGATAGCGTAATTAATATGAAATTCATTGCGACACTGTAATGTAATCATGTTTTATCAATACAAATTTAAAATTGATTTCATGGCATTTAATTAAATTTTTGAGCTGTACAAGTATGTACTTATGTTTTTGATCAATATGCTAGTTTGCATATTTTTTTTATTGCCATTTATTTTTGTAGAATATAAAATTGGGAGAGCGGTTATCTAAATATACTAAAGAGCTACCACCCCCAACATGTGGCCACTTCACGGGAACACCCGTTGACCTAGAGAGCTCAGGTTTGGGGTCTGACCCCAGAGGATAGCATAAAGGAGTCAAAGTTCAGCTGACTCTACCCCTCGAGAATAAAGGCACCATTTAGTGATTTCGACTGGGGTTGTGCTGAAAGGCAAAAACTGGTGTTACTGAAACTACGAAAACGGATTAGAAAACAATAACGTTTGAACCACTTCTTAGACGATTTCCTCTACAGGGTGTCCCACGAGCAGTGTGCCAAGAAGCTAGAGTGTGTAGGTCTGGTCAAGACAAGAAAAAAATCGTACGGGAGGGGGGGTCTATTCCCCCCCGTTTAGCCGGGAGGGGCAATTTTCTAAAAAATTGACTTAATTTGGAAAAAAAAATATTAAAAATCAACAGTTACATCCACAATACCGTGATATACTTTTTTGTAAAGGCAGAAACCTCTTCTTTCATCTTGTTTCTAAACGAAGCTGTTTTAAGGAATAGTTTTTGAGAAATTAATTTTCAAACTCAAAATTTTGAAAAAAAAATGAAAAAAAAAATTCGAACTATTTTTTTTCAAAATTGTATGTAGTTAAGTACTAATTTTTTGTCCAAAATTCAATTCTCTTATTAGTTTTTAGTTAAAAACAGAAAACCGGATGCAAAAATGTTTTGTAGTTTTTGAGAAATTAAAAAAAAACCCGAACCATTTTTTTCTAAGAAAAATCTTTTTTTTGGTTTTAACTCGGCTGGACTTGTAGGCAAATTAATGTATGAAACATTGACATCTTTTTATTATTTTTAAAAAATTTGGAGTTTTATGAGGATTCAATAAACTGACACAGTATTGGAATAACCCTGGATTAATCCTTTTTTTTCATTGATAACGCTTGAAAACTGACCTGCCAATTTCGTCTGGGTCCGCCCGCCGCCAATGGGTTCAACCGGCTAGGACCTTAAGACAATAAAACCGCAATTTTTGGATTTGGTCTGACGTAATCCCTCCCTTGGTACAAGGAGGATAGCTATTATGCTTGGAGTGCCCAAATTTAGAGTACGGAGAGTGCTTCATACCGAAAACTTACACCCGTACCATTTTAGGACAGTTCAGGAACTCACCTCAAACGACAAGTTTTTGAGAGCAGAATTTTGTCGTTCATTACTGCTTCGAAATGAAACTGAACGAAACAATTTTGGAAGGATATTCTGGACGGATGAAGCACAGTTTACCAGAGATGGGGTTACTAACTTCCACAATTTGCATCATTGGAGTAGCACCACTCTACACAACAAAAAACAAAATAAATCACAACACCGCTTTAGCTGTAATGTTTGGCTTGGTATTGTTGGACAAACTGTAATCGGGCCCCGGTTTTTGAATGCCGTTATTAATGGAGAATCATACTTGCAGTTCCTACGAGACCTTTTGCCCGATTTGATAGACAAAGTTCCTTTGGCCATAGCAGATAATTTAATCTACCACCAAGATGGAGCACCAGCACAGTACAGCTTACGGGTTAGAAACTGGCTGGATGATCATTTTAGTGAACATTGGATCGGAAGAAGGGGCCCCACGAAATGCCCACCTAGATCACCAGATTTAACTCCCCTAGATTTGTATGTGTTGGGATTCATGAAGAATTATGTTTACGAAGTGGAAATAGTATCTTTGGAACAACTGAAAGAACGGATTGAAGTCGCTGGAGTCAAATCGCTTGACTTATGTGCAGCCATTAGAAGGAGATATAATCTTTGCCTTCTAAAAAATCGGGATCATATTGAAAATTGATTATAATAAAACTCCAAAGTTTTTAAAAATAATACAAAAGTGGTCAATGTTTCATACATTAATTTGCCTACAAGTCCAGCCGCGTTAAAACCAAAAAAAGGGTTTTTCTTAGAAAAAAGTGGTTCGGATTTTTTTTTAATTTCTCAAAAGCTACAAGACATTTTTACATCTGGTTTTCTGTTTTTAACTAAAAACTAACTAGGGAATTGAATTTTTGAAAAAAAATTAGTACTTAATTACATACAATTTTGAAAAAAAATAGTTCGAAATTTTTTTTTTTCATTTTTTTTTCAAAATTTTGAGTTTGAAAATTAATTTCTCAAAAAATATTCCTTAAAACAGCTTCGTTTAAAAACATGATAAAAGAAAAGGTTTCTGGCTTTACAAAAAAGTACATCACGGCATTATGGATGTAACTGGTGATTTTTAATATTTTTTTTTCCAAATTAAGTCAATTTTTTAGAAAATTGCCCCTCCCGGCTAAACCTGGGGGAATAGACCCCCCCCCTCCCATACGATTTTTTTCTTGTCTTGACCAGACCTACACGCTCTAGCTTTTTGGCACACTGCTCGTGGGACACCCTGTATATGAGAACAGTAAACTTTTCGAAAAACGCATAAAACACGTGAAAAATAGAAGGAATCTATATTCTATGAAAGAAACAAACTTCATCCTCTGTTGCTCGCGATTACGCATAGGATAATCTTAAATAGATTAAATGAACCTTGTATAGTAAGCAAGTGAGCTCAAAATTGACATATTGTTGCTATAAAAGGGCAATAAAATTACAAAAATGGTCACTCCTATTTCATTTTCATCATTTGTGACCATCACCACCATCATCATCATCATCATGTTCTTCACCGTTGAACTTCGGGAAGCAAGTTGCGAAGGCAACGCTCCTGTTTGTTGGTGTGACGAGTATGAAGCGTATCATCAAACACTGTGTCGAGGATGGCCAACGCAACTTCTTTATGAAATGGACCACCTACGCCGCCAAGGATAATACATGGGAGCCAGAGGGCAATCTAATTCGTTGCCAGGAGACCCTGGAGGATTATTGGGCCAAGTATGCACAGAAGCAAAAGAGGACCCAGGAAATGATCGCCAGGAAGCAAGCAAAAGAGGAAGAAGTGGCCGCCGTCAGGCAAACAAGCCCAAATCACCGCGCCTCGAGGCCGCCAGCGAAGTCACCAGGACACTGAGGTCAATAAACCGGAAACTGACTAATCAACAATCAATCTTGCCTGTGGCCAAGATCTTCGCATTGATTTCATTTTTAACCTTCTATCCATAAACTTTTCGTAATTAAAAGTACATTTTGTTAATCGAACATTTTGTACGTCGAAAAACGTACATTTACACAAGTACCAAATGCTTGATTCCTCTATTAATTCTTTTCCTTTAATTTTTCTGACTAGAAATTTCTAATTCCCCACACATCATTATAACAAATTTGCAGAATTCAAAAACACATTTCGCACCAATTTAAACAAGTATCTTAAAACTTGTATCCAAAGCTTTGTAAAGACTAAATCGACTATCGTTTTCAATAGAAATCGCCCAGACGTAGATACTTCAATATATTTCTATGGACCAATGCTTTTCCCAGTAGCAGCATTATTTATTAATATATAATTCTTGAAAGATTCCACATAGCATGAATAACGTAACCGACAATTGAAATCCTTTTGCATCCACATCCACTTCACTGTTTTGTGGTATTGTTCAACCACTATCCAATGTTATGGTACGGAAGTGGTGTGTCTACGGGTTTACGCGGTAAATATCCAGTTTCGGTTTAAATGCAATTACTGTTATGCAAGGAATCTCTAGTAAGCGACAGCCACGAGGAGTGTCTTTTGCTATTCTGCGGTGGTGACATAAAAAAAAACAAAAAGTATATTGCGAACGAGGAGACCGATAGGGCACAAAACGGATATGAGCCTTTAGGGAAATAATTAATATGGTTTGTCGTTCAGTTTGTTCTTTAAGTCTAGTAGTTTTTAGTTATATTGGTAACACAAATTTTAAGACGATACAGTTAAGGGAGAATAACTGTTTTGACTCTGGATTTTGGCAAACGTTCTCGTCGGTTTATGCTCTCGCAACCTGAATTGCAAGCCGTGCCAACACGTATTCTCATTCACGGACAGGCAGAATAACGAAGGACGTATGGAGTCTTACGATTTACTTTATCACGCAGAAGTATTTTCTAAAAAGTAAATTTCTTCTTTTGCCAACACACACTGTTTAAGTTGCTCAATATCCTCTCTTTCAACTATGTTCTTGTGTCATATACGAATATAGCATAAGTGCTTGTGTATATGGATCCATTGAAATCTTATTTTAGAACATTGGCGCATTCTTTTGTAGCTAAAGATAAAGTAATAGTCCTTGGAGAGTAAATATCTGCATAATGGATAATGCATTCCATGCCATTCTGATCGATGCTGGGACTTTCACGTTTTCCTGAAAGAGCTTAAGCGCTATTTGGTTTCAACTACTTGCGGGCTTTCGCCGCAAGGGTTTCCTCCATTTTCCCATAATTTAAACCATTATGCAGATATCGTGGTATCGTACCTACATATTGAATGCACATTACTTCGCCTGCTTATGCCTCAAGTAATGGGTATATTCCTGTCAATATTTCTGTATATTAAAAAAGATATAATAAGGGATGTTTATGTAATAAGACATAATTAAGTTGATTGCAGGATTCTTTATCGTTTAAGCGATCAAATATGAAGTAAGACGAGGTATATCCTAAAACAAACCTTATAGATGATAATATAGAAAAATAAAATAAACGTTCTATTTGTATACATAGTTCGAAGAGGGCCATAAGTTTATTCCAATCACTCATGATGTTGTATTTTTGACACCCCTTAACCTAATAACACCTATTTGAAATTTTTCGATTGGTATAGTGACATCTCCAGCCTCGCTGAAAAATGTGTATCGAAATTTAAGCTTTAAAGGTAGATATGTACTTTAAATTTGAATGAAACGCGGATAAAGTAGTATCTGTAAGAGAAAGCTAATTAAAAAAAAAAATATTAAAAACTAACTATTAAAAGCTACCCTCCAGATTATATGTTACGAATCTTATTTTAATTGCAATAATTCATATAGATCAAGTGGTGTCGTTGTGTGTATTAAAAAGTAGCGAGTAACAAATTGCGAAGTTTCAAAAATTAGTCTATTGAGTGGTAATATCTAAAAAATCAGTTAGCGTATATATAATGAATGTTTTACTATTCATTGTATTCTATAAAAATAGTCTTAATATTGGCATTTTATTAGGAAAATGACTAAGAAAAATTTTGCAGTAGACGATATGAACAATAATAATTGAAAACAAAAAATAATGACTCATACAAGTATTTAGCCTTAATGTTATATCTTTTAAGACTGATTAGAATGATAGATAAGACACAGGCATGCACAAATTACGTTTTTGTTGGAGTTGATTCAATTACCAGATTACCAGTTCTACTGAAAAATGTACTGACAAACCCACCCTAGAGAGGAGCTCTATGGATTCTGGAGAGAGCCACTTATTGCATTTAATTGTCTCTTTCAAAAAACGATCAAGGGTAAATAGATCACCACCACCAAGATTAAGAGAGAAAAATATATCCCAGGAAAACGCGCAGTTCCACAATAAAAGCAAAAACAATCCTCCTCGCCAAGTTAACTGTGACTGTAGCACTTGAGACTGACTCAGCTTTCAAGAAAAGACGCAGCAAATAAGAACAGCAAGCAAACATTTTAAGTAACCCCCGACACAAAAAAAAATCTTGAAAGTAAAAAAATAATACTTGCAGACCCTAATTCTGATAGGTAACTACTTAAATTAATTTTTTTTAAGTATTATGCAACAACGCATGTTTTGAGTTTTGATCTGAATTCATTTGTTTTCTTATAGGGCTTCTTGTAAGTACAAAATTGGCGGCATAAATCCACGACTTCAAGTAGCCCAAAAAAAAAGAAGTCTGGGATGATTTAATTTGGCGATCCTGCCGGCCATGCGAAATCGCGATTAGGAACACGATTAGGAAATCTACGTCGAAATTCACGCTGCGCTGTCTAGTTCATTAATGTCAAATATGATAGAGGTTCGAAAAAAACTTATAACATCTTCCGATAGATTGATAAGTTTTGCGCCACCTTGTATAAAAACTATTTGTATAAACGTACGCTATTTTTTTCTTGTAACGTTGTGCTACAACAACGTACTTCATAACCAACAATGTAAATAAATAGATCCATACTCGATGGTCCTCTTCATCAGGAAAAGTGAATAGAAGATCCCTCCCTCCTGCAACTAACAAAAAGAGCTAATGCCCTTGAAACGTCTGAAGCGCCTTCATAAATTATAGCTAAGAACCATCTTGATCACGTTAGCTACCAAACAAAAAAAAAGCATCAAAATCGGTCTATTGGTACAGGAGCCACGATGCCACAGACAGATACACAGGCACTTTGTGTGGAAAGTCAGCATCGTCGACCGAGAAAGTTATAGAGTAAAAACTTAATGTCTTAATGTAAAATCCAACGATATTCCTACGAATTTAAGGCAGGAAGACCATTGCGCGTTTCATCAAGGGGTCTTTATCCCTGATGCGCAAAAGAAGAAAAGCAAAGGGCTGTAAAATACTTGACGCCACGAAGAACCTGAAAAAAGAAAAAGCACGTGCAGACAGTTACAAAGAAGGTGCTTCTAAAAGTGAACTTCATCTCTTCCTGCTGAGCTATGACGAAAACGAAATAGGTACTTTAAGAGATTTATAACATTAAATCTTTCGGTGCAAGCGATGCCAATACTTTAATCAAACACAGGCCTATTGCCAAAAAGATCCGCGATATGTAAAATGTGCTGGTAATCATTTCTCACAAGATTGTAATCTTAATAGCCAGCCTGCATTAATTGCAAAGGAATTACGAGAAAACGCGACACAGCTAAAAAAGGTCTGCCTTCGATTCGCACAACCTTGATTGATAATCCCCAAACAACTAGGAAGTATAAGTATCTCGAACAAACAGCAGGTAAATCGAAAAATATAAAAGTCAGTAGAGAAATGCAACAAAGCTAAAATCGCATTTTATTAGGGGACAAAAAACTGCTCAAAACAAGAAGCAAGCAATCAACAAAAACAATTCGACATTGGACCCGATTCCGAGAATAAAACACGGAAAACATGGAAGCGAACGTTAGGAAGCAAGTGTCAGAGTACTGAAAGAACGCGAATAGTCTTCTACGAACGTTGAAAGAGCTTGTGTTATCTCACAGTATATACATATATCACAAATAGCATTGACATATGCTTAATTTTCGAGACCCACTAAACAAAAGTTGAAAGAAACCTTGATGTCCATATAAATGAACACACCCTAAATTTTACACCAGTAGCACGAGGCTGTAACAAAACAAGCAACTGCACAACAGCAACTGAAGATGCAAAAGTCTTAGCAAAAATATTGAGTAAATTGGACAAACAAGAGGAGCTCATTATGTCCTTTAACAGACGATTAGATAGGATTGACGAATATTTGCAAATTAAGACTCATGATTAAGTCCTTAAAAATAATTTTATGGAATGCAAACGGACTACTAAAGCACAAAAATGAATTGCAGGCAGTGCTGGACATAGAGAAAATAGATGTGTGCTTAATTTCGGAAACTCATTTTACACATCAGTTATTTTTCAAAATCAGAAATTACGACACATATTGCACAAATCATCCATATAAAAATGCACGAGGGGGAAGTGCGATTATTGTCAGGAAAACGATTGAACACTTTGAAGAAGACCAGTTATGTACCGACGAATTCCAGGCAACCACGATATCAATAAAGACGGAACAAAACTTATTATCACCAACGTCGGTGTATAGTCCTCCAAAACATAAAATTAGCTCGGATCAATATAAATTTTTGATACAAAAACACAAAAATCGATTCATAATGGGTTGTGACTTTAACGCAATGGGGATCTCGTCTAATAACAACAAAAGTCCGTGAACTACTAAAAGCGATACGAGAAGAAGTTGTGAACCCATGTCAACTGGTAAGCCAACGTACTGGCCAACGGATAGAAAGAAAATTGTAAACCTGATCGACTTTTTTATTACAAAACAAGTCTCCAGAAATGTACTTCATATCAAAGAAGGAAAAGATTTAAATTAAATTTTTATATAATGACAGGTTAAACATGAAAAATACAAACTCTTACCTTGTAAATAAATTTACAGTTTGGAATTACTTCCAAGCAATATTAGATCTGAATTTAAACTTTAACACCGTGTTTTGTAATAAAAATCAACGAAGTATTGGATTTTACGGAACAAATACAAAAAGCTGCATGGAAAAGTATTCCTCAGATAAAAAATAAAGAAATTGGGTATATGTAGTTATCCGAAACCAATACTTAACTTAATATCCGAGAAGAGAAAATTAAGGAAAAAATGGCAACAATCAAGATACCCGTTGTACAAGTCATAATTAAACAAGCTTACTCGTACAGAAATGATTCGCTCTCAATTAAATGAGCTTAAAAATAAAGCAATTAACCAAAAATTACGCCAACTAACAACCGACAAATCGACCGAATACTCATTGTGGAAAATAACCAAAATCTTAAACGTCCTATTCAACATAACCCACCAATTAAATTAAATAATTCATGGGCTAAAAGCAACCTTGAGAAAGCAGAAGCATTCGCCGAGTATCTGACGAATGTATTTCAACCCAATGAGAGAAAACATCTAGTAATATGGCCGGAAATCGAGCATCAATCCGTGGAAATTCCTTCAGTTACACCTTTGGAGGTAGAAACTATTATACAAAAAGATCTCAAGAGGAAAAAGTCACCTGGCTATGATCTTATTACTGCTGAGCTATTACAACACCTACCACCTAAAGCTAAGATTAAATTAACAATACTTCTAAATACTTGTTTGCGCCTGAAGCATGTCCCCTGCTATTGGAAAATTTTAGAGGTTATAATGATTCCCAAGCCAGGTAAAGATCCGCAAGAAATGTCATCCTACAGGCCAATCTCTTTACTGCCCATTTTGTCAAAAATATTCGAAAACACACAAAATTGATTTTACTGGAATGAATGAATGGATGAAAACGCTGTTTCAGTACTTATACATACATCCGAGGCACCATTTTAGATGTTTCGGTGTTTTTCGACAACCCTCGTCATTACAGGTCATTAAAACCTGTCTGAATGCATTCAATTAGGACGTCCTACTCTAACCGCCATTATCTTCGAACCCTTTCAACTAGTACCTTTCAGAAACAGTTTAAAAAAAAATCAAAAATTTAGTCAAATAGCGCCTCATCCTTTGTAGTTTTTCCCACAAGAAATTTATATTAATGAAACCCTAGCTATGAACAATACTTTTAAGAATAAACATGTAAGATTTGTTTCGGAATAAAACTCCAATTCTTGATACAATACAAATATAATTTTGAAAAATTCAGTTCTAGTTTTTCGTCCTACTAGTGTGTAAGAGGCAATTACTTATGCGAATGATATTCGCTTCGATGAGAAGGTTCATTATTTCTCTTCATTATTGGTGACAGTAAGTCCTGTTGCGCAATATGATACTAGTCCTAAATATAAGCATAGTTGTTGAAAATGAACTTTGTAGTGGATCCCATTGGCGTAATATGACAAATTAAAACAAAATTCGCCGTTTCGGTTGGTAATTTCCCCTGCAAAGAGTAGCATAGTAGCTCAAAATGACCAACGGCCTATTGATAAGAAATCAAACTAAGCCATGTAATGGGATATTTAGTGCGTAGCACAAAACTAGTAGACGAATAGCTGCATTAAGCAAGCTTGGAAGAGCGAATGGGTACCCAGAAACGCTAAGATATCTTGAACCCATCTATAGATTTGATTGACCCCCTTTGGATGGAGGGGGGTTTCAGAAACCAATCAAGGGAGGACTCGATTATATTTACGATCGCCTGATATTTATCAAAGGTCCTTAGTTACTTTCTTGCCGTAATATGATTAATTCCTACTTCGCAATTGGATACTTTTCTATTGTGAGAAAAAGTACAATTCTATCGAAAATTCGGTCACGAAAGCTCTTACAAGCCACGCAACCTCGGCCGATTCCAATGGATTTCGAACAATTCATTTCTCAGAATATTACATCCATTTATTAAAAGAAGACTGCAGAACAATAATTTCTATATATTTTTCTTTCATTCCATTTTTTGGGGTAGCCATCATCTAATTAATAATTTCCGTGTTCGAACGAACACCTAGCGTGCACCGAATTTAATAGAGCACCCAAACCCCTGGCAAATGGAAGCGATTACATGCACCCGAAATGAAATATCAGAATAATTTATCAAGGAATAGTTTCACCCTACTGCGTCTGCTTTGACAGTAGAAGTGGTGCTGTAGAGGAAAACCGACACACTCAACTGCGTGAATTTAATTTATTTCCTTAGCTGTGAAGGATTAATCCTACTCGATTGCCCCCTTAACATAAAGTGCAGCGTCTCTACTCGTATACTTCCTTGTTTCTTTCTCGTATAAACGGATAATGCTATGCCTTGCGGTGTAGTTGCAGGCCATCCAACCCCGTTGCTTTAGTCACGAAATGTACGGAGAAAGAACGAGAGCTTGGAAGTCTCATATGGTTTATGTATCGTTCAACAGGGATTTATGTGAATCGCATTAAATGGAAACAACTGCTTGTGATTTGCAGTAAATAGTGTGGGAGTGAAATTGTTAATTTCGCCTGAGCATGCTCGTAACACGAGTTACATTGTAGTAAATATAAAATGCACGGGACAGAAGCATCTTGAGAGATCTTAAATATTTCATCAAGGTTCGACTAATATCGACACCTTTGCTGGAATTGTTTCCAACTTTGTTGGCTATTAGTTATTTTGAAAAATTATCTGAATTACAAAATATGTCTAGAATAAATTTCGTGATGAACGTGCTCGACAGCATGTCATTAAAATTCTAAGCGCAGACCAAGTGCCACATTCCAATTGCTAAACCCACAAAAATCTCAACAAACTGTCATTCTGAAGAGTACTTTGCACCCTCGATATACTTACTTCAGTTCAGGGTTCCTCGGGGATGGCCCTTCAAAAATGCTGCTAACGAACTTTTATTGTTAGCGATCGTCTAAACTTGGTAAGGAAGGGAAAAATATCCAATACGATTATTTATTGCGCCGTAGGTGTGTACGAGTCGATATTTTCATACGAGTATGGTGGGAATGCAGGGAAAAGAATTTAACCTTAAAGTCAATTGGCGTAGAAAAGGAATGGCTTTGGGAATGGAAGCCCTGTCGAAACTTTGTATTTAAGATGATTTGGAAGCTATTATATACATATTCAGAATGTTGTGATCATCGTCACAAATTAGAAAGAACCCAGTTAGTTTGAAAATAGTGACCGCAGCCATAAAAAAGCAACCAGGCAGTGGATTTTAAATGTTGACCATTGACACTGTTTTAATATTAAAAATATTGAACATATTGTATATTATGCACAAGTTCACCCAACAAAAGGATTTTTATAAAAATTGGGAATTCACTGAAACGGTCTCAACAGCATCGCTTTCAAAAATGAAAATTGGAACCAATTACATGCCCTTTCGAAATAAAAATTGTCACTTGTGGATGGAAGAGTTATTCCATTACCACTTTCTTCTCTTGGTTACGCATGGAGACAAATGAAAGCCAGCGAAAATATATATGGTCTACTGGCATCAACATTTTGATAAGTGTCACGAAACATAGTTCTTTCATATCAGAAGCAATGGTGTTTGAAAGGTAACAGGCCAACAATGCGCAAAGTTTAAAATGACAGCTCTTGTTGGATAACACTTATGCAGTCAGCTTGATGCCGGGAGAATACTCTACTCTACGACAGAGATAACGATTGGCAGGAGTTATTATCCGCGATGACAGATTAAGCTACGGCAGATTAAGTCCTTAACTGCCTTAAAATTGTCTTTCGACGAACTTTTTTGTTTTTGTTTTTTTTTTTTTTGAGAATGATGATCCGAGTAATCAGTATGCCGGATTTTTACTGACTAAAACCGCCTCCCACATGATTGCAATCTAGTCACATGGACTAACAAGCAATTTTATGCTGATTTAAGGAGTTCCGCCCATCAGCGTCTCCTGACAGATGTTAAGATGCGTTCTATTCTTTTTTTTTTTCTTATGTTAAATATACCTCCAGGCAAATACAAATGTATGCACATTTCTTAATGTGACTGGTCCCTTTTATTTAGACCAGTTCAAATGGCTTTTTCCTTTTGAGTCTTCTCACTATATTTGCATTGTCTAAAAGTTGCACTGTCTCTGTGTTTGTGTGTACTTCAAGTCTTGATTCGTGCCTTCGTGCAGTTTTTTGGACCTCATCGAAGACTAATTCCACTCCCAAGTCCCTGTGAAGGTCCTTATTTCTTATGCACCATGGTGCATTTACGATTTTCCTTAGTACTTTGTTTTGGAAAATAGTGCTCTTTTTGACTGCCATATGTCCATATTGGCTTCAGTGATTGCTTATATAATAACAGCTTATTATAGACTGATAGTGAGGAGTTCTTTCGTGTCAGCCAATACATTTTTCTGTATTTTATTTCTAATTCCTTTTTTTCATTTTAACGTGCTCTTTCCATCTTAGTTTAGCATCTAGCGTCATGCCAAGATATTTCGCTGTGTTCGCATACGGTACTATTTTCTGGTTGATAGTAACCGGGATTTGTGCTATTGCTTTGTAAGTGAAATTTATGTGAAATTCCAGGCTTAGAGATCATTATTACTTCGGCCACTTTCCATAAATCAGGAGCATATCTCATTCTAAAAGCAGCATTGATTAAATGTGTTAGTTTAACCATAGCTTTCTTTGATTCAATATTTCACCGGTTATAAGATAATAGCCGGGAGAGATTTCGACGATCTGTCCAAAATTTTCTGATAACAGCATGTATTAGGCTAGTGTTTGCAATCGCTTTATTGTCTTCCAGCAACCACCTTAAGTAAAGAGTTACAGTATCATAAAAATATTATATACGGTACCTATTTAAGTTTATTGATAATATTTATATTTATTAATATACGTATCCAGGAGAACCAAACCAGATATGAAGCTTCGAATCATGCAGACACGAAATAAAGAGATTCCAAAGGTTCAGGTGCCTTAAAACTAAGCAAGCAAAAGTTACGTACGAGTACCCATAGGTTAACCTTCACTTATAAACATGTCGAGCAACAACCTTTAAGTCATTGCGACATAATGATCATCACATTTATTTTGGGCAACGATGACGACCAAGCCATTGAATGTCTATTTGCCGGCTTCTCCCTCGGCGAGATGCTGCAAAATCCCCACTTGCGGGGTACAATTGCCTTGAAAAAGCTCCTCGGCGGGACACTGACCCTCGCAGTACACTTGCCTTGAAAAAGCTTCTCGGCTCTCGCCGTTCGGAATCGGCGTTAGACTGTAAGTCTCGTTCACTTGTCCACGAGTCTCACACACAACATAAGTGAATGAGAGAAGCTTGGCTCTAGCTCTTCATGAGCTATAACGCTATCTAATAATAATAAAAGTAGCGTTGAGTCAATTAATAAGGCTAAACGAGGGCCGTGACAACAAGCTTGTTATTCTTTACGTTAACGTCTGACATACAAAGCCGAAAATGATTCGGTGTAATTTCGGAATCGTTAGCAGTAGATTCTTCCTTATCCAGACTTTGCATTTTGAGGCAGAGAAGATACTACTATCCTACCAGCTTCTGCCACGACTTTGGAACCACGTTTAGCATTTCTTTCTTACGAATCATGTAAAAAACTTACATTAAATTTTATTCAGTCTCTTTCGCTGCAATGTATTCATCCCAGTCTTGATAACATTACTTCAATTAATTTTGAAGGACTTTTGGGGAAGGAGCATCCCTTCTAAAGCAAGCTAACTTAGAAGTTAGATAATGAAAAACAAGAACCTATTCGATATCCTTTAAAAAATATATTGTCGGGTTTTAATAAATATGTAAATTATAGGGCTACAGAGAAATCACTACCTTTATTCTTGAATGTGATACACCTGGTCTGGAAGGTGATCCACGACAAAGGAAGAATTTAGACTCTACAAAATCTTAAGTGCATAATTCGTCAAACAATACCTCCTGAAAACCGATTACTTTTAGTAATTTTATTTAGTATTTAGAAGTCCCTACATTTGTAGGGAACATTTGGATGTTCTTATTATTTATTGTTATATTCTAAATGTCCTATATAGTCGTACAGACGAAAAGAACGTTAATATCATGTGTGGCTTAAAACGAATGAATTACAACAAATTGCATGAAACTGTTAGGCACGGAGAAGGCTCAGTTACATCGCTTGTTAACCACTGGACTGAGCAATTTACATTTTATAGAAATACCAAGCGAAGTGAAGAGAAATTGCCTATTGCAAGTAATGTTGCATTATATCAAGTTACGATCCGAAGCACATATCAGAAGTTGTTCAGTTTTGGATTGTTTCTAATATTACAGACACCTTATCAGCCACCTGACTTAAATATAATTGAACATCTTCAAGTTGCGAGAGGAGTTTATACTAAGGGCTTTAGCACCCATAATGATCTCAAGGAGGCCTTATTTCAAGCGTAGAACTCAATCGAACCCCACATTTTACAAAAATTGGTTCAATTCATACCCAATCGGTTTCAAACAATGTTGTTAATAGCCATTCCACAAAATATTAATTTTTTGTTGTTTTGTATTATAAGTGAGCTGGACAGCTTTGTACGATTATGCGTTGGACCCACTGTATATACGAGCCTCGTTCAAAAAACATCGTGATTTTTTTGAATTTCACGGGGTAAGTGCAGCGATCAAAAAAAGTATTCGACAAGACAGCGTTCTTAACTGAAAAATGCATTTATTCTATCTGCAAGTAGTAAAATGATTGCAATGAAAATGCAATATAAAGATCTCATCGTTGGAAAGCTCCAGGGTTTTATAATTTGCGAGCGCAAAAGGGGTTATGATTAGGTTTCCGTTAAGTGTCCGGAATCAAGACACAGCATGGGCCGAAGTTATAGAGAGAGAGAGGGTACCTGTGCACATTGGTCCTAAATGTCTGTGAATTGTAGTGAGTAGGAAATATTGGGCTGGGAAGAGCGTTCCATAATCGTGTTGTGCGGCTGAAAAACGAATCTCCGAACTTAACTGTACGTCCGAAAGCAGGCTTAAGGGTGAACTGATGAGCATTCCTGGCAAGACGAGTATCCTATAAGTTTTATCGCTCGCTGTTGTATTCTATCTACTAGATGTAGTGAGGTCTTAGGGGCAACAGACCAGATATGAGCGTTATACTCAAGCTTGGGGCGGATGTAGGCCTTATAAATTGAAGCCAAATCGGAGGGGGTGAAATATTTATGCCATCAAATCAACAGTGGACCTGTTGCTGCGGAAACCGTATTGCCCGTCATTAAGAAGTTTTCACGATTCAAGATATTTCATAAGCGTTTCCCTGACCTTGAAAAGAAGGGACGCGCTATGGGTCAGTAGGAGGAGGGGAACGAGGATTCGCCCTTTCTAGGGACGGGCTGGACAAATGCTGTTTTCCATCTACTCGGAAAGAGACTTGAAGAGTAGGACGGATGGAAAAGCTTACGCAATGCTTTTGCCAGCGCAGAAAAAAACCTCTTCAAAAGTATTAGGGGTAAACAATCCGGGCCAGCGAATTTATGTACGTTGAGATCTTTAAGTACTCTTGCAACTGTACGAGTGCGAAGATGGATTTGTCCCATGGTGAAATCAACGCCCTCAAATACAAGCAGAAACTAAGTGGAGTCTGGCAGCGTGAACTAGGCGCGAAATGCGCAGCAAGCAGATTGGCCTTGTCTAAAAAGCTGTCAGCTGGAATGTCATTGTGCCAATGAGCGTGGGAATTCTTTAGGCCTAAATTCTTTAGGTTTTTCCCGAATGACCAAAAGCTTTTGCGTCACTTGGGACATTGTAGCACTTTTTGTCTTAACTTTTGTTGGTGGGAGAATTTAACAGGTTTAATGTATTGCAGTCATTTCTGGCCCGTTTAATTTTTTCCCGGTTTTCCTCAGTAGGGTTGGCTTTGTAAATCCGAAAACTCAACTCTCTCAACCTGATGGCTTCTTTAAAGCTCGAGTCATACCACGCATTTGCCTTGGGTTTGATACTCTTCACTCTGTGAGGAATGAAGGATCTCATACCCAGCAAAATAATGTTCGTGATCATACCAGCAGCGGCATCCACGTCACTATCGAGGAAACATAATGACCAGTTAAAATTCCTAAAAAAGTCGTTAAGGCCGATCCAATTGGCTTTCTCGTATAGCCATACTGTTCTCTTAGGAATTTGTTCTCTAACTGTGAAGACGAGAAATTAGCTGATACGACACAGTGGCCAGACGAGCCTAGAGACGACAATATGGTAGAATGAAAGGTGAGAAACAGGCCCAAGGTGTTGGCGGAATGGTCTGCAGTGTCAGATATTCGTGTAGGCTCATTTACTAGCTGGGTCAGATTATTTATCTCAGCAAATGTCTCTATATACCGTTCTTCGGGTGTTGTCTGGCTTGAATGTCGAAGCCAATTAGAATTGTGTACATTGAAATTGCCCTCAATGGCAATCTCAATGTGAGGATACAGGGATACAATTCTTGTGATGGAATCGGATAGCATATCAAACTCATTGAAAGTTAAATTGCTATCCAGGTTTGGACTTCTATAAATAAAACAGTAGTGGATTAAATGCTCACGGACATGGAAAATTAAATTCCGGATTGGAACAGTGGCCTTATTGTGGCTGAAGTTGGTAAGCTACATCACTACGAATAAAGGGCGAGACCGCGGTGGGGAAACAAAGGGGCACCAAGTTATATCCAGGCAGATTCAAATCCGATAAATCGGTATTCTCTCCTACCTGTGTTTCACTCAGTGCCATATAGAGACAGGTGAACGTATACAGCGAAAAGATTCGTTCGGCCACGAATGTTGTTCACATCAACCCTAAAATTTCCCATAACACGGAACACAGACACCAAAGGAACCAACTCCGACGTCTCAAAGGTGGTAGGAGAATTGAGAAGTGCAAATTTCAAGTAGCTTCCCAACATCAAATCGATGTAGGTTTTTTGTCCATACACCGACTAGAGTTGGTCCACCAACAATTTGCACTTTTGATTCCTCTATGTCAGATGCTATGCACTCTAGGTCATTGCACAGACCCGTCTGATGAAATCAAATGGAAGTTGCGACCGGGAATGCGCAGTCGTGGCTTGTGGAGGAAGGGACAGGAGCGAGCGGGCCGGATGCACTCGATCAGCACTTGTTATTGTTTTTCTTTTTATTTGTTCTTTCTTTATATAACATATATTGGCTATATATCTTATATACATTGGCTATACCAAAAATCGCGTATCAGAAGAGCTGATCATAATTGTTTTCCTTACATGTTTGGCTGTTCTATCCCATCTCTTCTAGATCCTTCCTCTTATATGTCTCATATATTAATTTGACTCGCCCACTATTTATTCTTAATTGTGTAGTTGTCTCCACTTGCCCGTTTCTTCGTCCTATTTTCCGCCATAGACTTTCTTTCAGATCTTATTTTCAAAGACCCGAAATTTATTTTTCTCCTTCTTAGCCAGAGACCAGGTTTTACATCCGTAAAGAATTATTGGCATTATTATAGTTTAATTAATGCGTATTTTAACATTTCGAGATAAAAGAGTTTTTTGAATAATTCCATCATCGCGAAGAAGGACGAGTTGCCCATATGTAGCTTTATATGTATTTCGATCTTTATGTCATTTTTGGCAGTCAATACCTAGATATTTGATTTCACCCCCCTTCTCAAAATGTTTTTCGAATACAGCCAGGTCGGACGTTGGGATCGAACTAAGTCGTCTATGACTAGTGACTATATATTTGATTTTCTCTTCATTTACTTCTAAGCCTACTTCCTTTCCTGAAATTATTCGACTTTTTACGCTTCTTTTAACTGTTTCTTCACTAACTATCAGCAGGTCCTTATTTTTAGCGTAAACTAGAATGGAGATGATTCTTTTCTTGAAGGGATCTCATGACGAATTCCAGCATCAAATTACGCGGCGACAAGCAATCTCCATGTTTTTATCCTTCTAGTATATCGAAAGTGTCCGAAAAATTTAAAATTCGTGCGTCATAGTAGCCGATGTTTCATATTTTGTTGATAATTTGTGGATACTAAATACTGGCTTCCATATTTTTAGCACAAAGTCGAACATTTCATATGGTACAACCATACACATACATACATATATGTATGTACTAATAAAGTAGTTTTTCGTCATTCATGAAATGCTCAGAGTTGGCCATCTTCGTGCAGACTAAGTGATATTTGGCGAGTCGAACCCACGAGATGTACGGACTGTAACTTCTAGCTGCATTCCCCGAGTAGAATATAAGAAACCCGTTTAAAGGAACTTTCCCAACAAAATAGCACAAGCCACGTCAAAATTATAGACATGGCTGCAGGTGTATACTTTCGCATAGTTCTAATAGTGAAATCAGGTTCTGGGCTAATAATAGTTTAATAAATGAAGAGGATAAGATAGTCCGAATATTTATATGTGCAAACCCAATACCGGAAGAGAAATGGAGAATGACCCAACTTAAAATGCTACCACGATAAGTATACAGCCATCACATAATTTTTCTGAATTCACTCGAATGCTAGCTTACTTTAACCTACATTGTTTTGAAGTTTCAATTTATTCAGCAGCTTGATATGTAAATTAACTCGAAAATAGAAACATTGTCCAGCCCCATAAAATTAAAGTCAACCCGATTAATTAATACACCCATATGTGTAGGGTATTTTATAAGTTCTTAGCAGGAAAGTCAATGCAAATTCAAACAACTGATTTTTTTTAAGTGCAACACCTCTGATTTCCTTCCTGATTAAACGCACGAAGGACACTTTGATCAATTAGCTACACTGACTTCGCCGCTCTATAGGTTGGATTCATATACATTTAACAAAATACCCTTTCCCACACCAATGGCTACAAATGCTCAAAGACAACCTTTATGCTTCAGTAAGTACCATATATAGACATTGTCATCGTTTGCATGTTGGATTAGATTAGGTTAAATGTTTATTTAAATTGGGTACGCAATAAAAAAAAAAAACAGGAAAAAACAAAATCCTAAATGGACAAAATTGCCCCTGGGCTTTACATGGATTTGCATACGAGGTTACGATTTTATATGTATCTAAGTGTGTATGCACAATATATATCTGATTTTGTTTTTATGTTTATTTTCGTGAAATGGTGAACAGAATAAAACAAAAAAACACTCGAAGGGGTGATTTTTCTTTTCACCATTTCAATTTACGTCAATATGTAGTTAAGATGATTTTCGAATCATTTCAGAGGGACACAATGTAAACATACTTTACATGAAAGACATAGAAAAACATCGTTAGGCGATACAAAAGGTTCGGCATCCTCCTTGCTAAATCCGTCCAAAATATAGAGGACTACGTTGTACCATAATTTCAAGTAATAGTAAGCTTATATACTATAGGCTAAAAGTTCAAACAAAATAAATGCCCACCAGAAACTAATTGTTCTCGTTAGAAATAGAATCGATACTCAAAGTTCACTCGGTTTTCAAGTTTTCACCCTATTGACAACAAAAGCCGAAGTGTGCATAACAAGGAGTCAGAAATAAATTGCTAACAAACGAGACAAGGACCACCCCTGAAATGTTCTAAATAAGTTTTATCAAAATCCCGAATAGGGAAGACACCGGTTTCATAATGCTTGTCAAATGTTATTTTAATTAAACCCAAAGGTGTATAAAAAGAGTGTGCTACGAGGTTTTAATAACAATTGGATGAAGGTTTCCAACCCTAATCACCATTCGTGCTATTCGTACAATTGAAAATTTCTCTCGCAATCCCCTTGAAACGTACCCTCTTTTTAATCTCCACGATATTTGTATAGTGATATATGTATGCAAACTCGTTCTACTACCCTTGTATGAATGTCTAAATATCTATATACATATGTACTGAAATGGAGATTTTCTTATAGTAACTCGAACACTCGTACATAGATTGCTTGAAATGGCGAATTATAAAGAAATTTTAAATAGGAAAGCCCCTCATCACCACATGAGGAATTGAGAGCGTAGATCATGGGAATTTACTGAACAAATTTATTTCTGGAAAATGGAGAAATACGTATGGGATGAGTATGTTCATACCTACCTGGTACTTGTCATAGAAATGTAAAGGAAATGTTCGTCCCCAAAGTACATTGGGCCAGTGGTAAGTGAGTGCATTAGCCTTTCACACCAATTTTACGTGTTAAAATCACGCAACAACCAAGGCACTGAATTTGTATTTTGCTGTTTTTGTTTATTTTTAATTAAATGCATTTTATTATTCTTGTACTTATGTAGTATGTTTGAATTTACACAAAATTACTGTCGTCTAAACTGTCCATCTTATTTAATTAAAATTATCATATTGGACATCTGCAAGTACTCTTTAGTAGACAATACATACTTAAAACTACATAATTTAACCCTGTTAATATAAAATAGCGGTGATTCGCTAAGAAAAAAATTTTACTTATATTATTTCATTTAAACTTAACCTCTCTTAACAGAAATGCATATATCAAGTTGTAACGTAAGTATTGCCGATTTCTGAATGTCTGTTTAACGTTAAATAATTTGCGTCAAATGTAAAAATGAGGTCATTAATGCAATTAGGCCCACCTCTCGGGCAACTTTATATTGCCGGCTCTAAACCTTGTTTTTGGCTCTGACGAAAAAAACACCCCCAGAGGCTCTTGTACATCATCCCAAATTCTAAAATTGTTTCCATCAAGGAAAGTTTGCAGACTTCAGAACAAGTTGAAATCTGAGGCTGCTAAATTTGAAAAAAAAAGGCGGACGCACCATTTTTCTCAACAGAACTCCTGTAACTTTGTGCAGGTTGTCCTATCTGTATGAGGACGAACGTTATCCTGGTAGAAAAGACTTTGAACACCCAGACCTGGCCGTCTGGATGGTCTGGTTATGATACAACAACTCAGAATGGCTAGTTGCCAACCTCTCTAACACCTCAAGTGGGTTAAATCCATCTCTGGGATGTTGTGTTGGTCGATCTTCTGGACCAAGCCATTGGTGGTGCGTTTGATGTTATTGTAAAGAACTGGTTCCAATAAAGATCCGGTCAAAACGGTACTTAATTGTGACGCGACAGAAGCAAAATGTAAGCTTCGATCCTTTACTGGAGATTATTTTGCGATCGACGGTGTGGTACACATTTTCCTAGCTTTAATGCTTTTCCCACTTTAATTAGGTGTCGGTAGTTATATGGTTTATGTTGAGTTCGCTGGCGAGGATTTCTCTTATGGCTTAACTTCCATTCTAGTTTATCTGAGACAAAAAACAAATTTCAATTAAAAATTATTACAAAGATCTTAAGACAACGAAATTTGCAAACTTAATCAGCACTATGTTCCAACTACTAAATTCAACAAAGGCGATTTTGACATGGTACTGTTACATTGAACTGAGAGCGACATCGTAGCGGAATTACGGAAGATTACCAGCACCTCTAATAGTGCTCCTGGATCTATGTTATCAGAAGACTCATAAGGATAACCCTTCCTTTCTTTTAAAAGTCGCGCCTAGATTTCAGAAGTGAATATCTGAACGGCAAATTATTTATATCTTTGAATTTGTTAAACTGAATACATTTCGCGTCTTCTCTCCTCGGCAGGGTACTGCAAAACCCCGCAACGCAGTACATTTGCTTTGAAAAAGCTTCTCCGCTCCCGCCGTTCAGAATCGGCAATAAATTGTTGCTCCCGTTCACTTGTGTGGAAAACAAATCGCACACAACATAAGTGAATGAGAGAAGCTTGGCTCTGGCTCTTCATGAACTGTAACGTGATCTAACACGTATTATACTATTATCACCATTGATAGTTACTAGAGTAACAATACAAGTTAAAGTTAAGATAATATTTAAAGTCAAATTGAAACTAAAATTATTAACACATACATATTGTAGGTTAGGTTAGGTTAGGTTAAAGACGGGGAGTGTCATGGGTAAGTATCAAAAGGCCCATTGTGATTCCCTTCATTTGTGGGGTACACATATAATTAACCTGTCCTATCACGTGGTGACTGTTTATGAATTTTAGAAGATCCGATATATCTGCATTTGCCATATCCGCAATGTCTGTGAAGAATCTTTGGCCCAGCGACGGTTGGCGTCGATTCTGGAGAGCTGGGCAGTGGCAAAGCAGATGTTGGATCGTCTCAGTTTCTTCCTCATCGCCGCAGCTCCGGCAGAGATCGCTGCATCTCGAGTCCCATTTCCGGAGCATTGCTCCAATGGGACAGTGCCCTGTGATCACTCCGACGAGCATACGGATCGAGTTTCGGTCCAGCGCCAAGAGCTTCTTTGTTTTTTCCGATATTGAGTTTTGGCCACGATGATCTTGTCGTGTAGCTGTCGTTTCTTGTAAGCCAAGACGAGTTGGCTTCTTTGATGATTGTGTCATTTATGATCCGGTATAATGCGCTGATCGGTGGTTGCAATGACGCGCCCGCTTCGCTGATGTCCAGTTCAGACCCTTGCCTGGCCAATTTGTCCGCACTTTGGTTCCATGCGATGGAGCTGTGACCCGCGACCCAGCAGAGTTTGACTTTGTGGTGTCTGATCGACTTCAGTGAGTCGCGACATTTCATGACAGCCTTTAATCTCGTTATGCAGGATTCTATTGAAAGTGACATCCGATGTTGGGATATCGGTTACCTGTAGGTGTTTGGCTGCTTTCTCTATTGCCAGAATTTCTGCTTAAAAAATGCTGCCAGATCAGGGAGTCAGAATGATTCCTGTTTGTGGAGGGTATCAGAGTAGAACCCGGCCCCAGTGCCTGTGTCCATTTTCGATCCGTCGGTGAAGAGAGTGATCTCGGGTCGTTGATCACAGCGTTTGATAGTCACTCTTTTCTGTCGGGGAAAAGGATTGGTATTCTGAGAATACATATTGTATATTCCAAAAGAAAAAGAGGCGTTTTAAAAGTATATCACAATTTATCGGATGAATAATCGTTTAAATCAGTCAACAATTTAAAATTCGGTTCTATCGAAGTTCCAAAAAATATTGACACTCTACCTTTCCTCTGAACAACATTCAACATCGGGGTATCTCAGCCATCAGGCATGGTTGGTATGCTTTAGATAAGGATTTGCATCCATGAAAAATTGAATTACCACAAAAACTGAAGCCAACAGATTACGCAAAACGCAAACATTGACAACGCAAAACTTTCGTCACTTGGTTGTTGAAACATGATTCTGGGTTTTCACGCAAAATTAATTCCACATTGGACGTATTGGCCCGCAAATTACATTGTCATATGTGCGAGAACAACACTTTAGAAAAATCATTACATTCACAAAAATTTAGTGTGGGTCCTGTGTGGCCCATTTTTATCCGGAGAAATTAAAAATATTGTAGAACTGGTACTCTCAATGAAGACCTCTGTAAACAAATTATGGAAGATATGTGTATTTCGTGGCCGCAACTAGAAGAAGTTGCCAATTGAGTCATTTTCGAGAGGATTGAGCTACGGGTCGCTCAACATTCTAAAACATTGAGCTTCTACGATCTAAACTTCTGTGTCGATTCATTTCACATAATGGTGACATTAATCATGGGATTTAACACCATTCGAATATTTTTTCAAAGAGATAAATAAGATTTGGATAAACAAATAACAGTTGCACAGCTGAAAAAATTATAAACTTAATGTTTGAGCGATATATTTTACATATATAATTATAAAAATGAAAAAAATTAAGCATCTGTGACAGTTTTTTCTACTTTCACTGGGGAGCCTAGGCAAAGATGTTTCGAATACTCGTCAAATAGTCTCGGATTTTTAAAAGCTGTTTTCCAACTTTCAGTAATTACAGTAATTACGATACTATTCTAACTTATGGGGAATTACAATGACGCCAACCATTGGACCTGATAAATACGCGATGCAGCTGTTTGCATACGGTATTTTAAGGCATTTTCCTTTAGCAGGGTACTGAAAGTGCACCTTATAGAATAATTGTCTAAGAAAATCACATGTAAAATAGTACCGACTCTTGTCCTACACGGACTATAACATCAACTACGTGTACATTATTGCTCCACCGGCCCCAGGGGTGCGCCACCGTGCGCCACCTGTGTCATCCTTCTCGCAACATGCAGCACAGGCAGGCGTCTCACTGATGCCAAGCACATAGAAGACCGTAATGACGCCCGCAAACCTTCTGCAATCATTTCTTCTTAAGGATAAGAAGAATGTTGAGGACTTCTTGCAGGGATCGGGGCATTCGCGCTTAGTCATTCTGCATCCTGGATATTTTCTCCAGCTACGACTGTATGCATTAAAGACCCAATCGTTGATGTCGGATTTGACATTCTCATTTCCAAAAAGGTCTTAAGTTCATGCACTATATTGGAGCTGGATAGAGGATTGGAAACAGCTTTGAGTGCAGCTTGGCTGCCACTGCAGGTGCATATGTTTTTTTCCCTGTCACTTCTGCTTCACAACCTAGTGCATGGCCATTAGGATTGCGCACATCTCTGATTGAAAGACAGACGCTTATTTTCCTAACGAGAACTGCAGTCGAATTTTTTCGCGCTCAAAGAATACTTGGTACTATCTGTAAAAATGTGAAAAAAGTCTATTCCAGGTTCAGTATTTGGCCAGAGCCAGTCCTGACGCCATGGAAATTTGACTGTAAAATTATAGTGCAATAGGTTGGCAGGTGTCACTGCGTCGGAAGGCATATCCATGAGGCAGGTGTCGCGCAAGTTAATTTTCACTCCAAAGCGAGTTGTACCTAGAGGATGGAAGATTCATCACAGCATATAAAACAGCATGCTGGAAAAAGCCCTGGTACAGCTGAGACAAACCGCTCCTTGAAGTTTGGTGAATTTCCAACCGATAACCGATGCGTATGAGATTATCGGTCTTATCACTGCCGTATAGATCCAGAGGACCTTTTTCGGCGATAAGCTCCATGTTTTGCCAAAAGCACCTTTGTATTGCCAAAAAGCTGACAGGGCTTTGGTGGTTTTTAACTCAACAAAGAAGCTTTCTATCTTAGATGACTCTCAGGCACGTAGTGTTATAATCTCGTACGATTGCATTGGTATATATATAACTATTAAAATTATACTCAACATTATATGTTATTTTAATCCATTTATTATATGTTTAGTCCATAAGGAATTCAAGTGTTAAAAGAGAAAAAGCCAAAAGGGAAAAATAGGAAATCCAGGGAAAAAGTAAATTTGACAGTTGGAATTAAATGTTGGAATTACAGTCCACAAGAAATATCGCGTTGCCAACACTTAGCTTTCTTGGATATCGGGATGGGAATGCCTTTTAACACTAGCTGAGTAATTCCAATATTTTTCCTTCTTCTCGAGAAGAGAACAACATCAGTCTTAAGAGGATTAACCGAAAACCCATTACTCGTGCACCAGTCATCGATCATATTTAGCGCTACCTGTGCTCTGAGACAGACACTCGCCAGACGCCAGACTTGACACATTGTTCGAGGCCTGCATCAGCGATCAATATCCTGTGCGCAAGCATTGCTTTGATCCACAATAGCAGTGCTTCATCTACGCCATGCCGTCTAGCAGCGTTACACACACTGTCGAAAGTCGCGTTATCAAATGCTCCCTCAATGTCGACGAAAATGCCCAGTACGTATTCCTTCTTTCCTGTTGAGTGCGCATTCAATTCTTCCAACTAGGTTTTGAAGAGCCGTGGCGCAGTGGGTAGTGTGTTGGCCTCTGACGCACGATGAGCGAGTTCGGATCTCGATAACACCAACGCCATCGAATGTTTATTTCGCGGCTCCTCTCCTCGGAGGGGTACTGGCAAAACTCCCGTAGCACACTTGCCTTGAAAAAAACTTATCGGCTCCCGTTCAGAATCGGCATTGAACTGTAGATCCCGTTCACGTGTGAAAAATAAATTTCATACAACATAAGTGAATGAGAGAAGCTTGGCTCTGGCTCGTCGTGAGCTGTAACGATGTATTCGAAGGACAAGTTTGTGTAACTCTACTAGTCTCTCCATGCTTTTCAGCAAAAAGGATGTTAGACTGATTGGTCTAAAACTCTTGACGAGTGAGTAATCTTCTTTTCCTATTTTGGTAGTAAAGACCACTTTCATCGCGCGCCAAGGAATAGGTATACAGGCAAGTGCCAAGCTAGCAGTGAAAAGTCTTTTCAGAGTAGGAAGCAGCTGTCTAGTACCTTTTTGCAGCATAATAGGGTATATCCCATCAGTACCTGGCGACTTGAAGCCATCGAAAGATGCCACAGCGAATTCAATGGCCTCAGTCGTTGCCACGCGTGACGCAATATAGTACCACCTACGCCGATTTGTTTTCATCGTTTTAGTCGCAGTTACCTTTGACGGAGTGTGCAGCGAGAGAAGGACAGCCTGATTTCCTGGGCGATGGGTCTGAAGCAGTAGACTAAAAGTTTCCGCTTTAGACTCAGTAAGGTACCATCAAATTTTCTGAGCACATCCAGCTTTGTCGAATTTCCTTGCTTGAGGACATTAACCAACTTGCTGGTCGCGCTGAGGGATTTGATCTCTTCGCAGAAGGACTTTTAGGAATCATTCTTTGATTTACGAATAAGCTTCTTATATTCCTTTATATTATTGCTAGTTCACCAGAATATTTTCCTGTTACATCTATTGGTTACATACTTCTGGGTACTATGATCGGTCCGATTTTTCGAATTAAAATTTTGAACTTATTTGCTTTTGATCGGCATTCAGCAACTGCGGCACCCAATATGTTTCGCGATTCCTTTACGGACCCGATGTCGCGCTCAGTGAGCCCGAGCGCCTCAGGTTCTGTAAATCGGTCTCACGCCGGGATCGAGGAGCGCCAGCATCAACGCTTTTGGTGGCTGGAGGGAGCTTCGTCAGTGGACATTTCAATAGCTTCAGCCTCTTCAAGGCAGGGCTTGCCTAACACCAATGGCAGGCTTACATAGGGTAGGGTAGTGTAGGGTAGAGTAGGGTAGAGTAGGTTAGGGTAGGATAGAACAAAAAAAAAATATTAAAAACCAAACAAATTATAAATATATTAAAACGAAAAAAAAAAAAGATATATATACATATATATAATATATATAAAATATATATTTATATATATACATATATATTAGTTAAGTTAGAATAAGATATGTTTAGTTAGGTTTAGGTAGGTTTAAGGATTATATAAAAATATATAAAAGAATGATCATATCCTAAGTTTTTTGAAAAAACGAAAAATTTTTCTTAGCTTAAGTTAATTTTAATAATCTTATTTGTAAGTTATTTATATAGTAGTCGAAAGGTATACGTAAAAGTTATACAGTTTATTTTAGAGTGTCCGCCTAGGGCCAGTAAGATTCCTAAATTTGTAAGGATAGTTAAGCTAGATAAGTTAAGCTAGGATAGTTAAGTTTAGAGAATATCAGCAGGTTTTGAGAAGCATTCCCTTGAAAAGAAGGACAAAAGAATATGCTTAATGTTGGATAGCTATGCTACTCCACAATATGTTGAAAAACTCGCCTTCACTTTTTTGATTTCAAGTGACACTTACAGTCATGAGGAAGTTTTTCTTTGGTCTTTAAACATTAGCAAGTTCCTGATGAGTTAGCAAAACTACCAATTAAAAGCTCCACAAAAACACAAAAACAATGCAGAGAGAAAGAACTGTCATGTAGCAGCCCAGGGTGAGTATCTCAATATCCGATACCATAAGTATGAAAGTAATCGAATCATAAGTATTTAGAGATTTCTAGCATTGGAGTAGGCAATAATAACTTCTGGTAACTCGGAGATAGTACATATATTACTTATAATATACAGGGTGTCCCACGAGCAGTGTGCCAAAAAGCTAGAGCGTGTAGGTCTGGTCAAGACAAGAAAAAAATCGTATTGGAGGGGGGGTCTATTCCCCCCCCCCCCCCCCCCCCGTTTAGCCAGGAGGGGCAATTTTTTTTTAAAAATTGACTTAATTTGGAAAAAAAAATATTGAAAATCAACAGTTATATCCACAGTGCCGTGATATACTTTCTTGTAAAGCCAGAAACCTCTTCTTTCACCTTGTTTTTAAACCAAGCTCTTTTAAGGAATAGTTTTTGAGAAATTAATTTTCAAACTCAAAATTTAAAAAAAAAATATTAAAAAAAAAAATTTCGAACTATTTTTTTTCAAAATTGTATGTAATTAAGTACTAATTTTTTTTCAAAAATTCAATTCTCTTATTAGTTTTTAGTTAAAAACAGAAAACCGGATGGAAAAATGTCTTGTAGTTTTTGAGAAATTAAATAAAACCCGAACCATTTTTTTGTAAGAAAAACCTTTTTTTTGGTTTTAACGCGGCTGGACTTGTAGGCAAATTAATGTATGAAACATTGACCTGTTTTTTATTATTTTTAAAAAATTCGGAATTTTATTATAATACATTTTCAATATGATCCCCATTTTTTAGAAGGCAAAGATTATAGATATCTCCTTCTAATGGCTGCACATAAGTCTATGCTTGACAAATTTTCCTGCAATTTGACTCCAGCGACTTCAATCCGTTCTTTCAGTTGTTCCAAAGATACTATTTCCAGTTCGTAAACATAATTATTCATGAATCTGGTGATCTAGGTGGCCATTCCGTGGGGCCCCTTCTTCCGATCCAATGGTCACTAAAATGATCATCCAGCCAGTTTCTAACCCGTAAGCTGTAGTGTGCTGGTGCTCCATCTTGCTGGTAGATTAAATTATCTGCTATGGCCAAAGGAACGTTGTCCATCAAATCGGGCAAAAGGTCTCGTAGGAACTGCAAGTATGATTCTCCATTAATAACGGCATTCAAAAACCGGGGCCGATTACAGTTTGTCCAACAATACCAAGCCAAACATTACAGCTAAAGCGGTGTTGTGATTTATTTTGTTTTTTGTTGTGTGGATTGGTGCTACTCCAATGGTGCAAATTGTGGAAGTTAGTAACCCCATCTCTGGTAAACTGTGCTTCATCCGTCCAGAATATCCTTGCAAAATAGTTTCGTTCAGTTTCATCTCGAAGCAGTAATGATCGACAAAATTCTGCTTTCAAAAACTTTGAGGTCGTTTGAGGTGAGTTCCTGAACTGGCCTAAAATGGTACGGGTGTAAGTTTTCGGTATGAAGCACTCTCCATACTCTAGATTTGGGCACTCCAAGCATAATAGCTATCCTCCTTGTACTAAGGGAGGGATTACGTCGGACCAAATCCAAATTGCTTTCATCTAAGATTCCTGATCCATCTGTAACGGATCTTTCGCTTCTTCGATGCTCTAGCACTCCGTGCTCTCGCAGACGTCGGTGGATTCTTGAAAACATGCTGCTACTGGGACACCTCCCATTGGGATATCTTTCAGCGTAGAGTCTTTCGGCTTCACGATCTCAACCATTAGCTAAACCGTAGCAGAAGTGCATATCCGTTAATTCTTCTCGAGAGTATGAGTTTGACATCGTAATGTGTTGATGAGTTAACATCCAATTTGGAAATGTTTTTTTATTAAAAATGGGATGCCTTTTATTTACATTTGGGTTGCAAATATTTTGTTCTTCAATAAAGAAAAATTGCGGTTTTATTGTCTTAAGGTCCTAGCGGGTAGAACGCATCGGCGCGGCGGTGGGCGGACCCAGACGAAATTGGCAGGTCAGTTTTCAGGCGTTATCAATGAAAAAAAAGGATTAATCCAGGGTTATTCCAATACTGTGTCACTTTATTGTATCCTCACAAAACTCCGAATTTTTTAAAAATAATAAAAACGAGGTCAATGTTTCATACATTAATTTGCCTATAAGTCCAGCCGCGTTAAAACCAAAAAAAAGGTTTTTCTTAGAAAAAAATGGTTCGGGTTTTTTTTTTAATTTCTCAAAAACTACAAGACATTTTTGCATCCGGTTTTCTGTTTTTAACTAAAAACTAATAAGAGATTTGAATTTTTGAAAAAAAATTAGTAAATAGTTCGAAATTTTTTTTTTTCATTTTTTCTTCAAAATTTTGAGTTTGAAAATTCATTTCTCAAAAACTGTTCCTTAAAACAGCTTCGTTTGAAAACAAGATGAAAGAAGAGGTTTCTAGCTTTACAAAGAAATATATCACGGCATTGTGGATGTAACTGTTGATTTTTAATAATTTTTTTTCCAAATAAAGTCAATTTTTTAGAAAATTGCCCCTCCCGGCTAAACGGGGGGGAATAGACCCCCCCTCCCGTACGATTTTTTTCTTGTCTTGACCAGGCCTACACGCTCTAGCTTTTTGGCACACTGCTCGTGGGACACCCTGCATATACTATCTTGTCCAACATGGCAACTTTAGGTACAAGGACGTCGGTGTATTTACATACATTTATAGATTCAAAATCCAGAGTCTCTCATATTCAAAGTTGGACAATGCACTCACCTAAAGTTCTAGGGCCAAAAGTCATCATGATTATTTGGACTATTACAATAGCGAAAGAAGTAAAACTATTCAAAAATCAAAAATAAAAAAACGAAATTTATTATTGAATAAGTCAAAAAATCACAATGCTATCTGCCTGGCTTTCACTAAGACACAATTAAAGAGGGATACGGCAAAGTGCTCTTCTTAAAAGAGCTATGGCTTATTTTTAATAATTGGTCGAGTTCCCAATATTCTTATTCGTCGCTACAAGATGTTTGACCATCACAATACAGCGTTCATATTTGACGATTTCTTGTTAGTCACATTCATTTCGATTGAGGCACAATCTCGTAACCAAACTCCATGCTTGGGATCGTTGCCTTGGTAGAAGACAAAGTAATCTTTGATGCCAAGTTTTGGCGGGTTATCCTTAATTGTTTCGTCTAAAATGTCAGTGGACAACATTGCGCTCATGTTGCCCGGGGTAAAATGTAACGTTCCAGTTCCTCTCGCTGATATGCGAGTCGGTCAGCAGTGGACCGCACCCATGTTACATATGTTTCTTAACAGCCTTCCGTAATATGCTTCGTCGAGTTTTTTTCCAAACAAATCGTCCAACAGCCAAAAACCGAAGCCAAATAGATTGAATTTTGTCTCGTGTATAAAGAGAAGCTTTCTAGAACTCATAGGAGCTTACCAGAAGAACCAAAACAAAAAAAAAAGCTAACCTTTAACTAGAAGCCTTATCTTCTTTGTAATGTCAGAGGACCATTTTTCTATTCATTTCTAGGTTTTTAATGGATTCAGGACTTTTTGACCCCACTTAGGAAAAGGAGCTTGAATATACCGGCGGCATGGAGTGCCAGTCGTTAGAAGTAGTAAACTCCCAATGGATCTCTAGCCCATGAAAGAAAATGGTAAAGGTAAGCGATTTTCCACTAGAATCATTCGCATGACTACAACAGTACCCCATTACAACATCAAAAATCATTAACACACCGCGGTGTTATATGGCTGCCTTCCGTGGGTAACATTTTTCAGAGGTAAACAAATTCTCCGATCGAATTTTTATGTGGGAACCACCCAAGGACAAGCATGCATGAAAATGAATACAATGAAATTGAGCACAGACACGTGGAATGTATGAAGCCTTTACAGATCGGGTGTCTTCCAAACAGTACCATACACAAAAAAATAAGTAAAAAAAATTGGATATCACAGCGGTACAAAAAGTTCGACTTTCTAACGAAACAATTGTTAAGGACAGCTGCAATTTCATTTGTGTAGGTACGAATACCCATAATCTTGGAACAGGTTTATTTATCAGCAACAAAACAAAAACAGGAATTGAAGGACGTAGTATTTTACAAGGACCGATTATGCATGATCAAAATGCGGTGCCCGCGCTATAACTACTCGTATGTACATCGGAATGTACATTGTCCTATAAAAGATAAAGTCGTAGACGTAAAGGAAGCGTTTTACGAAACAAAATAAGAAATGTTCTACAAATGCTCCTCCTTCGACGTCAAAATCGTACTCGGAAATTATCCTAGTTCTATCCTAGGTTCACTGTCAAATAATGCAGTGTAACTTCTTCACAGGTATTTAATATTAAAAATGGTTTGGTCAGGAAGCGGTAAACTTGCCGACCTTATTCCATACATTCACAAGTGATCTGGTAGGCTCTCTCCGCCACGTATTTTCGCGATAGTTGGTAACGCAGGTGTCTTGATTGTATATAGAGACGGATCTAAAAATCAAAACCATTGCAAGTAAATTGCAGCGTGATCTAGACACAATTCAGGGATATTACGACCACTGGAAATTAAAAATGAATTTTCAGAACTCGGAGGCCTTTATGTTTAGAATGCCGTTATCTAGGATCTCTAGAGACACTAGAAAAAAAACAAACGAAAATTATAGATTGTTCGATTATGGATCACCTCGAACGTCAGACATTTTGGTGGTTAGCCAACGTGAATCTGGTGTCGAACCCTGGCCGACTTACACCTTAAGGTAAATTGAAGTATATTTTACCATTCCTTATTTTTTTACGTTTTTGTATTTAAAGAAAATGTAGTTTTTAAAACATTCGTTAATTCCAAATTTTGCTTAATTTTATTTTAAATTGAAAATTTTTATGTCGCAAATTTTTATTTTTTTATTTTTCCTAATATACATAAGATAACCGTAAATTAGCTGTCTAAATAGCAATAGTAGTCGAAGGACATCTGAAGTTAACTGTTAAGTGTAGTTTACGGTACCCGTCAAGGACCAATAGGTTAGTTAGAATACATAAGTTGAATGAGTTACTTTTAAAGCGATTTTGTCTAGCTATACGAGGGTGGTCCGCTAAGTACTTATCCTCACCGCCAGATGGCGCCAGTATCGCAAGAGCACTACACTATCGTGTAGTACATTCTAGTAGACGGCTACTGTCGAAATTTCAGCCGGATCGGACTCGTAGTTTTGCTTTGACCGCGTATGGAAGCGGGAGTGTCCGCGGATTTTAGAAAAATGGAGAAAGAGCAATATCGGTCGGTGATTCGATTCTTGTTTTTAGAAGGGAAATCGTGCAGCGAAATCAAAGAGCGTTTGGATGCTGTGTACGGTGACTCTTCTCCTTCGATGCCGACCCACAAAAATTGGTTTAACGAGTTTCAACGTGGTCGCACGTCGGTTTTTGTTGAGCCACGTCCAGGTGCCCCGAAAACGGCTACCACGGATGATAATGTGACAAAAATCCACGATCTCGCATTGACAGACCGCCGATTGAAGGTGTGCGAGAGATAGCTGAGACAGTAGGCATTTCAAAAGATCGCGTGGGTCATATCCTGCATGAAATTTTGGGCATGAGAAAGCTGTCGGCGCGATGGGTGGCGCGTTTGCTCACTCCGGACAACAAGCGCAACCGTGAGACCACTTCAAAGCAGTGTTTGACGCTGTTTAAGCGTAATCCGAAGGAGTTTCTGCGTCGTTCCGTGACAGTCGACGAAACATGGATCCACTGGTACACACCAGAGACTAAGGAACAGTCGAAACAGTGGACTTCACCGGCGAACGTGCTCCGAAGAAGGCGAAGACTGTCCCATCGGTCGAAAAGGTGATGGCCACCGTTTTCTGGGATTCACAAGGTGTCATCCACATCGACTACCTGGAGAAGGGCAAAACGGTCACAGGGCTGAACTATGCCAAATTATTGGGCCGAATTGAAGAAAAACGGCCCCACTTGGCGAAGAAAAAAGTGCTTTTCCACCATGATAACGCACCGGCTTACACCTCCGCCCTCGCCACGACCAAATTGGTCGAATTGGGCTACGAACTGCTGCCCCATCCGCCGTATTCTCCAGATTTGGCCCCGTGCGACTTCTTTTTGTTTCCAAATTTGAAAAATTCACTCGCCGGGCAGAAATTTCAGTCGAATGAGGTAATCGCCGCCACGGAGGCCTACTTTGCAGACCTCGAGACAACGTATTTTTCAGACGGGTTAAAGAAGTTGGAGCATCGCTGGGTCAAGTGTATCGAGCTAAAAGGAGACTATATTGAAAAATAAATCGCCATTTCTCCAGTACTCCAGTACCAGGCTAAGTACTTATCGGACCACCCTCGTAAGTGTAACTGATAGATAATAAAAATCACATTAAAAAGAAAAAAGGAAAAAAGAAACACTGTATGTACATAACAGTCGAAAGAAGTGCCGATTGCTCGCGATATGTTGAAAATACGTTTACTGAATAAAGTTCCTCTAACGGGAAAATTTAAAATATCATTCTGTAGATATAGTATCATAAGCCCCATGGGGTAAATCATGTCCTTATTAGCAGACTACATTGGCGGAATTGCGAAGCATCAAAGGGAAGTCTTCGCACTAATTAAATTTAATAAAACCACCAGGACAGTTATTTACCCCCAAGGTGCGTTGCGGTATATGCATGTAACATACCAGCTGTGCTATCATAAAGGAATTGTTTAAAGCTCAACACCTCATTGCTGAATTTCACGAACTACTCTTTGCTGAAGCCGAAGGTGCTCTGCAATAGGGGCCCGTTGGAGTCAAGCAACCCACATTCATTTCTGTGCTTATCAATTTACAATAACTTAATCCTCATTCACCTGTTGTGTTATATGAAAATGAAATTTGAATGCTCCCATTCACCAATAGAAAGAATTCGTGAAATATTTAAAGCAAAACCTATTCGAAGCACGCTACAACGGATTCCAAAGGCACGTTAGGAGTTCAAAACAGCTTGAGGAAGAACATTGAGAGAGCATTCAACTAATCGAATCTCGAAAATACATTTCAGCAATAATTACATATGAATGACTAATTGTTCTTCAACGTTCTGGGAAAGAAAGAAACGCCATCAAGCAATCCTCCTGCAAGTAACAAATGATTAATGATGGAACAAAAGATAGGATACATATGTACATGTACAACCGTACCATCGTGAATATGCATACGAGTATGTAACCAAATAGTTTTGCACACATGCTTCAAATCTTGGCAGCGATATGATCTTTTATGTTGATTCCAAAGCACCGACGCGCCTGTATCCACCGCTCGCACAAGGTAAACCAACAAATTAATGACTTTTCAAGTTTTCTAACCGATGACCATCAATTTTATTTCTCCGGTTATTGGTGAAGAGTAATTAGTTACAATAACAAAAAGATTTGTATTTTTTTTTTTTTCGATATTGTGTTCCTTCGGTCGTTTAAGAAGATAATTATAAAAAATAAAAGAACCATTAAGTTGTGAATTCGAATCGATTTTAAGCCGTCAGCACAAGGCGCGCATTAGAGTGTGTGATGTATGTATTTATCAAGGCCCATGTGAAGGTACAGGCATAAACAAATCGTTGATGAATTAAAGTGTTGAAAGGTTAACAAAAATAGAATGTTCGCAATTGTTACTGCTAATTAGAAACCGGGCTATAATTTACGTCTGATTAATTTAACTCGATGCTTCGACGAAAGGGCTTCTGATATTGATTTTCTTTCCTTTTGTTCTTTTTTCTTCTCATTATACTCGTAAAATTGTAAGTAACCTGAAAATCGGATAATTGAATGTCTAAGGCCAGATAAAAACATCCTATTAGACGTACAAGACGAAAAGAATTTCTCACACTCAAATAGTAAAAAAAAAATTACTGTACAGAAACACAAAAAGTGATGGTCATTATTGAAATAAGAGACCTAGCTCATGGAAGATAGATAGATTGCACTTACTGAGCTTTTAATAGCACAGTAAGAATATAAATATAATAAAATCACCATAATCCAAAGTAGGTCCCAACCTTAGCCATCAAACCTATCCAACAACTGGAACACTGCAATCCAAGTGGCAGCTTAGATCGATAAGAATAGATCGGAAAAAGAAACCTAGTACAAATTGAGGTGATCACCTTGAATATTCCAGCTGGAAATTCATCCTACAATAGGTATTCAATAGAAGAACCTCGAGAACCAATCTATTTCAATGAGAATTTAATCAATTTTTTCAAACATTTATGTAATATGCAGAAGAATGGAAGTGCGAATTGGAGTCTGTAGCGTCTTGACGAGCATTGATATAGTGCTAACTGGGGGACAATTTCTACAATAGCAAACTCTGCTCGTTAAGCTGGTGATGTGATCTCCCAAGTAAGCTGTTGATTAAAGATTATTCCAAGATCTTTAGTTGTCTTTACGGAGTTGATGTAGCTTACGTTGGCTCGGATTGGTGAGAAGTTACTTAAGTCTATATGACCTATGACAACGCCTTAACGCTAAGGAATCAAAATTGCAGTCATGTGTGAGTTGTTAAGACGGCGTGGATGATTAGTTTAAAGAAATGAAAGTACATAAAATCCATTAGAGAAGCCAAAGCATTCGGTCAAGTTGGGTGTATTACTAGGATCTAAGATGTTACACCCTTTAGGATCACCAGTGCTATTATCTGGAGAGTTGTGAATTTCCTATTTATTTTTTTTGGCATTGACGTCTTTTGATGTCTCAGCCTGGATTTGTTTATTCATACCTAGCGATTTTCCATATTTGCTTAACATTTAAGCCGATTTATTTGAATTTAGATTGATTTTCAACATCCTTATTTCCTTGATAACAAGGTTCCTCTGGCGTTTGAAATCGCAGAGAAACACTTTTGTAAGTCCTACCTCAATTTATAATTAGTTTTTTTCAATATGAGAAGTTAACCATTAATATTTTATATTACAAATGGTAAGATTTTTGTTTGGGACGTGATTCTAAAACAGGCTTTTAAAAGTGAGTGTGAAAAACTCAGCCTGTTCATAAACGACATGTAGTACAAGTGCCAATTAGAATTGATGGAATCAGTTGTCTTATTGATATAGTTAATGTCTCGTTAGCTGATTGTAGTCGGTACGAATGATTTACTAAGAGTATAATGAGTCATTAAGGCTTGGTAAATTAATGTTGATATCGACGGAAAGGATAATACGGAGGTGATCCGAAAATAATCATATTCGGTTATTTCCAATCCGCATAAAAATAAAAAAAAACAAATTTGTTTTGCTCATATACCTGCGAGGTAAGCGTAAAAAAATGTTCATTTGAGTACGAACCGTCGATATCAATGGAAAACCGAATAACATAAAATGGAGAATAACAGAATTAAAGCTGTCATCTGTTTGAAAACAACTGTCTACCAAAGACATAAACAGCCACTTGATGAAAGTATTGGAGGACTCTGCTCCACCATATTCTACAGTAGCACGCTGGGCCAAGGAGCTTAAGCTAGGCAAAACATCCACTGAGGATAACATGAAAAATGTTGTGTTAACAGATCGCAGAGTGACCATTAGACATGTTGCTGACGTCACAGAGATCTCATATGGTAGCGTTCAAGAAATCCTTTCGAACAAACTGCATATGTAAAAAGTCTCTGCGCTTTGGGTACCGAGTGAATGGCTACCATTCAAGAAACGGGATTCGAACTGCTCGAATAGCTGCAGTATTTTTAGCTCCCAGTGACTTCTAACTCTTTCCTCGGCTAAATGAACACATCAGAGGCAAGAAATTGCTGAGAGATAGCAAAGTTATGGCCGCTGTTGAAGCGTTTTGGGGGGAACAAGACAAAGAATATTTTTCCAAAGGAATCCCGGGTATTACTTTTGGATCACACCTCGCATATTCATAGCAAGTCCGAACCATTTGATGTTATTGGCTCCAATGATGGTGTCCCTTAATTATGGGGGCTTGTAGATGACCCCGACGAGACATTTATCGAATCCACATATAATCTAAAGCAGAAGGAACACAATACCATCGCTAGGACTTAATTTGCTCTATTTTCTCTTTAACAAATATTGCAACACAGCCCGCTCGACTTTCGATACGATCGTCCCTGTATACTCTGTGTACACACTGTTAAAGACATAGTCCATGCTCCATTATTCTATATGAGATTGTTTATGGTGACAACAGGCAGGCCGGAGGTTGGGATATTTTGCTAAATCTGCAAACCATGCCGTTTTCATCTTCGCCGTTTTAAATGCAATAAAATTGTTTGGAGATGTTTAAAAAATTCCTTTATTCGTTCTTACAAAATAAAACTTCATTGTTTATTGAATAAGCAGGTCTAGTCGCAATGTCAAGAAAAAATACCTGGCTAATTTGCAAATTAACATGCCACATTCTCTTCAACGTCTTTCAAATTTAAGCTTCGGATATGGAAAATAACTTTCAAAGAGATATTCTTTCAGCTGGACACCAAAAACGTAAACGTGTCAAGCACTTTAAGTAAAGTTTGCTCCATTTCCGAATTCTCAAAGAGCATGCCACCAATCATAGCAGGAAATGAATGATAACTAGAAACATTCATGAGCATAGTTAACAGTCTACCGAAAATTGTTGGAATTTCAACTTAACTCCTTCACTTGATCAATAGACCTGAATGGATTAAACTAGGAAGTACACTATAGTACTTCCAACGCTATTTAAGTTACGTTAAGCTTAAGATTAACTTGAGGATTTTTTTATTGTTGTGTTGTTAATAGCAGTCTACGTAATTGGGATTGTGGATAAAATTACGTATGTGACTCGTGCGAAAAACAGTAACGAAGTAGAATCAGCTACGAACTTAGCCATATTGCCCATATGAACAGGCAGATCAGATCATACAATACACCGTAAAATTCATCCAATTAGTCTTATAACGCATTGTATATTTTGGAGTCAAGTTGGAGTAGCACCGCATGTTCTCTCATGCCAAAAACAAGGGATTAAACTGTGGCAACACCGAAGTCTTCAAAATTATATTTCGTTGTCTTCCTTTTTCGGTCACTGAAAGATTCCTTTGTGGAATTCGTCTCTAGAAAATACATCTTAAAATTCAATAATTTTTTGCTTAAAAGTAATTGAATGTCTTGTCTTGTTATCTAACTTGAAAATACAGTAACCAGAACAGTATTTTAAAAAGAAAAGAATTTGCCATCTGATTCGCCGTATGATGTTTTCAATAATTTGGGTTTTGAATCTAATTCTAAATAAGTGATTCCGAGAACCAAAGTACTGGTCCGCATAGGGATGTAATAGCAGCTATATAATAGTGATGAAAAACCTTGGATAGTAAACTCAAACTGGTACCTATTGTGGAATAAATAAAAAAAACTTTCGTAGAAAAGGCAGAACGTATGGTATGGTGTCAATGATGGTGCACCGATATATTAGTCAAAAAAATTTAAAACAGTCCATTAGCCGCAGAAAACTCGGACGCAGAGTACTAAGGACGACAGATGGCTGACGATAGATGTAGAAAAATACCGTATTGAAATCGGTGAAAACTTTATCAACGTTTTATCCCCCAGCCCGATATTGGTTAGAATATATCCGCGGCTTGAAATGCCAGTCTCAAGAGGAGACCAAATTCCTAATGGATATTTGCCCCATGAAACCAAATGGCAGAGGTAGATCCAGAGCTGATGGTCTTCCTTGGTACAATATTTCGGAAATTAATTAATTCCCCGATGGGATCTCATGGTGGAAAATACCCAAGGGAGAGCATCCCTGGAAAATAACGTACAAAAAGTAGGCTTTCGGAATATACGAGGCATGTACAGCCCGGGTGCTTTCCAAACATTACTCGACCTTGTACCATAAGGATCCTAGATTAGACCAGGACTCATGCGCAACGATAATGGGGACCTCGTTTCGGATAACGAAAGAGTTGCAGCCCAATGAAGGAGATAACTACTCCGAAGAGATAATTTAGGTACGTGGAGAGCAAACAGTATTGGAAAACGATTTTATCCAAATAGCGGAGATTCAACTATCAAGAAAGTAAAGGAAGCAGGATATGCACATAAAAATGCTGGAGAAGAATTAACAGAGAAGTTACATAGGCTTAACCAACTTTATGGAACAATAAAATTATCTCCAAGGAATGGAACCACTGAGTTATCATCCCTGTATTTATAAAAGGTGACCGATACGCTGCAATAATTGCCGAGGAATATAGTTATATCGATATAATATATCAAGTTGTTACAAGGTGTTGTCAATATTCCCTTAAGAGGCTCTCATCATAGGCTAAGTAAACAAATAATCAAATACTACCAGTGGGAATCATGAAACTATTCGATCTTAAAAAGCCATATGGCTCTATAAACCGATCGAAAATATATCATGTCCTTGTGAGGCTCGGAGTCCCGAAAAAGTTGGTGAAACTGATACAAGTTTATCTTAAGAGAAACAAAGGATGAATTAAAATACGAAACACCTTATCTGAAACCTTCGACTTACATGAAGGATTAAAACAAGGAGAGGCCTTTTCATCATTTCTCTTTGATTTCGTGCTGGATTACGTAATGAGATCGCTTCAGGAAAATAATAGCAAAATAGCCCTTAACAAAATCACACCTACAGCTTACGTTGACGATCTGGACATTCTGGGAGATAGTGGGAATTGAGTTGAGAGAAACACAGAAAGTCCTATAATGATAGGAATGGAACTAGGTTTAGAAGTAAACGAAGAGAAAAACAAATATGTGGTCACCGTGAAGACTTAGATGGTGAGGACACATAGAACGAATAGACAATGGAGCAACACCCAAGAGAATAATGAATGGAATACCCGAGCGAAAAAGATTACCCGGAAAGCCGCGGCGTAGATGGGAAGGCAACATAGGGATGGAGCAAGAAGGGACGGAACATAACAGCGAAACATGAAAGGATCAGATTTATGCCAGGAAGGCTTGGCGAATGATTGTCAACGAGGCTCCAAACGTCCGAGTTCTATCAATCCTTTATTACGCTATAACTAGTCGGATAAAATCGTTCCGAAATTGACGCACAGTCATCTCTTCAGAAAACAACACACCCAGACTCTAGAGGCTTCAAAAAGTGGAGATATACACTCCCATTACAATATCTCTATCTAGATTGAAAAGAAGTGGGTCCAAGTGGCTGCTTTGGGGGACACCAGAAGAGACCAAGAACGAACTGAGAAAGGCAGATCCGAAACGAATACTGTAAACCTGTAGCTGTTTTTCAGATAAGAATATATCGACTTCAATCATATGGACTCAAAGCCAAGGGTTAGATAATTTGCAGAAGATTAGTGAGTATGAAGAGGTTGAGACGGTAAAGGAGACAAATTCGACTACGTTTGTGATTGTAGAACTGCTTTTGCGAAATTCATGTTGTCTAGAGGGGATTAGAGACTTTAGTGTAACCCATATACTAAATAATTTTGAAGAGTTTGGCAAAGCGGCGACAAGTGTTACCATCGCTCTTCGAACCTATTTTGTAGCTTGCTTTTATAAAAGAGATTTTTCATATTTGAACGAATTCTCCTAATGAAATAAACAAAAATATTTTTGAGAGAGTTCGAGAAATTAAAGGCGATTTGGCAGAGAGACCTTCGGGGCCAGGAATGAATTCACCATATCGTATGCTAAGTTTTTTGTTAAATACTTATATTTTGTAGCCTAAACTAAGTTAAGTTAGCCCATAAGTATAGATATCCATTGTCGAAAGGCAAATAAAAAATGTGCTGTTTATCCTAAGGTGTCCACACGGGGCCAGTAAGATATTTTAAAATGTTTAAGATAATTAAACTAGTTTTAAGCATTTGGAAAAATTAGAGACGCGATAGAGAGATTAAGAGAATTGATCGTCAAATGAAGTCCATTTAATCTGAGTAAGGTTGAAGTCACCTAAAGAAGGATTTCGTCATAGGGATTTCGTAAATGGTCAATTGCATTGATGGCGAGTTCATGTATCCAATAAATAGTAATGGCAAGATATAAAAACAAATAACGTGAAGGGACTTCCGAGGTAATACAACATTAATTGAAACAAAGCCGGACAAACGATGAAGAGGATATTGCAATTGGGTTAGAATCAATGAAGGAAGAGTAGTAGGACGTCTCGACATACTGTACTGTCGGTACTCTCGGAAAGTATAGAGATCGTGGAAATATTGAAAAACTCGTTCTAAATCGTGAAGAAGTTTTTGAGGCTAGCGAATTCTATTGGGAAACCATCTTATTGAAGGGAGACGATTAAAATTATGTTCATTTCACAATTTAAACAAACAGTATCTGATTTTTGATGTAGATAAGCCATATATAACAATCTCGTAAATTTTTTTTTATCTCTTAGCCAAGAGAGAGTGTAGCGGCATTTTGTTCGTTCGTCGAAGATGATAGGTAATGCTGAGAGGAGGTAGGGAAAGTCGGTATTGATTACGTATTAAAATACTCATCAAAAGAAATTCCGCTGTATTCTTTGAAAGAAAGACGTAAAGATGTGAAATAACACATAAAATAATATATGCATAGTATACTCTACTCGCACTCGTACAACCAAGACTTATTGCATATTCAGAAGCCACTACCATCAACGGGCACTTTCCTGCGATTACGACCAAAAGTCGATACTTAAAAAATTCTTAACACTTCATGTACAAGCAAAAATAAAACCATAAAACTCCACTGATCATGAGTATAATAACATACCGCCATCACAACTCGCTATAATAATTATAGTTCGAAAACCAATTGTAAAATTATAAATGAACCTTTGATCAGAAATTACATATAACTTCTATTCTAAAAATATATTATTTGCGTGCCTTTAAGCATTCCATTTCTTTTTACAATCTTCTTCTTTACGTTTCGGGGGCAGTCGGTTCACATTCGATTTCAATCAACATTTCACCAATTTTCTTAATTTTTAATTGCTAGCTCTAAACATTTTACGTCGTCCTCTAATTTTGTCGCCCATTTGAGTGAGTTTCTACTTATAAAACTGTATCCATAAAATGAAGTTCCAGATGCGTTTCTTTTCCAGTATTTGTTTTTTAAAGCATTAGTTATTTATTTTTCTTGCGCATTAAAAATATTTTTAGACGTTTATTCTATTTAAAGTACTCATTGGCATCATTTGGATTGGCATTTTGATATCATTGAACGTAATATATGAACCACCAGTGCGCTATAAATCCGACTTTCCACGCGGAACCAGAACTGAATTTATTTTATGAATGCAGAATGAAGGGCACCGCGTCTTTTGGGCAATCATCAGTTGGGGGGAACGTTTTGTATATCGTAAATCCGTTGGCAATTAAGCACGTATCGGACATTAAAAATTTTAACTAAAGACTTGTCCGTGACTTGTTCAGTAGCCAGATTCGGGGTGATGATGGAAATGCTATGTGTGAGTAGAAGAATGCAGACGTAGAATCTAAACTATGTTAACGGAAGCAGACCGAGGGCTGACATTCAATAAATTGGCTTGTTGTGTTTAAAAATTAAGGTGGAAATGCTTTCGAAAATAGGGTAGCGATGGTAGGTTTCTAGGTCCCTGAGAAAATAAATAATTGACTCGATGATAAATTAACTCGATTTTTATCAGTTTGGATTTATGATAGATATCATGGATGCCGTGCTGTTCTCTACATTACGTTATGTTAGATGCTAGTTCCAAGCATTGATCATATGCTCAAAATCTTTCGAGGAACAAAGGAAAGCCGACCAAATTTGATAATATTGCTAGAGCTATGTCGTACACATGCATATATTTTTCTATCAGGAAATTCTCCACCACATTTCGAAGCAACTTCTAATTTGGAAAACCATGCTTCTTCTTGCATGCATCCATGAAAACTTTGCACGACCTCAGAACATGACCACATGTAGTCCAATGTGATAAGTCAGTATATACCTATGTGCACTAACTATATCCTTAACCCATTCCATATGATCTCATTTCCTTCTATTGATTTCCAGTAAAATGTGAACCAGTATTTAAAGTGTGAATAAGAATTTAAGTCAATTGACAGAATACGACCATCAAGGAAATATGTGAAATAAAGTATACTCATGCCCATATATTATATATATACGTACTTGCTGTCAGTGCACGCAATGAAGCTGAAATAATTAGGGTCGGTAAGATAATTGATGTGGGGAAGAACTCCGGGGTTTGCCTTTTTGTGCCTAAGCTACAGTAGCGTTTATTGTCGCATGCAATGACACTATGCAAACCCAAAGAACCGGAAATATTATTTTTTTTTCTTTCATTCAATTTGTTCAAATTAACCACTTAAAAAATAGTAGCTAAGATACATACAAAGGACAGCTGGACGGACTGAGTGGCACTTTAACAGAATGTACTGGCGGCTCAAGCGACATGCTACTTAGCTATTAACAATTGAATCGTGCGAGAACGACTGCATTGATAAGGGGAAATTGGAAAAGGGCTATTGTGCATTAGATGTTCGATAGCAATTTGCCGCTAGATATATTCGGGCTTGTTTAAAGATGAGAATTCTAAGGATAGTCATTTGTCACTTGCTTCTTAAGGAAGAATAAATATATGGGAATATGGGTACTCTTTCATGGATTCATTTGATTGGGCAGGTAGGAGGATATGTTACTGGAACTTGAATATGCTTATTCAGCGCCTAAAAAATCGATATCCGCATTATGTTTAAGAGATAAATGTCAAGAAAAAAAAAACTATTTAAGCTTTTTAACTAGTTAAGTAGTATAATAAAGAGAACTGGGCCCTCTCATTTTAACAATAAGAACAGAAAATGAGGAAATGAAATGTTATATCTAAATTTACAAAAATTAAATAAATAAATAAAAATTAAATAAATTAAATAAGTTGATTATATTACTTTCAGGACGAAATTCACGAGAAGAGTTGTAGGCGAGGTTTGTAAAAAAAACTAAGGTTTCGAAACCGAGGTCCAATTATTCCAAGGAAAGCGACCAGAAGAACAAAGACCGAAAAAAAGCTCGGTCACTTGTAAATGTTTTGGTCATTCTTCGAGGCGTAGTTCATGATGAGTTTTTGCCGGAAAGACATTCGACCAATAAATAATACTATCTTGAAGTTATGAGCTGTTTGCGTGAAACAATACGAAGAAAACGTCCGAATTTGGGAATAAAAACAATACATATCTGTTCCAATTCGATAGTACGCCTGCTCACTCATCGTTGCTTTTGCGCAATTTTTTAGCCAAAATTATATAATCATGTCTCAGCCACTACGTTCACCGGCTCCCTGTAAAACCCTTCCCAAAACTGAAAAACCCATGAAAAGACGGAGATTTGCCACGATTGAGGAGATAATACCACATCGCTGGAAATTTAGCTATACCAAAAAGCGCATATCAAAATTACACTGCCATAAGTGTATTATATCTGAAGGGGCTACTATGAAGGGAACAAGCAAAATATTGTTGAACAAATAAATATCACCTAATTTTTTGAACAAACGGGCTTGTCCTTAATATCGTATATCAACAAAAGTATATATACATATATATATACATATATATGTACTTACATATACATATGTATACATACATACATATTGTTTTTTCACTTTATTAATTTAAAACAAAAAAAAAATAATTTCGCCTGGCAAAAATAATAGAAACAACATTTTTTTGAATATTTGTTTCTTCAAGCATTTCTTTCAAAATTTTCGGAATATGGTAAAGTTAATAATGGGGAAAATGTGTGAAGTTGTAAGTATTATCCCTTGTTCCATAGCAGGTCCTCCTAGAGAATTTTTCGCAACCTAAACCACACTCTGAAAAGGTGTGTGAAAAAAAAAATTACTTGTAAGCTAGGAGCAGCCCTTACAGAGACTCAAAATAAAATAAAAAAACCGACTGTGCGACCTTCTGTTCGAAGTGATGATGGGCAATATAAACAATGACACTACAAAGATTTTAGTCTGTCTGAAATCTTCTTCTCATGCAATGATACACATTTATTGAAACAATTTTCATTTTTTAAATACATAATCGGCTTAACTACAAAAAGAATAATTTCCAAAACACGAGTAATCTGATTGAAGTCTTAATTCCTCTATTATATATCGTTTATTGCACATTATGGTAATGTCTCAAAGAAAATGGAGCTTGCAGATTCACTGGGCGTAACTCAGCAAGCAGTTTCTGTACGTTTAAAATCCATAGGAATAATTCAGAAACTGAGAGATGTTGGAGGCGATTTTTCACTTGCAACGACTGAGCCAAAGGAAAACATTAAGGTTCGTGGATCGTTATCATCCAGCTCAACACCAACTCCAAAGTAAAATTTAAGTTCGAAGGTTATGCATTGTATTTTGTGGGATCAAAAGGGTGTTGTGTACTACAACCTAGCGAATCCATTACTGGCGATTGGTATAGGCCACAACTGACTCGTTTGAGCCATGCATTACGATCTCACAACGCAAACGTCGTAAAAAAATATTTGGAAATGTTAGAATTTAATTGTTCATTTATAACAGGAAACGCTCAAGCAAGTTGTTCTACCATGGACCATCCCACTTCAGATTACTGGTTATTTCCAAAGCGATTTGGAAGGTCACTTACTTCTTACGCAGTAATCGAAAGTCAGATCAGGGATGGACAATATTCGTACTTTGATTAATCTGTTCATTTATTTTGTTTTGAAATAAATTAATTTTTAGAAACAAAAAAAGGACCGAATAAATTTGTACTCCCAATAAAATAAACGCCGAACTGCCGTCGATCAAGAAGATTTCAAAGGGATGACCTAGCGATTAATATTGATCTTGCCTAAAAAAGATTTCAAAGTTTAGCGCCATTATTTTTTATAATATTGTATTATTAGGGTTACAGACTGTAAAGGACCATAGCCGAATTTTTCCATAAGTGAAAGGGACTAACTCTTTAATGGCGATGCCGATGAGGCGGACGTCGAGGATTTTAAACAAATATGTATACTGTAGGAAGTTGCCCCATTATCCGCTGAAGAAGAACACCACGAAATACGATTTGGCTGTTGCGGGATTCGACCACGAATTCTGTAGGTAACAATTAGATTTTGGCATACGATTCATCCTGTACGATGTTTCATTCAAATAAATAGATAATGAGTAGGTTGAAATAAGACACTATGTCCTCTGCTTATAACTCGCTCTTTAGAAGGCGATACATATGGTGGAGTCGTCTTTTCATATCTTATACATTTTCAAGAAAATGTTTTGAAAATTTGTCAGCAATTTTTCCAATTATAAAGTTGGAAAGTATTTAATTTAGTGAATGTAATTCAAGAAACAAGAAAGGAATCGACCATCCTGATAAGTATTAATGCGTTTCTGATTTATCTCAAGTTAATTTCCTTAACAGATACAATTTTGTTTGAAATTACTGAAGGAACGTTAGTTCATCGGACCACCTAATGGAGTATGTGGTGATGTGTAGACGTGAATAGACGTAGTTAACCTCGCTCGGTATTATAGTGCTAAATCTTAGTGTCCTATCGCTAAATTAACTATCAAAAGCCGTCCTAAAACATTTGCAGTCTCTCATCCTACATCTTGTGTTCGTCTAACAATTACCTACCTATGTAGTTTCTAAAGCTAATTAAGTGAAATAATAATTAAACATAATCTTTCACGGTCGGCCTTTGGTTTTCCGCTAATCTTGATTCGGGCCGCGTACGCACACATAAATAAACAGTACGGTCACGCCAATTACACGCAACTCAGCAAAAGATCCTCCCTCAACCCCGTCACTCAAATACCCCCCTTCAACTGTGCTAAAACCTTCAGTGAGTGCATCTCCTTCTACAGCCGCTGCCGTAAGCTCTACTCTTACTCTAAAAACTCTAGACGATCGCCTACGTACACAAAGCGCAGAACTAATTGCAGCCGTGACCAAGGAAATAAATAAACTCCGCAATGACTTCGAAGTTAGGCTATCTGAGCTTCAGACGGTCTGGTCAGCTCAGTTAGAGAGTGTAACTTCTACACTAGGCGATGTAACCAAACGCATAGAGCGTATTGAAAATAATGCCGATATCAACACCATTAAATAAGAGCTTTCATGTCGACGCGCTTCAAAGAAATGAATTGGCTGCCGATGCGGTTCTCTTCGGCGTGTCGAAGACACTATTCAGTGTCGAACCTCTACATTGACAGAGGTCTTTCGCATCAAGCCCAACAAAAATCAAAATAGCCGCGATCGACGAGAAAGAGACTCTTTGTTGGGAGCCGCAGCTCTACACAGAAAAAAACAACAAAAAGAGCTTTGCCTGCGCGACTTGAGAATTGATTCACCTGCCAGCTTTTACATCAACGAAAGCCTGACAGAGTACAATCGTGATATGCGGTACAGTTAAAGAAAAAGAAAAAGCTTTTTGCCGTGTATACTAAAGTGGGACGAGTGTACGTCAAATTGAGAAAGGACGGACGAAGCTTAGTAGTAGAGAATCGTGAAACCCTAGAAGCAGAAACCAGAATGAGACGTGCGTCTTTCGTACGTCTTCCCCCGTGACACCCTGAAATTTTGAAAGAAGTTCGTAGCGACAAAACCCGTTACAAACGAGCTTCTATCCGTGAATAAATGTGAACTTTCAGCACCTGGGTTCTAAAAGCATGACTTGCTTTTTCTTACTTACCAAGGGGATAACTACTATACCAAACCTACCTTCACGTATAGGGACTTTCGTAATATCGACTACACTCTCTTACGATAGGACGTTGCTAATGCTAATTGGCAACACATCTACCAGCTACATTTAGTCAATGATCAGACTGCTTACCTTCAAGAAAGTATTGTCGCACTTTTTAATAAGCATGTACCCTTAAAGTCCAAAAAAGCCAAATTCTCTGCACCTCAGTGGCTAAGTTCCAATATATTGCAGCTTATAAAAAAATTATGCTTATAAAACCTGGAAGAAGTACAGAATGTCAGTTTTCCTCAACAAATATCGTTCTCTTCGTAATGAGGTAGTGTCTAAGATCAGAAATGCAAAACGCGAGTTTTACTGCAGCAAACTTGGCAGTTGCTCGTCGGGAAAAGAAATATGGCAACCATTAAGGAGCCTTGGTATTGGAAAACTCGATGATGTACACCCTAAATTCGTCAAACTACTACTGCCATATATGTATATTGCCATTCATAACCTATGTCTTTGATAACATCCTAACAACGTCGGTCTTTCCCATGCAGTGGAAGCAGGCAAAGGTTATTCCTATCCCTAAGAAGTCATTAGGCTCCGCAGTGGAATTCAGACCTCTATCGATTCTACCATACCTTTCTAAAGTGTTTGAAAAAACAATCTCGGTGCAAATTCAAAAATATCTTTCTTGTAACAAACTATTACGCGAAAGCCAATTGGGCTTCCGTCCTAAACGAAGCTGTAAAACTGCCTTATTACTAGTAGTTGATGACATCAGGAAAGCTACTGATGAAAACCATGCCACTCGATTTCCCTAAAGCATTCCACACAGTCAACCACACCACCCTATGTTCAAAACTTAGAGATGAGTTTAATTTTTCAACCTCCGCTCCAAGGTTTTTAAGTTCCTACTTGCATGGGAGACTACAACGTGTTGTAACTGGCGAGAGAAACTCTTTTCTCTAGCCTGTATAGTGCGGAGTCCCGCAAGGATCAATTCTCGGCCCCCTACTCTTCTCCATGTATGTCAATGAACTCCCTCGACTGATCAAGTATTGCTCAATACATATGTTTGCTGACGACACACAAATTTACGTGAGTCGTCCTCTTGATCTTGTTAACGAAGCCGTGACGCTCATGAATGAAGGTCTGCAGCTTATTTTCAATTGGTGGACTAAATAGGATCTACGATTAAACGCCCATAAATCAAAAGCGCTTGTAATACACAAAAGAAACTTGGATCTTACTAATTTTCCGCCAATTACATTAGCACAAACCCCTATAGAGTACGTTGAAAGCGCTAGAAACCTTGGCCTGATATTTAATCGAAAACTTGGGTGGAGCTCACACATAAATGCAACAGTTGGTAAGATTTATGGAGGTCTTCGTGCTGTCTGGGCCACCCAACACTTCATCCCCACTCGGACAAAACTCTTATTGGCGAAAACTCTCCTTGCACCTGTTTTGTTATATTGCTGTGAGGTATTCTGCTGTCCGGATTATGTTTCAAGACGGAAGCTAAATGTCGCATTCAATAACATCGCCCGATTCGTTTTTATTTAAGAAGATACAATCACGTCTCCTCGTAGTCGAAATTGTTATATGGATACTCCTTTGACAATCTACTGAACTATAGGACATTATGCCTATTACATAACATCATGCAAACCAAAAAACCTAACTACCTGTTTAAGAAGTTGCGCTTTATGCTCATACAAACAAGTTAAAACTGCTTAAATCCGAGCGTCAGTTTTTTGTTATATCCAGTCGGTTGTGGAATTCCCTCCCCATTAATATCAGGAGACTAACAATTTTAAACGTTCCCTCTCTCGCTATCTGGCTGTTGAAACTACCACTAATGACTAATTGGGATGTATGTATAATCACTGTCATCAGTATGCCTTTTTCCATTTGTCTCTAAAACTTAATCTAATATTCACATCTTACACACATCAAGCTAATTGCTAATTGCTAATTGCACAAGGCTTGCACAATTATAAGATGTATCTTATCTTGTTACTGTAAGCAATATTTACACTAATAAATGTTAAATGTAAATGTAATGTAATGTCAATGTATTAATAAGACGAGATAAGTATAATATCAAAGATGGGAAATAGGTCAAACTATTTGATTATAACTATGCCTTAGACTAGATACTCACAGAATTTCATCTAGTAGTATCATACCGAAAGTATGTAATTAAAATAAAGTATGGTGTATATACTGGGGGGATATGATCGGCGAATCAAATGGCGCGCGTAAAAAAAACCGAAAACGGCGATTTTCTTTTTTTGCTTCCTTAAAATTTTAAAAGCCTGTCTATTACATGATAACTAGCACACCAGAATCTTTGTAACAGTGCCACCAGTCTGCAAATTTCACTTTTCTAGGTTTTATTTTGTGACTCTTCAACTTGCTTCCTGATAACTTCAGGGTGAAAACAGTTTTTTTCAGTTTCTATTAAAAAAAAGGCTTTTCTCTTTTAATCACACGGCTATTGAACAAACTTTTACACTGTTAGTTTAATTGTAAATCTGTTAGGATATTATGCTTCTCATTTTGTACTCCGTCTTCGAAATTTTACCACATTGTTTTTCCCATCAATATTTTATTGAATTTTATGTAATTTTATATTTGAACTGACAGTACATTCGCCTCTTGTCTGGTTGACAACTGAATGTATTTAAAATTATTTCATTGTTCAATTTATCTAATATTATATTATTTTTTTTAATATATTTATATATATGTAATATATTAAAAAAAAAACAAAACAAAAGATTTAGCAATGGAGCAATTTTAAGTAAGGGTTATCAAAGGGGAGTGTATAGTGCCAAGTTTATACAGGGTGTCCCACGAGCAGTGTGCCAAAAAGCTAGAGCGTGTAGGTCTGGTCAAGACAAAAAAAATCGTACGGGAGGGGAGGTTTACCCCCCCCCCCCCCCGTTTAACCGGGAGGGGCAATTTTCTAAAATATTCACTTAATTTGGAAAAAAAATATTAAAAAAAAACAGTTACATCCACAATGCCGTGATATACTTTTTTGTAAAGCCACAAACCTCTTCTTTCATCTTGTTTTTAAACGAAGCTGTTTTAAGGAATAGTTTTTGAGAAATTAATTTTCAAACTCAAAATTTTGAAAAAAAAACCCGAACCACTTTTTTCTAAGAACCTTTTTTGGTTTTAACGCGGCTGGACTTGTAGGCAAATTAATGTATGAAACATTGACCTCTTTTTATTATTTTTAAAAAATTCGGAGTTTTATTATAATAAATTTTCAATATGATCCCCATTTTTTAGAAGGCAAAGATTATATCTCCTTCTAATAGCTGCACATACATAAGTCTATGCTTGACAAATTTCCCTGCAATTTGACTCCAGCGACTTCAATCCGTTCTTTCAGTTGTTCCAAAGATACTATTTCCACTTCGTAAACATAATTCTTCATGAATCCCCACACATAAAAATCTATAGGAGTTAAATCTGGTGATCTATGTAGGTGGCCATTCCGTGGGGCCCTTCTTCCGATCCAACGGTCACTAAAATGATCATCCAGCCAGTTTCTAACCTGTAAGTTGTAGTGTGCTGGTGCCCCATCTTGCTGGTAGATTAAATTATCTGCTATGGCCAAAGGAACGTTGTCCATCAAATCGGGCAAAAGGTCTCGTAGGAACTGCAGGTATGATTCTCCATTAATAACGGCATTCAAAAACCGGGGCCCGATTACAGTTTGTCCAACAATACCAAGCCAAACATTACAGCTAAAGCGGTGTTGTGATTTATTTTGTTTTTTGTTGTGTGGATTGGTGCTACTCCAATGATGCAAATTGTGGAAGTTAGTAACCCCATCTCTGGTAAACTGTGCTTCATCCGTCCAGAATATCCTTGCAAAATAGTTTCGTTCAGTTTCATCTCGAAGCAGTAATGATCGACAAAATTCTGCTCTCAAAAACTTGTCGTTTGAGGTGAGTACCTGAACTGGCCTAAAATGGTACGGGTGTAAGTTGTCGGTATGAAGCACTCTCCGTACTCTAGATTTGGGCACTCCAAGCATAATAGCTATCCTCCTTGTATTAATGGAGGGATTACGTCGGACCAAATCCAAATTTCTTTCATCTAAGATTCCTGATCCATCTGTAACGGATCGTTCGCTTCTTCGATGCTCTAGCACTCCGTGCTCTCGCAGACGTCGGTGGATTCTTAAAAACATGCTGCGACTGGGACACCTCCGATTGGGATATCTTTCAGCGTAGAGTCTTTCGGCTTCACGATCTCAACCATTAGCTAAACCGTAGCAGATGTGTTGATGAGTTTACATCCAATTTGGAAATGGTTTTTTATTAAAAATTCGATGCCTTTTATTTACATTTGGGTTGCAAATATTTTGTTTTTCAATAAAGAAAAATTGCGGTTTTATTGTCTTAAGGTCCTAGCGGGTAGAACGCATCGGCGCCGCGGCGGGCGGACCCAGACGTAATTGGCAGGTCAGTTTTCAGGCGTTATCAATGAAAAAAAAGGATTAATCCAGGGTTATTCCAATACTGTGTCACTTTATTGTATCCTCATACATCTCCGAATTTGTTAAAAATAATAAAAAAGAGGTCAATGTTTCATACATTAATTTGCCTACAAGCCCAGCCGCGGGTTTTTCTTAGAAAAAAGTGGTTCGGGATTTTTTTGTAATTTCTCAAAAACTACAAGACATTTTTGCATCCGGTTTTCTGTTTTTAACTAAAAACTAATAAGTGAATTGAATTTTTGAAAAAAATTAGTACTTCATTACATACAATTTTAAAAAAAAATGGTTCGAAATTTTTTTTTTTCAAAATTTTGAGTTTGAAAATTAATTTCTCAAAAATTGTTCGTTAAAACAGCTTCGTTTAAAAACAACATGAAGGAAGAGGTTTCTGGTTTTACAAAAAAGTATACCACAGCATTGTGGATGTAACTGTTGATTTTTAATAATTTTTTTTCCAAATTAAGTTAATTTTTTAGAAAATTGCCCATCCCGGCGAAACGGGGGGGAATAGACCCCCCAATCGTGGAAAATCACCGTCCCATCATGGACCTTTTCCGGTTTGGGAAGAGAAAAAGTCGGAGGAGGCCAAGTGTGGTGAATAGGGTCCATGAGGCATTTAATTTTTCTTTCATTGGGGGCTAGTGCTTACAGATAGCATAGAGTGCAGCGACATTGTTCCTGCTAGCCAATTAGACGAGGAGTCCCTCTACTTTCTTCATAAAGCTGAGGATGTCCCTCGTAGGAGCTGAGCTGATCTCCTCACAAGTCATTGTCATTATTTCTCTTAGGAGGATACGCTTTCTAATATGGCAGAGGGCAGCGCACTCCCATAGTATGTGATCTGCAGTTTCCTCGTCCTGTAGGCAGAGTCGACACCCGGTTTCAGACGAGAGGTTAATTTTGTTAAGATGATATCTCAGACTACAGTGTACCGAAAAGTAGCTGACCAGTCTTCTGATATCGACTCTATTATATTTGAGAATATTGAATGTTTGTTCAGGGGCCGTATGAATCTCTTCGATTGTCCTAATCCTTGAACGCTGTTCCAAAAGCGCAGGTGTTGATTTTCCCCACTTGGCTCAGAGAAAATTAATCTTTGACTTGGGGATTCCGCAAAAAGGTTCAGCACCTATGTACCTTCCGCTAGAACTTTTCCTATTAATTTGGCCGGCGATTTCGTTGCCTTTATTGCCTTTCTGATCTGCCACCCACCAGAGTTTGACCTTATTTCTTTTGCCTAGGGCTTGCAGGGCATTGTGGCATTCCTTGACGGGTTTGAGTTCGTACTATACGAGCGCAACACTACCTGACTGTCGGAGTGTATATTGATGGTACTACCTCGTATGCCAGTCTCTTAGTTTAGGTTTTAATAAAAGGGTGCAGTGGAGTAATTCCGATCAGTCCCTCAGTGTCGAGCAAGTTGACATAGCGCCTGTAGTGCCGAGACATGCTAGCCTCTGAAGGCGTTGGAGTTTAACTATTGTAGTTTTTGTTCAACTTCTTTCCACCATACAGCAGAAGCATAAGTGATAGGTGTGTAATACTATCGCGGTATATAACCAGTGAAATACCTTAGAGTTCCTTAGTCGTCTTACAAGTTTGCTTTTGATGTTGGAATTCCAGCTAAGTTTTCGATCAAGGTCAATACCTATATATTTGACTTGTTCTGAAAATTCAATGTTTGTACCATTTAGGGAGACGGGGCAAGATTGTATTTTCCTCATTTTTGTTAACGGGACTAAGGTTGTCATATTTGGGTTTATCAATAAATCCTCTCTGCTACACCAGTCAAAGATAAATTGAAGCGCAAGTTACATGCGTTCACAGGCAGAATTTTCAATTTTACCTGTAACAATGACTACAAATTCATCGGCGACGACTTCATAATCAAGGTTGGTTAACTTTCAGAGTAAGTCGTCGATGACTAACGACCAGAAAAGTGATGAGGGGACACCCTTTAGCTGCCGATACTGTCACAGAGACCTATCCGAATGTAGTTGATATAATACGGCTCTCAAGCATCCCTCTAACCCAATGGTTAGTGGGGTGGCCTACACCTTTCCGGGACAGTGCAGTGGTGATTGAGTTGTAGCTAGTTTTATCAAATGCCTCCTCAATATCGATGAAGGCGCAAATTGCCATCTCCTTGAGTGTGAAACTATTTTCCACATGCGCTACCAAGTGATGCAGCCCATTCCTTGTGATCGTTATTTGCGATATGCATGAGGCATAACTGTACTGTTTTTGACCAAAACAATTAGCACAAGCAACGATGAATGAGCAGATGTATTATTGTGAATTGAATTTTTCATGAATTTTTTGTCCCACAAATCCGGACATTTTTTTCGTATTGCTTCACGCAAACGGCGCATAACTTCAAAGTGATATTCCTTATTGACCGTACGACCTTCTGGCAAGAATTTATCATGAGTTCTTATTACAGATTACACGTCATTGTAATCGAAGAAAATAGTAAGCAAATCTTTCACATTTCACAGATCTTGGCGCACTTTTTTCGGTTTGGGCTCTTCTGGTCATTTCCATTGGTATGACTGAGGTTCTGTGTCAACCTAACCCATGTGACCCACCAGTGACTACACTTTTCCAGCACATCTGTATCATTTTATCGTAATTGAAAAGCTTCTAAACGATGTTCATGTGACGGTTCTTTTGGGCAAACATCAGAAATTTCGGAACAAACTTTGCCGACACACGTTGCCCCAAATAATATGAAAAAATTCATGGCATGATATGTCAATAATTTCAGCAACCTCTCTTATAGCGATGCGATGATTTTCCATACCAATTTTCTTCACTGTTTCAACACTTTTATTCATTGTTGATGTGCTGGGACCTCCAGGGCGGGCATCATCTTTAACATCTTCTCGAGCATCTTTGAAGAGTTTGTTCAAATTTTTTTGTTTGCTCAGAATAAACACGTCATATACCATAGTCAACATTTCAAATACATTGGAGCTTTTAATTGTTATGTTTCGCACAAAATTTAATAGATTGTCTGATCTTCATTTTTTCAATAACGAAAATTCGCCAAGGCCACCAATTAATTAATTAATTCCGGTGTCTATGAAAAGCAAAGCAAACTAAATAAAATATCTAAAATGGCTGGTAATTTTTTTCGCATTTTCATTTTCTTATATCTAGACAAAAATGCTTAAGCTTAGCTTAACTGTCTTAGCCTTATAGGAAATGGCACTCTAAGGTATGCAGCTTGTTCTTAAAACTATGTCTATCGATCTTAGGGTTTGGAAGAGAAAACCTTAGCTTAGCTAGGTTGGTAATGTCTAAAAGTCAGTGGACATCTGTATCAGCATAACAAATCGAATATCGAATGTACTTAGTTCGCGAAATTCGAAACGTTACCTTATTTTTTGAACGAACCTCAAGTAATTCATTTATGTTGCGTTTTGCGCTTTTATTCGTTCCATATTAGAACAATGGCCCAAATTTTCGTGAAACTATCATATTTTTTGAATTCCTTGCCCACATTTTCCTCATAGAATGTATTTTTGTCAAAACCAATTTGTTTGCACAACTCGTTATGGATTCCGCTATGCGCTCTTTCATTGCACCCTGATCGCCTGTATTTTTTTTTATTTAATTTCGCATGAACATGGAAAACTTTTCTATAAATCAAGAAATTCCTCAACGATTTCTTGTGATAAACTCCTTAAATCCGTCAGTTTAAATGCTTGAAAGTAAACAAAAAGCAAAAGAAAAAAAACACAGACCCAAGGATACAACTCATAACGTGAAGTTTTTGATTGCGCTACTCCTTCCGCGGTACTGCAAAACAGTGTTCATGGTACACTGAAAAGTCAACGCCGCTTTGATGAGTTCGATGTTTGTCCGTTGTTCGGTTTTACCATTCACCATACACTCTCCTTGTTCCGTCCGGTCAACTGCCAACAAGGTACACAGAATATAAAACCGAAAGTCTAAATGCAGTTTAACAGGCATATTCATCTCTGCCACTCTGCAAACGCCAACGAATAGCTATGTATTGCATCTACTGCGGATGATCTACAAAGCATCTGACACGGTTGAGACATCCTATAACGATTTTAGATAGTTTTCTTAATCATATGTATGATTCTTCTCTAGCAAATTTGACATTTTAGAGAAAGTGCAACCGATAGTAGGAAATTGTATTTTCAATTGTTTATTTTTCCTCCACTCACTTACCTTTTAACCATATTTATCAGTTGAACGCTGATGTGAATACAATGTATGTCCTTTCACCAACCGAGGGGTCAGGGAATATTTTAGTGCTCCAAATATCCGAAGGAAACGAATCCTTAAAGAGGTATTCCCAATCTATTCATCCAATTTCGTTCGACGAAGATAGAGGACACCATTTGTTATGCTGAGGGAAAAAAATCATCCCCTATCAGAAAGCGATAGATAGCACTGACGTCTTTCCTTTTGATGCTTCTTAATACGCTGATAAGCCGTCGACGAAAGAAATATATTACAGTAGACCGGCACCAGCAGGGCACCTGATGGTTTGATATTCTATCTGACTTGGTAGAACCATTCGTTTCCTAGCCTTCGTGAATATTTAACGCTAGGGTTTATCGGACTTCTTTGTAGATCACCAGCTTTGACGACGGCAGACTGTACTACCGTTTCAGGTAGTTTTATATACATAGATATGATCACCATGAAGGCTATATTGTATTGATATACCGATAGTAAACGCATATGCCGATTTTATGATCTCTTTTAATAGGCATTTCCTGCTAGATTTAAAAACTGTCCAATGAACTTAGTCATCGACCAGAGTGACTAATATAATAGATTAATTCATCCAACGAGACGCCTCCACAGATTATGCAAACCGCACGCAGTTCTTTAATAAATGGCATGAATCAGTCTTGAACAACAAAGAGAACATGTTTAATTGAGAGAAAAAAAGGACAGAATTAGATATTAAGTTTCAAGATATTTCCTATTAAGTACATACATTGGCGAATTTTTTTGATATTAACCTCGAAGATAAATAGGCGAGTAGCCCATCAATCCTGACATCAGAAACGCGTGGAAGAATGAAGTGTATAATTACCATAAGGCATGTGAATCTAGTGATAAGACCCACTTCCCAGCGCTGGTCATTCGCATGTTCGGAAATTAGTATAACAATTGTGGTTGACAACCGCTGTTGACACGTCTCTTTGCCCGCAACCTTACTTGTCGCGTGAGAATTAATTTTCCCAAACTATAGCATTAAGTGTATGTGACCGTTGCAACATAGTCGTAATTGCACATAAACCTTGAGTGAAATGAGGTCGAGTGGTTAACATTTGTACAATAGTAAAATAAAAAATGCAGCACAAAACAGAATGTCGAACATTTCCTTCTTTCCTTTCCTTCTTCTAGAGCTTCTTTTGGAGACTCATGGAAAAGCTGTGCAACAAATAAATAACTCAACACAAGAATTAAGACATCCATGCAGTTGCAACTTGTAACAACAAAATAAGAAAGTGAACATTCGAACATTATAATTGAGAGTGTGCATTATATGTTAGAACAACAAAAGAAACCATTGACCCAAACGCCACTCGACTGAAAGGTCGCAAGGCAACTATGTGCTCCGTGCAAGATGAGTATATCCACTCCAAATACCTATTTGGTGTAGATGGCCATCTTTGTTTTCTTCGAATCCGATTGGACCGGTACCATGTGCCGCTCTCACTTCGTTCCGGCTTAAGTCAAATCTCTCTTAATAAACAACATCGTCATGATCTCTTAATTTCGTCAAAGAGGTTATGTATTTAACCAGGAAATGCGAAGACCTAATGTTAAGTGAATAGCTTTGCGGTGGGAACGATTCTTTAGATGCAGATACAAAAATAGATAGACACGAATGTGCTCGTATGTATGTACATTTTCTTGTTTTGTGCAGTTTCTCTCTCTTTGCTAAGTTAAGTTTAAGTAGTTTTGGCATTGATCAATGCAACGAGGGAAAGAGCAGTATGATAACGTCCGTAAATCAATATCATACGTTCATGCCTGAGAATCAATAAAAAAATACATCACCCGTTTTTCGTTGTATTCGTCAGCTTCTGAGAAGATCAGGTAGACGTCCAATCAAACAATGATGTTAAGATATGAGGATGATCGAGGTTCAAAATGTTCTACATATGTAGATACAAGTCGTATTCACGGCGAAACGAATTAGTTATAGACAATGGAATGACGCACTTCGTTGACATTTCTGGCTACGTGTGCATATGTATACCTACAACAATATGAAAATGAATAGGGGCAGGTGGGAATTATTGCGTGAAAAAAAAATTGTTATTTTCATCCCACTAATAGATTTTTAGCTGACCCGAATGCCAGAAGGCTTATACATACTATATGATGGATTGAAAATATTTTTGAAAGTCGTTTTAGCACAAACTTCTTAATGATTCTTTTAAATTTATTTGGTCGTATTACAAATACGGCTTGGTCCGATCGGACCATTCATTGACCGCAAGTTTACACTTTCGACCCGAATAGGGTATCCAGAATTATACCTACTTATATGTATATTCAAAAACGTACACCAAAAAAAAAATCTCTTAATCATAACCCTAAACAGATGCATTCCTTGAACCTATCCAGAATAATAAGATCTTGTGTGAGACTCGTCTATCCAAACTACCGACTTACCATGTAATCAGAGTTGTGAATGAATGCAATCCGTGGTTTTACAGAAAGTACTTTACAATTTCTGATTCATTAAACTGACTCTATTTCGAGTCTTAGATATAAATACAAAAATCACAATTCATTCTGACGTTGACTAGACCAATCCTTCCAAACTAAACAATCATATTTAACACGATGTTAATTGAATAAAATCTTTGGCATTGCAGACTGGTCAAACTGAAGTCCCTTCCACACCCTTGCAGTCATCTGCATTCGACTGAAGACTTTTGGACTTCATCAAGGTTGATGAAGATGAAATCCCTGGGACTTTAGGCCAATTCATTGAAGGCTGGATAACTTCATCTGTTTTCCCTGAAGTCGTTGAGGGAACACTACAATCTTTCCAGCCAATTCACATGAACACCGCATTTTATACAAGGAATTGTGACCTGCACACTCGTACAAACATAAGTATTGTATGTCGTATTTCTTATCTTTGATGCACATTTAAACAAAACAAAGTCAACCGCCCACAGAACCTTTATTTTTGTTTAGTACGAAACCCCAATTCCACGAAAGAGTACATCAACTATTCGTGGATTTTAAACAAAGGCACATGACTCTATATACCGATCAAAAATCGATCACCCCCTTGTAAGACTGGGAGTCTCGGAAAGGTGGTGAAACTGATATAAGTTAAAGTAGGAAAAATCATATCGGAAACTTTCCAGATAGGTGAAGGATTTAAACAAGGTGATGGCTTGTCATCACTTCTTTTTAATTTGGTTCTGGAATTCGTAATGAGAGGAGAATAAACTTTAATGGAATTACATCCATTCTAGCTCCCGCTTTTCACCTGTATTCGATAAACGCTTTGAGAAAGTGGACGAATTGAAATATCTTGGTATCATATTGACTTCCAAAAACAACATAAAAATCGAAATAACGGGCAACGTGTGCTACTTTCCGTTGAAGGAATTATTCTTTTCTCTCGCAATGTCAAAATTGGCATTTATAAAACGATAATAAGGTTAGTGATACTTGGCGAATGTGAAACCTAATCTCTGACTGAAAAAGAGGAAAATAATCGTAGATTTCGTGGATTTCGAGTTTTTGAACACAAGATTTTCAGAGAAATCTATGATGGAAAACTGGACGAAGAAACAAGTGAATGAAGAAAACTACACAATCAAGGAACTCTTTTTTTCATTTTTATTTTACAACTCTTAGAACTATCCTATGCTAGGCAAAAATGCTTAAAAGTCGCTAAATAACAACTAACATAAAATACCTTATTGAGCCTATACGGACATTCTAAAGCAAACAAAAAAAAAAAAACTGAGCATCAGTATTCGAGGAACTCTATTTAGCGCAGGTGGTTTACCGACAGACAAAACTCGGAGGTCAGGACACTGTAGTCACTGATTAAAAATCTCCAACAAAATAAAGAAGAAAATTAGAGAATATCTGTAAGTTTGCATTGGAACAATAGAATTCGTGCTGTAAAATCCAACAGCGCGAGTATGTTCCCGCAAATAATTAAAATATTTTGGAGAAATAATCAGAATGACATTCGGGATCTGAAGCTTCCTGGATGACAACTTTTTCGTGATAGAGGATCCTCAGGAGAAGCTGGCGAGAGTAGGAGCTGTTTGCCAGGAAGTGTACAAGGTGAATGATAGTACTAGTATTCGCCTGAACCACGACCTGGAAAACAGAGCTCTGCTTCATCACACCTACCTTCGAAATGACTTCGATCTTTGACGATCCGAGTATCTTGGTTTTACCAGGTTCAATGAAGATCCCATGGCAAGCAATGCAATGAAAAAAATCCGCGGGTGTCGACAGTATTTACAATGTTGTGCTTAAGCACCTCCCGCCAATGGGTGTAGAGAGATACACCATCCTGTTCAACAATGCACTGAATAATGCATATTATTCCTTACATATTACACCTTAATGACTTATACCACGAAAGAGTACGTCTTAACGGCTTTGTTTCGCCAGAAACATTTCTCTACCTCTATCCAGGACAGATTGGCGGTACCCGTAATCTTCCACGTGGGTCGCAATTCCGTAGAATGGCGATTCCTCTACGGACCGTGTGGTTTAATACGCTTGAGTCTTCGGGTCGATCCATTGTGACACCATTATGCACCAAACCTTGCTGCATCCTGGTTGATGTGGTGTCTCAGCTTTATGAAGTGCATACTCTTGTATTTAGAAATTGTCTCCTCTACAGTATCTAGTTAAAGTTCGTGCTACCATGGGGCTCTGACAATGTCTCTAACAACTTTATTTTGAAACCTTTGTATGATGGCAATTTTTGTTTGGGAAGTACATCCATATAGCTGGATACCGTATGTCCATACTGGTTTAAATATCTGTTTATATAGTAAAAGTTTATTATTTACTGATATGTACAATTTTTTACAAATGAGCCAGTCAGGTTTTCTTAGTTTGATGTTAAGCTCTTCTTTTTCCTTCTTTACGTGGTCTTTCCATCTTACCTTAGCATCTACATTTATTCCTAGGCACTTAGCTGTGTTGGAGTAAGGAACTTGAGCATCTGAAGTAAATATTGGCTTGTGGGTAATTTTTTTGTTGGTGAAATCAACGTGGACAGATTTTCAGGTGTTTAAGTGAATACGATTTTTTTGGTCCAGTTGAGAACTTAATTTACAGCAGTTTTTAGAGTTTCAGTTGATTCGCTTTCGTTTTTTGCAACTGTAAGTATAGCTATTATGCATCTTGAAGGTGTTGGAAAGTCATTATTGAATAGAAAGTATAGTACTTGGCCTAGGATACTTCCTTGTGAAATTCCAGCATTAATTTTTTTTCAGTTGGGAGTACGAATTGCTTTATTTAATTCTAAAATATCTGTTTGAAAGATACGATTTTAGAAAGTCTGTATATTCCTTGGAAAAGAGTGATTTTAGTTTTTGGAGAATGCCTCATACCAAACTTTATCGAATGCCTTTGCCACATTATTTCGATGACGTCGGTAATTCCATGTACCTGTTCGGTGGTTTTTAAAATAAAACACATTTTCTTTGCTTAAGATATCATAAATTTAATTCTAAATTTCAACAAAGTTTATAGCGTCCGTTGAGTGCCAGTAAGATATTTACATTTATAAAGATAGTTAAGCTAGTTTTAAGCGTCGAGCGTTGTCGAGCGTAAAATAGTTATAAGGAAAGTTTAATAAAAACGAAATTAAAATTAAAAAAAAAAAAATTGAAATTGAACTCCATTCATCCAAGCATTGTCCGTGTAATTAAATCGAGAAGATTTAATAGACACGTAGAACGAGTGGACACTGGGTGAACAATCAAACGAATAATAAATTGTAAACCCATAGAAAAAAGACAGGCTTGAAGGTCGCGCCATATATGAGAGGATAATATAAGGATGTAGGAATGTGGGAATAATAATAAATATATTATATTGGAAAAAAATAAAATAATTCCCTACACCTAATATAACAACTAAATTAAGTTTCCTAATTTTTATTTATTATTCATTAATTAGGAAAAAAAATCATATCAGGCACATAGCCGCCCCTTGATCATCTAGTGCATTCATTAGAGACAATTTTTGTGATTTTATCGTAAGTTATTTATATTAACATACATATATTTTTTAAATGCTTCATTGGTGCAAGTTTGAAGGCACAAGCATGTGTCTTAAGAAAACCCGATAAGAATAACCCCAACGGAATTATTTTATTAGCCGATATGGGCGGCTTACTGAGGAAACAGTGCCACTTACAACAATTCTTAGAGTTAATTCAAGAAGCAATTTGTTTCCATTCGCCTATAATGCTTGCCTAAGAACCACTAACATAGCTTTACCGATCGTTTGTAAAAAATTACGGTCTCATTATGCCACCTGACAACATTTTTATTTTATTCTTTTTTTTTCGAAAATGAAATGGGGCCTCGCCACGTGAGGATTTTAGTCACTCTAAGAAAAGGTACTGTATAGCTTTGGTAACTAACACACATATATAGAGCGATGAAAACGAGATGAAAAAATAGGCCGCTCCTGCTCTTACAACAAATCTTACACTTAAATACTTAAATTATTCGCTATTCATGGTCTGTAGAAAAAAATTCCTTGTAATATTAACCTCATGCAAAATACGCCAAGGAGGGCAATCAAATAGCTCAGATTCTGCAAGTAACCACACCTAGCCTTCAGTATCTTACATTTCCCATATTTTGTTACTACGTTGGAAACATTTCTTAATAAGACTATTATATACATACATAGATCATAATTTAAACGTCGTTCGTACAGAATTATTATTTCTGAATCTATGCGAAGTATGGAAAGAACTGTCACTTAATCTCAAAAGTTAAGTCAAAGCTTTATTAAAGCTAACCCGAAGGCCGCCTTTATTTTCAACTTTTTTCTGTCCAACTTATCCATTCGATGCAAACGGATTTTGGTTGCGCTGTAATGACATTTCGAAATTTCCATTCTCTATGTTGAATGATCTCCAAAACTAATTCGATTTATTTTATTCTAATTAAAAGAATCAATAAATTATTTAGATTGGGACTCAGCATATGATAAATAATGATGTTATATGTATATTATTTTATCCAGGACCTTTTAAAGACACCTAATCTTTTATACTGCGGAATCACTTACGACGTAAGTTCGAACTATCTTAATTCATTCGCGGCGGTGTTATTAAGTATAACAATGACTCTGATACTAAGCGGTTTATTCTTCTCATTTGTTAGCTAGGATATGCATTTAGTACGTTTCCAAAATCACCTAATTTCTCCATCCTCAACTTTAGCACATAATAATACTCTACACCTTCCAGAGCTCGTGTTGCTTACGCACATATTCCGTGTTTTCCTCATTTTTATGGTGTCTAAAAATGCAGTCACCCTTAACCACATCGTTTGGTCCCGCTACTAGGCGCCACCTTAAGCCTCTGCACAAGTACACAGAGAATCTCCCGCAGAGAAGATAGCCACTGTTGAAAACATCTGCCATTTTTCTTCTAGGTAGAGCCGACAATTTTCTTTTTAAATCTACGTTATCTTGACATTTGCCTAACAATTACATACATCACAGATATCAGTGATCCTCTGTGCTATTTAACTTTTCCATCTGGAAATAAACTGAGGTTATTATTAAATATACTCAGCGTAATGGGTTTATTGAGTTATTTGAAAGTGGATCATGTGGACGATCACTTACTGATAACGAGATATTCATGGCATCTCTCCTAAGCCAAGATGAAATCAATTATTTATATTGGAAGAGCATCCTTCAATGACTTACTTTTATCTAAATCAGATCATTATATTTTGTAAGAAAATTTAGAGAAGAATATAATAAAACTTCCACTTAGGTGCTTTTAGGAGACGTATCATACATTACATTACCTTTACCATTTAGTAGCTGAAAGCTATTAAGGAGTGGTTCACATGAAGTAAAATTAAATGAAGACAATAATAATATTGTCTGGTTGAATATAATAACAGTCTAATCCAGATTGGATATGACATATTGACATGTGGCGAAATGAGCAAAATTCAGTGACCTTTTGTGGTTCGTAAAAGAATTTCCTTTTATAGATTCAACCAGGAAATATGCTACAAATATGTTTAACCAGGATTTCCAGGTAGATTTGATTGACCTGAGTAACATGTGCCGGATCGCTGTCATGTGGCAAAATCACCTGCTCTGCCATTTTTTCTTCAATGCTCGGCTAAAACACATCAATAGCAGTCGATAGTGATACCCCATGATGGTTTCGTTCGGTTTAAGTAACTCATAATAAACTACACCTGGCTGATCCTACCAAATGTAGGGCAGAACATTCGAGCCATGCTTTGTCTTCGCCGACGATGTTGATGCATGTCCGAGCTTACTCCACGACCTTCTACGTGTACAGCATCCACTTTTCCTCACCAGTTACGATACAATGCAAAAAACCGTACGGCACCCGAAACGTTCCCTAATGTCTTCACATGATTTGAACCTTAATATCATATACTTGTATGAATTAGAAGTTCAAAGATCCGAGGAAGCCTCCAAGTAAAAGAAACCATCACAAGAAATATAGAGCGCGACCGACTCAGTTGGTATTGCCATGTTCAAAGGAGAGATCCTTTGAACCCCGTCCAAAAGGCGTTATCAATCAACATTCCAATTTCAACACGCAAAAAAGGCAGGCCGAAAAACAATTGGTGCAAACAAATGCAAAAACACCAGCATTTGATTGGCCTCAGCGATGAAGTAATCCCAAACCGGGAAGCCTGCCGCTACTTTCTGAGGTCAAACCGGCGGACCCCACAAGCGGACCAGTAGGAATGCAGTTAAGTGAGAAGGTTATGGTCCTACACTTCTGACCATAACGACGCCGGGATAAAAAGGAAGAGAAGAAGAAGAAGAAGTATGAATTTTGTACGATTAGCTAGTATCTGACATCTGTTAAGCCTCCAAATTTTATTGATACACCAGAGCCTTTTTTATCATTATTTTTGATATTCTATCGAATGAGCTTGTAGCCGAAGCGTACACAAAATAGCTTGTAGGCATTTTGCGGATAAGAGAAGCACGTGGTATCGACACTATTAAAAACGCGAATCGAAAAAGATTAATTAAAATCGTTAATTAACATTAATCGTTAATGTTTGTTTTAAAATTCAATACAATATTTCCAAATACTTTGAAACTAAGCAAAATCTACGAAAGATAGATAGAATAAGTTTGGTTTAAACGCTGAGACGAAGTTAAAAAATGCTGCTAAAATATTGCAAGTCTATTTCTCTTAGTGGGAAATAAAACTTTATGCAAAAAAACCCCAAGCTTCTTTTTTAGCCGTAAAAGGAGAATTTATTTTCTTCCGGCTAATCAGATTACAAGTAGTGAACACTCAATAGGATGAAAGCTGCTTTTGAAATTACCTGGGTATATTCCTTGATTCAATTAACATTGATCTTTAACAAACACATGTTGGAAACACTTAATACTCTTACCATCGCTATTCCCATATCCTATATCAAGAGGAAAGCGTTTCTTGCAACCGAAAACAAAATACTTATCTAATAGGCGATTTGTCAAATCATCTTACTCTCCAGTCGAAAAAAGTCTGAGGTAACCGTAGTATATATTACGTTCAAGGGCTTCAAACGTCAAAGAACAAAATATTAAAAAGATTCTTAAACTCCTCTGACATCACTGTACATTAGATCTACACGCCAGCAATGGTTTCCTCTAGAATATGCGAACTTAATGGTATCTTCAAGAAAAGGTGTAATAATTCTACAACTAAATTCTACGTAACACCTGCAAATTATTATTATTTTTGGTAACTAATTCATTTTTAGTTATATTTTACATGTATTCATCTACCTTCTTACCTTTTCCCTTTGTTTTTGTTTTGTGTTTTATTTAATTTGAGGTGTTAAGACACTAATTTCCTTAATTCATATATTTTTCTAATATTTATTTGTACAATAATTTATTTGATTGTTTGTGAAATATTAATTAGTTTTAGTTAGTATTATTTAGTCACAAAAAACCGCATCATATCGAAATTATTAAAAAAATGCTCATAGCTAGTCTTTGTAATGAAATGAGGGTCTTTTTGACTACTCCTCAATAGCTTAGTTAAGAAATCAAAGATATATTTTCTTATACTTGTATTGACAAGATATTTATACATATATCTTAGTTTGAGCACAAAATCATTAATACCGAGTTGCTGCTCCTTCAGCGGTAAAAACCGATTCTAGGAGATATCAAGTTTACTAGAAGTTCAATAATATCCCGTGAGATTAGTATTCCATATATGGTAAGGGACTGAATTTAACCTTTTTTTACTCTTAAGTTTATGTTAGACTACCTAATGTTTCATTACATGCCGCAAGTTTCCGATTGCGATTAAATAGAGCTAATTCGGCGGACAGTCTGTAAGTTCCGAGCTCATCAATTGTTTTATTGAGCTATTTATTATGTATAGAGTTGATATTTAGGCTCAATGACAAAATCATCTTGAAAAATGCTCGTCAGTACGGGAGTGACACTATTCAATGGCTGGTAGAGGAAACTTGTCCATATCTTTTTTTATATTTCCATTAACCAAATGCGAAAGGCCCGAAACATAAAAAAAAATCCAAATGACTTTGAGGAAACTCCACTCTCTTGACTTTGGACTTATCCTTACCATTGAACGTGTAGCAAATTGTCGGCACACGTCAAATTAAATTTACTTTCGTCGGACCATATAACACATCTCAAATCGTCCTGTGTCCTATTTTAATAGCTTTTCGCCATAACAAAGGAGGTGTTTTCATTTTTATGGCTTGTATATTTTTCGCTTGTTGTCTTTCATATAAACCTATCCCCAGTAGCCTTCTACGTAACTTTTCAGCTTTAAGATCAACTTGAAGAAATTCACTCTACGCAGTACTTTTAAAGTGGTATGTTTTAATTCTTTGTAATACACCCTCTGTCTTCTGAATTGATTCCGTTTTGGCCCTGAGCCTTTTTCCTGCGCAATCTTCCTCAACCAAATTAATTTTGTTTTACTTTTTTGTCTAGAGTTAGTTGCTGATATTTACCGGACCTTTCAATTCTATGCATTTGTCAAAATCAGAACTCAATTCAACTTTACTGACGTAAATGCATTACAATCTCAATTTATATGCATGTAAGTCTTATTAGACGCGCTATTTTGGATCCCGATCCTAACACCATCGAATATTGATTTCGTGGCTTCTCTCCTAGGCGAGGTACTGGCAAAACCATTATTACATAAACTTGGTATGATGGCCAAGTTTTTCCGTTCCTCCAGGATGGTTTCACTCTTCACTGTTTCACATGTATCTTCTCTGTTAATTTCTTTGCTCCATATTTTATTAATCCGGGTGGTAATATGTCGATTCCCGTGGTCTTGTTATTATTGAATCGAAGAATTACTCTCTTTAATTTTTACTATTTTCGTGTTGACATCCCCTACAATGATTTTCATCCATTATTTCGTAATACACAACCTCTTCGTCTTTATTTTCCGTAAGACAGTCTACTTTCATAAGTATGTATATAGTTTTAGCGGTGGCGTCGGATTTTGGCCATTACTGTGGTGATGTCCAATTTAATTAAGTACTGTTGGAAAGCAACTGGTTTGTACAAGATACACCTAAGTCTGGCAACATCATCTGTTGAAAAAACGGCAAGTCCTTACTCAAGGTTCCAATAATATGCAATTTAAAATCTAGAAGCGGCAACATAAGGGAGATACTAAATAGTTATTGTCATAAAAAAACGACTGAGGCCATTATTGTCGTGATGAGAACACCAATATTGACAGAAGGGCCTAGACGGTGGCTGAGTACCTCGTCTACGCTCACTACATAGTCACAAGAATATTGTTGCGAAAGAATAGGCGGATTCATTTTTGCCAACCGCTGTCCCTTTGGTCGAGATACATTGCAATGCCTCTCCCTTCTCTAGTAGATCCCGTATCTTATGAAGAACGGATGATGATATAAATCATGGGGAAAATCTAGCAAGGTGGCTAAGTTTATAGATCGACAGCTAAGTCAAACCCAGGCTTCCATGAATTAGCATACATCTACGAATCGGAAACCTCTAACAAGATAACGATACGAAACTCGCTGTTGATCTAACGTATTCAAAATTATAACAAATCATGTTTTTCGGTCAAAACGTTGAAAACTTTGGGTGTCTTCTGAATATGACAATCTGTAGTCCAGTGTAGTACTACAGTTGTATGATCAGTACACATCATGTGATCCCACGAAGAATACGGGTATGTTACTCATCCAAAATATGTCAAAAACAGTAAAACATCTTACTTTATTGTTTACGTTAATGGCCATCAGCTCAACAATGCCTAGTGTTGACTTCTGTGTTCACGAACCAAAATAAATATTGTATAAAAAGCGAAGCAGTTTAAGTCACGAATAAAATAATACGAACAACAGACCTCGGATTAAGATACTTTACACCATTGTTTGGTTACTTATTGAAAGTCAGCAAAACATACTCGTATGAATGTGTTCATCTGTTGACACTCGTAAAATCCTGTTCGGCACCACACTTTGTGGTTTTCAACTTTGAGTCATAACATTTCTTTATGACTTATTAGAAATCTTAGAAAGCACCTTGGCCTTGAATGTCAATGACAAATGAATTCATTGAAATCACTCCAAAACTTATTTCTTTGTTCTTAAAGAAATGAGTTTTTTTTTTTTTTTTTTTTGTATCTTCTTTACAAACATTTGTTGTAGATGAATAGAGTTCAATAAAGGCGGAACATGAAATTTGACGAGTCATGGTCTGTATTTTTGTAACACTTTGAAAAAGAATAGACACAACCCGAAATGGCTTTATTTAAGTCCTAGCTACATTCCGGACCAGTTTTCATAATTGCAATGCATATTCATTCAGCATTAGTCAAATTTTAATTTGAAGACGATGCAATAAAGCAACAAAGATACCAGAGAATTTCGGTACACACGACTTCGACGCACTCATGTTTCCCCTTCTTTCCCTTATTTGGCTAATTATAGTATACGTCTACAGAAACACATCAACTAAAGGTTAAAGTTGTTTTCTCACAACATAATTGCAACAACTTCGCCCCATTCCTCGCTAAACATAACTATTGTATCTTCAAAAAGGTTTTCTTCGACATCGTATGAATAGATTTCGGTACCCTCATCGCACTTGTCCCGGAAGAGCCCTACCATGCCTATTCATTTCTCTTTCTCCTGCGTATGATTCATTGCTTGGACGGCAAGTAATTATTATCGAGGCAAGATGACATTTTAATTGATATCATATTTCAATGAGGGGCACTTTAATCTCCGGAAATTTCCCACAGAAGAACCTTTAGGAGTACCATTTGCCGTTAGATATTTTCACTCTTGCATTATATAGTGTAATTATCGCAGCTGCTGACCACCCAATTTGATTGAAACGTAGCGTACGTACTATGTACAATATACATAGACTATATACGTAGGTATGGCTTTACCAATCATTCAATGTTTGTCACTCTACGTCCTCCACTTAAAAAAAAAAAATTGGATTGCTACTCTTATTTGAACATTTGTATCCATAAACATAAATCCTATGGCTATGTTCTATATGGTATACCCGCATTACATTAACTACTCTCGCCAGTTGAACAACAATCATGAACTTTGACGTCAATATTTTCATTCCTATTCGCCTCGGATCTCACATTGTCTACTAAGTTAGAAGATTAAATTCCATCAGCATAGCATCACATCTCACCCAACGCAGCGAAGAGTAGCCCTAGCCATATGGAGTGATATTGAACAATACAATATCCAATATGAGAGTTGACGTTTTGACAAGCATTTGATTATATATTAAAAGTGCACTTATGAAATTGTAAAGGGTGCCATAAGAATGCCAAAATGTCGATGATATCCGAGGTATTGTGAGAATCTCTCCGCTCTCGGCTGTATATGTCACTTATCATTCGCGGTGGGTGAATTCACACAATTGGTTTCTGAAGCATAACGAAAGCCTTCACAATCACAGACGGGCATCCAAATTATGACTGACATTTGATGAAAATTAAATGAAATTAAGGCGCATATGGAAAGGTATGAAAAATGAAAATCACTGACACGAGATTGTACGCAGTTTCAATGACATACAGTGACATACGGTTGACAGAGAACGATTTTAAATTTCGGATCTTGTAACACATGAGACTTTTAAATTATCCCATTTCTCCTTTCATCATATTACATGGTTAGATAAAATATGATTTGGGAAAAGGAATAGTGGATATCAAATGAGAAACGTGAACTGTATGTGTGACGATTACTTATGGTACTGTCAAATACAAACTATCACTTACATGATGTGGACCCTGTAAAAAAGTGCGGTATGGCACCCGAGCCACCATCCTCGGAAATGTGGTCTTTCAAAAGTCGCGGCTTGATGCCAGTAATGAATTATTTCTGATTGCTACCTTTTTTCTATGTCACCTTAGAAATTTGCAAAGCAGATACATGAATAGATTTCATCATGGGTAGTTATACGTTAGAACAATACATTGTGGTTTATTATTATACTAAGGTTTGCGAAGAGAGCGCCGTGGTGCAATGGGTAGTGTGTCGGCCGCTGACGCAAGATGAGCCAGTTCGGATCCCGATAACACCAACGCCCTCGAATGATTATTTCGCGGCTTCTCTCCTTGGCGGGGTACTGACAAAACCCCCCGTTCTACACTTGCCTTGAAAAAGCTTCTCGGCTCTCGCCGTTCGGGATCGGCATTAAGCTTCAGGTTCCGTTCACTTTTGTGAAGAAACAAATCATGAGTGAATAAAAAGAAGCTTGGCTCCGGCTCTTCATGAGCTGTAACGCCATCTAAGGTGTCTGTCTGGCAGTACAATGGATCAGTATTTGTGTATGAGTGCTCGAATAGATAGCGGCCTCCAACACGAAAAAAAAAAAAAAAAACAAGTTATGCGAACTTAATGTACAAATGTTTGAGAAAAGTAAAATTTGAATTTTCTTTGGTAAAAAATACTCTAAATAAATAAAATACTCTCCTCAGAGATTAACGAAATACTTTGAAGGAACTAGTTCTGTCGAGGATTTGAAAAGCATAGCAAACCAAATAATGGGCTTTTACCAAGACCATTGCTGCTGTAGCAGAAAATGTCGCTGTCTTAGAAGCGGCTCCTATCTAAGCGTCATGCTGCTTAAATCTGGACTGAGACTAGCTGACACGAATGAACGGTCCATTAACTGTGTCGCAATCACAGTACCTAACAAGTTCGTGGAGATGCAGAATATGTTCAACCGCATTCCTTAGATTACAGTAGGACGCGATGGCCACGTTTTGAAAATTCCTTGACAAGAGCACTCACTTTGAGCGTCTCCTTTCCACCTCAAAAAAATGGGCCACGCCAACGGCATCACGATGCCACAAACGTGTACCGAAACGCGACAACATACGCACTACACACAAATGGTAGACTCCTGACAAGACCTAAACTCTTGTATAGGCGGCTTACTCTGATTAAAAATCTCCAACAAGGAAAACAACAAAAAGTGGAACAACAGAATTCGTGCTGTAAATTCCTACAGCGTTACGTTTGAAATGATATCGGTCATTGGAGAACAAACAACCTTGGTTTTACCAGGCTTAGTGACGATTTTATGACAAATAATATCGCCGCCAGTGACGAGGCTAACACCCTGTTCATTTGGACGGGCGATCTTCAATAGATTTTGGAATCATTTAGAAAAAATCCACGGGAATCGACGTTAAATCCAATATTGCGCCCAAGCATCTCCAAGTGATTAAAGATGTATACCATCCTGTTCTGTTCAGCAATGCCTGGAATAATGCATATTATCCAGTGCATCGGAAGACAGCGGTGTTGTAGCCCATCCCCAAGAGATATGCCTCTAACCCCGCATATCTCCTTCCAAGTACTCGTATGTTTTGAGAAGTATATAGAGCCCTGATTAGATGGGTTGGGGAGAATAAATCTTTTCAGATAACCAATTCTGTTTCAGAGAGGCATAACACTATCCATGCCACATCGAAACTCGTGTCGGATTTTTATGCAACAAATGCAAGAACCCATGCTCGGATGCATGTCTGTTTGAGTTGGAAAAGATGTTGATACTGATGGTTAGAGGGACTTTACTACAAGCTCAGTCGGCTGGGCATATATTATTTTTGAAAAGTTAACCGGTAAAAAGTTCGTTGTGAAAATTGTCGAAGTGACTTCTACTAACAGTGGGATGCAACAGTATACATTGAATTCGTCGATCCTTTTTAGCATTTACCTAAGTCATCTGATAGCTTTTCTTCATTATTGAATAACAAACGCGGACGATTTACTAGAGTACAGATCACATCCAACAATCGACGGGATTGTCATTCTCTTGCAGCGTGACTTCTAGAAAATTCAGCAGATTGTGATGACTTCTTCAGAATCTATTTAATTCAGAACAAGGGATGCAAGGTATCTCAATTTTTGGATCGGATGGGGGTCCACTGGCGAAACGGAGTGTAGTCAGATACCTGGGGATGTGGCTAGACAAATATTTGTAGTTTGACAAACACATAGATTCTGCTCTGGCAAGGGCCAGGGGCGCCCCAGAATAGACTAGCGTTAACTCTAGTCTTCCACGTTGCTTGAGACGTCCTCTGACAGCATCAAGCCTGTTGTGGCTGGGACAAGTTTCGTAGGTGGTACCTTTAATTCATATAGCCTTTCGAGGCTCGACTTGAAGAAATAGACACAGGCGATTATCATTTTGAAAAGGACGGAGCTACGTGTCTAAGAACATCTCAAAACTTTGAGCTCTTCTGATCTAAATATCTAAGTAATGTAATTTCACTTAACGGTGATACACTATAAACTGGCCACCTAGATCATATGAGTCAACACCATTCGATTGATTTCCCTGAGTTTTTTTGAAAAGTCTAACGAATCAGCCAAATATTAACCATTTTTTAATAAGCTCTAAGAAGAGGGAGAGTGGTAAATGAATTATAAATCAGGATAAGCTAATAATATTTGAGACTTGTAGTGAATGGAAAATATGTATAAAGCTGAAAAGAACACTATAATTGTTTCTTTTTTCTCTTAAACTTATTTAACGGGTGTATTTAGAATTGTTTGCAATGTGCTAACTCGTTAAGTTATCTTTCTCTTCTTTAGTGACAAAAGACCGCATTGTACCTCGAAACACTAAGTGACTGATTTATTATTCTACTAATCTATTTAATTTGTCGTGCACTGGACTTAATATCGCCTTCCAGAAAAAGAATCTATGAAAAACTTTTCTCATCAGATAAGAATTGAATGGGCTTAAAAGTAGCTGCGATAAAAAAAGGCGTAAACAATTTAAAGGTTTTGGCAATTCAGAAAAGTCAAGTGAAAAACTCCATCAAACGTCAAGTTTAAGAATTTCGTTTTTTAGCGATTTGTTCCCTTTTAAGCGATATTCAGGTATGCCATTAAAACTTTTGTTGCTGTGATTGAAAGTCGGCTAGTTTGACTTAACCGTTGGCAGCTAACACATCATTATAAATATTGTTGCTGTTCTTACGACTTTTCGGCTCAATAGTTGGTTGATTGAAAGGTTGGTTTTGGTAAGCTTAATTTCTTCACGTCCAGTCCTATGCGAATGAGGAATGAATAATAATGAAAGAATGTTAGGGATATGAACCGAATTGTCAAGTATATGTGTCTTATTCAGGATTAGATATCTTTCTTTAAATACATATAATGCAGTCAGGCAGGATTTCAAACTCTTTTGAGGTTAAGCTGGAACCCAGAAATGAGAAATATCTAAGAAGAAATAGATGACATCCACTTGCAACTTATTGTAGCTTAACAACTGAGGATGTAATTATGTTAGTGGAAATTACTATTCAAATAGAGGAAAACAGTTTATGTAATTTGCATGGATTCTGTGCTGAATTTGATAGCAGGAAAGAGTTAAGAGGGGAATGTAGGCACGTTTATTAAAACTCATTTGAAACGCTAAAGGTTTAATATTACCACAACAGCCCATGAAAACTTAACGGTAAAAGTAAAGCAGGAAAGAGTTTAATAAGATAACTTTATGCGACACTAGGAGCATATAATATTGCACTTCAAAATATTACTATAAATAGCAAAAATCTTAAGTCGTCAACTATCAGGAAATGATTATATTTAAATCGTTTTCCGCGACTGTTGAGAATAATATATTCGATTACTATAGCAGTTTGTGCGGAGTCTATATAATACAATATTTATAATTTGAATTTCACGAATTTCATTCATTAAATAACGAAGTAGTAGGTGCTAGAAAACCATCACTGGAAGCAGTGATCCTGAAAAACTCTTCACCAGACACGAAAACAGCTGAATTCGTAGCCTATTTTCACGACAAACCGATTCTATCATTCACAAATGCAACACCATCGCATCCAACAAAATACTATATTAGATAACTCTATTTACTAAGGAGAAGCAAATCTGATAGAAGTAGTAAATTTACTAAAAAGCTTAAATATTCAAAAGGAGCAATCAATTAAAAAAAACACATTCCGATATATTTGAATGCATTATCGTCAATCTCATAAGACTAAGTCTAGAAACTTTGACAGTACCACAAAAGCTCCAAGAGACACTTGTTAGATGTACAAGGTAAATAGGAGCCTAACAAGAGATAGAAACTATCGTCCTATAGCAATATAACCAGTTGTGGAACAAATTTTAACCGATCGGATATGGCAATTGACTGAAAAGCACGATTTAAAATAATTTAAGTTCTGTTCCTAGATTTCAGCAAAGCTTTCGACATCTTCGACTGCAGCAAAATAATCGACATTTTGGCTGAAGTAGGAATTTGAGAAAACATAGCAGAATGGCTCAAACTTTTTTGCAAAGTGAGGACGTTCCGTGTGAAACTGTTGCGTTCAAATGCATGTACAATACGGAGTTCCACAAGAGTCTAAGTTGGGCCTCTAATTGTTTATCTTGTGTACGAAAAGTACGCTGAAATATCTTGAAAGAGACGACACGCCAATAGTTGTCTACGACTTATGCAGACAGGGTTCTATGAAGTAGAGAAGTGATGCCATGACAACAGGCATTACATGTATGTAATGTGTGACAAAAATGATGCACACTCGCTGGCCACAGTATACAACGACAGACATACATGTCTACTGAAAATCTACAATCAAGCCACAGAAGTAGCTATTACATACTCGTATGGTTATACTCATAAGACTAAGTCTAGAAACTTTGACAGTACCACAAAAGCTCCAAGAGACACTTGTTAGATGTTAGACAGCCATTTTCTTTAAAAATCGTATATCAACAACTTACGAAAAAAGCTGAGAGGGTCCTTGCATTGGCTTGCATGCGGTACAAACCTGCGTCCAGAAACAAGTATACTACGCTCTTATTGAGTCAAGGATTAGATATGATATCCTACTCGGGAAAATGCTGTAAGAATGCTGTGGAGTTGTTGAATTTCTTCGGTTGATCAGCTAAATACGTTAAGTAAAGTTATCATATATCCAATATCCTACATATCAATTTATAACTAATTTTTATTTTGTTTTTCCAAACACTGTTTTCGATGTAGTAGGAGAGATTCCAGTTCGTTCAAATCCTTCCTTATGTACGAGTAGAATAGGGCTCACCGATGCATTTATTCTACACCCATAATTCTTCTAAAGACATTATGCGCGGTTCTGATTTACTGCCGTGAAAGTAATAGCGGCAATTAAGATTTTGGGAGATATCAGTATCTGATTAAATGTCATCGATAAATGCTCGAATTGAGGTGTATAACTCTTTCCAACGAAACGACGCATAAGCACCGACACTGGTTTGGTGGGAGTGTTTGCTTTATATTTTTCTGGCTCGAGCTACTACTGGTTGCTCAGCGTCGGGGGTAGTATACTCACCTACTCAGTCTCTTGGAGCCTTACTTCATTTTTAATTACCTACCCATTGATGTCCAAGGTAAACATTTATATAGCCATTTCCAAAAACAACAAAACCATACAAAGGGAAAATAATAAAAACACCCCGAAGAATAAATAATGCACATTAAATTTAAGTGTCATGCAAGGTGGAGGAAATACTTTTCAACAGAATGACAAGTAAAAAATACCAAAGCGGTTGAGGCATCGATTACTTGAAACAGAGAACTGATTAATCGGGTTTTCAAGTTTCCAATTTGTACGGACTGTTGAGTCCATACAGTTTACAGCTAGTAACGTTCAAGACACGAAAAGCACAACAAGAAATCCACTCGCCCGTTTCTGATTCTTGTTTTATTTACGAGGAAATTATTAATATAAAAAGAGTGAAACGAAAATTTAGAGCCACCATGTTCTGGCAGTATATTGTTGGCTCATCGTGATCGTTCGTCGCGATAAGCTGGTTTTGTTTATTTATGTTGCCCACAGACAGATCCTTTCCGCAGCGGTTGATCAGAACCCGGCCGCGGTATCGCATGGCATCGGTGTTTGGCCTTCACTGATTTAAATTACTGAGTTATATGCTTGTCGATTTGTTAACAAGATATCGATGATAATGAACTGTGGCGAGGTAAGAAATATTTCGCGAGATCAGGTCGCCTGTATCATGTTCCACATTTTTCAAAATTGAGTTTTTTTATTCACTCAACGAGTAGTTGTATCAAAAGTCATGTCGCCGCCTTTGATGAAAACATTAATTTTCGTCGTCCCGCGTAGAATTAATTTTTTTGTTTATCAGACAAACATGGACGTAGAAAAGTGAACGCAGGCACGATGTTTTTACAAATATTTCTTTTCGAATTTTTTTTTCTTATATTGACACAATATGAGCAGGGACCTACTGGGTGTTTAAAACATTAGGTTTAGTAAAAAAAAAAACAATATTTTCTCAATAGATGTCTTTAGTAATTTGTATTACTGACAGTTTTGTATTTTGTTGAGTGAGCTTTGTATAATCGCGTGGGAAAGATGAACACCAGCAAAGAGAAAATATGCCATATTTTACAGTTTTACTCCGCTTAAGGTGAAAACGAAGTTGGCGGGATATTTGAATACTGTTTATGGTACTGATACTGTGACAGCCAGCAACTGAGGTTCTATAGATTCCTTTCCAGAAATTTCGATGTCAAAGTTGTACCACGTTCTGGAAGGCCAATCGTCGAAATGTCGGTAAATCATGCACTCTTCGAGTCTGATCGCCATGTAAGAACTGTTTCGAATACGCAGAAGCTAAGCATTGTACAGGGTTTCCAAGAAGAGTGAGTGCAGTTTAAATGTAAAATAAAAATAATTAAAAATGTTGAAACTAAGTATTGCTTTTATTTTCAATTTACCTCTTCAGAGAATATTTAGGGAATATTTTCAGTTTCAATTGAATTTTTAAGTTTCAATTGAATCATTAGATGTGTGTCAAGTGGCACCATCCTGTTGAAACCATGTTCTTGTATTGAAGTCATTTGACTGTTACTGTAATTCTGTATTTACAGTTAGTGTTCGACCGGTACGAACTTCAAAAAACTAAGGGCCATTTATTTCTTTGGAAGACATGGGGTTTTTGGCTGGCCAGTAACGATCATTTTGTTTGTTTACATGGTCCTTTAAGTGAAAATTCGTCACTGAAAAAAATGCAATTGTGAGACTGCTATAGCAGAATTCAACCTGTGAACGTAGTCGGTCTCCTCTGATTCTTGCAATCGCATGTAAAGACGATTTTTTTTAAGTTTTATGTTTGATTTTTCTTACGAACCGATAATGTTGGATCTTCATTTATTAATTGTCCGATACGTTCGATCGTTTCTTCGGCTCTGATGGCACGTGGGCGACCGGTATTTCGAATTCTAACCGGGGACTCCGACGTTTCAAATATTTTTATCTATTTTCGAATGATATTTTGATAATGATAAGAAGCACAAAACGAACGCTGAGCAGTTACGATAGAATAATTGTTTTGATAATATGCTCGCACACAAAATACACGCTGTAGACCGGCAAATGACTCCACTGCTAAATTTCCATGAATCGAGCTACACTTAGTATTGTACGCCCCGTCGACGCGTCTTTCAGTACTTTCAATAATAAATAGCACACACACTGTCTGGACATCCTGTACAAAAAGCCGTTTTTAACCATTTCAATAAGGCTGGGTATAAAATTAAGTTCGATGTATGGGTGCCACCGAATTTCTATCTGCGAATCGCTGCTTAATCAAAACCAAATCGACATAAATCTGAAGCGGTTACTTACGATAACTTCAAGCTGAAACGGTCGTGGCTGAATAGCGGTGAGCCGAGCAAAATGTGGCCAAACCTTGAAATAAAGACTTTGTAACTATACTATATCAAAAGCTGTTTCACGTCCCAAGTGCACTGGTTCTTGTACGAGTATTTGTTTCATTGGATATACGATATGAATAGTGTCATGCCCTGCTCTGAAACCTTGAATGATTTTATTGGCCTCAATCCATTTAGACAGGGCTCTATAGACTACTTAGAAGACCTTGCTCTTACTCGGAAGAAGATTTCCAAGTTTTGACTGCAGATAACCGCCTGCAGAAGAATTTGAGTCTACTTTTCTATCTGTACAGTGCTTCGATTTTCACGTTTCGATACACGTTCGTGGTTTCGTGAAGCCGTTGGCGTGGTTTCGTACTATCCATCACCTGTGCATGTAGTTATATCGTCAATTTGCTTAGGGTGTCTGTCAATCTCTCCCGCCCCCGTTTGGGAACCAGCAAAGCGTGGCAAAAGCACCCTACTGTAATCATAGGGGCTTGAACGTATTTTGCCATCTCAGCAAACGCGCCTAATACTGTGATCACGGCACTAAGTCCGCACACGAAGGTTCGCAGGCAGTTAGTAGACCATTCGTTTGTATCAGCCAGTGTCAGCAGTGTCAAGCAGCATGAAATCCAGACAAGAGCCGCTCCTAGGATACGACGGGGTATCCTTTGAGAATAACTTGACTCTGTACGATATGCTCTTCAGAATGCATCAATGGATTGATAAGCTCCCCCTAATGTTGGGTATGTTTTTTCTCCAATCACTTTGTTTGACGTTTAAATCGCCGGATTAAAAGATGTAGAAGCTTTCTACCAAGTTTAAGCGCAGAGAGAAAAAGTGTCTCGAGCTCTGCCATGATTTGAAGTTGAAGTGATTTGGGTTGAAGTGCTTCTGTTGCATAACAACCTATGCAACTTTTATAATGCACATTCTCTTTCGATTTCGGAAAGGAATGCACACAAAGCTGACATTCGCACTTCACCACTATACAAATATCTAATTTTATTATTAAATTATTTCTAATGAAGATTTTCCCCGCTTCGTGTGGCGTTGGGTCGGCCTCTGTTTGAGACTCTAACAAGAGTTCACTAATTTTTAAGAATGCTGGTATGTAGTACCACCGCAACGGCTTGTAGTACTCCGAATATGCCAACTTAACCTTCTAAAGAATATTACAGTACACTTTCTTTGTCATGAAATGATTGTTCTCATAAATAGGACTAACGCCTAGTCAAGAGAAGCATCCGAAAGTCCGATAGCGACCCAGTATTGATGGCGAAAGCTTTCAATGGCACGAAGAATTTTTTTTTTGCCCGCTGTACGATAGGATCATCCGTCACTAGCGTTTATTTTTCGCGGTTTACCTCATATTTCTAGAGTAGGGGTTCTTTTTAAGGCATTATAAATATAATGGATCTGTTCAAACCATCAACAGTAAAGTTCAACGTTTTGCCAGAATTATTTTTAAATTTTTGATTTTTCTGGAGTATAGGCATTGTACTATCCACCGGTTATTAAAAAACTCCAAAAAATTTTATTAAAATTGAAAAAAAAAAAAATAATAAAAACCTGAGAACGTCGGCATTTACTGAATAAAGAAAGAAGGGAATTCCGACAAGCAATTATCTGCAATATTACTCGTATATGGGTCAAGCACAAAATGACGTGTTCCTACATATTAAAACAAACGTAATTTGTCCACTAAAATAACGTTATTGTTGAAATTTGCAAAAAACAAAGACCGCCGATTTCAGTGTTGCTATGAGTATAATACCATATTACCTACGATACTACCTATATTATGATCAGCAATGTGCATGTGATCCCTTTGCTGAAATGTTTTCACATCAACTGAATTGTGGTCAAATTACTCGTATTATTTATATAAGTTAATTATAAAAAAAAAGGAAACACTTACTACTCTACTTGCTAGTGTTCTGTGGCTAAGTGGATGTTTTGTTTTTGTTTTACTTCTTAGTAAAGCTGACTGCTTGACGAGGATGTTTACTCATTCTTTATCTACTCCAGCCTTCAAGCCGATAATATCTATTCTTGAGTGGCAGCCCAGTTTTTAAAGATTTGTTCAATTGTCTTAAAAGTTAACTTTAATTCCATGCCAGGATGATATTACGTTCTTTTTTTATTGCTGCAAAAAAAGAGGCTTTCTGAAGGCATTAACCAGTTGCGACTCTATTGTACATTCGCACAAAACAAGCACTTAAGCAAGGAATGGGATACACACTTCCACATATTGTTTGAAACGTTTTCCTACCCTCAGCTAAGATTTCATTTCTTTCCAATGGAATTCTTTATCTTAAAAAGGATAAGGGTGAGAAGCAGATTTTTTAAAAAGGGTAAGGTAAATCGAGCGGATTAAAATATAACAAAAAAATTATTTAGGGTTTTATCGTACTCTAAAGTAACCCATCTTTTGGGGATATATGGGACATAAACGAGGATTTTTCGTTCAAGATTCTAAGTACTGATATGGAATTCAGTGCCCTCGGCATGGCCCTTATCTCACTAGAGCGAAAATGTCTGGAGCCGTCATGCATATATAATGAACAAGATTTAAAAAATGTGCTTATAAAACGGCATTGAATTATGTATATACATTATTAGGTTACATGGGTTAAATATGAAAATAATAACAAATATAACCTCAATACAAAGATACTTCATTTCGATTCAAAGGTTAAGTTTTGTTCTTGTTTTCTCTTGCAAAAACTGTGCAGCTTTGAAAGTTTGGATTCATTCTTGGTATTCCATTCAAGCCTTTATATACCGTGTAACATTTACATATGTAAATAGCATATAATATATATATATATATATATATATATATAGATAAGATATACGGTTGACCCCGAAACCAAAACCCAACTACCCAAATGAAAGCAGCCAGAAGGGCCTAACGAAAAAATACACCAAGTTCAGTTAAATGCAATTCATGGCTGTTGCATCACGATAATGGTTGATGGATTTTGATGAATGTCAATATATTTAGAAAAAAAAATTAAAACCTTATTCTTCGAACCTCATATATTGCAATTAATTTGCTGGACGTTCTCGATAGGTCGCATGTTCTCCGTAATGTTCTTTGTGCTAGGTGTGCATTATTTGCCCACAGTCGTACGGTCATGTCAAAAACAACAACGCGCATAGTTTACACCTGTTGCAGCACAATAAGTGTTTTATGTTTTGACCAAATTAAATTTACTAGTGAATTCATTCATGATATGATTGTTTGTTCTTTTGTTTTTAATACAGATGGACTCAATACAGTGATAACACTTTTAGCTTTGGGTCGTTTAAGGACATCAATCTTATTGTGCTTACGCGTGCACTCTATAGGTTCAATTGGCATGATATATGTACATCTAACGTCCAATATCAACAAACAGGTTGATTTTTTTTAATTATCTAGTCAACTTCTTATTTGATAAGTTTCTTCTTCTTGCCCATGGTACAGAACCGAAATTCAACGTAAAATTACTGAGCGTGAGCGCCTTTTTAATAAATTCAAACATAATCCTACAATAGAAAATAGAATAAAATATTGTATTATATTTTACATAACAAAGTTATAATACTACCCTTATCCGTAACTCCAAAAGGTATAATTTCTTAAAAAAACTTTATCCTCCAATTGTGGAAAAATCTCTAAGGGTTTTAGTAAAACGTTAAAGTGTTCGTTATCTCCGGAAGGAATGAGTGCGGCTTTTTTTCCGGATCCCCCTCACCCCTCATCTTTTAACCTTGATCTGAGTTGTCTTGAATTGTCTCTAATTTTCTATTTTCAATATGTATATTGATGAATTTGAAGTTTTGAAAGCTATTACCTCTGTTAAATCGAATGCCATAAGACCTGATGTCATATCACCTCGATATCTTAAACTAATTCTGCCTCATATCATTTACTATATACATGTATTAATGTATTTAATTACTGTATCTACAGCTCCCAGTTTCCGGATAGTTGGAAAATGGCCATAATTATTCCTATACCCAGTCCAAATAATAGTTCTAAAAATCCTAATTGCCCTGCTGACTTTAGACCAATTAGTTTTTTGTGTGTTTTGTCAAAAGCTTTTGAAAAAGTATTATATCTCCAAATGCCGACATTCTTAGACGATAATAATAAGCTCTTAAAATGGCAATCCGGTTTTCAAAGCAAACACAGCTGTGAATCTGCTGTTCTAAAAATTACTGCTGATATTCGATCTGCTTTAGATTGTAATGATATCTATATACCTGTTCTATATATAACTTTACCAAAGCCTTCGACTGCATTGACCATTCTTTATTACTTTCAAAGATTAAAAGGCGTTAATTTTACAAACTCTTCCAACGAGGTATTAAGCTGTCATTTAAGAGATAGAGTATAGTCTGTCGTAACTGAGCTTGGTTGCTCAAATTCTAAAGTACATGCAGGGGTTCCGCAAGGCTCAATTATGGGGCCACTACTGTTCTCTTTTTATCAATAAAATCCCAGGTATTGTTAAAAATTGAAATATACACATGTACGCTGATGATGTGAGTATTTATTTTACGCGTCCTATTCTTCTTATGGAAGATTGTACTGCCAGGGTGAATGATGATCTTGATAATATATCCAACTGGTCAAAAGGTAACAAACTGAAGTTGAAACCTGGCAAGAGAGTTTGTATCGTTTTTTTTTTTTTTTCAAATAATGAGGTCTGTTCAGATGATTATTCACCTGTTGTCCTTGATGGCAGTCCCGTTACCGTTGTAAATTATGTTAAATATCTTGGTTTTCACTCTAAACTGTCTTGTTGTGACGCTGTAAGGGTTACCCTGAAAAAAACTTTAACTAAATTACGATACTCGGCGAAATACTTGCATCGACTCGTAAAAATAAGATTAGTGAAAATGCTTGTAATGCATGTAATTGTAATTTTGTTTAATTGTTCTGTGGTTCCCTGACTTGACTCTGTTTCTAAACATATGCTTAAGGTTGCGTTTAATGACTGTGTCCGTTTTATTTATAATATCATAATAGATCCAATAGCGTGTCCAGTTTTACATCCTCAATTTACGGTCTTACTCTGAATCTGTATTTAAACTTCCGCTATGTATTAAAATTATTTAAAATCACACAAATTAAGTCTCCAAGTTATCTTTTGAATTATTGCATTTTGTTAAATCTAATAGAGGAAAGAAACATAGTTGCACCAGAGCTTTTAGCACGAGTTCAGAACAAATCCTTGCAAGTTTTACTCAAAGTATCAGTGTATTTCGATGAAAACAGCATGTCTTTTAATTTTTTGCGTTAAGTTATAATCCTCCGTTGATGATGTTATAAGAAACAAAATCAAAAAAAAATTACCTTGAGAAATTAATAACACTGATATGGACACTGATATTACCATACGTAACCTGTAGAAAAAGAAATAAAGTACATGAGAATTATTTGAAAAGAAAAGAAAAACGGAAATTTCATTATATGTACAATGTACATATTGTGGTTCAAAACATTTGATCATATTTTGGGAAAAAAATTTAACCTCTGATATTAGGAAATTGAACTAATTTTGTAAAAATCCTATAACAGTGAGTGAGAAACTTATAGTAACAGTAATCTGTTTGAATAATGGGACGAGGTTAATTTGTTGGGATGATAGTTTGCGATTGAGGCTGCAAAGTAGATTTTTTGAACTTGGACCCTGAAATTACATTTTTTGAAAAAGATGTAGTTTTCGAAGTCAAAAAAACATTTCGTCCTAATCTTTGTCTTTTTAAAAGCTGTGCTTCTGTTCAAGGAGCTTTAGCTTGTGTTTTTCGTTTTTAATTATTTTTGTTTTGTGGGCTCGGAGCTTTATGATAGAGTCGAACATTCAGGATGATCTCCCTCAAAATTGTATTCTAAATTTACTTCGTCTTTTTGTTCTAGATTGACTTGTTCTCTTTCACATTTCCTTTCTCGCTGTGTTCTGAAAATAGCCCTGACAAACTTGAAAAATTAAACTCTTTGGTGATTCAACATCGCTTTTTGACCTTAAGTTTCAGGATGATAGACGACATTTTATTTGATCTTTTTAAAAATACATTAATTTGAAATAAGGCTGAGCACTATATGAGTCATCTGCATAGCTTGCATCACCCGATAGTTCTGATGGATGTTTTTTAATGCTACTCAGAATTGGTCCCTTATATACCTTAATTTTTTTTTAAATATCCCCTAAAATAAAATAAAATATTTACAAATCTTATAAGTCTAACAATAGTTAGAGATTTTATAAATTTCCTATTCACAATCCCAGATTTCTCGCGTCAGGATCCTCGTGAGAAATTACCATAAAAAATATTTCAAGAATACCTCAGAAGTCTTATGTACCTCGGATTATGCCGCCGCCGGCCCAAGAAAACATGGCAACATTATCGGAACAATTTTGGAGTATGTGTTACTTTCCGAATTGTGTGGGAACCTCAGATTTCTTATATGCCCGGCTCATTCCAGAACAATGTTGTACAATTAAACCATTTTTTTTTTCATTGTGCTTCAAGCTGTCTAGGAAAAATATAATCTTCGACTTGGGAATTCTGCAGAAAACTTCGGCACCTGTGAAACCTTTTCTAGCGAGTTGGTCGGCGATTTCGTAGCCCTTACTGCCCTTGTGCCCTTTTGGCTAATTCCTGCAGGGCATCTTGGCATTCCTTAACGGATTTTGAGCCCGTGCTTTATGAGCTCAACACCTTAAGCGCTGCTCGACCGTCTGAGAGTATATTAATGGTTACACCTTTTATGCCAGTCTCTTAATTTAGGTTGACGTACGCATATGTCACAATTCGGCCTGGAAGATAATAGGATAATAGGTAGGACCTTCGAGATTTTCTGATTTGGTCCGAGGATGCCAGCGCCAACGCCGGAATCCATCTTGTAGCCATCTGTGTCCCACCTGAGGCTTTTGACATTTAGCAAATGCTCGCCGCTTTCCCAAGCTGTGCGGTTTGGAATCAGTATCTCAAATCTTGTAAAAAGTGAACGTGTGTGGTAATGCGTCCGAAACTGTGGTAATCATACCCAGTTCAGGAGAGCGTTGCAGGATGGACATGTGACCCAGTGGTCAATGGCCTGTTTCAACCATCTTAAAAAAATGTGCAGTGGAATAATCCCGATCAGAGCCCCTTGCGCTGCTGTTGGGCAGGATTGCATAGCACCTGTAATGCCGATAAACATGCTAGTCTCTAAAGGGGTTGAAGCTTAACAATTTTTTTTGTCCAGCATACGGCAGACACATGAGCCATGATAGGTCTAACTATCGCGGTATATAACCATTAGATACCTTAGGTTTGAATCCCCAGGTTTTACCGTAATTTCGTTGACAAGCCTACAATGCCTTGGTTTCCGTTGTAAGTTTGTTTTTACTGTTGGAGTTCCAGTTAAGTTTACGATCAAAGTCAATACCTATGTAGATACCATACTTCTTTTTAAAATCCTATGCTTATACCGTTTAAGGAATCCGAGCAAGGTTGTATTTTTCTTCTTTTGTTAACGGCACTAAGATTATCTTATTTGGGTTAATCGATAGACCATCTCTGCTAAACCAGTCAGAGATTTACTAAAGCGTAAGTTGTATCCGATGACTTCATAACCGTGGTAAGTTAACTTGTAGAGTTGGTCGTCGATGACTATCAACCAGAGAAGGGGTGAAAGGACTCCACCCTGTTGATACCCTTTAACTGGTGATACTGTCACAGATACATCCCCGCATGTAGCTCTTAAGCATCCCTCTAACTCAGTGGTTAGTGGGGTGGTTTACATCTCTGCGGGACAGTGCAGTGGTAATTGAGTTGTAGCCAGTATTATCAAAAGCGATCTCAATATCGAGGAAAGCGCAAATTGCGGTCTTCTTAGCTATTTTCAACATGCGCTACTAAGTGATGCCCATTCTCAGTAGATTGTTTTTTTTCGGAATGCACATTGGTTTGTATGCAGTAATATGTGATTCTCTAGTATACCTTTAATATAGAGCTCCATCAGTTTTTCCATTGTTTTCAGTGGGAAAAATATTAGGCTGATAGTGCGATAGGATTTGGGTTGTTCGCTTCGTTTCCTAAATTTTGGGGAAGACAAGGTTGGTGTCTCTCCAAATTTGAAGGATGCATCCTAAGTTTAAACAGGACCTAAAGAGAACTATCAGTGTTGCTAGGATGATATTTGGGCCTTTCTGGAGAATAACAGAAAAGACACAATCTTTACCTGGAGCTTTGTAGGGTTTAAATGAAACAATTGCGAATTTAACTCTATCAGACTTGAAAAGTCTGTCAGAGAGGCTATTTGTTCGGCTATCGATGTAGTTAGTGACGCTCATTGGAGCATTAAAAGGCATTTGTGGGGTAGTAGAACTAGGGGAATATTCCTTAAGCAAGTCCCAGGTTTTCCCTGCGATTGACAGCGAAGCTACCTTCTGTTTTACGAAGCAACCAGAGTCCATTTGTATGCTCTTGGGATAGGGTTTTATAAAGTCAGGCCGCAGTTGGTAGCGAGTCTATGTTTTCGCAGTGTTTCCATACGGACCTTCTTTTGGATTCCATGATTTCGAAGTTGTATTTTGTTAGAGCAGATCTATAATCAGTCCAACTATTCGTTCGTTTGGCTCTTATGAACAGAGACCTGTTTCCTCAGAGATTTAAGCCATGTATTCCATCAAGGTACGCACCGCTTTTTTGTGTCTACCTTGGGTGCAGAGCTGTTTGAAAGATGAGAAGAGTGCTTCATTTAGTTAATAAACTCTTTCACTATCATCTGTCGATGCAATGGATTACTTGGCAACAAGTTGAGCTTGAAAGTTGGTTCTTTTGGGCCGATATCTATAGTCAGCCTCTCAAACCTTAATTGAGACCAGTCACAAATTATATTTCAGACAAAAATGCTAGAGTTCAAGTACCCCTTCTTTGATTGAATTAATGAACGTAGGTTTGTTGCTCTTATTGGCAACGGTGAGTTTATTACTAAATACATATTCAAAGAGAGACTCACCTGGTTTGTTGGTGTTGTTGCTGTACCATTTTATGTGGTGCGCATTAACATCGCAGCCAATGATCAGATGCCGTTTGTGGCGGAGACAATACGCTACTAGGTTTTGTACCTCAGTAAGTGGGATATGTTCGCCGTCTCAAGCGAAGGCGCACACTATCTTCTTTATTCCGCCCTTAATGGAAACTTCCACCACGGTTGCCAAGTCTCTTGTTATGAATTCTGGAATGGGGAGGGAATTTATATTAGAACCGATCAAACATGAGCCCCTAAAAGGGAATTGTTCAATAGCGTAGATTAATTTACGAGACCTTTTTTATATCATTACAATTATTATTATGTTCGAATCCAAGGTTCTTGGATGAGTTCATTGGGACATCTTGTCGCGGTGGAGTTGCAGGCTAAAAGTGTCGGAGGCATCTTTGCCATTGTGCTGGTAACCCAGCAATACACGTAGCCCACTCATGTATTTGCTATGGTAGACCGGGTCCTTCGGACCCACGGAATTGCCACGCCTGAAGTTTCCGGACCGATGCAAGTGATGCACCGATCTTCTTCCTGTCGAAGATTTCCCGAGTTTAGTGGGAGGACATTTTGTTGGTATGTTTGGAAGACTCTTGGTAGTTGTTAACCCTTGGTAGTGTTGTAGTGGTTTTTGGGCCGCCACTAGTTGAAGCCGCGAATATGGCAGTAGGTACAACCACCGAATTGGTACCTGCAGCAACCGGGGAATGTTCCACTGACACCTTTTCGTGGGTTTTTATAATGATTTTGACATCATTAATAAAGCCACTTAGCATTTTAGTTCTAGCAGCTGGTCCAACGACCTATCGCTAATTGCTAGAACCAGGTGCAAGAAGCCTTTCTCTTTATCTGGCGTGTTTTGCATGACTATCCAGTCCAGCTTCGCCAAAACCTTGGTAATGGATAGTCCGATACTCTGTGGGAAGGAGTCCCGAACAATGTAAAGTTTTGGGAAGGCGTCTTTTTCCATCAATGTGATATCAAGTCCGTTTTTTCTTTACCCAATCGACTGTGCTTGCATCAGCACATAGAAAATAGAGACAACCTGACCTGTCGATCCTTGAATTATTGTTTTGCCGCTTCATATTAAATACCTACATGAACATTTATTACAATTAAACTATTTTACAATAAAAAGATTATCACACTCCCCCGTTGTCGACATAGTCTATCGACGGAAGTCGGGTGGTGGCCCAGTTGCTAGCGTTTCAGCAGATTGGCTGGAGCTGCTTGAGATCATCTCTTCCGACTCTTTGTGCTGTCATTTCGTCTTTAGCTTTAAGCTTCTTGAGGTCATTCACTATAAAAACGGTACACGCGTCACGCACTACTGACTATTAATTTCGAAAACGTTATTTCTCGCGCTACTGGGCCCCACGTTAGATGTCTGTCAATTTGTATTTTATGTTTATTTGACTAAAACTTGTCTTTTAACCCGCATCGAATTTTGGTATCTTTAGACATGTAGTCGAATAACAGGCAGGAAAGAAAGTTTGGAAGTAACTGAGGCGAAAAGAAGAGAAGTTAGAAGAAAAAATATTCGATTCGTTGCGATGAAGGAAGTATGCACAACTAGCACGCACAAAGTGACACTGTACAAATGTGAAACTTCCTCTCTGACTAAGGAAAAAGAAACTTTTCGGGAGGAACAGGCTGGTTTCAGGCCACATAAATCCTGTATTGATCACATCAATAGCTTGCGAATAATAGTCGAACCAAAACAAGAATCACCGCTATGTTTGAAGTTCATCGATTTCACAAAGGCGTTGACATAATCCAACACCAAGCAGTATGGGCAACACTCCCGAGTAAAGGCGTCCCTAAGAAAATCGTCTATTTAATCAAGAATTAATACAGCGAGGCAAATTGTGGAATTCTCCACGAAAGTGGGAATATAAACGTTAAAATTTGTATAAGACTAGGTTGTGTACGTTCCTCCACGCTCTTTAATATTGCCCTATATGCTGTCATGAATCAAACTCTAGAGGATCAAAGGGGCATAACGTGGGGTATGCATGGCTCACTTAATGACCTCGACTACGCCGATGACATATGCTTACTGGTGCACAATTACTATGATGTGATATCCGAACAAATGTTCGCGGCAAAAACTGTACCCTATATAAATACTGGAAAAATAAAAATAACGCGAATCAACTCAAACAACATTCGCAATGACTAACATCTCCTTGGAAGACGTCCAGTCCAGGTTGCAAAACCTTGAGTGTATCATCTCAAGCTCCGGAGGTTTGTGAAATTCATATCGAGAACCGAATCAAAAAAGCTCAGAGGTTGTTCAGTGACATAAAATATGGAACTCATCATCCCTCGCAAGCTGCACAAAAGTCATTCAGCTCGAATGTCATGTCTGTCCTATTCTATGGTTGGGAGACGTAAAATGTGGTACCACATCTACTCCAACGCATTTCATTAACCAAACTTTAAGGCGAATTCTTAAGATACAGATGGTCAGCAACGTTATCCAACACAAGGCTATGGTCTTTAACAAACCATTTGCATATCCGAATAACTATCCTCAGAGGCTCAGAAACCTCCCAATGGTAATACAAGATAGGACAATGAGCGGAACCCTTAAGGTAATCGACGAAGAGGGCGCCCGATACATGCCTGGAGAAGACAAAGACATGCCACTTAGTATGATTGACGTTAGATAGAAGGCGATATAACGATTTTTTGGTGGCCCTATGTACTTCCTAGGAGTGAAAGGAATCATTTTCAAAATTGCAGTAAAAACAAAAAACATTTCTTAAAACGTGCTTACTTATTAAGAAACCTTTTATTGCATTGAGGCGAAAACAGCTAGGATTAGGCGATAAATGAGGGCCAAGCTACATACAATAAATGTCAAGACTGACGGGAAACACCATTTACACATTGTTTGGAATCTAGAATAAATGAGCAGAAAAAATGCTGAAATAATTTAAGCTAAGACGATATTATCTCAGTCATCGGAAGCAGAATAATACTTGTAAGGTAGCAAGAAGCGCAGAAGCATGGATACTATCAAAAACGGTTTTTCGTTCCGCTTGTGTTGAAAAGGAGTTCGGACTAACAAGCTTCTAACCGTCCAACCACAAGTACGGCCCAAAGTATTTTTGCCTTCAGTGGTGGAAAACAAAACTATAGCTTCTCCACTGTTAACGAGCCATACTTTATTGGCTGAAAAAATACTCGTAAGAATAGCGTGTCCATCTCTGATAGGTGGGGTTGCCCAAAAACAAATTACAGTATATTCCAGACATTATAAATGTTAGCTGGTCGCAATTTCTATCAGAAAAAAAGCCAAGGCTCCGAAATACCCCAAGAGATATAGAAAAAGTTTCCAGCACTAATATTGTTAGTCTTATCCTAAGGACGAGTATATTTACATCTTATATACTGGACTCGGCTGAATACTCTGTTCAAAAATACCTATAAATACGCATTGTATAAGGCTTCCTTCGCCTATTCTACGACTTTTAAAATAAGAAACAAATGTGAAAGAGGGTGGCAAAGATATCGACAGCCTTTCTTAGGGACTGCATTATTCTATCTTAATAAGCTTATTTCAGCGGTGTATTTCTCAACATCACAATAAAAAATGGAATAGGAAATAAAGCGCCCTTGACAAAAACAGTAAATCTTTTTGGAACGTGGTTCTAAAAACTAAAAGAAGAATAACTAGCATTTTCAAAAGACCCCACTAAAACCGTATCTCAAACAACCTTAGCGACTCCGAGGCTGAAAACTTTATAAATAACACTAACCAGTATTTCTTTGAAAATAATCCTACTTTAAACTGAGTGGCAGTCTGGTAATCGAAAATATATGCAATTCATAGTAAGAGACCTAAAATAAGGAAAAGGGTAATAATTGTATGTCTGATTAATGCCTGCTTAAAAATTGTACCCATTATCAGAGCTGGTAAGCCTTTTGAAAACTCAGAAAGATACAGACCGATTAGTTTGCTTAATAGTGTAAGCCATGGCCATATTTCTAATGTTATTATTATTATTATTAGGTATTATTATTATTATTATTATTATTATTATTATTATTATTATTATCCGGCTATTTGGAACTAAAAAGTACCGAATCTCGTTGAGAATCCTTCACCAAGCCCCAAGCCTTCCTGTGTATGTACTATCCATCTTTCTGTTCAATCATTACTGGGTCCATCCAAATATTATCCTCCCATCTATGAGACGGCCTTCGTGGCGTTATTTTTCTACTCACTATTCGTTGGACTGTCTATTCGTTCTATGTGTCCTGCTCATCTTAGCCTTGGCGATTTTATTATTCGGACAATGCTTGGGTCTAAATATAGCCCTCAGTTTTTGATTGTATACTTTTCTCCATTTGCTAGTTTCTTCGTCATGCTTTTCACCATAGATTCTCCTTACGATCTTGTTTTCAAAGACCCTATATAATCCTCATTTTTAGTCAGAGACCAAGTTTCACATCCGTAAAGTGTCACTGGCATTGTTATGGTTTTATAAATACGGATTTTGGACTGCGGGACAAAAGAGTTGTTTTGAATGGTTCCCTCTTCCTTCGGAGAGGTTACCGAATGGTTTATAGAATTTATAGAGTCATATGCCTTATCAAAAGCTATGAATAGTGGGTGAACCGTTTCATCAAATTATCATTTCTTTTCTAAAAGCTGCGGTGCAGTGAAAATCCTGTCATTCGTCGAGCGATTCCTCCTGAAGCTACGCCACCATTATTTCCTTTGCATATAATATTTAAGAGAATATTTGACAGCATCCTGCAACAACTTGGTAGAAGAGATATTACTATGTAATTATTGCATTGTTTTCAGTCACCCTTCGTAAATATGGGCATGATGACCGAGTTTCTCCATTCCTCGGGGATGGTTTCATTGTTCCATACAGTTATGATAAGCCCATGTAACTTCCTTGTTAATTTTTCCCTTGAATATTTTATTAATTAAGATCGTATTAGACGGACTCTTGTGACCTTGTCATTCTCAAGATGATGAATTACTTCTTTTACTTCTAGTTGATAGTTTTATCTAAATTTCTGCTGTATGGATAACATCGTTTTCCATTGCTTCCAACTCTCCATGTACATTTAGCAGTTTATTGAAATATCTCCTATACTGCGTTTCAACTCTTACGTTACCCGAAATGCTTGAACATAAGAGGCTTTTGCTTTTTTCTCGCATTCTTCGTCGAACCAAGACTTTCCTTTGCGGGCTTTACAATTTCTTAGTGTCTGATTTTTTTTTACTGTTTTTATTTTTTATTATTGGCGTGGTCTATTCTATCGTGGCTGCACACCTTGTCGCGGTGCGAAGGCTCAGTAATTGTCAATGACTCTTGAGAATTCACTTTCCATTCTGGGCATGAATTCTCTATGACGAGACATGAAGCTAAGCTGCAGCCATCACCTCCTCCTTCCTTCCCCGGGTATCCCCTCCATTCCCCCCTCCCGTCCCCTGGGCTGGACTAAGGTGTTAACCGTACCGTGCCGAGAGTCAGCCAGGATGGGGGCCCAGTCTAAATAAGCCCTCCTGGATCAATTAGCCTTGCCTGTATACTGCGAGGCTCTGTACAGGTCGACCACCCATTCCTGCGCGACTCGTGGGAACACACATGGAAGAAGAAAACAAAAATAGAAAAATGCATCCTCTGAAGAGGCAAATAGCGCAGGTTGCCACCGCCGAAGGCGCGATCGATGCAGGCAGCGTAACCGGGGCTCTCCTTCAGAGTTCAGAGACTACAGATTGGTACCGCTACCGACGATGATTCCTTGGCTTCATCACAGGTAAGGAACACCATGCAAGTGGACTCTGAAACTGAGGCCCAGCTGCTGGAAGAAAAGGTCGCCCCCAAGGCCACAGGCAATCCTGTAGTAAAGAGCAAGGTAAAAACACCGGCCCAAAAAGCAAAGAGTAGCTATAAGAGGTCGGTGCAGTATATCAGGAAAATGAACGCAAGAGAACCCTCAACGCTCTCTGAGCGCGAAAAAGTCCTGATCAAGAAGCACAAGAAAGAGAGACACAGGGCGGGATGATAAGAGGCCATCGAACACGGCCCCTATCAAACCCAACGTCCCAAAAGTGACTCGACTACTGCCAACACAACCGGCGACTGTCGAAAAGAGCGCACAGCAACCGGGCACCTCCATGGGACACACTGCCTCAGGATCGAAGCAGAACGTCAAGAGGGGGCGCTCCGGAGAAGAAACTCTTAGGGAAGCCAAAATGGCAAAAACATCAGCCAGCTTCAATCTTCCCTTGAGTGTACAAGTGGCTATTGTCGATCGTTCCAACCCGGATGGGAAGATTACATCCGACAATTGGCTAACGGTCGAAGCCAAAATTTTGAAAGCGATGCTTGTCGCGGATAGCGGCGATGAGATTAACTTCGACGGGACAGGCTGGCAGAAAGGAGTCAAAGTTGTCGGTTGTGACAATCAGAGGTCCCTGGACTTTTTAAAGCGCACAATCGACAATTGCGGCGAAATCTGGCAGAACGCTAAACTCGAGGTTATCCCTCGTTCGATGCTTCCGCTTCGCACGTTGGCTTCAATATGGATACCTCCTCCGGTTCCCGAAAAGGACGAATCCATTTTGAAGCTAATTGACAAGCAGAATAAAGAGCTTGATACTCCCAGCTGCAGAATAATTTCTTCAGCCAAGAGTAAGAACGGAGTGGGAAAGGACCTCGTGGTTACCATTGACCAAAAGTCACTCGACCACATCCGCAGCAGATCTGGCAGCATCATCGTCCGCTTACTTACCATACGATGAGGAGAATCCACCTTCAAACGCAGTCCGAACACTCGTGCGACACGCCAAGTCACGCGGACTGTGCCTATTGATAGGCTGCGACGCCAATGGACACCACACTCAATGGGGAAGCAGCGACATCAATAAAAGGGGTGAATCCATTTTCGATTTCATTATCTCCACCAACCTCAATATTTGCAACAAAGGTAACACACCCACGTTTCGCAATCGGGTTAGGGAAGAGGTAATTGACCTCACTTTACTAAGTGAGTCCGACTCCATCCGAGTAGAGGATTGGAGAGTGTCCACTAACTGTTCCTTTTCGGACCACAGCCGGATACTCTTCAACCTTAACGTCATTTGTGTTCTTCTAGCTGTCCGAAACTCAATTGACTCCTCTCTCATAGCAACTTCATCTTCCCCATGCCTCGACTTTGTTTCCATTAAAATTGTACTACAACGGATATCGCTCTACGTCATCTGCTTTTACATTTTGCCATCACAACCTATTGAAACATATAACTGTGCCACTGATACAATCGATAATTTAATTGAATTACGAGATCCCCAAGACAAGATCCTCGTTTTCGGTGACTTCAACCTTCCTCACCTTAAATGGATCCCTTCAGACGACCAATCGTTTTACATTGCCTCTAATCCTACTGCAGCCAAAGAATGCCTCCTCTCTGACCGCCTAGCTGATTCCAGCCTTAACCAAGTTAGCGGCATTTTGAACTTCATGGGCAGACAACTCGACCTAATTTTCACAAGTGACCCCTTCAACTCCTCAGTTTCAGCTTCTCCGCTGTCCCTATCAACCGTCGACAACTACCTCTCCTTCTCCTCTCGTTCTTTCACAACTCTCCTCTTCAGAACTCTCCCCCCACTGTTCGAATCTCTCACGATTTTCACAAAGCCAACTTCCGTCAAATCAATGAATATCTCAATAATGCCCCTTTTAATTTCAACGACCTTACCGTAAATGATGCCATATCTATATTCTACAAAGAAATATTTAATTTCTTCTCCCTTTATGTACCCCTTTCTCGACAAAAAACCTCATCCACCTCCCCACCATGGTATAACCGCAGGCTCCGTTCTTTGAGAAACAAACGAAACAAGCTGTGGTCAACTTTCCTTCGTACTCAATCCCCAAATGACTTCTCTAACTATTTAGGTACTTACCTGCATTTTGTAGAGCTTTATAAATCCCTCTATCAACAGTACCTAGTTGAGACGCAAACCAACCTTATAAATAATCCCAAGTCCTTCTTTCAATTCGTTAACCACAAAAGAAAATCTGATGGCTACCCAAACTCACTCTCCTTCAATAATGAAACTTCCAATGATCCTCATTACATCGCCAACCTTTTTGCCACATTTTTCAATCAATCTTTTACCCATGATTCCTTTGCACCCGATCATACCTATTTCAACTATTTACCTTATTTCTCCTCTGGACCATTTCTCCCTCGTAGTGTCGACCCGATTATCATCGAAGAAAGATAAAAGCAACTTAACGATGAATTCACCCCTGGCCCCACGGCCTCCCAGCTATGTTTTTGAAAAAATGTTTCTCCTCCCTTTCTCTACCTCTTTCAAAAATCTTCAGCCTATCCCTTTCCCAAGGTGAATTTCCCCATATATGGAAAACCTCTTTTATAACACCTATACACAAAAGTGGTCCGAAGAATGACATTAACAATTACCGTCCCATTGCCAAACTCTCTCATATACCCAAAATCTTCGAAAGTATTTTGTATGATAATTTAAGTTTTCAATGCAAGTCTTTGATTTCCACCAGACAGCACAGCTTCCTTAAAGGCAGGTCGACAACCACAAACCTTATTGAATTCGTTTCCTTCACCCTCTCAGCCTTAGAAAATGGCAAGGAAGTCGATGTTATCTCAACTGACTTCAGTAAGGCCTTCGATAAAATTTCACACAGACTAATACTCTTCAAACTGTCTTCTCTTGGCTTTGAGCCCATCTTATTAAAGTGGATTTCCTCATACTTGGAAAATCGCAACTACAGCGTCCGCTTTAGATCTGCCCTCTCTAACCCCTTCCTTGCTTCTTCCGGTGTCCCCCAAGGCAGCCATTTAGGCCCGCTTCTTTTTATCCTCACCTTAAATGATATTGATATGGTTATCAAACATTCCCACATCTCCCTATATGCCGACGATGCTAAACTTTTTAAGATCATTTCCTCAAAACTTGACTCTTCCCTTATTCAATCGGACCTCAACAGCTTTTCCACCTGGTGCTCCAAGAACTGCCTCGGCCTAAACATTTCAAAGTGTCAATCCATTACTTTTTCCCGCACACGCAACAAACCTCCTCCCCGCCTCTACTTTCTCCATAATCAATCCCTTTCCACCGTTAAAGTGATCCGTGATTTTGGTGTATTATGCGACCAGGAACTCAATTTCCTTGCACATATCAGCGATATAATTCTTAAGGCCAATTCTGCACTCGGCTTCGTGAAACGATGGTCTAAAGAATTGTCCAATCCCTACGTCACTCGGTCTCTTTACATAACCTTTGTTCGCCCTATTCTCGAATACGCGTCTCTGTGGTCTCCTTACTATCATTCACACATTTCCAGAATTGAGAGTGTCCAATGTCGCTTTCTCCGTTTTGCTCTTCGCGGCTTACCCTGGGACAATCCTCTGATCCTACCTCCCTATCAAGACCGCCTAAAACTTATTAATTTGAACTCGCTGGAAGAACGAAGAGAGATATCCGACATCCTTTTCATCCACCGACTCCTCTCAGGTACCATCGACTGCGCGTCCCTTTATAACTCTATCTTTTTTAACACTAACCCTCGTAATACACGAAATCCACGTCTCTTCTATGTACCCGCCTCTCGTAACTCCTATGGCTCCAATGAACCTATCTCTCGTATGCTGCGGAATGTTAATGCGAAAAACTGTTTCGACTTTAACATCAGCACTCCTTGTCTAAAACTCCATCTCAATCACCATCTTTCTTAGATCGTAAGTTAGATTAAGTATGTAGCTTGAATTAAGCACAATAAAATGGGGGTATAGCCCCCACCAAAATCAAATCATTAAAGAAAAACCGAAACCCTTCAGAAACCCTCAGAGGACAGACTGGAATCTTTTCTCAAAACTAGTTGCCAACAGGTTAGAACCGCCACAAGACACCACTAATCCTGATCCAACTTACATTGAGAATTCAGTCGAAAATCTTGTGAGAATTCTGAAAGCGGCTTTCAACAAATCCTGTCCTTTGCAGCGTGCTCGCAGGATGACCAGCGCAGTCTGGTGGACCACAGAGCTAAAGCAACTCAGGACCAGGACCCGAACTCTATTCAATAGAGCAAAGATCTCAAACAGAACCGAAGACTGGGATAATTACAAGTCCAGCTTCAGTGAATACAAGAGTAAAACAAGAGCAGCAAAATCTAAATCCTAGTGGGAGTTCTGCGAATCAATAGAGGATCTCAACGAAGCCGCAAGGCTCAGGAAGATCCTATCCAAGGACCCCTGCGTCCCGGGATTCATCCTTAAACCAGATGGTTCTTGGACAGAATCCAGTGGGGAATCTTTAGAACTGCTGACTGAAACCCACTTCCCAGGCTGTAAGACCCCTGAAACCACAGTCTCCTTCGAGACGACGGTTCCTACGGTTCACACAACCGAAGAAGTGATAAACAAGATTATTATCAGCGGATAAAGTATCATGGGCAATAAATTCGTTCAAACCCTTTAAATCTCCGGGCCCGGACGATGCTTCAAAAAACACAGATCCACACTGTATCTCGTAAGCATTTTTTCCAATTGCCTGCGAACGGGGTACAAATTAAGGTAATTTTCATACCTAAGGCAGGTAAACCATCCCATACTGCCGCAAAGGCAAATTAGTCTCTCGTCATTTTTATTAAAAACCTTGGAGAGACTCCTTGACCTATACATCAGAGGACTCACAAATTCACGAAACCTATGCAACACCCAACACGCCTACCTCAAAGCCAGATCAGTGGAGAGTGCTCTGCATAGTGTTGTTGTGAGATTGAGGGCTCGCTGTACTTAAAAGAGTTTACAATGGCAGCCTTCCTCGACATAGAGCAGTTCCCCGAAGCGGCGGTGCTTAAATTAAAAATATTAATAGGTTCTTTTAATGAAGTCAAAAAACCGAGAGAAAAATTTAATTTTTTCACTTTTTAAAGTTTTTTTTATGTCGGGGGTTATTTAAAATGTTGTTTTTGAATAACTTCTTACAATTTTTTTTGTTGTGCGGAAGAGATGATATCCGTACAGTGGATATCACCAGTATTGATACACATTTGTACCCGTTTTATCGTATTTTCCATGACTTCCGGTGACTCCTTAAGGGCTACAAACACGAAGATCTCATGCTTGCTGGCATGAGTCTGTGACTTCAAGTAGATCCAAGGAAAGAAATCTGGGATGGTTAAATCCGGCGATTTTACTGGCCGCACCACACAGTGGCTTTGAATGGATGTAATGGCTCTTCGTGTATCACACGCGAATTTTCATTGCCCCAGAAATGAAGATTTTGCTTGTTGACGTAACCGCTTAAGTGTAAATGCGCCTCGTCGCTCATGATGATTTTCGACACAAAATCGTCCTCTTCGTTGTTGGTTACGGATGGCTTGACAGTAATTCACACGCGACTTACGATCAGCAGGCACTAACTGACGCACTATTTATAAAGGGTCCGCCATCTAACGTTTTTTTTTTTTTTTTTTTTTCAAGTAGTGCTTATTTCGTGAATGGTAACACTTAGCTCATGTCTGATTTGACAGGTAATTAGTTTTATCCTTCCGCTGAACGAATATGGTTGTGTATACGCTTGAACAACGCTTCGCTAAGTGGGCCTGCGATCGACTTACAGAAGATGCCGATTTTGCCAAAAAAATCATCTTTTCAGATGAAGCTCAACTTGATCTTGGCGGGTATGTAAACAAGCAAAATTGTCGCATTTGGAGCACAGAAAACCCGCACGCATACATTGAAAAGCCGGTGCACCCAAAACGAGCCACTGTTTGGTGCGGCAGTCACTAATCATCTCTTGCAGTGAGCAGTCGACTTTGTGCAAGTGAGTGCTATCGGAGCACCATTAGAATACGGGAATTCGAAAACGAATAAGCAAAAGGCGAGTTGGGCTAGTGGAAGAGTACCGGGAATCAAACGCGCGAGTTAGGCGGTTCAACGCCCCTTGGGGAAAAAGATTTTTTTGTTCTTTCCCTCCCCATCTAACAAAGAAACAACAAACAAAGAACGAGACATTCGAGTGGCGGGGTCGATGGACTCCAATCAAAAAATAATGCCGCAAAGTTCGGTACCATTGTCTGGTCAAGAAACAGACCAGACGGTAGCAACAACGAACACTGTGTTTGCGATCCCCGATGACGTAACCAAACGCAAAAGACGACCGAAACTCACAATGAAATTAAAAGCCCGCAAAGCGACAGATAATGGAACAGCAACTCCCTCGATGACAACAGACGAGGGAGGAGTCAGTAGTGATGACTATGACTCACCCGATACGATTAGCACAGACAAACAGTGCTACGAAATTGTAAAAGGGCAAGAGGAAGAAAACCTTGCTAAAGAAGAAGCCGAGCTTGATCGATTAATCAAGGAGTTGATAGCCAAGCGCAACAAAGTGCGACAACAAAAACTACATCAACAACAACAATAACAGCAATTACAGCAGCAACAACAACAACAGCAATTACAGCAGCAACAACAACAACAGCAGTCACAGCAGCTTAAACAACGAAAACAAAAAGAACAACAACAGACAACAATGCCGAAGAAAATTCAGCAAGACCAACAAAAGCAGCAACAACAACAAACGCAGAAGAACCCACAACAACAACAAAAGCAGAAAGAAAAAGAAACGCAGCAGACAAAAAATAAAAAATTCCCCCAATAAACGTAAGTGGGTTAGAAATTAAGGATAGTATTAAGTTATGTAAGTTAGTTTGTAAAAACTTCCACTTAAAAAGATTGAGTGCAAATAAGCATGTCATTATTTGTGAATCCCTAGAGGATTACAACAAGGTACGTGCCGCCCTTGGAAAATCTCAAACGGAGTATTTTACTTACACTCCCAAAGCACAAAAACCAATCACAGTCCTCCTAAAGGGCATAGATCACGAATTCGGGTCGGAAGAACTGATGAATGAGCTACGCAGACACGAGAACGACGAACTCCAGTTCGTTGGAGTCAAGCCCTTCACCACCGCCAAGGCTAGAAGCGGTGATCAGAAACTACCATTTTTCCTGGTGCAGCTCAGTCCCAACAGCAAAATTGATGGCTTAAGAAAAATACGTTTTCTAAGTCACCTAGCTATCACTTGGGATAAATTAAAAAAAAGCAGATCGTGTACTCTAATGTATGCGTTGCCAGAGATTCGGGCATGCCGCTCCTAATTGCAATATGCAGTTCAGGTGTGTAAAATGCGAGAAGGATCACAAACCTGGAGAATGTCCTTTGGGAAGGGAAAAAGTTGAGGACAAATCATTACTTTTCTGTGTACTTTGTAAGAATACGGGGCAGCCTGCTAATTTTAGGGGTTGCCCCAAATTTCAAGAGCTTAGAAAGAAAGTTCAGGCTCGTAAGCAGCAAATCGAAGAAGATAGACTTCAAAAAAGCCGCTCGTTCGCAAAAATCGTTACACCCAATATATCCTTTGCCCAAATGGCAACAGGATCGGGAAACGCAACGAAACAGCAAACGGTAAAGGTCCCTACTAAGGCACCTGAAGCCAATGCGGAGTTAACAGCTGTCCTATTGTCCATAAAAGGACAAATGTCTCAACTCCATAAACAACTAAACGAGCAAGCGGCTCGAATTGATCTCATCTATTCGACTCTGTTTGCAGAGTCTGACATGCCAAGAACATGATGAATACGCCAGACGAGTTGAACCTGAAGATCCTTGCCGTGAATGTTAATTCGCTGGTGAGAATCGAGCGTAATTACACTGTCTAACTTGTTGGTAAATGAAAATCCAGACTTGCTTTTGGCCAGTGAAACTAAACTGAACCAGAAGCATAACTTGGTATACAAAGATTATCATGTAATAAGAAGAGATCGACCCCAGTCCACGCAAGGGGGTGGGGTCGCTCTCCTAATAGAGAAAGGACTGCGTCATAAAATCATATACAGCGGAATAGTACGTAGGTTCCAGGTGCTAGAAGCGTGTATTGTGTGCATACCCCTTCGAAGTCGAAGACGGTTGTACATAGTCTCTCTCTATGCACCGGCAGCCCCTCAATCTACCCAATTTATTAGCGAGCTTGAATCTCTTTTCCGTCAACTACAGCTACAAGCAGAAGCAAATTATTACTTTTTGGCCGGGGATATTAATGCAAAACATGCAGCGTGGGGAAATACATCCTCAAATACCAGAGGTAATCATCTGTTTAACTGGCTAGGTCAAAATACGATTGAGTACCGACTCGATCTACTTGCGACGGAGACCCCTTCATTTCCCAGAGGAGAATCTTTTCTGGACTTAGCCCTTATCGACACGAGAATCATTCTCCGTGACGCGACGCCTCATCTGCGAAATTGTTTACGTGCGGTAGATTACGATAGTGACCACTTCGGACTAGCCGCTGTAATACATATTCCTAATGAGCGAATGGATCTGGAAGAACATAACCAAATGTACATGTTTGATTTTCAAAGAGCACACTGGTTACGTTTTTCAAGATCTTTAAAGCGTGAAATACTTCGTCAAGAAATTGACCCACCAACGAACAGAAACATGACCAATGAAGAGATAGACGACTACCTACTCCAATTTGAGAACGCTATCAAACGAACAATGGATCATAGCATCCCTGAAGCTCAACCTCCGTACGATGTAACCACAAAATACTCTAACCCTACAATTAGAGCTTTACAAAAACATAAAAGTATGCTATTGTCCAGACTAAAACAACTTTACCGACAATTCACTGACAGACGAGACCCGGAGATAAGAACACTGAAGTCGATGATCAAAAATCTTCAACAATTAATCAAAGAAAATTACAGAATATCTATTAGTTTGCATTGGAACAAAAAAATTCGGGCTATAAAACCCAGTGGCCAGAATATGTTCCAGCAAATAAATCAACTATTTAGAAGAAAAGATCATAACGATATTCCTTGTTTGCGAATCCGCCAGACAGACCAGGGACGACAGACACTAATCGGTGCAGGGTTGAATCCAGAAGAAATGTACTCAGACGAAGACGTTTTTGTAATTGAGGATCCACAAGAGAAAGCTGATATAATAGGTTCATACTTCCAAAGAGTGTACATGGTGAATGACTCCGTTCATCCGAACCTCGATCTGGAAAATGAAGCACGGTTAAATCATATACATCTTCTTAATGAAATTGGTGTCTGGCGATCTGAGAATAGTGGTTTCACCACATTCTTCTTCTTTTCCTTTTTATCCCGGCGTCGTTATGGTCAGAAGTGTAGGACCATAACCTTCCCACTTAACTGCATTCCTACTGGTCCGCTTGTGGGTTCCGCCGGTTTGACCTCAGAAAGTAGCGGCAGGCTTCCCGGTTTGGGATTACTTCATCGCTGAGGCCAATCAAATGCTGGTGTTTTTGCATTTGTTTGCACCAATTGTTTTTCGGCCTGCCTTTTTTGCGTGTTGAAATTGGAATGTTGATTGATAACGCCTTTTGGACGGGGTTCAAAAGATCTCTCCTTTGAACATGGCAATACCAACTGAGTCGGTCGCGCTCTATATTTCTTGTGATGGTTTCTTTTACGTGGAGGCTTCCTCGGATCTTTGAACTTCTAATTCTGTCACGCTTTGTTACTCCCGCTGTCATGCGAAGCATCTTCATCTCAGTTGCCGTTAATTTGCTCTCATACTTTTTGTGCATTGTGTGTTTCACCACATTCAATGATGAAAACCCAGCAAATGGAAATATCGCCAGCGAACGATCAATCCACCTGTTCGTCGAAAGAGATGATCTCATGTGCATCCTTGATTCAATGAAAAACAAAAAATCGTCGGGCATTGATGGGATTCCTAGCATAGTATTACGGCATATGCCCGAGGTAGCAGTCGACATATTAGTGACGCTTTTTAATAATATGCTGAATAATGCACATTATCCAGCACATTGGAAAATGGCGGTAGTCCACCCTATTCCCAAAAAGGGGAAGAATAAGAGCTACCCAGCAAATCTTCGGTCAATAAGTTTGCTTCCGAATATTAGCAAGGTTTTTGAGAAGATAATCAAGAAAGCTAACTACTAAAGTGGGTTGAGCACAATAAGGTTCTTCCCGAAAACCAGTTTGGTTTTAGGGCGGGACATGACACTATTCATGCTGCGTCGAAACTGGTGCCCGACATCCAATGGAACAAAAGTAAAAACCAATGCACAGGGGCCTGTCTGGTTGACTTTGAGAAGGCCTTCGACACCGTGTGGCTAGATGGACTTTTCTTAAAATTGACCAGGCTGAATATAAACAAACCGCTGTTATATATGATATATGACATGTTATTAGACAAGAAGTTCGTTGTAAAATATAGCAACGTTACTTCAAGCAGGACTTACCAAATCAAAAACGGTTTACAACAGGGGGCAGTAAATTCTCCTCTGCTTTTTAACATTTACACAAGTGATCTAGTTGGTTCTCTTAGTCACGCTTTGGCGTATGCAGATGATCTAGTGGCATACAGATCGGGTAAAAAAATTGAACTCATCAATTCTCTCTTGCAATATGACTTCGATAAAATTAAAAGATACTGTGATGATTGGAAATTAAAAATCAATTTTCAAAAATCAGAAACAATTCTTTTCAGAACACCATTGAACAGGGCCTCTAGGGATACTAGGCGAAACTGGCGCAAACTGACCATCATTGGACAACAAGGGCAGCCATTGGCGACACGAAATGTAGTGAGATATCTTGGAATTTGGCTTGATCAATATTTATATTTCAATAGACACATAGATGTTGTTCTTGACAAAGCCAAGAAGGCTTTTGCTCTTACGAGAAGATTGTTTCAAAGCAGTCTACTTAACGCTAGGGTAAAAGTCAGATGCTACACGGCTCTCATAAGGCCAATTGTCGCCTATGGCTGTCCTGTGTGGTTCAATGTGGCTCCATTTGATATGGAAAAGCTTCGCTTATACGAAAGGCAATGTCTTCGATGTTGCCTGGGCTTATATCGAACACCAGAGTCACAGTATGTCAAATACTATCCTAACAAGGTTATGTACGATAAGGCTGGGTTGATTAGAATTGATAACTATCTTATTAAATTGACTCGGGGTCATATTGCAAGAGGAATTATAAGCGATAACAGCCTGATCTTTGGGGCTTATTACCCCAACCAGTTATACCACGAGAAGACAAAACTGTCTTGCTTTATTCCACCCGAAGCATTTATCTATTTAGATACTAAGGGCTACATACAGGATGATAATGGTATCCCTCTGATATACCACTTCCGACGCCATGCGAGGGACAGGCGACTCTTATACGACCCGGATGTCGTCGCTCGGTCTGAGTTCTTTCGGTACAGCACCCCGGCTTCAATTCGGGATAAAGAAGACGCGATCAGACAAAAAAGTTTGTTCTGGTGGTTGCATTCACAATCCACTCATGGAAGTGAAATCAATCCATAGGCGGCACGTATATAATAGCGCCAACAATGACCCTTACCTTAAAAGGGTGCAATTAAAGGAATGAACACATGTCCGATGCGACTTACACACTGGACATGTGTTCATCTCATTAATTATAGTTTAAGAATATTTTAGGCTTAGGTTAAGTTTATTTATTTATCTAGTTAATGTAGGTTAAGTTTAGAGTTAAGAAATGAATTATAGTATCTAAGTTTTTTACTAATTTTCTTAGAAATAAGCCATATGTAAGCTAGAGGGCAATAAATGAAAATGAAGTCGAAAGACGTTAAAATTAAGATTCAGATAAGCTTAGAGTGCTCGTTAAGGGCCAGTAAGAAAATGAAGTATAATGTTAAATTAGATTTAAACATTTTGTCTAGTAAGTAAGATTATGAATAATGGAATAAAATGCGATTAGAAAGAAAGAAAAAAACTGTCTGGTGCGGATTTTGGTCCAGAGGCATAATTGGGCCATTTTTCTTCGAAAATGAGCAAGGAGTGGCCGTTACAGTCAATGGCGATCGTTATCGGGCCATGTTGAACGAATTTTTGTTCACAAAAATTGAAGAGGAGGATATTGGCAACATTTGGTTTCAACAGGACGGCGCTACGTGCCACACAGCCGAAGCTACACTCGATGTTTTGCGCCCTGTTTTTGAAGATCGCATTATCAGCCGCAGAGCTGATGTCGTTTGGCCACCTCGGAGCTGCGATTTGACACTGTTGGACTATTATTTGTGGGTTGCCGTCAAAGATAAGTGTTACGCCGACAAGCCAGAGACAATATTCGTGAAGCCATTGGTGAAATACAGCTGCACACAATCGATAATGTGCTTAAAAATTGGACCGATCGTGTAGGCTACTGCATGGCCAGCCGAGGCAGCCATTTGAATGAAATTATTTTCCATTATTAACCGGAGGGATTGTACTTTCAAATAAAAAAAGAAATTTGAGAAAATATTCAGTAGTTTTTTTTATAGCATTTCAGAAAAAAAAAAAAGTTATTTGGCGGACCCTATACTTTGTACGGGAACATGTGTAGGTTTTTCACTAAATTTCGCTGCAGGGTCCGTCTGGTTATGCCGAATTGCGTGGCCCGTTGTCTGGTTGAGGTTGCTTCGTTCTCAGCGACATCGGTAGTCACAGCCGCGATATTCTCGGCCGAACAACTAGTCCGGTAGCGGCCACATCCTGCATGGTCGCCAGTCTGTTCAAGTCTGTTTAAGTCGAGTAGCTAAGCGAAATGTTTGCCCAGTTGGCGCGACACGAATAAGAAATCGGTCAAAAAAATCGACAATTGTTCCACGCTCTTGTGAAGTATAGCGTTCCATTGCTATCTGTTTGTATATTGCAGCTGTCTAGATCACTAATGTCAAATATGATTAAGGTACGACACCATTTTCAAAAATTATAATATCTTTCAATAGGGTGATTCATTTTGCGCCACCTAAAAAAGAGCTAATGGCCTTAAAATGCCTGAACGCCTGATCTTTATAAATTGTAGCAAAGAACCATCTCGATCACGTTAGCTTTCAAACAAAAACAAAATCATTAAAATCGGTCCGTTCGTTCATGAGCTACGATGCCACAGACAGACACACAGACAAACAGACACGTCAAACTTTTAACACCCCTCTTTTTGCGTCGAGGGTTAATAAAAGGCGTGTTTTTGCATATGAATTAGGATCGATCTGCCAAAATAAGAGAAGATAAGATGAGATAAGATCAATATCTGTTTATCGAATAAGTTGGTAGAAGGGTGAAGGAATCTTCACTCATGTCGAGAATTTTATTGTAACTTAGTTCTCTTTTGCATTTCTGCTTTTTTATATGCATGCACATATTGCTTGGTCATCCTAAGTGAGTTTTAACCGTATACATTTTCTCCACTCTCCAAACTGAAACTTATTCGAAACTTTCCTCATTTGGAAATACTTGGTCTTTGAACAAAAAAAAATCTCGTCTTCAAATAACCGTTTGTGTTTGTAATTTTTTTACTTCCATGAACTATATTTACTATCAACCCTCCGTTGGCATCAAAAACCGTTAGCAATCCTCCATACATACATATGTACTTATGTGTGTATATCATATTTTACGTACATATATCTCAACTCGCTAAATTAGTTATGATTCAGCACAAAATATTTCCGTTAATTATCTACGGAATCTTTGTTACAAAACTATAATGAAGAGTCATCGAGGTTAGCAAAGTAGAGGAACAGATGCTTTAAATGGTACACATAACATATCTAAAAAGTAACCGAGCATTTTACTGACAGGGTCGTTCACATTGATTAATGATGCCGGAGGGCAGTGCGCTGACAATACTAAAAGGAAAAGTGTAAAGCCGTGAAATTGGCCAACATTTTAATGATTCTTGCGTGAAATGCAAAAATTAGGGCCTCAGATTGCTGATGAAATGTATTGGTCGACCTGTCAGCGAAGCAATCAAAGCATATGTGTACGTTCGATGTATGGCAAAAGTGGACGTTCCAAAAAGCAATATTTGATGCTTGAGAAGTTTTAATCCTGAACAGACGAAAGTTTTACCAGCAAAAGTAAGGAAATTAAATCTTTCGGTATTACAGAAACTGAACTTTGAGTAAATGTATGTACATTGAGTACGTAGTCACACGGCCACGTAAATAAAAAGGAAATCGTCTTTATAATTTTAACAAGCATACTTAGACAATGTTAAGAACTCTTTTTCTTGGACGACTACTTTACGGACTTTGTCCGAGAACATTCGAAAGTTTCTTTGCAAAATATCAAAAGTTAAACTTTAAAGTGAACTCCCACTTATCAATCTTGGTAGCGAGCCATATCGACAAAAACTAACAATCCAAAAGAAAACTTTTAATTATTTTTGTGTAAAATTTCCAGCAAAAGCTTACTACTATCCAAACAACCGGCTTTGAACCAAGATGCTTTATGCCACAAGTACGAGGAAACAAAAGGGAATGTACGAGTATACCGAACCCATTAAAGGAGCAAAAAGACCACGTACTTTCATATCGGTTAAATGAGGGCCGGAGCCAGCACTTAGAAAACACTTCGATAGCGCTGAAAATGGAAGTAAACAAACCAAGTTTTCGCTTTTTTTTCATTTTTTTTTTCGTCATCATCTCGTTGTTGCTCCTATCTTTTGTTTTTTCTTCATCTTACAAAGTTTGTGGCAAAAGTAATATTTCTGCCGCTGTTTTTCTAATACGAGGTGAAAATTAATGGCATCTTCGGAAAGCATTTTTGTCAATTTGTTATCTCCCCACTGAGTACATAAACAAAATTCTTTATATTGATGATAAACATTTGTTCTTTTCTTTTTCCATACACTCCTACTGTTAGGAAGTAACGACGGATTCAGTTGGTTTATGTTTTGAGCGTTGCCTCCGGCGGAAGTCAGTTGTTATTACGGCGAAAAGTCCGTTGGTTAAACAACACACAAAACAAATCAGAAGGGATGTGACATTTCACGAAGCCCTCGAACCTTACTGCTTTCCAAATTTATCTTAGATACGTTACATACTTACACAGACTTTCTGTCTGTTTTCTTCTTCCAAGGACAATTCGTTCATTCCGTTTTTCATATCACACTTTCAAGGTGTACTCATATATGCATACCACTCCTACATAGGCATTTGATTATGATATACGTACGTACGTATGAGGAGTTTTGTGATGACTTTTCGAAAATTACTTACGGAAGGCAAGAAAGCACTTACGATTTATCTTTAGTTCGACGATACAGTTTTACGACGCAGACGGAATGTTTTCCTTTTTATGACTATGCCCTTGTTTCTATGCCTTTCAAGTTTCCACCGTATCATGGAATGCAGAATTATGAGTTTCTAATTACTAGACACAGAGAACTGAAATGGAAGCATCAAGCTTTTAAAGATAGATAAGTAACCAGTTGAAAGAGCTGGTTAGCTTAAGTCATAAAATTTTTTTTTTGTTTTCGGTTTATATTCACTCTCCTAAAGTGAATCGGTTCGATGTATCTGTCTATCTACAACTAACAAACATACAACGAAACAAAGCATTCGTCATATAAAAATGACATCTGAAGTGTACATAGCTACAGTATATAATGGGGTTTTATAAATTGCCAGATACATATTTATAAGACTGCCTACCTAATATACGTCACATTCTAATTATATAACAATAAGAAATGAACTGAATTTACAGAATTTCAAGGAGCTGACAATGATTCTTTGCCATTTTCATAATCGCACATAACCCAATATGGGAAAAAAAAGATTGAAAGAAATTTCCGCTTCATACATATGGTTGCGCTTTAACTGGAATACAAAAAATTAACAGTTTTACTACAATCTAAAGAATAGATACTAGAATGCATGATTCGAAAATCCAACTATTAGTACTAATTTTACGAATGTACTAGCTACGACCCACTTTCTTCCCTTCCCCAGCGGAACCAACGCATTACTTCGCGAGACTGATTGACAATTAAAGTTCTGCTCTACTCGTACAATGGACATGATGCTCAGCCAGACCATATACCGTTGAATGGAATAAATAATGATCGGAAGGGGCAGTACCTGGGAAATACGGCGGGTGGGTTATGACACCCCATTTAAGCCTTTCCAAACAGGTTTTCACTGATTTTGCAACATTAGTCTACTCTCTCCTGATCCCGCCAAGTCGCAGCTAACATCTGATATGAGTCTTCATAGGGTAATGCCTTCACTTTCCGTCTTCAAACTTCTTCGGTACGCCAGAACATTTTTTACCTACGACATAAAAATCATTATTTTTGAATCATACATACATATGTAGATCGCTGCCATAAAAACTATGAACAAAACAAATTTTTTACACTTCGGCCAACTAACATACGAGTACACTTAAGTTCAAGCTTACCAATAGTACCCCGTTGTAGGTGCATTACCACCTTAACACCTAGTTCTAACATTATAGATGGGGAAACAGAAAAAACTTATTCAAAAGACCCAATATATACCCAAAATATGTATATACCCCACAATATCATCTAAAAGTTGGTTCAAGAAATAAGGTGAGTTTTTTCAATTTCGCGGCCTAAATACAAAACATTCACGTTGGAATGCAAGAAGCATCCGAGGAAAATAATTGGAATTTTATGTATTCCTTCCTTAGGACACATAGTATTGACATATCATTAGTTAAATTCAACTTGGTTAAATCCAACAGATCGTCTTTCTAACTTTGATTATAAATGTTATCGTCTGGATGGAGAAGAGAGAAGTGTTGACGGTGTTGCCGTAGTAGTAAAACGGCCAGTTAACTATTAAGTATTTCCTACCATAAGTACAAAATTAATTGAAACTATTGGTTTTGAAGTTCATTTTGTAAGTTGTTTTTCATTAAAAATCTATACTGCATATTTTCTTCGCCTCACAAACGTATTGATTTTCGCAATGACTTATTAACTTAAAAGACTTTAAGGTCTAGATGTAATTTTAACAACACCTTGGAACTGAAGGACATTATTTGTTATCTGAAAACGAGAAACTCTCCCGGTTTCAGCGGAATGAAAAATGTATGTTTTAAGAACCTTCCAGGCTCTGCTCTTTTTAGCTTAACAGACATCTTCAATAGTTGTCTTAAACTGGGATACTTTCCCAAAAATCAAAAACTTACAAAAAACATTCTAATTTTAAAACCGTATAAAGCTCCTGATCTGTCCTATGGTTATAGACCAATCAGTCTTCTTGACTCGCTTAGCAAGTGCCTTGAAAGGATTATTAAGTACAGAGAGATAGACAACAATGAAATTTTTTCTCCCGAACAATTTGAATTTACAGCTTTTCATAGCACTACCTACCAAGTGCACCGCATTACAAAAGACATAAAAAACAATCTTTCAGGAGGTAAAAGTACTGGCATGGTCTTTTTAGGCAGAAGAAAAACATTTTATACCGTATGGCATGGTGGCTTGCTACACAAACTACTGTGTATCAATATGCCACTATACCTTATCAAAATCATCGTCTTTTCTGTTTTCCCGAAACCTCAGGGTATGTATGAATCATAGCAGCTCAGAGAACAAAATTATTACTCCAAGCATTCCTCAGGGATCTGTCCTTGGCCCAGTTTTATTTAATATGTATGTGCCCGATTTCCCAGCTTGATAAATCGTGATATTGCCTTATTTGCTGTTTTTATTCATCGGGTTCAATTGATTCCGACATCAAAATTGTAGATTAAATACTGCTTTAAATACTATCGAAGCCTATTGTAATAACTGGAAAATTAGAATCAATGCTTCTACGACTCCAACTATCTTTTTTACCCGTAATAGAAAAGTTGTATACTTCCGAGCAACTACCTTCTTCTCAACGATGTTCAGATTGAGTGGAAATCGTGTGCGAAGTATCTATTTAGATAAACGCTTAACGTTCAACCAACATGTACAAGAAATAATTAAAAAGGTGAATGCCACCATAACCATTTATATGTAAAAACTCACAATTGGACATCACCAACAAACCGTTAATGTTTCAAGCCATTATATTTATTCTATGGGTCTCCTGTATGGGATAAATGTGCTAAAAATCATTTAGTCAGGCTCCAAATAACCCACAAAAAATTTAAATGATTCTTGATTTACCCTGGTTTTTCTCAACAGAGGAACTACATTAAGCAGCTGACATAGAAATAGTTAAAACTGAAATTGAAAAACTTAACTATATCATGTGATAATGACTTGATTTCTAATCTGGCTTCATATTGAGTGCAATAAATGCTTGCAACATATAATCGTTTTATGTTTCCGTTTCACACTTATCTATTCATTTATTTTTTCATATTTATAACATATATTTATTTATTTACTTATTTAATTTTTTATGTTATTTATTTATATATTTATTTATTTATTTGTTTATTATATATTTATTCATTTCTTGTTGCATTGTATTATTTATTATTTTTTTTTCCTTTGGGATATAGACGAGTAAATCCATTATTTCGTTAATTATTTGAAATTTGAAATCAACTTTAAAACCACTTCTCTTTCCCTCCAACGTGTGTTTTTTTTTTTTTGCTCTTTTCTGAGGGTTTTCTAAAGCGGCTTTTCCTTCGAACTTATAGGATTCAGTTATTCTAGTAGTAAGATAAATACGCCAAATCTCTGTAATGTAAATGTTATTTCTGCCACAAGAAATACGTATATACATATATACAATACATTCGATCTTCGAAATTTTTATGTCATCTTGGTCCACATGTCCCGTAACATATGCTGATATTGTCAGCTATTTTAGATGTTCACATGTATCCCAACCTACTATAAATTCTTCTAACCTACCCTAGTCTCTGTAAGCCTGCCACTGGCATATGGCAAGCTTTGCCTTAAAGAGGCTGACCTATTAAAGTTAACCACTGACGCAGTCTACTCCAGCCACCAAAAGCGTTGATGCTGTCGGGCGACGTCTCCCCGATCTTGGTGCGACACTGATTTACTAAACTTGAGGCGCTCGGGCTCGCGGAGCGCAACATCATGTTCATAGAGGAGCCGCCGCTCCACAGATTTACGGGCCACGTGGAAGATTAGCGGTACCGCTGATCTATCCTGGATCAGCCCACATTGATCAAAATAAAGGAATGCCTCCGGGGGGACAAAGCCGCTAAGGCGAACTTTCTCGTGGTACATGTAATTAGGGAAGTAAGCCCCGGAGATCAGGTTATTGACCGAAGTCATTGCTCTTGCAACGTGGCTTCGAATCAGCTTTATCAGAAAGTTATCCACCCGTACAATCCTGGCCCTATTGTATAGGACCTCGTTCGAGTAAAATTTCGTGTACTCAGATTCGGGTGTCCTATATAACCCAAGACAAGTTCTGAGACATTGTCTCTCAAGCACTCGAATCTTTTCCATTAAGCTAGCTCTCACATTAAACCACACGGGACATCCATAAGCAATCATGGGCCTGATTAAGGCCATGTAGCAAATTACCTTTACTCTCGAATCAAGTTGGTTGCTATGAAACAGCCATCTTGTAAGAACAAAAGCGCCCCGGGTCCTCGCCAGAGCAGCATCTATATGTTTGTCAAAATATAGATACTGGTCTAGCCAGATCCCAAGGTATCTGACTACACTTTGTTTCGCCAGTGGGCGCCCGTCCTGTCCAAGAATTGAGAACCCGCGCCCGTTTTTTCTAGTGTCTCGGGAGGCCCTAGCCAAAGGCGTTCTGAACAAAATAGTTTCTGATTTCTGGCAGTTGATGTTCAACTTCCAGTCATCACAATACTGCTGAATTTTTTCGAAGTCACGCTGCAAGAGAGTGACATGAAATCGATCGTTGGACCTGATCTGTACGCGATTAAATGGTCCGCATACGCTATTGAATGGTGAAGAGACGCTATCAAATCACTGAAGTAAATTTGAACAGGATCGGCGAGTTCACCGTACCCTGTTGCAGTCCGTTGTTAATATCAAATGTTTGGATAGAAGTCACGTTGGCAATTTTCACTACGAACTTTCTACCTGCTAACATGTCAAAAATCATATATAGCAGTGGTTTACTTATGCCCAGCCGACTGAGCTTGTAATACAGCCCTTCTAACCATACGGTGTCGAAGGCTTTTTCCAAGTCAATCAGACAGGCGCCCGTGTATTGGTTCTTGCATTTGTTCCATTGGATATCTGACACGAGTTTCGACGCAGCATGAATAATATTATGCCCCGCTCTGAAACCGAATTGGTTATCCGGGATGATTTTATTGTCCTCAACCCATTTAGACAGGGCCCTATGGACCACCTCCTCGAATACCTTGCTGATACTCGGAAGGAGACTTATCGACCGGAGATTTGCGGGGTTAGAGGTGTTCTTATGCATTATTCAGTGCATTGTTGAACAGGATGGTGTACCTCTCTACAGCCACTGGCAGAAGGTGCCTAAGCACAACATTGGATATACCGTCGATACCCGCGGATTTTTTTCTCTTCAGTGACTCGAAGATCATCTGGAGATCCCCCGTCGAAATAAACAAGGTGTTCGCCCCTACATTGGTGACGGCATTATTTGCCATGAAATCGTCATCGAATCTAGTAAAACCAAGATTCTCGGATCGCCAATGATCGATATCATTTCTAAGGTAGGAGTGATGAAGTAGAACTCTGTTTTCCAATTCGTGGTTTGGGCGAATGCTATCATTCACCTTATACACTTCCTGGAAGACAGCTCCCACTGTCGCCACCTTCTCCTGAGGATCCTCGATCACGAAGAAATCATCATCCAAGACGGCGCTCTCCGGATCAATGCTGATTGTTTGTAAAAGACGTTCATTGTCTGATGTTCTCGAAAGTTTCAGATCCTGAATGCCATTCTGATTGTTTCTCCGAAATATTTTGTTAATTTGCGGGAACATACTCGCGTTGTTGGAATTTACAGCACGAATTCTGTTGTTCCAATACAAACTTACAGATATTCTGTAATTTTCCTTGATCAACTGTTGGATATTTTTAATCAGTGACTTCAGTAACCTGACCTCCGAGTTTTGTCTGTCGGTAAACCGCCTGTACAAGAGTTTGAGTCTTGTCAGGAGTCTACTTTTTTGTCTGTGCAGTGCGTCGATTATCGCGTTTCGGTACACGTTTGTAGTATCGTTATGTCGTTGGCGAGGTATCGTACTGTCCATCGTCTGCTTAATTTTATCATCTATTTGTCTGAGGTACCTATCGATCTTGCCGTTTGACAGGTTCCTATTGGATGGTGGGAAGGAATCACTCGAAGTGATAATCGTAGGGGCGCATTTGGAAATACTCTGCTATCTCCGCGTCAAGAGAATAAGAGTGAAGAAGAGCAACACACCATCCAACATTGTTTGCGTACAATTTTCATCTCTCTTGCGTAAACAATCTGTAATGAGGAAAATGCGTGAGCACAAAAGCATTTCTTCGTTCAATATTTATGGTCCTGCGAAACATGTTGACAACTCTAACAGCAGCAACAGCAACAATAAGATCTACATGGATGATTCTCTCACTGCTTATTCAAGAATATTACTTAAAAAGGCGAATGAATTCAAAAATAATAAAAAATGTAAGTTTGTTTGGGTGAGAAATGGTTCTGTGCTCATTAGAAAAACGGAAGGCGAGAAAGAAATTATAATTCGTAATCTTGAGGATTTTTTGCAACTTGATAAACAATAAATTTATGTAATTTATCCTATATTTTTTAACTTACCATGACTGATAATTTAAATTTAGTTATAAATCCTCAAGTTAATGTTAATACTAATTCAAATGAATTTAACTGCCTCTGTATAGAACATCCAAACAGTGATAATAATAGTACAGGCTTTTCAGTCATTCACCAGAACATTCGTAGCATGAGAGCTAACTTTGATTCCTTTTTCACTCATCTCGCATCTCTTGACCATTTGCCGGATCTGATATTTCTTTCTGAGATTTGGATTTTCGAAGAAGAAATCTCAGATTATGCAATACCACACTACACATTGTCTGCAAACTGTAATAGTAATTATTCAGCTGGGGGTGTTGCAGTGTTCTTCGGAAATAACTTAAAAGGTTGTGAAGTTAAGATGTGGAAAATTGAAAGTGCGGATATGTTGACTGTATATTGTGAAATTGCTGGCTCACGTTACTGTTTTTGTTGTGTATATAGACTTCATAAGTTTTCAGTAGCTGCGTTCATAGATGAATTTTCCGCTTTCTTAGACAAGCAGACTTGTAAAAATATGGTACTCCTGGGTGATCTTAATATAAACATTCTGTCTGATTCAATAGATGTCGACAACTACTTATCACTGTTGTCCTCATATGGTCTTGAGTCCTTATTGAATCAACCTACCCGCTTAGATTCCTGTCTAGACCATATTTTCATAAGGCTTCATAGAAACAATTTTATAGAATACCAAGTAATGGCCTATGATTTGAATATAACAGATCGTTATTTAACTAGTATTCAATTCGATCATAAAGAATATAAGACTAGCAATTCCTCGTATTTTGGTTTTGATAAAATTGATTTTAATGCTCTTAAAACTAGGCTTAGCTTTGAATTTTGGGATGATGGTTTTAACTCACATGATCCATCCCAAGCCTTTGATACATTCCTTAAAATATTTCAGTCTCACTTATCGTATTGTAGTAATCGTATGAATAAAAAGTGTAATAAGCTCAGATGTATCAAACCGTGGATGACTATCCCTTTACTTAGGAAAATAAAAAAGAAAAAAATGTTATATTCGCTTGTGAAAAAGCATCCCAATAATACAAGGCTTAAAAAATATTACGATAAATTATGTATGGAATTGAAAAATGACATACCAATTTGCAGGGATTCTTACTTTGGGAACAAGTTAACTAAGAATATTGGTAATGCCAAAAAGGAATGGGAAGTGGTCAATGAGATACTAAACAGAACAAAGAAGAATGATGATACAATTTTAGAAATTAATAATGTACTTGTATCTGACCCGTTGTTAGTGTCCAACCTATTTAATGATTTTTTTTCTAATCTGTCCTCTGCACAAGAATTGTCAAATGTAAATGTTTCTTCTTGTCTATGTGAACATTCATTTAATAGAGAATTTCTACAAACCCAAACATTTTTTTTTCAAGAATTTACGGGACTTGAGGTTCATAAGATTATAATGTCGCTTAAATCAACAAGTTCCTCATCTTTTGATCTAGTTTCTAGCTTCGTCCTTAAGCAGATTTCATTTCATATCTCTGATATTCTGAGCTTTATTTTTAATCTTAGTATTAAGCAGGGTATTTTTCCTGAATCACTGAAAACAGCTATAGTGGTGCCACTTCATAAGAAAGGAGATACTTTGACGATCAACAACTATCGTCCCATTTCACTATTATCTGTTTTTTCGAAAATACTCGAAAAGGGTATAAAATCCAGAATCCTTTCGTTTTTCAGTAGGACAAAGTTCTTTAATAACTGTCAGTTTGGCTTTAGAAGTGGTAGGTCGACAGAAAGTGCCTTACTTAAATTCACCGGGGAAATATACGATAGCTTAAATCTATCTCAAACATGTGCAGCCCTATTTATAGATATTACCAAAGCATTTGATACTGTGGATCACACTTTGCTATTAGATAAGTTATATCATGCAGGATTTAGAGGATTTATTCTTGACTGGTTTGCCTCCTACCTATCAAATCGGAAACAGATGGTTAAAATCAAAGATTCCATTAGCTCACCAAAATATGTAAACATGGGAGTTCCGCAGGGATCTGTTTTAGGGCCTATTCTGTTTTTGATTTATGTTAACTCTCTGTTTGTCCAACCGTTTAAAGGCAAAATAACAGCATTTGCTGACGACACCGCTATCTCATACTCCAATAATAACAATTTTAATATATTTCTGGATGTAAACCATGATCTTGAATTACTGAGATTATGGTTTAATCATCATAAACTGGTAATTAGTACTAAAACTAAGTTTATGTTTTTCAACATCAGAAATAAGCACTATCAAGACCTTTCCTTAATGTACCATTCCCCGAGTTGTACACGTTTTAGTTTAGTCTGCTGTCCGAACAACTCAGTCACCTTTGACAGTAACTCCAGTTGTTGCGAATCCTGTTTTGAAATAGAGTGTGTTGAACATTTTAAATATTTGGGCATAATTTTAGATCATAATCTCAGTTGGAAGGATCATACTTGTTATTTGAAACAATACATGAATAGAGTAGTAAAACAGCTATATCATTTAAGTCTATACTGTAATACAACTGTCTTGAAATTAGTTTACAATGGCTTATTAAAATCTAAATTACAGTATGGATTATCTTGCTGGGGAGGTTCTTATTACACGCATATCAAACCCTTAATAAATAAGCAAAAACATGCAGTTAGAGTTATCTGTAGAGTAAGCCGTAACACTCATAGTTTTGAACTTTTCAGAAATCTTGAATTTCTTCCACTAAGGCACTTATACTGCTTTAAAGTCCTAAAAATATTTTTTGAAAAATGTGGATTCTACGCGGTTAGACTACATGATAACTACAACTTGCGTATCAACACCAGAAACTTTGTAACAGTGCCAGCAGTCCGCAAATCGCACTTTTCTAGGTTTTATTTCGTCACTGCGCCTCGACTTTTCAACTTGCTTCCTGATAACATCAGATGTGAAAGAGTGAAAATTGTTTTCTTAGTTGCTATTAAAAAATGGCTTTTCTCGTTTAATTACACGGCTATTGAACAAATTTTTACACCGTTAGTTTAAATGTTAATATGTTCGGATATTCTGCTTTTCATTTTGTATTCCGTCTTCGAAATTTCAACATATTGTTTTTCCCATCAACATTTTATTGAATTTTATGTAATTCTATATTTGAATTGATAGTACATTCGCCTCTTGCCTGGTTGACAACAGAATGTATTTAAAAATTATTTCATTGTTTAATTTATCTAATTATTTTGTTTTTTTTTATTAGCTTTAAGGTTGCAATGGAATAAAGTTTGAAATTATGAATTCGTCTGGTATTGTGATCATGGCACTAAGTCCGCAGTGGTCACTGTCGTATACGAAGGTCCGTAGTTAAAGACCATTCGTTCGTGTCAGCCAGTCTCAGTCGAGAGTCTATCAGCATGAGATCCAGACAGGAGCCGCTCCTTGGATACGACGGACTATCCGTTTCGAGCAATTTGACTCTATATTCACTGTTGCGAAGAACCCACCAATGGTTTAGCAGGCTCCCCCAAGTATTAAGAATGTTATTTCCCCAATCACTATGTTTAGCGTTCAAATCGCCGGTCAGGATGTAGTAGTTTTCCACTAAATTTAAGTGCAGAGATCGAAAAAGTATCTCGGTGCATAGGCAGCTACAATGTACATTTCCTTTCCATTTCGGAGAGGAATGCACACAATGCAGGCCTCTAGCACCTGGAACTTCCGCACTTCACCGCTATATACGACTTTATGCTTTAAATTATTTTTAATGAAGATCGCGACTCCTCCGCCACGTGTGTCGGTCCCTTCGTATTATTTTATAAGAACTGTGCCAGATTTTCTGCTTCTGATTTAGCTTTTTTCGCTAATCAAAAGTACATCGGGGCTTTCGTCCTGCAACAGGTTGAAAAGTACGGCTCTTCGCTCAATCCTTATAAACAGGCACCGGGGCTTTGGGCGCAGCCGTGTGTTTTTGTACCGTCTGTCCCAGACCTGCCGCCATTTGGGCGTAGGTCATTTGGGGTGTGACGGCTGGTGTTTCTAAGCGACCCGAGAAACGTTTCCCCTCAGATTTCTGCTTACGAGCCAGATTTGTTTTTTTTCATATCTTGGAACTTAGGACATCCCCGATAGTTTGCAGGGTGTCCACGGTTCCTACAGAGCACGCACTCGAGCTGCTCCCTGTTCGCGACCTTGTCCGCGGTCAGATCGCATTCTTCGTTCCTGTGGTTCTTTGCACACTTAACACATCGAGGCTGCATTTCGCAGTCCGACGCGGCGTGCCCGAACCTTTGGCAGCGGATACATTGTAAGATGGTTCCTTGCCTTTTTACTTTTTCCCATGTTACACGCTGGGAAGCCAAGGAAGTAATAGACCTTAGCCTCTCCAGCTTGCTGTTGGGTGCGAACTCTACCAGGAAGAAGGGCAATACCCGCTTCTCCCGTTTAGCTCGCGCGCGCCGTGGTAAACGTCTTGACCCCCGCGAATTTGAGGTCGTCGCTCTCGAACTCTTTGATCTCTAAGAGCATTTCCTCGGGGTCAGTGATCGAGTGTACACCTTTGAGGAGCATCGATCGCAGCCTCTCGGCCTTGTGGGTAAAGGAGAAGAATTCCGTCGTGGTCTCCTTTAAAAGGTCCTTGACTCGCTTATACTGCTCCAGGGTGGTGCACTGGATAGCATAGCGGTTTTCGCCTATACTTTTAAATACAAAGTTATCAACACCAATGACATACTTACATAGATCTATTGTTTCTCGTAGGGCCGTAGTATGGGTAAAGATGGGTGGTACTTTGTCCTTAGTAGGAGGTGGTTGATGCAGTTGTTGTTGCTGCTGTGGCTGTTGTTGCTGTTGCGGCTGTTGTTGTTGTTGCGGCTGTTGTTGTTTCTGCGGCTGTTGATGCTGCTGCTGCTGTTTCCGTTGCTGCTGTTTCTGCTGCGGCTGCTTCTGTTGTGGTTGCTTTTGTTGCAGCTGCTTTTGTGGCGGTTGCTGTAGTTGTGTTTCTTGTTGTCGCTGTATTGGAGTTGTTTTAGCCCGCTCTCTTTCCCTCTGACGCATTTCGGAGAGCCTATCAACTACGGCCTTTAATTTAGCGCGTAGAATGCATTCCTCATTTTCAAGTTCCCGTTCCTCCTCCGCTAACTAACTTGCAAGGGCGGCGAAGATGTTGTTTTCTCCTGTTTAGTGACCCCCGGAGAAGTTGGTAACATCACTTTCCACGGAGAGTGGTTCCGGCACTTCTGTTGATGATGATTTTGCCCCCTCCCTCGCTTCGACCCGTAGTTTTTCTGTCGAAGCGGAGAGGGAGGGGCGTTTAAGTAGATTACTCCGTGGTGTCAGCTTTCGTCTTTTCTTGATGACATCGGTCATCAGAACGGTGGACGGAGTTGCGAAGTCGGATAGATCATCCGACTCCGACTCCGTTAGACGAACGGGATTTCTCCCGACGTCTTTAGACATTTTTTCCTGCTACTTCTGATGAGCTAAGTAGCAGGTCCGAGCACTTTACCGCTGTGCTAACTATTGGCGACACCACCCAACACGCACTTGAGTGTTTAAATAATTTTTCAGATTTTTTTTTAATTTTTGATTTTCCGTTTTTTTACTTTTTTATTTTTTCATTATTTGCTGTTACTCACACAGCTTACTGAGCAAGAATGACTCTCCCATAGATAATACGCATTTAATGTTTATTGCCGATTCCGAACGAAAAATTTCAAAAAGCTTTTTCTATACTAGTACTCGTATAACACACAAGTATAAGTCTTCGCTTATTTTTTATTTACCTTTCCATGCAACTATTTATAATTTCCAAGTCGCTTTATAATCAAACATACTGAATTTACAGACCTGCTCATCACTTGTATTTGTTAATATGCATTGTAATATACATATAATAAATACATAAGCTAATATATTGTTTAAAGCTCAGAATATACCAGTACCCCAAAACCTTTCCCAGATAACGAATAAATGACAGAACGTATTCAATTATATTCATAGTAAAATTACTTGACTGAAGGTACTCTAAAGGAATCATTGTCAAGAATCATCTTCTTCATTAAGCCCGAACACAAAATATCCCAGCATCCACGCTATTCCATACCCTTTTTGAAATTGGTGAATTCACCATCTATGACCAACTCTCATGCCCAAAAGAGGTTTTACTAGTCCCAATTTTCTGGGCTACTGCCCACCTAATGAGATGAAAGTCAGTATCGAAATATTTCTATATGTATACTTTATCTTTGCAGATGATATATTTTTAAGAGGCTTATCACCAGAATAAGAAGCCAGAAGAGATGAAAAAAACCTAATATTTATGACATTTTTATAACCACATGCATCCATACACGTGGAGCATTTAGTTTATAAGGGCATCATTCGTGGGATGCCTTTGGCGGCTAGTACGATGACTTTTTTATACAATGAAGGAAATGCAATAATCTCCAACGTCAACTAGCACAGTGAACGTTAAGGTAATATTTCATGCTGAATTAATCCTTGGAATTTGTGTCATCATAAATTAGCTTTTTCCACTGAACTTAATTATAGAATTTTCAAATCCGTAGCTCCTCCGGCCACTTGGTGGATAGTCGCAAGTTCCCCAAAAGCATTTATTCATTATTACATGAACATAAACATGGATGTATAATGGTTTTTTTTATTTTCAACTTTCTACTGAAAATGAAAAAGTGCACGGGTTCGAGGTTCATATGCGCAGGTTTTAAAGATAGGAATTTAATTAACTCAAATTAGCATAAATATGCTAAATTGTTAAATGAAACTAATGTGATGTTGACTTAAAGATAAAGGAAACCATAAAGTGAGACTAACGAGTCAATTGACACCTTCACGTTACCCTTTCTCAATCATGCGTTGTTTCTTTTTTTTATGAAATTTTAATTTTAATTCCTTGATGTCTGTCTTGGGAGAATGTGTTAATTGGCTTATGGTTTACCGACCGTGTCGGTGGTAAGCCCTTTCGCGCTACTGGCGTTCCATGTTATTCTTTGTTGACAATGGTATAGTGAAATGCCGCTTTGAATCTAACATCTAAATTCAATTTTATGACTTTGATGTTAGCCCGAATTATGCGGTTTTCTACAAATAAGAAGCAGGTCGGTTTGATTGCAATGGTTGTACAATTCACTGAAAGCGATTGGTTGCTCATAAGGATACATACATACATACAAATTCACGAAACTTTGAGTCATAATGCAGGGGTTTGTATCGAAAATTTGACAGCCGTATCACCATTTTTTATCTTGTTTCCCATCCTCTCATAAGAACAACTTCTTTTTAAACTCGTAATACAGTACACTCTCGGTAGAGTGAACATCGCTTGAGTGAACAATCCAATATAGTGAACACAGAAAATTTTATACAGAGTGAACAAGTAAACCTCTTTAGAGTGAACCCATATTTTTATGACGAATAAACCAGCTACAAAGAATGCACAATCTTTCGAGAAAATTTACCGCTTGTTTTGTCTGTCATCGTTCTCAGTTTTACATCCTGGGGTGGGTAAATATTCTCTTGAAATTTCTTCAAATGAGTTGCAAGGAGTTGTTGCAATAAGGATAAAGTCCTTGCCATTCGAATTTTACAAAAAATAAAAACAAAATTCAAAGTGTTTCGGACACAGTATTGGCAAAAAAATATAGAATAGCCAAATCGACTATATGTGCTATTCACAAAAAGAAGGCCGATATTATAGCAACTGGGGCTAATAGAAGAACGCTGAAAGCATCTGAACTGCCTGAGATGGAAAAGGCGCTTTATAAATGGTTCCTAGAACAGCGGAGGATGAATTTATTTATACTTAAGTGGCTTAATCCTAAAGCAAAAATAAATAAAAGCCTGCACGGCAACGAGTCCACCTTCATAGCAAGTGACGGTTTGGTGCAAAAACTTAAAAAGAGGTTTGGTGTTCGGTATCTTAAAATATCCGGGGAAAAATTGTCTTCACAACCAGAACTTGTGCGTCCATTTAAGAGGCAATTTAAGAAAAGAATTCAAGATTTGGATCTGAAACCAGACCAAATTTATAACGCCGATGAGTCGGGGCTTCTACCAGGGAAAACGTATCAACTGAGAAAATTGCTCCTGGACGAAAAACAGGGAAGCAAAAGATAACTTTTTTAGGATGCATTAATGCCACAGGTCGGCACAAATTGAAGCCGCTAGTGATAGGCGAAAAACCCTCGTCCATTCACGAACGTATGCTTACCTGTACATTGCAGAAGCTCAAAATCAGCTTGGATTACTGGAGTCATTTTTAAAGACTGGTTCAGTTATGTTCCCGAAGTTACAAATTTGCTTAAAAAAGACGGCTTATCCGTCAAAACCTTACTTATTTAATTCTCGTTATACACTTGTGGATTACCCGTACTATTGCACTAGAATTTGCACGCTCGGTAATGTGAACAATCTCGCTCATATGAACAGGCTTGGTTTTTATTAGTTCACTCTACCGAGAGTGTACTGTATTTCCTTTTTTTTTTAATGTTTTCAAAATATGTGAAAAAGCTCTGACAGTTTCCGATTAAGTTTTAGCTAAAATACCTTTATTAGCGTTAATAAAGAACACGACAACAAGTTGACGAAAGTTCTTCACAGTCATATGGTTTTCTTTTTCATGTACATGTGGGAATCCACCATCACATGATAAACTTGGGCATCTTCTCCTAACGGTTCCTCAAATAAAATAAAATAAGCACAAGGTGCATAATTGTGCAATATAAGCACAAAAACTTTCTAAGCCATACGAGGGTGGTCCGATAAGTACATAGCCTCACCGCCAGATGGCGCCAATATCGCAAGAGCAACTATCGTGTACATTCTAATAGACGGCTACTGTCGAAATTACAGCCGTATCGGACTCGTAGTTTTGTTTTGACCGCGTGTGAAAGCGGGAGTTTCCGCGGATTTTAGAAAAATGAAAAAAGAGCAATATCGGTCGGTGATTCGATTCTTGTTTTTAGAAGGGAAATCGCGCAGCGAAATAAAAGAGCGTTAGGATGCTGTGTACCGTGACTCTTCTCCTTCGATGGCGACCATCAAAAATTGGTTTAACGAGTTTCAACGTGGTCGCACGTCGGTTTTTAATGAGCCACGTCCAGGTGCCCCGAAAACGGCTACCACGGATGATAACGTGACAAAAATCCACGTTCTCGAATTGACAGATCGCCGATAGCTGAGACAGTAGGCATTTCAAAAGATCGCGTGGGTCATATCCTGCATGAAATTTTGGGCTTGAGAAAGCTGTCGGCGCGATGGGTGCCACGTTTGCTCACACCGGACAACAAGCGCAACCGTGAGACCACTTCAGAGCAGTGTATGACGCTGTTTAAGCGCAATCCGAAGGAGTTTCTGCGTCCTTTCGTGACAGCCGACGAAACATGGATTCACTGGTACACACCAGAGACCAAGGAACAGTCGAAACAGTGCACTTCCCCCGGCCAACGTGCTCCGAAGAAGGCGAAGACTGTCCCATCGGCCGGAAAGGTGATGGCCACCGTTTTCTGGGATTCACGAGATGTGATCCACATCGGAGAAGGGCAAAACGGTCACAGGGCTGTACTATGCCAAATTATTATAATTATTGGGCTGATTCGAAGCCGAATCGAAGAAAAAACGGCCACTTGGCAAAGAAAAAAGTGCTCACCATGATAACGCATTCGCCACGACCAAATTGGTCGAATTGGGCTACGAACTGCTGCCCCATCCACCGTATTCTCCAGATTTGGCCCCGAGCGACTTCTTTTTGTTTCCAAACTTGAAAAAGTCACTCGCCGGGCAGAAATTTCAGTCGAATGAGGAGGTCATCGCCGCCACGGGGGCCTACTTTGCAAACCTCGAGACAACGTATTTTCGTATAATCGTATAATCGTCATTTGCGGGAACCTTTACTTTTAGCCCCCAATCCAAAATAATATGCTACCGAGGCGCATCGAATAAATATAAAAATATAGAACGTGGTCCTAATCATAGGATAAAGGTATCCTGAATGGTTTCAACGCTAAAAAGTGGTGATTTCGTCTGGGAAAACAGGGGTTCTTCGACCAGTGGAAAAGTTTGAAGGCGCAAGTGGAAATATTATTGGACCAGCTATTTTCCATCGACTGAAAGCATGCGAGTGAGCACGAGAAACGTCGTGTTTTCTGCATCATATTATAGGCGATTATAAAAAATGATCGTGGTGTCAATAATTAGGGTAATAAGCCTCAAGGATTAGGTTTGTCGATTGTCATAGCCGTTGCATAGTGCTTCCGACTCCTTTTTACCAGAAAATTGTTGGTTTTATCTAGGCCTACTTCGTCATAAAGGACCTTATTAGAGTAACAGTTAATGAGCTGAGACAGTGGCGGTCTGTACATTAAAAAAGAAACCATAGACATAGTCTCTCAAACACACGTATCGATTCTTTATAACGTGGCGGCATATTATTCCACAGCGAACAACGCCTTATCATTAATAGGATTAGGTAAATATAATTTTTATCCTGCAATCAAGTTGACTGCTGTGCAAGAGATTCCTTTTCATACCAAAGGCTATTTTAGCTCCAGCAGGACAAGCTACGAGTATATACCTATTGAAATATAGATATTGGTAAAGTTAGATACCAAGACATCTAATTGAGTTTTCTCACCGCTTATGGTTGTCCATGTTGCTCAACAACCGCTAGTTTCCTCCAATTCTTTTTGATATCCCATGTGATCCTATATGGTGTAGAACTAAAGAATATCTTTTCCGACTTTTGGAAGTATTTTTTTAACTTCAACTCATCGCAGTATCTTTTAATATTATCGAATAGATCTGATAGGGTGGACCGCTGCGCTGAGCAATGAATATTATTCAGAGCGTTGTTTAACAGCTTGTTGAGATTATGTGCTTCTTTATTTGGCAGTTGTCTTAAAACGACGTATGGAATAACATCTTTTGCCGTCGACTTCTTATTTTAAGTGTGTTCAGAATACACAGAAGTTCAGCCTTTCTCTCAAACCAACGGGTATAAATTCGCTCCTTGGTAACAATGCTGTTCGTAAGGTTTTCAATATTGAATACGGTGAATCCGTTATTCTCCGATCACTGATTGCCTATTTCTCCATGAAGCTGTGAATGCAACAAAAAGGCTGCATTTTCCAAGTCATAATTGCGAAGAACAGATCTATTCATCGTATACACAGACTCGGAAAAAGCACGGAAAAGCACGATCGAAGTGATATTCTGCTGTGGATCCTCGACCTAAAAAAACGTCAACAGTTACCATCGACATTCTCTGGAGATTGCTCACGTTCCGAAGATTCTCTGCATTGTCTGTCATTCGGGAGATTCTGACATATGTAATTCTCTTAAATTTATTTTATTTTCGGAAACATGCACGGACTAGGAGTATTTTAATTTAAAGAACGAACTTGATTGCCCCAATGCAATCTTACAGATTTCTATAATTTTCTTTTAATAACTATTGGAGATTTTTGATCTTCGATTTCAATCCTCTTACCATATATCCGGATCCTCAAAGTCTATATTGCTGTTTAAGCCTCGAGAAAGAACAATACTTTTTTCCTGTGAAACATACCGAATGTTTGTGTCTTATAGATATTTGTCGGTATGATCGCTAGTCGGGATTATACGTGGGATGGTTTTGTCAATTGTTGTTTTTTAATATTCGTAGGTACATACTGGTTCGTACTACTTCAGTTGCGAAAGTTCGTTGGATATTGCTATAATTGTGACGAATCCATAATGGTCAATGTTATACTCGATGTTTCGATGGCTTTCAACTGTTGTGATTTGGATTAGTCAGTTCAAGTCGTGCGTTTGTTAACGCTAAAACCAAGAAAGTGCTGATTCTTGGAAAGGACCTCCTCCGCTAAAAATATTTTGGTCGTCAGCAAATAGAAAAAAGTAACTTCGTAGATATGGAGATAGGTCGTTTAACTGGCTGCCTTGAGTAACTGCTGTAGAGCAATAAATTGAAGTAGAGCCCAAGAAGTTAAATTTTCAAGATCAGTACGTTATGATGAACGCGGTCAAACGCTTTGGAAAAGTTGGTGTAGGTATGCAACGTCGACTTAACAATATTTTTTAGTTAATATTAAATACATTTTAATCTTTAAATTTAAAATTAAAGCATAAATCTTGGGAATAAACTGAAGTTTAGCAATGGTTAATAATTTTCGGCGGATTTTTTTCAAGTCAGCTTTATAAAGGGTCCGCCATCTAACGTTTTTTTTTTCAAGTAGTGCTTATTTCGTGAATGGTAACACTTAGCTCATGTCTGATTTGACAGATAATTAGTTTTATCCTTCCGCTGAACGAATGTGGTTGTGTATACGCTTGAACAATGCTGGGAAATATTGCGACATTACTTTGAAAATCATGGTAATGTTGCAGAATGTGAAAAAATGAAAAAATTATCTTTTCAGATGTAGCTCATTTGATCTTGGCGGGTATGTAAACAAGCAAAATTGTCGCATTTGGGGCACAGAAAACCCGCACGCATACATTGAAAAGCCGGTGCACTCAAAACGAGCCACTGTTTGGTGCGGATTTTGGTCCAGAGGCATAATTGGGCCATTTTTCTTCGAAAATGAGCAAGGAGTGGCCGTTACAGTCAATGGCGATCGTTATCGGGCCATGTTGAGCGAATTTTTGTTCACAAAAATTGAAGAGGAGGATATTGGCAACATTTGGTTTCAACAGGAAGGCGCTACGTGCCACACAGCCGAAGTACACTCGATGTTTTGCGCCCTGTTTTTGAAGATCGCATTATCAGCCGCAGAGCTGATGTCGTTTGGCCACCTCGGAGCTGCGATTTGACATCGTTGGACTATTATTTGTGGGGTGCCGTCAAAGATAAGTGTTACGCCGACAAGCCAGAGACAATTGACGCTTTAAAGGACAATATTCGTGAAGCCATTGGTGAAATACAGCTGCACACAATCGATAATGTGCTTAAAAATTTGACCGATCGTGTAGGCTACTGCATGGCCAGCCGAGGCAGCCATTTGAATGAAATTATTTTCCATTATTAACCAGAAGGATTGTACTTTCAAATAAAAAAAGAAATTTGAGAAAATATTCAGTAGTTTTTTTTATAGCATTTTCAAAAAAAAAAAAGTTATTTGGCGGACCCTATAGAAGAGCACAATAAAAGAGGATTTCCAGCGGAAAATGAATAGATCATTAAAAACAATCAATGATACAGCTGAAGGGGGGGTACAACTCAAGGAGAAATTCACTGATAAAATCGTAATCACGTAACACGTTATTTCTTCATTTACTGAACATGTGCTATTCTCATCCCAATTATTCAGACGGTGCCAAAAATACCCTTGCTCTAACCAAGAAAGTCTAAAACCTCTTTACGATTAATGATCTCCATTTTATTTAATTAATTTTTTGTATTACTGATAAGACATTTTGTTTATCTTCCACTATCATATTTTACTGTTATTTAAAATTCTCATAACACACAAAAACATAGCGGATTTCTTGGGGAGACTCGTTACAGCACATGTTAATATATGTAGTCCCATTTGCATGATTTTTTTTTTACTAGCTCTTAACAAATGTGTGGAATGTGTGCGCTAATATGTTTACTCGTAAATATGTTTTTCTCCATGTAAATAACTACTCTTCTAATGTGAATATGTTTGTATCCATACTTAATCTCAAGTGAAATTTAGTTTTGAAATTGAAGTGTTCCCACAAAAACCCAATCAGAAGGCCTAATTGGTCCGAGTGCTGTGTTGAGTATTTAATTTAGGAAAAATTATACTAATGCACTTGAGTTTCAAAACACCGAAGATATTTTCTGAATTTCACAAAGAAGAAAAAGATTGTATTTTCAATAGACTGTTCACGTCTGTTGGTTCATTTTTCCATTGCCATCCATCCATCCATCCATCCATGTACTCGTAAGTACGTATTTATACATACATATATGTATATGTATTCCAAATGTGGAAGCTGCCCGAAATCATCCCAGACATTTTTGAAACGATTAGGTCACATAAACGAAAGCCAGTGGTAATGCAGATTGTCAATTAAGGTTAATTTAGCCTTTTAGGAAAGCTTCTATTAATTTCCGATATACATATTTCATGTTTCGTAATGATGCTGGTAGGGTTCAATGAATTCATTCATTCATTCGATATATTGTATTTAATTGCCCGGTATTATGCCCAATGGTCTCAATAGCTTTGAATAAGGGTGCATTTGAGAAGTTGTACTCGTATATTTAATTGCAGACATACTGTTTTCGTTGCCTCCTTAGAATATGGTATAAGGTCAATGTATTCAACTGTTTCAGAAGTATAGTGATGTCTAGTATATATTTCCACTATTTGAATTTTGACCTGGTTTCACAGAAAACAAGATTCACCTGATATTGAATAATGTGGTCGAACAAACTACTTAGCAAAGCAATGACCTTATATTGCTCTTGGCAATGGCAAACGAATACCTTAACGAAACCGAAAACCAAATAGACAGCAGTTGTTATAACAATATTTAGTAGTGATCGTCGCTTTTTGGAAGGTCCTTAAGATAACAATATTTAGTAGTGATCGTCGCTTTTTGGAAGGTCCTTAAGAAATATTTCGAACCACTGCAGGTGGAAATATTTTTTTCACAAATAATATAGTCCGAGTTTACAGTGAAGACAAATTAGCAGGGATTTAAAACCCCCAAATGACAAATGGCGATATTTTCCACTTTGATATTTGTAAAGTACATAGGTACAGAATACCCGTTAACAACTCATGGAATGGAATTACTCCTCAAGCTATAAGAGCCTGGGAGAACACAAAAGGCCAATTTAGCGGTAGATCGAAGAAATCGTCGCAATCAGAAGGAGAAGACGACAACACAACGGGGAAACTTCTAGAATAAATGATGAAGGCCCGACTTACCACGACAATCCAGAGCGCAGTCGTGACAATCGATAAAGTGCTCAAGGCGCTACAATGTGCCTATCAAGGCAACCACTACTCGAGAAAAGTGATCGAGTGTTGGCAGTCTTAGTCATAAGGAATGCATATAACTCAATAAGCTGGGCAGATATTCGGGGATCTCTGAAAAACATCTTCCGAATACCACAATACCTGTTCCACATACTAAATAACTACCTTAAAGGCCGGGAATTACTTTGTCACACCATAGAGGGACGGCGCTGGAAGAACATTACAGCCAGGGCAGGGCTCAATACTGGGACCGAATATTTCCCATGACGAACCCCCCGGAGAGAGAGGTCAGAAAATACCTTTTTCATAGGATACGGATACTCAGGTGACGTCGGAGAAGATATCACCAGTGGAAGCTTAATCAGGTCATGAGATGAGTGCAGGGGTGGCGGACGATGGCCTAAAACTGGCAACTGAGAAGAGCAAGATAGTTTTATTAACTTCCATGCCACATTGAATTACAAGTAGGTACAGAGAAAACCACCAGAAAGAACGCTCTATGACCCTGGATTTTAGAGCGAGCAGCATAAGTTGTAACGTTTCTTAGCAGGTATATGGCGAATATTGGGGATCCAAAAATGAGTATATCTCTCCATTCTCTGAGATATGGGCCGAGGCACTCAGCCTGGAAAAATACAGGGAGATAATGGTGCCAGTATAGAGGCAAGAAGCCCCACGGGGCACTAGCTCTTATCGCACCGTATCGAAGCCAGCCGTGCTTGTGGTAGCAGGTGTAATCCATTTCGATCTGCTAGCTACAAAGAAAAAGTATATTTATGACAAAAAGACGGAGATGAGAGTCGAAGCGGCTCTGGCTGCTACCATTTCCATATCATTTTAAAAGAATAAACGAAAGAAAATCGAAATAAACATTCAGGAAAACAATCATGAAAGTCATGAAAATAACTTACAATGTGGAAATGAAGAAATAATAATAATTAAAGTTTGAGCGTCGCCACAAAAAGATATCGCGAAGTTTAAAGGAGCTCTGTCATTGACAGCCTTGACAGAAGCTAACACGCGTGACAATATGTTAAAGGTAGCTGGAAATAAGTATACTGCTTCAAGTTAACAATGTTCCAACTGACACCCCGAAAAGTTAACTCAAAAACTGTTTTTCGAAAAAAGGCGGGATATAACCCGAAAGAACTAGATTTTTCTAAGAACAGGTTATTGATTTTTAGATACCATGATATTGAAACACACTAACGTACCATCATTATGAGCGAGATGTTTTTTATTTTTGATAGGTATCGATGTTGTTTAATAGAGCTATTAATTTTGGAAAAGTCTTCAGTTTCTAAGTATTATGATAAAAAAGGCTTTCGCCACCTTACCACTCGGTGGCAGGCTGGTTCTACAAGCTCAGTAGGCTAGGCACACCAAATTATCTTCTATACATGATTGACGTAATGAGTGGAAGGAAGTTTTTTGGTAAATCTAACAACATAACTTTGATCCGCTGCAGTGTGAATTCGATTCACATTAAGAAATATTGCGATAATTGATAGCGAAAAAATCACTTCCAAAAGTCGGAAACGATACTGTGTAGGTCTCCGTTGTATGAGGCCTCTAGGGAAATTAGCCGCAGGGTAAAAAGCATATGCCTCGTGGCCCTAATAAAGCCCATCATTGCATATGGTTGTGGTTTAATGTAGAAGCATCTTCTCTGGAGAAGATTCATGTGTTCGAAGGATAGTGCCTTATCCCTTTTTATTAGAATATACAGAATGCCAGAATCCTGGTTCTTAACCAATTAACTGATTCGACTTTGTTGGAAAATGTGACCTAATATGTGATTTTAATATTTTTATTTCGTTATTTATTTCATGAATACATTTATATTAACATAAGTAGGAACCAGTTAAGTGCCAGGATTCTGGCATTCTGTATATTCTAATAAAAAGGGATAAGGCACTATCCTTTGAACCCATGAATCTTCCCCAGAGAAGATGCTTCTACATTAAACCACAACCATATGCAATTAGATTTTTAACTTATTTCAAACAAACTCATTTTTTACTCGATAATTTCATATAATTGTTGACTGTTTTATTTAAAATATTTTTAAGGACAGTTTTTCTATTCCCCCCAAAAGATAAGTTTATTTCTGTGCTTTGTTACAAGTTCGAAAACTATTCTAGGAAAGTATTTAGAACATAGGCAAACCAATATAGTTACATTTGTTGTTCGGGTTTTTGCTAATTGACTGACCTTCGTATTAGTTCGGTCCAGCTGATTTTGACGCTAGTAAGTATTAACTAGCCAATAGATTATGAAACATTCACTTCAACATATAAAGTTAGTGAATGTTATAATTTGCAATACCTCCACACTGTTCTAGTCTATGATATTGAGTGATGATATTCAGTGCGAATGTTTCAGAGCTATTAAAAATAATGGGTTTGAAAACTTTTACTATTATCGGTTCCTTATTGTAACTAATAAAACTTAGCCGGGAAAGATTTACTGCATTTTTGTTCTACAATTAATACTATTTAGCTATGCCCAAAAATATTTTCAGGTTGAAATATTGTTTCCTGGTCACTCCACGTCGATATTAACTGCTCAGAATGCTGAAGAACCACAAATGGTGAGTGTTCAAGTATGAGCATTGGAGGCCTCGGCAAGTGGGTTAGATAAAAGAAAAGTGTCACTTTCGCACACTTTCTTCACACTCTTTGATTATGCATTATCTACTTACTCCTGATTTTGAAGGATCCAACAATTCACACGACAAAATAGGGCAGGACATTTCGAATTCAAGAGCTGAGAGCTGAGAGCTGACATTTACAATTGTAATGATCTTACTTGTGATACATGGTTAAGTCTGTTGTGTGTTATTCGACCAAGGAAAAATGCTTATTTGAAAAGCGTCCAGATTGGCTTACATAGACACCGTGTGGCTAGATGGACTTTTCTTGAAATTAGCCAGGCTGAATATGAACAAACCGCTGTTATATATGATATATGACATGTTACTTACCAAATCAAAAACGGTTTACAACCAGGGGCAATAAATTCTTTTTAACATTTACACAAGTGATCTAGTTGGTTCTCTTAGTCATGCTTTGGCGTATGCAGATGATCTAGTGGCATACAGATCGGGTAAAAAAATTGAAATCATCAATTCGCTCTTGCAATATGACTTCGATAAAATTAAAAGATACTGTGATGATTGGAAATTAAAAATCAATTTTCAAAAATCAGAAACAATTCTTTTCAGAACACCATTGAACAGGGCCTCTGGGGATACTAGGCGAAATTGGCGCAAATTGACCATCATTGGACAACAAGGGCAGCCATTGGCGACACGAAATGTAGTGAGGTATCTTGGAATTTGGCTTGATCAATATTTATATTTCAATAGACACATAGATATTGTTCTTGACAAAGCCAAGAAGGCTTTTGCTCTTACGAGAAGATTGTTTCAAAGCAGTCTACTTGACGCTAGTGTAAAAGTCAGATGCTATACGGCTCTCATAAGGCCAATTGTCGCCTATGGCTGTCCTTTTGTGGCTCCATTTGATATGGAAAAGCTTCGCTTATACGAAAGGCAATGTCTTCGATGTTGCCTGGGCTTATATCGAACACCAGAGTCACAGTATGTCAAATACTATCCTAACAAGGTTATGTACGATAAGGCTGGGTTGATTAGAATTGATAACTATCTTATTAAATTGACTCGGGGTCATATTGCAAGAGGAATTATGAGCGATAACAGCCTGATCTTTGGGGCTTATTACCCCAACCAGTTATACCACGAAAAGACAAAACTGCCTGGCTTTATTCCACCCGAAGCATTTATCTATTTAGATACTAAGGGCAACATACAGGATGATAATGGTATCCCTCTGATATACCACTTCCGACGCCATGCGAGGGACAGGCGACTCTTATACGACCCGGATGTCGTCGCTCGGTCTGAGTTCTTTCGGTACAGCACCCCGGCTTCAATTCGGGATAAAGAAGACGCGATCAGACAAAAAAGTTTGTTCTGGTGGTTGCATTCACAATCCACTCATGGAAGTGAAATCAATCCATAGGCGGCACGTATACATATAATAGCGCCAACAACGACCCTTACCTTAAAAGGGTGCAATTAAAGGGATGAACACATGTCCGATGCGACTTACACACTGGACATGTGTTCATCTCATTAATTATAGTTTAAGAATATTTTAGGCTTGGGTTATTTATTTATTTATCTAGTTAAGGTAGGTTAAGTTTAGAATTAAGAAATGAATTATAGTATCTAAGTTTTTTACTAATTTTCTTAGAAATAAGCCATAGCTAGACGGCAATAAATGAAAATGAAGTCGAAAGACGTTAAAAGATTTAGATAAGCTTAGAGTGCTCGTTAAGAGCCAGTAAGAAAATGAAGTATAATGTTAAATTAGATTTAAGCATTTTGTCTAGTAAGTAAGATTATGAATAATGGAATAAAATGCGATTAGAAAGAAAGAAAAGAATAGGATTCTTGGGCAACAAATTACTTTTCCTTGTATAAACCAAGAAAAAAACCGAAGAAACAAATTTACAAAGACTGTTATAACCTCCTCATAAATGTTTTTCATTAATAAATCACTGATCTTCATACATATAACCCCTCTAACTTTATCCATCTTTAAAAAGTTATTACCATAGTAATTTTTTTTTATAAATCGTTAAATTTTAAGCTACAAAAAGAACCTTCTTTGCCCTTGGTGCTAAAACTCCCGTTGATACCTGTCGATTTATTATACGTCTATCAGATGCCACAAGGGGAAATAAAGAAATATAAAGTACTCATATCTAAAAAGCAAGGATATACGCATAAGACGCAAGTACGCTTGAAATAAGGCAGAATTACCTCAAAGCTCAAATTTAAGTGCACATGTATGAAAATTGTGGAGTCGAAATAATTAGATCTACTGGGATTTGCTACTAAGACTGAAATGCACCATTGCAAGTCGAAATAGTTCAAGGCATCCTGAGGAGGCCATATTCAGGGCAAAAGCTTCAATCTTAGGAAAATATCTTTGAAGCCACTTATTCCAATCTAATAAATAAGCACAACTGTGAGTAGTTCAGCGACGAATTTTTGAAAGTGAATTGCTTACATTTTCTCACATGTGTAATAGACCTTGGATTCCTGAAACCAAAAGGAAATTCAAAAGCTTATACAAGTATACCATAAAACAAAATAGTTTTGCAAAAAAAACTGGAACTACGAGTGGTTTAAAAATAACGTCACCATTGCCCCAAATCGTTGCTTCTGTTCAGTTCTCACGTCACCCATGCAAGCCAGCAACCGCACTAATTTGTAAGTGACAGCCGAAACCTCTTCTAAAATCCCCTCATGCTCCTCATTCAAGTATATACTCGTATTTACGATGACGCGGTAGCTATGGCTTTTAAATAAAAAACAAAACAGAAGAGAGAAAAAACAACGACGACAACCAAATGTTGAATGAAGTCTTCAACATGGAACGAACGTACGTACGACATACGATGTAGCTCAAATGAATTATGCCCGTTTATTTTTGTACTCGATCTACTCCTCAGGGGCGGGTTGCCGTAGGTCGATTTATTAAGGAATCGCCCTTAAAATGAGGAGATAAAAAAAAGAACGACACGAAAGGAATCCTTATTAATCGTGATAAGACCCTGTTTACATTCCTCGGGCACTTTGAGGTTGGATTACATCACGTGTCGTCTTCAAACGTTAAACGAAAGAAGCGCATAACTTATTTGAATAAACAGCGAGGGTACCCGATGGGAAGACGACGCTACAGCCACTCATGTCACTCATTTAGTTGGATGAACTCTGCTTGATTTTGTATTTAGAAACTGTGTACACACGAAGTCAATGGAGAAAAAAAGTGTTCCTTTCCTAAAGATACGAGTATTGTATCTTGTCTGCAGCATCCGCAAACGGTACAATGAGATGAGTATAAAAATCAAATGAGCGAGGGTTCAGTGATTTTGTTTGCCTCGCCGTAATTTGAGCCATGAGAATAGGCAAATATTTACACCCGGAGTGACTAATTAAACGCTCTGTGAATGACATTAAACACTTCACGCCCACTCGCCTGATTTCATACTTTTTAACAGCTCTTGTGTTTTTCTAAAGATGTGTGAAAAGCCCCTTTAGTGTTGGAAAAGTGTTGAACTGGAAAATATACATATTTCATGGAGCATCGGAATATGTTTATTAAATTAGCCTGGCGTCTCAAGTGGAATATCATTGCGAACGTTTTGCTTCGTACCAATTCATTTTTGAAGTCGACCAAGACTGGGTCTATGACTAAGGCATTCGCAAAAAAAAAAAAAACACAAAGTTCGGGTGTGGATTACTAAACGAAAGCTGTTTGAGTGCTGAACTTGCGGGATTCATTTTTTATTAGAGTAGTATCCTAAGTTGTTTATAGGGTTCATTGTAGAGGCTTAAGATGATAATTGGTTTTCAACAAAGCAGGGAGATGCTAAGACTGTGGATTTTACAGCTGAGTGAAAATACTTCAGTCAATTTAGGTCATTTTCACTTCCCAAATTCCTCGAGGGAAAAAAGGATTATGTATTCTATATCCCCTGCAAAAGTCACAATATACGTGTTTCCTGGGTAAAGTTGACATCGGGGTATTATTTCCATATCTTTCATTAGATTTTATGAGATGGCTTGCAACCAATGTGATACATGTGGAACGCTAGTTCGGACGCAAAAAAGAATTAGGCGGTCTAATTTATAAATTTACCTATTACCTATTCAACATTAGAAGTCTCATATTGACGTTCCGTTATGCAGGAAGTTTTAAAAGTACATATATGTCGACAAATAAATTCCTAATCTGTTATTATTTAAGAGCGCCAAATAAGTCGTTCCTATCTCTTTGAGTATCATACTGATTTTTTACGTTCTGGTCACATAGCGGTGTCCATCGTCAGTGTGATTCTGGTGAGGCTCCAACTGAAAACTTCGTCGTGAATGCTGACAAAGATGAATGTTGCGACTCTATTGTATTTGGAACCCAGAACTTCAGAACCTCGTTGACAACCGTTCACTAAGTCGCCCTGCAATAAATACATTCCTTCCATGTTTCACTGTTTTGTTATCTCTTTTCCTGGCGGTATTTTTCCTGAGGTAATCCATTTATTATTATATTGCTGTTTGTCCACTATCTATTCGTTTTACTTTGCGATATTATACTCGGACAATGCTTGGGACTGAATAAATTTCTTCGAGATCTTGATTGTGTAGTTTTCTCCATTCGTTTGTCCATTCGCCCTGTTTTCCACCATAGATTCTCTTTAAGATATAATTTTCAAAAGCCCGAAATCTATTTTTCTTCTACTTACTCAGAGACCGCAAAGAATCACTGGCAATATTGCAGTCAGTTGCTAGGTTTGGATAGATCCAAGTCGATCAGTGACCATATATTTGGTTTTCCCTATTTTTATTTCTTTGCTTAATTTCATTCATGATTTTATTAGACTTTCTGTATTTCTCTCAAATGTTTCCTCACCATCTTCCAGTAGGTCCAGACCTGATGGTCTGGTAGAATGGATGTGATTCTTCTCTAATTTTCCTTAAAGTATCTAATTACGGGTTCCAGCACCAAATTAAAAAGAAGTGGTGACAAGAAATCTCCTTGTTTTAATCCTTCACGTTTTTTGAATGTTTCAGATAAGGCGTCTCAAGGCCATGATATATTTTCGACCGATAATAGAGTCAAAGGACTTTCTAAAATCCATGAATAGTGGGCTGCACCGTGGAGATCTAATTTCCTTTCTAAAAGCTAGTCGATAGATTATTTTTGTTTTTTACTTCCTCGATGGTTGGCAGTTCTACCTGAATCCGTGTATAACATCGTTTTCAAATGCTGCTTTCTCTCGTGTTATTAACCACACATTTTTCCTGAATGTTTTTAAACTTTTTCCTTTGCCATTGTTATCTTTAATACCGAAGAAAATGGCTGACTTCCTTTCGTAGGATCAGATTTTTTGTACTTGTGTTCTTAGAACAGAAAAAGCCTTTACTTTTTCTTGTCTTGCATCGTCGTTAGTTTCCATGACAACGGCAAACAGGGTAGTAATTTCCTTATTATTACATTACATTAGTACTGGCGCTGGATACGGGGGTCCTTTATCTTTTCAAAGTTGAATTTTCTTATACTTTCCTATATTCCGGATTTTTGAATTTGGATTCGGCTTATGATTTTAGCGATGATTAGGTTGTAGTCAAAATCGTCCCCCTGTATGCTTGAGCTTCCAGTAAGTTGGTATGGTGTCTTCTATCATTGAGAAAAAGATGGCACATTACTCCATCCGATGATATCCATGTGGCCCCGTATATTCTCTTGTGTTTGAATATTGTGATCATGTTTTCTGAGCTTACGAAACTTGTTTTCCCAATACCATCATCCTTTGATGAGGCTTGGAGGCTTCCTTCGCCTTTTGTTGGTACGCAATCGATTCTCTTCCCTTTTTCGCGTTGAAATTCGAATTGAGTTCGATCTTCACTTTTAACGCCGGAGGCCGAGAAATTGTTTTATTCATCCATTGTTTCGAATCTGGATTTTGGCTATCGAAATTCGGACGTTGTGAAATACTCCGTCTTTTAAGTTTTGTAAATTTTTATTGCTGATAGAGAATCGACCCTATCACCTAAGAAAGGCTAATAAAGAGCCGGAGCCAGGCTTCTATCATTCACTTAAGTCTGTGCGATTTCTTTTTCACACAAGTGGACGGGACTTACAACTTAATGCCGTTTCCGAATGGCGAGAGCCGAAAAGATTTTTCAAGGCAAGTGTACTACGGAGAATTTTGCCAGTACTCCGCTGGGGAGAGAAGCCGCGAAATAAATATTGGCTGGCGTTTGTGTTGTCGGGATCCGAACTCATCGTGCGTCAGAGGCCAACACACTACCCACAGCACAGTGCCACGGCGTTCTCATAATCACATAATTATGAATATTGAAATAAGCTTATAACACCAGCACTGACTGCCTAAAATCACCATCAGGTGAATATTGTACAGACTTTCCTGAACTTATAGGTTTAAATAGGATGCGAATCTGGCGTTCAATGGTTGAAATCGTTCTTAAACAATTTGAGGGATTCAATGTTGTTTAATATGATTTCAGACCCAGTGCACCATCCATTCAGAGAGATATGGCAGCATAAAAGAATGCAGTGTTGAGCAAATGGTACCATTTTTTTCAGATAAAATTTTGGAAAGAATCCTACAAAACATGTCACCAAATGGACGATATATTTCAAATACGTACCATTGTTAAGGCTGTCAAACGTAGACGGAATTGGTCGCAATACGGAAACTTGAAGTTTCTAGTATTTTCTAAAAAATACTGAGACTAAATGAGTATTTTATAGGGTCTTTCGTGGCCAAAACATTACGATATAGACACAGATCGGTAGAAGAAGTTGAGGTGTTGCAATTCTCAATATCATTATCATCATCACTAGGAGACAATCTTAATTGTAGGCACAGAGATTAGGACTGTATAAGAGTAAATGCCTAAGAAATTATATTCTCATGCCTTTCTGAGTTGTTTGTGTACTATTTTGTATCCGTAAATCCTGCCTTTGTACCACCAAGTTCTCGTGGTTGTCCCTCTGTACTCAATTTTTCTGTTATCGCCCTAATTGTTACCCAAACAATAACTTTAAATGCATTCAATACTGAGCCCAACCCAGTCTTATGCAAACTTCTCTACTCAGATAAAGAAAATCTACCATAGATATCAAGAAAGCAAATTGGGCATGCTATTGCTATAATTAAACTAAGACTTCAAGGAAATCAAATAAAATATACGAGAAGTGATCCACAAGTAATGATAGTGAAAATAAAACACGGTGATTATAGGTTAAGAAAAGATTTATTTTTCTACATAGCTTCCTAACAAGTCAATACATTTAGTCCAACTTTTTTCTAAACCCTAAGAAAAATAAGTCTATCTTGACCCACCTAAAACGCAACAGTGGCCATAATTTCACTATTGTCTTCAAATTACTTGCCTGGGATGTGTTTCCTGAGCCGAAGAAAGAGGTAGAAGTCACTGGGTGTTAGATTTGGCGAACAGGGCAAGTGTTCGAGCGGTTCGAACACTGTTTCTTGAATGGGAACCATCGCAACTTAGGCTTTGTGAAACTGCACTCCAGCTTACAGTTTGCTGCGTCTTTTATCTTTAATGACCTCCTGCAATCTTCTTGTTTGGTCTGGGTAGTATAATCTCGAAAAAGTCACTCCCTTTTCCAAATATTCCACAATTTTTATTCCTTTAGCGTCTAAAAAACGAATGCCATAACCTTTCCCCCCGAATTGGTCAGTGAGGAGGTCCGCTTCCAAATAATCGATTTTTGTTTGATTTCAGGATCAAAATGTTGGATCCAGGTCTCGCCCATGGTGACGAAACCTAATAAAAACATTTTCTAATTTGCTTAGACTCGTTTTTTTTTTGCTCGTCGCTCGTCGATAAACATTATTGCTGGGTACCGAGGCGCAGAAACCTTATTCATAGGTAATTCTTTCGCAAGGATTCTTTGAACACTGCCATATGAGATTCTTGGCCACTTTTCGATCTGCAAACACAACATTTTAACCCTTAGATGCACAATGTTCCATATGTGGCACAAACAAGTTTCCGTCCAATATTTGAGCTTGGAGACATTATGTTGGTACAAATAACACGCCATATCATGTCATCTATATCCATGGACGCATTATATGTGCAGTTGTTGATTTTCTCTTATAAATATTTACAAAATTGACATAGCGTAATTGTTGTACAGTGCATCTCTTTGTTAGTGCAAATTAGTTGAGCGAACATCGTCTAACATTATAATTTTGTATACTTAACTATTACAAATAATATTTTTAGTAAGTTTATAGCTTACTGAATCGGGGAATAAACATATAATAATTCACGGTAAGTTTTTTACCAGTTTGTTGGGCGACTGTTTGTTTATGCCATATATGGCACATTATGCATTCATGCATATACGTATTTGTAATGTTTCTTAGTTGGAAAAAATGTTGCTGTAAAATGTGGCTTTTATCTCGGCGTTTTAACTCTATCTTCAACTGCAATATACCCAAATTTAAGAATTTATTGAGATAGAGATATCGGCCTTGATATGGTAAAGAATTTTATGACACTAAATTGCTTTGAAAAAAATCATTCTTTACACTTCAATAATAATTCCAAAACGATAACTAAACAAACTTCATCAGATTTTAACAAATTTTATAAAATTCGTAGTTATTGAATGATTCAAAAGGAAATGTCTATCAATCCACCTTTCCGCCGATGAACAAGTTTGTGCATCAAAAACCAAACATCATCTGAAGCAATACTTCAATATATTTTTGTTTTATATAGTGTGTCTGGTTCTGCATACAATTTTGAAGTTTACACATGTCTCGAAGATAATGCTGCTGAACGTGTATAACACAAAGAGCCAGATTTAGGATCAAGTAGCAATATTGTGTAGTTGTCGAGCAGTAACCCGGGCATGCAAGATTGATTTGATAATTTTTACACCATCCTTCAGCTTCAGTATTATTTGGCAAAGTTGGAATACTTTCCTTGGAAACAATGAGGCGGAACAGGATACCAAGTTGCAAGCTACCAAGCGATGATGAAATAAAGAACGCAGCTAGAGAGGCCTCAGTCGAATTCGTGCTGATTTTGAAGGAACATCTATTTCCAATTTGACATGGAAAGATAATGGATGCGTCAACATAGTATCAACCTTTGTTTGAACTGAACTGAAGGAAATTATAGAAAGGTCCGGTAGAAAAACTAAATCCTACATAACAATAAAATTTCCGGCTGTAATAAAATAAAATAATCGATATATGGGAGGGGTAGATTTGATGGCCAGCTTTATCGGAAGGTCTACTATTTCTATGAAATCCAAAAATTTGTACCTATATATGTGCATTTTCTATCACTTGGTCGATTTGGCTATTATAAATTCGTGGCTCCTCTATAAACAAACTTCGGCTCACAATGACATAAATTTAGTTCGCTTTCGAAACGAATCAGCAAAGACCTAGTGCAATATTTGTACCAGCTCACAGTCTTTGTTAAAACGTGGAAAGCCTGTTTCTTCACTTCACCTTCAACAAGTGTGATGGCGTCAACCATACGCCGGTTCGCGCAGGATCAAGAGTGACGATCTTATGATGTTTGTCACACAACCTGGACGGGGTGTAGATGCTTTTAGTCGAAGATGTTCTTTCACCACTCTCCGGGGGTGGTTGTTCTAGATAGGATTCGGGAGGTTCGACTAAATTTGTTGCGTTGGTTATAGTTCATAGTAAATTTTTCTTTATTTCCATGTCATTAAGGTATGTCATTGGAAATGCACACACAGGGTATGAATTTTGAAGTGATCTTATACTCGTACTGCGAGTGTTATGCCTTCGTCAGCGTTCTTTTGATCATCTTTCACTCACAACTTATGTTGTTGAACAATTATTCCGTATAGAAATTGTTCTTGGTTATGGACAGACTTGAAATACAAACCTTAACAGTCGGTGATGATTACCATTGCACCACGACCACCCCCAAATGTTGGGGTTAGTTCTCCCAAGTCCGAGGTGTAAGTTCCCATCATGCAAATAGAATTTTTTTTTTAACATGTCGCAAATGTTCAACATTTCATGAAAAGTAGATATTTCTATTAATGTACATTAACATATGTACATATGTACATATTATAATATTACGAAAAAATTAAATTTGAATTATTAACAATATTAAAACTTTAGCAAATCAACTGGGTTCTAGTTTTAATTTTTTGAAGGCTAAATGCATGATGTGCCATATTTGGCACAAACTATATTTTAGCAAATTATTAACATATAATTTGACAGAACTAAAAATTATTGATGAGGAATTGTTTCTATAGCCAATACTTAGTCAGGATAATTTTTAATCCAAATTTGGAAAAATCATGCATCTAACGGTTAACATTTTGGATTTTTTCCGACTTTTTCAGTGAGGGCCGTGGATGGGCGTCCTTCGCGATGTTCATTTTCAGTGGATGTTCTGCTTAGCTTAAAAGATAGTGGGCAAAATTTTTTTTTTTTGGATTATCATGCGGACTGGAAATAACCGATTATCCTTACTTTTAATACTTATCCAAGGTTAGAGTATATTTTTTGACAGTAATTCTCAATGTATGTATAAAAATCCAGTACTTTCCTAACAGTGGGAAAATCGCTAAGGTAGTACCCACTCTAAAAACAGGAAAACCTTCTCATAAACCCGAAAGCAAACAGACCTATCTGTTTGCTGAGCATTATAAACAAAGAAAAAATATAAAAAATATTTATGATCGTGGCGGATACACATCGTGGCATACATATGTACATCAAGTGCGCATTTGGGGCTTTGTTAAATAATCAAACAAAGAAAAACAAGGAAAATCCACAGCATTATTCCTTACGATATTGAAAAAGCATTCGAGTGTGTAGGGCATCCTAGCCTAGTATATAAAATAATTAGTTTTAAATTTCCGTTTTATTTATGTGAAGTTTTCTGTCAGATGGTTCTTTCAAGGTCCATGTTAATAGTGCAGTTTCTATTTCAATTTATTTATAATCAGGGGTGCCGCAAGTATCTGTTCCGGAGTCCATTTTGTATAATTTATTTACGTCTGATTTTCCAAGCTTGGGTAACTATGAATCGACAATTTTTGCGGATGACAATGCCATACTTTCATCCATAGAGTTCACTCTTAATATTGAAAAAAGTTTTCGAAATGCGATGACGACCCTAGAACACTATTTTAACCGGCATAAAATTGAGCTGAACATGACAAAATGGTGAAAAAGATAACCTTGTTATCTTCCAAACAACTAAATTTAATCTATGGATCTGCAATAAGCTGGATCAATTCGGTTAAAGTACCTAAGCATTCGTCTAGACCCCAAGTTAACATCCATGTACATACTTTTAAATACAACGTTGCGGAAAACAAATTTGTCGATAAAGATATTATATCCCTTCATGAGCAGAAAATCGACACTATCCAATCAAACTAAATTTCTGATACACAAAATAATCTTCCCAGCATTATTCGTATATGGAAGACCGGTATGGGGACACTGAGCGCAATGCCATATTAAAAAGTCACAACATACTCGCAAACTCCTCAAAATTGTGCTTGACATACCATAGCACTATTCCACCTTGCAGTCACACAAAAGAGCGAGTGTTGAATTGATACCCTCGAGAGTTCAAAAACTTTAAAGGAAATTTATAAACAAATGCCCTTTTGCTTTTATTCACGTAAATTTCGTATTAGCTAAAATTTTATTAATTACCTACAAATAATTGTATTTGCTTTTTTTATTCATATATTGTTGATTTATTTATTATTTATTTTGTCATTTACTTGTATTGGGGGTCTTAGTCTTATTTTCTCCCAAAGTGAGTTCCTAATAGTTATTTTATAGACCTTAGACATATACTCCATATACATATACTCTGGTAAATATCCTGCATTTAATTGATCCATCGGGATTGAATTATGTTAATGCCACGAATAAACCACTGAATGACTTGCTTTATAAATTTATATATAAATTTCGTTTATAACCCGTCGCCTAAATATCGTTTAAATAGATAATTATTTCCTTGACTCCCAAGTAGGAAAAAGTAATAGAAAGACAACTTTGTGGCTTGCGGAAGAAATTAAAGCGCTTAAATTATGGTTTCAATCGGGTGACACTCGAATATTATGCGCACATAACCCTTTACGGGTATATTGATGGCATAATATATTTTACACTTAAGCCTAAATAACAACCTATTACATACCTACACACACTAATGTTCACTAAAGCCTCCAGACTATTGCTAATTTACCAGTAGAATATAAGAGAAAAAGCCTGCCTCTGAACCCTAGGATTAGTAATAAAAATTAATGACCACACTGGGCCATACAAGAATTCTCATGACGCATTATACATTGATCGAATAGTCCCCCGAGTGGTCATATGTAAATATTTTCAACGTACTTATGCCTCTCCGCAGCCATAAAGAAACGCAAATATAATTCGAATAATAAGTATAATAATAAAAAGACGAGGACAAAAGCTTAATCTGAAATATAAAAGGCAAGACAAGAACTGCTGCCACAGGAGCGTTCTCTCACTTTTCTGGAGCTGGATGTAGTCGATAAGTCAAATGTGACAACTTAAGCAGATTAATTATTTACAATGCGAGTTGTATGGAGGTATCTGCGTTCAATACATCTCGTATGCTTTGTGAGATCAGTATAAGCCAATGCATCCCAATAAAACTCAACAAAAAATATTTTTTTTCTCATTTTAAAGCTCTTTTGCTTTATGCGGGGATTTTTGAAGAAATAACGCTAAAATGTAGTAGGAGTTTAATTTTACACCGGGTCGATGAATATTAAATTAAAAAACGACAACGGGAAGCGATTATTCTATTTATAGGTAATATACAGCATTCTCGACTTGTTAATCAAGTGACATTTTTAAGAAGGGTAGTTTCTTTGTGGAATTTAAAAATATCCGGGCAATGGACTACCAGTCTGAACTATGACCTTTGTCAACATTACCGACCACGTGCTGTTTACCAAAATAGAATCATCAAGTAAAAAGTCGTATTATATCCACATACATATGTATGTATATCCCTGAAATCGAAAGTCACGGAACTTTCTTAAAGTAAGGCATATTATCTTCTATTTCTAAAATACCCATGTCCATCAAATAGTTATCATGGGATGGGCCTAGGTGTGAATTAATTTATGTAGGGTCAACCAACAGTGCTGTCGTTTTTAATCAAAAGGAAAACGTAACATTTTTATTGAAATGATTGTTTTTTTTATTATTTTATTTTAAGGTATAAACTCTGAGGTCAATACTGGAATGCAGTATCAGCCAAATGCCCGCCTCAGTTCTGCTTACACATAGCCATTCTTTTGATGAAATGCTCCAACACGTTTACCTATAATTGCAGTTTTATTTCGCGAGTAACAGTTTGTCTGTCTGACACGAATCTGTCAACATGGTTCAGTAAAGCAATTCAATCACCGAAAATGGCTCAATGACACCGCCAACCCAAGAATCTCATCAGCCTGTTTCATTATTTCTCTTAGGTTTTCGTAGCCAGATGCGACATATTTGTTTGCTTAGGTAAATTGACAAACGAAAAGCAGCCCCTGATACAGAATTTTGGTTCTGTGCATTAATTTCCAGCACTCAATCAATATAAATATTTTACTAGTTGACCAATTCTTATGTCAACTTTACCTTATAAACTTGTACGCCAACTATAATCTTTCGACCGGTAGAGAGTCTTTTAAAAATTCTGTTTATGAATGTAAACTCACTAATTAAGATTGAGTGAAGAGCCGTACTTTTCTACCTGTTGCAGGACGAAAGCCCCGGTATACTTTATGTTAGCAAAACAAAGCTAAGCCAGAAGCACACGATTCGGCACAATTCTTACAAAATAATTAGAAGAGCTCGACCCAACGCTACTCAAGACGGCGGAGTGGCGATCTTTGTAAAAAATAATATTAAACATAAAATCATAAAAAACGGTGAAGTGTGAAGGTTCCAGTGGTTAGAAATCTACATTATGTGCATTCCTCTTCATAATGGGCAGAAAATGTAGATTTTAGCGGCATATGCACTTGAAGCACCTCAACCCAATATTTTAACCACAGAGCTTGGAACACTCCACTTGCGCTCGAACTCGGTAATCTCATGCGGCGCGGCGATTCAACCGCCGAACATTGTGATTGGGGAAGCAACATACGCAACACTAGAAGGAACCTACTAAGCCATTGGTGGGTCCTACATAGCATAGAGTACAGAATCAAATTACTCGCATTGAATAGTCCATTGTATCCTAAGATCGCCACCTTTTCGGTCTCATGATGCTTGATTCTCGACTGAGACAGGCTGACACGAACAAATGGTCTACTAACTATTTTCACAGATCTTATATGAGAGCAACCAGTACGGACATAGTGGCATCATCAAAGTACCAGCTGATAGAGTATATCCGAACGCATCATTACGAAAATAGAGAATGTTGACCACGCTTTACAAATTTCCTAATGAGAGCGCTCATTTCGAAGGCCTCCCTCCCACCATCCAGTATGAACTTGTCGAACGATGGGATCGACAGGTACCTTTAAAAAATAGACCAATGAAATGAATTTGTAATGGAAAGAACGACACCACGCCAAAAAAGAAGAAAGGAAAAAGAAACGAAAACTTAAACTTATGCAGGCGGGTTACCGACAAAATTTGAATGTCAGAGCACTGAAATCATTAAAAATCTCCAACGGTCAAAAAAAAAAAAAATTACAGAATATCTGTGAGCTTTCCTTGGAGAACCAGAATTCCAACAACGCGAGAGAGAAACAGAACGACGTTCAGGATCTTAAGCTTCCGAGAGCGTCAGAATATGAACACCTATTACGAACAATAATCCGATGAACAATTGAGGATTATGATCGAGGATCCTCAAAAGCAGGTGGCGGCGTTGAGAACCGTCTTCCAGGAAATGTATGACTGAATGATAGAATTCGCCCAAACTACGATCTGAAACACAGAGTCCTAATACGATCAGAGAACCTTGGTTTAACATGTTGAATGACGATTCTTTCACACCACTTTCTATTATAGCTTAAACCCTTCAAAATCATGAAAATGGAGCATATTAAAATGTCTTCCTGTCCTGTTTTTAATTTTCGACACAAAATACAGTCTATGTCAACTTTGATTCTTTCTCTTTTTACCTTCAATGACTTTTGAATATATATATACATATATAATATAATAATTGTCTCTGCTGTAAGTGCATTTATTTTTGCTAAAGGAAAACAAAAACAAAACTTTCGTAGCTCTTCGTACCATTGTTATTGCTTGGTATGGCCCATACAGATACTATGTTGGCGATATCCATCTGTATAAGATGGTTGTACCCTTCTGACCTACTCTGTTTTGTTATTGGCCTCAAGCTTTCTCCTCATTTCGAGAAAGCTTCGGCGGCTGACACATGACTCATTCGCAGATTTATATCATTGCTTTCGGCACATTTAATGTTGTTTAAAGGGTATTCGCTTCTTCCGTGGCACTCGAAACATTTGGCGCAGTGAATTTTGACGTGGTAATTTCCTCCCCGTGACCATAAATTAGACAATTGCAACATTGTGTGGCTCGGATATGATGCCGTCTTAAAAAGTCCCATTTGACTTCTGTTTTAACACAGTTCTAACATTTTTCTTGCGCTTACCGGGTTTAATGGATCCGTCGATTCGTCTAGCCCCCATGTTAACTAACTTTAAATGACCTTGATGTGGGTAGGTCATAAGTAAAAAAACTACCAGTTCTTTGATTTCAATAAAACACATAATTTAATCAATTCTCATTTTCTTCACAGAATAATTATCAATTTTGTGTTGGCGAAGTAAAGCGTGAATTAAACGGTAATAATCCCAACCTTTGCCAAATTATATTTCTGAACAAATTATCATTATTTTAGGATGTTATAGAAAATTTGCTGATATCATAATCTATCTTTTTCAAACATGCTGGTATATAAAATGCGATATACCATATATCCCATATTATTGTACTCTTAGTGATGGAACATGGAACCAAACATGTGGTGTATTATCTGTCCTTAACATGGTAAATGTAAGATCCCTCATACAAATTAGTTTTAATAGGGAAATGCAAAACTTGCCGCAACAAATTGAAAAACAATCGTTTGTCGGTTTTTATGTGAAAAAGATAAATTACATTCAACATGAGCCACAATCACGAATAAAAAAAGGTAGAAATAAATTTGCAAACGACCGAATAACCCCTCACCCATTGCATTTGAGATCAGCGTTGCTCCTATAGGCCACTCTGTTCATGCATACCACATGAGCCTGTTCATATGTACCTAAAGTACCCCGCGACATTTTTATATCATACACGTTTTTACATATATACGAGTGCATACAAACACATATGAGCATGCAAGTACTTGCAAGCAGATTTTCCCGAATAGTTACTGATCTACTTTTGGCAGCTGCAACAATCCTTTGACATCAAAGGTTTACAAGGTTCCCTCTTTCAAACCTACAACGATTGAGATGGAAAATGATACAATGCGCATTGTTAAAAAAAAAAAAACTCAACTGTCGAAAAGAAATTGGAACATAGGCATGACAATGTATCTCTATCCACTACAAATGCGTATACCTGTAGCTCAACATAAAACCCAAATGACAGCGAGCAATAGGTTGGGCTCTTAAAATCTCCTAATGCCATTAACGAAATGTCTAGGACTCCCTTTCAAACAAATAGTGTTTCATACGCACAGCAAAGAGGCTTTATCCCAACAGATTTCTCTCAGATAAAAAAAAAGTGACTAGAGAATGAATTTGACTTAAGTTGAATGAATTCCAACAAAAGGGACGTTTCTTTTTTTGCTTGCTCTCTTCCTCGACACAGTTTTGTATGACTTCTAAGGAAGGTAAGAAGGACGCAATTGCGACAAAGAATATTATTTATGGTGTGATTTCGAACACCTTTTCCTGCCATTTATTTCACATTTTCCTACGTCATTGTTCAAAGGGATTTACAATTATTTTTTCTAAGGTAGCTGGAATGCACATCGTTTCAGCTGTCATACGCATTGTTGCCTGCTCATAGTGACAGCACAATGGTGACATTAAACTGCACCCAGTATATGCAATTTTTCTGAATTTATATGTACATTATCACATTACATATCTTGACAATTTAATTAAGAAGTAAAGAAATACAATATATTTAACCATGAGCATAGATGTGCTCGTATTCTCTTTTTATACATACGGATATGTAGGTAGACTTAATCCTAAATTATTTCTCCTGATGTAAGTTCTGTATTTGGATTTTCAATTCGACTTGCTGTATTTTTAAACTGGCTACTTAATGGCAATATTTGCTTATCGAAAATTTGAATGACACCAGAAACTACTAGGTTTGTTCAAAAATTAAAGCAACTTTTCATTTTTCTCTGGAAATCTCTTCTTATTCACCAATATCTATTTTCTCCTCTTCAAAGTACTTCACCTCAGATATGATACACTTGCGCGACCTTCTGAAACGCAATTTTGGTATAGACTTGAGCTCTTAAAGCGATGCAGCCATTATCTCATCAATCATGATGAGATGACGAACTCAGTCAGGCCACCGAGGGTTGCCCTTGTCGAGGAGTCCTACTAGCCGTCCTTGACTCCTTTGACTCTTCCCTCATTGCAATATCGTCCTCCCCCCATCTCGACTATGTTTCAATCAAAATTGTCTTACCCCAAAAGACACTCTACATCATATGTTTCTACATCTTGCCCTCACAGCCCATTGAATCCTATCAACTGGCTATTAACACAATTGACCAAGTAATTGATTTAAGAGACCCCCAGGATGAAATCCTTCTCTTCGGAGACTTCAACCTTCCTCATCTTAAATGGGCTCAATCAGACGATGAATCGCATTGCATTGCCACCAATCCCACTACTGCCAAAGATTGCCTCTTCTTCGATCGCCTTGCGGATTCAAACCTTAGTCAAGTTAGTGGCGTCTTAAACTAAATGGGTAGACAACTAGACCTCATATTTACAACTGATCCCTTCAACTCCTCTGTCTCACTCTGTCCCCTCTCTCTTTCAACCATCGATAACTTCCATCCCCCCCTCCTTCTTTCCTTTTTTCACGATTCTCCTTTACAGAACACCCCTTCCACAGCTTTGCGTTCTCACGATTTTCACAAAGCAAATTTCCACCAAATCAATGAATACCTTAAAAAAGCCTCTTTCAATTTTCATAATCTAACTATAAATGATGCAATATCCAAATTTTAGAGGGAAATATTTAACTCTATCTCTCTTTACGTACCAATTTCCCAACGCAAAATTTTGTCCACCTCCCCACCCTGGTATAATCGTAGACTTCGCACCCTAAGAAACAAAAGAAATAAACAGTGGACAATCTTCCTTCGTACCCAATCCCCTATAGACTTTTCTAACTACATGGGCAGCTATCTTAACTTTACCGCCCTTCACAACTTCCTCTATCAACGCTATTTAGCTGAAACGCAAGCCAATCTTATAAGTGATCCTAAGTCCTTCTTTAAATTTGTTAACTACAAAAGAAAATCTGATGGTTACCCTACCTCTCTCTCCTTGAATGATCAAACCTCTAATGACCCTAACACTATCGCCAACTTATTTGCCGCCTATTTTAAACAATCATTCGCCAACGACTCCTTTCATCCAGACCCCGCTTACTTCGACTATTTACCGTAATTTTCCTTTGGACCCTTTCTTCCTCATACAGTTGATCCCGATGTCATCGAAACCAAACTAAATCAACTTAATGATGAATTCACTCCTGGACCAGACGATCTCCCTGCCATATTCCTGAAAAAATGCTCATCAACCCTCTCTCTCCCTCTCTCAAAGATCTTTAGTTTATCCCTAGCTTTAGGTGAATTCTCCCAGTTATGGAAAACCTCATTTATAACCCCTATACATAAGAAAGGTCCGAAGAATGTTATTAACAATTATCGTCCCATTGCCAAACTGTCACATATACCCAAAATCTTCGAGAGCATTTTGTACGAAATCTTCAGCTTCCGCTGCAAGTCTTTAATCTCCCCCAGACAACACGGATTCCTTAAGGGCCGTTCTACAACCACAAACCTTGTTGAATTTGTGTCTTTTACCCCCTCGGCTTTAGAGAATGGAAAAGATGTCGACATGGTTTCAACCGATTTCAGTAAGGCTTTTGATAAAATCTCCCACAATCTAATACTCTTTAAATTGTCTTCTCTTGGCTTCGAACCCATTTTATTGAAGTGGATATCTTCTTACCTGGAAAATCGGTATTATAGTGTTCGTTTCAGATCTGCCTTTTCCAATCCTTTCTTAGTTTCCTCCGGTGTCCCCCAAGGGAGCCACCTAGATCCACTTCTTTTTCTCCTTACCATTAACGATATTGATATAGTGATTAAAAATTCCCACATCTCACTATATGCCGACGACACCAAATTCTACAAGTCTATTTCCTCCAATCACGACTCTTCCCTTATTCAATCCGATCTCAATAGTTTTTCCATGTGGTGTTCCAAAAATTGCTTGGAGCTTAACATTAGCAAATGCCAATCAATCACTTTCTCACGTAAACGTATTAAACCCCGTCCCCGTCTCTACTACCTCAATAATCAGCCCATCTCCACCGTTCAAACTATCTGCGATCTTGGTATATTATGTGACCAACAGCTAAATTTTCGCGCACATATAGACGAGATAAAAGCTAATTCAGCACTCGGGTTCGTGAAGCGATGGTCTAAAGAATTTTCTAACCCCTACGTCACCCGATCTCTCTACACAACCTTCGTCCGGCCCCTCCTTGAATACGCCTCTCAAGTGTGGTCTCCTTACCAGCAAATCCACATTTCTAGAATCGAGAGCATCCAACGCCGGTTCTTACGCTTTGCTCTGCGAGGTCTCTCCTGGAACAATCCTTTGCTCTTACCACCGTATCACGACCGCCTTAAACTAATTAACATGAACATCCTGGAGGAAAGAAGAACTGTATCTGACATCCTCTTCATCCATCGACTCCTCTCAGGCTCCATTGACTGCGCTTCCCTCTATAACTCTGTCTCTCTCAACACTAACCCTCGCAATGTACGAAACCCCCGTCTCTTCTATGTACCCACCATCCGTACCGCTTATGGCTCCAACGAACCCATCTTACGAATGCTCGGAAGAGTCAACTCGAATCCCTTCTTCGACCTCAACCTTAGCACTCCATGCTTAAAAACCCTTCTTCTTCATGCCCCCCTCTCCCTTCCCCTTAACAACTACATAAGCTAGTTTAAGTTAGGTTAAGGTAGATTAAGTAAGTTCATGTGCTTGAATTAAGCTTAATAAATGGGGGTGGTTGCCCCCACGAAAATTATATTAAATTAAATCATGCAAATCTCTGTTTTCTCAGTTTTGAGATCAAAAACAAAAGTCACAGGTTACGATATAGTTTTTGGTCAAAAAATTATGCAAAAGCAACGATGTGTGCAGGTGCATTATCATGAAACAACAGCCATACTTTTTTTTGCCCCCAAATTCAAACGTTTTTTTTCATATTGTTTCACTCAAACGGCAACTTCAAGATAATATTTCTTTTTGGCCGATCTTATTTCCATTCGACCTTGCGACAAGAACTCATGAGGAGCCACGTAATTTTAATCGAAGAAAACAGTTAGTAAAACTTTCACATTTCATCGGACTTGCCGTGCTTTTTTGGACTTGCCTAATCTAGTTGCTTCAATTGGTACATATAATTAGGTCTTTGTTTCGACGTCATAACCATATACCCGTTTAGTCACCCGTGATGATCCTTTTCAGCAAACCTGGGTCGTTATTCATCAGCTCCTGAGCGATGTTCATGCGATGGTTCTTTTGGAAACCATTTCGAAACAAACGTCCCTGACTCACATTTCATGCCCAAAATATCAGAAAAAAGTGCATGGCATTAGGTAACCAATATGCCGATATCACCTGCAATATAACAGATGAAACTATCTTTGATAGTGATTCTAAAATTCTCCGTAACAATTTTCTTCCTTTCTCCAACGTTTTCATCTGTTGTTGACGTGCTGGGGCGTCCAAGGCAGTCATCCCTGTGAACATCTTCTCGGCCTTCTACGAAGAGCTTGTGCCAGGAATGAAATACTTTTTTTCTAATAGTAGTCTCGCCAAATGACACAGTAATTTCAAATATGTTAGACCACTTAATTTTATCTTTCACGCAAATTTTAAAACTGATCCCTTGATCCATTTTTTCAATAGCAAAACACGTCGTACCTTTATACATATATGTGAAAACCAAATGGCTGACAATGTCGACACATTTTAGGGCACATATGGTACAATGTAATCAAAAATATCGAACGTGTTTAGATCACGAAATACAATAGTTCCCCGAAAATATATGAAAATACAAGCGCCGATATAATCAAGCCTCTGTCTACCAACTCCTAACTGGTTGTTAGGTACCCAGTAACTCAACTGTAGATCGAGCAGATTCACTTGTAAGGCCAGCTAACCACCAAAGCTCGGCTTCTTGTTCAGAATGGCGCCGAAAAAATTCCCAAGATGAAGTCAACAGCAACATTTGAGTGAAAATGATTTGGTTAGCATTACTTGGGGCGGAAAAAATTAAATTCTAAGTTTATATTTAGTAGTCGAAAAAACATAGGTTTAAGTCGTTCTGTTTATTTTAGAAAAAGTCTAAAACTACTATCAAGCAGATTTAAGGAGGACTGGTGATCTCATGTTCTATTGATTATCAATCAAATTAGTCATATTGTGATAAACGCCCTTCATTTCTCCAACATTCTAAATGCCAAACTTTCCAAGGCGTCAAACTCCACAAGGTACAGATCCAGATTTCACGAAATTAACGTGATGTGTGATGATGAGTATAGACGAACTCATGTAGAGAAACATGGCTACACTACATCGAAGTACGAGAGCCGCTTGTGAGCTCTAAGAACGCAAAAGAAATATGAAACACGAGCTTCTGAGAGCGAAAAAGAAAGATCATGAGAAGCGAAAAGTCAAGGAGTTGAAAAGATTACAGGAATGCTATTCGAAAAGTCAGACTGGAAGCCTACAGTGATGAACACGGATAACTTGTTGTGGAGTCACTGTCGAATCTTTGAATATAAAAATACCATTTATACAGACACTTTTAACGCCGCTGTCAGGTAGAACGAACTAATTAGTATAGCGAAAACGAAAGAGAATTCCATCCACCAGACTAAAGCGAAGCTAACATCGCTATATTGCAGCTGAAGTCTAACAAAGCTTCAGACGCACTACCTCCGAACTAAGCAGCCACGTATCTATGATATTGTATATATAATAAGTTGAGAGGAAAATAATGAACAAAATCTCAGCCTCGAAAGGGGCTGTCTTTAACTGGGCCAATTATAAAGGCATATATCCATATGTCTCTGAAATATCGCAATATCGAAATATCGGAAATCTCATCCTTTGTCGTCTGAAACCAATCAAAAACAGTCGGATAGTTTTCTATCAGTGTACTTTAAGAATAGAATATTCACACTTCAACACATCTTGGAGAAGACCGAGAATACCACACACATTACCTTTTAGCGACTCCCTACCCATGTATCACAGTGTCTATAAAGACGATGCTTGTCATTTGATTTCTTTAATATCAGCCCTGAAAAAATTGTGTGGGACTCTTATAAGTTAACGATATTGTCGTGATTGGGCGGGTAAAGCGAGAGACAATGAGAGGATTTAAGGATTTAAGCAGAATCTGTGAAAAAAGGTTTGAAGGCAAATGCGATGCACAATACCATTGTCGATCCCCGAACGTCACCTTTGGCAGCTTTGATAAACAGCAAGGATACCAGCGCTAAGATCAGAAGTAGAATTACTTTCGCCAACCATTTCTTTCTTGGGCTCAGGAGTCAATTTAAAAATAGAGCCTTCTTTCAAAAAACCAAGGTTACTTTTTACAAAACCTTAATTATCTCCCCTTCTAAGCCACACAGACTTAGGCATTATCGAAGAAACTCTTGGATGTTTCAAGAGAAAAATTCTTTGGTCGTGGTTTTTTTAACTACAAAAAATTGTACTGGCGACAGCGGCTCCGATAGGCGTCTACAGATTTAACGATCTCTGAACACCACCATTCCGCCCCGAAGAGCCTTCGGTTTCAACGGAAAGGTACGACGCAGCAGAGCACGGCAGGAATCTAAGGTGGCGCACACAGGTGTAGTTGGAACTTAACAAACTTAGCATACGGTAGTAGAGACAGCTGGCTAAAGGTCTTTGGCTGCGGCTTAGGATCACAGCTAACTGTAGCGCCACCCATATACCAAAGTATAAAAGATGAAATTAGGATAGACAAGTCGGACCACTAAAATAAATTTTTCCGAAATCCTTGATTAATTAGGTTAAACACCAACTGAAACTGCTGAAAACAGAGCCCGAGAATTCCAATAACGTACTGACCTTCGAAAAACAATATTTTGTGTGTAGAAGAAATCTATTGGGTAAAGTTATGTCTTGTTAAATGTCTTCTATATTACCGTCGAAAATGTTTTCCTTGACAATTGGTTGCTGGGATTCTAAGCTTACTTTAAAGGTAAATTGTATATAATTTTGTATACAACGGTAGAAGTTCAGTGTTATTTTACCATGGAGTGCAAAAACGAATATTTTCGGGATATTATTCTGTTTAGTTACCAAAAAAAATAAGAAAGCTGCTGAAGCTCTTAATGAGATAAGCAAAGTTCACGATTATAATAGTAAATAGAATGAACTTGCCAGAATTGGTTTAGAAAATTTCGTAGTGGCCGTTTTTCATTCAAAGATGGCGAACGTTCTGGTCTACCTTCAGGAGTGGATGACAACCAAATTAAAGTAATAACCATTATATGACGTTCGGAATATTGGAGTAAACGATAAAAATCATTTAAAGCCTTTTGTATTCGTAAATCCCGATACATGGCCACATAAATTGAAAGAGATTCACTTAACGCAGCGGTATGTATTTGCGATATGCATCTCAACGAAATTAAATTGATCCAAGCGGATTCTTTACAACAACGTCGGTCGAAAATAATCGTCTAAGCGCGATATTTAACCATATCGAAAGCCGAATTACACCATAAAAGGTCTACATTTTTTTGAAATTTTCCTTATAATGACGATCTGAAGTCGAACCTCATTCTACCTCTTACATTTAAGGAGTGGAAGTTCTATGAACATGGTTATACAAAGTTGCCAAACAGATAGCAAAAGGTCATCAACCAAAATAGAAATTATGTAATAGATTTTTGTATGAAAAACTAATTTTTTTACAACACCAAAAAGCCAAATTACATTCTTGTGTTGTCACTCTTGTCTTTTGCCCGACTTAAGGCAGTCGGAAGACACCTTCAACCTTTTGGAAAAGCGCAACAACTTTTTTATAAGACCTCAATGCACCTTATACATATATGACATATCAATCCCAGGATTACTGTATTCTTATATAGTGCATCAGCAAGTTCGAAAATAACTCCTTTTGTAGATTGGATGACGACGGCACACTACTCTTTTGATGCTTTTGCCTTAGTTTCTGGGAAAGATCTGTCAATAGAATACGACATATACAGGGTGTCCCACGAGCAGTGTGCCAAAAAGCTGGAGCGTGTAGGTCTGGTCAAGACAAGAAAAAAATCGTATGGGAGGGGGGGGTCTATTTCACCCCGTTTAGCCGGGAGGGGCAATTTTCTAAAAAATTGGCTTAATTTGGAAAAAAAATTATTAAAAATCAACAGTTACATCCACAATGCCACGGTATACCTTTTTGTAAAGCCAGAAACCTCTTCTTTCATATTTATTTTAAATGAAGCTGTTTTAAGGAGCAGCTTTTGAGAAATTAATTTTCAAACTCAAAATTTTGAAAAAAAATTGAAAAAAAAAATTTCGAACTATTTTTTTTTCAAAATTGTATGTAATTAAGTACTAATTGTTTGTCCAAAATTCAATTCTCTTATTAGTTTTTAGTTAAAAACAGAAAACCGGATGCAAAAATGTTTTGTAGTTTTTGAGAAATTAAAAAAAAACCAGAACCATTTTTTTCTAAGAAAAACCTTTTTTTTGGTTTTAACGCGGCTGGACTTGTAGACAAATTAATGTATGAAACATTGACCTCTTCTTTTATTATTTTTAAAAAAATCGGAGTTTTATGAGGATACAATAAAGTGATACAGTATTGGAATAACCCTAGATTAATTCTTTTTTTTCATTGATAACGCCTGAAAACTGACCTGCGAATTTCGTCTGGGTCCGCCCGCCGCCGATGGGTTCTACCCGAATTTTGCATTTGGTCCGAAGCAATCCCTCCCTTAGTACAAGGAGGATGGCTATTATGCTTGGAGTGCCCAAATCTAGAGTATGGAGAGTGCTTCATACCGAAAACTTACACCCGTACCATTTTAGGCCAGTTCAGGGACTCACCTCAAACGACAAGTTTTTGAGAGCAGAATTTTGTCGATCATTACTGCTTCGAAATGAAACTGAACGAAACAATTTTGGAAGGATATTCTGGACAGATGAAGCACAATTTACCAGAGATGGGGTTACTAACTTCCACAATTTGCATCATTGGAGTAGCACCAATCTACACAACAAAAAACAAAATAAATCACAACCCCGCTTTAGCTGTAATGTTTGGCTTGGTATTGTTGGACAAACTCTAATCGGGCCCCGGTTTTTGAATGCCGTTATTAATGGAGAATCATACTTGCAGTTCCTACGAGACCTTTTGCCCGATTTGATGGACAACGTTCCTTTGGCCATAGCAGATAATTTAATCTAAAAGCAAGATGGAGCACCAGCACACTACAGCTTACGGGTTAGAAACTGGCTGGATGATCATTTTAGTGACCGTTGGATTGGAAGAAAGGGCCCCACGGAATGGCCACCTAGATCACCAGATTCAACTCCTCTAGATTTTTATGTGTGGGGATTCATGAAGAATTATGTTTACGAAGTGGAAATAGTATCTTTGGAACGACTGAAAGCACGGATTGAAGTCGCTGGAGTCAAATTGTTTGACTTATGTGCAGCCATTAGAAGGAGATATAATCTTTGCCTTCTAAAAAATGGGGATCATATTGAAAATTGATTATAATAAAACTCCAATTTTTTTAAAAATAATAAAACAGATGTCAATGTTTCATACATTAATTTGCCTACAAGTCCAGCCGCGTTAAAACCAAAAAAAGGTTTTTCTTAGAAAAAAATGGTTCGGGTTTTTTTTTAATTTCTCGAAAACTACAAAACATTTTTGCATCCGGTTTTCTGTTTTTAACTAAAAACTAATAAGAGAATTGAATTTTGGACAAAAAATTAGTACTTAATTACATACAATTTTGAAAAAAAATAGTTCGAAATTTTTTTTTTTCTCATTTTTTTTTCAAAATTTTGAGTTTGAAAATTAATTTCTCAAAAACTATTCCTTAAAACAGCTTCGTTTAGAAACAAGATGAAAGAAGAGGTTTCTGGCTTTACAAAAAAGTATATCGCGGCATTATGGATGTAACTGTTGATTTTTAATATTTTTTTTTCCAAATTAAGTCAATTTTTTAGAAAATTGCCCCTCCCGGCTAAACGGGGGGGGAATAGACCCCCCCCTCCCATACGATTTTTTTCTTGTCTTGACCAGACCTACACGCTCTAGCTTTTTGGCACACTGCTCGTGGGACACCCTGTATAATAACTTATAATAACTTTACCTGGACTGTGGTGCCATCTATATGAGTAATAGAGACAATGGCTTAAAGCCGCACTTTCTTTGAGAAAACTACGAATGGTTATGTGTGACATGTCTGCATCAAGAATGCATGTCGAACACAGCCTTCACGTATACGAGCATGTGATTCCCGCAATATTGTAAGCCAAGCGAAAATGACATTACATGTAGTTACATACGAGTACAAGTATACTGATTTTTAATAGTATTTAGGAAAATAAAAAAAATCGACTGTTCACTTTTCATGAGAACAAGAATCTTATTTCTCAGCAGAAGTCCTTATCTTAATGAGCTTTTAATTAGTGTTTAAATTGGTAGTTCTAATCGACTTTAATTTCAAATCTATCGAATCCATTGGAAACCACAGGTGAAGTAACAATAAACACAGTCAGAAATTCTTTTCCTAAATAGCATACATAATTTGGTAATTAAAAACATATTCCCTTCGGTTGTAATCATTGTCGTACAAAGCTACAAAGCTCAACGATCATCGACAATAAAGATTTTCTACATTTTAATGGCAAATAGTTGTAGCGGAGTTTGTTTGTCGGCTAGCGTAATTGTCCGTTAAACTATCTACGAAAATATTTTTACGTTGATGTGTAGACATTTCAATCGGCAAATTACAGTCTACATTTTGTTCTCAGAAGATTGGTTTCTCTAAAGATACATCCATATATACGTATATGCACGGCCATACCTATGGCAAGGTAGGAGCTAGTAGATCGTGTATTGAGGAATAAAAAACAAAGTACTACCTTCAAATATCAGTTGTCGGACCGCATCAAAGTGTCCTAAGTGTGCGGATGTCAAACTGGATTTGTGGTGGAATGAAAGTTATTACCTCTTTGTTCGCAGAGTCTGCTGGTTCAGCTGTGCACACCGTTCGCAAAAATGATAGCAAAAAAACGCTAATAGTGACTAATTGCATCTGCATTGTGAATGATATTGACGGCCTGGTTCAACGGACGTTCTTTATATCCTCGCATGACCACTCTGGTAAGGCTAATGACAGTGGTGATAACTAACAGTGGTGGACTGTTCGGTTTCGGTGACTGAAAACAATCTAAATTCGATTTGGATATGCAAATCCAAAACTTCTACTAAAATTAATCTATAGTACCACAAAGTCGGAATACCAATATGGAAATCATTATTTTTTATAAATTCTAGATTATACTCTCGATTTCACCTTGATATTTGTATAATTTCAACAATAAAAACATTAAAATGCATTTTTTATATTCGACCTAATGCAGCTGAATGATAATCATTTCCGAGATCAGTTTTGAGTTCGAAATAAATTTAAACGTTCCCAATGTACATGCACATCACACAAGTACCCTGTTGAGTGGACGCGGCCATGCGCTTATTCTGGCGATGCCAGTAGCAAAGAGCGCCTCTTTTACTGAAGAATTGCTGGCGGACTCGTTCAACTTGTCTTCAGTTAATGGATCGACAAACCAGTTTCTTGGCTTTACATCGACTAATGGTAAGTTGACATCCTCACCAGATTGGAAGTTAAATTATTAGTATCTTTTTGAATTTCAACACTGGAATCATTTACTCATACACATGTAAACATGTGTCCGCGGCCCGAGTGGCCGTTCGACATCCGTCGTTCGCTGTCCGGCGTCCGGCGTCCAGGAGAGTGGAGATGAAAGAATGATAAAAGTTATACTTTTAATGCCACATTAAAAATTGGAAATACCTTTGTGAAGAGGGGTAGCGACAATGTTTTGAAAGTGGTTTACATACTTGAACGAGCTCATGAATTTAGTGTATAGGTATGATGTTTGCTCCCTACTTAAGAGTCTTTTAGATGCATTCAGTAGTACATACATAGATGCGTGTGATCCATTCAGTGTTATATTTATTCCTTTATTACAATCGATACTCATCTGTATATAAAGATGTATATATTTTATTTTAAATCGTGAGATAATGGAAGTTGAGATGTTGAGCCTTGTAGAACAAATTAAATAAATTGATGGTCACGTTTGTGATCGCTACAAATACTTGGTCATTTCTCGCGTCTATAAATAATTAAAACATGAATTTTAAAATTAATAATAGTGGCCTAAGCATCTCTGAAACGATTATTGATTTTCTTAATAGATTTGATTTAAAGGAATACATAATGCACATCATTTCTTTTAGAAGGTATCCAACTGGGTAAAATAATGCTTTCCATTCAATAAAACACTTGGGAGCTGGAATAGTTTACCTTACCCGATAAATTCTTTTTTATCGAAGTGTGAATCGAATAAATGTATGATATGAATTTAATTAAACTTTTTCTCTTACCTTTTTATCTCTTCAACGCATTTCCTTCTTCCTTATTTACAGTGGCGTTTACATAAATAGCACACCCTCATTAAAATGTGAGTTTTCTTACAACAAGAATTGTGTTAGCAAGGTAAAAAAAACAAGAGTAGTGAGGTCGTAATCTTGTCAGGCAAACAATATCCAGTTAGTTACATGTGTCCCAAAAAAATGGGAAATTTGCTTTAATTCATCATGGGTCAGCCCATATAAAGGAATGCCTCTGGAGGAATAAACCGTTAATGCCCCCTTTCTCGTAGTACATGTAGTTGGAATAGTAAGCTCTAGAAATCGTGCACTCAGATTAGGGTGTACTTTGTAAACCGAGGCAAGACCCAAACATTAGAATCCTTTCCATTAATCTGGCTCTCACATTAAATCAGATGGGACGCCCATAGACAGTCATGGTCCTGATCAAGGCCCTGTAGCAGATTGCCTTCACTCTGGAATCAAGTTGGCTGCTAACAAACAGCCACCTTATCATTGCGAAGGCGCCCCGGGCCCTTGCCAGAGCAGCATCTACATATTGGTCCATCCAAGGTATCTGACTACAATTTCTTTCGCAAGGTCCAAAAAAGAACCTGCGCCAATTTTTTCTGGTGTCACGAGAGGCTTTAGACAGAGGCTTTCTGAATAAAATGGATTCTGATATCTAGAAGTCGATTTTTAACTTGATTTTCAACTTCCAGTCATCATGATACTTCGTAAGCAAAGGTAAAAGGATGACAATGCGATTGATGGTTGGGCCTGACCTGTACATGAATAACTCTACTGCTTTCGCTATATAATAATGAAGAGAAACTAGAAGATCGCTTAGATAAATGCTGTAATTAATCGGCGAGTTTGCACATTGGCAATTTTCACAACAAACTTTCTGCCGACTAACATGACAAAAATCATATATGCAGTAGTTTACTTATGTATGTCCAGCCAACTGAGCTTATAATAAAGACCTTCAAACCATACCGTGTTGAAAGCTTTTTCTAAGTCAATCAGACGGGCACCCGTGAATTGGTTCTTGCATTTGTTCCATTATATATCCGATACGAGTTTCCACGCGGTATGAATAGGGTCATGATTCGCTCTGAAACCAAGTTAGTTATCCGGAATGATTGTATTGTCTTCAACACATTTAGACAGGGCTGTATGAACCACCTTCTCGAAGATCTTGCTGATACTCGGAAGCAGACTTATCAACCGGAGACTTGCGGGTTATAGGTGTCATTAATCCTAATGGGGATTGGTTGCACCACCGCTGTCTTCCAATGCACTAGATACATAGTATGCATTATGCAGTACATTGTTGAACCAATGGTGGGAGGTGTTTGGGCATAACATTGGATATACATATGTATGTATCGTCATCGTTATCATTTCGAGGGTGGAATTGATGAAGCAAGGCTCTATTCTCCAGGCCGTGGTTCGGGTAAATACAATCTGTTCTCAGGATCGATGCTGAGTGTTCGAAGCAAGCGTTCATAGTCTTACGTTCTCGGAAGCCTCAGATCCTGCATGTCATTTTGATTGTTTCTCCGAAATATTTTGTTTATTTGCGGGAACATACTCGCGTTGTTGTTTTTTTTCCAATATAAACTTACAGATACGTATTCTGTAATTTTCTTTGGTTAACTGTTGGATATTTTTAATTACTGACGGCGATGTCCTGGTCTCCCAGTTTTTTTGTGAGTAAACCGCCTGTACAAGAGTTTGAGACATGGCAGGAGTTTACTTTTTTATTTGTGCAGAACGTCGATTATTGAGTTTCGGTACATGTTCCTGGTATCGTGATGTAGTTGGCGTGGTATTGTACTATATCCATCATCCGCTTGATTATATTATCCATTTGTTTAAGCTACCTGTCAATCTCGTAGTTCGACAAGTTCATCCTGGGGAAAGGAGGCGCTCGAAGTGAGCGCTCTCGTCAAGGAATTGGCAATGCGTGACCAGCACGCCCTACTGTAAGGAAGGGGTACATTTGGACATACTCTGCCATCTCCGCGTACTCGTTCTCGGGTATGTTGTTTCCCCAAACATGTAGACATTTTCTACTGAGTTTAAGCGCAGAGATCGAAAATGTGTCTCAAGGTCTGTGATGAACATGTATATTGTATTGGACTGTTTCAGGTGCATAGGCCGCTAAAATGTACCTACATTATCTGTTGATTACAAAGAGTAATATGCTCATATGCTATGTTTAAAAAATATTCCCCCCCGGTGTCTTAAAATAAACATTACACATATTACTCAAACTGAAATTAACTCGAACAGTCGGGCATAAAAGTGTTATGTATTTTATAAAAGTAAATACTGACATGTAAAACAATCCACAGACTTGATTTACTAGTAAATCAAAAAAATTTAATGGTATGCTTCATATTTTATATTATTCTATTAGTGTGCTCTACAAGGATCTGTTCTTGGTCTTATTATTAGCAACATTTAACGCTGCTAGACGGCATGGCGTGGATGAAGCACTGGTTTTGTGGATCAAAGCAATGCACAGGAGATTGATCGCTGATGCCGGTCTCGAACAATGTGTCAAGTCTGGAGTAAACAGAGACTGCCCGCATGGTAGCGTCTTGTCTCCGCTGTTATGGTGCATGGTGGTCGACTCTCTGCTCGATGCTCTCAATGCCAATGGAGTCTATGCCCAGCCCTATGCGAATGATGTTGCTGTCGGCTCATGTTTAGCGAATGTCTGTCTCAAAACGCAGGCGGCGCTAGATGTGATCAAAGACTGGTGCACGACAAATGAGCTGTCGGTAAATCCTCTTAAGACTGATGTCGTTCTCTTCACGAGAAGGAGGAAAAATAGTGGCTTTACTCAGCTGGTTCTAAAAGCCATTCCCATCCCGATATCCAAGGAAGCTAAGTACCTGGGGTCATCTTAGATAGCAAGCTTTTTTGGTCAAAGCATGTTGAGTCCAAAATAATGATAAGACCGATAATCCCATATACATCGGTTGTTTGGTGGAACAGGCTAACACGCTGTGACTTTACTCACCAAACTCCAAAGAGCGGTCAGTCTCAACTGCACGGGGGCTTTCCCCAGCACACCGGGAGCTGCTCTAGATGCTATGATGAATCTTCCACCCCTTGACATATACATATATCAGAGGGTGTGCACTGAAAGCCATTTCTCGCTTAAAGAGAAATGGTTTTTGGTACAACTCGCATTGGAGTGAAAGTGTACTTGCGGGAGAGATATCCTACGACCCCTGTCTCATGGATATGCCTTCTGACGCAATGACACCTTCTATCCTACTGCGCTGTAATTTCACAGTCACATTTCCATGGCGTCAGGACTGGCTTTGGCCAGACACTGAACCTGGAATGGAATATCTTCGCATTTTCACAGATGGCTCCAGGACTGGGCAGGAATCCGGCGCTGGAGTTTTCTTTGAGCGCGTAAACATTCGACTGCACTTGCGTCTGTCTTTCAATCGGAGATTTACGTAATCCTAATGGCCGTGCACTATGTTGTGAAACACAGGTGGAGGGAACAAAGCATATGCGTCAGCAGTGACAGCCAAACTGCACTCAAAGCTGTGTCCAACTCTCTATCCAACTCCAAATTAGTGCATGAACTCAAGACCTTTTTTAACAAAATCAGAAGAGTAAATTCACTTAGTCTTGTATGGCTCCCAGGTCACTCTGGGATCCCAGGAAACGTGATCTCCGATGAACTCGCTAGAAGGGGCTTAGAGGAGAGTTTCTCAGACTTAGCGCGTACGCCCTGATGTCTGCAAGAAGTCCACAACATTTTTTCTTATCCTTAAGGAGAAATGATTGCAGATGGCTTACGGGCGTCATTACGGGCCATTACACTTTTCATAACCATCTCTACGTGCTTGGCATCAGTGAGACGCCTACCTGTGCTGCTTGTTGCGAGGAGGACGACACAGCGGAACACTTTCTCTGCGACTGTCCCGCCTTCGCTCGCGCACGGTGGAGCACTCTTGGGGCCGACGTGGTGGGTTCCGAATCTCTTAGCTCTACATCACTGAAGCCCGTCCTCACTTTTCTCCGGACAACGGGGAAAATTCAATAAAGACAAGGTGTCTGTCTGGTAATACAGTGGACCAGTATTTGTGTCTGAGTGCTCTTCCGATTTCCCCAACATTTAATGATACGGCAATTAATTCATCCCTAAAGTTTGTTATGAAAAAGAGGTTCTTAAGTGTGACTTTTGGTATCTAGAACTTAAGTACTTAACTTCCCCAGTCGTAAAAAATAAAAAGAGAAACCTAATTGCTGAACCAACTTTTTATTGGGCAATTACATGTCAAAAATTTACCATTCAAAATGGGGAGTTAAAAGTACAAACATCTTATTGCAACACATTATATAAGGCTCAAAAGTTTTTTTTTTCTTTGTACAACTTTTTGTAAATAGTTAATGTCTTTAAGTTCATCTCCGTAAGATATTTCTGTTCTAAAACCTTATAAATAAGACATAAAAAGTAAGAATTGGGTAAAAATGTTACTGATAATCAACTGAGAATATTCCCAACTTAAAGTGAATGTTCTGTGTATTATCCAGAAACTACGAAATATGTTTAAGTGACATTTGAGCGAATGTTGACCCGAATTTAAAAGAAATTATTTTAAATTTCATAATTTATATATTAATGTATATTCTGATCTTAGATAATATATATTTTTATTTTCATTTAATAGAATGTATTTTAACGCCTTTTTCTTTCAATTTTCTAATCTTTTCATGTAAAGAAGAAACGATATATGCTACATAATTAAATATAATACATAAAATATGCAATCGGAAGATTTGTATACACGTATGTATGTATATACACGAAACGTATGTATATCTATCTATATATTTCGTACCTATGATAAATGATAAATCAATCAATTTCTAAATTATTGTCTGGTTCATTATGAAAGCCAGCTTAATTAATTAATCTTGGATTACAAAGGACACTCGAACCTTTACAATAGGGCCAGGATTCTTCAGGTAGATAAGTTTCTGATAAAACTAATCCGAGGTCACGTTGTAAGAGCAATGACTTCAACAACCTATTCTCCGGAGCTTACTACCCCAACTACTTGTACCACGCGAGGGTACGCCTTAACGGCTTTGTCCCAGAGACATTCCTCTATTTAGATCAATGTGGATTGATCCAGAGTAGATAAGTGAATTTTTTACTTGGTCATCAATTCTATTGAGCGGCGGTTGCTCTACGAATATTATGTCGCACTCCGTCAGCCCGAGCGCTTCAGGTTTAGTAGATCGGTATCGTGCCGAGATGAGGAAACGTCGGCCGACAGCATCAAGGCTTTCAGTGGCTGGAGCGGAATTCTTTAGTGGTACTTTTAATTCATATAGCCTCTTCATATAGCCTTCTTCAAGACAAAACCCACAGAGACCAATTAAAACAAACATCATAAACAAAAAATAAGATATGTACATATATACATATATCCGCCAAATAACTTTTTTTTTTTTGAAAATGCTATAAAAAAAACTACTGAATATTTTCTCAAATTTCTTTTTTTATTTGAAAGTACAATCCTTCCGGTTAATAATGGAAAATAATTTCATTCAAATGGCTGCCTCGGCTGGCCATGCAGTAGCCTACACGATCGGTCCAATTTTTAAGCACATTATCGATTGTGTGCAGCTGTATTTCACCAATGGCTTCACGAATATTGTCCTTTAAAGCGTCAATTGTCTCTGGCTTGTCGGCGTAACACTTATCTTTGACGGCACCCCACAAATAATAGTCCAACGGTGTCAAATCGCAGCTCCGAGGTGGCCAAACGACATCAGCTCTGCGGCTGATAATGCGATCTTCAAAAACAGGGCGCAAAACATCGAGTGTAGCTTCGGCTGTGTGGCACGTAGCGCCTTCCTGTTGAAACCAAATGTTGCCAATATCCTCCTCTTCAATTTTTGTGAACAAAAATTCGTTCAACATGGCCCGATAACGATCGCCATTGACTGTAACGGCCACTCCTTGCTCATTTTCGAAGAAAAATGGCCCAATTATGCCTCTGGACCAAAATCCGCACCAAACAGTGGCTCGTTTTGGGTGCACCGGCTTTTCAATGTATGCGTGCGGGTTTTCTGTGCCCCAAATGCGACAATTTTGCTTGTTTACATACCCGCCAAGATCAAAATGAGCTTCATCTGAAAAGATGATTTTTTTTGGCAAAATCGGCATCTTCTGTAAGTCGATCGCAGGCCCACTTAGCGAAGCGTTGTTCAAGCGTATACACAACCATATTCGTTCAGCGGAAGGATAAAACTAATTATCTGTCAAATCAGACATGAGCTAAGTGTTACCATTCACGAAATAAGCACTACTTGAAAAAAAAAACGTTAGATGGCGGACCCTTTATATGCAATATGTATTACGTATATGTGTACATATATTTTAATCAAAGTAGGTTAAGCTAGTTTTTAATTAGTATTAAGATTTATAAAAAATCATAAGGTATTAATCGGATGTTAAGTTTAAAAACAAATGTTTTCTTAGCTAAACTATTTTGTTAAATTATTTCGAGTAAATCATAAGGCCAAAAGGCATAGTTCAAGTTATTCTGTTTAAGCATTTTTTTCTATCGTTAGCTTTTTAGTTATAAAAAAAATTAATAAAAATGAATTTAAAAAAAAAATTAATTAATAAGAACTTTGTCAAAATAGATCATATCATGGCAGCAAATACATGATACGTCTTTTACCCAAATGCTGACTAACTCAGAGGTCAGGACACTGATTAAAAATCTCAGACAGTTAATCAGAGAAAAAATCTGTAACTTTGCCATCATGCAACGAAATTCGTGCTGTATGTTCCCGCAACTAAATAAAATATTACGAAGAGGTAATCAAAATGACATTCAAAATCTGAAGCTCCGATGACGTCAGATAATGAACAATGAACAAAGAGTGCCTTTATTTCAAGCTCAACCGGCTATTGATATAAGTAAACCACCGCTATATATGGTTCTTGATATGTTAGTCGATAGAAAGTTCGGTGTGAAAATTACTAACATTTCAAATTAAGAACGGACCTTAGCAGGGCACAGTGGAAAACTCCAGCTTTCAAACACCAGATACTATTTTATGCAAAACATCTTTCCCTAGGTCCTCTTTGCCTAATGTCCGTAGGGGTCCTGTGCCTAAGAATACGGGTGTTAATTCTTCAACCGGACGTGCGTTCAGTGGCGAGGCGAACCAAATTATAATCAGATAACTTGGGATTATGCGCTGGCCAACGCCCCGGACACTACCAATGGCAGGCTTACATAAGGATGAATAGGTTAGCGTAGACTGAGACAAGTCAAGGACAAAACAATAATAAAAAACACTTAAAATGAAAAAAAAACGAATATACAATGCATATTTTGCATATATTTGTACGTATGTATATACGCTAGCTTAGATAGATTAGACTACAAATAGCTAGATTAAGGTAGTTATATCTAAAATAAAGGGGTATGCTAAGGTTTTTTTTGGAAAATATAAATATTTTCTTAACTAAGTCATAAATTGATATATAAATGCTTATATATAAAGAATACATTTATTTTCCACGTCCACGGAACTGTAAAGTATTTTAAGTTATTTATTTAAACTAGTTTTAAGCATTTTTCATCTAGCTTTTGTCTAGCATAAGGTACATAGTTCTAAATGAGAAAGAAATTGAAATAAGAACAAAAAAGACTAGTCGTCGAGTAATATAAAACTCGAATGAGAGGCAATGCGCTGACGCACAGTCTTATGATGCTTTAGAACGGAATTTCGCATTTTAATCTATCTTTATCAATAAGTTTATTAATTCTAAAGAAGATCAACATAACCTTGGCTCTAGTGTGTAGACTTTTTGTAGAGGAATGCCAGGGAAGAATGACCGTCATTTTAAGTATTCTATTTTGCATAATTTTTTTACACAGCATTTAGCGCTCCCCAAAATTAAGAGCCATATAATAAAATACGTTTGGAAAATTCGCTTATGAATTATAATTTTGTTTTCGTCAGAAAGTTAAGATCTCTTACTTATGAATGCGTATAAAATTCTGATGGCAGCATTTACTTTAGCAGTTGTCTCATAAATTAGTTTAAACAATTTTAATCTAGAATGACGAAGTAGGAAATGTCCGGCATATTGAATGGCCATTGATTGGCCAGCAGAAAACGGGGCCTTAAAAAGGATATCTTGACTTTTATATGCATTAAGTTTGATTTTCCATCTGGAATAATATTTTTGTAATATATCTACAGCATTTTTAAGCTTGACTCATCATCAGCGATCTTAATATATTTCGATTACGCAATACGGGACTAGGCCAAGAGCAGAGCCTTGAGGTACACGGGCATTAAATTTAACTACATCAGACATACTACCATTCACAAATACTTTAAATAGATACTTAAAAAATCAATGGAAAGTCCCGTGAACAGTTCTAAACAAAAATTTTTGGTCAGGGTATATTTTCCTTTCTTGGACTAGTTTTTTTAATTTTAGGTTTAATATTTTTCCATGTATTTTACTTATACTGCTTAGCAAACTTATTGGTCTATGACTTTAAGGAACATTAGGAGGTTTTCCTGCTTTTGGAACTAAGCAATTTTCTTAATTCATTTAACTTCCACAGGATTTAGCAAGATTTAAAGGGAAACGGAATCTTGTTGTGTGAGATTTGGATGCAATGATTTTTCGACAGTTATGTACATGTGGATTTTCACTTCCTCATATGCGAACATTTCTCCTGTAAACGTATTCACCTCTTCACTGAAGGAAATTGGTCTTCTAAGTGCTGTTACTTAAGCACCCAATCGGTGTATGTTTCATGCATTCCGTGATCTAATTGCTTCAATTTTTTGAGCAAGCCGAACTTTATACGATTGCAGATGTAAATTCAAATGCAAAAAATAATGCCACGGCATAAGACGAGTCTAAATACTGTGTTCGCCGTGAAATCGATAGATTTGAATCTTCCTGAACGCTTTCATTAACAGCAGCCATATTTTCTGCATTATTTCGACTAAAATCTACTTGTAATGCCCCAAACATCAAAACTATAGAATCGCTATTTTTGTATAGTATAGTAAGTCTTACAATATTAATAATTATTAAACCATCTACGTTGTAAAATGAGAAACCTCAAGCTAAACAGTTTGACGTATAAGGCTGCAACAGGAATGTCAAACCCGACGACGAATTGGATCGCCTTATACTAGTGAGAATATAACTTTCAATTCCAAGACATACGATATATTCAATACGAAACAGTTAACAAAAAAATTCATTCACTGAATCTTGCTGGAAATATTATCCGGCCACCTGATACGATGCCGCAAGTAGTCTGACACCGTTAACTGGCGGTTTCAAAAAGATATTAGCCAATAGCCATCGCATTGAAATGTTAGCGAAATCACCATTCATAGGTGCAGCGACCCGATTCTGTGTATTAGTTTATTTTGCTTTATGAAGCTTTCTTAAAAACCTAAATTTAGTGAAGATACTCTTATCGTGGCCAAATACACAAACGCTCGAGGAAAGATAACAATTTTTCATTTTTTTAATTCCCCACTTGGAAATTATTCTTTTTTCAGTTTCAACATAATTTGTTCACTACAACCATTAACCTAACTGCGCACTCTGAACCGTGAACTTCAACGACTTTACCATACAATTACTAACATAATAACTCGCATTATGATGAAATGAGCAAAAGCAACAAACAAAGAGAGATGTTCGTCTTTTCTGCCTGCCCCTGTCTATTCGGAACATCTACATCCAGATCATTAGCTACGCTATCTGGGTATAGATACATATGTATGTATGTATGTACGTTGTGTGATGCTCCTAGAATTCAAGTAACATGAGCTTTAAGAAAAAAAAAACTTTAAACTCAAAGATACAAAAAATATTACTGGGAAACCTGAAGTGGAAACCTAGTGCAATTTACTACGCACTCTAGAAGCACGATCTAATTAACATCTCACACTGAACCGCCCTACACTGTACCTTCGCGCACTGCCCTAAATGAATGTCAATTTGAATTCTTCTCTTTAAATTGTAAGATGTGGGGTGCCGGATTAATTACCACATGTGGTTCATTTGCGTTGTCCGGGGCTCGTCGCGTTGTTGTTTCTTTTGATTATGCGTTCGGTGTGAGACGTTCCAGGTATTGTTTTGTAACATAATACTTTTGTGCCTCTTGACAATTGTATACATTTCGATACGAACATACATATGCGTGGATATAGTGACTTGTGATGGCTTCAACTGGAAGAATAGAAAAGATTATGTAAATCTTTAAGTGAAACATAAAGAACTGTAGAATCAGAGATGCATCTTCCTGCCTTACACAAAAATAATAAAACTAATAAGCAAAACTCATTGAAACCTCTCAAGGTCTGTTTGGCTCCCTATGGGTTCTTCTTTTTTTTTCAATCAATGGAGAAGAATGTCATCTAATTTAAAACCAGTTTTTAATCATATATGAAATGTGAGTAGCATTTGCGGTTTCTTTATTCCTTCATCCATGTCCTTTAACGCCTTATACCGATGTAAAGTATAACTTTTTTACTCTATCATAATTTACTGCAGATCCTGACCCTCTGCGTGAGGTACAATATTACAATTATAATTACCTTGTAGAACAGGCTATATCAATAAAGGACACTTTTATATGTTGGGAAGGTAAAGGCTTTCAAATGTAAAATAATATGACTTTAAAAAATCTTGTCTGACATTAAAGACAATAGCCCGACTACACGTAGTTCCTATGGTATGAAAAAGAATCAAATATAGGTAGTTACTTATATGATGAAGTTCCTTATATGGGTTACTCGAAATTCCAAACTAGGAAGTCATATTACCGTACCATTGGTATTATAATTGCTGAGATGGCTATTTACAGTTAAAAAATACCAAGAAAATGATTTTATTCTAGGACAACACCGTCGCAAGTAAAGAAAGAGAAATCCCATCACGGAGCAACCTCAAAAGTGTTGGGATAATCTGTAAAGCTTGTAATAAGAACAAAATATTCAGAATAGGTTAAGAATAACTGATAATGGGTCGACAGCATTAGGAAATGGTCTTCATCTTCATCGCTTTCTGACATAACCCTTTTTTGGGCTTATCTACTTGCCTACTGTGAAGCCGAGAAACAAAACGTTCACCTTAATACAATATTCTTGTAGCAAAAAAGAATATTTGTTTAGGACTAAAAATATGCAGCAGGAACCACTACTGCTTATTATGGGTTATAGTTCATATTGAGTTCCTCATGATAGAGTTGTCAGACAGCCATAAGTGAATCTTTAAAATAACCAGTGACAGAGTGTTGATTCGTTGTCATAAGTATGGTGGTGTTGGTGATTTTCTTTTAAAAAAATGTTATAGTTAGCATAACTGCCCCTATTTGAAGCCCTATGAGCCCATCTTGACGCTTATTGAAACAGCGTTTTATGTGAGAGAATTTTATTAAGATCTTAAATAAGTTCTCACTTGTTTTTCGCTTAAAATTCATTCTTTTTTTAAAGTAAGTGTTAACAAACATGCCGCTCAAGGTATTGTCCATGTTAGAAGCATATAAACTCCGTGTTGAAAAACTGCACTTCTTTGAGGCAATGGGCAAATTGACTGAATTTTTAGCTTCTTCGAAAGGTTGAATATGCTCCTCAGCCAGGGCTTGTGTCACCGATCGAAACAGATAGTAGTCGAAAGGGACGATATTTGCAGAACACGGTGCGGAGGGTAACACATTCCATTTCAAGGTTTTCAGGTAGATTTTAACGACCTAAGCAACATGTGCCTGACCATTGTCATGTAGCAAAATCACCTTGTTTTGTCTCATCTCGCATAGCAGCCGTTTTTCTTCAATGCTCGGCTCAAAAGCATCAATTGCAGTCAATGGCACTCTCCCGTGATGGCTTCGGTTGGTTTGAGCAGTTTCTCATAAACTACAGCCTGCTGTATACTTCAAATGTAGAGAAAAACTTTCAAATCAACGATTTTTGTCTTTGCCGACGGTGTTGATACATGGCCGCGATTACCCTTGGATGAACCGACTATTAGGGTTATGGTACTGTATCCACTTTCTTTCCATGCCGTTGAAGCAGCCATCTCGACGTAAACAAACCTAGTTCGACGTCTCTCGGTTTCTAATCTAGTCCTTCCTTTAAATCATTTAAATGCTTTCAAAAGTTTCGAAAATGTAATCATTTATCATGTAATCATCTACTTGTAATGATTTTGCAGATTCAGCCAACTTTTGACATGAATCTTCCTTGAAGAACTGGGACTCTGGCTTTCTTTACAGTCTAAGGAAAACCCTGCCGCCCTGTCTCCCGAACACCCGAATCGTTTCCATATAGGGTAGCATAGGTAGGTAACATTTAAACACACCGGGTAATCGTACGCGATGATGGACCTTATTAGACCACCTAACATATGATTTTTTTTTTTTGAATCACAATGGGCCTCTTGGCCTTCGAGTGGAAATGATGTCCAACCATCACACTCCCCTTCTCTAACCTAACCTTCTCTCTAACATATGATTTTTATCCTGCGGTCAAGTTGTATGTTCTGGAACAAATTCCTTGTCATACCGAAGGCATCCATAGCTTCAGAAGGACAAGCGTCTATATATATATTGAAATATAGATATTGGTCAAAATAGACATCAAAATAATAACCGCGTTTCTCACCGATTTTCCTCCAGTTCTTTCTATAGGCCCTATACATCGGGGTCCTGAACAGTATTGTTTCCGAATTTTGGAAGTTAATTTTTAACTTGCAACTATAATCTCTTTATATGATCAAAATCACACTACAGTATTGCATTGATGGCGTTAATGTTGGGACCTGATCCGTACAGTACTAAATCATCTGCATTGGCTAAGAAAACCTATAAGGTTGCTTGTGTAGATGTTAAACTGGTGCTGGTGAATTAACCATTACCTGTTGTAAGCTGTTAGTTATTTCAAAGATCCTGCTCGAAGTAGCGCTGTCGCATTTAACAAAAAACATCCTTCCCTTAGTTATTACGTAATTTATTTATAGAAGTTAATTTAGCTTAGGCAGATAAGCTTGTAAAAAGGGCCTTCTAATCATCCGTGTCGAATGACTTTTCAAAGCTGTTTGCCTTAGCCTACTAAATGTCACTTCAAAATCAAACTGGTTGTCTGATATTATTTTCTTTTCGTCAACCCCTTTTATCAGAACTTTGCTTACTACTTTTTCAAAAACATTGGTAGCATTCTGAAGCAAACTAATTGATTGGGTATTAACAGATTTTCTTCTATCTCTACCTCGTTTAGGGATAGAATGGTGCAAAGCTACTGATATTATTCAGAGCCCTTTTGAACAGCGTGGTGCGAATATCTACTGTCTCAATTGCTGTGTATCTATTACTTTCGATTTTTTTTTAAGTGTGTATAAATATAGTTATAATTTCCCACAAACAAGCTGGTAAAAATTCGGTTATTGGCGACAATGAAGTTGCTATGGTTTTCATCATAGAATACGTTTTAAATCATTATTCTCAGATCGCCAATTCTCAATTTCTTCAAGAAACTGTGAATGGTTCAAAAATGCCTCATTTTCAAGCTCGAGATTTACTGGATTTAGGCCCACTTTTTATAAGAAAGTTATACTGGTCGTCCGAAGCTGTTTTAGCATCTACTTATAATGATTTTCAGCTAGACTTTAACACAAGTTTTTATGAAGTAATCCCTCCAGTTGTTCGTTTTCAACGTTTTCGGTGCGCTATAGCATTTTTATCTTCAATGTCGTTGTTTCCGATAGAACATGCTCACCGTAAGTCTCAGCAGGAATTCTTCTGACTTAACCGATTAAATGGCATGGCCCACTCGTACACATACTAATGACGTAGCCCCAAAAAAAAAAAAAACATGAGTGTCATTTTATATTTGAATGAAATGGCCCTCCATACTCGTTTATTAAATGGCAACTATACTGAAAAATTAAATTAAATAAACTGGAATAACATCTATATACCTACCTTCAAAACTTTTCTCTTTATTGTATCTTCTGAATGCCGGTAGCCCAAACTCTTATTACCCAGAGAATCACGCACGATGTCTCGCTATAAGCTAGTGGTTAGATTCTTAAAGAAAGTTTTTCAACTTAATTTGACCCGCAACTTCCAGACTTGTTTGTTTTACCAAGTTACTGATTCATTATATAGCTTTTGCAAATGTGCATATTAGTACATGCAGACAATCAATTAAAGTAGTGGATTCCGATGTTCATATTTGGAGCAACTGCCTACGTTGTAGCTTTTAACATTACCTACATACGGTACAACAGCCACTTTTAATAATGAGTGAAGCCATTTTATTATTAAATGCTTCTGCTTCTGCTTGCGACAAACAGTAAGCATTAATTGCTTCAAATACTTTCTAAGCGCTGGGCTCACTCCCTCCATTCCTTCGGTAAGGAACATGAACTTTTATCAAGTTCATGTCATCATCAGGAATCACATAAGAACTTAGAAATCTTGTTTTCGAAATAACATACGACAAAGTTTGTAGGTACAAATACCGAACATTGGATTAATTATATTTAACCATCTATAACATATATTACTAAGTTTATTAAGATTTTTCATACATTTTATTTGCTTTTTCGGCTAAGAAATTGTATAAGAATGGAGGCCATTTCAAAAAGGATCACATTTACCATTTTATACTACATGGTAAATAATATATCAATTATATTTTAGCCATGAATTGGTGTCCTTGAAATCGAGTAAAATAAATACGAGCTTCAGGTGCTTGTTCATCTCCCCTACGTCAAATAAGTAAATATTTCACAGGAGCACATGTTCGCGGATTCTATATATTTCCAATCCATCAACACATGTACCCCCTGTTTAAAAATCAATTTCTTCTGTTGACAAATTTTGATTGATCGCATTATAAATACTAACCAAAATACCTTTAGAAATCCAACACCAACAATTGATTCTTTTTAGTACACAAGGGAAACCCTTTTAAAATATCAAATTTCAGGGGAAAAAATACAATATCTTATCAAGTGGCTTGTCTACTCAAAATAGGTTTTGACTCTGTCGTCCTCAACTTTTGGATGTATACAATCTCTGGTGACATGTTTACTACTGCCTGAAGGCAGTTATGGACCTCCACGTAGATATGTATGGATTCACCTACCTATATATATATATATATAGTTCACGAAGAGAGGATATTTGTCCTCCTCAGACGCTAGTGCAAACACACATAACGCTTAAATATTCATCCTTTATTGTAATATGATGCCAAAAATATTTAAGAGGGACAGATCTGGAATATAACGTACAAGTGCCCATTACTTGGGTCCCTTTTTTATCTCGAGCAAAAATTTAAAAGTTGTTTTAATTGCTTTTGTATTGATTGACATAAACACAAAAGGGATTATATTTACATGATATGGCCAGAAAAAACAAACAATGTGTATCTACATGATTGATCTTCGTCGGTTTTTAATTCTTTATCATCTTTTTTCTTTCGCAAAAAAACCCATGGGGTGATAATAATACATTCCATTATTTTGATAACTAGTTATAACGTTTGTGAAATAAGATATATTCATAGCTTTGTATAATTATTATGATGATATTGGAAGTTAGAAAAAAGTATAAATAAATATTTAATTAGAAAGAAATCCAAGAGCTTTTACCTCTCCCGAATTATACGAGTCGGCAAAGACCGCTGTCAAGATCCAAAAAGACAATCAGCGATATGAGCGAATTGCGGTTTTAATGTTTAGCATTGAAAGACTAGGACCCAAACAATTTGAATCCAATCTTGTTAGCATACACACATACAGAGTCTCTATACGAACTCTCTTCTTAAACGTAGAGTATGTCGTTTATATTTAAGGAATACATTGATTCGATTGCAAATTGGCCTCCGGCTTGGAACTACACTATATTTTGTTTGACTTGTATATCGTCTTGATATGTAAATAATACTAGCTTCTTATTTAACCCCATTTAGAGTGTAGAACTATTAAAAAAATAAACTCCTTAAACAATCCCAATACGCATGGTGAAGATGGTATCTCCAATTTCATCCTTTAAAGCGTTAAATGTGGACAACTTTTTACGTATAACTTATCTTTTCAACTTAAGCACATTCTCTTGTATCTTTTCTGAAATCTCGGAATATTCCCATTTTCAAGATGGGAACAAAAAAAAAATAAGACAACCTACAGGCCAAGTTCTTTCTTTCCATTTTCTTAAATATTTTTGAAAAAGCCGTGAAATGTAGTCTTCAACTTTCTAACAAAAAATTGCTTTTTCAGCAATTTGGTTTCAGAGTAAAGTATTCCACTGATGACACTCTCCTTAACCTTTGTCAATAATATCACAATGTACTTGGTGATAGTCAAATTTGTGACGATCACTTCGAAGATATGTATGTGTATTCAAAGCATTTGACATCGTAAATTACAAAATTATTTTGGATATCTTGCATCGCGTCGGACTCGAAGCGCGTGACACCCTTGGCGGATGTAAGATTCTCAACCTCGATGTTTCTCAAGGCTCTGTTTTGGACTATTATAACTACTATTGTACTACTCCTATTATTCTTCTTCAGTGACTTCGCGTTTGCTTACAGTTCCAATCACATCGACCACGATTTCCATCTATTAATGCATTGGTTCGCATAACATAAATTAATAATAAGCAGTAAAACTAAGCTTATGCTGCTAAGGAACCAACAGAATTTAACTTACTTAATTGTGGATGCAGTGTTCGGTACAATGAAAATTATGGCTGGGACACCAATTGTTACCCGATTGAAATAGTTAGGAGCTTCAAGTACCTAGGAGTCGTTAGAGACCAAAATCATAGTCGGAATTTTCATATAGTATTTATGTATGGTTCTTGGAACAATATTTACTACCCACCCTAAGATCAGTAAGTAAGTACTGTCCTTCAAATATTTTAAGGGAATCCACTTTGAAAGTTTCCATTCAAGTCTAAAATATCAAATCCGCTTCTGATGTGGAACGCTGTTATATAAAATTCTACAATTAGCTGCTTTTCAAAAATACGTTGTTCAAAAAATATATTTCTCGTGTTGTTTAATAGACTTAAAGGTCTGCCAGTTAGATAATTGTTCTTTTATACAGTCTAGAGAATTTTTTTTTATTAGAACCGGCTCTTCAACGAAGCTCATAGTGTCCGTAGCAATATCAGTTCGCTAGTTACTTTTCGTACTTCTTATTATAGAAGTTTTTATTCGACTGTGTCTTGCAAATCATTCAACACTACCGAAATTATTCAACTCTACCGAAGCTATTCAACCCTACTAACCGAAGATATTCGAATCATCAGAACTTTAAAGCAATTTTTGTGTAATGTATTGTAACATCCAATATTTTGAACATTAACCAACATCAAGTTGAAATTTTGTTGCTAATTTATTTTTTAGATCCTACGATCATAAACTACGACATACAATAATAGTTGCAACTTGAGAGTCTTTATCTCTTAATATTTATATATTTTAATATTCGGTTCTCCCCACAGTGAACTTTGTACCTAAGTGATATGACCTTACTCCTATTTACGACTAAATACAAATGTCACTTACTATTCGCAAAGAATGTTAATAAAAATTAAATTGTTATTTCAAATTTTGAGTATAAGGAATGTCAAACAAAAAAAAATGGTTCGAGAAATTTGTAATTATTTTCTGTCAAGTAAAGCAAAACGAAAAAATGTTACAATAATTTTGAATTATTTTTTTTTTCACTATAAGAAACAAGCCACCGATTCACATCTTATGGAGCGGAGAAGGCTAATGAACATACATATGACTAACACATGGGCAACTCTCTAAAGACGATGGGTTCGTACCCTGGGGACCTTGAAGTAGGAGTTACGTGAATTCTTTTTCATTTGAATTGATTTTTCTTGATTATGAGGGGTGTCTTTTTAGAGGTATACAAATTTAGTATGAAATAAAACACCTGAAACTAATGTTAATGTTATTAGCTTTATTTAATAAATAATTTTATGCCATTACTGTTTGAATATGATTTTGGGCATATGGCTGGTTTGAATAAAGCGCAATTGTGAAGTCCAATTTTCGACAACTTTATCGAGCAACTGGAGCCGTATACAAGGCGAATATTAACTTCAAAATTGTCAAACGTCTCTGGTTTATTGGCCTTGACTACTGACTTCACATGGCCCAAAAGAAAGTAATCATTACGCGAAATTATGCGCTCCGTAATAAAATGATGGTGTCGCGCACTGTGTGGCAAGTTACGCCATCTTATTGAAACCAAAGCTCTGCCACATCAATGCCATTTAACTGGGGAACGAAGAAGTCAGAAATCATGTTTCTATAACGCTCTCCATTGACGGTAACATTCTGGCCGGCAACGTCCTTAAAAAAATAGTGATTCGACCAACCCACAAAGGACACCAAATAGTAAGTTTTAATGGTTGTAAGGGGGCCTCGATAAATACTTCTGGGTTTTCTTTACTCCAAATTCGGCAATTTTGCTTGTTTACATATCCATTTAACCAAAAATGGGCCTAATCGGAGAATAAAATTTTGCGTTGAAAATGAGGATCAAGCTGAATCATGTTTTTCGTCCATTTCGGCCTAACGATGAGTATAATAGTCACGTCTTCCTGTAAAATCTTCCACAAAATGAGTAGGCATAGCTCCAATTGCTCTGCACCATAGCGAATCGACTCATTTAGATTCTTCTTCACTTTTGAACAATGCGGTTGCTTTCAGGATTGCAATTGCTTCAACCGAATATACTGAGCAATATTGCGGGAGTTTTTCTGCTGATAATAAATGGATCTTTATATTAGCAATCACGAACCTTCTTCGCTCTGTGAGCAGTGCATTCAATAATATTGAATCTTTTTGTCTTTGGTTTGGAGAGTTTTGCGTAATTGAAATTCCGTAAAAGTAACCAGAGTATTTTTTTTCTTACTTGTTGCATCGGAGAGCATAGGTGTACTGAAAGTGTCGTGGATTTTAACTAATGGTATAGGGATACCATTTTTAAATCTTTAACAGGACGAGAATAAGATAGTTTCCTACAAATTTTTTTGTTTTGTCTATAGTATTTTTTATTCTTTTCGTAATATTCATAATAATACAAAGCAATAACATAATACAATATAATAAAAGGAATAAAATAGTAGTCGTCATTTAATTATATGACAAAGTCAGAAATTAATGTTAGACGACACTTCATTGTAGTTTATAAATATAAATTCATTTACATATCTAATGTGGGGACAGATACAGATAATAATAAGAATAACAAACTAAAAATATATATACAAACAATCAAAATGAAGAATTAAATTTTATTAAACAAAATATCCATGAATTAAATAAAGACTTATGGGAAAAAAAGAAGAAGATAGTTCCATAAAAGTAATTTTTACGCCAGTTTTAAAGTAGAATTCGCAGTAATAATTCAATATTAGCAAGGTCAATAGAAAAAATCCAAGCTCTTATTTTGTTGACGTAGTTGTTATATTATATTAAACGTATGGAATGTGGAAGTCTATTGAAATACCATGGAGCAGTAAAAGTAAAGAATTTAGAAAAATGTGTTGTACGTGCAATTGGTACGTTAACTAAACCCGTGGAAATGGTTGCTTCTGTTTAAAGAATTTAAAGCGCTCGAGGGGGAACACCAAACATTAACGCAATTGAGAATTTCCTTAAAATCAGTTTGAATCCGTGAATTATCGTATTTATTTTAAAAGAAAATATAAGTATATTTTCTGCAAAGGGATGACATGTTTCAATATTTTTATATTGCGTAACTACTAATATCATTATAAGTTGTAAAGAATATATGAACATTATATAATATAATTTATAATAGGAAAATATAAAGGATCATGAAATTCTATAGTATATCGAAACTACGCACTTGATTGGGGTCATATGCACATTTCCAGAATCGATTGATTTGATTTGATTTTCGAAGTCTATCCTGAACCAATACTGTACCTCAGTCAGAACCGCCTTAAGTTAATCAACTTGAATATGCTGTAAGATGAACGATTGATTTCTTTCGGGACGAGCCTTTACACTCTAAATTTTTCAACTTTCGTAATATACGAAATCCTGGTCTCGTACACCTATAATATGATATCTACCCCCGTACTTCCTAAGGCTCCAACGAATCTATCTCCAATATGGTAAGGAGTGTTGATTCGAAAATAACAATAACAATTTCGACTTCAACCTCGACACTCTATGCTTTAAACTCGGTCTTCTCAATCGACCTCCGTAACCCAATCATACTCGTAACTATATGTTTAATTTTAAATTATATTAAGTTATATTGCTGTATTACGCCGAATAAAAGAGGATATTGCCCACATTATACATTTTGTTTGTCATTGTAGTTAAAGTTGGTTTTTTTCTAAAATTTATTTGTTCATATTGTTTTTTTTTATGCAATTCACTAAATTTGGGTTAAGACAGTTTTCTTTCCAAAATCATACATTTTATTTTTAAATATGACTATGTTATATACAGGGTGTCCCACGAGCAGTGTGCCAAAAAGCTAGAGCGTGTAGGTCTAGTCAAGACAAGAAAAAAATCGTACGGGAGGGGGGGGTCTATTTCCCCCCGTTTAGCCGGGAGGGGCAATTTTCTAAAAAAATTGACTTAATTTGGAAAAAAAATTATTAAAAATCAACAGTTACATCCACAATGCCACGATATACCTTTTTGTAAAGCCAGAAACCTCTTCCTTCATATTTATTTTAAATGAAGCTGTTTAAAGGAGTAGTTTTTGAGAAATTAATTTTCAAACTTAAAATTTTGAAAAAAAATTGAAAAAAAAAAATTTCAAACTATTTTTTTTCAAAATTGTATGTAATTAAGTAGTATTTTTTTCAAAAATTCAATGCTCTCGTTAGTTTTTAGTTAAAAGCAGAAAACCGGATGCAAAAATGTCTTGTAGTTTTTGAGAAATTAAAAAAAAACCCGAACCATTTTTTTCTAAGAAAAACTTTTTTTTTGGTTTTAACGCGGCTGGACTTGTAAGTAAATTAATGTATGAAACATTGACCTCTTTTTTATTATTTTTAAAAAAATTCGGAGTTTTATGAGGATACAATAAAGTGATACAGTATTGGAATAACCCTAGATTAATTCTTTTTTTTCATTGATAACGCCTGAAAACTGACCTGCGAATTTCGTCTGGGTCCGCCCGCCGCCGATGGGTTCTACCCGAATTTTGCATTTGGTCCGACGCAATCCCTCCCTTAGTACAAGGAGGATGGCTATTATGCTTGGAGTGCCCAAATCTAGAGTATGGAGAGTGCTTCATACCGAAAACTTACACCCGTACCATTTTAGGCTCACCTCAAACGAAAAGTTTTTGAGAGCAGAATTTTGTCGATCATTACTGCTTCGAGATGAAACTGAACGAAACTATTTTGCAAGGATATTCTGTACGGATGAAGCACAGTTTACGAGAGATGAGGTTACTAACTTCCACAATTTGCATCATTGGAATAGCACCAATCCACACAACAAGAAACAAAATAAATCACAACACCGCTTTAGCTGTAATGTTTGGCTTGGTATTGTTGGACAAACTGTAATCGGGCCCCGGTTTTTGAATGCCGTTATTAATGGAGAATCATACTTGCAATTCCTACGAGACCTTTTGCCCGATTTGATGGCCAATGTTCCTTTGGCCATAGCAGATAATTTAATCTACCAGCAAAATGGAGCACCAGCACACTACAGCTTACGGGTTAGAAACTGGCTGGATGATCATTTTAGTGACCGTTGGTTCGGAAGAAGGGGCCCCACGGAATGGCCACCTAGATCACCAGATTTAACTCCTCTAGATTTTTATGTGCGGGGATTCATGAAGAATTATGTTTACGACGTGGAAATAGTATCTTTGGAACAACTGAAAGAACGGATTGAAGTCGCTGGAGTCAAATTGCAGGAAAATTTGTCAAGCATAGATATGTGCAGCCATTAGGAGAAGAAGGAGATATAATCTTTGCCTTCTAAAAAAAGGGGATCATATTGAAAATAAAACTCCGAAGTTTTTAAAAATAATAAAAAAGAGGTCAATGTTTCATACATTAATTTGTCTACAAGTCCAGCCGCGTCAAAACCAAAAAAAAGGTTCTTCTTAGAAAAAAATGGTTCGGGTTTTTTTTAAATTTCTCAAAAACTACAAGACATTTTTGCATCCGGTTTTCTGTTTTTAACTAAAAACTAATAAGAGTATTGAATTTTTGAAAGTACTTAATTACATACAATTTCGAAAAAAAATAGTTCGAAATTTTTTTTTTTTATTTTTTTTGCAAAATTTTGAGTTTGAAAATTAATTTCTCAAAAACTATTCCTTAAAGCAGCTTTGCTTAAAAACAGAATGAAAGAAGAGGTTTCTGGCTTTACAAAAAATATACCACGGTATTGTGGATGTAACTGTTGATTTTTAATATTTTTTTTTCCAAATTAAGTCAGTTTTTTAGAAAATTGCCCCTCCCGGCTAAACGGGGGGGAATAGACCCCCCCCTCCCATACGATTTTTTTCTTGTCTCGACCAGACCTACACGCTCTAGCTTTTTGGCACACTGCTCGTGGGACACCCTGTATAATACTAATGAAACGAGGTGTATAAAGGGCATGACTCTTCCTGACTTTATCATTCCGTGAATAACAACATAACGCTTTTGGCCCTTAATGAGGAATTCGAACACCTCAAATTAAACATATTTCGTAGTCATTCCCATCGTGGATGCAGGCCTGAAGGAAGTATAATCATTAGTCAAAACATCAAGGACTATAGCAAATCCATGGCATCTAAGTCCTTAAATTAATGTCTCACCGCCTCTTCAGCTTGGTATGGCATTTATATATTTGAATAATTCTATCTAATGAATAAGTTATGCTGTTTATTGCCGAAAGAAATAATTCTCATTCAACTCAGAGAAGATAGTCTGTCAGCAATATTATCATTACTTTCAACGATATGTACCTTGTGAATTTTGTTTTGGATTACAGTTCAAATTAAAGTACTATTTTCAGAAACGTCTAACAAAGTTCATTGGGCATTTTTGCGAGTCAATGACTGGCAGATCCACACCACCATAACTTAATCTCCGGTTATCTATGACACATTGGCAAGTCATGAGTGTTTCGTCAACCTATTACATTGGAGTAATTAAAAAAACATTGCCTTTGTGATATGACTAATCACAATTCTTGTCCACTTATCGATTCATTCATGGGCGGCCAATAATACTTTGATGATGATACGTATATTTTTGTTTTAATCGTGTCGTGACCGAAGAAAAGGGTCTTTTTTATTTCCCCAGATCATCTGTAACTGACTGGATCCGTCCTCGACAACGAAGCACCAAATTAATCAGAATGATGAATTATATTCAATACAAAGGCAATGGAAATGCAATTTTTTTACGCTTTTAGCTATATAAATTGTTCAAATACAGCAACTTTTTGAGAACGAAAGCCATCTTTTAAGTAGTAGATGCCTCAAGAATCATTTCAACAAAGAGACATAGCTTAATTCTCTTGATGATAACTTTGTTTTTCAAGATTTTTTCTATCAAATCGAATGCAACATCAACTGTCAGTACCCAGTACTCATACCATCGACTGTAACTTTGCTTTATAAGAAACCCACCAACACTTTCAATTTTTTTTTTGATAAACTTACAGCTAAAGAAGTTATATCTGTTCGTACTGAAATACGAAAATGAAAGCCAAAATAGTTCATCTATTTATAAAATTCTTAAATTGAAATTCTATAATTCATATATTTAATCCATTCGTACTAAAATATATTTGTTATTAAAAATAGAAACCTTTATTGCTAAAAGCCCATGTATTACTAACATAATACTTGAGAAGCAAGAATGTCAGTTGTTCTAAAAGTCAAAAAGCACATGGTTTTTTGAGCCATTCTTCTCTCGTAACCCGAAGAGGTTAGACTTTTATTTTGTAAAGGAAAATAAAGTATTCTAACCGACGAAGAATCGATTTTTTTTTCTATCTTAATCAAAAACGCTTGATTGACAACTTTCAATATCTTAAATAAGTTTAAATGCAAATATGTGCGAAAAAAAAACTAACAAAAACAAAATAAATATGATAAGTGAATATAATAAAAGAGATGCATTTTCATATACAAATAAAAATCATATTTGGGAGCAAAATACTTAAATTATCAAGTCAAAAAGATTATTAGTTTCATTATAATTACAACGGAACAGCCAAAGCTTTGTGTTTCTTAAAAATATTAATCTAACCCTCTCGCATCGGAAACCAACTGGTAGACTATTAAATAGCCCTGAAGCAGTTAGGAAATAGAAATGTGAGAAATTAGTTTTCGTTATAAATTGAAGACATTGCCCAACCTGAGAAAATTATATCTCGATCCACAAAAAAATATATTTGGAACTTAATAACAATATAAATGGTTCACAGGAAGAATATCAAGACCTTTAAAAATACTAGGTGTTCTACTATTTACTCTATAGATAATACGAATGGCATGTTTAAGGAGAAGGAGGTTTGTTTTGCTCAAATGGGTACCATCCCAGCAGGATCAACCACGCAGCAACTCAGAAATAAGCTATCAAAGGCTAATTTCAAGATTGACCGGAGGCATACTCGATAAAGTTGCCACAACTTTACTTAACAAATTTATTCAGATATTTTTTTTGATATGAGGTACGCTCCAACCAACTGAGCCTGAGGTCCAGTATGATAGATAAATATTTAATGCGATAATCCGTTCAACGCAAGCAATTACGTGTACAATTAACATCAACATCGAATCCAGATAGAGTTTGACTATATATGTACATATGTAATTCATGCCCAGACGAAATCTAGAGCAACCCGGAGAATGCAAGATGTGTTCGTGAGCCTAAATAACATGAACTTAACTATGATTAGTAATAGTTCACATCTATCAGAATAGTTATTATTAGACTATGATAGGGGTGTCATCTGCAAAACCTATAATTTTGCTTTTAAAAGGTTGAGAGGGAAGACTGTTGGCTTAAATCAAAAACAAAATAGGGCCCAGAACTAATCCTTGGGGAACACCTGAATTAATGTGATTTAAAAAAACTTGTAGAGCACTTTCACTACTTGATTACACTCCTAAATGACATCTCTGAAGCCTGCGGAATACATTCTACCTAGCAACATTCGAAGGTTTTTGTAATGTCTATAAATATCTACCTTATTTTATATGTATGAGCCAATCATAGACTCATTTATACTGCTGTATAATAAGTAGATTAATAAAACTAATATTATTATAAGTAATATTACGGCTTCAGATAGAAATATACATTTTTAATTTGCGAAGAAATATATCGAAGACGATAAAGGGAAAGCGCGAAAATGTATTTTATTTAAAATTGCTGGGTACCTATATATTTATTAATTTTGAAAATGAAATGATTGGTTTAAAACCTAGTTACAGAATAGTCAGTTACACCGATTATTCCGAGTCAGTTATAACATATAACGTGCAATATTAAAAATATGCAATCAAGGCTAGAGATGGAATTTTCTTTTACGCTGATTGTAAAACGACTTGAATTCAAAATAAGGCAAACAAGAAAGAAAAAGATCAACGCCACACCGATATGCAATTGGCATACAAGTACATATAGTTAAAAATACGATAATCTGTGACTTGATTCGGAATATTCAGATTTCTGATAACTGGAATTGAATACCCAGAATTGAATATCCAAATTTGAATATCCATATTTCTGATAAAAATATCAAATCCGGCAGGTAACTTAGAGATGCGACATGTGCAAGAACGTCGTTTGTGTACGTTCCAAGACTCTTGAATTTCTTCAGCCTCGGAAATTTCATGACAAAATTAAAATATTTATTCAAAGCCAATTTACATACAATACATATACATATACATAGATAGGTTTTATTCACAGCTTAACCGTTTATCAATTTCAATTCAGTATCTTTGGAAGCAAAAAAAAATCCGCAAAAAAATAAAAACAAATTATTTTTTATAATTAAACTTGTTTTTTCTATTCATTTTTATTCTTAGTTACTAGAAAGAAATGCTTAATTCTTATTTGAAAATAACGGGCACTCTAAGTCTAACTACATATGTTTCTCAAATATAATGCCATTCTGCTTAAATCTATATATTTTTTCGTACAACTACATTTTAAAATTTTATCTTTTTAAAAAACTTTTTTTTCATATTCTAAAGCTTACCCTAAACTGTTTAGTTCGTAAATCGGAGCGGTCACCCTTCTGATTGAGTCTTTCAACTACTGGGCTTTGCCATCTCACTCACTCAGCATGCCCAAGACTTCACCAAGGTTAACAAACCTCAATTAGTTCTCAGGTTTATCTAAGAATGATGACAAGCCTAGCTTCCAAAAGATCCCATAGCTAAACCTAACACTGGTACCAGAAAATATGGAGAAACCCGATCGGAGTGTGCTCCGATTTTAAGGTATAATTGGGGTAGTAAGCCTTGAATTTTATTTATTATAGCACTTGCGATGTGCTCTCGAGTCATTTTGACAAGAAAAATCAATTCTGTTTAAGTCTGCTCGGTTGTACAGGACCTTATTAGGATAATACTGAATGAACTGGCTCTCTGGCGTTCTATACATTCTAAGCCAGACCTTAAGGCACTTAAGGCATTACCAATGCCATTACCAGACTGTGATAAGTCAAGGCATGTATTAATGTATTCTCAATGAAGGAATGTTCTCTTTGTCGCATTCCAGTTCTTTCTGTCAGAAATGGATGCCAGTTCATATGGTCTGTCATATACACTTTTCTGGTTTAGATTGATTACATGATTAAAAAACGAAATCTTTCTTTTCATTTCAAACTTCTGTTACTCGAGCACAATGTTACAATGAATGATGGGGGCATGTGGAAGCAACTCACTAATCTTCTTGTGTTCGGATGAAACTCAGATCTCGCTAGTCATTTGTACAATATACGAGTACATATCTGGTCCAAATATGAATTTTATGTATTGTACTTAAGTTTAATTATAAAACAAAGATTCTATACCATTGAGAAAGAGTATATACCATTTATCATTATTGATACAAATGGTAAAACTCATCATTATGATTGTTTCGTATAAGCAAGCAAACGTCAAACGCATTTGCATTGCACGAACGTGTGAGCACACCCTGTTCACAGGCATAAACGCCTTTGCATTTGCCTAAATTCCTTTCGCTTTTGTAAAGGTGCACCTTCCTGGATAAAAGACTATCTTCGCATCATTGCATAAGAGTCCCATGTCAGACAGTATTGTGTCTCATTGCTTAAAGTGTTGCAGCATGCCGGTAAAATAGGCGCAACATACAATACAAGGAGTGTGAGATGAAGATTTATGATTCACCGTGGCCGGATGGCTTTCGGTCTGGAGTGTATGATAATGCAAAACTACAAGTGAAAGAGGTACCTGCAAATACGTATTGCGAAACGCACGGATTTCATTGTAAAGCAATGATTGTGAAGCAATATTTGAAGAAATATTTCAACGCGACTGGTGAATTGCATTGTTCCGCACTTATTCACAATAATCTTATAAAAACCGCTTCCATTGATGCAAATGCAATACAAATCAAGCGTACAACTTGTACTGTGTATATATATAGTATGCGCAGTTAAAATTAGAGCAGGGAACATAACGCAGATGTCGTCTTACTAGTGCATTCAAGTACATACAATCAATGTTGTACTGCCGCCGAGTCAACGAAGAGCACCAAGCGAGTCATGTAGAGGCATTCCGCGTGATGGAAATGCAGTTTGTAGTCGCGTTTGGAATCATAATAATTCTGCAGATGGCTGTTGAGTTTGCAACATTCTCCTCATTAAGGTTAAAAGTCAGTGCTCATGAGTGCAGCAGCGACGTGCCTTTAGTTGCCGATAACTACTTCATGTTGTACTTCACAGTCCTCCTGTTTTCTTGTCTTTGTTTCAGTTACCCTAGTACTACTAATATACACAGATATAATATAATATGCTTAATATTATTAGTTAAGTATTTCTGTTTGAGAGGAAGTCACTAAGCAGACTGACATGAAATAAGCCATGTGACTGCTGATGGGTAAGCTTCAGTGTTTCCAAATAAAGCAAAAGCAACTGAAAAGTACCAACTTCGCTGAAGCCTCCGCCGTACTGAAGAGGTAGAATTATTGGATTATTTCATTCTTGCTGCAAGAATTTGTGAAATATAAGAGGAAGATCAAATTAATCCTCGATAAAACCCATAAAGTGTCTGCTCGGGACTTGATAGGGGTATAAGCAGGTGATATTTAGTTGGAGTGGCCACTTAAAAGTAACTTCAAAATATCATAACACTTTATTCACAAAGGTAACCGGCTTAGGAATCCCATCAATAGATTTATGTGAAAAATAATGCAGCTGGAGAAAGACAAGTCAATAATGCAGAAAAGATTATAATAATTAAATATGAAATGACAATGAAGAAACAGTTGATAAACATTCTTCTTGGATGCGATTGGTCTACCTAGACTGCCTACTTATTATTTGCTACCCTTGAAAACTAGAGACCTTAAAGACTTGAAACTGGTTCAATATTCATGAGTGTAAATATTTACAAATTAATGTTAATACTGCATTCGAATCCTAACTTCTTCATAAAATAAAGTTCTCTCCAGGCTTATAGGACATCAAAAATCTCCAGCACATTACAGAAAAGGTATAAGTTTGCACTGAGGCAATAAAGCGACAGCGACACTCTATAGAGTGTTAATACTGGCGACAAATAACCAAAGCCAATTTGATCGGCGCTTTTTTCTAGCTCTGCTCACCGTAATTACGACCATGAAAATGCACATCTTTGTGCAGAAATGAAGAGTTTGTGATCTAAGAATAACAGTTTCCCCGTATTCAATGATGAAAATCTTGCGAAAGGTATTGTAACCAATTTTGTTTTTTTTTTTGATTAATTTTTTTTAAATTTTAAATTAATTTTTATTCAATTTTGCTTATAAATATCTTACGCCAGTTACACATAGAGGAATGCTTCTCCCGCCAGAAGGCCGTTATGACGCAGCCCCTCGTGCTATATATCAGTGGGGTAGGAAGCCCCGGAGATCAGGTTATTGACCGAAGTCATTGTTCTTTTAGCACGCAACAAGTCCTAAGACATTGTCTCTCAAACACCCGAATCCTCTCCATTAAGCTGGCTCTTGGCGATATAGCAGATTACCTCCACTCTGGAATCAAGTTGACTGCTATGAAACAGTCATCTTGTCAGAGCGAAAGCGCCCCGGACCCTTGCCAGAGCAGCATCTATGTAAATGTCTGTCAGAATATAGATACTGATCTAGCAAGATCTCAGAGTATCTGACTACACTTTGTCTGAAGAACCTGCGCCAATTTTTTCTAGTGTCCCGAGAGGCTCTAGGCAAAAGCGTTCTGATTCAGCGTTCTGATTAAGCGTTCTCCGAGTTTTGTCTGTCTAATCAATGTTGCGAAGAACCCATCAATGGCTTAGTAGGCTCCCCCTAGTGTTGGGAATGTTATTTCCCCTATCACATTGTTTAGCATTTAAATCGCTAGCCAGAATATAGAAGTTTGATAAAAAATATGAGGTGCCTCATGTTCATACTAAAGGGTCCGCCATCTAACGTTTTTTTTTTCAAGTAGTGCTTATTTCATGAATGGTAACACTTAGTTCATGTCTGATTTGACAGATAATTAGTTTTATCCTTCCGCTGAATGAATATGGTTGTGTATACGCTTGAACAACGCTGGGAAATATTGCGACATTACTTTGAAAATCATGGTAATGTTGCAGAATGTGTGCGAAAATTGCGTACGGATTTTGGAAGAAGAGAAGCACCGTCAGCTCCGTATGTTCGTTATCTTGTGAAAAAAGTGAAAGAAACTGGCATCCTCATCGATAAACCAAAGATTGAAAAGCCAAAAACAGTGCGTACACCCGAGAATATTGCTGCTGCGGCAGAAAGTGTGCGTGAAGCGCCATCAACATCAATTCACCGTCGTTCTCAACAATTGAACATTTCGGAGACATCATTGAGACGAATTTTCCATAAAGACCTTGGTATGACGCCATACAAAGACCAATTGGTTCAGGAGTTGAAGCCAACTGACCATCCAATGCGTTTTCTAATGCTAAGTGGGCCTGCGATCGACTTACAGAAGATGCCGATTTTGCCAAAAAAATAATCTTTTTTTCAGATGAAGCTCATTTTGATCTTGGCGGGTATGTAAACAAGCAAAATTGTCGCATTTGGGGCACAAAAAACCCGCACGCATACATTGAAAAGCCGGTGCACCCAAAACGAGCCACTGTTTGGTGCGGATTTTGGTCCAGAGGCATAATTGGGCCATTTTTCTTCGAAAATGAGCAAGGAGTGGCCGTTACAGTCAATGGCGATCGTTATCGGGCGAATTTTTGTTCACAAAAATTGAAGAGAAGGATATTGGCAACATTTGGTTTCAACAGGACGGCGCTACGTGCCACACAGCCGAAGCTATACTCGATGTTTTGCGCCCTGTTTTTGAAGATCGCATTATCAGCCGCAGAGCTGATGTCGTTTGGCCACCTCGGAGCTGCGATTTGACACCGTTGGACTATTATTTGTGGGGTGCCGTTAAAGATAAGTGTTACGCCGACAAGCCAGAGACAATTGACGCTTTAAAGGACAATATTCGTGAAGCCATTGGTGAAATACAGCTGCACACAATCGATAATGTGCTTAAAAATTGGACCGATCGTGTAGGCTACTGCATGGCCAGCCGAGGCAGCCATTTGAATGAAATTATTTTCCATTATTAACCGGAAGGATTGTACTTTCTAATAGAAAAAGAAATTTGAGAAAATATTCAGTAGTTTTTTTTATAGCATTTACAAAAAAAAAAAAAATTATTTGGCGGACCCTTTAGTAGCTCGCTAGAATGTACATTTTTTATGCATTACGGAGAGGAATGCACGTCTATCACCTGGAACCTCCGCACTTCACTGCTACATATACAATAATTTTATATTTTATATTATTTTTTATGACGATCTCCCCCGCCTTGAGCAGCGTTATGTCGTTAAGTACTCGTACACCGGGGCTTTCGTCCTGCAACTGGTTAAAAAGTACGGCTCGTCTCTCGATCCTGGCGCTTGACGCTGGCCCGGCAGAAGTGAGCAGATACTATCTACTCGGATCGTCTGCTCACGGATCTGTTGCTGGAACTGCCCAATCAGCCCTTGGATTGCGAGCAAGATCGAACATACATCCACCTCGGCCTCCGGTGCCTAAGAGACAGGCACTGGGGCTTAAGTAACAGCCATGGGCTTTACTACCGTCTTTCCCGAACCTGCCGCCATTTGGTTGTAGATCAATTTGGGTGTAACGGCTGGTATTTGGAATCGACTCGAGGGACGCTTCTCCTCGACTTTCTGCTTAACGGCCAGGTTTTCTTTCTTGATGTCCTATTTTCAGTTTCTTTGTGAGAAGGGATGTACTCCTATGCATTCTGGACTCATCCAAAAATAATATATCGGCAGGAATAGACACTTGCCAACTGAAGCAGTAAATATTCTCACCACGATGTGAATAATATTCATTATCATTATCTCTGCTAATCTGCAATCAATTAGTTTGCTTTCAGTGTTACCACAGTTTTGGGAAAAGTTGTAAACAGAGATCTGATCAAATGGGTTAAGAAGTTTGGTTTTAGGGTTAGCCATGACACTATTCACCCTGCGTCAAAATTGATTTTTGACATTCAGTGGAATAGGGCATAGTGGAAATGTACGTATGATTCTCTGGTCGACTTTGAGAAGTTTTAGACAGTGTATGATTAGAGGGTCTGTTCCACGTCTCCTCAGCATAGCATGCCGAATCAACTGTACATGAGTACATAGTCGTTAAGTAAGACTATAAGAAAGAGGTTTGTTTTTAAATGTTACAAAGTTACTTCGAGTGGGATCTTTGATATTAATAAATATTTACAGCAGGGAGCGGTTAGGTAATTTGAGAAGGATACCGGCCTATGCGCGTACAATTAGCAATTAGCATTACAATTAGCAGGCTCAGATCCTGCGACTTACGAGTGCTGAGCATTTGTAGAGAGGAGGCAAGTGTACTACGGAGGGTTTTGCCAGTGCCCCGCCGAGGAGAGAAGCAGCGTAATAAATATTCGATGGCGTTGGTGTTATTGGGATCTGCACTCGCTAATGGCGCGTCAGAGGCCACGGTGCTCTCAGGAAGTGGTTTACTTGTTTAACATCTATACAAGCGATCTTAAAGGCTTTCTCAGCTAGTCAATATGCAAATGATTTAATAGCGATCAGGTCCAAACATTAATGTTATCAATGCAATGCTGCTGTATGACTGTATCATATTAAGAGATACTGCGATGATTGGAATTTAAGAATTAACTACCAAAAGTCAGAAAGGATATTGTTTAAAACTCTGTTGTTAAGACACTAAAAAAACATGGACAACCATTAGACGTGAGGAACCCGGTTAGATATCTTGGACCAGTAGCCATATGTCAGTAGACATATAAAAGTTTGGATTGTTGTGAACAAAATCATATGCTACGTGGCCCTAATAAGGCCCATCAACGCGTGTGTCTGTCCGATACAGTTTAATATAGCCAACTTACATAGAAAAGATTTACGAGTTCGAGAGATACTGCCTTAAGGTCTGCATTAGAAAGTAATTTGGCTAATCACGCAAGAGTCCCCGTTCCCTGAGTATCACTCTAATAAACAAAGTAAATTACTCCGTCGAACAGAGCCAGTAAGACACATTAAATAATAAGATAGTTTTAGTTTAGAATTTAACATTTGTGTCTAGAAACTAAGAGAACAAAACAAAAAAAAATGAATGAAAAAGTCACAAAATAAATAAATCTTGTTAAGTGGCCGTTTAATTGTTAATTTGTAGTCTGGTATTTAATTTTTAGTTTAAATTTTCCGATCTGAAGCTATTAATAGCATTTGAATCAATCAAGTCAATAAATGCCCACCGATCACATTTTTGCTAATATAAATAAACTTCTACATTCTAGACGTATCAATTTTCCCAACTCCAGTTTTTTTCCAGGCTCCCAGGTTTTCTCCTCATGCCTGAATAATATCAAACTTAGAAATCTGTTCTTTAGTGGTAAACAAAATGACCACTACCAGACGGGAATCTGGTAATCTGGTTCTATATCGACTGCCTAGCATATAAGACACTAGGATGTTTAAAAGGAAGTGGAAGCCACCGGCATTGTGAACGAAAATGTCTCCTGCTCACTCACAATGTTTCTTAAGCTTATCAACACTTCATAATTATGATGCCATTGTTAAGGGTTACGATATCATCAACCTGGATTCTGCTCTTCTCCTTGCTCAGGCCTTCAAATTACAGCGAGCTTTATTGCTGCTTATTTAATCACCAGCCACACGTCGACCCCGCGTGTTTCTAGATAAATTACCAAATAGTTAGTTGGCGAATTTCATTACACACTTCAATCAGCCCAGAAGCATTTATATTAGACCGCATAAACTTTCTTTTTCCCTGCTATGGTATGAGTAATTGATAGCCAAAGTTTGTAAACAAAACGTTCTTACGTATCCATTCTGGATGTAAGCTGTTTGTTTATGATTAGTACCCGCTAGATTTTTTTTTTCAATTATTCCGTAATAGGGAGATAAATTCCCACCAAGAGGTGCCGTGGAGGGACTTATAAGCAAGGTCATAAGGTGTTTTGGTTTTTAGCAAGACGAATTCGAGGAGACTTCTAGAAATAGAAGGCAAAACACTTAAGTAGAGGTCCTTTAAAAAAAAAAAAAACAAATAAACACTCGAACCACCATCTACCTACAGATGCTCATAAATCTTTACACACACACAATCATATAATCACACACAAGCCAATTTTAATAAAATAATTCATCTATACAGTTGCGGTGCATTAATATTGATAGTGTTAATGTTAATATATTAATATAACATGTGATGCCAGATAGACTGTCAAATATGTATAATTTGTAGCCTCTCTTCGGGCTGCTCTTAAATACCAAAAGAGAAACAAAAAAGTGTTACATGGAACAACATGGAATCGAAGAATGCAAGAGAACTCTCTTAGGTAACACGAAACAAGGGATAGTGCAGAGAGTTCATGCGCATTGAATGGTAGAACCACTCTTAACACCATTGTATATATCTGTCCCGATAGATGGTTGAAGATGACTACGGAACGGAGCAACGGAGGTGACCTAATCCAGGTATTCCAGAATATCATCAATTCAGTTACTCCGTGAATATGATGCTGAAGGGTTGGCGTGGGGGTGTCGTACGTTCAAGAATTTTTGCGAAATTTTCTTACCCTTAAAAACAACGCAGCGCATAGCCACAGCGGTAGTGTGAAAACAAAGTGATTATACTTTTGTACTTCGGTTTGCTTGGCTGAGTGATGTACGACAAGGTTAATAACAGTGTGCAAATACATGGTTTCCTTCTTACCTACTTATTGATTAAAGATCAAAATAATTCGTCTATAGCTATACGTAGAAATCAAAGAAATTGAATTTCGGAGAAAAAATTCAGTCGAGTTAAAGAAAATAAATCGAAATTGAAATATGGAAAAGTGAAAAGTGCAGTGTGTGTGGCGGAATTTCAAATATCTATCAAGAAAATCTCGTTTGCGCTGGGATTATCATTTCAACCGCAAGGGGATAACGTCGTGCATCTTAAAAGGAATACAAGCTTCAGATGCGAACAGCTCAAACGGCAGGCACAATTCAAGGTGAGTGGCGGTTTGCTTTGTACACTTGCAGAAATCGGGACAGTCATACTTTTTGCGTATCCATTATTCATAATTTCAAAAATTTTAATTATGGGCTTTTAGATATCGCTTGAAACTGTGGCCTAGAAAAAGTTTCGCTCACCGTAGTGCAGTCGTGTGTGCACACAAATTTTATTAAAAGATTTGTATGGAGATTGGACACCTCCGTTAAAACGGTTCGTTTTACCTATGATTTGTTAAATGAAATTTTACGACGTAATTGTCCGCTGAGAAATATGAAAATTTGTTCCGATATCAAGCAGCGATAATAGAGCGAACAACTGCCTTCCGATCTTATAGCGGAAACAAAGATAAGTAAATTGACTGATTGAAAATATCAAAGAAACGCGCTCACCGTGCCCCATCTTCATTGTCTTTAATTTTTCCCCTGGGTTCCTACATGAATAACCTATCAAATAAAAATAAAAAGACCAACCGACAAAAGGCATGTGAATGAAATTCAAAAATAGCGTATTATGAATGAAAAGCGTCAGGAAAAAATTAAACATTTTTATTGTGTACCCAAGGTAGACGTTGTGTTGAATATTAACTAATCGTTTACGTCTATTAGGGCAAGATGAATTCTCAGGGCATCAGATTTAGAGATACCATCAGTTGCCTAAAAGGTCGGACAATCGTGTTTGAAAAGCTAAAATGGTTGTGAATAATAATAGGTAATCGATACACTTATTGAGCAGGGTAAATTGTTTATTGTTTTATTTAAAAATACATCTGTGGCATGGCTTCGCTCCATCGGTAAAGAGTGAAAACTAAGTGCTTGGATGTTGCAATGACTTGGAATCAACTTTTATAGATATGAATAATGACCAATTAAGAAAGTGGAGCACATTAAGTATTCAATTGTATGCCGTGAAGAATTTGCACTGACGAAAGTTGAGAAATACAGCAGCACATTGTATTTAATGAACTAGACGAAACAAAACAAGAGAAACTCTAATCAGTACATGCATCCGCTTTATATCAAAAAAATTATCACATCATGTTCATGAAGAAATATAGTATGATAACAAATAAAGAAGAGCGGGCCAAGATCACTAGTTACTTTGGTAAACTTCAGGGATGTAATAAGAATTTCCCCTACCATGCTTATAAATTAAGTTTTGAATGAAAGCCAAAAATGACAAGTATCTTTTCAGAAATCGGTGTTAATTGAATCCACTCTGGGCTTCTATGTAATGTAGGCATATATGTAGTTACCAACATTTTTCTATAAAATATCTTTGAATAATTCAGATCTTAGTGGGAATTCGGCCGAACCCCAATAGTAAATGAAGATTGGAATGATGAATGAGTCATAAGATAACGAACTTGCTTTTATAAACTTAACTTATAGCTACTCCTTTCTCAACTGAGATAACACGTCAATAACAATGATTGTTACGAACGTGGGAGCTTAAGATTTCTTATTATCAGGAATTTGTAAGGTATAGTTTGCATGGGTTACATTGGATTATATGGATGAAACATTTATATTATAAGACTCTCACCACATTAAACTCTTACTTTATCACTTACTTGGTCACTTTAGAATCACGAGATTGGTACTTCCAAGTTCATTGACCCAACCGAGTTGGCAGTCGTTTGTGTAAAGTCGATTTGCCACTTGTACTTCACAAGTTGTACGATTGCATTCAACCTTCTAGGAACACAAATCTAAATGTTGTTTTGGTTATGTGTATTGCTGGTTAGCATTCACATTCGCAGTTTGTATTACAACCAAACCACGATCCATTTCGTTGTCGACACTATTGATTGATGTGACAAAGTCTTTGTTATGATAATCACGGTGCTCTTAATCATATGAGTGAAATATTTTGGTCATTAAATTTGTTCTATAGTCATTTGTTTGTGATCTAAGTGAGGAAATGTTCATCGCAGTGTCTCAAATTTTTTATCCCAGTGTTGCTGTGTTTCGTTCGATTTCTGGTCTTATCCAACCGTTATATCACTCATAAATAAACGTTTGGTGCTATTTCTCAAGAAATAAATTGCCGACTTTCATGTAGTCTTTTGTATTGCGCATTTTCGGGCGTTATTTTCCAATTGTCGTTGAAATCTTTATTGAAATTAATATTTAGGACATATTGCTCATTAAGCCTGCAAATTTCAGTTTGTCATTATAAGCATTTCTTACTGGATTTGGAAATGTATCGGCATATTTCGGCATATTTGATTGTTTTTGTTCGGAAAAAGCTAGAATGGAAGTGAAGCCACTAGAGAAATCAAAAATATGTATGGAGATCGTGTTTTCTCAACCTCAAAAGTCCAAATATCGGCGTTGAGTGCAAATTTTGGTTATTTAGACCGAAAGGAGGAACCTTGTTTCGGTATCCCAGGAGAGCTAGACGATGAACTCCTCAATTCCGCGGTCGAAAGAAATCCACTATTACGATACCCCAACATTGACATAGAAAAAGTCATAGTTACAGCTAGGCAAATGGTTACACACCATCTATCGTAAAATAATCTTCAGCAAAAATTCGAAGCTCGTCCTCCACTTCTGTTGCTTCACAATCAAGTAACCTTTTTGAATCGGATCGTTACCGGAGATTAGATTTTTATGTTAACAGTAAACGTCGCTACCAATGTCTTAGTCCAGAAGACCGACCACCGCAAATCCCAGAGATGGATGTCACCAACTCAAGGTGTTACTGAGTGAATGGCGGGATGTTGAATGTATTTTGAGCTGTTGTCTCATAATCAATCTGCCAAGAGCTGTGCAGATTAAAGTCGCCACTAGGAGAACCCTCGCCCTCATACACCTGTACACAGTTATAGGTTAGCAAAAACTGGTGAATCCGCTTTATCCTCCAAATTTAACATCTTCAGGTTTCCACGTTTTCCGAAGTCTGTAACACTTATTTCAAGGAAAGAAATTTAGATATCAAAATGAGGCACACCCCACGAGCCTGTCGTCAAAGTCAAAAAAAAATTATTGTGAAGGCATTTAACATTTGCCTGAGAGGTGAACGGAAATATAGACCAATGAAGGAAATTACATTGACGACTTAATTCTTGCATTTGGTGCAAATGTTTTAACGTTAAACAGCATTCAAAAATGACACAGTACTTATGTTACAACCTTATAACTACTTCTTGTTTAATATGCTCAATTATGTGTAACCGCTTTTTTTAAGAAGAGCATAGATTCATGGCCCAATTTCGCTTTCTATGGTTTCTAAATACTTCCCTTACAGTAGAAGGTATGGACTTCATATCCATTTTATGTTACATACATAGCTGCAGATTAGTCATGTTAACGACATACATAAACACAAATCTAAAATCTTTTCAAATCAGAATGTTTGTACTATAAGGACCAAATTAGAAGTTCTTCACTTATGTCTTAATAATGAAATTTAGGATTATATAGTGTATAGTATAGTTTGCTAACTAAGGAAAATACTTAGTATTTGGAAAGATGGGTGTCTGGATTAAAGCGAAACGGTGGCGTTTGGTCATGTTTTTTTTGCTATATTACTAATCTTCTTTCTGATTCGATACTGTGGTCCCCCGATTGGGACGTAAACCAATTATTAGTTAAATTAAGTTTTCCGAATATTGCTGATCCATTTGTTAACGTGAGTTATATTCCTCCTGGAAGCATTTTGATTAATATATACTTTACACCTAAATAATTGTACCCATATTTGTGAGAATTTAACACGCAGCACGTATTTCATGTTGGTGATTTTAACTTGAGAAATGTCAAATAAATATTTGACTCTGATGATCAGTGTCTTATTCCAAGGAACATTAAAACGGAAACAGAAGCATTTCAAACAGTGCGATAGTATTTCTAGTATTAGTATAAAATAGTATTTCTGAACTTCTATTCACTGTGGTATTAACGCCAAACTGAAATTCTTGTACTTTTTCAATTCATGTGAGCTATACAGGGTGTCCCACGAGCAGTGTGCCAAAAAGCTAGAGCGCGTAGGTCTGGCCGAGACAAGAAAAAAATCGTATGGGAGGGGGGGGTCTATTCCCCCCCGTTTAGCCGGGAGGGGCAATTTTCTAAAAAACTGACTTAATTTGGAAAAAAATATATTAAAAATCAACAGTTACATCCACAATACAGTGGTATATTTTTTTGTAAAGCCAGAAACCTCTTCTTTCATCCTGTTTTTAAGCAAAGCTGCTTTAAGGAACAGTTTTTGAGAAATTAATTTTCAAACTCAAAATTTTGCAAAAAAAAATAAAAAAAAAAAATTTCGAACTATTTTTTTTCGAAATTGTATGTAATTAAGTACTAATTTTTTTTCAAAAATTCAATACTCTTATTAGTTTTTAGTTAAAAACAGAAAACCGGATGCAAAAATGTCTTGTAGTTTTTGAGAAATTTAAAAAAAACCCGAACCATTTTTTTCTAAGAAGAACCTTTTTTTTGGTTTTGACGCGGCTGGACTTGTAGACAAATTAATGTATGAAACATTGACCTCTTTTTTATTATTTTTAAAAACTTCGGAGTTTTATTTTCAATATGATCCCCTTTTTTTAGAAGGCAAAGATTATATCTCCTTCTTCTCCTAATGGCTGCACATATCTATGCTTGACAAATTTTCCTGCAATTTGACTCCAGCGACTTCAATCCGTTCTTGCAGTTGTTCCAAAGATACTATTTCCACTTCGTAAACATAATTCTTCATGAATCCCCACACATAAAAATCTAGAGGAGTTAAATCTGGTGATCTAGGTGGCCATTCCGTGGGGCCCCTTCTTCCGAACCAACGGTCACTAAAATGATCATCCAGCCAGTTGTAGTGTCCCGTAAACTGTAGTGTGCTGGTGCTCCATTTTGCTGGTAGATTAAATTATCTGCTATGGCCAAAGGAACGTTGTCCATCAAATCGGGCAAAATTTCTCGTAGGAATTGCAGGTATGATTCTCCATTAATAACGGCATTCAAAAACCGGGGCCCGATTACAGTTTGTCCAACAATACCAAGCCAAACATTACAGCTAAAGCGGTGTTGTGATTTATTTTGTTTCTTGTTGTGTGGATTGGTGCTATTCCAATGATGCAAATTGTGGAAGTTAGTAACCTCATCTCTCGTAAACTGTGCTTCATCCGTACAGAATATCCTTGCAAAATAGTTTCGTTCAGTTTCATCTCGAAGCAGTAATGATCGACAAAATTCTGCTCTCAAAAACTTGTCGTTTGAGGTGAGTCCCTGAACTGGCCTAAAATGGTACGGGTGTAAGTTTTCGGTATGAAGCACTCTCCATACTCTAGATTTGGGCACTCCAAGCATAATAGCCATCCTCCTTGTACTAAGGGAGGGATTGCGTCGGACCAAATCCAAAATTCGGGTAGAACCCATCGGCGGCGGGCGGACCCAGACGAAATTCGCAGGTCAGTTTTCAGGCGTTATCAATGAAAAAAAAGAATTAATCTAGGGTTATTCCAATACTGTATCACTTTATTGTATCCTCATAAAACTCCGAATTTTTTAAAAATAATAAAAAAGAGGTCAATGTTTCATACATTAATTTACTTACAAGTCCAGCCGCGTTAAAACCAAAAAAAAGGTTTTTCTTAGAAAAAAATGGTTCGGGTTTTTTTTTAATTTCTCAAAAACTACAAGACATTTTTGCATCCGGTTTTCTGTTTTTAACTAAAAACTAATGAGAGCATTGAATTTTTGAAAAAAAAATACTACTTAATCACATACAATTTTGAAAAAAAATAGTTCCAACATTTTTTCTTTCAATTTTTTTCCAAAATTTTGAGTTTGAAAATTAATTTCTCAAAAACTACTCCTTAAAACAGCTTCGTTTAAAATCAGTATGAAAGAAGAGGTTTCTGGCTTTACAAAAAGGTATATCACGGCATTGTGGATGTAACTGTTGATTTTTAATATTTTTTTTTCCAAATTAAGTCAATTTTTTAGAAAATTGCCCCTCCCGGCTAAATGAGGGGAAATAGACCCCCCCTCCCATACGATTTTTTTCTTGTCTTGACCAGACCTACACGCTCTAGCTTTTTGGCACACTGCTCGTGGGACACCCTGTATAATAAGTTCGAACGCATAGTTACACAATTTTAAATGTGCTAACTAAGAACAACTGAATTGTTACTAGATATATTAACATCATCAAACCTAGATTAGCACATGATCGATTTTGTTCTATTTTGAAACATGCCGTTGAACTATTTGTTCCAAAGAATACAATATTCGAGTTCGATATCGTTTAATAGAAGACCTTTTAATAAAAAAAAATATATAAAAACATCAAAGGATTTCACTCCAGGCTTCTAAGCAAGTTAGACTCCTATCTAACAGACAGGACACAAATAGAATTTAACAATTTTCTATTCGATTATTATTTTTCCGTACCATCTGGTGTCCCACAAGGCAGTCATTTAGGCCCTTTGCTATTTTTCTTATTTATCAATGATGTTCGCTCAATTTTTAGATCACTATTCACGGTTCCTACTTTACGCTAATGAACTCAAAATCTATAGAAAAATTGTATCTACTTCGGATTGCTTGCTGTTGCAAACTCACTTGTGTGAGTTATATTTCTTTCTCCTAAACGTTTCTAAATGTATTATATGTATGTATTTCCATATTTCAGAACTAATAATCCCATTCAATAACCATTCTTCCAAAAGTCACAGAACTGATCGATTTTGGGTTATTTTTTTCCTTGATAATTGTTCCAGAGAATTGTTCAAAAGGCGAATTCCAATTTGTTTGTTAAGTTCAAACATTTAACTTATCTATTCAAAATATTTTCTTAGTTTATAAGAGAAACTTCTAAAGAAACAATAACAATTAATCAAAATCATATTCAAAGTTTCGAAATTTGAGTTCAATATCCTACTTGGTCATGAATTTTCTTTTTTTCAATATTTTCGTATTTCTTTCCGAAATTTTTTTCTTTCCTACGTTTTCAGTATAACTTGACTTTTCACAATTTGATTGTGAGAGGCAAAATTTGAGTGGGTGTTTCACACCTAACACAGAAAACGTTATCAACATTCGTATACACTATTTCATTTCAAAAGTATATTGAAGTCGAAAATGTCGACAAATCCCAATTCTTGTTGCTAAAATGGCATAACAATATTATCAGGAAAACTTCCATACGTAAGTAGTATATGCGATTGTATAGGTTTCTCCTCCACTTGCAACGTGCAAATCCAAGATATGTTCGTCTACCATTCATGCAAAATTCATTGAAATTAATGATGGTAAAAATCGGCAACGTTATAAGCCATGTAAATATGTATATCCTGCCAGTGCTGGTGTACACATTTATTGATTTTAACAGAGAGATCTATAAATTCACCCAACAAGCAATAGCTAGACCACAAAACTCATCCTCAGATTAAATTTAACTTTTTTTTTCGTTCCACTTCGTGCCCTTGGCAAAGTTTGAAATTTAAATAACAGAAAAAAAAAGAAGAAAAAACGAGGCAAAAGAGGAGGGAAACGTCTTAGCGCTAATCCGGCTGGGAGAAATTAATGACAGCAGCGCCGAGTGAAAAGGGACATGATTCCAGGGAATAAGGGTACCGAAAAATGAAATCCAAGTCGTGGGAGTTCATATTTTTCAAAACAAAAAAGGTTTCGATAGAAGAGGCTTAAGCTTGATTCGATTAAAAAACTTTCTCATCCCTTTAGCAATAGTAATTGTTGAAAACAAGCAGGTGAAGAAATGTTGGGTAAATGTACCTTATTGCTAATTACTCAATAAACAGTCGTGCGTATGTATGTAGACACATAATACGTAAGTATGTTTGGGCATTAATTGACTGAGACCTTATCCGAAACATCGTTTCATTTGCGTGTGCCGGTCAACGAACGAAATGGATCATATAAAGTGTTTACAGATGTTCGTTTTATACAGGCGATTATGTGAGCGAGTCACAAAGCGCAAAAATACAGGCACGGTCCGTGTGTAGATACAGATAAATATACATATTTCCCTTCTTCGCTGCTTAGTAGATATGTACTTCTAATATTTCTGAAACTTAAGTATGTTTTTCGATAAATTGTCACATTATCGATTCAATGGGAAGATTGTGACTTTGAATATATTGTCACGTTTAAGAAATAAAGTGTTTACCAAAAAACTTTTGTATTTTCATAAGATGTACGTGATTGAAAATCATTCAGTTCGTCAAGCTTAGTCATCGCTTCTGTTCGCCTCGCGTGTATGGGCAAATTAATTTTTTATTGATTTTGATTATTTACAAACCACACATAGTAATTTCCATCGAGGGAAGCTAAATTACAGTTATTTTCGTTGACTATGTGATTACGCATAGTGCGGACGCAGGGTAAGGGGAGGAAATATCTTAAATATAATATTTTGGGAAAGTGGTAATTTAAATGGAACACGTTCTAAAGTCAATTTGAAAACAAGTATTAAACAATACATAGGGGTTAAAACAGATGTTCGGCAATAAACGAAAGTAGTTGAAAGGATTAAGGTCGAAGAAAACATAATGTATAAGGGCGCACTCCTTGAACAAATATAAAGAGTGAAATCAATAATACTCGAAGATTCGAATTTGACATAAACAGCACGATTTATTCAAAAGGCGTTAAAAAGGAGAATTTTATATAAACGCTTAGTGGTATTGGCGACATATTAACTAGCTGTAACTGACATGAATAAGGGAATTTATGTACAGTGACTTCTACGTCTTCAAACAAATGTAGAGCGATTTTGACAATTACAATTACATACATATACATATGTAACATTTGTTGACCAATGCAAACTAATTTAAAATCAAAAGTAAATAAAAATCAGAAAAATGTCGTTTCCTCCTTCATCAAACATAGTTGAAAAATAATTTTTGTAACTTTTTTCTGTGTATGTTGAATGATTGAAGAACAACATTTTGTTCAGTTACTGCGGACCTAAATGATACTAAACGTAGTATTGAAACGTCGATTGAGATAAGATCATGGTAAATCTTTTTCGGAAATCACTAAAAGTATCCAAAAAGTAATTTGACAGACAGCTTACGACATTATAACGTTATTTCAAAATGAAAGTAGGGTGTACAACAAGAAGGGCAAGAAGCATTTATAACAGGACATAAAAAAGTTTTTTCCTATCATTCTCATCTTTAAAGACATTCGTCAAACAGACAAAATAAGGAAGAAACAATAGTTACTTCGAGTTCTTAGAAAACATGATTTAAATATTCGAATAGCCTAGAAAAAACCACTTAATAGGAAAAAATAACAGAAGAAACGATTAACGTTTATTTATCACAATCTAGAATAAAATATTATATTTTGGGTCAATATAAGGTTCAAGTTATAACATAAGAATAGCGCGATTTTTGAATGTCTGTTTAAATGATTTGCACCAAATGCGAAAGCTTAGATTTGACTTTGAAAAAAAATACTATGTTAATATTATAATTAATAAGTATGTTATGGAAAATAATACATAACCCTTCTGGATTTTTCAAAAACTTTCAATAAACCAGCTCTCTTGCGCTACACCTACAACTGGTGCACCACAAGGGTCTATACTCGGGCATACACTTGTTTCAAAATATGTAAACGACCTCTCTGTTTACTATGTTGAATCAGTTCGAAATCCGTGAATTGCGTTTAATTAAAGCTTAACGTGTTCCCTTAATGAGAATTTGGAAAAGTTTATAGCTCCGAGTTTTTTTGATTTCGCATTTTCTGTTCCTTCAAAAATGAATTGAAACATTTCTCATTAATGTGCATTTAAGACTTTATCCAAACACAATAAGCATACTGCTGTGACAATATACATACCTACATTTCCATGGTAACAATGCACATCTATATTAATCCCGGCAACTCCTGCATAAGAATATAACAAATAAAGAAGTTCAAGTCACTCGCTTCTAGAGCTCCATTCGCAAGGAATTAAGAAGTAGTTATATGAAAGGCAAAGCTCTAAAGAATATTTATTTATATACATACATATTTCGCCGTTTATCACAATTAATGTCCTTATTGACCTTTATGGACATTTTAAGCTTATTTCAACTTAAGTCTTTATTGTCTTACACATATTTCGTTATTTTCCATATTTCATATTTTTAAATATTTTTTTTTCCATGACTAAATGCTGCAAGCATTGTGGAAGCACCACAGCTTCAAGATCACTTTAAGGATATCTTCCTTTGTTTAAACAAATTTTCATTGTATAATTTTTGCCCCTTCTTTAACACAATTTTTTCAATGGTATGTATTAAATAATACTAAATAATAATAAAATAGTAATAATTTTTATGTTTATCGTCTTTATAAGGTTCGTAGGACTTTTATGATAAATTATTCGTATAAAGTAGCCTTTGGTCCTATTCGCCTTCTCAGCATTTCATTTGCTTTCATCTATGGCATCAAAACTCGGGCATCATAGTCCGATAGCGCTCTCCAACGTTATCGTTACGGTATTTTCATGAGGAACTTACAGTAAGCAAGGCCAATCACTTAGGCTCCGTAAACACTGACTTTTTAGATAACTAGTGGAAATGTACTGTACGAGTATATTATGTAATTGTTTCCGCTGTCGAAATGTACAGCATAGCGTTTCGTCGATGTTTATAGATTGTCGATCAATGTTATTGTCCGAATATTTCGAATAGTAGATACATTTCTGGTATACGATGCCTTTTACACTCATGGTAAAATTCACGTTTTCAAAATTGCGTAGTTATTTTTAACATACCAGGTTGTTTAATGAGTTTTGTCGTTTAACAAACACAATTTAACACAATTCTACGGCTTGAAATACGTTTAATTATTCAATAAGATCTCCTTGAGCTTCAATAACCTTGTTCTTCCAATTTATGGATTCCATTCCTGAAGTGAGACTCTGTAAAAAATCGTTTTCCACGCATGTATTTTTTGAGGTGTGAGAACAGCCAAAACTCTAACAGCCAAGTCTGGCGAATAGGATGGATGTTCGTACTTTAATTCACTGATTTTTGCGATGGTTTTTTTGAGCTGTGTGAGAGGGTGCGTTATTTTAATGAACAATTTTAAATTTTAGTTTTTACATCTATTTTGCCTAAAAATTTGCAGAACTAACCTGCGTTTTTTGTTTCATTAATTTGTAGGTAATCCACGAACAAAATTCCGTCTGCATCGGCCTTTTGGGACCTTCTTGGTCGATTTCTGGACCCCAATTTGCTTTAGACCCGAAGTAACGAGTTCACACCACTCCTTAGCCTCTGATTTTGATTCAGGATCATATTGGTAGACAAAATGAAGCACACATTGTTTTAGATAGGTAGTTTATTCTTTCTTTTTATTAAAATTGACAATGCGATCTTATCTTTTCTACTGAAATATCAAACAGAAACTAGTGCAAGTGATCTAGAAATTAGGTTTGAAGGAAAACATTGAAAAAAAACCTCCCATCTAGGGGGTTGCAAAAAAGTAAATAAATAAATAATAAACAAATAAAAATTAGTAAACAAAAATAATATTATAAATATATTATACATTATAATACATTAATAGTTACAATCATGTATATCATTTCGGTATTCGTTTAAGTATACATTAACAAAACTACTATTAGCAAGGTTATAGTTATTTAAAAAAATGTTATTAAGTTTTGGTATTCTATCAGTGATCAGTTCGACATTCATTCTCACGTAAAATTTTATTTTCAGCAATTTATTTTGTGGAATCAGTAAATTTTGAATGTGGTACTAGTTTAAGTTCCTCCATACTTGGCAACCGTAAAGCAAAATGGCTTGGAAATCACATTGTGGTTAATGATTTTATTTTCTATAGTAAGTGAGAACTTTCGATTCATAAAAGGATTAATACGGAAACGCAAGCAATTTTTAAAAATGGGTAGCAACACAAAATTCCACTTAATAAACAACCTGTATATAGCTTTAGCAACCAACTAACTTATGAACCCGAACAACAAGGCTTATTCTTCTTTAAGATCAAGAAAGCAGATTGGGGTCTGGAGAATATCTGACTTTGAGCTTTAATTGTTAGTTTCTTTAAAGGTTGCTTAATAGAATTATAATAATGGTGATTCAGTACAATACCTAAATATTTAATAGAATTCTGCAAATCAACTTCGACTTTGTTTATCTTTCCACTGGGATGGAAGCAAAATTTTTTTACGCTAATCGGGAGCAAATTTATGCGATGAGAATATTGTAGTGTTGTCAGCAAAAATAGCTGCTTCACAACTTTGTAATTTAGGAATATCAAATATATATAAATTATGTAAAGTCGAACTCAAAAGCGAGCCCTGTGCAACCCCATAATCCAACTAAATGTGAGACACCTTGTTGACAAAAACTTTGTAACAGCGATCAGACAAAACTCTTTGAACTAATTTGCACAAATATAAAAGAAGGTTAAAATAAATATTTTATAAATCACAGCTAATATTGAATAGAACCATACTATGAAGTACTATGATTAGGTCTAAAACCCAACTGCTCATTTAAATAAAGGTTTTTATCGACATTTTCCTGCATTTTTTTTTTAAATGTTACTCCAGCTACTATAGGTAAGGAAACTAATTGGCCTCTAGCTCTGAGGACTACTTGGAGGAGGAGAAAAATTTTTTACCTTTTCTAAAACTGTCCAAATGCTGTTGAAAAAGTAGCATACGAGTGTGTTTTTTGTTCCATTATTACCGAATGCGGCATCTATTTTGCACACATCTCTTGCACTTTTGCCAAAATATTGGTTATTCTGCTTAATGAGAGGCCTAGGGCATCTACTATATCTCTATCGGTAAACTGATGATCTTTCATAATCATATCCTGTTTTTTCGCTATATTTTCTAGTGTTGACGCAATTTTTCGACTTCCTGCACATGGATTATATTCAAGCCTTGTATAACCACTTTAACGTGCTCTCTTCTCCCTCTTCTTCCTGCTCTTTATTATGCTAGAGCTTCCAAAAATAAGAATTTGATTACTGCAATTGGCTTAAAGAATTTTGGCAAATTCCTATGAATCAAAAAATAATGGCGAACCCCATACATTTTATGTCTCTATTCCTCTTTTAAACCTCAAAATAAAGAATCACATATTAATTGACCTGACAATGATACGAATTGAGAATATCACATACCCAATTTTGCATAACCATAAAATGGCTTGTTTACGATGTCAATTTTCCATACCAAATCAAGCTTATATTCTTCATAAGAATAAAAAAAATTTCATAAAATCGTTACCACCTTTTTCCTGGTACGATATTCTCTAAACTAGAATAATGACATGTGTAATTTAAAAGTCATACCTAAATAGATCCACACCTCAATTTTGTTAATAAAAATTCGGATTTAGTTGAAAATATAATTTAAACTCGAAACTAAGAAATGAACAAATAAATGGATACTCCATTGTAGATACTAATGCTTACAGATTTGTAGAAACTTCATATTTCGCCGACGATACAGACAGAGGTTGTGCAAGAGAGTTTTGACGTCGAATCTCGAGGACTAAAGAAGATACATTACATACTTGTACCTGCTTCAAGATGCCCCCTCATAAACTGCACAAACCTGCATTGAACATCACAGAGCAATGTGTTTGGCCTGATTTCTTTTCACAAAAATGAACAAAAAAAAAACCAAGAGGAATACTCGTACACTCGTACAGAGGATGGGATGGCTCGAACATCAACCGCTTATACAACTCCATAGTTGCATAAATAACACTTTTCCACAAAGAAGACGATGTAGAGGCATTGCCGGTGAGTTTCAAAAAGGCATGCTGGTTGACTGTTGTGTTGCCACTCAAAAGATGGTCGTTTGTTGTTTCGTTCTTGTTCCTTTTTTTTTTTTGTTTCTTCTCTCCATTTCTGTTATCTTTCACTCCGTCTCGGTGAACATTTTGCTACTCAGATGCACTTTTACATCAGAGGTTGTCGTTTTTTTTTTCCTCTCTCTTCTTTTTTTCCCGTGGAGTGTTGAGCTGCAAAGTTCAGCTTGTGAAGAAGAATCTCCTTCTGATACTACTTATGCAGTCTTCACCAACCACCCATGCTGGTTATGGATTTCGTTTTCGTGTACTTCGCAGTCGCCTGGAGTTGACTGCGTATCATTCTGGTTATGATGAAAAATCTCACTCTGGTTGTGTACAAGAGTCCACATTGGTCGCATACGCTAAGGCATTATTATTACTATTATTTTCTGATTCAAAATTGGCGATAAGGACGTGTCACGTTTTGCAATTTACACATTCGAGGGAAGCCATTGTTTCTCGGGCCATTGTTTGTGAATGTTAAAATGATTTATAAATTCCTGTGGTTACTGCTGACAGCTTTGGAGTAAAACTGTGGGTATATGGCAAGTACGATCATCGCTTCGGAGTCGTGCATCCATTGTCTTCGCGCCTCGACAAAGGTACACGATTCATTTCGTCGTTAGTTTTATTTTTGTTTCTGTCGCTGCCTCAAAAGGTTGACTACACATCATAAGCAACACTTGGCCTAAGTGTGCTTTTGTAAATTTATTCCAATTTGATCAATTCTCTTTTAAGGTCCTGAGAAAAATAAAAAGTCAACTTTAGATTATAAAATATCGTTGTAGATGTGTACGTGTATCTAAAATGCATTATACTTGCAAAGTTACCAGCGGTGGGTATACCGATATCTGAATCCCTTCAGCGTGCATCTTACTTCTATGATACCAAGGTACGATACTTACCACTACGAAAAGAGAATGCTTTTATGTAGTGCCTTCTTGTAACCTGTGCCTTAAATGAAATATATCCATTTGAGTTTTGTTCACACTGAACTATTGTATATAAATTTGTTGTCATATAGCCATCACCATCATCACCAGCAATAGAGTCTTCTCTTCAAAAAATCTTGAACCGGCTAATTCGAGATCCAGGAGATAAACGTCGTGGGAAAAAAGTCAAATTATTGTGTCAATGCTTGTTAACATCAAACTCTCACAATAAGCTTATTTATGCATACATCCAAATAACAATACAAAGTCAACAATGCGCCACCACGAATCTTGCTGCATTGATGTGCATTCATGAGTTTTCCCAAAATGCTCGGTAAATTATTTAAAAGTGGGGAAAATTCAAAAGCCCTTTTTCTCGAAGATTCTTTATATGGGGGCGGACAAACCAAAGGCGAGTATAAAATACAGTGTCTGGTTGAAAAACTGTCTACAAACTTTATTGCTGGAACATTCATTCATAAGGTTGTTAAGAAACTAGAACCAATTAAATTCTTTGATATGCTAATTGGAACCACGAGCCGGGTGAGCTTCAACAGGGTTTTGGTACTTTCTGTCAGCCCTCACGTACCTGCGTACATACGAGGATGATTTGTGCGATGAACGTGGAATCATGTTGGAATTGAAGACAGCTGGTGCTTAAACAACTTTAATTAGCCGCATCCAGTTCATTATATTAATGAACCAATTTCTCTAATTACTTTAGAAGGACTTAAAACTAAGCTCATTTGGGCAGATTTTTATTACATTTATTTAAATAGAGTTTATTAATTTATTTATTGTTCCTATTTCCTAAACAAAAATGTTAAACTTTAACTCTTAGATATTCGTTTAAATGGTCACCCTTCGGATTGCATCTTTCAGTGACTAGGCTTTGTCATCTCGCTCACTATGCATGCCCGAGACCTCATCAAGGCTAATAGGCCTCAATCCGTTCTCAGGTTCATCTAAACAGGATGACGCCTTACTTTACATACAACCAACTAACAAACTAACATTAGCACTGGCGTACGTGGCGTACGCACACGTACCAGATGAGCCGTTTGTCTGTGGCGCCCTGGTGACGGTGGTAAATTAGGGAGGTAGCAACTCTGTTTTGCACCAATCTTTCAAAATCAATATAGAAAAATGCTTCGGAGAGAGTTGTACTCGGAGTGTACTCTTGTTGTGTCTATAATTTGGATAGTAAGCCCCGGAGATAAGGTTATTGTCATTAATCATATCCCTGGCAATGTGCTTTCGAATAATTTTAAGAAGAAAATTTTTGATTCTATTTAGGCCTGCTCCAACCTATATGGCTTTATTAAGGGAATAGAACGTGACTTGGCATGCTTAGCCTGTCATTGTCCATTGCATGCCATTACCATTATTAACTAGGTGTCGTCTTTATTTAAAAGAAAATAAAAATATATTATCGATCCCCCGCTCATTTTGTTGATCAATAATTAAGCTCCTATGTCTTAAAATATTGTATAATAAATGACACAGCCCCTTAAGGGGTAACACCACTCTAGGATTTTCAAAAATTCGATTTTTTTTTTTGCTTAAAGTATACTTAAGGACTTTAAAAAACATATCCAATTGGTTTTATATTGAAATTCAATGTGGAAGGGGTCTAATTCTTAAATCTGCCGCAACGCCTCTATTGCTTATGGGCATAGTGGTTTATGAGAAGTCCACCAGGGTGTACTAACACCTTATAGAAGTGCGTCTGTGTGTGCGATCTTTGACCAACGAAGCCAGAGAGGCCCGGATGTCCATAAAATCTGCAAGAAAGGAAGAGGAAGAGTCCGACATCAACAGAGACGGCCAGATGTACGGCGCAGGCATCGCAGACTAGAGGTAAACAAAAATTTCAACGGTTTCAATGTTTTTCTCGTTTTTCTCGAAACTGTTTTTTTTCAAATCGGGCGTACTCGTAGCTTCAAAACTATTGCATGGATCGACTTCAAATTTTTACAGTAGCTTCATATATATATTCTCCTCCGAAGTACGTTTTTTGATATTTTGAAAATTACTTGTTTTATTAACAATCTACTGCTCTTTTTTTAGTCGAAAATTCATACTTTTTGTTCAGATATGCACAGTTTCTACAAAAATTGAAAAAAAAGAAAAATCCTACGTACTTCGATAGCTATTAGTATGTAGTTTCAAAAAAAATTGGATTTTTGTTCCAGCTCTCACGGTTGCCGAGGAATGGGTACGCCCGCGGAGCGTCTTCAAAAAAACCTTGTATCGGAGATCCGCTGTGGCGCCGCCATTTTTTTATACTTCAATATATGTTGAATAAACCCTGTAAATTTCAATACAATCCCTTTTCCCATAATCCCATGAAAGATCCGCAAAATTACACCTTTTTTTCGGCCTCTAGAGTGGTGTTACCCCTTAAATAGAAAAATGTATCACACAGCTTTTGAAAATTTCCATACATCTGATGATAATGAATGTTAGCATTTTACGTGGACCTTTAGAGTAATTGCACCAAAAGTAATAATCCAACGATCTCTGCTCAATCTCCTCATGCCATAATATACGTAAATAATTTTGCACTATACCTAGTTTCAAAACAGGTCCTGAATGGACATTCTTAATTAACGAGAGACTCTGGAAACGATGTCTTCTTAGATGATCTGAATTATGAAGTTAATTTTGTATGAATCTTAAAAATATCTCATCCGTTCACTAAAGCCAGCTTATCATACCTTATTCTACCTTTTTATCTTTTTTACCTACCCTATCTTAACTTAGATCTAAATTGTCCTAACCAATGTAAGCCAGACATTGGTGTTTAATGAGTCTTGCCTTAAAAACGCTAAACGCTCATTTTCTACTGTTGATGACGGAACATGGGTTGTTAAACTGGTGCATTCCCACAACCAGAACGTCTCTAACTGCCAGAGTCTTTTCCAGGATACGGGTCCTTGATTAAAAGTCATAGTCAGTGTCATTGAGGATATTTAACTCCCACATGTTGTACGTATTAGCTATGTTATGAAATTTGAAAGGTAAGCTTCAGAGGCAATAAGCCTGTGTAGGGCAAAACCTATTCCCAACTTCGGCAATAATCATTCAATTCAAATGGAATATTATGCCCCATAGCGAAATCCTGTTCGTCGAAGTTTTACTGCCTATAGTTAGTACTTAATTTGAAAAATCGGACTTCCATATGTGAAGATAAAATAACAGAAGGCGCGGATCATTTTAAGCCTATTATACCAAAGCCCGCTTCGGGCTCTAATCTTTGCGATAGTGCTTTTATGAGTAAAAAGACAGATTTGCTTACAATATTGATGATTTTTAACACCTATTATTCAAGGCAGCAGCAGAAATCATTAAGAATTCCTTTAAAAACAGTGATGAAAAAACTTTTAATGAAATTATTTATTTTCTAATTATTAAGGTAAGAGATACTTTAGGCTGGAGGTTGGTGTATTAGCATCTGATGGCGACGACACGGGTTCGAATCGCCCAATAGCGAATAATCGTATTTTTATGTCTCATCTCAGCAGGGTTTTGCCCCTGGAGGATACTTGTCTGACAAAAGGATTTTAATGTGATGTCGACATCAGTAATGTCGAAATTAGATATCACTGAGAGAAGTATCTCAGGCCGTAATGCCAGATATAATATTAAAACAAAATAAAATATCTCGATCCTCAAGTCGACTGCGGTGTTGCGTCTGCAATACCCATCGACAGTGATGGGTATCTATTATATTTATACAGGGTGTCCCACGAGCAGTGTGCCAAAAAGCTACAGCGTGTAAGTCTAGTCAAGACAAGAAAAAAATCGTATGGGAGGGGGGGTCTATTTCCCCCCGTTTAGCCGGGAGGGGCAATTTTCTAAAAAATTGACTTATTTTGGAAAAATAATTATTAAAAATCAACAGTTACATCCACAATGCCACGATATACCTTTTTGTAAAGTCAGAAACCTCCTCTTTCATATTGATTTTAAATAAAGCTGTTTTAAGGAGTAGTTTTTGAGAAATTAATTTTCAAACTCAAAATTTTGAAAAAAAAATTAAAAAAAAAAAAATTCGAACTATTTTTTTTCAAAATTGTATGTAATTAAGTAGTAATTTTTTTTCAAAAATTCAGTACTCTCATTAGTTTTTAGTTAAAAAAAGAAAACCGGATGGAAAAATGTCTTGTAGTTTTTGAGAAATTAAAAAAAACCCGAACCATTTTTTTCTAAGAAAAACCTTTTTTTTTGGTTTTAACGCGGCTGGACTTGACGGCAAATTAATGTATGAAAGATTGACCTCTTTTTTATTATTTTTAAAAAATTCGGAGTTTTATGAGGATACAATAAAGTGATACACTATTGGTATAACCCTGGATTAATTCTTTTTTTTCATTGATAACGCCTGAATACTGACCTGCGAATTTCGGCTGGGTCCGCCCGCCGCAGATGGGTTCTACCTGAATTTTGAATTTGGTCCGACGCAATCCCTCCCTTAGTACAAGGAGGATGGCTATTATGCTTGGAGTGCCCAAATCTAGAGTATGGAGAGTGCTTCATACCGAAAACTTACACCCGTACCATTTTAGGCCAGTTCAGGGACTCACCTCAAACGACAAGTTTTTGAGAGCAGAGTTTTGTCGATCATTACTGCTTCGAGATGAAACTGAACGAAACTATTTTGCAAGGATATTCTGGACGAATGAAGCACAGTTTACCAGAGATGGGGTTACTAACTTCCACAATTTGCATCATTGGAGTAGCACCAATCCACACAACAAAAAACAAAATAAATCACAACACCGCTTTAGCTGTAATGTTTGGCTTGGTATTGTTGGACAAACTGTAATCGGGGCCCGGTTTTTGAATGCCGTTATTAAGGGAGAATCACACCTGCAGTTCTTACGAGACCTTTTGCCCGATTTGATGGACTACGTTGTATTGGCCATAGCAGATAATTTAATCTACCAGCAAGATGGAGCACCAGCACACTACAGCTTACGGGTTAGACACTGGCTGGATGATCATTTTAGTGACCGTTGAATCGGAAGAAGGGGCCCCACGAAATGGCCACCTAGATCACCAGATTTAACTCCTCTAGATTTTTAAGTGTGGGGATTCATGAAAAATTATGTTTACGAAGTGGAAATAGTATCTTTGGAACAACGGATTGAAGTCGCTGGAGTCAAATTGCAGGAAAATTTGTCAAACATAGACTAATATGCAGCCATTAGAAGAAGATATAATCTTTGCCTTCTAAAAAATGGGGATCATATTGAAAATTTATTATAATAAAACTCCGATTTTTTTAAAAATAATAAAAAAGAGGTCAATCTTTCATACATTAATTTGCCTACAAGTCCAGCCGCGTTAAAACCAAAAAAAAAAGTTTTTCTTAGAAAAAAATGGTTCGGGTTTTTTTTTAATTTCTCAAAAACTACAAGACATTTTTGCATCCGGTTTTCTGTTTTTAACTAAAAACTAATAAGGGAATTGAATTTTGGGAAAAAAATAGTACTTAATTACATACAATTTTGGAAAAAAGTAGTTCGAAATTTTTTTTTTCCAATTTTTTTTCAAAATTTTGAGTTTGAAAATTAATTTCTCAAAAACTATTCCTTACAACAGCTTCGTTTAAAAACAAGATCAAAGAAGAGGTTTCTGGCTTTACAAAAAAGTATATCGCGGCATTGTGGCTGTTACTGTTGATTTTTAATAATTTTTTTTCCAAATTAAGTCAATTTTTTAGAAAATTGCCCCTCCCGGCTAAACGGGGGGGAATAGACCCCCCCCCCTCCCGTACGATTTTTCTCTTGTCTTGGCCAGGGCTACACGCTCTAGCTTTTTGGCACACTGCTCGTGGGGCACCCGTATAACACTCAGGGTGCCGTTTTTTTTTATTTCGGTTACCTGGTAAAAAAATCATTGATAACAGAGTAGTATACATACTTATTATATATACCAGCCGCGTGTATACTCATCCTTTTCGTATACTTGTCAAAAATAGAAACTCGTGTTAAAAGTAATTTAAAATTACATTATCAGCCGTTGGGCATAGAACATGAAAGATAACTTTCGTTGCATTTTTGGCCAAAGACATAACATAATTATATAAGGAGTTGCAGAGGCTGTTCAAACGGCCGCTGGTTTCAATTAATATTTATGTCAAGTGATAAAATTCGCTTTTGAAAGCGTTTACTTTGAAACGAAATGCAAAGTGCCTTTTGACATGAACAACTGCTGCTCTTAAAAGCTAGCTATAATACAAAGATACGGTCCTAAAAATATATATGGACGGCAATGCTAGGTACTTATACAAAACAAAGTAAAAACTTCCTGTAAATTACATCAACTACTCGTACATAAACTGAAAGATAACTAAAAAAATGAGGTGAAACGAATCTACACGAAACTTTTGAGCCCGCTAAAATGAAACATGACTGACTCAGCAGACTAATGCAATAATTACGTTCCGGCATACGCCTACGTATTTACGTATAAACAAATGAATTTACAAACGAACTTTTATGTAATGCAAAGTTGATTGACAGTAAGACTATGTTTTCCCCTTAAAGAAAGACATCGCCCACTTACGAAGTGCTCTCCATGACTGTTCACACACTATTCGAAAGCCATATATGTACGTGTCAATTCAATATGAATTTGAATGGTTTCGAATATGATAAATCTATATGTATATCCATACCAAAAAAAAAATATACATACATACATACGCAACTGAATATGACTACTGTTGAAAAAGTTACACAATTTCACCAAATGTTAACTGCTTCTGCATTGAAGTTAATATTGCCAGACACTTTTTGTAATTTTTTTTTTTATTTAACCCGATATATACCAATTTTTTAATCATGGTAAGAAACAATGTTATTGTTTTATTAAACTTTACATAAATGTACAAAATAAAAATATATTGAGGACTAGCTACCAGGACTTTTGGCTGGATACACACATACAAATTACTTAAAGGCTAGTCGTTAAGTTCAATTTTTTTAATATTTTAAATATGTATTTAAAATGTTGTTCCGAAGGAACCAAAAGAAGGCTGTCAACGTTAGTTTTGGATATTTTTGTTTTACAGATTTCACAGACTTTTGTGCATTCTGTTGTAAAATTGTCATGCGTAGGTTTGATTGACAAAGATGGCAGTCAGAAGTTAGTTCTTTATTGAGCAGGTAGCTATGTGTAAATTTGATGTGTCCGATTCTCAATTTTAGGAGGCATATATCCATAATTGCAATTATAGTTGTGGGATAAGTGGCAGGTTCTCGATTGCAGTTAAGGAAAGGTAATGCTGGTAGTAATCAGGTAGGAATTGACTTATTTCAGGAAATCCTTTTTGGCAGATTGGTACTACGAGATTTCTTGATTGATGTTCTTGTAGAAAGGCTTGGCTCCTCCATAAGCGCGTTCGTTTCCTTTATTTCCAATGTGCCCTAAGACTCAAATAAGTTGTAGACGAGTTTCTAGTGTTATAATAGTGTCTCTTATTTTCTCTGCGATCGTTGAACGATTGTTTATATTTTGTATCGCATTTAACGTTGAGAGACTGTACAAATTACCATATATTTTTCTAGTTTTTGTAGTAATTTTAGTTACTTTGCAAGTACTTTAACGGAAAATACTGAAAAAAGTGGTGGAAATTTTTTTTCTGATGCAGGTAAGATTACGATTTTGGTATCGCAGGCGCGTGGCTTGATTCTAGCTCTCTGGAAATCCTTCACTACCCGCTCAACCATGGCAATATTTAATCGCTTCTTATACCGTTTGGTTCCAAAATATCATCACAGGGAAATCTTTGCTCTAACATATAACGTAAAGAAGTTCATATTCCTAATAAAATGCGTACAAGATGCAGGTACGATAGCTACTGAGAAAACAGCCATGCTGAGGCTGTCTTTATGATCTGAACTTTCAATACCGACTGATGATGCTGAACATCTTAACCCTAGCAGCTTCTACTATCTGTTAAAGCACTCAGACGCAAATACTGGTCCATTGCACTAAGCTAGCCTAGCAGCTAGTTATATTCCGTGAATTATCATTGAAAACAAATATAAATGATCTGCATAGAGAGTGCGATTAATATATTAAGATTCCATGATTGCATCAATAACATCGTAATAAGCTATGATGAATAACATCACTGAGAGTGGGGAGCCTTCGAGTATCCCGTTATCCAGGTTGTAGATGACTGGATAAAAGTTGTTTACTTTGGCTCTAAAATAGAAACCTAGAAAAGTGTTAGGAAGGATTTTCCAACTTTTACTTGTTTTATTTATATTTTATATCTTATAATTTTGACTGTTGACTATAACAAAGCTAAGGTAAGGTTCCAATTCTAAAACATTAACGGAATGATCAATAAAATTGACAGATAAACTAAGATTAAGTGGTGAATAATTATCGATAATTGCAAGGTATTTCTTGTCGCGGAATAAAAGGGAAAACTTTGAATCACTAGAGAAAGAAAACCAGCGTTTAGCAAAATACTCTGAAGTTTGACTTGCGTCAGTTAGAGATTCAGAAGGGGATATAATTATTTTTAAATTGATAGTTGAACAAATTATTTTAAACGACAAACAAGCGGCGAAGTACTAGTTTCAATTTCATATCAAACTTAACCGATAAGGAAAAAAAACGGTCCTCCGAATTTAAAAGCCTTCCTACCATATACTTGTGATTTGGCCCAAAACTTATCAATTAATGATTAAAATGCTAACGTCCTAAAACTTTCTTTGATTGGTATTGTATGTGTCTCGTAATTTGGCATACTTTCAAGTACATGTCATGAAGATAATCAATTTGATATCAACGAGGGCACTAGCGCGGATAAATATCATCTCTACTAACATTTAACCTAACTTTATTTCACATATAAAAATCGTATAATATTTGAACTGTCATGAGTAACTCAAACGACATAGCTTACGAAGAATTACATACTTACCCAAATTTCACTGCAGTCTTGTGACATGGGCTTCAACCAACAACAATCTTTTTAACCGACCCGCTCTTTCTCCTCTAATGCAAGGTCCCTTTTTACTTAGTATGATCTTTTTACATGATCAGACTAAGCCAATATTATTTTAATTGTCATCCTCTGAATGCCAAGAGACCAAATATTGTGCGCAAAAATGTCCTAGAAAAATGTATTAGAAGCTTCTTCATACATATTTGATAAAGTACATTTTGGTTCGTAGAAAGGCCGAGATAATGAAGATTTCGCTGGATTCACTTCGAGAATAGATAACTACATATATACAGTCTTAACAGCGTAGAGAATCGCAGCTCGATTTGCAGTGTGCTAACGTCTGACGCCACCGCGTTTGAATCCTGGCAACAGGCAAGTCGTACAAATTGCATATTGCGAATTTCTCTTCAGTGTGAAATAAATACATCACACAACATATAAGGACCTACAACAAGTTGTCTCTGTTCTTTTGTGAAAATTACTACTTTAATAAAATGAGTCGTAAAAACATGTCCTGTTTGTCGCTAGCTACAACATTTGCCCATCTCTCTGGTAGCATACGAATTGCGTGTCATTGAGACGATCGGGAAATCTGCCAAATTTTTGTCTTCTCGAAAGATCAGCTAAGCCATGCGTCATCGATCGTCTAGTGGGGTAGAACATCCCATTTCAGGATTTCCAGGTAGATTTTAACGACTGAGCAACATGTGTCTGAGCATTGTAATGTTGCAAAATCACCGGGGTGGACAGCAGCCATTTTTCCTTCAATGCGGTAGCGATCTACCTCATAATAAACTACATTGCTGATCCCACCAAAGGCAGAGCCAAGGCGAACCATGATTATTTGTCTATGCCGACGATATTAATGCCACGCTTACCCCACTATCATTTATGCTTAGGGTTGTCGTATAGTATCCACTTTTCGCCAGTGACAATAGAATGCAAAAAACCTTTCCTTCTCTGCCGTTGAAGTAGCACTTCAGACATAAAAAAAACCGTCGTTAGCGTTTTCTGGGCTTAAATTCATAGATTTCTCAACTCTTCCTTGCTGCTGAATCATTCCTAGTGCTTTCAAACATTTCGAAGCTGTTGTATCATCTACTTGTAATGATTTTCTGGTTCCGGCCCTACTCTTCATGATGCAATGCATCCAATTCTGCGTCTTTTTCGGTTCGCCAAAGCGCTCTTTATCTTCAATATCAAAATCAACCTCTGCATGCAACTCTCAACGAAAATCTTAACAAGATATCTATGTGCTTTAATTGCAAACTTCTTTGAATGAAATAGTACAGTAAAATTTCTCGCAAATACTATTTTCTCGGCCCAAAACTCGACATGTTTAAAACTATGGGAAAAAAGTTGTGTACAATTCATGAAACAAACATACACTGAAGTCCAAGTTTGCCTACAGTATATCCCTGTATATGAGTAATCATCTTTGATTACATGCACGTAATTCTGGTAATGTCATATGTTAGGAAACAGCGAGAATTTTTTCAAGGTCCCAATAAGTAATCGAAAAGATCCTCCAACCATCCATAAGCTTTAACGTTATATCTATATGATTATGATTATACAATATATCTAACACAACATAACGTATAATATATGTATGTATACACGTACATGACGCATTAATGTATGTATGTATTTCGTATGTAATTTATTTTTGGCATTCAATTTAAAATACGAGTTGAAAACACAAACTTTTTTATATACATACGGAAAACATTTTCATTTAATCTCTGGAAATAAAATTCTACCCTTTTATTATTTTTTTATTATTCAAATTGGGACTACCCAACGTGTTTTCGGTTTTATCGAGCTAATTGGGCAGAGATATGACATGCAGCAGGTCGTATATATGTAAATATATTGCTACAAGGGCGCCTTCTCTTCCCCTTTGTAGTCTTAATAGCTTTTATTTAAGTTTTTAAAGTACCAATTCTTTGTCGTCAATTGGTACAACCACTCATTGTGAGTCGGTGAATAGCATATTACAATTTTCCCACGAGTGAAAAGCGAGCTTTCTCCGTAAAAGAAAAATTACTTGACTGCCTGTGGGACTGAAGTCTGAATCGAATTAATAAACATGGTCAATTATCCACTCTTCGAAGTACTTGTACAATGTTCATAAAGAATAAAGCGTTTTAAAATACTGGATAAGTTAATTATGATTGTATCAGCAAATTGCTGCCGGTTTCGTTACGCGGATTTTACATGCCGATGCGGCGAGTATACTATTATAAGTGTACTGACGTATATTGTATTTTTATTCTTATTAATATGCCATAAGACATCCAACATTTCATTTTAACCTACCCTAAAAAAAGAGAAAAAACAGTTGTTAGCGACTATTAGAAAACTAAGTTGAATTTTCATCACATAGTGAAATGTCCTCCTGCAACGTACAGTATTTTTATATTACATTGAAAAACCCATGCATTCTATATTCATTTACACATATGGACACATACTAACGTACGTCTAAGTATTCTTTTGGAGTTTGTATCTCTTGCTACAAAAACCAAAGATCTTCGAAGCCAGATAACTAATCAGAAGGAAAAAGAATGACCGGCTCATATCCATTAAGTTTCCAGAAACGCAAAGGTATTCTGAATGGTTTTTACATTGTTTGATTTCTTACGCATGGAGGTCCATTTGTCTTGTCACTCAGACACCACTTCGATCTTGATTTCAGGCAGAGAGGAACACTTTTACTACTCGCGCACAGTATTTTTCTTCGAAAGAAAACACGTGTGCTCAGGTAAGACATTACATATTTTGTTGGTATCAATAGAGAAATGCATGTTGGGTCAAGGAGACCCCTGGCAGCTAGGACTCAATAGGAAAGGGAAATATATACGCGTACATACCTGAATCGTAATTTGGGGCACCAATATTAATTTTCTTTCTATTTAAAAACAAAAAAAAATATATTTTGGTAGACGTATTTTACGAAAGTAATTGAAAACCGCTGTTTGGTTTTAAGATTTATTACTGCATAACGAGTAAAAGAAGATGTCCATCATTGCTTTTATCACGTATATGTTTAATACCTATTAGACTTCTGCAAGGCATTTATGAGAATATCTAGTAAGATAATTTGAGATAGAGAAACAGCAGTTTCCCCAATATTATCTCTGAACCCAATAGGAGAGCGAAAAATCCAAGATATGTTGAGAACATATTTTAATCTTTTATATTTATCTGATGAAAAAGTCGTCATCTAGCTCATTACCCGTCTGCTTTTTGTCAGATATCAATATGCGTTTAAAAACGACTTTCTTGTGTAGTCGAAAAAAAATTAGTTTTGTAATTTCATAGATAGCTATAGAATAATATTTCTATTTCCACAAAAACCATCTTGAAAATGCCGAATGCCCTAGATAGCCCCAGTACCTCAACAAACAAAATTGATCAGGGACCTCATTCAAGATGTTGGTTTATGCCTCTCAGTTTTCTAACTATTACATACGAGGTTTGGTGTTAAGGTGAACTTTTAAATTTCGCGAGCTCAGTACATTCGATTTTTGAAGTTTTTTTTTGGTTATATAGTATTGGTACACACGTCCCCTAACATACATATGTTAACATTGTCAGCATATTCTTAATATATAATTTGTTTTTCAAAGATGTAAAGGTGAGACCTATTTTGGTGTGCTTGACGATATTTTCTCATTGAAAAAAAGCATCAAAACGTCAGTATTGTGTGGAAAGTAAAATGGAAGCGACCAGAAGAGCCAAGGTCGAAAGAAGCCCGATCAAATGTAAAAGTTTTGTTCACTGTCTCCTTCGTTTACAATGGCGTGGTTCATGAGTTCCAGTGTACACAATATAGTAATCCTGCTTCAGCAACCGTATTCACCCAAAAGTCGAACATTTTCCACGATTTAGGAGACAAAAACTACATCATTGGAAGAGCTCAATGTTATACCAAAAAGCGCTTATCAGAATTGAGGATTGGGAAAAGTGTATCATAGTTAGGTTGGATTACTTTGAAGAGGAAAAATTGATATTATTTGTGCAACTAAGTTCTCGCTGTTTATCAAGAGATGGCTCCAGTAGAAAGTGCTGGTCGATTATGACGTATCCAAAACGTCATCAACCAAGCTTAGACATATGGCAAACAAACGGCTTTGACATATTAGTGATTTTGTTTTTGCGTCATATACTTTTGGTTGTATGAAAATGTCTAATTTTGTGCCAAATAATCGTCATTTGCGGAATGTGTTGCTTTTCTTCTTTCTTCTCGTCATCGAGAATTCCGAAAAAATTACGGAGATGCTGCTCTAAGTGAAACAATGTGCCGTGATTGGTTCCGTCGCTTCAAAGTCGGTGATTTCGATGTTGACGACCATTCGCGTGAAGGAAGGCCAAAAACCTTCGAAGACGTTGAATTGGAGGCACTACTCGATGAGGCTCCATGCCAAACGCAAAAACAGCTCGCTTCAGTATTAGGAGTTACCCGCCAAGCTATTGCATGCGTTGAGAATGATTCAAAAGCAAGGAACTTGGGTTCCTTATGATTTGTAGCCAAGAGACGTTGAGCGTCGTTTTTCCGCCTGTGAACAACTGCTCCAGCGGCAAAAAAGGAAGTGTTTTCTTCATCGCATGGTTACGGGTGATGAAAAATGGATTCATTACAGCAACCCAAAGAGAAGAAAATCATGGGGAAGCCCGGTCATGCTTTAGAAGCACGTCGGCTCAGCCGAATATTCACCCTTCGAAGATTATACTGTTTATTTGGTGGAATCAGGGCGGATTTATTTATTATGAGCTGCTGAAACCAAACGAAACCATCACTGAAAAGCGGCCACAATACGAGTAGAGGCACAAAAAAGTGATTCTACAGCATGACAACGCTCAGCCCCACGTTGCCAAACCCGTTAAAATCTACTTAGAAACGCTATTAACGAATTAGGGCAGCTAATTCAGTCGAATCTCAAAATCATATTAACTGTGCTCTATAATCTTAATGGCATAGTGCACTATTAGTCCTTAACACGGGGGCTAACGACCAAATAGGGAAGCCTCAGCCTCCGCTTTCATCAGACATGGGTCCGTGTGACTTTTTTTTTTCAAAAAAACAGAGTGAACTGTCAAGTTGAGATTCAGACACATCATTGAGAACTAAATGCAATTCCAAAGACCAGTGGGAATTATTTTGATGAAATTGATATTGATGTAAACATTTTTTTTTCTTCAAAAACCCGAAATTCCGGATATTTTTTTAACACACAGTATAATTCCTTTTATACATTTATCCTTTCGCAACCGAACATATGAGTTAACGGTAGACTCATGAATTTGGCTAGGAAAATCATAAAAAAGGAAAATGACCTAGAGTGCCTATAAGTATTGCTCTAAGATCTGTAGTCACGCTCCAGCTTCATACTTTGTTAGAATAATATGGAATTTGCTAAGACTCTTTCGAAACAAACTTCTTGTATACTCGTACAAGTTCTTCATCTCTCAAAACGATTTCCTGACGAATGATGGCAACAGCAATTTAAATGTTACCCATTAGTGAAGGTAATAAATTAACCATTTCAGTTTTTTTTCCAAAATAGCTCAAAATAAAAATAGAGAAATATGGGAACTTGGTTTCATTTAACTAATTTATAGAGTGGGATCTTTGCTGCAAATAACAACAGCGTGAAGTCAAACAGTATCTAGTGGAGGAGTAATTTGACTTTCAGTCAAATGAACTTAAGTGATCTTAACTCTTTTTTCAAATTGAACAAATTAATTACAAATATAAGACAAGGAATCAAGTAAGGGAAAGATTGCCGCCTTTTTTATTTCTTAGCCTACAATTAAAAATGGACAATTATTCTTCGAATTTACATTTTGGCGTAGGATGAAAACTCATACGAACTATATATATTGTACATATATAAGAGAGTCGCAAGCTATTGGTCTACATTCCTTCATGTCTGTAAACACCGATCTTTAAGGCCTACGCATTAATATGTTGACTTAGAGCAAACCTTGTGATTGCCTCCTGAAACACAAGTACAACGTATCCAGCATAAGAAAAATTATTTACGCGCGACACGTGTTATATTTTTCGTATACTATTGACGAAATACGTAAGAAAGGGGATTAAAACTCAAGGTATTTGTAATTAAATTAAGCGAGCAAGGAGGCATCGCACACAAGTTTACACTCATTAGAACAACAGGGTTGTACTTCATACATTAAATAAACCGTAGTTAGTTTAAAGGAAATACTTTCCAAGAATTTCATTTCACTTGACAAGGAAGAATCAGACAAGCTGTAGAGAAGAGGTTTCGTATACGTGCAACATTGTTACGTTTTTCACACAATGAATATACTCATAAAAGGCAAAGCTTATCAAAACGGCTGCTCAGCTTTCCAGAAAGAAGTTCACATACATACATATAGATACATACATAGTTACATGAACAAAGGTTCAACAAAACTCTTCTTTTGTATTACTTGTATGTATAACAAGTTCTTCTCTCATCAACTCAATAAAGTTTAATGGGCACAGTCATGGCGATGTTATCTGATCGCCTTTGTTTTCTATTTTACCACCTCTCATAAAACTTCTATGTATGTAAAGTAAATCACTAGCATAAATTAAAAAAAGTAAAAAAATTACATAATATTCTTATTAAGATTTAAGAGCGTTGTGGGAACTGGGAATGTGTGTTAAAGAACCTATCTCAAAGCCATAACACGGCAAACTTAACACGCGTATGCGCATGAGCTTCCTTGTTAAACTAAGCAATATATAGCAAATTAATTAACTAATTATATTAAAAATTAGGGGATATATTTTCATTTGTTTATATTCATAACATAAAAGATCTACTATACACCATAGTGAAGTTCGTTTTGATCAATCCTACAGAGATAGGGTTTTTTTTATAAACTAGATCTGCTATAAGCGAAAAGTTGTTGATAAAAACGTTAGCTTTTATATTGACTTACAAATCTGATTCTGATGGCTGGAGTTATTGTTCCTAGCAGAAGTAAATGAGTTAGACTAGAATTGTTCAGCTCTAAAAGCATTTGATTTCCACATGAAACAGATCAGGATTCAAATGGAGTATTAAGTATACCATATAATCTTATGTCACTCGTCTTACTCTGCATGAATTTGTGTTGCTGCTTTGGATTGGCAATGGCTGCCGTAATCAAAACCCCCTCCTATTAGTTTCTACCGATTAACTAATTAATTAGTTTCAGTTTTAAATTAAATTTTATTTGATATACTTAAAACTGCCTTATTATTATTACCGACCATTTAAAAGGTCAAGAGAGTTCAGAGAGAGTTCAAGCCTCTCCGTCTTGAGAGGGTTCCTTGTACTCGTATGTTTCGCTGTTCTGCTTTATCCCTTCTGGATATTATTCTCCCAGTTACGACCTGGCGTTCTTGACAGTTTGTTTCCCTCAGGTTTTTCACTCAATATTCTTTGGAATGTTCGTCAACTGTTCATTCTGAGTGTCCAGCCTAACCAGCCTATTGAACAATGCCTGAGGCTGGATAAAGTTCCTCGAGTTTTTGATTGAATAGAACTGCCATACGTTAGACAAAGTGCTTATAACTAGCTCAGATATCTTAACTAACTTAAAAATGCCTTACACTATACGGACATTCTAAAGTCAAATGAATTAAAAAAAAAAAAAAAAAAAAAAAAAACTATGCTTTTCGACCTTAAGATTAGTTACAAATAAATGAAAACTACTTGACATCATACTTAAAATAATTGAAGTGGAGAGGTATGTACATATGTTCGCATTTTGTTTTTTTCTTTTAATCTGAATTAAACGACTATTGGAACCGATGAATACTTGGAACGTTAACATTTATTTTAATATCCCAAAATATAAATATTGGGGTTTTGAAATACTGAGATTCGGAAAAGAACCGATATACAGACCAATTATCAGACGATAGTGGTCTTAGAACAATAAGTTTGGCCAGCTGAGTCTGATCGTGAAAACTACAACATTCAAACACACGAGGCAACAAACAAAATACACCATAAATGTTAACGCATACAGAGGAGCATTCGAGTATTGCAATTCTGACCACATTTTAATCATTGCTAAAATCAAAAACCGAATCCAAATTCACAGAAGTGGAACACATTAATGTATAAAAAAAATCAACGTTGAAAGGCTGAAAGACCCCGTATCCAGTGTCAATGTCAGGGCGAAATCAATACCGGTTTGACCGACTAGATAGTATAGAAACCAACGACTAAACAAGACAGGTGGAAGCAATATGATCAACAATAAAAAGTATTGTAAAAGTATTGTATTGGGCATTGCGAGGCCCCAAAAAGAAAGAGTTAGTTCGACAGAGAATGCAAGGAAAAAGTAAAAGCTTTAGGTTGTAAGTTCTGGAAATCACGCGTATAAGATATCAGACCCTACGAAAGGGAAGCACTCGTTAGAAATAAATGAAACGAAATATATGGTGACTGACCGATTTGGATCGATTCAAAACTCGCATCTTACTATATTCGGTAAACACTTTGAGAAAGTAGAAATATCCGGGTACCATATTGACTGCCAAAAAAGAAGATAAAATTGGATATCGCGGGCTTATTCGAGATAAAGGAACTATTCAAAACAACCAAAATCCGTATCAAAATCCAGTGATATTTTACGTATGTGAAACTTTGTCTCTGACTAAGAGGACGGAAAATATTTTTAGGTTTTAGAAAACTAGATCTTATGGAGAATGTAATCTGGAAAACAAGGCGTACAAATAGGCCTTATATATTAAATTACATAATCAAAAACTCGTGGATCTCTATTCAGCAAGTATGGTACCAATAATAAAATCGTGCAAGACAGGTAGAACGAATGGACAGAGGAAGAACAGACAAATGAATGAATGGAAAACCTGCATCCTAGATCGGAGGACAATATGCGAGTAAGAATGCACCAAGAAGAGATGGAACAGTACGAGGCTATGAACTTTAGAATCCCAAATATTAATATTGAAGAAGTAAATAACATGGTTGTCCTCGTTATTTGCATGTGTGGGATTTTCTTTTTGGCCGCGAGTTATAGTATATAAATTCAAAAAAACTTAAAGTACAGTACAATAATATGATATCAATTCGAAGTTAAAATTGTGTTTGCGCATTGTATTCAAACTTGGATATTAATTCACTACTTTTGTTCCAAATATCTTCTGAACGTGGGTGTGGTGGGATTCTATATAGCTGTAGTAGAATAAGCGAAACCCAGCCAAAAAAAAAACCTCGAAGAAATATTGTGCTCAAAATGTCTGTTACATGTACGTATATATGTCAAAACAAAAGCAATTAATCCGTAAGATAGACTAAAACTGAGGGTCTACTAGCATATTAGCCCCTGCAATAAAATTTCTCCTACTAAATAAAACCTTGAGTAATATAAGTATTTTTTTCCAGAGAGCCCGTTAAGACGTACATATAACATGATGAGCCCTTGTATGTCCCAGCACATTAAAAACCAATAAAAACTTGGAAAACATGAATGACATGGTTATGAACAAGAGGTGTGCCGCAGGAATCCACTCTAGGTCCGCCTTTTTTCACTTATTAATATGTAAGTGAAAGGCGAAAAGTACATATGTACTTAAATATTGGTCATACCATCACCTCAATAGTACAGAGGCGCCTGTCAATACGTTGAAATTGAACCTGAACAATATTGAGATATATTCTTTGAAAAATTATGCCTGCATCCGAAAAAAAGCCCAAAAAGATAGTTCATGGTAATTACCTAAACTCCAAATATTGTCCAAGTAATTCCTGGATAATATACCATACGGTACGTATAATAACAAATCAAGGACTTGCCTTCAATACATCTCTTACAGTGGCATCTCCAAAGTGCCCTTCGCAACCTTAGCATTTCACAGCTAAGCCATTCCAGCCATAACTTTACTCCTACTTGCTAAAGCTCTACTATTGCAAATATTACTCTACGTGTGCGACTTTTTTACAACGTCAATTTTTTTACCGAACTAGAATCGAACGTTCTCTATAATAATATTGCAAGGTCTGTACGTATTATATACATTGGTACATATATAAACTGCGTCGGTACGATCACGTTTGTCGATTTTGGAAATAGATTATTGGCAATTCGATAAAACTTCTTTCCTTTATGTTTTTATTATTCAATTATGCAACTCATCAACCACTCATATCACATCAGCTCTTTATAAATAAGCGCGTTTCTGTTTATATCAAGAGTCGTTTACCCTTATTCTAACTTGCTACCCTTATCTGACCATGTCCATGAATTCACAAGAATCAGAAACGAATTCAAAACTTATTTTTAGACGTACATGGCCAATTCACATTTTTATTCCTCAAATATGTTTTTTTCTTTACGCCGTGAAGGTTTCTCCGAACAACAGAGGATTTTGTCAGTACCCTACTAGGGAGAAAAACTACGACATATGATTTCGATTCGCTGTTCGTAGATTTCCAACGAGGAAGGAACCCCTCTATTGAATTGCAAATATTCTGTGCTCACGCGTTGGACTCGATAGCCCGTTTTTTGAACATAATACGAATGACATCAGCATTGGTTTGGTCTTTTGGATAAAGAATCAAGAGCTTGATATTTTTGCAAAACGCAGTGCAATGCGATTGCGGATAGGCCATATTTTTGTGATCACCTTGCAATGGGCACACCTGTGTTTTGAGCTACACGCTCAGAGTCGGCGTGTGAGTCCTCACATCGCTAACCTGCCTGACACGTTCAAATTTATCTATTAAATTCGTTATAGCTTTTGATTTTCGCAGCAAGGCATTTTTCCGCTTCCCTTCCAGAGTGGAATTGAAAGACCGTACTCTGATTTAAGATTATGTGCTATTGACCTAGGCACAGCGATGGTTCCAATATGAAGCCCGGAGTAGAATCAAGGTTTTCTTATCGACTGAATATTTCCAATTTCTACCGCCTCGTTGTTCACTCGGTAAGATTGCAAGCAGAAGTCCTGACGATTATGAAAGACAAGGGCATCGTAACATAAAGGCGAATGTGATTTCCGACGAGCCAGATTCGGGGCCACTTCCAATAACCATATCAAAATCGAACACCACCGAAAAACTCCTAATCACAGTTGGGCCAAACCAAAGTATTTAAGAACCCATGGCCCACCTACATACTACATAGAAAGTGTTTCAATAGGAACATAACAATTGTATATTTAAATACAAACGCACTCTTAAACTATTTTTATGATTTGTCAATGTCAAAACGTCAGTCAAGGCTTACATTTTTATCACAGTGATTTTCACGCTTGAAAATTAGTAAAAATAACTGCCGAAATTCCGAGTCATAATAATCGCGCCACCAGACAGGCTGTGCGCGCTATGGTTAATAAATTCGAGCCAAGATATTCACTATTGAATTTTCCTGTGGCAATCAAATAACTTTTCGGTTGAAGTACCTAACTATTATAATATATCACAGCGATAAGTGCTTCAGTTCAAAATGAGCTAAACCAGTAAATTTCACATAAATTTTACATAAAGATGATAGCACCCGTACTTGCAACATGAAATTAACTCAAAAACTGAAGCCTCTTTATCATTTGAAGCGCCGAAACGTCTTCCATTCGGCTCTCCAAAAGTTTGAAGAAAAATCTAAAATCTATCTCCAGCGATGAAGCTCATTTTTGGTTAAATGGTTTTGTCAGTAAGAAAAATATGAGTTATTTGACAGAGAGAGTCTATTGCACAAATAATGACCGTGTACTGTGGATTTCATGTTGGAGTTGTGATTGGATTTTTTTGGCGATGAAAATAATCTCCATGTTACGGGCAATGGTGTTCTCTATGGTGCCAATGTTTGAAGACTATTTTCACACAGACCTTGTTCCGAAATTGCACGAATCATATTAGTCAGTACAGGCCACGAGCCTATAGGGTACTCACGCCATCAGACTTGGCAGCTACTCCCGCAGTGGCCACATAACTTCTTATGAGGCAAGTGTAGCACTTTCTTAGTGAATGCCCGGCACTTGCAGCTCGCTTTTGATATATGAGGTTTATTCAAAAAATAAGGTCACTTCTCGATTTTCGAATTTTTTGTTTTGTTATGTTGGTATACATGTCCCCTAATATTGCCATCCATTTTCGATATTTATTTTGCTTTTCACAAATACACATATAAGGATTAGACGTGTTTTGGTGTACCTAGCGATTTTTTGCTATTAAAAAAAAAATTTAATAGAGAATTTGTAGTAAATCTGGCGTGAAAAGAAAATTAAGTAATTGACTATGGCATGAGATGAGTCTAGAATTGAAGAAAAGTTAAGAAAATTGTTATGGAAGATCATCGAATTACTATCAGAGATGTTGTTGAGGATTTTTTTCGACGGTGACGAAACATGGATATACGGTCATGACTATCGCCCGTTAGGAATTCTTTCTGAACTAAGAAGTTAAGATACTTCATCCAAGGTTATGGAGATCCAGGACAAAAAAAATATATGATAACTTGGCAAAATTTAACCATTTATATCACTAGTATTGTTAGTAAAATTTATTACACCGCCAGTGTAATCATATTCCACGTTATTACAAGCTGGCGCGTTATGTTCAAAAATTAACTACATTTTAAAACAATCTGTGCTAGTTACTTGAAAGAAAAATATTCATGACCACCTGCATTTTTCTCTTTACAGAATCTGAAGCTCATCTGAAATGCTGTTTCTGAAAACATCGGGAAGGCTTCATGAGTAAAATTATTTCCTCAACAGTATCTAAGGGAATAGGAAATCCCATCGACGATGAATATCTGCTGACAGTTTGAATAATCTGTTTTCGCTAATATACCAAACGGCGTTCTACCATTTACATATTTAACATTTGTATTAAATAGTATTTATACAGCGTTTGTCCTGCTTTCAATTTGTTCGTCTTATTTGACGATGGATGTTTTTCTGCTCATTTTCTAAATTCTTGATGAAACTTTTGAAGAAAACGAAGATAAAAATCAAGAACAGAAAAAACAACTAGTTTCAGCTGTGATATACATATACGCAATAAAATGAAAATATATACTATTAACCACGCTCGATAAGAAGGAGGAAAAGCGAAAACATTTATTTAAAGCTTTATCATATTTAGTGAACAATTGTATATTGAATTCATACACACACACATGTACTCGATAATAGTATAGTAAGGAGCGTAAAGTTATAGAGAATAAAACGATATAAGAAATCAAACAGGAAAATAACAATATAACAAAATGGTTTTCTCCGTGAGGCATTCCGGTTCAGCACTGTCATCGTTAATCATACGTTTTGTATCCTATTTAGCAATGAGTTTGCTTTATAACACAATGATGTGTCCAAAAGCTGTCAGTGCAGTCAACTGGGATCATGCCGTCGATTTAAACGAGGATTTTCGAATTTTATGGACAATCATTAATCAGGATATAACGTTCGAGGTTCAAGCACGTACACTGGGTTATGTTGGATTCGGATTTTCGACTGACGGTAATCTGCCTGGTGCTGATCTGGCTGTCGGCTGGGTAGACCGAGGTCAAACATATTTCCAGGTTTGTACATTCATATCTATAATGCATACTACCATATTTGGTTTAGATATTATATGTGCACACATACTATTGTGCGAGTGCAAACATATCTCGAAGAGAAAGGTGATGGTGTCAAACTCTCGTCATTGGAATGGAATATTGTGTTTAGGCATTCCTGAGTATAATAAATTAGGGTTCATTTACATAATTGCACGTAAAGATATTGCTACTAGAAACTACAATATTATTTTGACTACATCAAGGGGAAACCTCTTTTAACTAGAATTTTAACTATACACTTTAAAAATCAAATTGCAATAGTAATTCCCAAATACTCGTATGTCAACTTTTATTTACGTATGTCTATTTGTTTACAAAACTTTTTATGATATCAAGTGAATTATATTAGTTTTAGCTTATTATTGCATGAACATTTTTTTTTATGTCAATATCTTTCAGCATAAAAAAACGAGAAGTCAATAGAGCCGTCCAAAGTATTACGCACCTGCGAATCATTATCACGAAAGTTTAAAAGAATTATGGTCGTATCGAAATGTGGCGTTCGAGCGCTCGGGCTTTTTTTGGGAGAGCCATGACCTTTTTGCCAGATGCGGTCAACTTCGCTGTATTTCAACCTCTTGCTTGCACCCACTTCTTGAACTGTTGTTTCGTTTCTCGTGTGTAGTGGTGGACCCATGTTTCATCGGTGTTGACAAACCGTCGATAGGTCTAATCAATATTGAATCGTTCCAAAGATTGCTATGAAAATGGTTAGCTTAAGGCCGATCAAAAACAAATGCGGCACCCATCTTCCGCAGAGCTCTCGCTTAATTCTTTGTGGAATATTTTTCTTCTGATATCCCACAGCCTCACCTATCTCATTCAATCGCATATCTTCCAACACGATATTATGCACCTTTTCGATGATGTCCGGAGGGGTGGATAAATTTTATTTGCCCACTTGTTAACGATTGACCCTGTAAACCTTGGTCAACTTCGGATGCATTTCCTTCGTTTATCTATTTTAACGAAAAACGTGCAAGACGTCTACTGAAAAATAACTTTTTCCTGATTGAAACGCCATTTCTCTTTCAGGCCGAGAACTTTTTACTTCCTCTTGCAATCTCTTCTAAAATTTTAAACGGAATTATGTATGTATATGTCTTTTGACAACATTAGTGGACGGCGTTTCGATATACGAGCCATCTTCAAAATTAACAGCATTTTTTTTAATTATTTTATTTATTCGTCTACACTGAATTTATTTTTCTTTTCGGTTTTTCATATCATCGAATTGTTCTAGGTGGACAGGATAAGTATTGATACTGCCTACTTCCGCTTTTTCTTTACTTGAATCTTCTACATTTTTCACTTCAGTCTTCTCAACATCCGGCTTAAGATATACAAATATGGCTTAGCTTTTTTGGTGTTTACCACTTCACCCAATAAACGTACGTCCCTACTCCTAGTGATGCCACGAGTCTATAGGTGCAACGTCATATCCTAGACGATATGTTACATCCTTGGATCAAACCTTCCGAGATTACGCACTTTTTCGTCATGCACATATTCATGTTACTTCCCGATACATCTGAATGACGCTACGTTCGACTTTTTGCACGTCTATTTTTTTAGGCTACCTGTTTCCAATGTAGGCTATTGTGAAAATCAACTCGGCAAATAACATATGTACATATGTGACCTCGAGCTTTGAACATCTTGCCATTTGCCGTAACGTCCTGTTTGCTGCGGGGTGTACAATGCAGAGAATTCGTAGTCGATACCACCTTGTGCAGGAAACTTCTCGAATTTCGCATTTCTGTGATCAGTCCCGTTGTCGCTCATTAACGATTAAACTGATTCATCCGTTTGCTTCTCCTTAAAGGCTTTGAAAATCTTGTACTTTTCAGAGCCTCGTTTTTCTTTCCCATGAAGTACACATAGATGAGTCTAGAGCGATCGTCGATGAACGTCATGAAATCAACCGTTTTGCTTAGTTTTTCTGTACGCACTGGTTCGCAAACGATCGAATAAATTAGTTCCACTTACCTGCTAGTTCTTTTAGTATCGCACACACTAAATGATTGTTTTGCGCAGAAACACTAAATAAGGCGCAACAGGCAGTGTTTGGTCGAGACTCCTGGAGCAATCCGGTCGCCTATCCCATTGACTGCAATTGCTTCAATGATGTTAGATCCAAATGTCCCATTATCTTGTGCCACTATTCTATCTATCTATTTGGTTCAAATATACACAGTGTAGACAATACAATACAATATGAGAAACCGCTCCTAAGGAGCACATAGCGGTAGTAAGGGTTGTACGAAATTCCTATACCAGTCTTCTCACTTCAGACCAAGTTCTGCACGCTCGTTATTGTTCTTTCTCCACGGATCTCTTCTATGTCATGCGAGAGCGACCACGTTTGCAGGTTCCTACTGGATTCCATGTGAGGGCCATTCTTGTGATATTCGTGTCCGGTCTATGCAAAGTATGCCCAATCTTACTCCATTTCCCCTTCAGCATCTCCGTCGCCACTGGTAGCTTCACTTCGGCCAAAAGATCTTTAGTGCCCTCTTCAGGCATTTGTTAGCAAATACCTGTAGCTTCCGGTTTATGCTGTGAGTGGTCTTCCACGTCTCACAGCCATAGAGGAGAACGGATTTGACGTTGGAGTTGAATATCCGGAGTTTCAGAGAGGTAGAAAGCTGGTTGGATCTCCATGCCACATCTACAGAGAATTTTTATTTTCGAAGGAAAACCCTCATGTGATTTTGCTCGATGACCATAAAACATACCACTTACTAAGGTAAAGTAAGTTGCTTTACTTACAGAGATGAGGTTTTCCTTCAAATTTGGAATGAAGGGTTTTATCAACGTGGCTCAGGAGTGGTGGTATTGATGCCGTTCCAACGCTTTAGATTTGTACTTGTTGTCCGATCGTTGTATAGCTGTTCTTTTTGCAAGGCTCCAGATTCTCAAACAATAAACGCGCCGGCCACATGTGCGAAATCAAGGCACCATGCTGTTCCAACTGTTCGTAACCTTTACAACGGACTGTTCTTATTATTATAAACCCATGATGTTTTTCATCGCTTTTCTTACTCTTGTAACCTTTCTTTTCGCATTTTCGACAGTCAAGTGGAAATGAAAAATTTCTGTCATGATTTGCGATTTTTTTTTTATTTTTGCCTGGCCTTGGTGTAAAATGCGGGGTTCGGCATTTCGTTGTCACTAACCTCCAAAAGTTGGGTATACACAGCTCGGTCGTATTTAAAGGCGTCGAAAGTCCCTCCAGGAGAATTACCAACAAATCCTTGTCAAGTGCAGCATCCAATTCCAGCAATCTGCTCACGGATGTTTTCAATTCAGGAATGAACTCACCCATATTCGGGCTTACTTGCAGCTTAATATTAATTAGACGTCCGAACTCTTCAGTTTTTTGCCCGAGTCTTTTGCGGTCATACGTTTCGCCTAATTGTTCCAAATATCATTAGAAAGTGTTTTATCTTTTACCATAGAAGCTGTATTTGGTTCCATTGCCAGAATTAACTCCGCTCCTGCATCCAGATTTTTTTCGTCCCAGGATCGTTAATGATCCCCTACCTCCCCTACCTACCATTCAATAATCACCTAATCGAGCCATACCATTAGGCGAAGTTGTAATAGTTGAACACGACAACTCATTTGAGTCCATTCTTTTGGGTAGGGTAAAACACAAGCAAAACGGTTTGGTTGAATTGAGATATTATCCAGCGTTCTCAAACCTGGCCCCATAACCTGTTGAATTAAAAAGCAGATGGTCCGAAAATAAATTGAATTTGTTTTAATATGTGCACACGTCTTATTGCTGTACGGATGTAGCAATGAAAGGATGACAATTTCAAAAGTAGAACATTTATGACAGGTGTAAGGGCTGTATGTAAAACTCTTCCAACAGACTTGTTGTGTGTAAAAATATCCGTTCATGCCTATGTACAAGTTCATTTAATATCAATTGGAGCAATTCAGCTGTTCCATTACCATGAGTAGGATGAGCTTTCGTTCATTTTTAGTGGAATTTGCTTTTGCAAGAGCAAACCGATGGTTCGGTTGTGACATGGTACGCAGTGATGGCATTCTAAATTAAAGAAACCAAAAAATAGTCTGGTTTTACCTGCGTAACTACGTCTACTGATGGTGGGCTATAATATTTAAAAAGATTAAATAAAGTTGCAGACTTGAAACTTAGTTCGCATTCTTCATCCCGTCAAACTTAGCTTCAGTCTCGCATCTGACAGCCCTATTTAGGTACGTCTCTCAAATTTTAAGAGAATTCAATCTGGTTTTCAGAAAGTGTCAAAGAATGAGAAACCCAGTGAACTACCTTGATTCTATCGTCCTATCAATCTGTCGTTCCTTCTGAAGTCGGTAGAAAACTCCTCGAATAAAGGCACTCTGCCTCTCTAGGGCCTTAAGGTTTATCCTAGAATACAACCAAAACTATGTATCTTAAAAAAAATCACAACCTACCTATTCATCCAACACGGTGTTAAGGTTGTATTTTCATTACACATAAAAGAAACACCTATACCAGTGGAGTAAGATAGCCCTTCCTGACAAAGCACGGCGACATACACATTATCGGTTAGTACGATGTCGGATACCAGGAATATTAATCTTTCTATCAGATATGTACATACAATATTTGCGAAATGTTTTGAAATACTGATCCCAAACCATTTAACCTGGAAGAATGGTGATTCTGGGCCATGACAATCAGGCCCAAACTTCAAGGTTTCTAACACAGTGTCATCCAAGCCGAGCTATAAGCCCTCTACACTTGCGCCAACATAAATGTTGATAGTCGAGGAGCACTCAAAGCGCTGAGCTCACATAGAGTATCAAAATCTGTTAAAAACTGTCATTATGCTCTTCAGAAACTAGCACAGAAAAATAAAGCTATACTCGTATATTGGTGGGTTCCTGGTTCCAAAGACATTAATGTAACAAAATCGCTAGCCTTATATCCATTCTCTGATAAAAACAAATAAAACGCTAAGCCTTTCTCTTAAATCTACATTTAACTCGATTTTATTAGGAGCTTGAACAAGCCCTGTTTTATTTAAGTCGTAAGAAACTTGTCATTCAAAGTATTTCCCACATTTCAGGAGGCATATGAATTCCACTTCAGAAAACGACATGTATTTTGAAACTATGCAAGAATCGATCGGATCAAGTAATAACCAGAGGGGTGTGGTAGAACTTTCCATTCAAGTGTTTCTGAATAGATTTTTACCAATTTTGCTCCATGTGCTCGCGTAGCAAAATCACTTTGTTGTGTTTCTGCTCATATAGTAGCCATTTTTCTTTCAATGCTCGTCTCCAAGGCATCAATTGCAGTGTTTCGTTCGGTTTGGGCGGTTTATAATAAACTACACTCTACCGATCCCAGCAAATGCATGCCTGCTGATGATGTCGATGCATGCCCCGGCTTACCCAACGCTTTTTTTTCGCTTAGAGTTTTCGTAGAGTATCAACTTCTCGTCGCCAGTCACGATGCATTAGCTTTTCGCTCCCTGCCATTAAAGAAAATACACACGCGCAAAAAAACCTTTTAAACGTCTAGAAACTATTGTGTCATCTATCTACTTGTAATGATTCTTCAAGTTCAACTAGGACCTGATATGAATCTTCTCGAAGTATTGCCTCCAATGCCTTCTTCAACATCAATTTCACTTTTTTTAAAGCGTTGGAACCAATCTCTGCATGCCATTTTGGATTCTGTGTGCTTCAGCTGTAGTTGTTTTTGTTTTTGGTAAATATTAAAATATTTAAATACTCTTTTCTTTGCACGAAGCTCGACATCACTTTTAAAGCTATAACCAAAAGAGGTTATTTACAATACACAGCTTGCCTACAATACTTCCCTGTTAATACTTCTTAAATTACGGTTCTTATAGTTCTGTTGATTTTATATTAGTAAGAAATGAGACTTTATTCAAGGTCCCAATAGACAGTTATGAAGAATTGCAACATCTCCCCATTGGATAAAGTTCTAAAAAAGCCTCTTATACATGTTAAAACTCGGCAGAGAGCAGAATTCTTTAAACATTAAAACCTTAAACTGCATTGTAAGATACCACTTTAACTAAATGAACCTGAGTTAAGTTAACTAGAATACATGCTTGAGGCAGAGCGTTGGTCTCTGCCACCTTGGGAAACGTTCACTTCCCCTTGTCACCTTACGAATATATCTCTCCTCCTCGATATCAATTCTCTGCTTCAGTAAAAAGATTAAGAATAACCTAATCGACTTATTTACTTAATACAGAAAATCTTTCTGGTCGCAGCTCTCTCTTCTTAAACTGTAGGTAAGCCTCCTATTAAAAAAAAAATAACCTCCTTGGATAAATTTTGTCTGTGTAATGTATGCTATGTAATGTAAGTCTAACCACATTTATTAATTGTTATTTCCTTTCGGTTTAAACCTATCTATCCTATTTCCGTATACTCGTACGTTGTTCTTATCTCAAAGCTTAATTTACCCTAAGCTGATTTGTCCTATTCTTAAACATATTCAAGTTGGCTAGCATCGCGTGATTCATTTCGAGTGGTCATCCTCCTGATTGCATCTTTCAGCGACTGCACTTCGCCACCTCGCTCACTGTGCAATAACAAGTAGTTGCAACAGTAAATTCTACTCTTGGCGTTTACTTTGTTGTATTCCGTAAGCTTAAGTTCAAAATATTTTTGGCTTACGTTCCAGGGTGGAAGGTTTACAATGTGATCTTTAACACATTTGTAAGGTAAACCCATTTTTTTTTTTGGCCCTCAATGGAGGGGTCCGCCGGTTTGACCTCAGAAAGTAGCGGCAGGCTTCCCGGTTTGGGATTACTTCATCGCTGAGGCCAATCAAATGCTGGTGTTTTTGCATTTGTTTGCACCAATTGTTTTTCGGCCTGCCTTTTTTGCGTGTTGAAATTGGAATGTTGATTGATAACGCCTTTTGGACGGGGTTCAAAGGATCTCTCCTTTGAACATGGCAATACCAACTGAGTCGGTCGCGCTCTATATTTCTTGTGATGGTTTCTTTTACGTGGAGGCTTCCTCGGATCTTTGAACTTCTAATTCTGTCACGCTTTGTTACTCCCGCTGTCATGCGAAGCATCTTCATCTCAGTTGCCGTTAATTTGCTCTCATACTTTTTGTGCATTGTCCAGCATTGTGAACCGTATGTGAGCGCCGGACGTACAACTGAAGTGTAGAGCCTTCCTTTCAGCTTAGGAGGCATTTTTCGATCACAGAAGATGGCGAAGTTTTTCCCGCCACTTCATCCACCCTACACCTACGCGATGTTTGATGTCGTCATCACAAGTTGCTTCTCTATTAATCATAGATCCCAGATATTTAAACTTTTCACACTTGGGAAGCACTCTTCCATTCAAGTAAATGTCTGGAATAGGCTGATGAGGGTCAGAGAACGGGCAGCACAGATACTCTGTCTTCTTTGAACTAATACGATACCCGTGTCCCTCAAAAATGTCCACCCACACATCAAGTGCTCGTTGTAGGGACGCCTGATCATCACTTATAATGGCCCCATCGTCAGCAAAGAATAGCTGGTGCACATTGGGGTCCGTCACTTTTCCTTCAAGCAAGCAATCAAGGACTGCTATAAAAAGCAGTGGGCTGAGGACGCTCCCTTGGTGTACACCGACTTTGATTGCGAACTCTTCGGTGACTCCTGCGGTGCATCTTACTCTTGTCGTTGCTCTCTCGTACATGTCCATAATCACTCGCACGTAGGTTTCTGGAACTCCTTTTTGTCTTAGCGCTACCCATAAAAGATCTCTTGGTTGCCGGTCAAAGGCTTTCTCGAAATCAACCAACACCATATGCAAGTCCTTTGAAGAATCACGATGCTTTTCCATCATGATCCTTATACTTTGGATTGCATCTGTTGTTGATTTACCCGAGACAAACCCGCACTGGTCATCAGATAGTCGTATTATTTTCCGCAGTCGGCTATCTAATACCCGTTCAACGATCTTCATGGTGTGCGACATCAGCTTGACAGAACGGTAGTTATCACAATTTCGCGTATCACCCTTTCCTTTGTGCAATGGAAGAAGATAGCTTTCCCTCCATTGATTAGGCATAGTGTCGCCTCTCATAAGTTTGGAGATAAGAACCATGAGCCATCTAGACCCGATGTCTCCCATCTTTTTCCAGAACTCAGAGGGTATCCCGTCCGGCCCAACAGCTTTTCTTTTCTTGGAGTTTTTAACCGCGTACCGAACTTCTTCGACTGTGATGTCGGATATTTCGGCATGATTCGGGGCAGCTCTTGGAAAGTACACTCGGGGAAACTGTTCGTTGAGAAGTTCCTCGCAATACTGTCGCCATCTGTGGAGAATTTTTTCGTCTTCCACATGGAGTTGGCCTTCAGCATTGTTAATAAACTTTGGGAAACGAATCTCCTGAGCATTTTTTCTTCTCTGGGCGGCTATCTTAAAGATATTTGCTCCTTTGTTCAAATTGTTTTGTCGAAGCTCCTGGGTAGCCTGGTTCCTGTCAGACGCGGAAGACGATATTTCTTCCAACTCCTGATAGAGGCCTTCCATGCTTTTCGCTTTGAATTCGGCGCATATTTTCTTCGCGATACCTTTGCAACATCTATATACCTTTTCACGGCGAGCTTTTTCCTCTCTATTAGTAGAAGAGCACTTTGACCAAGCTTGGAAAGCCATTTTCTTTTCGTGAATCACTGCTTTGGCTTCGTCTGTCCACCACCAGGTTTTTTTTGCGTGTTGGCAGGGGCCTTTAGATGTTCCGAGCAGTGATTTGGCTTTCTCCAGGCCAGATTGCTGTAGGGAATCCCACATGTCTTGTGCTCTGCACTCCTCATTACCGACCTCATCGACATTGTACAATATTTTTCTGAAATAAAAATGAAATGAAATGAAATGGAAGAGAGGTAGTTTTCCATGTTGGTGATAAAAGCTTCGCCTTTTCCTTTATCCAGCTTATACCACTTGATTCTCTCAGACACCTTCGTTTGCTGCTTTGACTTCTTTCTCGCATCCATAAAAAAATCAGTCAGGAGGAGACGGTGTTGAGGGGCGATCGCGTCTCCCAGGATCACTTTGCAATCTTTAGCTCGTGGCTTCATGAAACTGGATACCAAATGATAGTCTATTTGAGTTTCATTTTCGCCGCTGCTATAAGTGATCAGGTGCCGGCTTTGTTTGACGAACATGGTATTTAGCACTATAAGACCGTACGACTTGCACATGTTTAGGATATCTTCGCCTGAAGAGTTCCTGGTGCCGTATCCCAGCCCTCCGTGGTAGCCTTCATAGTCTTCGCTTCGTTTAAATCTCCCCCAACAAACAAAAGCTCTTCCTTTGGGATGATTTTGACAAGGTTGTGGAAATCTAGCCAGAATGCATCTTTTTCTTTTTGTTCGCATCCTACTTGAGGGGCATATGCGCTTACGATGTTCCACACCTCACCATGCATCACCAATTTGAGAGACATCAAACGGTCACTGGACTTTGAAATGGTTAAGACGTTGCCAAGTAACTCTGCCGCAAGGATGATGGCGATTCCGTTTTTTCCTTGTTCCAATCCATAGTAAAACATCTTGTAGGCTTTTGTTTTAACGTCCAAGAAACGTGCCCGATTACCGGTGTTTCGCCATTTCGTCTCTTGTACGCACAGGATATCTACTCGCCTTCTAACCATAATTTCTTCAAGCTCATAGCTGCGCCCACTCATGCTTCCAACGTTCCAACTCGCGACTCTTAAATGTGGCTTACGCCGTTGCATTACTTTGCTATCCCCCGGAAATCCTATAGCTCTGACCCGAGCATTGCTGCTCGTCCCAGGATCACGACCATTAGTAGTGCCTGGCGGGGTAGTGCTTTTCCTTTTAGCGTTCTTTTCCATAATGCTACGGTTTGACCGTTTTCTTTCTTCCCTTCCTTTTTGACACGGGCAGGCTCCAGATTTTTTATTTTTTTTTTTTTGATTGATCTTTTACAACACCGGTGATCTCCAGTCGTGTGTTAGATCGATACCTGTGTCAATGAAAGTACAATATTTGGTTTTGCGATGGCTTTTTAGCGAACTTTCAGATTGTAATTTTTTTAAAGTGGGGAGACCAGCTTTCGTCAAGATGTTATCAATACAGATTATGCAGTAGGCATTGATACTTCCTGCCAACTGGTTGTATGCAGCTTTAAGAAAATTTAAAGAAGTAACTGTCCATCAAATTAAAAATGATCTGATTCGCATTTCACCCAGTAAATTAAGTGTCGATCATCAGATTTTTCTTTAATTCAATAACAGCCGTTATGCATCTAGATATGAAGAAGTACGCTGAATCAACGCTCCAGAAGCTTGTCTGGCTTCAAACTAACTAGATTATTATAGCATGTTGAAACAAGTGGCAAAATTCCCCGGAGAATATAAGTATGCCGTTTTAAGTAAAGTCAACTCTGCGGATGCCTTTTTATTTCATTATATAGTTATTAAATAGGAAATTAGTGGTTTCGTGAGCCCACAAGTCTTACAAAAAATAAGCTGCATGCCGCATGTCAAACTGAAATAACTCCTCCGACAAATGTGATTGCATTAACATTTGACCTTTACTTTTTAACAACAGCTTCACGTTAACTCGTTAAAATCATCAAGTATTCAAAAAATATATCTCCGCTTCACTAATCCGGGCGTAAATGTTTTATTAATCACCATTTAAATCTTTCATAATGTTTTAAAGCCTCACCATAATGCCTGCAACATGATAAATTTAAACGCTTTAGCGCATATACACATAACTATTACGCTATGCTAGACAGAAACTAGCAGAAGACCCGTATATGGGAAAATAGTGACCCCATGCGACCACAGGCTTAGTCATTGAATTAGGCGCATCTGTGCTGTACTTCCTTATTCGCTTCGAATGAGGTCGGGTGAAGACGCAATAAACCGTTTGCCGGTCGTCGAGCAACCTAACCACCCGATAGCGCACGGTGTGCGGTTAAAGGCATATTAACGAACGAGCCGAGTAACTGCATGAAGAAGAAATCATCACGATATAATGCTAAAAGTGGCACAAATGATCATTGATGGACCACAAATATGCAAGGGAGATTGTGGGGGAGAAAGGGCAAGGATTAGTTGGAGAATTTCTCAAAGTGTCTGTGCAGAGAATGCAGTTGTTTATCAACTCAATATCCAATGGTGCTGTTTACTATGCAAAGATTTTTTCCTAATTCGCTTGATTACATTTTTCCTACCTAGTTGAAAACATACCGTAAAATGTGAGATATAGAATTGTAATTAATTCATAATTACGTATTGTATTCAGTGAGATTCAAGTTGTAATTAAAAGTTGAAAATAATGAATCTGTTACGTCCTCAATCCTCCCAATGGGCCACTCACACTTGAGGATGCACAACCGTGGCGGAAAGTATAGGTACACGGCACTAATCCCACGATTACTAAAGGGGAACCAAGCATTGTATTCACGCATCGAATACTTTTTTGTTTGCAGTTTAATTGTAACACGCTACGAAAGTATTTAGAGCAAGAGCACATGATGAAAATGAAAGTTTATCGTTATTTTCAATGAAAGTGAAACTCTCCATATCAGTTCCGTATTTGCAATGTTTTTTTTTTTTTTTGTTTTGTTCTTTTTTTACACACAGGTCAGAGAAAATAAATAATTACTGATAAATAGATATGGCACAGGCTTAACTCTACAAAATTCACATATTCAGTGGGTTGAACGTGAATTCGTGCACGTGGAATACTCGTAATATGCAGTAAAACCGAAAATGAACGTTTTCCGTAAGCACAGAGTGCAATAAACCCTTTCCATCTAGTATATATGGTAGTATCTACCGCCTGAAGAACGCAATTACACTTTTTAATTGCTCTCCAGGTGTTGAAGCTGCCCTCATTAGTAACTTTTTATGGGAGAAAATTACACAACTGAAATGTTTTCAGTAGGAACGACGATACCCCGCGTTCTTGAAGAACAACGTGACGAACTCCGTAGGTACTAAAAGGGTAAGCTCGCGAAATTGAGTTCATTTTGTAATTGCAGCTGAAACATCTTTATGCAATTTAACGCTATATTTCAGCAGTTAGCCGTCGAGATATGCACAAATATACATGTGGAACATAAATACTAGGGCCACTTAAACTCAAGTATTGTAGGATAAAGTCTACCAATTATCTGGTTTCATTTCCCCGTTCATATGATATGATTCTAGTTGTTCTTGTTTAGAAGTTTTGCTTTGCTTTTTTTTTTTTCAGGACCGACATATCACGTTAAGCGGAAACACAGAGCCTGTAGTAGACCCGTCACAGGATTATATTTTAATAATGGGCTACGAAAATGCTACCCACACAGTATTAAGATTTCGCAGGAAACTAGATACATGCGATTCGGCACATGACATCCCTATAACGGTATTTAGTAATAACTCTATAACCAGTAGAAAGGCATAATACCATTTCTATTCTCGATTTTAAAGGATGACACCATGCGAATTGTTTACATGTACAGTGACACGGACCCTAAGTACGGATCAATGGGGCCCGGATCGTTACCGGAGGTATCTGGTGCATTCAGGGCTTATAGACCTCTAATGTTAACACAAAAACATCAGCCAAAATCGTTGCGAGACGAGAGAGTCAGAGTGTTGGAGCTTCGAAATGAAGACGTCGAACTGCCAAGTGGCGACGATACACTTTACTGGTGTAAAATGTTTAAGCTAGAAGACATCAATCGAAAACATCACCTAATCCAGGTACCAAACCAATGAATTTCCATTTTTAATATTTATTAATCTGATTTAACCGTGTTTCTTGTAGTATGAACCCATATTTGATTCATCGGCTAGTGTACAATATTTACAACACATAACACTGCATGAGTGCCAAGGGACCCATTCTGATCTCGAGCTTATGGCCAGGGAACAAGGCAGGCAGTGTCTGGGAGCAAGAAATATGCCACTGGCCTGCAATGCGATCGTAGCGTCATGGTCACGAGGTTCAGAGGTAATCCTGTCACTAGCAACTAAAATAATAAAATCTTAATACAACCATAAACGTATTGCAGGGCTTCGTCTACCCAGAGGAAGCCGGATATCCGATTGACTCACGACAAGCAAAATATTTTCTCATGGAAACTCACTACAACAACTTACAGCCCGATTACGCACAATTGCATATCAAACAAATGGCTGACAACTCTGGATTAAAAATTTATTTTACTCATGTTTTGCGACCAAATGACGCTGGTGTGTTATCAATAGGTATGTACGGACCCTTTAACCTCTACAAGTGTGAATTTGTTTCATATGCTTCGTTTTGGTTTTGTTAGGAATGGATCCTAACTGGAGGCATATTATTCCCCCCGGGCAGAAACATGTGGTTTCTGAAGGACAATGCATAGAAAACTGCACAGGATATGCATTTCCTCCCCAGGGTATCAACATTTTTGCTGTTATGATGCGAACACATCAAATAGGAAGACAAATTCGACTTCGACAGGTTCGTTTAACCTTTGCTACATTTAATCAATACTAAGGAACCCATTCTTTCTATTTTAGATAAGGAAAACAGAAGAACTTTCACCGATCGCACAGGATAGTAACATTGATTCAGATTATCAAGATTTTAGAAGACTTTCTAATACAGTTCGTTCACTGCCTGGCGATAGACTGATCGTGGAATGCATTTACGATAGTTCATCTAGGAAAGCGATTACTCTAGGTTAGTATGCCACCACGATTGCGTCTTATGATATCTTAACAAAGAAATGTTCAATTTTCTATGCAGGTGGTCTTACGATGAAGGAGGAGAGCTGCACTGTTTTGACGTTGTATTATCCCCGCCAGAAGAAACTAACGACTTGCCATTCGTTACCTAGCCTGCCTACCGTGCTTCATTCATTGGGCATTGAACAACTGGCTACGTAAGTTTTTTTTTTTTATAGAAGTAAAATCCGCTTATGCTTCATAGCCACTAGAGCGTCTTTCGATAGGGACCCTCGAAAAATGTTTCGCACAATACATGAATTTTATCCTCGTCACCAGCGTCCAACCAAATAACTATTCGCCGTTAGGTGTCAAAATTCGAGTCAACTGATTCGTGCGTGATGGGGAACCCCGAAGAAGTCGCTTTCTCTCTACCCGTACAAGGTAAACGATCATAAACAACACAGGGTGCTAGCTAATTGAGCTCTGGTACAATTCCAAATTTTTCCTGAAAGTTATCTTTAGCGATAAATCCCATTTTGGATGAATGAATGCGCGAACAAGCCAAATTTCGGGACGAGATAGACCAGGAACAAATATAGGTACATCTTGAGAAAGTCATTGCTTGATGTAGATTTTGGTCTGAAGGTTTTGGTTTCGTCCAAAACGAAACTAGCATTCCCATAACCGTCGGCGGAGAGCGTAGATTAGTGAAGCAACACATTCCACATGTAGAGCCAAATATCATTGTAAATTTTTGTTCACGTATGTCGTCAACAGGAAATCTGTTCGTATTTCATACTATTGGTTCGTTATTATTATTATTATTATTATCGGCCAATTGGAACTCGGACATTCGAACATTTTTGACATGTGTTCTTTCTAAGTTTCGCTGTTCTATCTCTTCTGGGTCCACCCTTATATTGTCCTCTCATCTATGACACGGCCTTCTTGGCAGTCTTTTTACCAGGTGTTTTCTACCTTTCAATAATGATTCGGCTGTTTGTCCATTCGCTCTACCTCTCCTGTCCATCTTGGTCTTCGCGATTTTATTATTCGGACAATATTTGGGGCTTAATAGAGTTCCTCAAGTTCTTGATTTTGTAGTTTTCTCCATTCGCCTGGAACATTATGGTTCCCAGCTATTTGAACTTATCCACTTCCCCAAAGCGTTTATCGCGTGCAAGGTTTGGATCGTTCCAAGTATATACTTATCTTTGACGGCACCCCACAAATAATAGTCCAACGGTGTCAAATCGCAGCTCCGAGGTGGCCAAACGACATCAGCTCTGCGGCTGATAATGCGATCTTCAAAAACAAGGCGCAAAACATCGAGTGTAGCTTCGGCTGTGTGGCACGTAGCGCCTTCCTGTTGAAACCAAATGTTGCCAATATCCTCCTCTTCAATTTTTGTGAACAAAAATTCGTTCAACATGGCCCGATAACGATCGCCATTGACTGTAACGGCCACTCCTTGCTCATTTTCGAAGAAAAATGGCCCAATTATGCCTCTGGAACAAAATCCGCACCAAACAGTGGCTCGTTTTGAGTGCACCGGCTTTTCAATGTATGCGTGCGGGTTTTCTGTGCCCCAAATGCGACAATTTTGCTTGTTTACATACCCGCCAAGATCAAAATGAGCTTCATCTGAAAAGATGTACGCAATTTTCGCACACATTCTGCAACATTACCATGATTTTCAAAGTAATGTCGCAATATTTCCCAGCGTTGTTCAAGCGTTTATATATTTGGTTTTCTCCTCATTTACTTCTAAACCCACATTCTTTCCTGCCATTATTAGACTTTTTGCTTTTCTCTTAACTGTTTCCTCTTAGCAGGTTCAGATTGTCAGCGTAAGCTAAAACGGGTGTGATTTTCGATTAAGAATTATTCCCCTCACATTTTCCTGAAAAGATCTCATCAAATTAAAAAGAAGTAGTGACAAGGCGTCTCCTTGTTTCAATCCTTCACATATTACTACTTTAACTTGTCCTTTGTTTCCCTTTAAGCATACTTGTGTCAGGTTCACCTTTTTTTTTTCGGGAATCCCAGCCTTACAAGGACATGATATACATTTTCGATCGGTTTATGGAGTCAAATATCTTTTTATACTCTACAAATAGTTATTTCCCCGTTTCATAAAATTCCAGTTTATTTTCTAAAAGCTATCGTATACTGAAAGTCGATTCACTCATCGTGTGGGTCCTACCGGAGCCAGACTGGTAATCTTTGATTATTTCCTTAGCGTATGATGTCAGCCTCTGAGAGAATATTTGACAGGACTTTCTAACAACTTGGTAGCAGCGACATTGCTTAGCAATTGTTGCATTGTATTCGTTTACCCTTTTTAAATATGGGAATGATGACCAATTTTTTTTCTCGGAATTGGTTTCATTGTTTCATATACATAGTTGTAAGGCACCCCTTCTCTGTTGATTTTTCTCCTGTTTTTTTTTTTTTTAATTCCGTTGGTATTAAGCTGACTTCTGAGGCCTTATTATTTTTAACCCCCGACGCAAAAAGAGGGGTGTTATAAGTTTGACGTGTCTGTTTGGCTGTGTGTCTGTCTGTGACATCGTAGCTCTTGAACGAATGGACCGATTTTGATCTTTTTTGTTTAAAAGCTAACGTTATCGAGATGGTTCTTAGCTACAATTTATGAACATCTGTTCAGGCGTTTCAAGGCCATCAGCTCTTTTAGGTGGCCCAAAACGAATCACCCTATCGGAAGATGTTATAATTTTTGCCAATGCCGTCGTACCTCAATCATATTTGACATTAGTCAATTAGACAACTGCAGTATACATACAGATAAGCAATGGAGCGCTATACTTTGCACGAGCGTGGAATAATTGTGTCGATTTTTTTTACCAATAATCGTTCGGTGGAATCACGTGAATTTCGACGTCGATTTCCTATTCGTATCGCGCCAATTGGGCATAATCATTGAGCATAACCAGACGAACCATACAGCGAATTTTAGTGAAAAACGTATGTACATATTTTCCCGTACAAACAGTGCATCAGTTAGTGCTTGCTGACCGTCAGTCGCGTTTGAATTACTGTTAAGTCATGTTTAATCAACAACGAATAGGACAATTTTGTGTCGAAAAACATCATGAGCGAAGGGGCGTCCTTACACTTAAGCGGTTACGTCAATAAGCAAAATCTTTATTCTGGGGCATTGAAAATCCGCGTGTGATACACGAAGAGTATTTACATCCACACAAAGCCACTGTGTGGTGCAGCGTTCACGTGGGAGGAGTGATTCGACCGTATTTTTTTGAGGACACCATCGACAATACGATCACTGTTACTGGCGAACGCTACATGGCCATGTAATTTAAGTATAATAGCGAGTAATTTAAAAGGAATTAATAAAATTAAAAATTTTAAAAACTGCAACCCTTTCGTTGTCCGAAACGAGCTCCCCATTATCGTTGCATATAAATCCTAATCTGGCCTGGCCTACAGCGTTTAACCCCACATACGTAGCTCTTGTGTCTTGAATGTTAGCAAAAATGTTGTTATGTACGCATGTATCGCTTCTTTTCCTAGCTTAGCGTTGAAATGCCCGACTACGATTTTAACGTCGAAGGATATTTTCTCCTGTCCTCCACCTCTTCATCTTTATCTTCTGTAGAACAAAGTATATACATATGTGCAGAAGTACATAGTTATGGCGGGGTCCCCGGATCTTAACCATCGACATTCGGTCGTCGTGAAATACTACGTCCATTACGTTTTGCACAATTTCGTTTCTGATGAAGAATCCTGATCCAAGATTGTAGGTATTCGTACCGCCATAAACGAAAGTGTGGTCATCCTTAACAATTTCCCAACTTCCTGCAGCGCTGCGATACACAGTTTGTGCTCACTAACTTCATTAAGTACGGTTTGGAAACACCTGGTCGTAAAAGTCTCATACGAGCTTATCCTTAATTTTTGTGCACTCTTTTTCATGGATGCTATTCCTTTGAATAGTTCCCACCCGGAGGTCCCATCGAGGAATTACTTTACCTCCGAAATATTTTAGCATTAAGGTGTGTCAACGATTTTTGATGTTGTTTTGAGTGCGGTATATATGTAGTTGTAGTGGTGTGAGTGTGCGTAGCACAGTCAACAGCTCTGCGCATACCTCTGCCATTTTTTTATGCGGCAGGGATGTTGAGTTTTATATTCGAAAAAATCAAATACTGAGCCATATATCAATTTCTTTTTATCCACAACAGAGATTCGAATCCCGTACTGATATCATCACCACCGGAATTGGCCGGCATGACTCTGGAGTCACGCTTAGTATCGTATGATTGGGAGAATCAATTTGACAAATTCCAACAAGCCACAAGGCGTGGCTCCTTCAAACCACTATGTTGGGGAGCAAAGAATCACTTTATACCGGTAAGTTAATCTACTACATAGGGCTACAAAGTATATAACATATAAATATATAAAAAATTCCGTGTATTGTTTACAGGGTTCTGAATACCTGGAAGGATATAGTATTAACATAACAAAATCCTGGAATAAACCACGCCGTTGCAAACCAAAACGTTTATTTGTTACGGAAACTATTCCAGAGCTAGAACTGCCAGTTCTCCATGAATTGGAAAATAATAATATCATTGAGGGTGCAGCAAGGAGTAGTCGTAGTTCTGCCACCGAAGCGATAGGATTAAGTAGAGCTCAAAGATTCAGTCGAACATTCACGACAACCTTCTGGTATACGAGTATAGTATTAATATTGAAACGACTGAATAGGGTGTCGCTGACGTGAGACTGGTCTTATTGTTAATGTTAACACATTTCGTTATTATTTAAACTAAATCCTCTTCCTTTCCTTCCCCTTCTATCTCCTTTCATTTTATTAATTTATTTCATAATATGATTTTCTTTCGATGATGCGATAGAAAAACAATACTTAAATAAATTTAACATATGGTCAACTATATTTTGCGTGAAGGTATGTACGAGTAGTAGATATGTTTTGTAGATGTAGTGTAGCATATACACTGAACTCTTCATAGTGGCAAAGTAAAATGCAAATAACGTAGTTGTATAGTATATAAGCTATAAATAGTAAAGTCCCTGGGGCTAAGTGTAGATAGACGAACTGCGAATGAAGGGTTAGTCGGAGCGACAGTGGGATTATCACGATTGAAATTTTTGGTGCATGCTTACAGCTTTCGTATACTCGAACATCATATACGACAACATCCCAATAGAGTTCACAAAACAATGTTAACACATATTACAGAATAGTATTAAAGGTACCGTTAAGTTAAACAATTTCAAAAGAAAATCAGAAAATGCCGCGAATTCAGTTTACTTTAGTGCGTCCAAAAATTTCATCACCCCGTCTCTCTATCTCTCTTCTTGATAAACATAAAAAATAAAAAAGCAAAATCAGTAGTTTTATATAACTCGAAGTTTTTATACCAAAAATAAAAATATAAAAAAGAGCAGAATCATACAATAAATATTTATGTATACATAAAGTGAAAAAAATATAAATAAATAATGAAACCCTAAACTGGCCAGTTGAAGAAATGCTTTACAAACCTGCAATTCAATTTAATACACTTTATTACCTTATTTTTTAAAATAGCTTTATAAAAGGCATTGTATTTTTACTTACAGCAGCGGAATAAAAAATGTTGTAATAGATGCAAAATTAAAGTGGATGAACCTATTTTTCTAAGCCTATCTTTTGTTGATATTTTTTTTATTGTTGTGTTTTAAATTATATAAAACGAGAAGAAGAATCAGAAGAAAAAAGAAACGGAAAACAAAACAAAAACTACGTATGTAAGTGGAAGCATTTTGTGAAAAGTAGCGCAGTTGTAGAAAATACAGGAACCTATATTTATAAATTTATATCGTTTACTATTTTTAGTACCTAGTATACTTTCGTAGGTGCGAAAATATCAAATATAGGATATATATATACACTTGATGAACAAACATAATAATGTGAAAATAAAGCAATAAAACAGTAGAAAGTCTAAAGTAAATATTAATAATTAAAATGTATTTAGTTGGAGAAAAAAAAATTAAACAAGTTAATAAGATAAATGAAAAAAACAAAAAAAACTATTGTAATAATCATAAATAAATGTGTGTGAACAAAACAAAAGAAAAAACAGAAATACATTCGAGGAAGTTTATAAAAGTATCCTCCGGTTCCTCCCGTTCCCCCCCAATCTTACTACGTAAAAGTGGAAAGCAAAATTCGATTCCACACACTATTTTTCCATTTATTTATTGTACATAAATATGTGATTTCGATCCTATTCGTAACTTAATGAACATTTATTTTAAGTAGTACTGTGTATATTTAGATATTCCTTTGTTGTTGAATAGTGATCTTATTTGTATTGAGCTGGTGTTTAAAGGAAAGGTTGATCGAGATGATTGTAAGTAGCCACTAAGAACAGGTGCAAGACCGTAAATTATAAGCAACTAAAACTAAAAGTCATGATATTTATGTCGAAGAACAAATCACATTTTATATTTTATAAATATTTTTAGTTGTAAAATTAAAAGTAACAAAAGAATAAAAAGAAAACCCAATTTTTAGAAAAGTACTTTTTTCGTTTTATTCATTACAACCGAATTAGGGTTCCATGCAACTTCGGAATGTATTATAATGAAAATCGCTGCGACTTTATATTCAATATGAATATAAAAAAAAAGCGCCGATTAAGATCATCAGCCCGAATTGGACAATAAAAAGTCCAAAGAACTTGACTGCATCGAGAAAATCGCGTGCGCTTTGCACACATTTAAAGTTGACCTCGCCTCCATAAAACCTAAGATCAACACCATCATAGACGAATTAAAACCCCTACCATCCAAATCTCCGGAAACGGCCTGTGAATTCAGTTAACTGCAATTTTTCGCTGATGGACGAACTACTGGAAAATGCTGCTACCAGGATCATTCTCAAAACACCTACTACATACATACATATATCTGTATAAGCACAGACTCAACTTTCCCGATCGCCACAACTCATCCGGCACCGGCGAAAACTATTAAACGCTTCGAAATTGTATGGACTCTATCTGATTAAGGGAGAAATACCCAGGACACTAACACCATCATTCTATTGGATGCACCAATTGATATCGATGACCGCTGGGTGCGTAACCTCTTCCACCAAAAGTTCTTTATCACCTTCGTAAAATACACGATATTTACTCCGGCAAAGTTATATAGAAGAAACCGCTTCAAGGTTGACATACCTTCCCAATATGAGTAGCGATTCTTATTCAATTACAGTGGACGCGCGATATAGTGAACAATCCAATATAGTGAACACACATTATTTTATGCAGGCTATTCTAAATAGTAAACAAAAAAAATCTCGCTACAGTGAACTTATGTTTTTCTTTATTTTCATGAACCTTTCAGCGTGCAAAAACACGTCTAAAATTCATTAGTGCTATGTACGCAGTCGGTAGTATCCATTAGAGTTGAGACTGCTATTGCTATCGCTGCTATTCGGAACTATGTTCTTCACTTAGAGCAGAGAGCAGCTGTGATTGCTGAGCAGTTGGCTGAGCAGTCTACTGAGCAGTGACTGCTTCCTTATCTGGTTTCCTGCTTCTTCACAGTGTGGTAGCACAGTAAAGAAAATGGGAGAAGGATAATGTTCCACACAGACGTTTTCTATAGTATGTGCGGCGTATTTATTTCCTTCATTCGAGTTCGCTTTCGCTATGTGTAGAGATGATAATTCGATATCTAGCCAAAGGACAGCGCGAATGTGCATTTGCTAAAAAAAACTATAGACTGAAAAGAGAAAACAATGAAACGTAGTCCACCGGTGTGTGGACTAGCGCTAAAGCAAAAGCCATTGCTATTATCACAGAAATTAATAAAAATGAATCTGGTTTCGTTGCAAGTGATGGATGGCTGCAGAAGTTTAAGAAGAGGTATGGTGTTGGATATCAGGCGAAAAATTGTCATCGCGATCAGAACTGGTTTGCCCTTTTAAGAGGAAATTCAGCGAAAAAATGTTGGAGCTGCAGCTAACATGAGGCTATTCCCTCGAAACGCTGTTTAAATTCTGTACCTTGCTACTATTACAGAAAATAATTAACACCAAAGAACCTGAATATCTCTACAAGAGTATTCGTTTTGCTAGGGCTTAGCGTGGCTCATTATTAATTGTCCCTAGACACAAATATTTAGCAACGTCTCGACAATTTTTTGTGAATGCGGTTCAACTTTGGAACATGTTACCCCTCCACATCAAGCAAGCGACAAGCACAAAAGACTTCAAGTCGAGGCATTGTGGGCCTGTGGGGATTGTTTAATTTGCGTTCATTGTTTAATTCTTTAGTCTCTTCCCTCTTTTTCTTTATTTTCAATTAGTTTAATTTTATATATTTTAGTAAAATAAATGATGTTAATCTTAATTGTTTTAGTTTCTTAAGCTCGGCAAATTTAAAAGATGCTAATCTTAATCGTTTGAGGATTTTAAATAATAATAATAAATAAATAAACTATACAACGCTGATAAAACAGGGCTATACTGGAAGCTTCTCCCGAAAAAGACATATGAAGCATCCAGCGAAAAAACTGCTCCAGGTCAAAAAACTGAAAAACAAAGAATCACATTGTTAGCGTGTGCTAATCCCACAGGGAACCACAAATTGAAACCACTTGTCATAAGAAAAGCTCAAAAACCTCGTCCCTAAAAAAATTGTCCTTGCCTGTGCATTACAGGAACTGCAAATCGGCCTGGATGACCTCAGCAATTTTTAAGGACTGGTTCCATAATCTATTTGTCCAGAAGTAAAACATTTTCTTCGCCATAACGGGTTACCAGTTAAGGCCTTGTTAATTTTGGACAATGCCCTCAGCCATCCTCCAGAAAGTGAGCTTCAAACTCCAGATGGAAGCATTTCAGTAATGTTCATGTCTCTCAATGTAACACCACTGATTCAGCCTATGGATCAAAATGCTATCCGGCAAACCAAACTTTTTTACAGAAAAAAATTTCTGCTATCAATTGCTGCTTCTGAAAAGGGTAGGTGCTTATCACAAATATTAAAAGATATTCGTGAATGTCAGAGGAAATTACTTTTTTTTTCAGACATTTGTGAAGCTATTAGAGGAGTGTCAACAAAAGATGCTGTTTTTAACTTAGCAGCAGCATGGGACAAATTAGGAGCTTCAGTCATTGCGAAATGCTGGAATAACGTCCTTTCGATTGAAGAAGACCCGAAATACGATTTGATGATGAAGATAAAATACCTCTTAGCATTCTTCGCAACAATTTAGCGTCTAATGCTAACACAGTAGCAACGGAAGAAGTGATTAATCTTCTGAATCATATAGCAGGAACAGCACATACGGCTGCCGACTTGAATAATTGGAACGAAGATCAGGTATCTTCAGATATTGAAGAAGACGAAAACGAAGCCGAAAAAGAACAAGAATCAGATGTAGATCAACCGATTTGTTCAGTGTCTTCCAGAGGTGCTGTTCAATTATTTGAGAAAGCACTTCAATGGACAACTAGCAATAAAGTGGATTACATGGATATTCTGGTCCTTCAAAGATTACAAGAAAAGGCGATATTGATTGATATAAATTCAAAGAAAAAGCAAACGAAGATGGCAAAATATTTTAGCACAGCTTAAGTTTGTTGTATCTTTGTTTTTTAAAGTACATGGAATGGATTATTTTTCTTGAGTTGTAAGTTATTTTACGGATCAGTTGTTTTTGTTAAAAATAAAATATGTATTCTTTTGGATTGTATATTGGCTTGTTGTTTAGTAATTGCAAAGAAATATTATAATTATATTCTATTTTTTATAAATTGTACGTAAAAACACACATTTGGATGATATTTGCTTCAAAGAGTCCCCGCTCGTTACAATGAACAATCTCGCTCCAGTGAACAGGCCTGTTTTTTTTCAGTTCACTATACCGAGCGTCCACTGTATTACGATGTCAAATATCACCAAGCACGCCAAAGCACTCACAATCAGACCCAGCCCTTCAGCCCGACTGCTCCTTAATCTTCTTCTTTTCCTTTTTCCGGCGTTGTTATGGTCAGAAGTGTAGGACCATAACCTTCCCACTTAACTGCATTCCTACTGGTCCGCTTGTGGGGTCCGCCGGTTTGACCTCAGAAAGTAGCGGCAGGCTTCCCGGTTTGGGATTACTTCATCGCTGAGGCCAATCAAATGCTGGTGTTTTTGCATTTGTTTGCACCAACCAATTGTTTTTCGGCCTGCCTTTGTTTTTTTTTTTTTTTGCTGCTCCTCAATATCGACACTAATTGGGAGTTAAAAGTCAGATATTACCCAATTTCTCTCGAGCTAACCCGCTATCCTTATAAAAAAATTAAAAATTGTCAACTAACCCTTTAATGCCCAAGTTTTTTTTTGTTGTAGAGGAGACAATTCTGAACAACTTTTGTTCTACGGCTTTTCATATAACTCACCAGTATGTGACAGGTGATTTCGGATAATGCGTGCCCAATTGGGCACGCTGGTCATAACAACATTTAATAGCGAATTTATAAAACTAAAAGGAAAATATAGACGAATTACATAAAAGCGTAAGAATTTCCAGTTGGATGAAGGGCTATATTCATTTAAAGGAAAGACTTCATTACCCTTACCCTTCATTATAGTAGCGGAATCAAATTTGCACTCTTTGCACTCTCTTGAGCACCCATGTAAAAAAGTATCTGGGAATTTGCGTCCTTATGTTCGTCGTTCATATTTCAAATATTCAGCGATATTGGGCCCTAATAACTGGTAGTGACATAATAATGGGTACCATGAGAATCAATGATTTTGAAAGGAACTTCGAGGAAAATCGTTCGAAATGTTCGCAAACATCGACAACATTGATATTTGTACGCTTTGTTGGAAAGACAATAAGCCTGTAAACTTGTTACCTACATTCGTTGGCGCACTGCCTGTTGAAACGCTTAAGAGGTACGATAGGGCCAAATCACAGCACATTGTAAGGCAATACAATAAACATATGGGTGGCATTGACCTTACTGACAATTTAATTGGATGGGGTAGATTTAAAATGAAATCTCGCAAATGGTATATGCGGATCTTTTACCATTTGGTCGATATCACTGTCGTAAACGCATGGATATTATATAAACAAAATTGTCAAAAATGAGTTTATTCGAATTTCGGGTAGATTTAGGTGAATATGTTTGCCGAAGTGGAACTCTGCTTCCAAAAGTAAGAGGAAGGCCATTCGGCTCGCCATCAGCTCTTCTTCAAGAACGCAAAAGGAAGTTTCCAAAGTTGCATGTTCTATAGACTAATGTTAGAAAAGACGAAATTTCGCATTGGCCAGTGTTTTTGGAAAAAAGACTTTGATGCAAGCTACCTAATTGTAGTTGATACACATTTATGAAATCTGGAAAATGTGACACAACCCTCTGTTTAAATGAAAACAATAACTGTTTCAGGAATTTCCATATTTAGGTTACTATGTATTTCCTATTTAAAAAAAAAATAATAATAAATAACTAAAGTACCTAATGAACATAAATATATGTATGTGTGTTAGCTTTGAAGTTATAAAAAAAGTTTCAATTCCTTAAAAAAAGAATTGGTTTTCATTTTCATAAATTCATATTTGTTCATATATACGTACCCTAAATGCATAGCGTTGTATATCATAGTGAAAATTCGATTATCCAGGAAAACCAATCGTTCGATTTTTTTATATATAATTTTTTGAGTTCAGATTGTCTTTTTATATTCATATATTTAATTCGTCAAAAATACAAAAATCGTGCATTAAAGGGGTAAGGATATTAATAGAGTTTTTGTTCAAGGGCTGTATAACTCCTTTCGTTTGTCGGAGTCTTTGAACGCTGTTTTAAAAATACAAGCCTTGCGATTTTTCCCACTTGTCTAGGAGAAAATTAATCTTCGACTTGGGGATGCCGCAGAAGGGTTACGCACCTAGGGGAGGTCTTGGTGCAATGGTAATCATCACCGACTGTTGAACCGAAGGTCTGCCATCCCTAGAGTCTTCGGTATTTCCCGATTTGGTCCAAAGATGCCAGCGCCAACACCGGGCATCCATCTTGGAGCCATCTGTGTATACCTGAGGCATAAGGCATTTAGCAAGGGATCGTCACTGTGCGGTTGGGGATCAGTATTTAATATCTCTTGGCGAAAGTCAACGTATGTGGTAACTGTGGAAACTGTGGTAATCATATCCGATTCAGAAAGGTGTTGTAGGATTGACATGTGATCCAATGATCGGAATGGATGGTCGGTTTCGGAGCGAAAGAGTCTGATTGCACTACACATTGCAACATTTTTAATAAAAAGGTGCAGTGGAGTAATTCCGCTCACTCCTTCTTGGGCTGCGCGGTTGACATGACGCCTGTAATGCCGAGACATGTTAATCTCTGAAGGGGTTAAAGTTTAACTATTGTAATTTTTTTGTTCAAATTTCGCCCACCATACGACAGACGCATAAGTGATGATAGCTCTTCCTATTGCGGTATATAACCAGTAGATTACCTTACCTTTCAATAAATCCCCACAGGCCCCTTAGCCGCCTTTGTAAGTTGGTTTTTAATGTTGGAGTCCCAGTTAAGTTTGCGATCAAGGTCAATATCTAGATATTTGAAGATTTCTGAAAATCTTATGTTTGTACATAAAGCGTAAGACATTGACACCCTTTAGCTGCCGATACTGTCACAAAGACCTCTCCGGATGTAACTGATATAATACGGCTCTCAAGTTGTTAGAGTTGTTAGTGGGGTGGTCTACAGTGAGTGATTGTGATCGAGTTGTAGCCTATTATCAAAGCCCCTTCAATATCGAGTTTTTTCATTGTTTTTAGTAGGAAAGATGTTGGGCTGACAGGTCGATAGGATTTAGGTTATTCACTTGGTTTTCGAATCTTAGGTATAGAGACAAGGTTGACTTCTCTCCAGATTTGAGGCATGTACCCCAAGTACACGAAACACGAAACACGACCTAAAAAGAGCTAACAGAGTTACTAGAATGTCGTCTAGGCCTTTCTGGAAAATAGCAATCCCTTACTCCACCTTCAATGAGGACTTCCACGATGCCGGCTGCCAAGTCTCTTGTTGTAGATTCTGGAATATTAGAATCAATTAAACGTGCGGCCCTTGGAAGAGAATCTCCAGTAGGGTAAATTAATTTTTTTTTTTTTTTTTTTTTGTTGGAGGCTTCTACTATCTGCTGGAGCACTCAGACACAAGTACTGGTCCATTGTACTACCAGACAGACACCTTGTCTTTATTGTATTTTCCCCGTTGTCCGGAGAAAATTGAGGAGGGGCTTCAGTGATGTTGAGCTAAGAGATTCGGCACCCACCACGTCGGCCCCAAGGGTGCGCCACCGTGCACGAGCGAAGGCGGGACAGTCGCAGAGAAAGTGTTCCGCTGTGTCGTCCTCCTCGCAACAAGCAGCACAGGTAGACGTCTCACTGATGCCAAGCACGTAGAGATGCCTGGCAAAAGTGTAATGGCCCGTAATGACGCCCGTTAGCCTTCTGCAGTCATTTCTCCTTAAGGATAAGAAGAATGTTGCGGACTTTTTACAGACGTCAGGGCGTACGCGCTTAGTCATCCTGCATCCTGGATATTCCCTCCATCTGCGACTGTGTACGTTAAAGGTCCAGTCATTGATGTCAGATTTAACCGTTGAAGCTGGTAGACCTAAGGCGGGTTCAGGCCCTGAGAAACTCTCCTCTGAGCCTTTTCTAGCGAGTTCATCGGAGATCTCGTTTCCTGGGATTCCAGAGTGATCTGGAACCCATACAAGCCTAAGTGAATTTAATTTTCCGACTTTGTTCAAAAAAGTCTTGAGTTCATGCACTAGTTTGGAGTTGGACAGAGGATTGGATACAGCTTTGAGTGCAGCTTGGCTGTCACTGCAGACACATATGCTCTTTCCCCTCCATCTGTGTTTCACAACATAGTGCATGGCCATTAGGATTGCGTAAATCTCCGCCTGGAAGACAGACGCTTATTTTCCTAACGAGAAGTGCAGTCCAATGTTTTCGCGCTCGAAGAAAACTCCAACGCCGGATCCCTGACCAGTCCTGGAGCCATCTGTGAAGATGCGAAGATATTCTATTCCAGGTTCAGTGTCTGGCCAAAGCCAGTCCTGACGCCAATGAAATGTGACTGTGTAGTTACAGCGCAGTAGGATGGCAGGTGTCATTGCGTCAGAGGGCATATCCATGAGACAGTGGTCGTAGGATATTTCTCTCTCAAGTACACTTTCACTCCACTGCGAGTTGTACCAAAGACCATTCCTCCTTAGGCGAGAAATAGTTTTCAGTGCACACCCTCTGATATATATGTCAAGGGGTGGAAGGTTCATCATAGCATCTAAAGCAGCTCCCGGTGTGCTGGGGAAAGCCCCCGTGCAGCTGAGGCAGACCGCTCTTTTGAGTTTGGTGAGTGAAGCCACAGCGTGTTTTCGTGTCAGCCTGCTCCACCAAACAACCGATGCATATGAGATTATCGGTCTTACCATTGCCGTGTAGATCCAAAGGACCTCTTTCGGCGATAAGCCCCATGTTTTGCCAAAGGCACCTTTGCATTGCCAGAAAGCTGACGGCGCTTTGGTGGTTTTGAACCTCCTTCTCGTGAAGAGAACGACATCGGTCTTAAGAGGATTAACCGACAGCCCATTTCTCGTGCACCAGTCTTCGATCACGTTTAGCGCCGCCTGCGCTTTGAGACAGACATTCGCTAAACATGAGCCGACAGAGAGAACAGCAACAGCAACAACATCATTCCAGAGGCATTGAGAGCATCAAGCAGAGAGTCGACCACCATGCACCATAACAGCGGAGACAAGACGCCACCTTGCGGGTAGCCCCTGTTTACTCCAGACTTGACACAATGTTCGAGGCCTGCATCAGCGATCAGTGTCCTGTGCACGAGCATTGCTTTGATCCACAAAACCAGTGCTTCATCTACGCCATGCCGTCTAGCAGCATTACACATGCTGTCAAAAGTAGCGTTATCAAAAGCTCCCTCAATGTCGACAAAAATGCCTAGTACGTACTCTTTCCTTTCGAGAGCGCATTCAATTCTCCCAACTAGGTTTTGAAGCGCAGCATGTTGCATGTCCGACAGAGGATGCATTCGAAGGGCAACTTTGCGCACGTGCAACTCTACTAGTCTTTCCATGCTTTTCAGCAGAAATGATGTTAGACTTATTGGTCTGAAACTCTTGGCTAGTGTGAGTAATCCTCTTTCCCTATTTTGGGAATAAAGACCACTTTTACCGCGCGCCAAGGGATAGGTATGCAGGCAAGTGCCAGGCTAGCAGTGAAAATTCTTTTCAGTGTTGGAAGCAGCTGTCTTATACCTTTTTGCAGCATAACGGGGTATATCTCATCAGTTCCCGGCGACTTAAAGCCATCGAAGGATGCCACAGCAAATTCAATGGCCTCAGTAGTTGCCACGCGTGACGCAACATACCAGCTACGCCGAGTTGTTTTCATCGCTACAGCCGCAGTATCCAATGAGGGAGTGTGCAACGAGCCGATGACAGTCTGATTTCCCGGAAAATGGGTCTGAAACAGTAAACTAAGAGTTTCTGCTTTAGACTCGGTAAAGGTACCATCAGACTTTCTGAGTACCTCCAGCCTTGTCGATTTTACTCGTTTGAGGACTTTAACCAACTTGCTGGTCGCGCTCAGGGATTTGATCTCTTCGCAGAAGGACTTATAGGAATCATTCTTCGATTTTCGAATAAGCTTCTTATATTCCTTCTGCTTCGATCGATATTTATTCCAGTCATCTATTTAAGCGATCTGTTCAGAAGACTTCTGGCTTCCCTACGAAGCCGTTGGAGCTCAGCATTCCACCAGGGAACCGGCTTCCTGTTGGGAGGTTTTTTGACAGGACATGCGAGTTCAAAACATTTGGTGATGGCGCTGATGAACTGCATCCTCCACCGATTGATTAGTTTTTGATTTCTCAAGCTCCTCCCTAAATCGCACCCAGTCTGTTTTCTCAGATTCCGCTTGGGCTGCGAGGGGGAGATCCCGCACTTCAATTGGAATTCGATGTATCTATGGTCTGACAGCGTAACATCTGGTGAGACTCTCCAGTTAGTGATGGCCTTCGCATGCCTGTTAGATAGGGTTAGGTCAATCACTTCCTGTCGTCTCGCCGTCACAAAGGTTGGTTGAGAGCCAACATTGTTGATGAAAAGGTCAGACGAAAGAATGAAGTTTAAAAGATGGTCTGCTCTCCGGTTGCATTTGCTGCTGCCCCAAACTGTGTTTTGAGCGTTAGCATCGCAACAGATGATGAGTCCAATCCTTCTGGCTTCACAGTACTCTACGAGTTCGGAAACCGCCTTAGGTGGCGGGGGTAGTACCGAGTCGTAGGGGAAGTAAGCAGACGCCACGACGAAGTGTTCAATTTCTCCGTGCGCCTTGTAGCTAACTTTCGCAGCTACCAGATCTTGACCACAGAATTGACCAAGTTTGGTTGCCGATAGCGTATTCGATATGATGAGGCAGACCCTGGGCCTTTCGGATCGCTCATCATAAAGGATTGTAGCATCACGTATGCCACCAAGACCACACAGGCGTTTGTTCCACACCCATGGTTCTTGAATGGGTACAATGTGATGATTTGTACTACTGCATGCAATTCTGCTACTTAGAAGAGCGGTAGCAGCCTTGCAATGCTGTAGGTTGATCTGAGTAAAAATCATGGATTCATACTGGGGAACACGTCCCATCCTTCGACCACTTGACATCAAAATGGAATACAATCCTACCAAGGCCGAAGTAGGGTCGTGAGTCGTACGCGGTTTTCAGGGCCTCAACAGAGCCATTGTCCATTCCCACTACCAGAGTGAAGCCCTCTTTTTTCAGAGAGTTCTTTTTCTCCTTGTAGGAATAGACAGTCCAGGCCCTCGTGTCGAGTCCCGGGTTCTGCGCACGTAGTCGCGTCAGCACTTTCAGCTTGTTTCCGGGTTTTCCCGGAATCCAGCAGATGGCGCGCGTTAGTTTCGTAAGACTAACTACTTGATAAGTGCTAGTTCCCAGGGGGGGGATTTTCGGCACCATGCTCCTGATCCAGGCAGATGTCTGCTGAGAGGAACAGCTCACCACGAAGGTACCATTCATCAAAGCAGACCTCTCCGCTTGAATACAGAAGCCTGTTGCTGAAGCTAGCTCCAGTAGATGATCCTCGCAGTGTTGGCAATCTGCGCTGGTCATTCTGCTGTCACTGCCAGCCTTCCCTATCCTGACCTTTTCGGAAGAGATGGTTGCCTCTTTGTAGGAGAGGTGCTTGTCTCGACTCTTTACGGTCATTTGTGTTGCCTTTCCAGAGGAAGGGGTTTTTTTGTGTGAAGTGCCCGCCTCCGATGAGCAGCCTTTGGTCCTCTCCGTCTTCAGGTTTTTGCTTTGATCTTTATTGATCGCCGCATCTGCCTTTGGACTCCGATTTCCCGCCGCCATATCAGAGGAGGAGACATCACGTTCTCTCTCCCCAGCAAGGTTGTCCCCGGCGGCCATCTTCCGTTTGCAAGCGCTCTTACCTTTTTCGGTTCGAGCTCCTGCTCCCTTCCGACGCCGCTTTCGAACAGCTTTGCCAGCCTGAGGGTTGTTGTGATCCAAGACCGCTTCGCCTTCTGCGATCAGAGTCTGTCTGCCAGCATCATCACCTTTTTCGGCGGTGGCACCGGCCATGACAGGGCCCTGAACATCTTCAGCTACGTCAGTTTTGGAACTTGGCACGCTCTTATTGGGAGTTTGACCGTCACCAATAAGAGGAGGAGTGTTTGAGGTGCATGCCGAAAGTGCTGGCATGCTTGTGCCTCCAGCAGCAGCCTTTACTAGCCGCCGACGTTTTCTGCGCTGCGCGCCGGAAAGAAGTGCGGGATCTGCAGGTGAGAGGGTCGGATGGGCTTCGGTAGGGGATACCTCCGCCGATCCGATCCTCTTACCTGCCTTTCCCAGAGGTTCGCCCTCAATCTTCGTGCCTTCGGCTGTGCCAGCCTCTTTGCACGATTTTCGGGCACGCCTCTTCCTCCTTCTTTTTGGGCACTTAGCAGTGCAATCTACAGCACGTCCCAATTCTGGGGCTCGTTCAACCTTGGCTGTTTCCCGTGCCGCACCATCGTCGGTGTCACCTCTGTCGGTTGCACCGCTCACGTTCAGTCCAACCAGGTGGTCGGACAATGAGCCGCAGGAGTCGGTGTCGTTCCGGGCTGCCGGAGAGTTAAGAATGACTGGTGGGGCCTCCAGAATCCTAGCCCCGGCCGCGATCAGGGAGATCGCGGGTGGATTTCCGCTATTGCGGGTGCCACCTGGAGTATTTCCATCCATCTGGTTGTCCATTCATTCATGACTAACTCGGGGTTCTCCGGGTCTTAGTTCGAGGTCATTGACCTCTTAAGCCCCTCCGCCGCGACAAGGCGCCCGAAGAGCGAAAGGGGTAAATTAATCTACTTACTCTTGAAACTTACCCGTTTGAAATTTTGTCGCGGTAGTAATATTTAAGTACGGCTACATTATCGTTTATGGTGGTACGGATATTCACAATCTTGGAACATGATTGTTCATCGAAGTGTTTTACGAATTTTCAATGACCAAAATCTGAACTTTCCACTATAACAATATATACGAAAATAGAAAAAGAACAAATACATATAAAGAGTTTTTCAATTGGCGTGGTTGTTGTTTGGTGTCATCTGTCAAATCTCTTTTTTTAATAAACAAGTTACAAGTAAGTTCAGTTACGCCAAATCACCATTGCCAAGTTACACGATTCAACAGCAAGTTACACGATAAAACTATTATATTTTTATCAAAATAAGCATTCGCTAGTGTTACGGTAAACGGGTGGTCTCTCACAGTCGACTCTTCCACGTTTGGTGGCCACATTTGAGACAACTGATTAGGTTATCAATGAGCCAACATTTACCAACACTAAATCGGCCGATAAAGTGTACAGCAGAACCCGAGACAGTCGATTATTCGCAGTGCATAAGAACTCGGCCTTCGCAGATTTCAACTTGGCGAATTTTGCTTCGGGACTTGGGCTTACACCCGTACAAGATCTAACTGACCCGAGCTCAAAATGGCGCATTATCGGATGAATGATTGTGTTAACAAGAAAATTGCCGTATATGAGAAGACATAAACCCACACGAGACTCACCAGGTGACACCTCAAAAAGTTACCGGCGAACGCTGTAGAACGATAATAATCAATTTCTTATGACCCAAACTGAACCATACATACCTAGATGACATGTGGTTGCAACAAGACCGCACTACGTGCTACACAGCGGACGCCACGATTGACATTCTGCATGAACGACTTGAGGGTAAGGTTATCTCTCATAGAGATGACGTGAATTTGCCACTAAGGTCATGCGATTTGACCCCGCTAGACTTTTTCTTGTGGGAACTCCACAATGTCGCAGGTCTATGCGAATAAACCACAATCGACCGATGGCCTTAAGGTGAACATAACACAGGCCATTGCTCAAATTCAGTCGGGTCTATGCGGAAGTGTCCTTGAAAATTGAACCACCCGGATCCGTGCCACTATAAGAAGCCGAGGCGGGCATTTGTACGATGTTATACAGGGTGTCTCACGAGCAGTGTGCCAAAAAGCTAGAGCGTGTAGGTCTGGTCAAGACAAGAAAAAAATCGTATGGGAGGGGGGGTCTATTTCCCCCCGTTTAGCCGGGAGGGGCAATTTTCTAAAAAATTGACTTAATTTGGAAAAAAAATTATTAAAAATCAACAGTTAGGGCCACAATGCCGTGATATACTTTTTTGAAAAGCCAGAGACCTCTTCTTTCGTCCTGTTTTTAAATGAAGCTGTTTTAGGGAATAGTTTTTGAGAAATTAATTTTCAAACTCAAAATTTTGGAAAAAAAATGAAAAAAAAAATGTTCGAACTATTTTTTTTCAAAATTTTATGTAATTAAGTGGTAATCTTTTTTCAAACATTCAATTCTCTTATTAGTTTTTAGTTAAAAACAGAAAACCGGATGCAAAAATGTCTTGTAGTTTTTGAGAAATTAAAAAAAACCCCGAACCACTTTTTTATAAGAAAAACCTTTTTTTTTTGGTTTTAACGCGTCTGGATTTGTAGGCAAATTGATGTATGAAGCATTGACCTCTTTTTTATTATTTTTTAAAAAATTCGGAGTTTTATGAGGATACAATAAAGTGACATAGTATTGGAATAACCCTGGATTAATCCTTTTTTTTCATTGATAACCCCTGAAAACTGACCTGACAATTTCGTCTGGGTCCACCCGCCGCCAATGGGTTCTACCCGCTAGGACCTTAAGACAATAAAACCGCAATTTTTCTTTATTGAAAAACAAAATATTTGCAACCCAAATGTAAATAAATGGCATCGCATTTTTAATAAAAAAACATTTCCAAATTGGACGTTAACTCATCAACACATTACGATGTCAAACTCATACTCTCGAGAAGAATTAACGGACATGCACTTCTGCTACGGTTTAGCTAATGGTCGAGATCGTGAAGCCGAAAGACTCTACGCTGAAAGATATCCCAATCGGAGGTGTCCCAGTCGTAGCATGTTTTCAAGAATCCACCGACGTCTGCGAGAGCACGGAGTGCTAGAGCATCGAAGAAGCGAAAGATCAGTTACAGATGGATCAGGAAGCTTAGATGAAAGAATTTTGGATTTGGTCCGACGTAATCCCTCCCTTAGTACAAGGAGGATAGCTATTATGCTTGGAGTGCCCAAATCTAACGTATGGAGAGTGCTTCATACCGAAAACTTACACCCGGACCATTTTAGGCCAGTTCAGGAACTCACCTCAAACGACAAGTTTTTGAGAGCAGAATTTTGTCGATCATTACTGCTTCGAGATGAAACTGAACGAAACTATTTTGCAAGGATATTCTGGACGGATGAAGCACAGTTTACCAGAGATGGGGTTACTAACTTCCACAATTGCATCATTGGAGTAGCACCAATCCACACAACAAAAAACAAAATAAATCACAACACCGATTTAGCTGTAATGTTTGGCTTGGTAGTGTTGGACAAACTGTAATCGGGCCCCGGTTTTTGAATGCCGTTATTAATGGAGAATCGTACCTGCAGTTTCTACGAGACCTTTTGCCCAATTTGATGGACAACGTTCCTTTGGCCATAGCAGATAATTTAATCTACCAGCAAGATGGAGCACCAGCACACTACAGCTTACGGGTTAGAAACTGGCTGGATGATCATTTTAGTGACCGTTGGATCGGGAGAAGGGGCCCCACGGAATGGCCACCTAGATCACCAGATTTAACTCCTCTAGATTTTTATGTGTGGGGATTCATGAAGAATTATGTTTACGAAGTGGAAATAGTATCTTTGGAACAACTGAAAGAACGGATTGAAGTCGCTGGAGTCAAATTGCAGGAAAATTTGTCAAGCATAGACTTATGTGCAGCCATTAGAAGGAGATATAATCTTTGCCTTCTAAAAAATGGGGATCATATTGAAAATTTATTATAATAAAACTCCGAATTTTTTAAAAATAATAAAAAAGAGGTCAATTTTTCATACATTAATTTGCCTACAAGTCCAGCCGCGTTAAAACCAAAAAAAAAGGTTTTTCTTAGAAAAAAATGGTTCGGGTTTTTTTTTAATTTCTCAAAAACTACAAGACATTTTTGCATCCGGTTTTCTGTTTTTAACTAAAAACTAATAAGGGAATTGAATTTTGGAAAAAAAATAGTACTTAATTACATACAATTTTGGAAAAAAGTAGTTCGAAATTTTTTTTTTCCAATTTTTTTTCAAAATTTTGAGTTTGAAAATTAATTTCTCAAAAACTATTCCTTACAACAGCTTCGTTTAAAAACAGGATCAAAGAAGAGGTTTCTGGCTTTACAAAAAAGTATATCGCGGCATTGTGGCTGTTACTGTTGATTTTTAATATTTTTTTTTCCAAATTAAGTCAATTTTTTAGAAAATTGCCCCTCCCGGCTAAACGGGGGGGAATAGACCCCCCCTCCCGTACGATTTTTTTCTTGTCTTGGCCAGGGCTACACGCTCTAGCTTTTTGGCACACTGCTCGTGGGGCACCCTGTATAATGGCATACATGAGCCTTTCAAATACAGAAAGAATTTTGTTATTATCTCACACACAGCTTGGTTTATTCCTTTTCAACGTCTACCCGCCATTACTGAAAAACTTTTTACATGCAAACAATAGAAGAAAGTCTCCATGCCTAATCAGACGGTAATGATCTTAGGATAACTAGGTGGCCACAGTGCTAGCTATAAGGCTTCGCAGCAGCGTAATGGGATGGAATGTAAATGTACTACAATTTTTTCCAAAGACAAATTTTCTTAAATAAATCAACACATTTCAGAATATATTTGGCATAGAGTGGAAATTCGACAACTTGAGATTTTTCAACTTCTAATGCGAACGAGATTAACATCAAGACGCTCGGGAGTTCTTGGCAATTTATCAACAGGTTGGAGATCTTATTCGACACATATTATGTATATTGCCTTTGTATCGAAGTTGTCCTTCCCCTCTACCTGCTCGAATGTTGGTACACACGCATAACTGGTTGAACCAGGCTGACCAATATCTGTTCAACAGGCGTCAAATTGTTGGTTGACTGCCAGGAAGCATATTATTTGCTGCTATTTATTTAGTTGGTTTGCGACGGCATTTATCACATTGAAGGATATCGCCTTACTTCAATTCCAATGCATTGCAGTTTGGGCAAGATCGGTAAAAAGTGCTGACATTTCATCGAAAAATTGATCTTTAAATTCCTCTGCCATTGCTGGGTTTCGTCACGAACATCAGGACTTAAACGGGCAATAGTATTTCTAGTGAAATTCAAACAAAAGAGAATACACAAGGCTACTAAGATACCACCGGATGGAATAACGCACAATCAAATTGATATTTTTCTGATAGAACTAGAAGTTACATACATATATCGAACAGAGGTGCGGTTTCTGACCACAGTCTAATCATTGCCAAAATCAAATTTCAACATTGAAAAGTTAAACGACTCTCCTATCCAGAGTCAACGCCACGACAAAATTAGTAACCGATTTCCCTACTAGATGGCATAGAAGCTACTGACGAAACAAGAAATGTAGAAACTGTAATGGAAAACAATCTCGGTTATTGCAAAGCTCCCATTAGAAAGCATTGGTTCGACGAAAAATGTGAGGAAAAACTAAAAGCCTGCAATATTCTAATATTGCAAGTCCTTGGGCATAGTGAATAAGCCACGCGTACAAGATATTAGATCCTACAAAATCGAATGGTTACAAAGTGCTGTCAATTCTTCTCTAAAGAGACTGCTGAGGAAATAATCAAATATTTATCAGGAGGAATCAACTCTCAAAATACGAGAGCTCTTGGAAAAGAAACGGTCCACCAACTATTCGTAGATCTTAATAAGGCGTATGACTCTATAAGCGACCGAAAATGTAACATATCCTTGTAAGGCTTGGAGTCCCGAAAAAGTAAGTGATTCTATTCGATAAACACTTTGAGAAAGCGGACAAATTGAAATATCTGGGAACTATATAAAAAACTATGTGAATGCCAGAAATGAGATAAAGATCGAAATAAATAAAAGGCTGCATATAGGCAACGCGTGCTTCTTCATGATGAAGGAATTAATCAAAACAACGCTTTTGTCCCGTAATGTGAAAGACCGTATTTATACAACCATAATAATGCCAGTGACATTTTACGGATGTGGAACCTGGTCTCTGAGGAAGGAGGAGGAAAATAGATTTCGGATCTTTGAAAGTAAGAACTTAAGGAGAAACTATACCAACTTCTACAGAACGAGACGTGCGAACATTAAACGATTATATTCACTCCACGCACGATTATTGAAATTTGGGTTTCCGAGTACCTTATTAGTTGTCATCTCGTCTGTCGTTTGTAGGTCCTGTTTGCATGGGCAAGACACCTAGGACAAATGGATGGTGGACGAAAAGTCAAAACAATGAGTGGATAGCCCAAGGGAAGGAGATCGCCAGAAAGGCCGCGCCGATGACGGGAGGACCTAGAAGAGATGGAGCAGACCAGAAAATATTTATTATGGGAGGCTTAGTGAAGGGCCCTGAACTTCCGAGTTTAAAATGGCCGTCAATAATAATAATAATAATATACATGTATATGTACACAAAAAATGTGTACACACAGTCATAAAAAAATTATTGTGCTGCCATTATATTACTGTTTTTTACAATACGGTCATAAAAAGCAGTTAAAACAAAAAAAAACCTTATAAATTTTGTTTTAGCTTCCACTACTATTATTTTAACCGAAACTGTATATGCACAAGGATGGAACAAAACAAAATAAAAAAATATTACAATAACACCAAGTTTTTTACATGCTCTGCGAGCTGGCCATAAAAATGGGTGTATCGTAAAAAATCACAATTTTCATCAAAAAAGGATTTTATTTTTAAGGTCAGTTATTTTACACAATTTTAATTATTTTAGTTAGCGGAAGAGAGATAACTTTATAGCAGAGTCTACAGGAAGGTCCCAGAATTTCGTGACAGATGCCCTAAAGCCGATAAAACTGTGTGAACATAGAAAGGAGGCTTAAGAAAACTTCAGCAACTACAGTCCGTCGCGTTGTCCTCGTAGCGAAATCCAAAGTAAAGGGTCCGCCAAATAATTTTTTTTTTTTTGAAAATGCTATAAAAAAAAACTAGTGAATATTTTCTCAAATTTCTTTTTTTATTTGAAAGTACAATCCTTCCGGTTAATAATGGAAAATAATTTCATTCAAATGGCTGCCTCGGCTGGCCATGCAGTAGCCTACACGATCGGTCCAATTTTTAAGCACATTATCGATTGTGTGCAGCTGTATTTCACCAATGGCTTCACGAATATTGTCCGTTAAAGCGTCAATTGTCTCTGGCTTGTCGGCGTAACACTTATCTTTGACGGCACCCCACAAATAATAGTCCAACGGTGTCAAATCGCAGCTCCGAGGTGGCCAAACGACATCAGCTCTGCGGCTGATAATGCGATCTTCAAAAACAGGGCGCAAAACATCGAGTGTAGCTTCGGCTGTGTGGCACGTAGCGCCTTCCTGTTGAAACCAAATGTTGCCAATATCCTCCTCTTCAATTTTTGTGAAGAAAAATTCGTTCAACATGGCCCGATAACGATCGCCATTGACTGTAACGGCCACTCCTTGCTCATTTTCGAAGAAAAATGGCCCAATTATGCCTCTGGACCAAAATCCGCACCAAACAGTGGCTCGTTTTGGGTGCACCGGCTTTTCAATGTATGCGTGCGGGTTTTCTGTGCCCCAAATGCGACAATTTTGCTTGTTTACATACCCGCCAAGATCAAAATGAGCTTCATCTGAAAAGATGATTTTTTTGGCAAAATCGGCATCTTCTGTAAGTCGATCGCAGGCCCACTTAGCGAAGCGAAAACGCATTGGATGGTCAGTTGGCTTCAACTCCTGAACCAATTGGACTTTGTATGGCGTCATACCAAGGTCTTTATGCAAAATTCGTCTCAATGATGTCTCCGAAATGTTCAATTGTTGAGAACGACGGTGAATTGATGTTGATGGCGCTTCACGCACACTTTCTGCCGCAGCAGCAATATTCTCGGGTGTACGCACTGTTTTTGGCTTTTCAATCTTTGGTTTATCGATGAGGATGCCAGTTTCTTTCACTTTTTTCACAAGATAACGAACATACGGAGCTGACGGTGCTTCTCTTCTTCCAAAATCCGTACGCAATTTTCGCACACATTCTGCAACATTACCATGATTTTCAAAGTAATGTCGCAATATTTCCCAGCGTTGTTCAAGCGTATACACAACCATATTCGTTCAGCGGAAGGATAAAACCAGAAACCACCAATGAGACGTCCCACTCAAAATGGCCGCCGACGTTTGCCTACAAGCTCGGGCGAGCACGTGGGTACCTCAAGTGCTGTCAAAAGAGCATGTGCGTACCTCAAGTGCTGTCAAAATTTTGTAAACAATCGCGCCCATTGTTATAATTCCAAGAGTGTGTGTGGCGGGAGTACACTGCGGTAAAATGAAATGAGCTCACACGTATTCACGGATAGAAGCTCGTTTGTAACGGGTTTTGTCGCTACGCACCTGAACCGCTGTCAAAATCTCGTCAACATTTCAGGGTGTTACGGGGGAAGACGTACGAAAGACGCACGTCTCATTCTGGTTTCTGGATAAAACTAATTATCTGTCAAATCAGACATGAGCTAAGTGTTACCATTCACGAAATAAGCACTACTTGAAAAAAAAAACCTTAGATGGCGGACCCTGTATATGCTTCTTATACGAGTATAGTACGTGCTCGCAGATTGCGAAGAAGACTCTAGAATGCAAATTTACCAGGCAGAATCGTCAGGAAAGTTTCTATGTTGAGATCGAGAAACTTAAAATCCTGAAAAGATTTTGAGAAAATTCACGGGCCAAAAGGAGCAAAAAGATGGCATATAATATGCTTTGGAGTGAAGAAAACAAAATTCATTCTCTTCGGATTCCGGACGAAATGTAAGGTGACCAAAAGGGAAAGAATACCATCCACCCTATACAAAAAAAAAAAAAAAAAAACGGTCAAACACGGAGGAAGAAACATCATGGTATGGGGCTGTTTTTCATGGTATGGTGTTGGCCCTCTATATCGAATAAATAACATCATGACCAAAGATGGATATAGGGTCATTTTGGATAACATTATGCTCCCCTTTGGTGAGGAAAATATGCCTCCTCGACGGCACTTTCAACAGAAGGTTAATATTTCACAAATATTGCTGCAAAATTGGCCGTTAAGAAAGAGTGGGCTTACATACCACTGGCAACATGTCAATGGTTAAGTAAGTTTCGGATAACAATGAAGAATATTCAGGTTACTAGAGTAAGGTCAAGGATAAAATGCATTAAAAAACAACTGTTGATAAAAATCCATTGATATTCGTATTTTAGGTTAACACACCTAATGTGGTACTCACACCCACAATCCCTCTTAATCCCTCATAGCCTTGACACTATTCACTCCGGGACCCATTTCGCATTACTTCAGAATCGGGTCATTTTCTCTGCCCAGTGGAGGCCGGCTTTTTAAATTCATCTTCTCTCAGTCACGGGCATATTTACCTTGCGCGTGAGACTTTCATCTTTCAATCAGTATCAAGTGAAGGGCTCGATTGTTTCCTGCTCTCTTGTTGTTCCACAGGACCGATTGGGCAAATACTCTAATCTTGTTCTAACTGGCGGTACTCGAGACCTTCTTCTACTGGCAAGCTGGATTCTGTCTCATCCCTATACTACAAAGGTAGCCATTAAAATATCCATGTCCGGTTAAAAATTGTGTGGTATATTAGTTAACTTCACCAAGTTTCCGCCCTGTCAATGATCCAACGTCTGGTATTAGTCCCGCAATCCATCTTCCCTTGCTTTCCGTGTTCCACCGGCATTGCCAATATTCCTTAGCCGCTCTGTTTCCGCAGCCACAGTCGCTTCGAGTCGCATTTCCATCTTGTTGTCATCGACGTACATTCTTTTCGTAGCCAGCAAATCAATAGGTGTCATTCCATCTCTCTCTGCTGCCGCTATTATCTTCCTGTGTTTTTCCAAGCTGAGTGTCTCGACCCATATCTCACGACCATACAAGAGAATGGAGTGCAAGACGGCTATAAATAGCCTCCTTGCTCATCACCGGAGGCCCAATTGTATCCAGCACACATATGTATATTAATAATGGTTTTTGTGTCAAATAACCAAAAAATTATATAATTCAGTTAACAAATAAGACTAAATACCTGCGTTTTCATTGAAGTTAAATTCGAACTCATATAGTACCTGTTAGTCGAAGTTCTTCCTTTTAAAACCAGTCACTGACAAAATGCCAACGAAATTTGCTTGAACCTGTAACAAGGCTTCAATATAAATAGGCCCTTCAATATAAATATTTACAAGATAGGTAGACCACTGGTGAGCAAAGATTGATTTAAATTTGATAAGCTTCAAAACGAGAACAATAGAATGAAGTGGTATGTGCCGTTGGTTTCTGTTGTGCATTAAGCAGATTGTTTCAGCCGACATTTGGAATGTCATTATAGACAGTATTGGGATGGAGATTGAGGTATAATTTTTAACATTTTTCAAAAACGACCAACAATTCTTACTTGGTTTTAGAAGGATTTTCTATTTCTTTTGTGATCGAAGGAGAATTTTACACGGCAAATTTGAGCATTGCAGCCATTCTGGCTTGTCTGATTTTTTTTTTTTGCAGTTTTCCTAAATTGTATTGTTCTTGTAAGACCGAAATCTTCGGTCCTTTAACCTGGAAGCCCCTTGTGACTCACGTCATGCCACTTGTTTTCCTTTGGTTTAATACATTTTTTTTCAAAGGACTTTATACCTAGGATGACTATGTCGTTAGTTATATAGTTCGATTAATATCAATATAGTCAGTTAAATGGCACAATACAGCGATCAAGATACATGGAAAACTCAACAATTGACAGTTGAAAGAAATAATGAATATAAATAACCGCGAACAGGTCTTGAATTAACTCAATTACAAAATGCGCAATCACGTGCAGATGATATCAACATATCAATATATAACCAGAGGCATGCTCGGGCAGTTCTTTTCTATTTTATTCAACAAAAGAAATATGAATATGTTGAACACGTATTCCTCCTTTATATCTAAATGTTTTACATTTTTTTTTCGACTATGTAACTAGGCCGTATGAAGCACTATAGTCCACTGGACGTAATTTGCTTGGAATTACCCAGCAGTCATGCCAATATAAGTATTCGATTTAAACAAAGAACGGACATGTTTATTTTATTTTTGCATGGCTGTCCTTTTTCATTTATATCATATTGTACGCGGATAGAACTGGAAGCAGTGCTCCTTCCTTACACTTACGCATCAATTGAATGAGCAATTGAAAGCATTTCAATAAAACATCCAAGTACGTGCATACGAATTTAGATTCCCAATTGGCATTTATTGACATCGCTTAGTTCAAGGATAAAACACCGCGTACACGAATTAATATATATTTATTTCCATATTTCTCATATAAGAAGTGTACTGTGCCAATTGTTCGCAAAATAAGTATTCATCATCGTTTATGATTAAACAGTGGTGGATAATTGTTTGACAAATTGCATATGCGTTGATGGGAATTATTTCTTTTTGTTTTTATCGGAATCAGAATTTTTCTTATTTTTATCCTTGTTTAGCGAACCTACCGCATCACGCACAGCTTCTGATTGAGGATCGACTCCGGGGAGATTTTCTAACACACTCTGTAATAGAAAAATATCAAATTGAAGCAGATGTTTATTGCATATAATTAAATGACCCGACCTGTAAGAATGCCGGATCACCAATTACTTCAGAGTAATCTTCATCAACTTCCATTGGAGCAGATTCATCCGTTTTTGGACGCTTAGCTTGTTGGGTAACAGTCTCATCAGCTGATATTGAAGCCGAAAATAAACATTTGTTTAGGTACATATATATTTTCCATGTATTGAGTAACTTTATTACCTGCATCTTGCATAGACATTTGCATGGCAAAGGCTATTTGCTCCTCTTCGGTCATGTTAGCAAAATCTGGCATATTGTCTTCGGGCTGGAAATAAAAAATTTAAAATGTTTATACAGTCAATGAAAGTAATTTTAAAGTGGAATATACACTTTATTTTTTAACAAAAGCCAAAGATCCAAATAATGTCTACATACATATGCTCGTAGAATAGAAAATCTATTAAATTTTTAGTCTGACACGGATATGGAGTTCAAATCAGCAAAATATTAAATTTCATCTCTAGGTGCAGGCATCTGAAGGTGGGTGAGATAGCTGAGACTGTGGGGATATCGGAAGAACGGGTGCGACACATCTTGCACAAAGAATTAGGGATGTAAAAGCTCTGCGCAAGATGGGTGCCGCATTGACTAAAAGCAAATGCATGAACGATTTTCGCAGCAATCTTAACCCTTAAATGCCCACGTTTTTTTTTTTTTTTGGGAAAATAATTATATGTTGTAGAGGAGACAATTCTGAACAACTTTTGTTCTACGGCCTTTCATATAACTCATTTGGGCATTTAACAGGTAATGCATGCCCAATTGGGCACGCTGGTCATAACTCGCTAAAAAAATTCAAAAGGTGTCGTTGAATGAAAGAATTTTTTTTAATAAACGAAAAAAGTTGTATGGAAAAGATTAAAAAAAAAAAAACAAAATTTTGATCATCGGGGGCGCATCTCATGTCGTACGAAATTTCATTCCACAGATAAACATTTCTGGGAAACAAATCGAGTCCATGAGTCGCACCCAGGTTTTTTGCATCGATGTCGAGTTGTAGCGTGCAACTTTTACTCCACCCCGCTTGGCTGCAATTTCCGATTCCAAATTCGATGGGCGACCAGGTTTTCGTGCCAACGGTATGCCGCATTTCGAAAGACAAGTGGCCACTTCCATGATAAATTCCTACAATTTTAGTGGCTTCGTAGTTTATACCGTACAATGGGAGTGGCGTCAATATAACATCTAAGCGTTGATGATGGCCATATCGCACATGTGGTAGAAAAGGCGGTGTGTCCATTTGCGTGTTGAGGTTTTATCGGACGATAAATATGGTCGTTTGATTCCAACTATTATGGAAGCCACGATCACAACTTTGTTGTCGTTTCATGCGACTGTAGAAACATCGATGCCGCCGAACGAAGCCACATATTCAATGCTATCACCCCGATTGTCGAACAGTTTGCGGCGAATCGTTCCAAGCGAGTATATGCCTTGGGTGCGGAAGTAAATAAGAAGCGGAATGGATGTGTAGTAGTTATCGAAAAATATGGTGTGCCTAAAAAAGCGGGGTATGTCGCGACCCAAACGAACTATATTGCCTGTAGCGCCTATATTGGGTTTCCCATTACGACGGTGATCGTCATCACCCGAATATATCTCAAAACAACAACAAAAGCCGTTGTTGTCACATAGTAGGAAGAGCTTATCGCCCCATGGGTGAGGCTTATCTGGCATGTATTGTTTGAGAAAATGGGCAATCTTGGTGGCACACATCTACTCATCAACGCAGTCTTCCGATGTTGTGTTGTTATATCTCAAGACGGTTTCCCAATCGCTGGCTTCGCACAATCGGCCCTGTCGATGTCGAGGGCTCTGCGCTCGAAGTCGTTGCCTGTTCATTCGATGGCTGTTGTGCAGTCGATGGCCAATTTCGATTTCTCGGTTGATTCGCATTGTCATTGAAGTGAACGTTGTGACGAATCTTTTCATATCGATTTCGTGGCATGCTTTCGCTTATCGGTTTGAAAAATATGGCATCACTCCAGTACATTCGTGAGCTAGGATATTTGACCACCGACATGAAATAGTTGATTCCGAGAAATCGTTTCATTTCATCTGGTGTTGTTTTCAGTTCTTCGGATTGCATTCGATCACGAATAGAGGTAACCATCGTACCTCGCACACATAACACATTTTATGGCCTCAGTGACCAGCGTACCATTTTGGGGACGAGCAAAAAATCAAAAAAAAAATTATGAAAATTTTTTTTAATTTTTTTATTTGGAATACTCACACCACTTTCTAGACACAATAATTAACACGGAAATAATTCTTTCAGTGTCGGATTCGACCGATTTACCACAAATATGTAAGTGTGAAAATCGCAAATTCGCAAAAAATGTGTACCGTCGTGCGACGCAAACTCAACTGAATTTCAAGCTTTTAAATTTATTTGGTTCAAGCGGCAACCGGTGCTAACTGTTTCGCTTGTATCGTAGAAAGTACTAAAATTATTTCCACGCAGTTTGAAATATTTTCGTTGGACAAATTTTTGTTCAAAGAGTGCGTGCTCAAAATAGACATGTGGGCATTTAAGGGTTAAGACCGATTCAAATGGAATCCGACCGATTTTGTGTGGCGATTTGTTACCATGGAAGAGACATATGGGTCATGGCAAGTGAAGTCGATCGCATCTGTCGTAAAGGTAATCGCCAACGTATTTGGGATGCGAAAGGGAACATGTTAAATGATTACCTTGAAGAAGGCAGAATAATTATGGGCAAATATTACTCCGAGCTTCTTGACCAGATGGATGACAAAGTTCGCAAGAAGAGGACTGACTTGAAAAAAAAGAATATTATCTTTCACCGGGACAACGCAAAATTGCGGGAACCTTATTCTCCCGATTTGGCCCCTCAAATTTCCATTTGTTCCCAAACTTAAGAATTTCAGAGGGCCATTCCTTCTTTCCGAAAGGAAACGTTAGATCTAGTGTGTTAAGTCAAGGGAGATTATATAGATTAATAAAATCGTTTTTTAACTGAAAATCGCGATCTTTTCGATAACTTTTCACCTTACCATCGTAGTAGTAAAAAGATGGCATTGGCTATCTGTATATCGCATTGTATAGGTCCCATCCGGCACACATTAGACGGTGGTAGTAAGATTAAGTTTTGGATTGGACTATGGAAATCTTCGCGGCTGATCGTCATCCAAGCACTATTTCGCTTAGGAGCTAAGAACATTGAACGAAAAGCCGTTTGAATAAGGCTGGATGCAAAAAAACTCCAAATAATGTTGCAAAATGAGTAAGCACATAAAAAAAATAATGGACCTAATTTTCATCTGCGAATCGCTGCTGAATCGCAACGAAATCGACCCATTTCTGAAGCGACTACGTCAAACGGAGACGGTCATGGCTGAATAGCGATGACCTGGCACAAATGGTGCCCAAACTGGGATTGACGGCCAGGGAGGTTTTGCTGTGTGTTTGGTGGGATTGACAGGGATTCGTTTGCTATGAGCTGCTTCCCTACGACAAAACGATTTGTCGGACCTATTATGTCGGCAGTTGGACCTTCTAAAAGAAGAATCACCCAGAGCGCCCAGCTTTGACTAATAGAAGAAGAATTGGGTTCCATCAAGACAACGCCAGTCTGTACACATCGATAGTGACTCGCCAGAACCTCCAAGAGTTTGTGTTTCACGTTCTTATATATTCATCAGGACCCGGCAATAAGTTATTACCACCTGTTCCTGTCCATGGTGAAGGATTTTGCTGGTGAAAAATTCACCTCAAGAGAGGCTTACGAAAAACGACTGTCCCAATTTTTTGTCAATAGTGACTAGGGCTTTTATGAGAGGCATAATGGAATTACCTTCAAAATGGCAACAAGTTATCGAACAAAACGCATAACCTTGGTTTAGACTCGGTTATATCCACACACTATGAGTGTAAAGGTGAACTACACCGTATTGGCACATCACATTCTACCTCATTCCAGGCAATGAAGGTTATCAAGCTTGGGATGTTTATTCCCTCCATATACTACCAAAACCTCTACCTATCCGCACTTTAGACCGAAAAAAAGAGGAAGTCAAGACACAACATTTCTAAGCAAATATGGGCTTAATATGATCGTACTAAGACAACAAATAATACAACTTTAGTCCCGTTTACAAAAAGGAGGAAAATACAACCTTGCTCCGTCTTCCTTAACCAGTCAAAAACAGAATTTTCAGAAGAAGTCAAGTATCTAGGTATTGACCTTGATCGCAAACTTAACTAGAACTCCAACATCAAAAATACACTTGCAAAGTCGACTAACGCACTGTGGGCTTATCGACGCACTTACAAAAGTTGGACAGAATTTAAAGAGAAAACTACAAAAGTTAAACTTTAACGCCTTCAGAGACTAACATGTCCCGGCATTAAGAGCGCCATGCCAACCTGGCCAACGGCAGCCCAAGAGGCACTGATCGAAATTACTTTTTATCAAAAAGGTTGCAATACGTAGTGCAATCAGACTCCTCCGCTCAGAAATAGACCGTCCACCTAGACCTTTCGGTCACATGTTCATACTACAAAATCTTCCTGAGCTGGATATGATCATCACAGTTTCGGACGAATTACCACACACGTTCAATTTCGACAAGAGATTATAGACATTGATCCCCAACCGCACAGGAATGATCTCTTGCCAAATGTCGTATGCCCCCCTAAACAAGGTCAAATTCTGGTGGGTGCCAAGGCACAAGGGCATTAAGGGCTACGAAATCGCTAGAAAAGGTTCCAGGGAAAGGTACATAGATGAATAACCGTTCTGGGGATGCCCCAAGTCGAAGTTAATTTACTCTTAGACAAGCGGGAACAATCGCAACACTTGCATTTTTGGAACAGCGTTCAAGCACAATCGAAGAGATGGATACGGTCCCTAAACTAACATTCTATTGATATTCTCAAATATAATAGAGTCGATATCAGACGACTGGTCAGTTACCTTTCGGGACACTGTAACCTGAGACATCATCTTAACAAAATTAACTTCTCGTCTGAAACCGAGCGTCGACTCTTTCTGCCTAGAGGACAAGGAAAATGCAGAGCATATACTCCCCGTCTAATTGGCTAGCAGGCACAATAGCCCTACACTGGTCGAAGTGCCCCTGCTATTTGTTAGCACTAGCCCCCTATTTAAAAAGAAAACAAAAATACAACAAGATTACTCCCGATGTTGCCGGATTGTTTGAGATTGTTAGAGAACACTAGTCTACTAGCATCCATGTTGTGAAAACATTTACCTCCTTTAAGGAGGCCTTGTTCTACATACTCCAACAGAAAGGATCTAGAATATCATTACCTGTAATTCGGCCTTATCTACTTTTAGACCTACTCAAAGCCCAATATACAAGACAGGCATAATATGTATACATATAGAGCGGAAATCAATTTCCAATATCTAAACGAATTTAGAAAAGCAAAACGAGAGTTAACATGGGCAATCAAAAGGAGTAAAGCAAGATGCTTTAAACGAATCTGCCTGCATTAATTTAGTTGGGGTATAGCCTATAGAACGTTAAGACCAGATTAAAAACCTGCAGATCTCCACAGAAAAGTCCCCAATAATATTGAAAATCATTGTAGTGCACCTGTTCCCCCAAATGCCACAAGCTATGCTCACCATTGTTCGAGAAGTAGAAATAGAAAATGTCTCAGATGTCAAATGGGATGGGATGAAGGAGCGCTCTTTAGAAATTCAGACAAAAAGAACCTGGGATTGATGGAATTCCTAACGAACCATCAAAATTGCTATCCAAAATAAGCCCAAAAGTTTCGTTGCAACTTTGCAGACATGTCGTGTTTCCGGAACTGTTGGAACTGTAACATCTAGTAATTCTAACAAAACAACGGGCAGGATCCTAAAGCGAATAATATTCGACAGATTGCTCATTAGGATATCGCTCGCAAGAACGGAAACACTTTACTGTTTGTTAAGGAAAGTTTCCGACTACCTTATCGTTGTGACACGAAAGAAATATGTAATTTTGCTATGCCTCCACGGAAGTTGGCCAAGGATCCGTGCGACGGCGTCATATATAAGACCGTTATAGGGGGTCAATATTTCGCAGACAATATACATAGCTTCCATGACCCTTGTAAAAAAAAACATTCAAGTAGTCGAATCAGCTACAAACGCGGCAGTTGTCCAGATCACGCAATGGCTTGATCCGATATCCCATAGAACCTTATATCCGATAGAAAGGCTATCATAGCATATGCGAGATACCCAAGCAAGAACGAGTCATCGCTGCAAACGAGACTCTCCAGTATTGTACCGAAAGTGGGTAGAAAAACGAAGATCCTACTATCTAATCAATAAAAATTTACTGACGAAGGAAAACTAATTCTTTTCCCGGTTCTTATTTGTTGCAATAATAATAATAAACGTAAATAGTAGAAAGAAAATTAATTTGCCAGCAAATAAAAGCAAATAAATTTGAATGCTTCTACAAGTGTCCAAAAGAAATACTCACACTTTCAGTTGACATAGCAAGTGCTCGCTGCAACATTGCTTCATCCGAACTCGGTTCATCGATCGTTTCACTTGCAGCAACTGCAGATGCTTTTTCTGTGGTAGCTCCCTCAGTTGCGCCGCCAGCATTAGAATCAGCCATAGCACGACGCTGTTCATCCTCTTGACGCTGACGTTGCTCTTCCATGGAAACACGTAAAGCCAAAGCCAATTCCGGATCTTCATTTGGATCAACGCCAAATTCAAAACCTGCGCCACCCAAACCAGCACCTCCGAGACCATCCTCGCCTTGAATGATTGGCGACGAAAGTAGGGCATCGGACAACCCAGATCCGCGAGGAACACTGACCAAATGAGACCCAGTACCGTCTTTACCATTCAATGCGTTTATAAATGTAGTCAATAGTTCATTATTGTCTCCATGATCACCGAAACTAACTATGTCCACATTGACCTTTTCCTTTTTAAGGCGCTTAGCCAACTTAACAAGTTCCGCTTCCTTTTCCATAACAGGAGAACCAACAAAAACAACAATACGCATTTTGTGATTTTTCCCCTGGCGATGCTTTAGTACCAACTGAAAAGGAAATTCTTTGTTAGCATGACTAATTATGCTCCATAGGCGTACAACATACATGAGCTATACGGATGCCGGTCAATAAATTTATTTCGCCCTTTGGCTGAATAAGATGCATCTTGGAGAAAATTCGACCCACATCACTCGTAAGGGTAGCTAAAACCTCCACCGTGCTGGATAACAGAAGTATGTTTTGTTATTGTTAAAAGACAAAGAAGTATATGTACTTACTTTGAATATGTCATCAGTCCGACATTGTTTTCTGGATTGGAACGCACTTTGGTCAAGCACACCAGGTTAATTCCATCCTTTTGAACGTTGAGTCTAGTTGGGAAGTAATCCCCATTTCGTTGGAAATCACTGTTATCAAAACTAAAAACAATCGGTTTAATACTTTAGTCACTAATTCGGCTAATTTATTTGTTAAAGATAGGTGGATTCAATTAATTCAAAATTAAATAGTATTTGTTTTGAAATCAGAATATTTGGGGTGCTAAATAAAATAAGAATTTGTTGTAAAACTAAATTATTAAATAAATACCAGATCATTGTGCTTTCTAAAACCATTTTCGTATTTTTGCTTGTCACTCTATTACTGCACGGAATTTCTGAACTGACACTTTGGTATGTCCAGCACTGCACAGGAAAATTAAAACAAATATATTCGTTAAATCTTCGTTTAAAGGCTTAGAACAGTGTCGGGAATGACAGCGTTCAGTCCATCTTCTCATATCTTTAATTACTTAATAAGGGAGTTAAGGGTCTATCATAGATCCTTAAATGGATTTGTCCTAACGCCAAATCCATATGAAAATCCCAAACAAATATATGAATTAATTAAATAAATAAATTTTAACAAAAAGTCAATTTACCGGCAATGAGCTTTAGTGACCTTTAGAAAACTTTATGAATTTTCAAATTGCGTACATTCGATTTTAATACATACATTTTGATTTTTCATTAAAGCTGTCAAAATTCATCATCGAAAATCCTACTATAGTCTTGCCATCTGATTTGGTTGAACTTTTAGCTCGAAATGTCATAAATTAATTCGAACGTCTATATGTAGTATTTAATAATATTTAATAATAATAATATAGAGTATTAAATAAAATGAAAATAACTTCAATTACAAATCAAAGAATGCTTTATAAAGTAAGACAAGAGTTTGACAAGAATAATAACGATTCCTCAACTCCTAAATTTCACTTGCTTTTTTTTTCAAACTGTAATAGTATCTGATACATTATCGGCTCTCATATGCAGACTCACGACTCGGTTTCCTCTTTCAATTTTCATCCCGTGAGGAGAGGGTTATCACATGCAGCCCCAAGTGATGTTTGGCTCTTTTCCAATTTCCTTTTTCGACTTTTATGTAGCGTTCGAGCGCTCGGGCTTTTGACAACATGAGAAGGAACAATGAATTCATATGGAGTAACACGGAATGCGACCTTAGGCATTACCTCTGATAATATTGTAAATATCGTAAGCTCGAGCTCAACGTCAGATTAGAGCTCTGGCTACTCGGTCGTGCGTTTTGACAGGTGACAATGCTTGTATAGGTTATTCCGTATATTTGCATTTGTAAAAAAGGAAAAAAATGTGCTGAATGTGATTATGGGTTATTTGAGAAAACATTGCCAACATTCTGTCATATCTCCGATCTTTGAAGCACCGAGTGCCTGAAGCCACATTTCGTTATAGAAATTCCTAGATTGCCAGTTTGTCATATGTCTATCGTAAGTAGATACAACGCCTGTCAAAGCCCGAGCGATCGAACGCCACATTGTGATACGACCATAAGCAAGCATAAGCTTATGTCAGAACCGAAATGCGTGCTTACGTTCCAACGAAAAGTCAAGGTACCCATAATTAACTGAAGCGAACATAAGGAACTGTCAAATTGTTTTCATTCGGTTTGCATCTTTTCGGCGTGGCTACGTCGCTTGTCAATATTCCGACCGAAATGTCTTCTTTCATTCAGATCTTCCGTCTGCTCTCATGAGTAAACGAACATTTAACGAAACCACGCATATTCCCATTATGGGCATGTCATAGGCTTTGCATATAATAAGATATTTCCGTAAGCTGGCATATGTTCGTTGATGTCTATTATGGTTGGCCCTTAAGAAGGATGAAAACTTCGGGTCGTTGAAAACAAAATCTTAAGGAGAATGTATGGTGGGCAGCATGATAAAGAAATGGAAGAATGAAGAAAACTACACAATCGAAAACTCGAGTAACTCTATTCAGCCCCAAACATTGTGCGAGTAAAGGATAAAATAATGAAAATTAAGATACGATGGACAGTCAAAAGAATAATGAGATGAAAGCCCGTAGGGAAAAAAACGCCAAAAAGGTCACGGCATAGATGGGAGTGCAATATAACGATAAACCTAGAAAAGATGGAACCGAACAGCGAAACATGGAAGGAACACACTTGTGACAGGGAGGCCTAGAGAAGGTTCTGAACAGCCAAGTTCCGAATGGCCGGTAATTAAAATATACAGAAGTCAATAACATATCTCTTGGTTCTACTGTTTCTAATATGGCGCTATCTAAGATGACAGAATATCAATATACAATGCCATCGTTGAAGCTAGGATGGGTACACTACTGACACCCTCAACCCCGCTTGAGAGATTATTCTCATCTGCCAAACCACAACGCCTTGTCAGATCAACATTTTGATACTTTTGAATTTTCAACCCTCAATATAAATGCTCTTTGAGAATAAAATTATACTCGTCTAAGATCCCTGCCAAAACACCCCCACAGTGACCATAACTTCGCTATAGTCTTCAAATTACTTACCTCTGATGTGTTCCTTGAGCCGACGAAATAAGTAGAAGTCACTGGGAGCTAGATTTGGTCAATAGGGCGGGTGTTCGAGCAGTTCAAATCCCATTTCTTAAATGGTAGCCATTGCAATTGCATCTTTGTGAGCGGTGCGTTGTCTTGGTGCAACAGCACTCCAACTCGCAGTTTGTCACGTCTTTCTTCTTTAATGACCTCGTGCAATTTTCTTACTCGTATTTGGTCTGCGTAATAAGATTCCGAACTGGTGGCCCCCTTATCCGAGTCTTCCACCATAATTATTCGTTAAGCGTCCCAAAAAACGGATGCCGTAACCTTTCCCGGCGTCGGTCAAGAGATTCGCTTTAAAGTCATTAATGTTTGGTTTCATGATCAAAATGGTTTATCCAGTAACTGGATAAGCAGACCTGGTCTGCTTAAAACATCTCAAGATTCACCATCGAAATGTCGACTCGTTTTTTCTTTTTCTCGTCTGTTAAACATTTTCGGTATCCAACGCGCAGAAATGTGATCTCAGCTGTATGCCTCATGGTCACTCTTCGATCTGCTAACACATTTTTGACGTGATCTTCAGGGATTGAGATGGGCGGCCTTCGCGATGTTCATCTTCAATGGATGTTCTGTCCAGCTTAAGTTCCTTGGCTCAACGTCCTACTGTGGAATATGGAGGAGCAGAGTCTCCCAATGTTTTCACCAAGTCGCTTTTTAATTCTTTGGTAGACAGTTTTTTTAAGCAGAGGTACTTGATGACAGCTCTAATTTCGTTTTTCTCCGGTTCGTATTCAAATTAATCTATCTCCCGCGAATTGTGGTCTGTTGTAAGCAAGCAAAACATTTTTTTTGAATAAATTTTTATGCAGACTGGAAACAACCTATTATCGTTCATTTCATTATTAACGGATATTGAAATTACTTGAAAGTTCTATCCAAGTACTTGAAGGTATTGTCAAAGTCTTTTAAGAAAAATAACTGACACTTGCGGTAAATAAAGTATCAGTACAAAGGTATTGACGCACAGTTCCATGTTTCACGAACAGTGATATCAAGATTTTTATCCACCCATAATTAAAAAAGTGGCAACACTTGCCATATTCTACTTCAAAATGTCATTGCGGGCACATTTTGCAATTTGTGCGGTAAATATCAGGGCAAATGTTTGAAAAGGATATTCCGGAGAAAGTTCGCACCTCCTAGCAAGAAATTATTGCAAGTGTCTTATTTCAATACATTGGTTAGGAAGCTCATAGTCCTCGAGGGATCTTAGGGGTGCAGCAAAACTTCACACGTAACTGGAGAAATGGTGAGTAGTGACTTGTTTCCTCCGAGGCCTCGCATTTCAAGGTTTCAATTTTCGAATCAGTTTTTGATGTCAAATTTCAATTATTACGCAGGATGTCCTGGCAAGACCCGCGGAGGAGTTTGTCAACGATGGACTCGTCGAAGAAATGTGGGCTATGAAAGCCATCGAGCACGCCGAAGTGTATTTCAATGTAAATGTTTTCACATAACTCACTTCGAACACTCGCTTTAACTTTACTGTTTCCTTTCAAGCTCATATGCAACGTAGATCCAAGATATGTTAAGCTGTCTCCATTCGACGATGTCATCTACACTACCTTCAGACAAGACTTTCCCGACTTGGACGTAAGAGTTCTTAAAGACGATGATCTTAAAACTCCAGAGCAGAAAGTTAAGTGGAGGGCGTTTATCGAGAAATTTAACAAACTTGATGACTTCTCGTACGGCACCTTGCTTCGTAGTGAAGCATCAAAGGAATTTTCGCCAGACAATGCTTTACTAGTTGTGCGCGTGCAATTTTTAGCCATCGAAATAGCTAGGAACCGCGAGGGACTCAATGACGCGGTCAGAGAAAAATTCAAACCGAAGGCGCTACCAAAACCAGTAGCGCGAACGTGAAACGGCAATTGCGAAATGCTCGCTTTTGTTTTTATTACTTATTTTATACGAAGCCTAGGTTTAACTATTCAATAAAGTATGCATAGTTTTTTTCTAAAAGGATGTTTGAATTTGGGCATGGCTCTTAGGCGGAAGTCCGCTGGCACCTTTACAGGTTTGAGGCTAAGATTTTCTACTAACTTATTGTCAAAAGAATATTATTCTCACGTTGATGTAACTACCATGAGACCTAAATTTAAAGGCCATAAAAGCTCATTAACCTCGGTACTAGATAAAAATGCATGCATAATTTGGCCGGCAAAAATAAAAGCCGATCGGGTTTCCAGTTAGTGATTGGTTGGCAATTAATCACTAAACCAAGCTTCCGATACTGGAATTCGGTTGGTCATAGAGTACATAATACCTCGCTTACATATGTACTAATCAAAGAAGAGGATCGACTGAATAGCTCCAATTGGATTGAAGGATCAAAATTGTTTTCTAGACTGAATTAAAATGCCAATGATTTCGAAGAAGAGTTCGCCTTTCTCTATCTGGAATTTAGTAATTTATGTTCTTTGATCCCACTGTGAACTCGGCAACAGCATTTACGTTCACACTTTCAACTTGTACACCGCGCAGTCGACAGAAGACTCTTCTAATTCAACCCGTAACTGAGACCGAATGAAATATAAAAGATTTGTACAAAATTCTGTTTTCTTTTTATTTTAGTTTAAACTTCTTAGTTGAATATGAAATCTATGCTGTTTCCATTGGTTGAGCAGCCGTCTCTTCCGTGTACTTGCCCTTGTCCTTTCCAAGCGCGGCCAATCGTCCCTTTGCTCTCCTTTCGAGGATAGCCTTACGATCCTTATCCAACTTAAGTTTTGTAATCACACACTTTGATGGGTGAATACCGACGTAAACATTTGTGCCGCTGGCATTTTCACGCTGGATTTTTTCAATGTAAACAACGAACTTTTTACGGTAAGATTGCACAATCTTGCCAACTTGATTGCCTTTGTAATGGCCACGAACAACCATAACTTCGTCATCCTTACGAATGGGCATAGACCGAACGTTGTATTTTTGTCGTAGCTCCTTGGAAAGTGGCGCCGACATCAGTCGCCTACGGATGTGTGACGGGGCCTGGAAATGGCGTTTGCGATTCTTCTTGCGCGAGGAACTCACAAATCTGTTGCACTTCATTTTGCCTTATTTGTTGTCTGGAAATACAAATAAAAATATTTTTTTCTTAGCTAGGAATCAACGAACGCTTAATTAATCAAGTGCTCAACATCAAGTATTTGTTTTTTTTGTAAAAAAAAACTAATATTTTAAGGGAAATATCCATATAAACTGAAAGCATTTGAGACGTTGAACAATTGGACACAATCACAAATGAATTTTTATGTATGTTTCCACAGATTTTGAAAGATTATTATTTCATGAAACTCACATCGAACAACCACCGCAAAAACAACGAAAAGAAAGAACTTGACGTTTCAGATGTCGGAAGTCAATTTTTTTTCCGTCCGAACTTTGCTTTGACATTACGACGTGAAGTTGCCTGAGGTTGCTAATAGGTTCGTGCATTAGATGCGTTTCCTTTTGAATCAAATCAAAATGTTTCGATTGAAAATTCTTCAATCATTTGCAATTAAGACATTGATTTCATGTAACAATCAAGCCACTAATGGTTATATAAAGTTTTTTTCTTTTTTTTAAGCAATGAGAGCACTAACCAACGGCTACATGAACGTCAACGGATAAAGTTGCCCTGCTTTCCGCTTTTTAACATCCCATGATCCCTTGGCTATACATTTAAGCGTTGATCAATAGTTAAAGATTCACAAATTTAATTTTACACAATTACGAATTGAGAGTAGGCACATTCGTTAGAACCATTGAGTGAATTCTGAAAATCCCAGCAGGGCCGGGCAGTTTGAAACGAAAACAACGGAAATGACATTATCATCTTCTGTGATGATTTTATTGTTCTTTACTTGAAACGGGCTAAACCCGACAATGAGATTCACTTTATCGCAATCAACATCTCGTTTTATAAGGAAATACTCTCCTCGAAATCACTAACATCACCACCAACATGTATCGACAACTAGACCTTATTTTCTCATCTGGTGCTGAAAGCAACCACCTCGTCTCTAACTTAAATCCGATCCATTCTCCTTTACCAGGAACACTCTCCTTCGATAATTAGGGGAACAAGACGGGGTCTTTAACATTTGGAGCACAATAAAAGGCACTTTTATAAGTATTTTGAGTATTTATTTATTTATAATTACCTACTCTTTAATTTTTAGTTTTTGAAAATAAGGAACTAAAAAAACTTTACATTAATTGAAAAAGAAAAAACTACCACTTTTCCGACCCATCCTTCATTAGAATCCAAGTATTTTTCATGGCAGTTAAAGCAAGGGATATTATTTTCATCGTTGTCACATTCTGATGAAGAATTTGGATTATTGTTGGGTTTGTTCTTATTCATTTTCTTAGCCGATTCAGTTTTCTTATTCTTTTTTTGCTCTCTTTTTTTCTTTTTGTTATCGTCTGCGGGTTTCTTTTTTTTTTTGTAGTTTCTTCTAATTAATTTTAATACGGAGAAGAAGTTATGATAGTCGTTTTTCCTGTCACGGAAATTTTGTGAGCTGCAGGATAAGGCATCACTTGCTGAGGACTAACAACAGAAAATACTGATGGTGGAGTTGTCCTTTGATCTTTTTCGATATTGCTCATCCAAGTGGAGCATGCGGGCTCAGGTTCTGTTTCAATCTCAAGGCCCCGGCCCATAGAATCCGTCACTCCGTTGATTTCAACTGAGTGCAAAGTAGAATATACACATTCTTATCGGAGGTGGCCCATAGCCGACGGATGTATGAACTTCAACGGACAAAGTAGAGCTACTTTCTACTTTTCGCTCCGTTGAGAGCTCATACATTCACATATTGGAGCTTACACATTTACATTCTGAGGTTCACGCATGCACGAATTGAGAGTAAGCACGTTCATTGGTGGATGCATTGAGAGAATGCTTGGGAACTCTCTCGTACTGAGAGAAACTTCAAATTCGGTTGACATTCAAAGTAGGATTCGTTTGGTGAGGGTCGTTTAGTGTGCGAGAAGTGAACATTATTCTACGAAAAAAATGTTATAAAATGTTCGCGGAAGAACTGATTGAGGCGATCAAAGGCCATCCGTGCCATTCATTTTATAACTCAGATAAACGCACTCCATCAATTAATAAATGTCATCGACAACTGTCAACGGATTGACGGATTCTATGGGCCGATGCTTGCCTGCTCTATCCGCCAATACGTTTTCACTCAGTTGAAATCAACGGAGTGAAGGCCCCGGCCCATAGAATCCGTCAATCCGTCACTCCGTTGATTTCAACTGAGTGAAAACGTATTGGCGGATAGAGCAGGCAAACATCGGCCCATAGAATCCGTCAATCCGTTGACAGTTGTCGATGACATTTATTAATTGATGGAGTGCGTTTATCTGAGTTATAAAATGAATGGCACGGATGGCCTTTGATCGCCTCAATCAGTTCTTCCGCGAACATTTTATAACATTTTTTTCGTAGAATAATGTTCACTTCTCGCACACTAAACGACCCTCACCAAACGAATCCTACTTTGAATGTCAACCGAATTTGAAGTTTCTCTCAGTACGAGAGAGTTCCCAAGCATTCTCTCAATGCATCCACCAATGAACGTGCTTACTCTCAATTCGTGCATGCGTGAACCTCAGAATGTAAATGTGTAAGCTCCAATATGTGAATGTATGAGCTCTCAACGGAGCGAAAAGTAGAAAGTAGCTCTACTTTGTCCGTTGAAGTTCATACATCCGTCGGCTATGGGCCACCTCCGATAAGAATGTGTATATTCTACTTTTCACTCAGTTGAAATCAACGGAGTGACGGATCGACGGATTCTATGGGCCGGGGCCTTGACGGATCAACGGATTCTATGGGCCGGGGCCTTCAGATGGTGTTATCGTCTCAGGGACAGCTGAAGCGTCAGTTGATGCGAATGATCTACTTGGAGCTGTTGCTCCGTTGTCAGACGTAGTGGTTTCTGGTAATGCTTTAGTGATGGATAATCTCTCTCTTTATGTGGAATATCTGTCATCAATGATGGAGCAAAGTCAATATCGGAAAAAACTGTTCGATAGTATGGCCAAATCCCACATTTTTTGAATCCATTTACCGCCGCTGCCATTGTAGAAGCCTGAATAAAAGCTTGACCAAAAATCTCTGCTACTTGCCGGACAGTTATCACCATCCCTGGATTACTACGAAGCTGAAGGCTGTGATTTGTTGGTCGTAGTATGTGGTCAAGGGTCTCATGTATGCTACGTCGGCGACTTGAAGTCGATGAGTTGTATGTGGGGGGAAGCATAATATAATAACCCCATTGGAACGAGCTTCATAAATTACGTTAAGATTTTATGTGTGGGTGCTGTGGCCATCTAACAACAACAGCACAGGTCGATCAACCGTAGCTCCACTAAATTCCACAAGCTTCTTAAACCAGCCAAGGAATAAGTCAGTTGTCATCGAGCCAGAATCGCAGCATTCAGCATTAGCTGTGGATTCTTCTTTTTCTTGGGAACACCATTATTGGAGGCATGTATTGGCCACTGGCACTAAAATATATTTCTACAGTTATTGTAGTACCTCTCTCCTCAGAAGTTATGGATCCCACTTGTTTTCTGCCTTTTCATGCAAATATTATTGACTTCCTTTTAGGTACCACTCAAACTCCTGTTTCATCACAATTTAAAATTCTGTCCGGTGAAAGTTTATACTCATCATAAACATTGCCCAGGAAGCTAAAAAACTGTTCAACAGCTTGTTTATTAAATCCAGCAGCACGTGCAGCTGAAGTGCTTTCTGGTTTTCGTATTAACAATTCTGGATGCCTGCTTAAAAATCCCTGAACCCAATCTTTGCCAGCTTCCTTTTTTTCAGAGTTAAAGTAATTTTGCTTCCTATTTCTTACTGCCAGAGTGAATGCCAAAGTCCTTAAATCTTTTGTCGTAAGTCCATAAAGGCGACTCTTCATCATCATGTTCGCTCTCATCAGAAAATGTTCGCTCTTTTGGGTCTAAAGGAACTTTAACAGATGTTGGAGAAACAGCAGGATGTTCTAGGGCTACACGAGCTTCTTTAACTTTTCTTTCGAGGGTCGTTTGTAGCACAGAATATATTTTCGACGCTAATTTATACCCCATTTTCCCTTTAATTACAAAATTTACCGCATTTTTGATACTCTGTGCACTCCAACTCCCCCTTTCCGTTTTTCTCTTATAATTTTTCACCATCCTAAAACAATATACAATTTAAATTAGTTTTAAATGATCAAAAAGTGTCATAAAGAAATCATAATTTTCTTCGAGGGGCAAGATGGGGTATGGGCTACTCCATTTCCTACTCTCCTACTACTCCACCTCCCCTGCACATTTGAATAAAATAACATATCTTAAAAACACATAAAAAAACGGAAACAAACATGTTCTTACCTGCTGTTGTAATCATTCATAAATAAGAATAACTTTCAGTCAGTTCTAGGAAACTAATTTTGAGGAACAAAACACATGCGACATATAACAAGAAAATTACAACGAACTTGATAAAAACCGAATTTTTGGCGCTACACCGAAAACGCGTGGACTTCACAAGCCGATCACAGCGCTGACTGAGAAATGGCTGTGATTGGTCGTGCGTACGACCGTTAAGACCCAGTACCCCGTCTCGCCAGTACCCATTCACTGCAAGCCTATCATCTCTCCAAATGAACGTGGGTACCCAAGAGGTCGATCAACAACCACTAGTGTGGTCACCGACTATCGAGCCGAAGGTGTGTAGTTCAAGTCCGTCCATAGTCAAGAACAATTCCTATGCGGAAAAACTGTGCGTCAACATCAGTTGTGAATGAGAGACGATCAAAAAGTGCTGGCGAAGGCATAACACCCGCAGCATAAGATCACTTCAAAAATTCATACTCTGTGTCTGCATTTCCAATACAACACCTTAATGACATTGAAACAAAAGAGTTACTATGAACTACAACCAATGCAAATTCAATCGAATCTCTCAAATCCTATCTAGGACAATCACCCCCGTAGAATAGTGAACGAATATCTTCGACACAAACCATCTGCATCCCGTCCAGGTTGTGTGACAAACGCTCTTGAACCAGCACGAATTATAAAAAAAAAACTAGCATCAAATTATATTTCTTAAAGCTGCTGCTTTTGGTTTCGACTTTGGTTTTATCCTATAGATCAAATCCTATCTCGAAAACAGTCCGTACATGTTATTTTCAGATCTTCTATTTCCGATCCAATTAATGCCACCTCTGGAATCCCAAAAATATCTACCTCGGCACATTGATATTTATCCTTACCATTTATAATGTTAACTGTGCCGTCAAGAATTCTCGTTTTTCCGTATATGCTGATGATATGAAAATCTCCCTTCCGGTTTCTGCTCCCCTCAATCCGACCTAAACAGGCTTTAATATCATAAAAATCATCTCGTGCTCAATGTTAACAAATGTCAGCTGTCAAAGCAACGGATTGATGGATCATATAGGACAAGGCTATTACGCTACTTTTAAGCTTAACTTTTAAAAAGTGAATCAATTTCCTTGCTTCTGTGGACGTTTAATTTTTCGTAAATTTTTGTATCTCTCTGAGAATTTTACGCCCACTCCTTGAAATTTCACAATCTACTTATTTTGGTGCAGAAAGTACGCGAACACACTATTGGGCATTGGCGTTTAGCAGGCTGTCCCTTTAAGAACTAGTTAAGTTAACCACGGACGAAGCCCGTTTCAGCCACCAAAAGTGTTGATGCGGTCGGTTTAAGTCTCTCCGATCTCGGTGCGACGCCATTCTACTAAGCTCGATGCGCTGGGGATCACGGAGCGCAACATCGTGTTCGTACAGGAATTGCCGCTGCATGAAATGGGATCGAATTATGTGGATCAATGCAAATGTTAAGGCGCACCCTCTCGTGGTACAAGAAATTTGGGGTAGTAAGTCCCGGAGATCAGGTTATTGACTAACGTCATAGTTCTTACAACGTAATTTCGAAACAGCTTTATTAAAAATTATCCACCCGTACAATCCTAACCCTATTGTATATGACCTTATTAGGTTGTTAGGTGTTCTATGTATTATGTAATTTTGAACAGGACGGTACACATTTCTATATCCACTAGTGGGAAGGGCCTGAGTACAACATTGGATATACCCGCGGTTACTTTGGATTTTTTTCTCTTCAGTGACTCGATGATCATGTGGAGATCATCCGTGAACATGGTGATAGCCTCTAACTGGGGACGGCATTCACGTTATACACTTCTTGGAAAACAGCTCCCGCTATTGTCAACACTTCTCCTCAGGATCCTCAATCCCGATTACCGACGGTATATCCAATGATGTGCCCAGGGCATTTCCCATCAGTGGCTGTATGTTAGCGTACGCGGGCGATTTATTCCGTACAAATCAGGTCCATAGATCGACGTCATTGTCATTCTCTTGCAGCGTGAATTTGAAAAAGTTCAGGAGTATATGGATGACTGGAATTTAAAAATCAACTTACAAAAGTCACATTGCAAAGGAGATTGAAGCGGTGGTTCCACTGTGAACATGATGTCCCGCTCCGTGTGCCCTCCTCAGGTTCAGTAGGTCAGTTTCACGCCGAGATCGAGGTGACATTGTTCGATACTTCAGGGATCAACTTCGATTGCTAAAGTCTTCAAGGCATAGGCTGCCTGATGGGGATGTAGGGCGATACGCGGCTTGCAAATACTTGAATTAAGCGAGCATCCGTTTTATTGATACTTTTTTTTAAAACTCTTCACTTTCATTGATTCTGGTAATGTGTGTGGAGTGAATACTGATGGTGTCAAGTTTGGCTTTTTTTGTGCAACAATATTTCTTTGCTTAAGGGGTGTTTTTGTTGATTTCAAAATTTTCGATAGTCATCAAATTAAAACCAAAGACCTTTTTTGTGTGCAGCGGCATAAATTCTGATTATTTTGGATTGGCTTTTAATTCTTTTAAGGTGATCGGTGATTCCTTTTTTTCAACTGAAAGTTAATTTAAATCCACTTTCAATGGTGCCTGCTGGTAGAGAAACTGATTAAGAGATCATTCCAAGACCAACAACCAGGATCGGCACCTCGATGTTACACCAAGAAATTAAATTTAACAGCATTTAATATGTAACTCCACGGAGAGCGCTATTTTATGGTGATTATTCCCTCATGGTATGCTTTGTCATTGTTTTTCTACATTCATACTGATGACCGCATGCTAATTTGATCGACATTGTTCAAGTGAACTGCAGGTAGTGCGCGTGAAAAAAAATTCCCATGTTAAGTCAATGAGAGCGGTTTTTGGTGATTATTCCTCCGTGGTACAACATTTCAATACTATCAATTAATACATAACAATCACCACCTTAGACTCTAGCTATGTGCAAGGTCTTCGATCATATGTAATTCCAGTTAAACGTATATTAATTACTGTAGTAATGAAATTTACAGCACCTTTTCATTTCCAATCATTTCCAAAGCACCAAAGTAGAGGACAGGCCAAGAAGTGGTCGCCCGCGCGTCGTTCGTACGAGTGCGGTAGTAAAGACATTACGTTAACGAATTCGGAGAAATCCCCTTAGGAAGCAGAAGATCATGTTCAAAGAATTGGATATATCAACTAGATCCACGGGTCATCTTCTAACTCCTCAATTAAAAAAAATTAGGCTGGAAAGATGCAAGCGACTTTTGCAGTGGCACGCGGACAATGGCCATGAAAACATTCTGTTTACGGACGAGAAAATTTTTACCGTCGAAGAAGTTTTCAACAAACAAAATGACAAGATTTATGCCACTTCATCCAAGGAATCGAAAAAAATTGTTCCAAGGGTTCAACGTGGCCATCATGGTGTCACATCCCTCCATTTCTGTGAAAAGGGCGTAAAAACTGGTGCAAAGGTCTACCAAGAAGATGTGCTAGAGGGTGTTGTGATCGGTTTCACCAATACCCTTTTCAATGGACACAGATGGATCTTCCAACAGGACTCTGCTCCAGCACACAAAGCCAAAACCACGCAGGAGTGGATCAGAGTCAATATTCCTGGCTTTATAGCAGCAGAAGATTGGCCGTCGGGCAGTCCAGATCTGAATCAACTGGATTATGGTTTGTGATCAGAATTGGAGAACATGGCCTGCAAGACTACCCACAGAAATTTGCAAAGCCTTAAAACAGTATTAACCAGAGCAGCGTCCACGATCTCCATGGAAACCGTACGTGCCACAATAGCCCAAATGGCCACACCGTTTAAAAGCTTGCGTTAAAGCAAAAGGCGGTCATTCCGAACGAACCCAACGTTTTGTAATAACCAATATTGTGTTCTAATAAATGAAATAATTTTGAATACAATATGTTTATTGCTCTTTTTTTATAGCGTTTTATATTTGTAACAGAGCTTATGGCAGGACTAGGTATAGGTGCTTTAGAGTGCATTAAGTTAAGTTATGTAAGCTAGTGTTACCTATTTTTGTCTAGCGCAAGGTTGTTCTAAGAAACATGAGAAATGAATTTAATACTAAAAAGATTAAAAAAATTTAAAGCACCGTTGACAGCTTTTCTCTAAACGAGCTTTCTGGACTGGGGTGTACTCGCCGGACCTAGGCCAATCAAATAAATTTATTGTTGCGACGACGGTACACTCACTAGTTTTGTCGGTGCAGCGATAACACCAATCTGTCCCTCTGGGTTAATACCCGCTCGGGACACTTTACCATAGCGGTGCCGTAGTCGCCTTATTGATACCGTCTCCTTGACAGTACCCAGTCAGCTCCTTCTGGGAGAGAACCCGAGCTCGGATTCTGACTGGAAAGGAACCGTTGGAAATAGCGTGACGCCAAGCCCGTTTGGGTGAAAACCTGAGAGTGCAGCTATTACGCTTGACCAGACTTTTCCGGGTTAAAACCCAAATCAATGCGCTAGTCACGCGGTATTTTCCTTGGGAGTAGCTACTGATAAAAAGTTAATCAACCTCGTATGGGTTAAAAACGGAGTCGGAGTATTAATTTCCGTCGTATCAGTCTCTACTCATCCTTTATTTGCGGAGCGATAGCTTCAGCCAATGTTGGCCACGCAACTCGTTGCTCACTTGTAAGCGACGTAGTCGTAAAAGAATTGTTTTTCTTTTGTTTTTCCTGCGCAGTGTGATACCACCTTAGGATCAACACTGCTTCGTTGATGTCGCAAAGCTCCACTCTGACGGCAAGATAAGTAATGCTCTTACCTTTATTGTTTTGGTGTCTAGATATATTGTGACGGTTTCCTGTAGGTATTCTGACTTGACTTGACTCTTTGGAGACTGAAGAATGTTCATCAGCCAAGTGCGTCGGCTTTTTATAGGATTAAGTTGAAGGGCGTTGTGAATGGTAATTTTTTAGTCTTGACCATTGTTTACCCTGTTGTCGGGACCGTTACTCCAGCTATGGTTTGTTATTTTAAAATATTTTACAAATTTTATTTGATTTGTTTTGTTTTCTTTGTTATTGTTTTTTTTTTTTTTTGTTTTTGTAACTATTTTTTTGTTTAGGATGGGGTTTATAATATTGTGAAAAAAAATTATTTGCTTTTTCTTTCCTTTGGTAAAATATATCGCAAATGACATTTTTCTTCACAGCCTTCCTGTTATCCTTTTATCTTTTGCTATTAGGTACATCCAATAAATTATGTTTGTAACTGTATTGGGAATGAAACAGATGTGGTATTCTCATCTGCTGTAATGTTGTTAAGCTAAACAACTTCACGTGCTAGAGGGAACTGATAATGGACAGGTAATGATAATCCTAAAGTTCTTCGGCAGACATACATATGTACATATGCAAAATTCACATATAAATATGCACGCGGTGTTTATGTTTAATAAGAAGTGATTATTAAAAATCAGATTTACTATTCAGACTAATAGGTCAAGCTGATCAGAAATATTCGCCAAGCAAGAACAATCAAAAATACTCTCCGACTAAAATGACATGCATACATGCATATAATATGTATATACACTCATGGGATCAAGTGATCAAGAGTTCAAAAATTCATCCCGTCTCAGTCTCGAGTTCAATCTGAGAGGGCTAAGTTTATCACAGATGATTTTATAGAGAAAGACAATAACACACAAACATGCTGTTGTTGAAAAAGCAAAAAAAAAACATGAAAACTAGCTTCAAAAAATGTATGCTTGTAATTGCTATTGATAATTGATTATTGTTTTTAATAGCCAATAAGCAAACTGAGCTGCGTACGGTTAACATTACCAATTAAATGGTTCTATATTAATAGTTTCATCTGTGTGAAAATTAAATGCAAATGCACGTGGATGTAACAAATGAAAACTCAACAACTTTTTGTTGATCTCGTAAACAATAGACGTAGTCAGTGAGATTGATGACGTTTTTGAATTCGTTTCGTCAAAGCTGTAGGAAACTACTCCCTTGCCTAGTGACAAATTGTTTACCTAGAATGACAGCTTGGGATTAAAAGACCAACAATCAAGATTAAATATGTAGATGGATGAAGACATATTTCCTGCTTTTTGGTATGTACTAAAAACAAACGCATATAACAGACTTATATGTATATAAATGCAGCAAGTGCAACTTTACCATACATAGGAATGGAATGTGGGTATACCGGCTTTTCTAGGGTTTCTATTTAATAATTTGAGTTATTGGAGATGTTTCCTATTATTTAACTAAATTTATTATTGGACAATTCAATTCTTTCTTGGGGAAAAACTCAGACAATTTGCAAAAAAAAAAAAACAAATAATAAAATAAAAATAATAGGAAGCTTTTGGTTTGTGCTTGAAGCTTTATCTGTTACTAAAGTTATTCTGTAATAATAAATAGGTTTTCCACTGATAAAGGCAAGTGTAAAAATAAAGAAATAAGATGCACAAATGTTCGTTTCAAGGGAAATTAAAATTCATGTTTTTGAAACTCCTACTGCAAAATATTTCCGATCAAAACAATTTTTTGTACTTTGTACGCATAATCTTAAATTATCTAAGTACGTCAAGCACATGTCTCAGATCTACGTTTTTATATAAGTATATATATACCTTGAATATCAAACTATTTGCCAATATATATTAAGTGCCATGCATACAAATTTAATTTTTGGAATTTCATTAAAATACTTTTCCATCCATGTAAATATAGCTCCGTTTATATATAACTAACATATGTACTATCAAACACAACTATTGCATATTGTTATTTTGACTTGAGCCGAAGCCAAGGAAAATTGAGCTCAAAATACATTTATTGCAGCAAATGCTTTATTGACGCTCACAATATCGATAAAATATTGTACATATTCCTAAGTCACCCAAACTCGTTTAGTCGAACCTCAGTTCCATGTATTATGTATATGTATATATTTCTATATGCATTTATATGTAAATGAAATATTCTCTCGAGAAAAATAATTGTGACCAGAATTGGCAAAAAATTCTAAACTCTTTCCGCCCAATATCTTTAGTTAATAATAAGAGAGAGAGCTTTTAACAGTTAACACTAGTATATGCTAGCATAAGGCAACCAAAAAAAAAAAAAAAAAACTGATAAGTAAGAAAAGAATCCGAAGCTGGTTCACTGATAGAAGATATTAGAACAAGTTCACCAATTGAAGTGCTCGTTAAACGTACATTGTTGGATCATTTGTGTTCCGATCTTCTTGGAGTTCACATCAATCTGTTGTGACTTAATTCATTCGGTGTGATTGTTGTTTTATCTGGTGTCCTGTTTAAAATACTTAAAATTAATTCAAGTAAAATGAATTCCCTTAAGAAGATCCCTATTCGTTCGGTAAGATTAATATTTTAATTTTCAAGAACTATAGTAACAAATAACGATTGCCTCTATATGTGTTTAATAATAATCTTGTGTGTGTGGGTTTCAACATTGAGTTTTGAATTATTTTGTAGATTGCCAGTGCCCTTCAGCGTCAACAATGCGCTGCATACTCCGAAGGAGGAAAAAGGCTACCTCTGACTGTTTTAACTGAGGATGAAAGAGTGATGAAAGAAACAGGTAATTTTTCAAAGGTGATCTACGTAGTATACATATATATGTGCATACATTTCGGAACGTAAATTAATACGTGTCGATTTTGATCAATTGATCCGATAAAAAAATGCCTCAGAAAGGATTAAAATTATTTTGTTGCCTTTTTTATACTTTTGCCCTGCAATTATTCACTTTTAGGATTGATATGTGAATTATAATTATATAAAAAAGTTAATTTCCTATATACATATGCCATGTTTGTATGTAGATACGTATATGTATACGTTTCTCGCTATTTTAAATTTTATCCTAAAAACTGAATATTAGAAAAAAATAATAACCATGAATAGTCTACCCAATTGTGGTTGCGTGTGGTTAATAGTTCAAATCATGTCAATTGATCATAGTTTGATATACATACGTACGTGCACGCTATTGTTTTAAGTTTTGACTTTCATCCCTCTTGGGGGTTGAGATAAATATTAATAACATGTCGGTTGTTTAGTTTTTCTAGTTTACTGCAATATGAAGTATTTAATATGATTCAATATTTTCAATATAAATTTTGCGATAAAAAAATTATTGTTCGTCGTGTTGAAGAGACGTACATATATTATTTCAAAAATCTTTTTCTGAGCTGGCTTTAACAAAATTTTCGTTAAAATATTGTAATTAACCTCAAAAGAAAAAAATTACTTACTATGACGTAAAGACACCTACTATTTAAAAGCATTAAGTAGCAACTATGTTAGTTAACCGTGTAGACTCACCATGTAATATAATATATTTTTCTATACATTATTATCGCCAACACACGGGGAAAAGCACCCATAGTAAAAAAAAAACAAACAGGCTGATAATGAAGATAGCTTTTCTGTGCAAACCCAGAAGTCCACACCCCCAAAATGAAATAGTGGTTATATAACATTACTGACACGTCAATTGTATCGTACACATGTACAATTTCGTATTGTATGTATGGATGCTTCAAACAGCTATGGGCTTAAAAGCCACCGAAGAGCTTTTTCTTAATACAATGCCATGGTTCTTATTCCCCGCATGATCATTCGTACATACACATATGTATGCATGTATGTATATGAATGCATGAAGATTCCTTTTCTTTGTTGCATTTGCTCTCTTAATATATGTAGTTCAGCTAAAGGAACACCAGAGATAAGAGAATGCTCAAACAAGTTGAATCCGATATTTGCATTGGAAGAAAGATCTTTTTTTCTTTTCTTTCTTATCTCTGTTAGGTAATGAATTTAGACAATTTAGACAACGTGGGGCTAATATACAATTTATTGTTTTTCATTTATTGTACATTTATACAGTGGCTCACAGTCGAAATGGCCCACTCGTGACCAAATATTTGTTGTCAAAACAATTCAATGAAATACGCAAAACGGAAAACGAGAATGCATGTTTGCCCATTAGGTACATATATGCTTAATTGAAAAGAATAAAAATTAAGTATTTTAGTAGATGGTCGTGGTGCAATCACCGATTGTTGAGCTGAAGCCCTGTAGTTCAAGTACGTCCATAGTCAAGAACAATTCCTATATGGAAAAACTGTGCCACAACATCAGTTGTTAACGAGAGATGATCAGAAAGTGCTGACGATCAACACTCGCAGGATAAGATCACTTAAAAAATTCATACTCTGTGTGCATTTCCAATATAACACCTTAATGACATTGAAACAAAAGAGTTACTATGAACTACAACCAACGCAAATTCAATCGAATCTCTCAAATCCTACATAGGACAACCACCCCCGGAGAGTAGTGAACGAACATCTTCGACACAAACCATCTGCACCCCGTCCAGGTTGTGTGACAAACACCATAAGAGCGTAACTTTTGAACTTGCACGAATTATAAAAAAAAAATGTTTAGTATTATTGTAAAGGTACTCTCATATTCTGTTAGAGTTTTTTGGCAAGGATCTTTTTCAATTGGGCTTGTGCTTGTGTTGACCTTTCCATCTGATAGAAAAATATTATATTTGCTCGTTTTTCCGTGACGAGAATTCGTTCATTATTCCTCTGGCTAACGAATGCCTTCTTTCTTGCGATTCTTCCATTTAATCCAACCTTACAGTCTCTTTCGAATTGTCTCTTAGTTTTGGATTATTATTGGAGTTGTTAGCAATCCAACTTGCTTGCAAGCGTTTTTTTTTTTTTTGAGCTAATTTTTACTTTATTAACCACTCTTTTCTCTTTTTGGAACCTTCGAATAACATTCTTACAGTTCCCAGGCCGTATTAACAGTTTTTGAAATACAATGTCTTTGATTTTTCCCGCCATGCTCAATTATAATTAATTGCCGAATTTCAATTGATGTACGAGTAGGATCATTTCCATGTAAATGAATAAAATATGCAGGGAAACATTACTATGGGATCGAATTAGTTCTCCTTTTATTACGAGTATATATAATTTTTATTTTGTTGTTTTATTACAGAAATATTATGAACTTTTATAAACATGTAATAACTTATTTTTTGAATTTCGAAAGTTGAGCCATTTTGACTGTAAGCCATATGGTATCTTTTTATCCTAATTGTCCAATATATGAACAATAAATAAAAGTATTCATTTTATGTATACATAGATACTTACTTGATCTAAAAACAACAAACTATAAATATCTTATCGACCTAATGATTAACTTATATTAATTTTAAAAAAAGTATTCATTTATAAATGGTAATATTTCACTTACCCTTGGTCTGTATATTCTTTCTTTGTTCTTGATTATTTTGATAAATTTAGATGCCGTACTGAATCGTTGGGCCTATTTTAAGAAAACAACCGTCGACCTGATATTTTACCTTCATATTCACTTCTACTTGTAGATTGTATTGAATGCTGTAAGCTTAGCAACATCATAGTTTTGAGGGCATACTTTTGGGGTTAAATAGGCCGAGGAAGGTTTTTATTGTGGAAGATAGAACATTTCATAACCTGTAAAAATGGATATTTCCACGATTTATTTCGATTAAAACTTTTATTATCTATTATTTGTTATTTAAACATCACAAATGTAACGAAATAGGAGTACGTTCGGGCTATTTTGCACCGAGAAAAAAAAAACAATATTGAAATCAAAATTTAATAAATAAATTCAGTAAATAAAAGCAATTCAATGAATTGATTAGTGCGGGGGATCACTTGCACAATCTCCTAATCACCAGAAACTAATCACTCACTAATAAATCTTGTTCCGAAAATGCAAATGGTATATTCCTTTTAATATTATAAATACAGCAAATTTATAAAAACCAGAGCCAATTAAGTAACGGGTCCGCCAAATAATTTTTTTTTTTTGAAAATGCTATAAAAAAAACTACTGAATATTTTCTCAAATTTCTTTTTTTATTTGAAAGTACAATCCTTCCGGTTAATAATGGAAAATAATTTCATTCAAATGGCTGCCTCGGCTGGCCATGCAGTAGCCTACACGATCGGTCCAATTTTTAAGCACATTATCGATTGTGTGCAGCTGTATTTCACCAATGGCTTCACGAATATTGTCCTTTAAAGCGTCAATTGTCTCTGGCTTGTCAAATAATAGTCCAACGGTGTCAAATCGCAGCTCCGAGGTGGCCAAACGACATCAGCTCTGCGGCTGATAATGCGATTTTCAAAAACAGGGCGCAAAACATCGAGTGTAGCTTCGGCTGTGTGGCACGTAGCGCCTTCCTGTTGAAACCAAATGTTGCCAATATCCTCCTCTTCAATTTTTGTGAACAAAAATTCGTTCAACATGGCCCGATAATGATCGCCATTGACTGTAACGGCCACTCCTTGCTCATTTTCGAAGAAAAATGGCCCAATTATGCCTCTGGACCAAAATCCGCACCAAACAGTGGCTCGTTTTGGGTGCACCGGTTTTTCAATGTATGCGTGCGGGTTTTCTGTGCCCCAAATGCGACAATTTTGCTTGTTTACATACCCCCCAAGATCAAAATGAGCTTCATCTGAAAAGATGATTTTTTTGGCAAAATCGGCATCTTCTGTAAGTCGATCGCAGGCCCACTTAGCGAAGCCAAAACGCATTGGATGGTCAGTTGGCTTCAACTCCTGAACCAATTGGACTTTGTATGGCGTCATACCAAGGTCTTTATGCAAAATTTGTCTCAATGATGTCTCCGAAACGTTCAATTGTTGAGAACGACGGTGAATTGATGTTGATGGCGCTTCACGCACACTTTCTGCCGCAGCAGCAATATTCTCGGGTGTACGCACTAGTTTTGGCTTTTCACGCTTTGGTTTATCGATGAGGATGCCAGTTTCTTTCACTTTTTTCACAAGATAACGAACATACGGAGCTGACGGTACTTCTCTTCTTCCAAAATCCGTACGCAATTTTCGCACACATTCTGCAACATTACCATGATTTTCAAAGTAATGTCGCAATATTTCCCAGCGTTGTTCAAGCGTATACACAACCATATTCGTTCAGCGGAAGGATAAAACTAATTATCTGTCAAATCAGACATGAGCTAAGTGTTACCATTCACGAAATAAGCACTACTTGAAAAAAAAAACGTCAGATGGCGGACCCTGTACTTTCATGAATAAATTTGCTAACTGCGTACTTGGAATTATACGATAGAAATTTGCACAAATATCCAAGGCAACAACAATTTTTTTTAATATACAGACAAACTTTTCATTAGGTTTAGCTCTATTTTTACGAATTACTTCCGAATTACCACTTCTCATCCTTTGTCACAACCAAATGTCGTTTTGTCCTTCGTTGCTCGCAAGTGAAAAAAATTGCCTTTCAACATTTCTCGGTTTTAATTCATGAGGAACCCGATTGCCTTGCTTCTGAATAACTCCTATGGATTTTAGTCGTACAGAAATTGATTACTGAGTTACTCACTCAGCTTGACTCAGATCTTCATCAAGTATTGCCTAGAATTCTCATTCTTCGATTTTTTTGGGTTGCCTCACGCGAGACGTATCTTTAACGCGGAAATCATCAGAAGTGCTTCAGCTTTATTGATCTAAACTGAATATTATTGACAGTTGTCTGACTCATCTGAAACCACCGAAATCAGTTGTCACTATTAAACATTACGACAGCTAGTGCCATTTAAAATAAGTATCTAAAGTTAATTACAAAATTTCAAACCTACTTGGATACAGTGGTTCGCTTTAGGAAAATATTAGCATCTGTGTAATTATTAGCCCTGATTCGACAACGGTAAAAGTAAAAATAAAAATAATTTCCTGTGATGTGTGGCTGGTGGTGTAATGGTTTGTTATTCCTGTGGAAGGTTATTCAGCAGTCGAACCGGTATCCTAAAATGTTTTCGAAACGTGGTATTAATAAATTCAGTCCCCTGCGTGTCAGGTAATTAGAACATTTACAACAGCTTACGCTACAAAGTTTTAAAAAATTCCATTACTTAAGGTTTGTATTATACCTTGCCAGATATAGCAGGAAGGCTAGGGACACACTTCTATATTTCGGAATATTACGAATAATCCGAATAATATGTATATATCTAATACATTAAAACTACTTTTATTTCACGGTTACAATCAGAGTTGAGACAAGAATACATATCAATTATTATATAAGTGAAAAAAGGGAGTAACAAGTTTTAACCAAGTGGCAATTTGTTCTTATTAGCAATGAATACGACGACGATATCAGCCCTCGCAAACCAAAATAACTACAGCGTGCGCCATCTCATATGGGTCGAAGTAAATTTCAAATAACTTCAACAATTCTCAACCGATTTTGAAAATTCAAAAACTTTTATTCAATTTAGACCTTTACAATTTATTCTGATTAATTTTTGGAAACAACTTCAATTAAATGACCGCCTTTATTGCCGATGCAAAAATGGGCTCGTTTTCGCGCATTCTCCATGACATTTTCGAGCATTTCGGTCGAAATTTCTGCGATTTCCGCACGAATGTTTCTTTTGAGCTGTTCTATTGTCTTCGGGCTATTATCATATACTTCTCTTTTCAAGTATCCCCAAAGAAAAAAATTCTGGAGGAATCAAATCCGGCGATCTCGGAAGCCAGTCAATATCGCCCTTTTTTGACACCAATCTTCCAGGGAATTTCTTACGCAAAAGGTTCATTGTTTTGTTTCTCAGTATGGCATGTCGCGCCGTCTTGTTGAAACCAAAAGTGAAATAAGCCTTTTTTACGCATTTCTGGGACCATATCATGCTCTACAAATTGGGTGTACCCCAGGGTTCGGTACTGGGACCAATCCTGAAACTAATTTACATTAACTCGCTATTTCTACTTGACTTTAAAGGCAAACCTACTGCATTTGGCGACGACGTGGGTTTTTCCTATGGTTGCAACAGTCCCTTGGATTTGATCTCTGACATTAACTGGGACCTTTGTTTACTGCGCAACTGGTTTGACCAACATAACTTGGTAATAAGTAAAAAAAACTAAAATAATGCACTTTAATTTGACAGCATTAAACCTCGATGCTAATGTCTATTTTAATTCATCAGATTGCCAGAGATATACGTTGTCCATCTGCAATTGTACCCTTGCTCCGTCTGTTCTCTCTTTTTGTAATGACTTAAGCTGCAGCGATAACTGCTTCTTAATCGAAAACATTGACGAGTTTAAATATCTAGGGCTTACCATTGACTATAAAATGACTAAGAAATATTTTCGAAGCACAATTAGACATTTTTTTCCCTTCTTTTTTCTTTCTTTTCTTTCTTTTGTATTTTAGTTATTAATTTATCTTAAGTCTCAAGATGCTGTCATTGTTTTATATTATTCTATAGACTGTGCAAATTACACATGTGTTTTCCTTAATATTTTGTCACCCCCTATTTTGTCTTATTTATATTGTATTTTATTTTTGTAAAGTGGCATTCGACACTATTTATTACTTGTAATTAAATACAGGATGTCACCTTATGCAAATAATAAATAAATAAATAAAAAAAATATAATGGGCCAACATCCACCGATATCGATTGCCATACACTGTATCGCCAACTTTGAAGAAATACGGTCCAATGATGATTTTAGCGCATACACCGGCCCAAACAGTAACTTTTTGATCATATAGTGGCTCTTCGTGAATAATGTGAGGATTTTCGGTGCCAGAAGTGACAATTTTGTTTATTAACTGAGCCAGAGAGCGTAAAATGTGCCTCATCGGTGATCAAGATTTGCTGCCAGAACTCCGGCTCAGCATTAGTCATTGCAACGAAATTTTGTGCGTATGCAACGACATTTTGAGTTATCTGCACTTTGTAATGAAATAAGTGAAGATCATCCTTTAAAATTCTCCGCAAAGTGGTCCCACTGCCTAACTGCTGCGAACGGCGCCGATATGACAAACTTGGGTCTTCTTGAACACTGGCCTTCACAGACTAAATATATGAGTTTGAACGCCGCGGATGTGGCCTAGGTTGCTCACGAGGGCTTGCCACAGAACCAAATAGAAAAAAAATTTGGGAGCAACACGATCACGATATTTTGCATGATACGCACGTTGAGTTAGCACAATCGAGCGTCCATTTTTAATGAACATTGAAACTGTTTCCGCGCGTTCTGTTGGTGTGAAGCGATTCATGGTTAAAATTGAACTGAATTGAAGTTTCCAAAATGTTATGACATATGAAAATTGTTGAAGTTATTCGAAGTTTACATCGACCCATATGAGATGGCGCACTCTGTACTTTCTAAGCTTACCGAGACACAGTATCACGGCAGTTAAGACGCTATTGAGTTAATAAGACTTTGGCGATATATTGAATAATGTGACCGTTTAGAATAAGGGCAGGATAATCATTTTCATGATTTTTAAAAGATTTTAAGGCTCAAGCCTTATTTTGTTAGAATACGACCAGGGGTAAACATTTACAAGATCCTCATTTTTACAGGCTACACAAGAAGAATGGAAGCCCATAGACTGACGTAGATAAATGAGGACACGTCCCCGTACAATCTAGTCTGGAAGATCATTTATGAACTTATAAAATAGTAGAAATTTTAGAAATTATGCAAGAAGTCCCGATGATACAGTGTTAAAATCATTTTTTTTTTTAAATTTAGTCAGCAAAATTGAATGGTCAATATAGTCAAGAAGAACCATATACACAAATCTGTAGTTACTCTGACAACTGCCAGCGTTTAGATACCTTTATAATTGATTAGCCATAATAGAACTTAACTGGAAAACATCGTAAATTGATTAGCCCGAAATCTGACGGAATTGACGAGTCAGGTTTTTTCCGGCATTGGGACAAATGTAACTTCTTTCCAAACTTTGAAAATTTAGACGACACACAATCAGGGCCAGTCACATTCGATTTAATACTAGGAATCGTATCATGAACATCAACTGACTGGATACATCCAAAACTAAAGCCTTCACTTGAGCTCCCTAAGCTCGTCGGTAGTATAGCTGGGGTCGCAGAGAGAAGTGCAAAAATTGAGTTCATTATATTTGGGCAAAAATAAAATTCGGCTGTATTCTTCTTGCCAGTCACTCTGAGGTGTTTCAAATTCTTCCATTATTTTCTAGGGCTTTTTTTAAGATTAAGTTTTTTTCCAAAGTATGTGCCCTTTTGTAGAAACGTATTATAGCAACTGTTTTGTTCCGAACAACTATATACTGGCACCGATTATAAAGCTTAAATAAAAATAAAGTTTTACAAATTAAAAAAAAAACGTGAATCTGCTATTTAATAATTTTCTTGTACCATGGGCTTGAGGCATTTAATAATCTATTAAAAACACAATAATTTCCTTATCTGGAGGTAAGGAATACAGTCTTTGTAAGTTAGTAAGATAAAAGCCTCAATCGTCTTAGCTAGCAATGCACATCATCAAAACGAGGAACAAGTCGAGTGAATCGACACAATTGAACAACTTAATCAATAAAGCATCCTAATACGAATAAGCCAAACTTTGTCCACACTGGACTTTCTCAATCCGTGTTTATTTAAAAGTTATTAGAATAAAAAAAAAGTATAATAATAAAGTATGCAATAAACTTATGTATGTATATTTATTACAGTTGCGAAGTTGGCGAAGGAAACAATCGCGCCATTAGTGAAGAAAATGGACGATGAGCATCTTTTCGATCCATCAGTGGTTAAAGCTGTTTTCGATAATGGTCTCATGGGCATGGAGATCGATCCCGAGCTTGGTGGTACCGGTTGCAATTTCTTGACCACAATTTTGGTAGTAGAAGAGCTATCGAAAGTCGATCCTGCTGTTGCTGCACTTGTAGACATTCATAATACACTTGTGAATTCATTAATGATTAAAGTTGGCAATAAGGAGCAGAAGGAAAAGTATCTACCGAAACTCGCTCAAGAATATGTAAGTGAATGAGTTGTTTAATTTACCAGCTTGGATGTTAAATTTTTATTTTTAAAGCCTGGCAGTTTTGCATTGACCGAACCAACTGCCGGATCCGATGCTTTTGGACTTAAGACTGTCGCCAAGAAAGACGGAAATCACTATGTTATTAATGGGACAAAAATGTGGATCTCCAATTCAGATATTGCTGGTTTGTTCTTAGTGTTTGCTAATGCCAAACCCGAAGATGTAAGTGAATAGCAATATCCATAAACAATATATTTTCGGGTTTTAATAAATATGTAATTTATAGGGCTACAGAGGGATCACTACCTTTATTGTTGAACGTGATACACCTGGTCTCAATGTGGCGAAGAAGGAAGACAAACTGGGAATCCGCGCATCAGGCACGTGTGTGGTTAACTTCGAAGATGTCCGTATTCCAGAAGAAAATCTTTTAGGCGAATTTGGCAAAGGATACAAATATGCAGCTGGTTTCTTGAATGAAGGCCGTATCGGTATCGCTGCTCAGATGATTGGTCTAGCTCAAGGCTGTTTTGATCATACCATTCCATACTTGTTGGAGCGTAAACAATTCGGGAAGGAAATCTTCGATTTCCAATCTATGCAGCATCAAATCGCTACCGTAGCAACTGAAATTGATGCTGCGCGTCTATTGACCTATAATGCTGCTCGCTTGGTCGAACATGGTGCTCCATTTACCAAGGAAGCGGCCATGGCCAAATACTTTGCATCTGAAGTCGCTCAACGTGCAACTATTAAATGCATCGACTGGATGGGTGGTGTTGGCTTCACACGCGACTTCCCACAAGAAAAATATTATCGTGATGTTAAGATTGGAGCGATCTACGAGGGAACCACCAACATGCAGTTGAGCACTATTGCTAAGGCTATCAGAAAGGAATATTCATCGTAGATAACTTGAACCTTGCAATATTAAGTGTTGATTGTGATAACAGAAGCTTGTAAATATTTATATCTCTTTTATCGTAACAGATACAAACAGTGCATTTACTAGTGTAGGAAATATTTGTATAGTTGATCTGGTTTTTAAACATTTTATTATTTGATCGTTTTTTATATAAATAAAAAAAAATATAAAAGCGTTCTCTCAAGATTATCTCAAGAGTGTTATTAACAAATATATATATGTATATATATATATTTTTTTCAAATATAATAATGACTTAGATCACGAAAGTAAAGAAAAGAAAACAGAAAAGTTGTACCGATTTAAGCTGGCTGCCACCTTTTAATTAAGTGGTGATAAGAACAGATCTAATCTGCTGCTTTTATTAATATTCGACCTTCTATTTAAGTTGAGGAATATTAGCGTGTGTATCAGTGATGTTAAAATACACATACGTGTTAACAAGTAAGATAAAAATATCAGATTAACCGTTTTAACCATTACATGAAAGTGGAAGTTATTGTGTTTAACCGAAAGAGGAAATTGTCCTTATTCCCAACGTGCACTGACGTAACATAATCGACAAATATACATTTGGAATGTGGGTAATAATCAATGATGATGGGATATTGGCCCAAGTGAATGGTAAACAATCTAATCTTTTATACTGTCAATAATTTGCTTTTAAACTGAACTATTTTAAAAACTGACCAGTATAAGTACTCAAGTACTAATGCTATGGCAACACGTACGTGTAAGAGAAAAATCGCCTCTTTAATTCTCTCGATTTTAACTCAAGAAAGACTGCTGATTAGAACAGGTGAAAATAACATCGTGCGGCGTGAATTCTGGTGTTGCCATTATACGTTAAATATGCTGAGTAAGTATTTCAGAGATGTACAGGTAGTGCTAAATTTCGGTTAAAAAAAGGAATAATATAATTTTTGTCTTGTCGAATCTAGACGGAAATGAGAATTTTATTTTGTTTAGAGAAATATTTTAAAATATACTAGGGGTGATCCAAAAAGTAATGATAATGGGTTCCAGTCCGCATAAAAGTCCACTAGCTTATATACCCACTACGTTAGCGTAAATAAAGTTGTAATTATTTTATTTCATGCATCTATTGGGTGCAATGTTTTTTTCTTACCTGCCAAGCCATATGGCTTATCTGCAGGAGGTTATCTCTCAAATTCAATTTATTTCATTGCTATCATCCGAAGGACTGTAATTTTAATGAGTGTATCAAGTTCACGTTGATTACAATTACTTATTAATACATTTTTTTTTAGTTTTGAAGAAAAAGTTAAAAACATTTAAAGTTTAAAATGAGGTATTCACAGGTTTTAAATAAAGATCTAGTTATGGTTTCTAGGAAATATTACTTTACTCTCTTTTTTCTTAAATTAAGCTGATTTAAATTTCGCAGATTATTTAGGATGATTGGTATGGTGTACATCAGCTGACACTTGCCGTATATGCTGTTGAATGGTAGAAGGTGGTACATCCTCTCTGCTCGTCTTCTGGTGTTTAAGTTTTGATTGATTGGATTGATTGGATTGATTCGGAACTCTCATCGTCATAGTACTCCAACGCTGCTGTCATGTTAAATGTCTGCTTCACCGTGAGAATTCTCAGTCTGCCATCTACGAGGGTGGTCCTATAAGTACTTAGCCCCACCAAAATCGCAAAAGCCTACTGTCGTGTAGCGCATTCTAGTAGACGGCTACTGTCGAAATTTCAGCCGGATCGGACTCGTAGTTTTGTTTTGACCGCGTGTGGAAGCGGGAGTGTCCGCGGTTGAAGGTGCGCGAGATAGCTAAGACAGTAGGCATTTCAAAAGATCGCGTGGGTCATATCCTGCATGAAATTTTGGGCATGAGAAGGCTGTCGGGCAACAAGCACAACCGTGAGACCACTTCAGAGCAGTGTTTGACGCTGTTTAAGCGCAATCCGAAGGAGTTTCTGTCTCGTTTCGTGACAGTCGACGAAACATGGTTCCACTGGTACATGCCAGAGACCAAGAAACAGTCGAAACAGTGGACTTCACCCGGCGGACGTGCTCCGAAGAAGGCGAAGACTGTCCCATTGGCCGGAAAGGTGATGGCCATCGTTTTCTGGGATTCACAAGGTGTGATCCACATCGACTACCTGGAGAAGGGCAAAACGGTCACAGGGCTGTACTATGCCAAATTATTGGGCCGATTCGAGGCCGAATTGAAGAAAAAACGGCCCCACTTGGCGAAGAAAAAAGTGCTCTTCCACCATGAAAACGCACCGGCTCACACTTCCGCCCTCCCGACGGCCAAATTGGTCGAATTGGGCTACCAACTGCTGCCCCATTAACCGTATTCCCCAGAATTGGCCCCGTGCGATTTCTTTTTGTTTCCAAACTTGAAAAAGTCACTCGCCGGGCAGAAATTTCAGTCGAATGAGGAGGTCATCGCCGCCACGGAGACGTAAAACGTATTTTTCAGACGGGTTAAAGAAGTTGGAGCATCGCCGGGTCAAGTGTATCGAGCTAAAAGGAGACTATAATGAATAATAACTCGCCATTTCTCCAAAATTTTTGTTTTTCTTTTGTAGGCTAAGTACTTATCGGACCACCCTCGTATGCTGCTTTTTCCCGAAAGTAATTTTAACGCCTTGTTTTGAATATCTTGCAGCTTCGCGATGCGTGTATCTGCAGTATCTCCCCACGCTAGTATGCCATATTTCAACCTTGACTCCCAGTTTTTGCACGCAGTTTCAGGACTTATGCTTCAGGCAAGCCAATGCAAACAGGGATCTTTTCAGCTTCTTCCGCAGATCGTTTTGATGCGGTTCCCATGTAAAATGGCTGTCGATCGTTATACCAAGATATTTGGTATCCACGACATCAATAACCTAACAGTTTCTTGGGTCGGTGCAGTTGAGTGTTTTAATATTTATTTCTGATTTTGGATATTGTGGGCTACGAATATGCAATCATTTTATTTTTGCTGCATTATCGTGACACCATTTCCTTGCTTCGCCAAACTCTGCCTGCATCATTCTGGTTGCTTTTACGATAGATTTGTGGCAAACAACAATCGCCGTGTCATCTGCATATGCGAAGGGAGAGCCCATCTTAGATTTTGGTAGTTCGTTAATATATAATATGTACAATAAAGGACCAGGTTTAGAGCCCTGTGGGACTCCATACTGCGCTGTATTGACTTTGCTGCCGTAGCCTTTGATTTCCACGCGAAATGTTCTCGTTCTGAGATAGTCTCTCAACCAATCTACCAGTTTCCCTCTTATTCATATTCTTTGTATTACATCGATAAGGTGATGGTGGTCGAGGGTATCGAATGTTTTGCTAAAGTCTTAGAAAAACACTAAGACGTAGTGACTTTTGTTGAGGATTAATTAATTAAGTTTTTGGAATGCCAAGAAGTCGATTGATGCTTTTTTCCTTCAGGAACCCGTACTGATTCTTGTTTATTAGCTTATGCTTTTCAATAAATTCCCATATTCGATCAGTGATGATTTGCTCTAAGATTTTTTCTATCACCGGCAATTGGGCAATAGTTTGAAATCTCGTCTCTCTCTAACAAGTACCTCTTTGATCTTCTTAGCACTTTGGCCGTATTAAAGCTCATATTGGTAAGGTTCGTAATTATGGGCGAAAAGATATCCGCATTTGATGTTATATCTATTGCCTAATACCATCTATCCCAGGTGCCTTTTGAATAATTAAGTGAGCTAAAAAGATTTGCTACTTCTGCATATCTTATACCAAATAGACTGTGTCCCGTAAAAATGTGTTTTGGTGGCTGGATGTTACTTTGCTACGTACGTGAATTATTGATGCTGCCTGCTGTGAAAATGAGTTCGCAAAATTATCTGCCAAACCGATAACATTCGTATTGGGTGAGAAACTTTTTTCAGAATTGCTTCGTCTAACGACGGTTTCCTTCGTCCAAGTACTTCATTAATTAGCGCCCATTTTTTTTCGGATGACATATCACTTGCTCGAACTTTCTTTTGTAGCATTGCTTCCGGCTTCTACATATTTTTTTGTTGACTTGGTTTTTGTATTCGGTTTCGTATGTTATGTTGGTTCGATATAATCGATCTATCTCTTTGCAGCTCTCAACGATGTTCCTTGCAATCCAATCGGGACTTTTTTTTTTGAGTTTTCTCCTTATAGATGATTGTCGAGTTTTTGTATATATCGCCCATTTTTTTAGCTAGTACATCAAAAAGGGTTTCGGTGCCCATTTCTGCTAACATCGGGGTCCAGTCGGAAGCTCTAACCAATTCATTCACTGGTCTAGTTCTAATATACGATCTTGATGGCAGGGCATCTTGTTGTATACGCATGGTAAATACCATAGATAGTGCTGTAGTGATCTGATATATTACTTTGAATTGTAGCCGAAAATATTATATCAAACAGATCTTCTTCGATATCGACGTTTCCTTCTCCATCCTTTATCATATAAAAATAATTTGATCACACATATTTACACAGTTAAGTCAATTGCATTTGATTTTGTTCATATCAGTCATGCACAATCATATAAATAGAACACGATTCCCTAGAGGTACAGTTATTTGAATACGAAGCGTCGAAGGAATGCTCGTAACATCAGGCCTAAACAGCGACCTGGTGATACCATTGGGGGACTTTGCTGCTCCATATTCCATAGTAGCAAGGTGGACCAAGACGTTTGAAAGCTAGGCAGAAGATGAACATCGTGAAGGGCGCTCGTCCAAATCTTTCACTGAAGAAAAAAGTCGAAAATGTTGTGTTGGCAGATTGAAAAGTGACCATCAGGAATATAACTGAGTTCACAGGGATCTCTTAAGCCAGCATTCAAAGTCTCCTACCGAATTTATTGCATATAATAAAGGTCTCTGCGCGTTGGGTGGAGAGAATGTGAACCGAAAAAGCGATCGACATTTCGAGGGTGATTCTCGAGCAGATAATGACGAGACCTGGATCCACCATTTTGATCCTAAATCGAATAATTATGGTGGAATACTTGAATTAGAGAGCCATTTCGGAATCTTATTACGCAGACCAAATAAGAAGATTGTACAAGGTCATTAAAGAAAACAGTCGTGGCAAACGAGTTGGAGTGCTGTTTCACCAAGACAACGCACCGGCTTACGAAGCCGTAGTTGCGATGACTTCCATTTGAGAAACGGGATTCGAACTGCTCAAATAGGCGCTTTATGCACCAGATCTGCCTCCCTATGACTTCTACCTCTTTCCTTGGCTAAAGGAACACATCCGAGATAAGAAATTTGAAGACGATAACAGCTATGGCCGCTGTTGAGGCGTTTTGGGAGGGTTACGCCATCACTTTTTTTTCTAAGGGAATTCTGGACTTAGAAAAAAAATTGGAATAAGTGCACTGACTTATTAGGAGACTATGCAGAAAGACAAATCATTTTTTAACCATAATAACGATGTTTTATTTTCAGTATCATTACTTTTGGATCATTCCTCGTATATACATATCTAGTACGAGGGTAAGGCAAACGTACATGTGTGTACAGATGCGTTGTCTTGGCGAAAGATGATTTTTTTCTTCTTCGTCAGGACTCTTCTCGCGAATATCGGCATCCAACTCCAGGAGGTAGGAGTATCATTCGCCTGTAAATGCTTTGGCTTTTGCAAGGTAATCAAATAACAGGATCCTTTTCGCATCTGAAAACATGTTGGCAATGACCTCTATGGCAGATATAGTACAATCGACTTCGCTCTCTTTGGCGCTGACTGCTGACGGAATCGCTGCACAAAATCGATCGGATCCCTATTAAATCGGTTCATAAATTGCTGCAAAAGCCATTTGCACATTTGTTTTTGATCGGTATTCAGCTAATGCGGCACCCTTTCTGATTCTTTGTGCAAGATGTTTCGCATACTTTCTTTTAATATCCCCACAGCCTCAGCTATCTCATAATCTTTACACGTCTTCGTTCCACGCGATATCATGCACTTTTCAATGGTTTCCGGTGTAGTAGCAGGTGTAGTAGTAGATGTAGCAGTACTACGCACGTGAGAAGGCAAATCGTCTCTACACACATTTTAAAGAACCTGGTGGCGAAGGCGGATTTCAAGCATCGAAACTTTGGCTGCTTTGCATAAAAATTATTGGAGAAACTGCAGCTGCAGATACAGACGCAGCAGGATGCCAAACAAAACATTTACAGTTAGTGCAAATAGTCTGCAAATAAACTATTTAACTTTTATTGTATCGTCTTGAGTAATTTTATGCCATTCCTAAGCAGCTTTTCTTTGAATATGTTTTTGGACGATATGTTATGTTGACACATACGCCGGTCCAGCAACTCCCACAAATGTTCGATGAAAATCAAATCTGGTGATTGCGGGGGTGTATGCAACTGTTTCGGAACAATATATGTATGTACATTAGCAAGAGCTTAACAATGTAAGCAGCATGCATATGATCGTTACCTTGCTGATAGATAAAATGATCACCCAATCCGAGTTTGTTGGCACTTTTACGGAGGTTTTTTTTCAATAATATTCAAATACTGGAAATCTACATTTCTATTGCACTTTCAATAAACTCCTAAAGTTTTCTTTATTCCAATCAGTTATTGGTTTTCAGAAGATTCTCCAAAAAAAAAGAATTATAACACTGTTTCTCACAATCCAAGTGATTGACTGAACTAAAGACGTAAATGTAAAATTAAGTTGTAGCGAGAAAAAAAACGGTAGTGGATATGCTCGCAAAAAAGACTGAATAAAAATGGTTGTACGCAGAATGTTTGTGCGAGGGTTTTTGTGGTACCTTCCAATAATTGGCGCCACTTGAGTTCTTGAATGTGAAAGATGAAATGACTGTTACAATTCGATAAAAAGAAGATCTAGAAATCTTTCTACATCGAAATAGTTAAGCTTTGAATATAAATGTATACGTTGCAGTTTTTTTTCTAAAATGTGAGGTAATGTACGTAGACATTTTGCACTGACTGTAAGTACATATGTATATTCAAGAGTGAAAAGTTCGCCCCTGGTTTTAATGCAGCAAAAGATAGAGTTACGTTACTGCTACGTTGGAATGCATCGGGTGATTGTTTAATTAATACACTAATATTTTACAAATCGCTGAATTAATATAACCTTCCAGTGTTTTGGTGTTCAAATAAGAAAGCGTGGTTACAAGTGCGACTGATTCCTAAATTGTTTTGCTTCTGAAGTTGATGTTTAATTAAAGCAAAAGTATTTATACTTTAACTTTCAAGTACTTTCAAGTACTTTCAAGTATCTTAAGTACTCTCAAGTATCTCAAGTACTTTCAACAACTTGCCAGTATTCAAGTACTTGCAAAAACATAAATATATTTTATTTTAAATATTTACAAAAATGGCAAATATTTCATCATTATATTGTTTGACCAATAAAAAACAAACCAATAAAACCCATTACAGTGACTGTTCTTCCTGCTTCACAAATTACATGTCATATTAAGTATACTTTTGCTCTGTTTCTTATTCCAAATACATACTTTGGAATGGTACAGTCTAGGATCTAAGTCAACACATCAGGTCATAATTTGCTCTCCGCTACTGATGTTGTTAACTTCCCAGTGGGAAGTTCTTGTAATGGGGCCGATTTTGTGAATCCCAAATTTTGACATATCTCCACGTTTCAAGGTCACCAGAATCCAAATCCAACATTTTTATAGAGATGTCCGTGTATGTGCGTATGTGTGTTCGTATTCATTTTTTTCGTCTCGATTATCTTGAGAACCAAAGATGATATTAACATGGGACTAGATACATTAGACGCGTGATTACATAACAAAGAACTGAAAGAATTTTCAGCGAAATCGGTCCAGCCGTTTTTTTTTTTAACGACAAATCCAAGAAAAAGGCAAAAAACAAGCTGAATTTTAAAATGAATGAAGTGTATAATTTATTCATGAACATTGTTGATAATAATTGAATATTGTTGATAACAATTGAATTTTGTGAATAACAATCGAATATTGTAAATAATAATTGAATACATTTGAAAAAAGTTTAATATTGTTTGTAACAGTTGGATATTGTTGATAACGTTTAGAGAATAGGGTCGATAAATTTTTGTTTATAATAAAACAAAGTTTTAATAGTTCAAATATCCACTGTTCGGGAAAGGTAACAACTTTTTATTCAGCACCACTTCAACTATATGGTTCCGCATAATGGGTACATCATATGGCATTTGCTCTTCCGGTAACTTATCGTAACATAACACTGTTGCAAAATATATTGCGAATGCCCCACAATCTATACCATTGCTCTGTTCCTAAACCTTATGAAATATATGTATACCTTTTTTTAAATCTATACAGAGCATTCAAAAAATCGATTTGGTCATTTTCCAAGTAATTCTTATTTAAACTGTCGTAGATGTGGACATTGCCATTACCGTCATATTTTGTACAAATCCAGTGACCTATAATGTTAACACCAATTTGACCGCTATAAATGATCTGAATATTAATCTCAGATTTGGGTATTACTTGTAAATTACGTAGAAACGCGCCGACGTAACCTACATCCTGTGCGAAATTATGTACCCGTTGAGCTTTGAGTTTTCTGTTCATTATTTCATGGAATAAATTGATATGTTTGTCGGACAAATAAAATTCACTATGAGCCACTTCTTGACATTCTGCGATCGGAATATCAAAATCATATGGTACGTCATTATCATCGGTATTATCGTAAATATTGTTCATATCATTTTGAACACCAGAATGAATACTATTTCCATTAGTTTCTTTGTGATTTATATCATCATTATCAACATCTATAGGAATTAAATCTTTGATATTGTCATTGTAAGTGTCCATGCCAACATAGCTACTAATGATAATTTCATCGCAATTTTTGTTTTCATCTGTACTGTTAACACTAGTGCTACAATGATTGTTAGAATTTTTTCTATTGAAACTGTTATTATAAATAGCATATATTGGCTTATGTGAAATATGATTCATAAACTCCACATTGTATGTTGGAAACATTGGAGAAAATGACATCTATTTGAGTATTTAATGACGTAGTAATACTGTCTGGCGGCAATTGTGTTAATAATTTATATTTTTTTAAATAATTGATCAAAAAATTATTTTTTTTTGTCACCTTGATTAATGATATCGTAGTTGAAATCTCCAATTAATATAAAAAGACTATCAGAAGGTAATTTTTGTATAATATCATCGATAGCTCCTTCGAACATGGTCGTTGTTGTTTTAGGAGATTTGTACCCACTAATTAAATACCAATTATCTACTTTCATTGTAAATAGCTGTGCATGTCCCTTATTGCTGTAAAGATGCTTTGACGATAATATTGTAGATTGTACGCTATTTTTTACATAGCATATTAGTCCATGATTGTTTTTATTGCGATCAATTCTCAAAACAATATTGAAATTATCAATGTCTATTTTATCGCTACCAGTAGTTCGAGACTCACTGAAAATTAATATATCCGCGCGCAGATACCATTCATCTGCAATTATGTAGGTTAAGTTCTTTCTTAATGTACTGACATTTTGATAACATACTTTTGTGGCTACTACGCTCTCTAAATTATTGTACGACAATTTTAACATTTTTTTAGATCTCAGACGTTCTAATTCAATAAGTGCTGAGTTTACAACTTTTGAATTTTTTGGAATATTTGATAATTTAAATTTACCAATTATAAATAGTCCACTCAATTTAGTGACACGGCTGAGAGCAACATATAACATCGATAAAGTTCGCCTCTCCTGCGCCGGAAAATCTATACATATTTTGTCATATGTTTCATCTTTTCGTCTTTCTTTCAATCGTTGAACATTTTTCAGATTTCCGAAGCCTCTAAAATCGTCATCACTACGTAATGATGCCATGCGTTTTTGAGTGCTCATTGTTTCGAGTTCTCTGTATTCATCGTCTTTACGTAAGTCAGAGACTCATTAGAGATTTTTCAGATTCTCAAAACTTCGATAACCTCCATCACTTCGTAGCGACGCCATAAGTTGTTGATTTTTTTCTCTTTCATGTTCTCTGTAATCAACTACGGTTAAAATTATAAAAGAAAATATTGAATAAATTTAAAATTATACAATAATAATAATAAAAAATAATAAAAAAAAAAAATTGTTCTTTAATTCGTCTCACTGGGAAGTTAGTCGTGTGGACTTTACGGTTCACACCTTGACCACATTTTTGTTCTTGTAACTACGGAAGTCTACCAGACATTGCATCCGTCTGATAAGCATTTCTGTTGTTGTTGTAGGTGGCGGGCAAATCTTGTAACTCGCGCGACCCATCGCGATAGCTCTCTGACTGGCGGAATGATTTCGTATGTTTATGTTTTTTATTATTTTAAATTATAACAGTATTAGGAAGCAATAAAATTAATGCTATCTTATGATTCTAAAAGTTTTTTGTTTTGAAGTACTTGGAAGTACTGCAGTACTGCTCAAGTACTTTGAAGTACTGCAGTACTGTTCAAGTACTTGGAAGTTCTCTCAAGTACTTAGAAGTCTCTCTCAAGTACTTCTTAATATATATTTTAACATAATACTTAAGTATTTTAGCAGCAAATACTGGTACTTGACTAAAATCAAGTACCAGTACCATGTACTGAAATACAAGTACAAGTACCTGTTAAAATACTGGTACTGGTACTGGTACTTGATTTCATACAGCCCTAGGTGAAACCAATGTTCTCTGATCGCCAATGATCGATATTATTTCAAAGGTAGAAGTGATGAAGCAGGGCTAATCGAAACCTTCTCCTAAAAAATTGTCATCCAAGACAGCGCTCTTCGCATCAACTGACTGTTCATAATAAAAGTTCATTGTCTGATTGCTCAAGAGCTCCAGTTCCTAGGGTGTCCCCCCGATTCGCCGAATCCCATTTCGCCGAAAATTTTCCATGTCCCATTTGACCGAAAGAAATATCAAGATTTAATCCTCAAAAATGTTTATATCCCATTTTGCCGAAATTGAAGTAAACAAAAAGATTAGTGGTTAAAGAAAATTGTAAAAACAAAAAGATTAGTTGTCAGTAAGTCCTCGGCAGTATAGTGGTTAGTATCACAAAATTTCTACGAGAGCCATTGAATGGATCACATCTTCTCGAGGATTTTCTTTCCGAATCGACAAAAGAGCCAATAATGGTAGAAGTTATTGGAAATGTTCTTATTATCCAAAATGTTCAGTGACTTTAGTAACAAATGATGAAAGCTTCTGGTCAACGAAAGGAGTCCATCATCACCCGCCACAAGATTTTGAAATTGAAAGAAGAAAAATAGTGAATCAAATGAAAGAAAAGGTGATGACAAATCCATTGGAAGCGATCCCAAAGGTATTCCTCGGTAGTATAGTGGTTAGTATTAAAATATTTTTTATCAGCTTCACCGCGATATGGGAAGACAAGTCACATTGAATCAAAGAACTGAAGAGAATGACATCGTCGAACAAGCAGTTCCTTCTTATGGAAGTATAAAGTCTTCTCTTTATAGAACGAAAGCTAATGTCTTCCCGAAAAACCCAAACAATCGAAATGAAATAAAAATCGAACCGCCTTCGCGTCGCACATTAGATAATCGGCAGAACTTTTCATTATATGAATCGTCAGGAGGTAAGTATTTTATACCAATACTAACCACTATACTACCGCGGATTTTCTTTAGAAGACAAAATATTGATTTTTGGAACGAATGCCACAATTAAAAGATTGTGCAAGGCTGATAAAGTATATCTTGATGGTACAATCAAGTCATCACCTGTTCTGTTCTCACAATTGTATACTTTTCATACGAAAATTTGTGAGAAAATGTGTACAAAGGTAATTGTTACCGCACAGTATAATTTAGAGATGTGATATTACAATATCTTTCTTCTAAAGCATTGTATATGTATATGTGAAAAAAGTAGAAAGAAATAATTAAGGTAATTACAGTAACTTGGAGGAAAATACGAAGAAAAACCTCCAATGAAATATCCTTTCCAGCAATATTCGCACTTTTGCCATCAAAAACAACAGAAACCTATAGAAAACTTATTAGAGGAGTCAAAACAATTTCTTCAAATATGAATATGGTTTTCTTACCTCAAGAAGTGCTCATGGATTTTGAAATTGCAGTAAAGAATGCAATTGAAGCTGAGTTCCGGCAAGGTACTCGTATTCGTGGATGCCATTTCCACTTCGCTCAAAGCATTTGGCGAAAGGTATTCCTCCGTAGTATAGTGGTTAGTATTAAATTCTTACATTTCAGGTTCAATCTGTGGGACTCTCCACTTAATATAAAGACAACCAATCATTCAAAAAATTTGTTCGAAGAATAATTGCTCTAGGACTTGCGCCTTATGATGAAATTTATAACCTTTGGCTAGAATTTCAAGACGCAGTCCTTTCATTTGAAGACGATTTATTGAATCAAAAATTGACTGAATTTGTAGACTATTTTGTTGATACTTGGCTCGATGATTCGTCGCTTTTTCATAGAAGCATATGCAATCATAGTGATAACCCTTCATCTCGGGCAAATAATGATGTCGAAGGTTGGCATAATAAACTCAATCGTTACGTAAACAAGGTAATCTTCGGTAGTATAGTGGTTAGTATTAAAAAAACTCGTCCAAATCTCTTTGAACTGATTCAAACACTTCGAAATGAGGAACACCACAATGAAAATGAAATTCGCGCTTTGATTCGAGGTGAAACATCGGTTAAAACAAAGAAAGTCTACCGTAACTTAGAGAATCGCTACAAACATTTGAAATATCAATTAGATAACGGTGAGATAACTCCACTTCATTTCATTGATTCAATTATTTACCACATTGTATTGATTTGATTGAATAAATAAATTTGATTCTTTAAAATTTCAATCTTCATTATTGTTTCTAATCCGTTCGGCGAGATGGGATTAGGCGAAAAAACTTTCGGTGAATCGGGATTCGGCGAAATGGGATTCGGCGAAATGGGATTCGGCGAATCGGGGGTGAACCGTTCCTAGATGTCATTCTGATTTTTTCTCCGAAATATTTTATTTATTTGCGGGATCATATCCGCGCTGCTGGAATTTGCAGCACGAATTCTCTTGTCCCAATGCAAACACGCAGATATTCGGTAATATCTACTAGATCAAATGTTGAAGATTTTTAATTAGTAACTTCAGTTTGGGCCTTCGAGTTTTGTTTGTGGGTAATCCGCTTGTTCAAGAGTTTGAGTCTTGTCAGAAGTCTACTTTTTTGTCTGTGTTGTCGTGATACCGTTGGCATGGCATCGCATTGTCCGTCGTCTACTTAATTTTATCCCCTATTTGTTTAAGTATCTGTCAATCTCATCGCTTAACAGGTTCCTATAGAATGGTGGAAAGGAGGCAAGCCAAGGAATTGGCAATGCGTCTTACTGTAGTCGTAGATGGGCGTTTGGACATTATCTGCCATCTCTGATACTGTGATTCTTGATTCTGCAGAATTCCATTAGTATTGGGTATGTTGTTTCCCCAATCGCTATGCTTGGCGTTTAAATGGCCGGCCAATATTTTCTATCGAGTTTAGGCAAAGACATCGAAAAAGTTCGATAAAAATATTAGGTTTTGGTGATTCAGGAATGCATACATTGCAGGCCTCTAGCACTTCTATACTTCACCGCTATATATAATTTTATGTTTGAAATTTTTTTCGATGAAGATCGCAACTCTTCCGTCAAGCGTGGGTCGGTCTCTTCGAATTATTTTATAAGAATTGTGCCGGATTTTGTGCTTCTGGTTTAGATTTGTTTTGCTAACTTAAAGAATATTGGGGCTTTCGTTCTGCAAAACGTTGAAAAGTATGGTTCTTTGCTCGATTGTAGGTGCGCTAAGCCGTCGAAACGTTGTTGAGGAAGTCTGTACGAGGGTGTTTTTGTTCCATTGGTAGCGAATGCAGCTCTCATTTTGTACACTTCCTTTTAATTTCTCTCGGTTAACCGACGAAATTTCGAACAATCATATCTAGTATTTATGCTATGATTCCTGGAGTGGATGCACTTTTTGGACGTCCTTCACGTAGGTAATCTTAAAGACTTGAACAAGATGGCGCAAAATAAATCACCCTATCGAAGAAGTTATAATTTTTGCAAATGCCATCATACGTCAATCGTATTTGACATTTGTGAACTAGACATCCGCAGTATACAAACAGATAAGCAATGGCTATACTCCGCAAACATTCCGACGATTAGCTACTCTACTCGAATAGACATGGTCTCCTATGCAGGGCAAGGCCACCACCAGACTGGTAGTTCGGCCGCCAAAGAAACATTAACCAGACGACGGGCCAAGCAATTGGGCATCACCAGGGGACTACAGCGAATTTCAGTGAAACACTTACACATGTTCCCGTACAAAGTGGAAACAGTGCATCAGTTAATGCCTGCTGACCGTTAGTCGCGTGTGGATTACTGTCAAGCTATCTTTAATCTCAACAACGAAGAGGACGATTTTGTGTCGAAAATCATCATGACATCCACTCAAATCCACTGTATGGTGCGGCGTTCACGCGGGAAGAGTGATTAGGCCGCATTTATTTGAGGATGCCATCAGCAACACGGCCATTGTTACTGGCGAACGTTACCATGATAAACGACTTCTTACTCTCGGAATTGGATGAGCGGGATTTAATGAACATGTGATTTCAACCAGATGGTGCAACCGCACACACAGCACGAGCCACAATGGGTATTGTGAAGAAAGCATTACCTATTCGCGTAATTCTCGTTTTGGCTGAAATCACATGTTCTCGTTTTGGCGATTTGGCATGGCCAGCAAGATCACCCAATTTAACCATCCCAGGCCTCTTTCTTTGGGGCTACCTGAAGCTGTGGGCTTATGCCAACAAACCTCAGACAATCGCAGGAGAATATTGAACAGGAATGCGAACAGTTATCACCGGAAATCTTGCGAAAAGTCATGGAAAATGCGATTAAACGGGTACAAATGTGTATCAACATTGGTGGCAGCCACTGGACGGATATCACCTTTTCCACCTAACAAAAAAAAAATGTTGAAGTCTAAATAAAGATTTCCATTTCCATATTTAGTAAAAGAGTAATTCAAAAACAAAATTGGGTAATAAACCACCTTGTATGACCACTTTTAAATGCAACAACTTAACGTTCTGCTGTTCGAATCGAAGGTGAAGAGTTTGTATACACTTGTAACAATTGTTCATAAATCTTAAAAAAAAACTGCGGCACGTCCACTTAGAACAGCTGTAAATATATATAATTAACAGATCTGCATAAAACTTCACTTGAAAAGTAATATCATTAAAAAAAAACAATGAACCTTATAGCGCCACTTCTTATCAATCGGCAAAACGTATTGAAACAACTAAATACAAACAGTTGTTGTCAATAAAAATATATTTTTTTTTTCAAGTGTCAGTTTAGTTGTTTTTAATTCAATCTGAAAATCCGATAGGAGATATCGAAAGGTAATATTTTTAGTACTCATAAAATAAAGATGGCCACACTATAGTACCTCAGTCCAAGTGCTTTTATCTGTCAGTGCGTTCTCTTATTTCTCAACATTCTCCCATACTCACATGTCTACAATTCAGCCATTTACTGAAGCAATATCTACCTTTGTTTACCAAAATCGAAACTCTTTCATTCAGCATTCTCTTTCCTCTTTTTTTTTTGGAAAACACTTTAATTTATCACTGATTCAGTGCCGTCCTTATCGATTCAAAGTGCATGTGTCGTATTCGTATAAATACACTTCTATTCGCTGAACTTCCAGACTGGACACGGTGCGAGAGATGGCTAGGTGTTTCGTTTTAAATTTTAAACCAAGTTATAATTGATACGTTCCTATTTAAATTTTATTCGTTATTTTACCTTACATTTAAGTGCTCATTCAAGTGGTTAAAGTAAAAGTTCAATTTTGGTTTTTTGTAAATAAAATACGAGAAGCAATATTACGATATAGAACAAGTATCCGCAAACAAGTTAATTTAATTTGTTTTTTATTTATAAACGAATCGAGTTGATTTTAATTGGAAAGCAAAAGTAAAATTGTAAAATCAATGTATTGAATTAGCGTTTTTTTTCGTCGTGGAAACAAATCAGAAATGTAAGTTAAAAATGGAAAAAATAAGTCTTTTCCTAAATAAATAATATATAACACCGGAATGGCCTAGTTAATAGGAAAAATCGATCTCTTTCCCTTGTGTGCCTCTAATCAGATTATTTAACATTGTAAATGCTGTAATGCTTCAGCGTGGTATTTTCATTCACGACCGGTGGGATTCAGGTACACGTTCGGATATTATTTTAAAAGGACACGTGCTCATTAATAAAAAATATTTTTTCTTTGAAATATCGGGTTTATTACAATAAAGTAAATCTATGCGATGCGAGTATTTCGAGATTCTCTTAATGGTAGCTTACTCTTTAATGCGGATATTTGCAGATGATTTTTTAGAAAATTGGCCATCGCACGTGAGGGAGTCCTGGTTACAAATATTGAACTGTTTCATTATGTAGTTTAGTTTTAGAGTAGTTTAGTTACTGTGTTTCAAGTTAAAGGTCACTGAAATAGTAGAACAAAGTTCATAAATGATGCCTGTCGTTATTAACTAAATACGTTTTTTACATGTTTAAAAAGGGTTAAATTTTAATAGCTGTACCGTGAGAAAATGACATACACCTGCTTAAAGAGCGTGACTGTATGGCGAGGGCACTAATTTTGATTTTACTATTTAATGACGCGTAATGATGCATGAAATGTAGATTTTAATAAAAAGATATCGATTGAGCAGTTGGTAAATTATAGAATATTTATTTTGTGTACATTATTTCTATCAGCAGAAGCTACAAATTATAGGTGCATAATTTTATATATTTGGTATAATTTTGTTTTTTTAAAGATCAGGGAATTAAAAAAGGACAGCCAGTACGTATGTATGTGGTAATATGTTTTTGCAAATTTTAGAATTACTGTCTATCATACGTACATATAGTTTAATTTTCGGAAAGCGTTACAGGGAACAAATTAAATAAAATTAATTTCTGCCATTTGTCTATGGAAATTAAAAGTTAAGTGACCAACTGTCGCCCAACTCGCTAAAATATAGTGGCACATTGATTTAATGCAGATGAAGTCAGTTCTTTATTTAAGCAGGGATTTCGAACGACAACGAATATTTTGAGAAGAAGTTCAGAAGAAGTTAATAGAAACAAGATATTACTTATCGGAAAAACGAAAAGTACTATGACGAAAGCACAAAACAAACAATTTAGGACGCGAAAATGCAATCCCAAAAAAAGAAAAAAAAAAATTAAAAAGAGTGGCAGATTGTCATTAGTCTACAAAAATTATAGAAACAAAATAAGATTTTTTTTTGAAAATAGCTTATTTTATAGAAAATGATTTATATTGTGTTAATACTTGGTCGCTTCGTCTTTGTCTTTCATATCTTCGTCCCATTGAGTTAAAATCGGCAGGTATTGCGTGTCACGCACATTGGATACCTACCCAAAATTTTTCTTTATTTCCGGCTCGGGTCTCCCTGATCTTTCTCTTCAGAATACCACAAATAGATCTTCTTCATTACCGGCCATTTGAACTCGGAAGTTCAGGGCCCCGCTGACTAAGTCTCCCTATCATGTGTGAGTTCCTTCCATGTTTCGTGGCTCTGTCTCATCTCTTAGATCCATCCTTATATTGTATGTTTTCTGCAAATGTTAATTGCAAATAAGCTCAATTGTTAATTCCCAAAATATATTATTAGATTTGGTATTTGTAAATGTTAACGAAGTAAAATCGATTGTTTCGGAAGCTCCATTACCACTTCTTACCGATTCAATTTATCATAAGCAATTGCTAATAGAATTTGATTTATATTCTTACAATAAGGGAGATACAAGTTAGCTCTTTAAATTTTTTAAAATCTTATTTCACTGGCTTGAATAATTATTTTAATTCCTTTAATTGGGATTCGGAATTTGAAAATCTATGTCTACAAGACATGTATAATAATTTTATTGGTAAATTGAATGCTTGTTCCAAGCACTATGGGGAGGAAGATGTTCAAGGCTCCATGGTATAACCGCCAACTTTTTCATTTAAAAAAATCTAAAAAATAAAGCATAAAAAAGATTCAAAAGAACAGGAAACAGTACGGATAAAGATACCTTCTGTATACTCCGGAAAGATTTTATTGTTTTAAGTACACTACTGTACAATAACTACGAGGGTGGTACTTAACCTCACCGCCAGATGGCGCCAGTATCGCAAGAGCAACTTACTATCGTGTAGTACATTCTAGTAAACGGCTGCTGTCGAAATTTCAGCCGGATTGGACTCGTAGTTTTGTTTTGACCGCGTGTGGAAGCGAGTGTCCGCGGATTTTAGAAAAATGGAAAAAGAGCAATATCGGTCGGTGATTCGATTCTTGTTTTTAGAAGGGAAATCGCGCAACGAAATAAAAGAGCGTTTGGATGCTGTGTACCGTGACTCTTCTCGTTCGATGGCGACCATCAAAAATTGGTTTAAAGAGTTTCAACGTGGTCGCACGTCGGTTTTTGATGAGCCGCCTGCAGGTATCCCGAAAACGGCTACCACGGAGAATAACGTGACTAAAATCCACGATCTCGTATTGACAGACCGCCGATTGAAGGTGCACGAGATAGCTGAGACAGTAGGCATTTCAAAAGATTGCGTGGGTCATATCCTGCATGAAATTTTGGGCGTGAGAAAGCTGTCGGCGCGACAGCGGTGCCGCGTTTGCTCACTCCAGACAACAAGCGCAACCGTGAGACCACTTCAGAGCAGTGTTTGACACTGTTTAAGCGCAATCCGAAGGAGTTTCTGCGTCGTTTCGTGACAGTCGACGAAACATGGATCCACTGGTACACACCAGAGACCAAGGAATAGTCGAAACAGTGGACTTCACCCGGCGAACGTGCTCCGAAGAAGGCAAAGACTGTCCCATCCGCCGGAAAGGTGATGGCCAACGTTTTTTTGGGATTCACAAGATGTGATCCACATCGACTACCTGGAGAAGGGCAAAACGGTCACAGGGCTGTACTATGCCAAATTATTGGGCCGATTCGACGCCGAATTGAAGAAAAAACGGACCCACTTGGCGAAGAAAAAAGTGCTCTTCCACCATGATAACGCACCGGCTCACACCTCCGCCCTCGCCACGGCAAAATTGGTCGAATTGGGCTACGAACTGCTGCTATATTTTCAAATGCGTTGGAATTTTGAGCCTTCATATAAAGCTAGATGCCAGTTATTAGGCATTTTGACGCTCAAATCAAGAAGGTATACACATGATATTATGTTTGTGGGTGACATCTTGTGTTCCCGTATTATAAGTCCCGTACTTTTGTCTATGTTTCCAATTTATGCTCCTGAGATACCGCTTAGGAATCGCCACATTGGGCATCAAAGAAACTATGGTCAGAATGAACCAATTACAAGATCTCTAAGATCATATCCTACACATATCTCAAATGTTTTCGTCGAAATCATTCCTACTTTAACTTGTCCTTTGTTTCCCTTTAGGTATACGTGTTAGTTGCGCTAACTTTTTCGAAATTCGCAGACTTACAGGGACGTGATACATTTATTTTCATACAGATAGTTGGTGTACCATGGTGTATTTAACAGTTTATCGCAATCCGTCCCTCTGTATGCTTTAATGTCTAGTACGTTGGTATGGGATCTTCTGTCTATCAGAAAATTATAAATTTGGCTCGTGTGTTACTTCATCTGGTGATATCCATGTAACCTTGTGTATTTTATTGTGTTTGATAGTAGTAGTTTTCACGATCATATTTTTTGAGCTGGCGAAGATTATTGTCCTAAGACCATTATCGTATAATGACACACGGAGCCCATCTTCTCCTATTGTTGACCTACATACATATATACTGCTTCTTTTCCTACTTTCGCGTTGCAGACCGCAAGTAAAATTTTGATGTTGAAGGATGAGAAACTATCAAATATTTCATCCATTGTTTCATAAAACGCGTCCTTTACCTCTTCATTCCTATCTTCCGTAGGAGAGTGTACGTTCAGAAATACATAGTTATAGCGGGGACCCGGTTTTTGGCAATCGACATTTGGTTGTTGTGAAGTACCACGTCCATTATGCTCTGATTAATTTTATTGCTGGTGAAGAAGCTAAGATTGTGGGTATCCGTCCCGTCACAAACTAAAGGATATCTGTCTTTAATGGTTAATCTGTTTGAAAGTAGATCTTCTTGTACCGCTGCAATGTCCGATTTATACTTACTAATTTATTGAGTGCTGTCTGGAAAACACTTGGTCTGTACAAGCTTCCATACGTTCCACGAGCCTATCCTTAATTTTTGTGAATTTCCTTTTATGCATAGTTCCCACCCAGACATTCGATCGGGGAACTAGTGTACCTTACCTTCTACCCAAGGAAGACCTGCCATATTTAACACTACGGTGGGTCAATGACTTTGGATGTTGTTTTGAGTGTGGTATTGTTATGACGTATTGGTGTAGTGATGTGAGTTTGGGTAGTGCAGAGTCATCAGCTCTGCGCCAACCTGTGCTATTTTTTGCATGCGGCAGAGGTCTATAAGGAATCTAGTCGCCTCTTATGACTCGCACTTTATCCGCAAGGATGTAAACGTGTTCAATGGTATTAATAAAAGGAGACTGCGATCTCCAGACTGTAATATTGACCTTATGTTGCCGAAACCATTCCTTGGCCAATTTCGGAATGTGCTTACGGTCGTTGTCCTGCATGAACTCCCATTTGAGAGGAATTTTCCATGGTGTTGCTTATTGGTGGAAATAACCCTTTTGTCAATATTATTTTTGCTCAAGTGGGGAACTTTTCAGGCACTTTTTTCTGCTTCAATTAATCAGTTTCTAATGATCCAATTCAGTTTTTTTGGTCTTTTGATCGATTTTTTTCTATAGCCGTATAACGTCGAATAACGGGGTTGTTTTATGTTTTTTTTGGCCCTCGTTTCTACCTTAGGACTTGAATGAAGGGCCCTTAAAACCTTTTTCTTCGAACACTTCATAATTTTCGCTATTTCATCTATGATTTTGTCATTTCTTCTTTATTTTTATATCAAATAACCCTCAGAATTCGAACAATGGCGTCCAAGACGAATTATATTTTATGATAACACTAAAACCCAAATAAATCAATTGGCAACTTTACTCTATTAAACTCTTCTTAAAGATTTGAATAATTGATATAAACTATGTAAATGCTTTCGTTTCTATTACAATACTTTTTCCAGGCAAAATTTTCCTTTCGCTCGTATTTTTTCCTGCTATACGAAAACAAAAAATTGATAAGAGCCGATCACTACATTTGTTCAAAGTACTGTTAATTAGAGAGTGTAATGACAGCTCAATGTTGTTCAAAATGTTGTTTCTATTATTCTTTCCAACAATGTATTTCTTGCATACATTTTTTCGATCTGTGTACGTAGATTCACGTCTTTGTGAGCCTTGTACTAGTAATCTGCCTTTAAATTTCCTTAACCTCCATTCTTTACATGTTTCTGTTTAGTAAGTGCTGGTTGAATTAAAACAGATAAACTGTAATAAGCACCCTGCTGTTGATCAACTTGTATCTATTGTCTTAAAGGAACAAGTCTTGAAGTTGAAGAAGTTGTAGAGTGTTATACCTTCATATCAACATGGGGTCGTTGGCAGCAAATAGACAAGCACGAACCTTTTGAATTACTACATATATGGCACTTTGCCTCAAAAAGTGCTTTCAATATGACGCGACGAAATGACGCAATTTACACTGATTTCTCGACAGTATTCAAAAGAGCAGGTGACCACATCTAGACTATCGATGCTTGGATTTCACTCTAGAAAGTTGAAATGGCTAAAATCACACCTTTCGGATAGAGTTCAATTTGTCTGTATAAATAGCTTCTTCTCCAATCTTATAAAAGTAGTCCTTCAAGGCTTCCAAAACACAATGCTGTCTACTGTCACTTAAGCTAACCATCAATAATCAGCCATTATCCTTGAATGGTGCTTGCGTCGATGAGGCTTTCCACCCTTGGTATGTGTGTAAATAAAACTCTTAGTTGGAATGATTCGAGGTCGCCAAGAACGCTGCGAAATGTCAAACGATGCAAGAAATATTTAACCTCCTCTGATTTGGCTTCAATTCACAAGGCCCACATCCGACCTAAGCTTGAGTACAAACTTCCAAGTGCTACATACATATCTGATCTGGTGCCGCCAAGACCTCTCTGCATCTGCTAAATAGAATACAAAAGCGAACGATAAAACTCATAGGAGACAACAATATCGCGAAGTCGATCTACTCACTCGAACATCGATGTAATGTCCCTTCTCTCTCTCTGCTTAGTCGTTATTTTAACAAACAATGCTCAAGTGAGCTAGCCAATCGCATTCCTCCCCTTAAAGAATTTAACCGCAATACACGTCTCGCCCGGAATCAGTTCACCCTCTTCGGCCGCACAGTCAAATTTAGAGGCTCGTTTTTTAGCCGAACTACACGAATGCGGAATGCTCTTCCCAGTTCAATTTTTTCCACTCATTACAATCCACAAACATTTAAAACCAATGTACTTCTTTTCCTCTCTCCCTCTATACCTTCGGTCCGGGCTGTATCTTGACATTTAAGGCTACCCTTAAATGCGCCAATTATATAAGAAAAAAAAGTCATCTGGGCCCTCTTCTTTTTTTGTTGCTTGTCAATGACATACCCAATGTGTTCCGATACTCTCCATGGCTTATGTATGCTGACGATTTAAATGTCTAGTTTTCTGTGAGGTCTGTTTTCCACTGCTGGCTTATACAAAAAGATTTATATGACTCTCTGGGGTACCAGGATTGGACTGAAAATACAAAGTTCCAAGTGCTAAGGCTTAACTTTTTGTTGTTAGTCGAGCTGAATGAGGCATGTATATTCTATTGCCGCTTAAAAAAGTAAAGGAGTTTAAAGATCCTGCTGCTATCTCTGACTCTAAGCTTAGTTTTTTGAGACATATTGACTATGTAGTTAATAAATCTAGTTCTATTTTTAGTTTCGTTAATAGAAACTCAAAAGGCTTTAGCGGTCATTTTAACCTCAAGAATCTTTACTTCTCTTATGTTCGTTCATTATTAGAATATGGCTGCATTATATGCGATATTTTTTGTCCTAACCAACGTACCAGAATATAAAGAATTCAATGACGCTGGAACATCAGTATGTCTTACAACATACGATACTTGAGATTCACTTATTGGTGTCCATTCTTTATAAGTTCGTCGTAAATATTTTGGTATTGGTTTCAAGACACATTCTTGATAATCAGATTGATTGTCTCCTTCTCATCAATGGCATACATTTTTATTGTCTCACGCGAATTTTTGATTATCATAGACTAAACTCTATGATCTCAGTGAGCCTGTTACTTGTTGCTTAAAGCTAGCAAATACGATTTGTAAGAGCATTCATTTTAATTTATATCGAAGCAGATAGGCTTTCAAAAGAATTTCTGATTGTTTAGTCAGTAGTCTTACTCTACTTGACGAAGTCAATAAAATTGTTGAACGGCCGTCACACTCATATAGAGTGAACTTGCAGATAGGATAGAAAGAACTTCGTCTTTCTTAAGCTTGTTGGCAGTTATTTTACGAACTGCTAATAAACTAAAACCCGTAAAAGGTTTTCTACTTCCATTTCCTTCATGGCCAATTGGAGTTTAACAGTTTTGCTCTGTCTTAAAGATTTGGCCAATATCAGACAAATACTTCATGCGACTATAGCCATCTAATCATGCGAATAAAGGGCCCCTTCGTTCGTATATGCCATCTTGTTTGCTCGCAATAAGTATAATTATTCTACATTCGTAAGCTTTTACAATACAATATGTCAATTTGTAACATAAGTATTATCTACGTGTTTTTTCCGGCATTCCGTATTAGTATTTGGAATACATTGCTCATTCAGTCTGCACGTTTCATTGCCTTAAAATTAATGTAGGTAAACATTTTTAATTGAATTTTGAAATTAATTAGTCGGAAGAGCATATTCGGCATATTTTATCGGTTTTGTTTCAGAAATATCAGAATGGAAGGGGAGATCACGTGCCGGCGTTGACTTGTAAAGTAAAGAATGGTAATTTTGACCAAAAGAATGAACCTCGTTCGGGTAGGGCAGAACAGCTAGACGTTGAGCGCCTCAAGTCCACGTCGAAAGAAATCCCACTGTTACGGTAAGGGAACTCGAAAGCGAACTCAACTTCCACCTAACACAAATGGGAAAAGTCATAAAGCTAGGAAAATGGGTGTCACCCCACCTATCGCAAAATAATCTTTTTTTTTTTTGGGAGGAAGGGGAGATCTTCGAAAGATACTGATGATCCGAGTAATCAGTATGTCGCCTCTCTCCCTCCCTCCCTTCCACATGATTGCAATCTAGTCACTTGGACTAATAAGTAATTTTATGCTGATTTAATTTGTATTTTGTCATTTCAGGAGTTCCGCCCATCAGCGTCTTCTAGCAGATATTAAGATGCGTTCTATTTTTTTTTTGTTTATATTAAGCATACGTCCGGGCAATTACATATGTATGTACATTTCTTAATGTGAATGGCCCCTTTTATTTAGACCAATTCAAATGGCTTTGTCCTTTTGAGTCTTCTCACTATATTTGCATTGTCTAAAAGTTGCACTGCCTCTGTTTTTGTGTGCATTTGAAGTCTTGATTGGTGCTTTCGTGCATTTTTCTGTACCTCAACCATGACCAATTCCACTCCCAAGTCCTTGTGGAGGTCCTTTCTTCTTATGTACCATGGTGCATTTACGATTTTCCTTAGTCCTTTAGTTTGGAATCTCTGTACGATGTTTACATTGCTCTTTTTGGTACAACCCCATGGACATATGGTAGTCAATATGTCCATATTGACTTCAGGGATTGCTTATATAATAAAAGCTTATTATAGACTGATAGTGAATCTAGGCAATTTAGAAAACACCAAGGTGAGCCTAGGGACACATATACCACCATTAAACTGCCCCACAAGTGTATATGCAAATCAGTGGGTTGACACGACTGGAGATCACCGGTGTTGTAAGAGTAAGATCAACAAAAAAATCTGGAGCATGCCAGTTTCACAAAAAAAAAAAGCCCGGCCCCAAAAACAAATGCAAAAACACCAGCATTTGATTGGCCTCAGCGATGAAGTAATCCTAAACCGGGAAGCCTGCCGCTACTTTCTGAGGTCAAACCGGCGGACCGCACAAGCGGACCAGTAGGAATGCAGTTAAGTGGGAAGGTTATGTTCCTACACTTCTGACCATAACAACCCCGGAAAAAGGAAAAGAAGAAGAAGATAGACTGATAGTGAAGAGATCTTTCCTATCAGCCAATACATTTTTCTGTATTTTATTTCTAACTAGCTGACCCGACAGACGTCATTCTGTCTAAGCCACATATGTTCGATTGGATGAGGAAAATGTAATTTTAAACAAACGTATCTATCTGGAATATAAAAAAATGAACCAATATATTGTTGGTCAATAATTCAATCAAATTGATCAAGCAATCAAAAAAGCATTATAAGATTTTTTTTTTGATAATTTTTGATTTAAGACTGTTATTAAAAAGAAAATTCATGTTTGGTTTCTCAAGGAATTCAAAAACTCAGTTGGATAGTTGGTTGCTTCGTCTTCGTTTGTTACACGGTCGATAGATTTGAAGGAATCCAGGGAACCAACGATTTGATTTTCAATTGTGCAGTTTAAGTGATCCACATTCTTGCTCTTTGCCGCTAAAATTGCTCTTTCACTCAACCAATCGTAGGTTTTGTGGTTAGCAATGATGTTCGGAAACACTTTTTTAATGAACTCCTCTTTCGTTGAGATGAAATTGCAAAATGTATGTCATGTTGAACTATGATATTGATACTCACCATTCAATGGATTTATCATTTTGATATTAAAATAATATCCAACTTCTCCTTGCTAAAACATCAGCGGGTATTGCAACGTGTCATATGAACGATGTGTTTCAGATATTTGTTGCAGTTGCCCAGTATCGCGTGTTTCCAAGTTTTCACCAACAATCAGGATGGCAACTTCGTTTCACGGGCTGCCTCGCTTTGCTCTTGTGATTGAGAGGCACGAAGTCGAGCCATACTAACGCGGCGCTCTTCACGGACAATTTCTTGTTCCTTTCATTCGCAATGTTTCGTATCCTTCTTGCATTACGGCTTTGTCGGGAAAGATTCGATCGTCTTGGTCGCGGCATTGTTAATGATGATTCAAAGAGAATACAAATTACTGATGATTATTGATTTCTGACAAAATTTATAATTATCAAATTTTCAACCATACTTAACCATAGACAAAATTACGTTCAGCTGTCATTTGCGTTTTGTTATTCCATGTCAGATGCGTTTTTGTTATACCACGTTTTATAGTGACTTGTATTCTCTTTGACGTTTTATGTCACGTCACACGGAAACGCGGTCGAACGGGATAAAAAGTATCCTATATCCGTCTCCTGGTTCTAAGCTACCTCCCCACCAATTTTCAGCCAAATCGGTTCAGCCGTTCTTGAGTTATAAATAGTGTAACTAACACGACTTTCTTTTATATATATATATAGATTCCTTTTTTTTTTTCTTTTTAACGTGCTCTTTCCATCTTAGTTTAGCGTCTAGCGTGATGCCAAGATATTTCGCTGTGTTCGCATACGGTACTATTTTCTGGTTGATAATAACCGGGATTTGTGTTATTGCTTTGTTAGTGAAATTTATGTGAACTGGTTTGCTCTCATTAAGCTTGAATCGCCATTTTATTGTACTTGTAGCTTCTGTGTTGATTCCAGATTATCCATTCCCACTGCAAGGATTGCAGTGTCATCGGCAAACATAGCTAATGTGCAATATTTTAGTTCTGGGAGATCACATGTACATACATATATATAGAAGATACACAATCGGACCCAGCACACTGCCTTGTGGGACTCCTGCCTTAATTTCCGTAATTTCTGAATACGAGTCTTCCTGTTTTATTCTAAAACATATCCCGCTTAGGTATGATTCTAAGATTGCAGCGTATTGTTTTGGTAGGATACATCTTAGTTTGTCGCCGTCAATGGCGTAATCAAAAAGGCCGATTACTGCAAAATTCCAGAGATGAACTTTACCCACTCAAGGTGTTATTGAGTCTGTGATGGGATGTTGTGCTTATCACCTTACAAGGCTACTATGAACAGCTATGTAGATTAAAGTCGGCACTAAAGCAAAAGTGGCCAGGTCTGGTAAATCGCAGAGATATTCCATCAAAGTAACACTTGCCCTCAATCAGCTGTTACAGAAGTTCCATTGGGAAAAAATGTGTGTCCGGCTTATTTTCCAGATTCTACACCTTCAGATATCCTATGATTTGGAAGTCTGCATGACTTCCTTGATGGAAAAAATGTTAGGTCATATGAGTGTTTTTTGTTCTACAAAGAAAAACAGTTGTCTTAGTAAAGACATTAACAAGTTGTCTGAGCTGTGGGCAGAAGTGTGGTCCAATGAAGCTAACTACATTGACGACTTAATTGTTGCTTTTGATTCAAATTTTTTAATGTTTTTGCTGTTTGCTGTTTTTGCTCTTTTGGCATGATAACCGCTTACCCATATTTCATCACCATTGAAGACCCTTTTCACCAAATCTGGATTGTAAAAGGTATGGGAATATCGCATGAAAGGGTAAGAAACATTTTAACGGTGTGAAAGCGCTGTATAAGATGGATGCAGCAATCTTTGGACCATTTCAATGAGGATCCAACCGATTTTGTGCGACGATTTGTCACCATGAAAGAGTCCACCACACTCGCCAGAAATGAAACCGTAGTATAAGCAGTGGGTGGAAGCCGAAGATAGTGGAATGCCAAAGATAGCGAAGTCGATCACATTTACCGGAAAGGCCATGAACAGCGTATTTTCGGATGTGGAAGAAATCGATTGCCCTGCAAAAGACAGAACAATTACAGACGAATATTACTCTAACCTTTTTAATTAGTTGCTAAAATTCGCTAGCAAAGGTTTGAAGAAGAAAAAAATCATCGTTCACCCTGTTCGTATGGGAAAACTGCGGGACTTGGTGTACGATTTGCTCGGGCATCCCCCCCTCTGCTCCTGAATTCTTAAACTTCCATCTGTCCCCAAATTTGAAATTTGTTCCTGGGTAGCGCTTCGTGTCCAATTAAGAAGCAGAGAGGGCCGTTGATGACCTATTTTACAGCATTCCAGACTCTAACTTCCGGGAAGGAATACTGATGTTGGAGGAACCCTGAACGTGTGTCGAAGTTAAGTGAGATTGTGTAGAAAAATGAAATCAACTACAAATCGCAGTCTTTCATCGTCAGGCGCGGACTTTTTAACATTACCCTTATTATATATTATACGTATCGTATACCTATCGCAGAGGTTTATGCATTACAAGTTTAGCCAACATGTAAAAAGCCCTATTAACCACGTAATAGCGCGTGATTGAATCTTGCCCTAGTTTCAGTAGATGAGGAAATCACTTCCTAGGGAGTTTAATTTGTGTTTTGCACCTCGATAAAAACTAAACTGGTTGTCTAGGTTTGATTTAGTTCAACCTAATTTACCTTCCGCTCTTATATGACTATTGACAGGAAAATATAAAAACTGTGGCTGCAAAGTATTGCCACAACCATCTGCATCCGATGTAAGTAAGACTTAATTATTTTGACATCGCTAGGCCCCAAGCGAATTGAAATAATTGTGCATAGAAAATATATATTTGCCTTGGTCCTTGACTCGATTAATACATTGTATTCCACAGTCATTTTCAATAAATTTGTTGACCCCAACAAGTCCTCAATTGATATCAGTTGAAGTCTATTTAACATGTTTGCACGTTTCCACTTCCCCAAACTACATCGATATTTCATTCAACCTGACAAACAAGTAGACAAACGTCGTCCAGATAATGATTAACGAATTAATTATTATTAAAGCGAGTGCAAAACCGTTACCACAGATAAAGATTTTTTAGCGACTACATGGCATTGATTAAGAAACCAGACCAAAGTACAATTTTGATATGCCAAGACAGATCACTTTTAGTCGCTTGGTCATTGGACTTATTGTTGCTAATAATAATTTTTCTTTTTTCTTTTAACAGATCACTGGCCAACTACTTCGAAAATATCATACTCGCATCTCGCAAGGAACAACTACAATATATACATTCATAATTTGTTAAGATAGATTAAAATTGTTATTCATCTCAGGAACATCATACATATATATGTACATATATAACGCATACACATTCAGTACCAGCTTTACCATAAATTGCACTGATTAAACTAATACTACGAAGTTAAGTGACGAAAAACCAAAATCGAATAATTCAATGACGCCGGAGAAATCTTTTTGGGCCTACTGGAACCATTTAATTATGAGCAATGTAACATATTTTTGTAAGTATATACGCTTAGAGCTTGTTTTTGAAATTAGCATTTAAGTATGGGTAGGGTAATATGGGCGCTTGGTTACATAATATCATTAAACAAGAATGTTTATTTGCGAAATTATTTCTGGGGTTCTTTTAATTGATTTTGATCAATGAACGGCGGCTTGCTCGTTTATATAAACATTGGAGCATGTGTGAATGAATGGAAAGTAAATTAACCGAGGCTGGTGTCAGTATACTATAGGAAGAACGTTTAATTGGGCGTTTTATAAACGTTATATAAATTTAAAATGTTTTCATTCTCCAATAGATTGGTTTGCTTAAAAAAATAACAAAAACTAACATAGGCAAGTGTGGGACAGATTTCATTTGTTTTGCTATTAAAAATAGCTCTGTACTTTCGTGCTTATCACGCATGGTTAAAAAAATATCGACTAATTTGTGAAACTTTTTTATCTATTGTGCCGTGAATGGAACACCTTTCGAGCAGGTATTTGAATATGTACTGCACCATCATGTAAGAAATATTAAACCATGATTCACGAACAATTTTGTGTTCTACCAGTTATGGTATGTGAATATGTATTGCACATTAGCAATTTTGTAGGATTAATAGAACATTTAACATGATATTCGATTTTCTTAAGCCTAAAAGAACGCTTCATATTAGTCATCGACAGTTAGCTCGAAAGTATGCATTGGAATTGGGAATGGGCAAACACGCAAGTACAGTGATTCAATTTTTGCGTGTGACTATACGTCAACAAATCCATACACAGGCAGTGTACGTGGAACTGGAAGTTAATGGCCTGCTGTTTCTAAGTAATGTAAGGGAAAGAAAATGTGATTTCGCCAGCAATTTCAGTACTCAGATACACTAAATTAAATATTGTCCATTGAAGACAGTTTCAGAATTGCTACTTTTTTTCAATCTTTTTGGTTTTGAAACAGGATTTTAATACGTCATATTTATTATTTGAAAAAATTAAGCTTTATTAAACAGCAGCTGGCCCCAGAAGCTTGTAACTTCCTAAGTAGCTAGTGAATCTTCGTCAATATTTCGCCCAATAACATTGCACAAGCGTGCAGAGCATTTGCGTCTCAGTTTCCTGGATTTTAACTAGGAATGAAATTATTAAGTATATACTTACATAATATACTACCTCATATATTCCAATATATTCAACTCAGTCGAATTCCTCACGGACACCATATTATCTTCCTACCATGCAAGCTGCCCACTAAAAGAAAAAAAGTCCAAAATATCCGTACCCTGGTGGAACTCCAAACTGAGCAAACTTAGGAAGTCTGCAAGAAAAGAGTTGAACAGGGCAAAAAAGACGGGCAACTGGCAGCCATATAAGGAAGCTCTCACCAATTATAATAAAGGAATCAGGGCATCCAAAAGGAAATCATGGATGAACTACTGTGATAACCTTAAAGACTCACCAGAAACAGCAAGAGTTTACAAAGCGTTATCCAAGGGAAACCATGATTCCTTAGGTCTGCTCAAAGACCTGGATGGAAACCTGACAAATAACTTTACGGACACCCTAGAATTACTCCTAAAGACTCACTTTCCTGGCTGTACCATGGAAACTAGCTGTAATCTCAGCCATAACTTACCAAACTATTATCAAAATAGTGATAACAGCGTGAGGAAATATATAACGTACGAGAAGCTAGACTGGGCCATTAACAGCTTCAAGCCATTTAAAGCTTCGGGACCTGACGGAATATTTCCAGCTTTACTAATACATGGGAACAATAAACTAAAGGCACTGTTGGTAAAAATTATCCGAACCAGCCTTGCCACTAGTTACATACCACGTACATGGAGAAGGATTAGGGTCATATTCATACCTAAACGGGGTAACAAACCACCAGAAAATCCTAAATCGTACAGACCAATCAGTCTATCCTTGTTCCTACTAAAAACAACGGAAAAACTGATTGAACTAATTATAAGAACAACACTGGAGATATCTCCACTCCATAAACTACAATTTGCATACCAAAAAGGCAAATCTACGATAACCGCACTCCACAAAGTTACAGAAATCATTGAAAAGGTCTGAAATTCAAAAGAAGTAGCAATTGGAGCATTTATGGACATAGAGGGAGCATTTGACAATGCAAATCACTCATCACTAACTAAAGCATTACATGCAAAAAGGGTGGACCCCCTAGTAGTTAGATGAATCAATAATATGCTAAAAGATAGACGCATAACAGCCAAGTTAGGTACCTCAGAACTAGTTATCAAAACTATTAGAGGTTGCCCGCAAGGAGGTGTTCTATCCCCGCTTCTGTGGTCAATTCTGGTAGATGAACTTCTCTGGGAACTTAACAACAAAGGCTTTACTGCCGTTGGATATGCAGATGACATCACCATATTCATAAAAGGCAAACAAGAAGACATTCTAGAGAATCTTATGCAAAACGCCCTAAAAATAACATGAAACTGGTGCGATAAAGAACAACTCTCTATCAATCCCAGCAAAACCCAAATAATTAGGTTTACCAGGAAAAGATCAATTGATCTACCAAACCTTAAAATAAAAGACACCTGCATCCCAATAAAGAAAGAGGTAAAATTCCTAGGAATAACACTGTATCATAAACTCTCATGGAATGCACACCTAGATAACATATACCCAAAGGCTGTAAAGGCCTTATGGTCCCTAAAACAGCTGGTGGGCAAAACATGGGGACTCAACCCAAAAATGAGTATATGGATATATAATCAGATGATCAAACCAACCATACTATACGGCGCTGCGGTATGGTGGAGGAAATGCGTATAAAAAGGAACAATACGCAAACTCAACAAAATACAAAGACTAGCATGTATTTGTATAACTGGAGCAATGAAAACCACTCCAACCGCTGGAATGGAGGCAATCCTAAACATTCCGCAGTTACACACTGCCGTTCAGGCAGAAGCGGCCAAACAAGCCCTAAAGATACAAAGAACTTATAACTACAAAAAAGGGAACCTGACTGGACATCTAGAGATTCTAGAAAAGGTCGACAACGTCTGGGAACTAACTCGTGTAAGTGACCTAATGTCCCCTCAGCTGAACTTTAAAACACACTTTGAAATACTCATTCCAAACAGGGAGGAATGGAAAAACAATCCCCCTTGGTTGAAGGATGGTGCCCAAAAGTGGTTTACAGATGGGTCCAAATCCGGATATAAAGTAGGGGCTGATGTGATAGGACCTAAATGTAGCCTTCACATCCCTCTCTGCGGTGAGTCAACAATATTTCAGGCTGAACTGTATGCAATAAATGCGGCGGTACACTACATTAGTGAACAAAAGCCCAATAGATTAAAGATATCCATACTCTCGGACAGCCAAGCGGTTCTCAAAGCTCTAAGAAGCTATACATTTAACTCTAGAGCTGTCTGGGAATGTCACCAACGTTTAAATAAACTGGCGATAAACAACAAAGTAAAGTTGATTTGAGTGCCAGGTCATGAAAACCATAAAGGCAACGAAAAGGCGCCAAGCCAAAAAAGGCGCCCAGATGCCTTTTACTGGACCCTTCCCCCTTTATGGATTTGACAACACAGACACAAATAAAATTTTAAACAAATGGGTCATCAAACAAAAGAACCAATTCTGGAACAGATAAGAGGGCTTAAAACACTCTAAAATCTTTATGGAACAGAATCACAATCCAAAACGTGCAAAAGAGGCACTAGAACTAAATAAAGCCGAACTAAAACTGCTATGTGAAGCTCTAACAGGGCACGGCACTTGCAATCACCACCTATTCAAAATGGGTCTCAGCAGCACTGAGTCTTGCAGACGATGTGGGCAGGATAAAGAGACAATGGAACATATACTCACAAAATGCCCAGAACTCACTGAAGAGCGACTCGAAATGTCAACAAAGACACAACTAACAGGGAAGGACTTCCAGGATATCCCATCTAGGAAAGTTGTTAAATTCATGCAAGCAACACTAAAATCCTAGATCAAAGAAGGGGGTACAATAGATCTTTATGGTCGCAGTGCAAGTGTCCTGTAATGACACACCCCATACTCTTCAATTCAATTCAATTCAATATACTACCAATAGTAAAGAAAAAGCCGCTTGGCAATGCATTTCATCATCATCATCATATTATTTTTATCATCATCATTATTTCATCATCATCATATTATTATTATTACTGTCCATTTAGATTTCGGAAGCTCAGAGCCAAGTTGAAATTCCTTCACTAAGCCGCCCTGTCATTGAGTGTTATCCTTCCATGTTTCCCTGTTCTATTCCATCTTTTCTGGGTCCATCCTTAAATTGGCCTCTCTCAACGGCGCGGCCTTTTGGCGGTCTTATTCCCACAGTTTTTCCACTCTTTATTCGACTTTTTGTCTACTGTTCATTCGTTCTACGTGTCCTGCCCATCTTGCTCTTCGCGATTTTATTACTCGACCAATTCTTGGGGTTGAATAGAGTTCCTCGAGTTCTTGATGGTTTAGTTTTCTCTATTCGCCTGTTTCTTCGCCCCGTTTTCCACTATAGCTTCTACTTAAGATGTTGTTTTCACAGGCCCGAACTCTATTTTCCTCTTTCTGAATCAGAGACCGAGTTCCACAATTGTAAAGTGTCATGGACATTATTGTGGTTTTATAAATACGGATTTTAACATTGCATCCTTTTGACTAGTTGTTCACGCAACTAGTTTTTTTTTTTATAATTAGTACGTAAAAAATGTACGCTCTTATAGTGTTTGTCACACAACCTGGACGGGGTTTGTGTCGAAGATGTTCGTTCACTACTCTCCGGCGATGGTTGTCCTAGATAGGATTTGAGAGATTCGACTGAATTTGGGTTGGTTGTAGTTCACAGTAACTCTTTTGTTTCCATGTCATTAAGGTGTTATATTGGAAATGCAGACACAGAGTATGAATTTTGAAGTGATCTTATGCTGCGAGTGTTATGCCTTCGTCAGCACTTTTTTATCATCTCTCATTCACAACTGATGTTGTTGCACAGTTTTTCCGTATAGAAATTGTTCTTGACTATGGACGGACTTGAACTACATACCTTCGGCTCAACAGTCGGTGATGATTACCATTGCACCACGACCATCCCCTTTATTATGTTTCTGGCAATCAATATGGTACCCAGGTATTTGAATCTCAAGGCGTTTATCGAGTACAGTCAGGTGTGAGGTTGGGATCGATCCAAGTCGGTCAGTGACAAAATATTTGGTTTTATCTTCATTTTATTCTTAGCCTACTTGCTTTCTTGTTATTAGACTTTCTTCATTTTTCTTAACTATTTCTTTTAACTATTTCTCAGTTTATCCAGGCCGATACCGTAAGCTAGAGCGGATGCGATTCCATTAGGTCCCTCATTTTCCTGAAGGAATTTCATTAAGTATTCCACCACCAAATTACAAAGAAGTGGTGACAAGACGTCTCCTAGTTTTAATCCTTCACGTATTTTGAATGTTAAAGATATAGCATTACATACTTCAACTCGTCCTTTGTTTCCCTTTCTTCTATCAGTTTCATCAACAAGGATATGATACATCATCGATCAGTTTATAGAGCAATAGACTAGTCTTTTTGATGGACCTTGCCACGGAATTCTTATTTCTTTTCTAGAAGCTATCGTATAGTGAAAATCTGGTCACTCGCTGTTCCTTCTGAAGGGACTGAAGCCGTACTGGTTGTCTTCAATTATATCCTTAGCATAAGACAGTCTCTTTAAATTAATATTTGACAGCACCTTGTAAAAATTTGATGGTGGCGATATTTGTTGGTAATTTTTTAATTGTATTCGGTGGATGGTATTAAACCGACTCCTGCGGTCTTGTTATTCTTAAGTCGATGGATTGCTTCCTTTATTTCCTCCATGGCTGGCATTTCCACCCGACTTTCTTTTGTGTATGCACATTAAGCAATTTATTGAAGTAACTTCTCCATTGGGCTGCTTTCCGAAAGGAGCCCTGGATTATTAATTTCATCCTGATATTGACGCTATTTGAGGATCTTTTAATCTTTCATCGTTAAATTTTTTCATACATTCCTGTGTTCCGTTTCCGTGAATAATGACTCGGCTCTTTATTTTGGCGATGATTAATATATGGTCATAATCGCAATCTGCTCATCTGTATACTTAAACGTATAGTACGCTAGATTAGGCCCATACCAAGGCCTTTATCTATCCAAGGGATATCCAAGGAGCCTTGTGTATGTTCTTGTGTTTGAATATTGTGTCTTTCACGATCATGTTTTTTGAAACTTATTGTCCTAACATTTGATGAGGCATAGGGGCTTTCTTTTCCTATTGTTGGCATGTTCTCCACCTATAACGTCTATGGATCAGAAATTGTCGAACTTTTCATCTATTGTTTCATAAAACGCGTCCTTTGCATCTTTGTCTTCACCTTTCATAGGATAATGCACGTTCAGAAGTCCATAATTATAGTTGTTTCGCACAATTTTGTTACTGAAAGTCCTGTTCCAAGATTGTGGGTAACCCAACTCAAACGAGTCTGTAGCCGTCCGTGTTCCATTAGAATGCCAAACTTCTTGTACCACTGGGATATCTAATTTATACGTTTTAAAATCCTCGAGTACTGTTTGGGAAGCACAAACTTCGAGTACAAAGAAGTACTGCACAAAATTCATACCTGCCTTAACTATTGTGCACTCCTTTTCTGCATCCCTTGTAGTGATGTGAGTTTGCGTAATTCAGAGTTATCAGCTCTGCTTCTAACTCTGTTCATGGGCAGAGATCCATTAGGAGTTTAGTTGTCTTTTACGATTGACATTTTGAACCGAACTATGTTCTAATCCCTATCCCTCACGGGCGATTATGTAACATAATATACTTAGTTTGGGACGCGAGGAGGGAACTAAGTTACTGTTAATGACAACTACGGATTTAACTGCAGGTGTAAACCAGGGATTTGAACAAGATGCAAAAGTCACCGTGCTGGGTACGCTTGTGAATTGACAAATGTAGATCTGTCAGGTTAAATTCACCTAAAATCTATCTAGAAATACTAGTACTACTAGAAGAATGAAAAGTACAATTTAGTAATGTAGGATCCTGGAACGAATAAACTGTTATATTGCCTATACATGTTTTAGCTCAAAACATTTTAGTCCTCAAAGTGTCTTTTGCAAGTAGTTCTCGTAATATTTTTTTTAATTGGAATTTCTTGTAATGATATTAGCGATTTTTTTGTATTAGAACTAATCCGCATAACAACGTCTTACATTTTTGAGTTATAAGCTTGCAGATAAGAAAAATGCTAAAGTTATCTTGCTGCTTATACTTCCTTTTACAATTTCCCTTTAATTTCTTAATGTGAATATTATGAGTTAAGATCAAGGAACATCCAATTTGCTGATTTTATTAAATTGGTTAACGATAACAATATTTTCTTACGTAATATTAAAAGATTTCAAATTTATTTTAAATAGCTCGTTGATTAAATTATACATAAGCAGTTATGTATAATTTCAGTTTCAGTTTTGGCTCTTCGTCTGGCCGTAATGAAATCTTTTGTTGAGAATGTAATATTATTGAATAATCCATAAAAAAAAAGATAAATCGCATATTTAGAATTTTGATTGTCAAGACTCTGATGTAACACACTATTTTTATTTTTTATTTATTTTTTTTTGTCTTTGGATTGAATTATTATAAAAAAATATATATTTGTTTCCAGTTGATGAAATTGATGGTTATTTAAATTATTTTGGAGGGACTGCTGGCGCATTAGCAATAACTGGATTAGCCGCTGCATCTGCGTATTATTTTGCATCACGACCCGTCCCGGAGAAACCATTAGTGCCTCTACACAATCAATCGCCTATTCTCGAAGTAAGTGTAATTCACGTAATTAAAAATACAATACACGCATTTATGGTATATACATATCTAAATTTGCGTGTTATGTACAATACATTTTATTAAATTCTGAATTGAAAAATTAATAACTTTATCAATCGCTGAGACACCACGTCTTATATACAGAATTTTGTGCACCAAACATTTCTATCAACTCGGGACTCTGATCACATAGACTTGACATCTCAACGCTTTGAGCAATCTAAACTTATAGTAAGCTTAGATATCTAGATATATTTCTAAGGAAATCTTTTATTTATTTATCAAAGCTTACAAGCAATTACAAACTTAATCCCAGACTTTAAAATTATGTTTGCGTTAGAAGGAAAAGCTCAGTCCTTAAAGAGGGATGGTCAAGGAGGTGTGGAAATCGAAATTGTTACGGGCAATACTAACGAGCAGTATTGTTTGTTTCAGTTTGGACGAACTTGATTGGTATAAAAAGAACGTAATTTCGGGAAATTGATTATACCAATTGAGAGTCGATAATACAAAGATATTGTAATATTTGCGAATTCTCGACGTTTTTTGAGAATCTGCACACCAATAAATTTAAGCCTATTTTCTGTTGGAAGGTTTAGGCTAATCTAATGAGGGTTCAACAAAAGTAACATATAGTAAGTGACATAAGGGGTCATTAAATTCTTTTGACCATCGTTTTAGACTCTGTAATGAGTTTAATGATTATTGATCGAGCGGAGCGTAGCGGAGCGAGAGCAATCACCCACTTTTTGGCCTAGCGCGTGCATGTACGGGGAATATAGTGGTCCGAAAACGATTTCGGACTAATCTTGTACGCACTAAATGTAGATATCGGCTATAACCACACATGTGTGCAGCATGTCATTCGATAGATCTAGGTCTGTAGATGAGCCATAAATTATCAAATGAAATTGTTTGATTAAAAAATAGTGAGAAATAACGTCGATAAAGATGGTCCATGTTTCGGATATAAGACCACAATCTCTCAAGCTGTCAATGCGATCCGATTACATTTTCACTCTTCTTCAAAACGCGTAATTGTATTCTCCACTCAAGAAATTGAAGTCACAAAGAAGAGAGCAATAGATCCACTCACTGGCTTAATTATTCCTTCGTTTCACGCTATTGTCGCATTGGTGGATAAAATTAATGGCAAATACAAGTTGACGCAATATGATCCCCATGCGCCGGGTATTCGAGAGCAATGGGGCGTGAGGAATTTCACTGTGGAATTGGCAAAGGCATTGAAAGTTGATCGGATCATCACACTATTAAGAGGTACCCAAGAAGAATCCATAGATTGCATGCAACGAGCTTTCAATTTCGTCAGAAAAGCCTATAAGGCAAAAGGTGCGAAAGATGTGGTCAAAGCTTCAGAACAACACGTTTCTCGAAAATATGTTCTTAAATCTAAACGTTCTTGCAAGTAGACAATTAATTTGATGTATCACACTTAGCTATATGTATTTACTTGAGAGTATTGGTTATGATTGTAATTTGATAAAACAACAAATTTGCTCGCTCGATCAAAAATTTTCAGTAGCGGAGTTAAGCCCGCGCATACTGATCTGCCTAGTAATGTGATCAATATGGGCATGAACGTTAAGCTCTCTATCGCAAACGATACCAAAATTACGTATTTCCCTAGCGCCTAAAATTACAATTCTGAACCATTTTGTATATTCTGCACTCTTTTCTTATTACTTAAACATTTTTTCTACCTTCTCGCAGTAGAAAAAGTGAAATGATCGCGTTAAGATCGATTTTTTTAGTCGAAAAAGTATTTTAAGTCGAACTTTTGTATTTTTCGCTATGGTACTGTCTTTGGCGGAAAAGGCCCATATCATAGCTTTGCATACGGAAAATGTTTCCAACCGGGTCGAGTTGATACTAACAAGTGGATTGTGCGAAATGTCATCGAGAATTACCAGTCCGAAGGTTCAATTGAACGGAAAGAAGCGACATGCCAAGGTCAATAACTGAAAGGGAAGTGCGGTTGATTCATCGAATTTCAGTATGCTGGAGACATCAATAAGAGTTTTGAGTCTCAAAGTGGAAAACAAATCAGTGACCGAATCATGCAAAAACAGTTGAACAATATGGGTTTAAGGGCACGGCCCCTTCTTACCAAGAGAATGGAGCAGCAACGGTTAAAGTGGACGAACAATTATAAAAATTGGACTGGTGAGGATTGGGGACAAGTTGTTTTTTCTGATGAGTTTAAATTCAGTTTGTTTGGCACCGATGGCAATGCGCTAGTCTGCTGCAAAAAAGGAGGGAGGTATTCCGAGGATTGCACTTTATCTACCGTGAAACATTCTCTATATGTAATGGTAATTTTTGAGTTTCTAAAACATTTACTTTTAATTATTTTTAGTAACAAAACAAGCTTTTTTATAATGTTGAAATCCAATTTTTTTGTTTTTTATTAATACTTGAAATATATTTTTGTTAAAAATGTAAAATCTATTATTTATATATAGTATATACAGGGTGTCCCACGAGCAGTATGCCAAAAAGCTAGAGCGTGTAGGTCTGGTCAAGACAAGAAAAAAATCTTATGGGAGGGGGGTCTATCCCCCCCCCCCCCTCCCCCGTTTAGCCGGGAGGGGCAATTTTCTAAAAAATTGACTTAATTTGGAAAAAAAATTAATAAAAATCAACAGTTAAAAATCAACATCCACATTGCCGTGATATACTTTTTTGTAAAGCCAGAAACCTCTTCTTTTATCTTGTTTTTAAACGAAGCTGTTTTAAGCAATAGTTTTTAAGAAATTAATTTTCAAACTCAAAATTTGGAAAAAAAAAATGAAAAAAAAAAATTTCGAACTATTTTTTTTCTAAATTGTATGTAATTAAGTACTAATTTTTTTTCAAAATTCGATTCTCTTATTAGTTTTTAGTTAAAAACAGAAAACCGCAAAAATGTCTTGTAGTTTTTCAGAAATTAAAAAAAAAACCCGAACCACTTCTTTCTAAGAAAAACCTTTTTTTTTGGTTTTAACGCGGCTGGACTTGTAGGCAAATTAATGTATGAAACATTGACCTCTTTTTTATTATTTTTAAAATATTCGGAGTTTTATTATAATACATTTTCTATATGATCCCCATTTTTTAGAAGGCAAAGATTATATCTCCTTCTAATGGCTGCACATAAGTCTATGCTTGTAAGTCTCGGAGATTTTTTACGGCAATACTTAATGATCATAAGGCACCACCTCTGGAACACCTGAGACTTTTCCATATAAGATACGCTACGTTAAAACACACCGGACAAGCATTTGCGATGATGGGCCTTATAGGGTCGTGAAGCATATGATTTTTATTTTGCGGTCAAGTTGATTGCTGTAAAAGAGAATCCTGGTCATATCAAAGGCTTTCTCCTCCAGCAGGACAAGCTGTCTATATGTCTATTGCAATATAGGTACTGATCAAGCTAAATACGAGGATACCTAACCGCATTTCTCCCCGTAGATGGTTGTCCATGTTGGTTAATGATCGCGAATTTCCTCAATTCATTCTAGTATCTTTTGCGGTCCTTAGTAATGGCGTCCTAAAAATACTTCTCCCGACTTCTGTAAGTTAATTTTTAAATTTTCAGAAACATTGCTTAAATTCGGAAGTAAATTACAATAACTAATAGGAGATTAGTAGAGTTTGTTCTGTCTTTGTCCCGTTTTTTTTTAGTTTTGAGTTCAGTTTTATTTCTTATCTTACGCTAGACAAAATGCTTAAACTAGCTTAACTATTTTTACAAATCTAAACAAACAGTACAATTTAAAGCTTTGTCTTTCGACTAATAAATATAATCTTAAAATTATATTATGTTATAATCTGAGGATACATTTAGTTAAGAATAATTTAGCATATCAAGATTTTCATCATCCGTGCAGGGACGGGTTAAGAATATCTCTGCAGCGATACCTCTCGCTTGTCGTAAAAGGCGACTAAAACAAAGGTAAACAAAAATCACATCTAGGCAATTCAGAAAACACCAAGGTGAGCCTATGGACACATATACCACCATTAAACTGCCCCATAAGTGTACATGCAAATCAGTGGGTTGACACGACTGGAGATCACCGGTGTTGTAAGAGTAAGATCAAACAAAAAAATATGGTGCATGTCCGTGTCACAAAAAAAAAAAAAAAGGCAGGCCGAAAAAACAATTGGTGCAAACAAATGCAAAAACACCAGCATTTGATTGGCCTCAGCGATGAAGTAATCCCAAACCGGGAAGCCTGCCGCTACGTTCTGAGGTCAAACCGGCGGACCCCACAAGCGGACCAGTAGGAATGCAGTTAAGTGGGAAGGTTATGGTCCTAAACTTCTGACCATAACAACGCCGGAAAAAGGAAAAGAAGAAGAAGAAGAAGAAGATCAAGATTTTCATCATTGAATACCGTGAAACCATTATTCTCATATCGCCAATTCTCTATTTCTGACAGAAGTTGTAAGTGTAAGACCGCATTTTCAAGCTCGTGATTGCGGTACGCAAAGCCATTCATCGGGTACACACACTCGGAAAAAGCGCAGACTTTCTCCTGCGGATCCTTGACCACGAAAATATCGGTTTTGGACTTATGCCCACGCTCCGTAGTGTCGCTGTCCGAGGGAAAAGTGATATCTTTTTAATATTTTCTTCTTAATAAGATAAGATTTTATAAAACGAATTTTAATGGCCCAGTGCAAATTTACGCCTTTTCTGTAAGTCTCTTCTAATAACTGTTGGATGTTTTTTTATCACCAATTTTAATGTCCTATCTTCGGATCATGTGCATCTTGAAGAGAATTCCCATTTTTTTTCTGTGGTTTTTATTTGGATTATCCGTGTTATAGTTTTGTCCATTGTTCGCTTTATGACGACGTCCATCTGTTGTAAGGATTCAATTTTGTCGTTTATCAAGTTTTGGCTTACAAATGTATTTATTCCACTCAGGCGTATCTCATTTCTCAAAGAACATACCTTTTGGTAGTTGAAGATGCATACTGATTTGCACTGTTGCAGTTGCGAAAGTTCGTTGGGAATTCAAATTATTGTGGCGAGTCCGTAATGGTCACTGTCATACTCGATGGTTTGCAGACAGTTTCGACTGTAGTGATTCATATTAGCCAGTTCAAGTCGTACGTCTGTTAGTGCTCAATTCAAGAACAAACCGGTTGTTGGGAAGGATGCTGTATGCGTCTGGTGTGTGTAGTGGCATTTCCCCATGTCACATGCCACATGTCACATGTTTGGCAATGTCCCTGACCAAGAAATAATAATTCCTTATCGAGTGCAATTAAAGTTATCAAAAACATGTTTCAAGCTCTGTAATAAACTGAATACTTTGGAGAGGAATGGATATAATGCATGCCTCTAACACTTGAAACCTCCATACCAACCATCAATACACAATGTTAAGATGCAATCTTTGTACATTAAGACAGCATTTCGAGGGATGGGATCGATTTCTTCTAATTACATTACATTATAGCCTTTATATCCTAATTAGTGTTTCTGGTTTAGCTTAGTTTCGGTAACCAAAGACACATCGGGGCATCCGTTTGGCTACAAAAGCAGTCTTTCGCTCAATTTCTGAATCCACTGGTATAATTTAGATGTTCTAGCTGTGGTATCAATTGTGTGTAAGAAATGTATTTACTTTTTATTTCAGGCAACAGTTTTGGCATATACTAATGATTATTTCCCTTAAGTTTCTGAGTCAATTGGTGTCAAGTCCTGAGGCAATTCTTGCTTTTTTCCCATACGCTGTCTTATGCACGACGGCGATGTTTTTGACAGACCTTGTGTTTCGGTGACGTACGGCCATGCACGGTGACTCGAATTCGGACACTAAACGTCGAATGGTCCACTCGACAGAACGCTTGGGACGGGGACAAAAATCACATAATAACGAAACGTGAATGAAAATAAAATTGGAAAATTGACGTGCATTGTTTTATATCGATTTGTCATACGCTACTGAACAATTCAACACACATTTGACGGATATTACCTTAACAATTTTGCTGCAGTAAACAAGCGGATCGTGAGCGTCCCTATTAAAAGTCCCTTTAATATATTACTTGTTAGTACAGCGGTTTATTTTCTTGCTGACACATGCGTTAAACATAGTCAGTAGATAGACAGATTAATAGAAGTAATAAACACTGAAAAAATTATAAACACTCTGCAGGTGGTCACCCTGCCGGATTGCCAGCTAAATGAGACAAAAAAAAGATCCATTAATTACAAATTCATGTTCATTCATCGATATAGGCTTTTACACATCGCTCAATGATCAGACATCTATACCACAAGAAATGCGGATTGCTTTTTATACGAGAGACACAGTTTTTAGAGAGCCAGCAACTCACACACTTATTCACTATCTAGACATCCCAAAATAGTCCTCAGTGAGAATAGGTGCTCCCATGACTTGAAGCAAACTGTTAAATTATTTTTTTGTCGTTAGTACGAATTCAACCGGCGCGAAAATTGCTTATTTCTTGAATCCACATCATTTGCTCGTTGTCACATTTATAAGTAAATCAAAAACTTAATATCCGGGCATTTTTAATTTGTCTTTATTGTACTTTTTGTTTTTTTGAGGATTAACGTTTTAAAAAACGACCACTTTGTAAATGTTTTCGTATGGATTACGTAAAGAAAACGATTTAATTTTTGCATATACATTTGTATATTTATAGGGCTCCGAGTTTTGGTTTTTATTAGTGAATTTGAAAAAAAAATATGTTTTTTGTTTAAAAAATAATTTCTTTTTTTTAAGAGTTGGTGGAAAGTGAAGAAAAAAAGTCTGTAGATTTACATTTTTAGGAAAAATTAGTGAATGGCCATAAAATCGTTCGATGAAATGCGCGCATATATTTAATCTGAATCAAGTGCATTTGAAATAAATAGTCCCGAGCAGGAACTTCGCGACCTTATTTTCAGCGAATTTCAATTTCAGTTTATAAATAGGTTATCTAAGCTATTGAGCTGACAATTATTTAATGTTGCACTCTAAATTGCTTCTGCTTTATACTTGCTTTATCGACACAAACATTTATTTGGATACATATCTCTTTCTTCAATAAATTATTTGTTTGCACATCATTTTAGGCTTGTTACTATTAGTTCGCGTAATTTAATTTGTTTATTTTCTTCCCGACACTTATTGCACCCGCCCATCAATTAAAATGTGCTTCTTGGAAAATTTATTGCAACTGCACTATTGACCAGAGTGAATAACGATAAAATTAGATTAAAACAATAAAGAAAGTTTAATCAGTACGTGTCATTAGTGGAAATGCTAATTTTTTGTTATACTGTTGATGTATAAAATAAGATAAACTCATTAAGATATAGAGAGGGAGAGAAACACGGAAAATGGCTTGCTGTGGACAGATTACAACTATCAGACCGCCCATCGACATGAGCAATCAAAGCGACGTGCTCAAGGTAAATTAAATTTACTATGCATATTAGGCTGTGTGGCAAATAAGAATACAGATACCTGTACTTACTAATTCCATTTGTTCTTATTTAGCTACGTTATGACTACTTACGAATAGAGGACAGTTCCAGGGTAGGCATTGCTTGTGAAGGCTATGTGTGGTTTTAACTAAAATCTTTAAAGTCCTCGAATGAACCATGCATTTGAATGTCATATGAATTGTGGTAGTTGATTCTATAGTATTCAATCCAAGCAAATTTCAATCTCGCCCTATTCCTGAATGTTGTCATATCTGTACGTATAATCTGCATTGTCACTAAAATTTAACTAAAACTTAATCATTCGAATTTCAAATTGACTATTATTTTCATACATAGCCGTTTCATCATTTCAACCAAATTCACATCAATAAATTGGGATTATGGAAGCAAACAAAGCACATTTTTTCAATTTCAATGCTATCATACAACGTATTTCTGATCATGTCTTCCTTATAATTACTACAAGACATGTCACGGTTTCCTCAAACCGTGCATGAATTATTTAACTCCCCCTGATTTGGCTGCAATCAATAAAGCGCCCTACACACGATCAATGTTACTTTTCAATATTACTTGAATTAGTTATCATCCAAGTCCCTTTGATCGTTTGTGTGTTCTTCAATGTTCTTGTCAAGTTATCTTGATACAATACATTGATGAAAACCAAAACTGATTCATAAATGTTCATTGCTACTAGATTGATGATGTGTAAGGTGCATCAATGTTACTTGTCAATGTTTTCATTTGCGAAATAGGAATCGTAGAGGCAAAATGTCTGATTTTCGACAATGCATATGGGTACAAGCAGAGAAAAAATGTTTAACAATATGCTGACGTCAGCAGTTCTTCTTCAATTACTCTAGAAACTGGGCAAAGAACCCCATTTACACGTAAAACGAGCTTAAAACACAGGTGTAGAGCAAGCTCAAACTGTATTACAACAAATGCAAGAGAAATTAAATGCGAGTAAAGAAGATGATTGCGACATTCATATGTTATATGTTAAAAATGCTGGTTTAGATTTTTCCCTTAATCCCTGTATTTGCTGCAGGACCGGCTGCAAGCAGATACAAATTATTGTCCATTCTAATAGACACATATGAAACGACTAAACAGAATTTACGCAAAAAAACTGTCATTGATACGTGTGGAGGTGATTTTTCAAAAAGGCGTCAATTATACTTGTCAATTAACATTGATAGTGTGTAGGGCACTTAAGACATACTTATGAACGAGGATGTGGTGAAAAGTTCTCAGCCTGAAAATTCCAGACAGCGATTTTCAGTTAAAAAATTATTTTATTTTTCTATACAGGGTGTCCCACGAGCAGTGTGCCAAAAAGCTAGAGCGTGTAGGTCTGGTCAAGACAAGAAAAAAATCGTATGGGAGGGGGGTCTATTCCCCCCCGTTTAGCCGGGAGGGCAATTTTCTAAAAAATTGACTTAATTTGGAAAAAAAATTATTAAAAATCAACAGTTACATCCACAATGCCGTGATATACTTCTTTGCAAAGCCAGAAACCTCTTCTTTCATCTTGTTTTTAAAAGAAGCTGTTTTAAGGAATAGTTTTTGAGAAATTAATTTTCAAACACAAAATTTTGCAAAAACAATTAAAAAAAAAAATGTTGAACTATTTTTTTCAAAATTGTATGTAATTAAGTACTAATTTTTTTTTCAAAAATTCAATTTTCTTATTAGTTCTTAGTTAAAAACAGCAAACCGGATGCAAAAATGACTTGTAGTTTTTCAGAAATTAAAAAAAAAAACCTGAACCACTTTTTTCTAAGGAAAACCTTTTTTTTAGTTTTAACGCGGCTGGACTTGTAGGCAAATTAATGTATGAAACATTGACCTCTTTTTTATTATTTTTAAAAAATTCGGAGTTTTATTACAATACATTTTCAATATGATCCCCATTTTTTAGAAGGCAAAGATTATATCTCCTTCTAATGGCTGACAAATTTTCCTGCAATTTGACTCCAGCGACTTCAATCCGTTCTTTCAGTTGTTCCAAAGATACTATTTCCTCTTCGTAAACATAATTCTTCATGAATCCCCACACATAAAAATCTATAGGAGTTAAGTCTGGTGATCTAGGTGGCCATTCCGTGGGGCCCCTTCTTCCGATCCAACGGTCACTAAAATGATCATCCAGCGAGTTTCTAACCCGTAAGCTATAGTATGCTGGTACTCCATCTTGCTGGTAGATTAAATTATCTGCTATGGCCAAAGGAACGTTGTCCATCGAATCGGGCAAAAGGTGTCGTAGGAACTGCAGGTATGATTCTCCATTAATAACGGCATTCAAAAACCGGGGCCCGATTACAGTTTGTCCAACAATACCAAGCCAAACATTACAGCTAAAGCGGTGTTGTGATTTATTTTGTTTTTTGTTGTGTGGATTGGTGCTACTCCGATGATGCAAATTGTGGAAGTTAGTAACCCCATCTCTGGTAAACTGTGCTTCATCCATCCGGAATATCCTTGCAAAATAGTTTCGTTCAGTTTCATCTCGAAGCAGTAATGATCGACAAAATTCTGCTCTCAAAAACCTGTCGTTTGAGGTGAGTTCCTGAACTGGCCTAAAATGGTACGGGTGTAAGTTTTCGGTATGAAGCACTCTCCATACTCTAGATTTGGGCACTCCAAGCATAATAGCTATTCTCCTTGTAGTAAGGGAGGGATTACGTCGGACCAAATAAAAAATTCTTTCATCTAAGATTCCTGATCCATCTGTAACTGATCTTTCGCTTCTTCGATGCTCTAGCACTCCGTGCTCTCGCAGACGTCGGTGGATTATAGAAAACATGCGACGACTGGGACACCTCCGATTGGGATATCTTTCAGCGTAGAGTCTTTCGGTTTTACGATCTCGACCATTAGCTAAACCGTAGCAGAAGTGCATGTCCGTTAATTCTTCTCGAGAGTATGAGTTTGACATCGTAAAGTGTTGATGAGTTAACATCCAATTTGGAAATGGTTTTTTATTAAAAATGCGATGCCTTTTATTTACATTTGGGTTGCAAATATTTTGTTTTTCAATAAAGAAAAATTGCGGTGTTATTGACTTAAGGTCCCAGCGGGTAGAACCCATCGGCGACGGGCGGACCCAGACGAAATTGGCAGGTCAGTTTTCAGGCGTTATCAATGAAAAAAAAGGATTAATTCAGGGTTATTCCAATACTGTGTCACTTTATTGTATCCTCATAAAACTCCGAATTTTTTAAAAATAATAAAAAAGAGGTCAATGTTTCATACATTAATTTGCCTACAAGTCCAGCCGCGTTAAAACCAAAAAAAAGGTTTTCCTTAGAAAAAAGTGGTTCAGGTTTTTTTTTTTAATTTCTCAAAAACTACAAGTAATTTTTGCATCCGGTTTTCTGTTTTTAACTAAGAACTAATAAGAAAATTGAATTTTTGAAAAAAAATTAGTATTTAATTACATACAATTTTGAAAAAAAATAGTTCGAATTTTTTTTTTTTTAATTTTTTTTTTCAAAATTTTGAGTTTGAAAATTAATTTCTCAAAAACTATTAAAAGAAGCTGTTTTAACTTCTTTTAAAAACAAGATGAAAGAAGAGGTTTCTGGCTTTGCAAAGAAGTATATCACGGCATTGTGCATGTAACTGTTGATTTTTAATAATTTTTTTTCCATATTAGGTCAATTTTTTAGAAAATTGCCCCTCCCGGCTAAACGGGAGGGAATAGACCCCCCCTTCAATACGATTTTTTTCTTGTCTTGACCAGACCTACACGCTCTAGCTTTTTGGCACACTGCTCGTGGGACACCCTGTATAATCGTCCTTGCTTTCAATACACTTGGTCCAATGTTAGTATTCTCTGTTGAAAGTGGGAGTCTGGAAGGGTGTGGAAATCTTCTTCATTTGATGCTAAGCGCTTCACAGAGACATTTTTTTTTTCAAGTTTGGGAACAGATGAAAGTGCTAGGGTGCCGAATCAGGAGGATAGGGGGATGGCCGAGCAATTCGTACCCCAAATCATGCAGTTTTCCCATCGCCAACACATTCTTATGTACGAGTGTGTTATCCTTTTCTTTTTCAAGTCTGCCTTCTTCTCGTAAATTTTGGCATGCCGCTGGCCAGAAGATTGGAGGAATATTCGTAATGTTCTGTCTTTTGCAAGGAAATCATTGCATTTCGCATCCCAAATACGCTGATTGCTTGAACCGATTGCCTGGACTGCTGTTTCGTTTCCGGCGTTTAGTATTGGACCCGTGTCTCAGCCATGGTCGTCGGTTCTCTATTGAATCGATCCTAAGACTACTGCGAAAATCGTTTGCACATTTCCTTTTGATCGGCATTCAGCAAATGCGGACCCAACTGGCGCAGAGCAAGATGTTTTCACCTCTTCAGCTGACAACTCTTAACGGTTGTCTTTAAAGGAGAAGATTCTGCGTAAACACTTGCCAACCTTGGGGTAATCCACCCAAAACCAATAAATTTATGACTTACGATATTCAAATTACTATATTTTAACGAAAAACAAAAAGCAAACTACTTGAGAGAACAAGTTGGGATTTATCATACGAACTAATGTTACGGGCACGCAGGCACCTCGTATATTCACTTCAAATTGGGGTATAATTTTCTCTCTCCCAAATTTCCAAAAGTTTTTTTCCACCTGCTCGACATTGTCTAAACGTCTCTTGTCTTTTTTTACGACAAGATTGAAGAAAGCTAGACTCTAATTGGCTGTCTCATTAAAATTTGTAGACGTAAAAAGCCAATGTGATCGGTAACTCCTTCTTCTTTCTTGACATAATGCAACTAAATAAAACGTGCCTTAGAAACAGGAATGGCGAGTTGCTTAGTGGCGCGCAAAATATTTATTAAAAAAGTAGACCTTAGCAGTAACTGCAGGAAATTACTTAGAGGACTGCAAACGACTAAACCTCAGCGTATTTGACGTTGAGAGTGCATACAAATACAGGAATATTAAAAAGGCCCTCGAGGTTTTTCCCTGTCTCCTGGTCTACAATTGCTTAAACGTGTTTATGAGCTCATGAATTGTCGTCATTGGTGACTGAAGAAGATTGTGTAAGTCTTCAAAACCTTTTATTTCTATTTCGTGCTGTTTCACTTCAGATAGATATTCCAATTCTTAACAATATCTTCGGCAGTATACGAGTACTTGTCTCGGCAATAACAGTAGCTTCTGTCCACACAGTCGCACAAATTATACATAGGTGATGGAGAGAAGCTTCGGCTCTGATCTTCCCCGGGTTGTAACGCATATCTTCCCAGATGAACAATTTAGTCAACATACAATGTATAAAGGGAAATATCGATATGGTCAGATTTACGGGTTTCGTTTTGTTCGATATTGGAATGGCTTTTGATTCCCTTTGGTCGAATGGTATAGACAAAGTTTCCTGGCTAACAGATTTTTAAAAGTTTATATTAATTGCAAAAGAATTTTCCTTGCAACACATTTACGCAGATGTACCACAAGTTACTGTCCCTAGACCAGTTCTTTATAACATATACAGTTTTGAATTTCCATAGCTCCCAACATGTGAAATAGCTATTTACGTTGACAACAAGGACATATGTTCTTCATATGAGTTTAATCTCAATAAAAAGACCAATCTGCAGATTGGAAAAGAAATAGTTGCTCTCTATTCAGTAATTGACTTAACGTCTTTAGTGTAGGTGACAATTGGAAGTATCTGGAAATTCATCTTGATACCAAACTGACTTTTAAAGTACATAATTCAAACATCATTAACAGATAAAAATTGTTATCAGGATGATTATATGAAAAATGTTTTTTTTTCTTAATATACTAAATTAGCCAAAAACACTATTACCAAATATCTGAAAAACTGAAAATAAAGTGCATTAATATTGATAGAAACATTGCCAGGATTATTATTACATATAACCAAGCGAATTAAAACCATCGTAGAGAATAATAATACAAATTATAATATTATACTAGCATATCGTGTGGTTTAATTGTTGAGGGTTAGGTTAATTATGCACTAAAATCTCTAAGTTAGAGTATAGCACATAAGTCCCCACATACTCTAATACTATTTGGCAGATTGGCAGAGGTACATGCATACGAATGCCAAACATACATAATTTCCTAGTACCCATTCAGAATTTTAAAATATCGTCTTATTTTTTGCAATACTAATCCATAGCAGTGATCTTACTTCCTGATCAGTTGTAAACCATATACATAAATATCATTTTGGGAAGTGTTTGCAGTGTCTACAACCCAACATTAAAGATTTTATTTTTACTTTTATTTCATTTATTTATGATTAGCATTTTTTATGAGTTTTTAATGCCTATTATCGTCAGTATTATAGGCTACGGTCCAGTGCCCTAACCAACGTCACGAATACAATTTTATGGCAGCTGCTTTAGAATTAGAAACGTTTAAATTAGCTTTCTTTGACTCCTTTCTAATGAACACAAGAACTGTTCGAAATAAATAAGGGTGGTCTTATGCGCTAGAAATTCAACAAGACAATTTTCCTTTCTTTAAACTGATATAAATACATAGGATTAATAAATTTGCAAATTGCAAGAACATTGTTAAAATAAATTCAGCGAAATTGATTCACTTGGACTGGAATTTTGGTCAATGCGTCTGTTAAATGTGCACAAATGTATACTTTGTGAGTGATAGGTTTGAGTGGGTGAATAACACCCCAACTTTGGAGGAATGAAATCGATAAGATAGCTGGTATCATTGAACTGGAATATTTTAATGCATATACGAATTTGTTCAAAAACTAAAGCGACTTTTTATTTTCCTTAAAATGTAAATATTTATTGATCAGTATCTTAATTTGGTCCTTCAAAGCATTCTCGTCTAGGTCGTGCCACCGTTTTTTCAATTCCTCGAAGGACTTCTTATATGCGTTTTTTTGGTATAGTTGCTCTTTCAGCGATGAGGTCTTTATCTATTAAATTTTCTTTTCAATTTTGGAAAGAGAAAAAAAGTCGTAGGGGACCAAGTCCAGTAAATTCTGAGTCATGCTTACAGTATTGTTTTTATCAAAAAACTACGCACGAGCAAACCATGATTTTTTTTTCGCATAAATTCAAATGTTTTCTTCATATTACTTCACTTAAACGGCGCATAACTTCAAGGTAATATTTCTTATTCCTTATTTACCTCACGACCTTGCGGCAAGAACTCATGATGAACCGCGCCTTTGTAATCGAAGAAAACAGTGTGCAAAATCTTTATATTTGCCTGAACTTGGTGTGCTTTTGTTGGTCTTGTCTCTACTAGTCATTCCCGTGGGGATGATTGGGTTTCGGTTTCTACGGCATAACAATAGACCCATATTTTGTCACCAGTGTTGCGTGGTTGAGTGCAGCTTCTGACCGATGAACAGGAGCGACGGTCCTTTTGGTCAAAATATATACTAATATTCTCAGGAACTTCCCTGATAATGGTTCGACGATTTTCCATAACAATTCAGTGTTTTAACGTTTTCATCCGTTGTTGACGTGCTTGGGCATCTAGGGCGAGCATTGTCATTAACATCTTCTCGGCCTTCTGTGATAAGCTGTTACCACTTATAAACATCGCTGTTACCATTATAAACATATATCAATCGTTAAAAACAAACCAAAAATCTAAAATAGTTGACAATGGAAACATTTCTCTCGAGGAGTCGTCGAGACTTCGGATAGCAACGACAGCACTACCACCGCCCTTCCTAAAAATAATGAAAAAAAATCGAAAACCGAATATACTTAGCTCGCAAAATTCAAAAAGTCATTTTATTTTTGAACCAACATCATATTTTAGGAATAAAAAAAAAAAATTAAAATCGCTATCTGAGAAACTCTCCAACTTGATCTAATATTGTTTTGAATTTTTCGAAAAAGCTCGTTGATGTGAGTGTGTACACATGGTCAGGACTTGATAAAGGCCAACGAAAGTTAACAGCAAAATCATAGAAAATCTTTGCATTGTGAGTATTTGTATGGTTATGGATTCTTGGTGGTTGTTCCTTAAAGAATATTTTTGATTATCTTTAAGGAATGGTATCACAATATAGCACAGCAGTAATGATTCCGGACACCTTTACGATCAATAATCTCACTGGTGTCTTGGGGTTTTATTTGATTTTCTTGACAATATTTGATATTTGATCTACCTTTGACAATATTTTCAATCCCTAGCTATTTTGTAGACATCCCTAATACAGCAGTCTAGAATGCTCCAACAAGTTCGCCAGCCTGACGTTAGGTTTTACCTTCGTAAACTAATTTTAAAATAAGCGCTAGGTTTTCTAAAAAAAAGTCTACGAATTTCTCGCCTCATTTCGTCCTTTTTTTCGATTCTGATATCCTTCTGATTGTTGCTTTGATCCAGCATTTAACTAGAGACGGATGTAATACGCTCCCACCCGCTTTGAACGGTTTATACCTACCTAGATTTGTTTTGCACGAAATACCCGTGTTTCCTCAAAGAATCATCGCGCGAGTTACGTTTTCTAATTCGCCGTTCAATAAAAAAAAGACATTCCATCATACCTTTATTAAAAACATTTTTCATATCATTACTTTTGGCGAGGATTCGATCGCATAATAAAGTTGCTTTAGCACTAACTTCGTCTGAAATAGCAGCGACTTTGCTGGCGTACTGACTGTGAAGTTCAGTCTGCCTTGAATTTGCTACTGAAATCAACTTGCAATATCGTCACAAATAGCGCAGTGGCAAAGGTTCTACAGATATGCAAAATGATCGTTTGGGAAGAATACACGATGGCCTACAAGAGGTCACTAGAGGCGCTATACAGAACATTGAATTATCTTTGAAGGAGATTTCTTTCATTTTCATTTCTGCTGTTCGCTGATTTTCGTAAGACTCTTCCAGTTATTCCACTACTTATTTTTCTTCCAGCAAACGCGCGCAGCCTAAAGGCCCCGGCCCATAGAATCCGTCAATCCGTCACTCCGTTGATTTCAACTGAGTGAAAAGTAGAATATACACATTCTTATGGAAGGTGGCCCATAGCCGACGGATGTATGAACTTCAACGGACAAAGTAGAGCTACTTTCTACTTTTCGCTCCGTTGAGAGCTCATACATTCACATATTGGAGCTTACACATTTACATTTTGAGGTTCACGCATGCACGAATTGAGAGTAAGCACGTTCATTGGTGGATGCATTGAGAGAATGCGTGGGAACTCTCTCGCACTGAGAGAAACTTCAAATTCGGTTGACATTCAAAGTACGATTCGTTTGGTGAGGGTCGTTTAGTGTGCGAGAAGTAAACATTATTCTACGAAAAAAATGTTATAAAATGTTCGAGGAAGAACTGATTGAGGCGATCAAAGACCATCCGTGCCATTCATTTTATAACTCAGATGAACGCACTCCAACAATTAATAAATGTCATGGACAACTGTCAACGGATTGACGGATTCTATGGGCCGATGCTTGCCTGCTCTATCCGCCAATACGTTTTCACTCAGTTGAAATCAACGGAGTGAAAAGTAGAATATACACATTCTTATGGGAGGTGGCCCATAGCCGACGGATGTATGAACTTCAACGGACAAAAGGTGTTTTTTATTATGCCAAATGATCCACTCAGGATCACGAGACATAATAAAACACTACAGATCAACGAATAGCCAGCTTGACATTTCGCCTCGTTCAGTCCTGTCAAAGATCTGACATTTGAAAACAAAATAAACAAACAAATTGGAGATGGAAGCAGCTGCTATTGAGGTAAAGTGCGTTTATTTGTTGAATTTAAAAGGTTAATATTTGAATTACAGTGGTTATTGGAAAGTGACACGGACAGTGAAGAAAGCAGTACACCAGAATATTCATTTCTGCAGGAGAAGTAACAGATTTCTCGGTCGAAATTTAAATTAATATACATGTTTACCTTTTTCTGTCCACCTGCTCCATTTCCACTTCACAATAAAAACAATTTTTGAAATTTAAGTGTGGAATTGCCATATCAAAGAAAATTTTTCTTTTCATACAAATTTGATACGACCGATTTATATGCTAATGATAATAACTTTTATCGATATACACCAATCGGGGGTAATATTTCCCCAATAGACCCAAGACTTTTAGAAATGTAAGATAATACACATATTATAGCATTTTGAGTACAATTACTCGATACGGAAGCGAAAACTGTTTAACCAAATCCTGGCCACAATTTTATATGTTCATCAGGCAATGATTCTCCTAATTTGAATGCGAAACCCGTGGGAAATAGTGTAAACTCACTTCCACTCAAACTCGGATCTTGAAATTGATCCAGATAAAGAGCTGGTTCACGTGTTGTTATTGTAATACATGTAAACCATGATCCGGATAGGATCTGGATGGCATAATAAAAGGTGTTTTTTATTATGCCACATGATCCACTCAGGATCACGAAACATAATAAAACACTACAGATCAACGAATAGCCAGCTTGACATTTCGCCTCGTTCAGTCCTGTCAAAGATCTGACATTTGAAAACAAAATAAACAAACAAATTGGAGATGGAAGCAGCTGCTATTGAGGTAAATTGCGTTTATTTGTTGAATTTAAAAGGTTAATATTTGTATTACAATGGTTGTTGGAAAGTGACACGGACAGTGAAAAAAGCAGCGCACCTGAATATTCATTGCTGCATGAAGAAGTAACAGATTTCTCGGTCGAAATTTAAATTAAGTTTACATGTTTACCTTTTTTTGTCCACCTGCTCCATTTCCACTTCACAATAAAAACAATCTTTGAAATTTAAGTGTGGAATTGCCATATCAAAGAAAATTTTTTTTTTCATACAAAAATGATACGACCGATTTAAAAGCTAATGATAAAATTTTTATCGATATACACCAATTGGGGGTAATATTTCCCCAATAGGCTCAAGAGTTTTAGAAATGTAAGATAATACAAATATTATAGCATTATGAGTACAATTACTCGATACGGAAGCGAAAACTGCTTAACCAAACCCGTGCCACAATTTTATATGTTCATCAGGCAATGATTCTCCTAATTTGAATGCGAAACCAGTGGGAAATAGTGTAAACTCACTTTCACTCAAACTCGGATCTTGAAATTGATCCAGATAAAGAGCTGGTTCACGTGTTGTTATTGTAATGCATGTAAATGATGATCCGGATAGGATCTGGATGGCATAATAAAAAACACCTAAAAAACACCTAAAGTAGAGCTACTTTCTACTTTTCGCTCCGTTGGGAGCTCATACATTCACATATTGGAGCTTACACATTTACATTCTGAGGTTCACGCATGCACGAATTGAGAGTAAGCACGTTCATTGGTGGATGCACTGAGAGAATGCTTGGGAACTCTCTCATACTGAGAGAAACTTCAAATTCGGTTGACATTCAAAGTACGATTCGTTTGGTGAGGGTCGTTTAGTGTGCGAGAAGTAAACATTATTCTACGAAAAAAATGTTATAAAATGTTCGAGGAAGAACTGATTGAGGCGATCAAAGGCCATCCGTGCCATTCATTTTATAACTCAGATGAACGCACTCCATCAATTAATAAATGTCATCGACAACTGTCAACGGATTGACGGATTCTATGGGCCGATGTTTGCCTGCTCTATCCGCCAATACGTTTTCACTCAGTTGAAATCAACGGAGTGACAGATTGACGGATTCTATGGGCCGGGGCCTTAACGTTGAAGTTCATACATCCGTCGGCTATGGGCCACCTCCCATAAGAATGTGTATATTCTACTTTTCACTCAGTTGAAATCAACGGAGTGACGGATTGACGGATTCTATGGGCCGGGGCCTTTAACATGCGAGTGTTTTTTGCAACAAGATATATGTAAATGCACATGTGTTTTTGAAATCATTGTTGTTCATATTCATATTGCCTACTGATTTCTGTCAGTTGAGTTGAAGGAGAAGCCCATTCGGCGTGTTTTTCCGAAGATAGTACAGAACTTCTAAAAACCATAAATGACTGAGCGAACGAACCATATTTCCGGGGAAAAACAAAAATGTCGATGATCAACACGACCTAACAAAATTTCATTCAGAGATAGTTGCGTTTCTTCAAATTGGTTGCTTCAGTTATCAACTACGGTGAGGTAGTCAACTATCCCACAGAAATGTTGTATTCGCTGGAATTGCCTGGATTACCATTTCAAAGTTCGCAATTGAAAGTAAGCTCAGTCATCAATCAATCAATCATTAGATCAATCAACCTCGACTATGCAATGAAATGAGACTGGCTGTGAAAAAGCTTATGAACATCATGGAGGCGACGATTATTATCAAGGAAAAGGTGAGAATTTTTTTTGATTTCGCGGATCCCGATGATTCCAACGGACTTTCCATTTGATGACTGCAATTCCCCGTCCGTCTGACCTTCTGGCCTTCGCGTTGATCAAGGCTATCACAAGGCCAGTCATTGGAAGTCTGTATGTCGCGTGGTCGCCAATCGGAAGACCATCATATTTGCTTATAGTTTATCCGAAAGTTTTATCTCGAATGTTAATTGCACTTATCTTTCATCATGTAAATTAAGTACATTAACATACATATGTACTTATGTATTTAAATTAAAAAGGACTTTCATTTAATATTAGAACAAAACTCAAACCTCACACGATGCGTCCAACATTATTAAATTCAAAATTCATGGAGTTAGAAGGTTGACTAGGATTAATAATCGCTTATGAAGTTATAATCAATTCAATTCTAGTTGGTACGAAGCTCACCGTGTCATCTCGTTCTTATTTTAAATTTTGAAAGGATCATATAGAAAGCATAAGACTTTATAAAAATTCCTATTGGCTTAGACTTTCTGGGAATCTACAGAGTCAGGGGCCCTCAGTTATCCATGCCATGTGTTGTGAAAAAAATCTCTGTGAATTTACTTTGTTTTTGCACTATCCCGATAGAAAATTGGATGGAAAATTGGTTTAAATGAATGCCTGGGCAACTTCCCACGTCCATTCAGTCTTCGAGTTTATACATTATTTTATTAAAGACCACATGGTATATGTAAGTGGGTGAGTAGTTTGTGTTTATATACACAGAAAATAATTTCTTGAAACTGTATTTTCTAATTTATTTAAACCAATTGCCAATCAGTAGAGAACGTTATTTTGATTCTTAAAATATTTTGGTTATTTGTTTTTGTTGTTGAACTTTTTCTGACATATTTCGCGTGATATATGTATGTATGTATGCAGATTTATGTAGACTAATTGTTTATGGTCGTATTTCTTTTTACCGCTTGATGAGGTGTTAAGGTTATATTTTTCTTGGGGTAGACAGATAGCTTACGAAAATAAACGAATTAACGTTTATTGGTATTTTTATGGACTGAATAATCATGACTTTGCGTGGATAAATATTGTTAAAAAATAACGTCATATAGCAATAACAAAGAGCATTTTATTTAGTTAGTTGACGGCAAGGATGATGCACCGTTTGAATGATTGCGAAATGTGTTAGACTTACTAAATAGATCTATCTTATAGAATGTGGACCTAGGATTATTTCGAGGATTATTTGCTCGAAATCTTGTATACCTAGGTCGCTGAAATATGCTGTCAGAGCACGCTGTAAGGCCTTGATGGTACAGGACATCTGCATAGAAAGTCGGCGAAGGTCTTCCTCTCATTACCGTTCCTGCAGCAGCGCCAAAAAGTGTTCTGGGGGATTTCAAGCTTGGCCGCCTGCTCCAGTGGCCTGCAATACGTTGTATACATATTAGCGTTGTTTCGATGTAGAGATCGCCTCTCTGCAATAGCATTTGTTTGACGCAGATATCTTTTTCAATGACTAACATTTTATTATTTTTTTTGTTTTATTTACAGTAGCGAGCAGAACTAGTCGGATAATTGAAAAAAAACAGAAAATCGTCTTTAAATCATTTATTTAAGTGTTTAATAAGATTTCTTTTGATGTAGGCAAATCGCTAATGACTGCACAAAATGCGAGAAAAGAAAAGACTTATTCAATTCAAGTAATTGAAATACAAAAAATAATGTAAAAGCCTACGTTCGTCCAATTTTTCACGTTTTGTCTCTAGTTTTCAGAATGCATATTAGTCAATGCAATGCGATTTTCAGTTAAAAAATAATTGATTTTTCTACAACCTCCTTTACTTGGACATGCTTAGTCGAGTGTTTCTCCAACATCATTATTCCATCCCTGAAGTAAGGGTCTATGTATAAGGCTGTGAAAATATTCATCTACGACCCTAGCAACCTCTTCTTAATTTCAAAACGTTTCCAGGAAACATATTTTTTTACGTTTGGTAACAAATGACAGGAGAACGGGAGGATGGCCGAGCAAATCTCACCGACGCACCCTTGTATACAGGTGTGCTGTCCTAGTGAAATATTATTTTTTTCTTCTTCAGACGAGAAGTATTTAGCGGATTTTGAAATTCAATTGGTCAAGAAGGTTGGAGTAAAATTAGCCTATAATTGTTTTGCCTTTTGCAAAGTAAGCAATTAAGAGGATCTCTTTTGCATCCCAAAATTCGCTGTCCATGACCTTTCCGCAGATGTGATCGACTTCGTTTTCTTTGGCGCTACGCTACCGGCTTTCACGCACTGCTTGGACTGCTATTTCGTTTCTGTTGTGAAGTTATGGAGCTACATACATACATATGTATGTAGATATGTAGATATGACAAATCGCTGCACAATTTTTTTTTTTTATGCTGGAGGCTTCTACTATCTATTGGAACACTCAGACACAAATACTGGTCGATATTACTACCAGACAGACACCTAGTCTTCATTGTATTTTTCCCGTCGTGCGAAGAAAAGTGAGGAGGGACTTCAGTGATTTAGAGCTAAGATATTCGGCACACACCACGTCGGCCCCAAGAGTGCGCCACCGTGCGCGAGCGAAGGCGGGACAGTCGTAGAGAAAGTGTTCTGCTGTGTCATCCTCCTCGCATCATGCAGCAGGCGTCTCACTGATGCCAAGTGCTTAGAGATGTTTGGCAAAAGTGTAATGGCCTGTAATGACGCCCGTAAGCCTTCTGCAATCATTTCTCTTCTCGATCCATATTCTCCCATAATAATTCTCGTAAAGTCGAAAGCATTAAATGTGCAACCTTATATAAAGTCTATCATAGGTAGAATGAATATAAATGCAAGTTGTCGACATCTAACAATGAGAGAGCCATGCATTCCGCCCCTCCATTTTCTGTGATTGAAGCCAGGGAGCAGATTGAGACAAGACAAGATCAGCAACTTTTATTATTTTTAAATTTATTGCGTTGAAACTATTTTAAAAAGCACATTTTGCGATATTAGCAATTTTTCTATTTACTATTGCCACTGCACTATCTGCCGACCTTCGATTACAATCGGAAAGACGTCAGGATATAGCAAAAATAAATGCATCTATAAATATGAGCTTCTATAGCATATTGATCATATTGAAACGGAAACAAAACGTTTGTCTTATAAACAATTAGATATTTGTGGAGCAACGTTGGCAGCGTCAATCAAATGCATGAGCATTTATTTGTTAAATAAACATTTCTGCTGCATTCAATTACATAAAAACTAAAGCAATTGTACCTAGTGGCAATCAAGGAACAACTTTTAAAAACAAGTGGTAAGATCCATAGATTTTTTTATTTAATAACTATTGGCTAGATTTTCATTTGATAACAAATTCGACCCTTAGGCCTAAAAATATTGGTCTATTTTCAACGTATTTCAATTTCAAAGCCATAATCTAGGCTTTAATACAACTCACTCTTGTTGACCACTCATATAAAAACATACTGAAGTCTTTGAACATCTAAGTCTGCCTCTGTCAACCAGCACCACATGATGACTCTTAGATCCCTTGTGCCTGGACCTTCGGGTTACCACCGTGGATTATCGAGGGTACTAAAACATATGAGTATGTCGAGTTAGACTTGTTGGAGGACGGACTATCTCCAATATTTTGTTCTTGAGGTTGTCACATACCATATGATGGGGCTAGGAAATTCATCCAAGCTTCTCCGGGTGATCATCATTAAAATCGTTAACAGTAGTACAGAAGGATGAACGATCTCTTCTCTCCTGTAGTTACTAGTATTGGATAGCATTCTTGTATAGAAGGTTTTGTCTTATTTTACTTCTAAAGCATTTTGTTAGTTTGTCTTGTCGTTTATACAAAATATCAAAAATTTTCAGTGGAAAGATATAACCTAATTATCAAATTCCTGTGTTGTAAAATGTGCGGTAGCAAACCATTGTAAATTTTACATACGAAATAAATATCTATCTAGCTTAGTCAGAGAGCCAGTTCGAAGTGCTGTGAAGCTGTGTAAGCAAAAAATATAACATTGACCGAATGAAGAAGGTACAGATGGCCGCATCTATGGGTACTACCAGGTGATTAGATCCTGCTCGACAAACGATTTAACGGTCATCCTAAACGTTTTGTCTTCTCAACCTCTTCACCAAGGGTACGAACATCTTCAGCGTGATCTGAGAAACTGATTGCTGGCTTAAGAGTCACGGCGCGTTATTGATATCAAGAGACTTAATTGTATCTCCGACTGAACACGGAACGAAAGAGCAGACGAGCTGACCAGGTTCTGAATTGGACATCAGCGAAGCGGACACGTCACTGCAACCACCGATCAGCGCATTATACAGGATCATAAACGACACAATCATCAAAGAGGCCAACTCGTCTTGGCTTTCAAGAAACGACAGCTACACGACAAGATCATCGTGGCCAGAGCTCAACGTCGGACAAACAAAGAAGCTCCTGGCACTGGACCGTAACTCGATCCGTATGGTCGTCGGAGTGATCACAGGACACTGTCCCATTGGAGCAATGCTCCGGAAATGGGACTCGGGATCCAGCGATCTCTGCCGGAGCTGCGGCGATGAGGAAGAAACTGAGACGATCCAACATCTGCTCTGCCACTGTCCAGCTCTCCAGAATCGACGCCTAGTGTCGCTGGGCCAAAGATTCTTTACAGAGATTGCGGACGTGGCTAACGCAGATATATCGGTTCTTCTAAGATTCATCAAGAGCACAGGGTGGTTTCAGCCACCACGTGATAGGACAGGTTAATTTTATGTGTACCCACACAAACGAAGGGAATCACGATGGGCCTCTTGGCCTCCGAGTGGAAGTGATGTCCAACCATCACACTCCCCTTCTTTAACCTAACCTAACCTATCTCCGACTGAATATGTCGTACCTCACCTTAGCGCGAAAAGCACTTCTACTACTACTAAAAATGAACGAAAAAGCTGGAGAGTGCCAAACCTACCAAACCAGGCTACCGATATTCGCGGATAGCCAAGCGGCTATCAAAACCATCAAGACAGTTAATTCATAGGCTTTGCAAAACCTTGTTAGCAATATGGCATTAACACTATCTGAATCTCCGATGCAATAAACTTGAGTAAGCCAGAGAGAGAGCGAGCTGACCATTAGGAAAACTGCCCCCAGTAACTCTTTGGCGGAACCAGGCCGTATTCCGATATGGCTTTTTAGGGATAATTATTGCCAGTATTTTTTACAGCTAGCCAATCTTTGTCATCCAAAATGCGCCATATGTAACAAGATTTGGCTAAGCTATTGTACAACTTATTCACAACGAGTCAGCTTATTGAACCTGAGAAAACAGTTTAAAAGCGATCATTCACCGCCTCCATTAGCAATACACTCATCGCCAGCAATAGCGAAAGCAAAGCAGAACAATTGTCTAATTTTATTTGGTCTGCATTTTATAGCTTGCTTTTTTCAGGGAAAAATAAACTCGGTCGAGCTACTAATTCATACCAGACACAGATACGCATGCAATGTTCGCGAAAATGTATTGCAGCACGGATGGTTATATACCATTCTAATGGGAGAAATTCAATAGAGTAATTTACGAAATAAAATATTTAGCTTTTTATATAAATATACAGTGTCGAGCAAATGTGCAATTATTTTATTAAGCTATCTACTATATTTGGGATGATTTCTACCAATTTCTTGATGGTAGCGAAAGGAATACTTTGCCATTCAGCTTGTACTATAGACCTAGTTCAACAAGACTGCTCGGTGTATTCGCGTATTGCGACAACTTTTTTCTACGAATGCCCACAAATTTTCAATGGGCTATAAGCAAGTGATTCGGGCCCGCCAAAGCATTATCTGAAACTGTTGTGTTTGGGGTCCTCATCTTTCTTAAACACCACATCATTAATCGGATATGCGGCCTCGTTCATAGATTCGGGAAGGTTTGTTTGTAAATTATCGAGACAGGTTTCTTTTTCTTTTGGTACCTAATATCCTTAACATTGGGCCGATATGCCAGTGAAACATGACCACACCATTAAACTATTTGACCTGATGATTTTGAATACTTTCATGCGAGCGATGTCAGTAATGTTTCCTCTCGTCTGATTGTAAACGGTTGACTACACGTTTTCAAACTTCTTCATCAAGGATTTGTGTTTCTTGAAAAATTTAACCGAGCCTTGATGTTATTTTCAGACGGGTTTTTTTCTTTTTAATACTGATACGAGCCCAATTCTGCGAAGTGATATCCCCTGATGGACGTCACGGGGAGGTAGGTATGTTGTATGTTTGATGATTGATGAGGGGCGAAGGGTTACTTAGGAGGCTACGGGACCGTCGTAACTCGTCCTTATCTGTTAAAGACAGCCAAAAACCGTAACCACGTGATATCGTGCTGAACGATAGGCGAGTGAAAGTGAGTGATATAGCTGAGGCTATGGGGATATCGGAAGAAAGTGTGCGAAACGTCGTCCACAAACAATTAGGTATGTAGAAGCTCTACGCACGATTTTCGTAGAAATTTTTGAACCGATTCAATAGGGATCCGACCGATTTTGTACGACGATTTGCCACCATGGATGAGACATGGGGCCGCCACTACACGCCAAGCCACAGTCCAAGCAGTGGGTGTGAGGCGCCAAAGAAAGCGAAGTTCTGCCGGAAACGTCGTAGCTAGCGTGTTTTGGGATGCGAAAGAATTAAAAAAGGCAAATATTACTCCAAACCTCTTAATCAGCTGGATGCCAAAATTCGTGGGAAGAGACCTGGCTTGAAGAAGAAAAAAATCATATTTCATCAGGATATTGCAACAGTACTCAAGGGTACGTTGGCAATGGGAAAACTGCGGAATTTGGGGTACGATTTGTACAGCCAATCCCCCTATTCTCCTGATTTGAAGAAAGTTGTTTCTGGGAAGCGCTTTGCATCAAAAGAAAAAGTTGAGACAGCCGTAGATGAATATTGTCTTCCAAACTCTCACTTCTGGAAAGGAATATTAACGTTGGAGAATTGCTGTACGTATGTTGAAGTCAAGGAAGATTATGTAGAAAAATACAAGCTTGACGTACAGCAGGAACATATATATAATATAAGCCTTAATATTTGAGGGAGGTAATTTACTATGTTTTTCCGTGGAATATTTTTCTCATGCATTCGGTGCATTCAAGTGCTTACACTTCAGACTATGGAGTGTGAGTGCGAGTATTTACGTAAAAAAGAAATGAATACGTCAACCTATATCCACCATCCGAAAATGTGAGGAGAACAAACATTGACTCTGGCGTTACATAAGAACTAATCTGTGTTGCTTTATACATATATGTTTTGAAGTTTAATCGACTCTAAGTCAAGGTTAATACTCTTCGTAAAGTTAAGAAGCACCTTCATCAGGGTTTAGATGGGTGCCAGTATGGATATGTAAGCATCAAACGGGGAAATAGAAACCCTATTGATTCCGATTGCTTTATTTCCTTGCACACATGAAAGCTATTCTATGCGCAACGTATAAACCAGAAACCACCAATGAGACGTCCCACTCAAAATGGCCGCCGACGTTTGCCTACAAGCTCGGGCGAGCACGTGGGTACCTCAAGTGCTGTCAAAAGAGCATGTGAGTACCTCAAGTGCTGTCAAAATTTTGTAAACAATCGCGCACATTGTTATAATTCCAAGAGTGTGTGTGGCGGGAGAACGCTGCGGTAAAATGAAATGAGCTCACACGTATTCACGGATAGAAGCTCGTTAGTAACGGGTTTTGTCGCTATGCACCTGAACCGCTGTCAAAATCTCGTCAAAATTTCAGGGTGTTACGGGGGAAGACGTACGAAAGACGCACGTCTCATTCTGGTTTCTGGTATAAACGATCACGTTCATTTCAAATACCAACAACTACTATTATTTGAAGTTGCTTGGCTACAATACAAAAATGGTATCCTTCCGTGTAGGTATGAACTGATTGTCTCAAACGTGACCTTTTAATTTATCCATTTATTATGTACATACCTATGAAGCAAAATCACTTAGTCACAGATACTGATACAATCGGAAGTATTGATTTAACTTTTGGTAAATTGATGACGAAAGCTAGATGTCCTGGTCTCTGTCGTCTCTGTCGTATATGACTAACTAAGTGAAATCATTTACAAGGAAACTTATTGTTAAAAGTGAATTTAAATACGCCCATGACATAGGCGATTGTTTTTAAATGAGTTATTTTTTGTACTTATTTTTTACGCTACTTATATTAATCATAGAGAAATATCGCTCAAAAAATATTGTTTTTCAAGCAACAAGACACATTCTTCAAGGAGAATTTGGTTAATAATAAACAGTGACAAACAAAAACCGCAACGAGCGAGACGTATTTGTGGACTAATGAATTAAACAAGGATTTATTTCATCAACAGTCTAGTATTAATATCATATAGATATTACCGTCTACGCGGTGTGCCACATATAGACAAAGAAAAAAAAAGTGGTAGACAGGAAAATTCTAGCTTATAAGCGATTTGTAAAATCTGTTAAGCATACTCCCCTTAGTCGTTTTTGAACGTCATTAAGTGCCCCGACCACACTGAGAACGTGACTTATGAGCACGTGTTCCAAGAGATACTCTTCATTTTGTTATTTTTATTTACGCTTTTATCCTAATTGCTATTTTGGAACAAGTGTTGACGTCAGCACGGTCTCATGGTTAAAATATCACGAATAAGTTAAATTTTCACTGTCACGGGGCATGGCTGAACAAGTGGTGACGAAAAGGAATGACAAGTGACGTTTCTGATTGATTTTACATAGATCGGCTTGTGATTGCTTGCGTTCTTTCGAATCAATGTTACCATGCGCGCCTGAGAACTAAATATAGATATTCGTTCTATATACTTGGGTACACTCAAATGCTTGTCCAAATAAATTTTCTGAAATCCAAAATACATGGTGAATATGGCGTATGTGTTATTTCGTGACGTAGAATCGTATTTCATAACGTAATCGAATTATATAGCACCAGTTTCAATTATTGCTTTATGGGCTTTTCTACTCGTAGCGGTGAGATAATTTCGGAGAGTTTGCAGGATAAACGATATCCAATAGTGGTGTGGTGGTGACTGTAAACATGGTTCGAACACGTAGGATACCGGAAAAAGAAGTGATATCTGACGCTAGTGTAAAGTTAGTATTATTTTGCTATGGTGTCCATTATCCACACAACAATATCGAGTCCTTTCACTTTTGAAGTTCACTACAATGTCCGATATATACTATACATATATTAACCACAGATCAATCGTAGTTATGTCATCTAATGAACTGGAAGCACTTGGAGAATTGGTTAATAATGTAGTATGTATTTGAAAATATTTTAAACTATCAGCTGAACGAATGAGAATCCGCATTTCTAATAGAGGGCGCAAGCGGAACATGCTGGAATGTCGCAAGGTAAACTTGAGCATCGGCCATCAACTCTTCATCATTACATATGTATGTGAATTTTCATTGCCGTCAATTTTTTTTGTGCGTAAAAATTTTGACTTTCGAGCCAAATACAGTGGTGGAAACTTAAATAGCACCTTTCCGAATGATCGCACTAAATTCAAAGATGCATTCTTGCAACTAAGACTAGCAACAATTTTTGAATACCAACTTCTGAGTAAAGCATAACTGTATGCATAACAGTTATTTTTTCTCAATTTATTTTAATATCAACGTCTGTGTGTGCATTTGAGTGAATTAAGCCAGTGAAGCCGCTGAAAAAATAAATAGCACCTCGACATTTTTAGAAGCTATATTGCGTAAGTTTTATTGAATTTAACAAGGTAAATAAGTAAGTTGTGTAAGCAGTGTTAAATTTTATTAGAATTAAAATGGGAAGAGGTATTCATTGCTCTGCAGATAAGAGATAAGTTATCTTCAACATATTTAAAGAAGGAATTCGCATAAGTGATATTGCGAAGTGCATACAATGTTCGAATTTGATAATGTTGCAAGTAAATCAGAATATCTGGTAAGATGGACAACATATGTACAGAGAAATCCTACAAAACCATATGGAACCCTTTGTATTTGATCATTTATCGGTAAAATGGAGGTTTGTCCATGATAATGACCCGAAACACACTGTTAAGTCAGTACAAATGTGGCTTCGGGAAAGTAAAATTAACGTTTTAAGTTGGCCTCCACAGAGCCCTGATCTCAATCCAATTGAGAACCTTTGGAACGACGTGGAGTTGCACTTAAAACAAAAAACTTGCAGGAATTTGGAGGAATTGTGGGTATCCATTCAAGAAGGATTGTATTCTATACCACAACCCCGTTGCCAAAAGCTTGTGGAAAGTTTACCCCGCCGACTGAATGAAGTTTTATCTAATAAGGGCTATTCTACGAAATATTGAACGTTAACAGCTTATCATAGAAATCAAGTCAGTATTACTTTTGGTGCTATTTATATTCCCAGCCTTTCTGAGAATTTATTTATTTTGTTTATTTATTAATTGTTTTGTCCCCAAGACTCTTATAAAAGCGACAGAAATGTGATTTTATGTTCCAAAGAAACTAAATATATAAGCATTTGGGTCTTAGTCTTATGGGTCACATGGGTGCTATTTATCTTCCTACCACTGTAAGTGTCATTTCCGGGAAATGTTGCTTTTCGCAACTGTAAAACTACAAAGTGGTGATTTCGCACGGAGCATCTCGGACCGGAAGAGAAATATGAAGAACCGAAATTTAAGGCGTTACTAGATCAAGGTTCATGTCAAATATAAAAGTTCACAAATTCATTGGCTATAATTCGTAAGGTCATTCCTATCGTTGTGAATGGTCTAAATGCAAATAGGTTTGATTTCATAGGAACTAAAGCCGAGCGAACTACTGCTACAGTTGCAAGAAGGGATGCGGTTTCTGCATTGTGTTGCAGCTGACGATATAAAGTAGATACAGTATAATAATCCAAAGCGTGAAAGTCGTGCGGGTGCTGTGGCTACGCATCAACTTCGACGGCCAAGCCACACATCCATGGATCGAAGCTCATGCTGTGCATTTTGTGGGACCAGATCGACGCTGTATGAGAGTATTATGTATTATTGTTACTGGGTGTAATCATCACAAGAGCTCGCTGTCGAACATAACTAGTGATTTGGGCCATACATTAAAAGCCCATTTTGACTGTGGCATTTGTTGTGTCTACTCTGAACAAAACAGAAAAAAAGCTTATAAGTGATTTGACACCCCACATGGGCACTTTATAAGCTGTTCAAGCTGTTCACAAAAGGTCGAGAAGATGTTAATGACTGTTGTTTAGTTTAAAAAAGAAAGAATTTTCTTATAGTTAATATTTTTTAAATAATTTTATTTTACGTAATTCATAAGGCCGAGAAGGATAGTTTAAGTTAGTTAAACTATTTAAGCTGGTTTTAAGCATTTTTGTCAAGCGTAAAATAGCCCTAAGTAAACAATGAATAAAAATAATTTAAAAGAAGATGTTAATGACGTCGCTCACCCTGGACGCCATCAGCACACAAAGATAAAAACATGAACTAAATTGTTTTGGAGAATCACTATGGGAAAAGTTGCTTTGCATATTGGCATATCGTTTGGTTCATGCCGTGATATTTTTTTCAGATATCTTGGGCGTGAAACGTACGAGTATGTCAGTGAAGTTTGTTACGAAATTGCTAAATTTTGATAATCGCTCATGGCTGTACACGAATTATGATCCACACTTTTTGAAAAGCATCATCATTGGAGAAGAAACATCGGTATATGGTTATGGTGACTAAGTCAAAGCCCAATCATGCAAATGGAAGCGACCTGAAGAGCAAAGAGTGAAATAAAGTACGCCAAGTTCGGTTAAAAGTGAACGTTTTGCTCACCGACAATAAGGAATATTACATTGAAGTTATGCGCCGTTTGTGTTAAGCTATAGGAAAAAAAACAATTCAGATTTGTACGGAAATAAGTTCATGGCTGTTACATCACCATAATGCACCTTTTGACTCATCGTTGCTTGTTCATTTAGCTGAAAACATTATCCTTATCAACCAGCGGACTTGGTCCCCTGCGACTATTTCTCTTCCTAAAACTGAAAAGATTCATGAAAAGAGGGACAATTACCACGATTGAGGAGATAGAGACTACATGGTCAAAGACTATACCAAAACAGCACATATCAGAAGTGCTTTGGGGATTGAGAAAGCGCTGAAGATGACCAATTTGTAGAGAACAAAATAGATATTGATAAATTAATCAATATTTTTCAAGGCAAATAAATATTTTTACTTCACCTTCTTTATTGATACCTCACAAACCTTTGACATTTCGATGTAAGCCTGAATGAAAACTTCGATTTTGGTGAAAACAAAGATCCTGGTTTAATGTCTGGGCTTATAGTTTCTGTAGATATACATAGATATATTAGACTGTTAATATAGACATTTTGAGGACAATTGCATCGGTGAACGGTGACTGTATAGTGTATAGTTACTTTGATATGGTATAGGAGTGTTCTTTAGTCAACATAGAGCAACTGCATCGCTAATTCTGATTCGTCGAAGTTATTGGCGATGATAAACTCTTTTACCATTCCGCAGGGCCTTAAAATCGTTTAACGGATTTTTTTTTAATATGTACTTACGTAGATTTATAATTATTGGGGGTTTAAACTTGACATTTATTATTATTTTTTTCTCTTTAACAATAATTTATTATTTTTTTTAAATAACTTGCGTTCTAGGCAAACGTCTGAATCAAAATTATTATACTCGTATTATAGGACTGTATACTTCTTCTTCTTCTTTTCCTTTTCCCGGCGTTGTTATGGTCAGAAGTGTAGGACCATAACCTTCCCACTTAACTGCATCCATACTGGTCCGCTTGAGGGCTCCGCCGGTTTGACCTCAGAAAGTAGCGGCAGGCTTTCCGGTTTGGGATTACTTCATCGCTGAGGCCAATGAAATGCTGGTGTTTATGTACCAATTGTTCTTCGGCCTGCCTTTTTTTTTTTTTTGTGACACGGGCATGCTCCAGATTTTTTTGTTTGATCTTACTCTTACAACACCGGTGATCTCCAGTCGTGTCAACCCACTGATTTGTATGTACACTTGTGGGGCAGTTTAATGGTGGTATATGTGTCCCTAGGCTCACTTTGGTGTTTTCTAGATGTGATTTTTGTTTACCTTTGTTTTAGTCGCCTTTTACGACAAGCGAGAGGTATCGGTGCAGGGATATTCTTAACCCGTCCCAGCACGGATAATTATAGTACTCTATACGAATGCTGAATTATTGAATTTTTTACAAATCCAATCTAATGCTTTTACACAGTGTAATGGAATGCCTGTGGAAAATAACTCGGTTGACTTATATGATTTAAGAACTCATTATATCATCTCCTATTAAAATTTCTGTTATCCTCATAAATCTGGTTGAAGATTTTAGGGTCATCACTACCTATTATGTAACCTTCAAGCTGTTTTAGAATCTAGCTTCTGCTCTGTACTTTATCCTTTATCCTAAGGCGTATACTGCCTTGCTTATTTCTCTGTACGTGTACACCGTTAAATCTTAAGTTTAGTAAAAGTTAATAGCCAACCTAAGAGTCGGACATACCCGTCAAGCATTTCCATATGGAATTATGGCCAGTCTAGTAAAAACACTAAGAAAAAGATAAAATAGGTAGGTTAATGGAATAATACTTCTGGCCTTGCTTCGTTCTGCTAATCATAATCTATCATATCTTCATCTAATCATATAATACTTCGTCAGTACTTTATTCAAGAGTGTTCTCAATCCCTTTTTACTTGCTTTATGTGTTTATATGTACCTTCTTAATATAACAAGGTAGTAAATTTAGAGGGATAAATTTAATTCCTGTCTGTTTAAATACGGGAATGATGGTCGAAATGTTCCATTCCTCGGGGATAGTTTCAATGTCCCATGTAGTTGTGATGAGCCCATGTAACTCCTCTGCTAATTATTCTTTCTTGCACCCGTGTTCTATTTACTATTTTCCAGGGCTTGAAGTCTTAGAACATTATATGCTTTTACCTTTTCCTTGAAGTCTTCGTCGAATTTAAGCGTATCCTAGTCTATTTTCCACTTCTTTCTTTATAACACTTTTTATTGTGGACCTTCTTTGCTTTCTAGTTAATTTCTGAAATTCGGTTTTTAATTTCCTCCTGGTATTGACGTTGGATATGAGGGCTTAATTTTTTTTATACATGAGACATGGTTTTTTTTTTTCCTGCTGTCTATCCCTTCTTTTCCTTTTTTTCGCGTAGAAATCGCCGAATACGATTTTCTCATCGAAGGATGAGAAATTATCTTTTACTTCTTCGTCTTTATCTTCCGTAACACAATGTGCGTTCAGAAGTTATAATGGGACGTTATCGACACTCGGTCGCTCTAAAACATTCGTACCATATCTAAAATATTTAAAAAAACAGATATGTTTACGAGTACATCACACTCGATCACTCGAGTAGCTTTAAAGCTGAAGTGCTAACGACCCGACAAACACTCAAAATACTCAGTGCAGCACGCTCCTATTACACGTCCACTGCTATTTGTAGCGAAAGCCAAGCTGCTATTAAAGCTCTTTCGTCTGCTACCACCTCCTCAAAACTGGTGGATCAAAGCAAGAAAAAAATTAAACGAGCTAGCTGCTGGACTGATATAATGCTCCTTTGGGTTTCAAGACACAACAACATAGAGAGGAGTGAGAGGGCCGATACGTTAGCCAAGCTCGGGGCTACCTCAAACCCCCCTACGGAAACTGTTAGCATGTCGCCGAGCCTTCTCAAAAGAAACATTCTTCAATACTTTTTCAACATTGCCAAACGTCGGTGGGCTAAATCAACTAGGTACAGGATATCTTGTAAAATCTGAACCTTCTATTCAAAAAACAAGACAAACGACCTCCTCAATAGACACCGCTTTAATATAGCTAGAATCATGGTGGTCAGTACGGGCCATTGGCCTATAGGAACCTACGTTGCCAGAATAGACATCCGATTTAGTTTTGCGACATCAGAACTTTGCTCCAGCGCTAATTGTACCCTGACGCGCATAGTCGGGTAGTCACCTCAACCTACCTATCTTATCACGCAATTACAATACTAAACATTTTTTGAGGCTTTGAAGGAAAATGGAAAAGAGCCACAGCTAACGATAGCCAATACTTTAATCACTTTTCAAAATCGACATTTCATACTCACATACACGTGAGTACAACTCACGTACTTATTAGCTTATCGCTCCTTTTCTTCTCAACCCTAGTTGCTAATTTAAAGCATACTAATGGATACATTTTCATGAGTGTATTCCAATTGCTATGTCGGTTAGAGATCATTTGTTAAGTACGTCCTAGTGATTAACAGCAGTTCTCTTCGAATCAGAAAAATCTGACTGCCCACGCCTCGATGTTTATGCAACATTTCAATCTTGCTAATTAATTTTAGCACCTCTTAAAAATTATTCTCATCATTGATACAATATTTTGAAAAGAAGTAAAAAATAAAAAAAACTTTGAAATTTGTTTGTTTTTCTATTCCAAGTAGAATGAGCATTGTCTCAGCATCTTACTCAGATATTTGAAGGTAATGGATCTAAATTGATAATAAGGAAAACTATTTAATTCGAATCGAATAAACTAAAACAAAATGGTCTTACCTCGCCCGACTAATATCAAAAACAAACAAAAAATCAATAAGAAGAATTTAGACAAATAGGAAATGTCTCATAAACATACAATTTATTTCCACGTCACATTGACATTGACTCGCATTATGGCAGCGAGAGTTCAGGTATCGTTTATGCAAAAAAAGCGCAAAAATAGATTAAATAATAAAATCTTTTTTTTTGTGCTCCTAGTCGTTGCTAAAATTGTCCTGCCTTGATGCGTACATATAAAATATATTTAGATTTAAATGAAATCCATCAGAAAGATATAAAAAAAATACACACATTTGTCAACAGTGACTCAATGGATTCCCCACATAAAAAGCAACTTTTATGGACTTTTGCTCTCTTAGGCAAATGATTACATTTTACTCGTTACGTAAATTCAAAATATACAATATTCGACGGGGCTATCGTGCAAATTAAATTTCAGCAACTTTTCAACCATACTTTCCGTTAAGCGGATCTATTTAAGTGTTCAATGTTTTTATCGTATCTATGATATAATAATTTTTTTTCGCGATTATTGTGTGCGTGGCTTTTGAGTATGCGGCGCGTCAAAGAACTAGAGCAATAGTCTTGAATTGAAAGTCTGTTTAGATGTGTGGCAATGAAGTAAATTGGTTTTATTTTTTGAATTTAGGAAAGACGTCTGTATCCAGCACTTGATTTGACCTCATCAACCATCATCGAATACGCAAACATTCACAAAATTAATTTAATTTACCAGAGAACTTAAATGTGGAAATATCGATGGGGCTGGGCAGATCAAATCAACAAAAAAAGCTATTATAATGCAAAAACAATAATATTCGAGTGATGACTTTATTGAAAATAGCACTCTCTTCTCCTGTCATCGGGTTTGAAATTGCTATTTGTTTTTACGCCAATATGTGGTGTAGACATAACGAGTACGTAAGATATTTTCATTGTAATGTAATAGGTGTTTTTAATGCTTTTTGCTTGGAAGGCTTGTGTGAGTATAAAAACAGACATTTATTTCAGCCTCTTAAGTGGAATGTTGAAAGGAAAATATACTTTTTACATTAAGAACGTTTCCAATATGAAAGACAAACAATTATGGATTCTTAAAGAATATTATTGCTTCTCTCAAGAGCTTATGAAATATTTCCATTACTTATACGCCCCTTGAAAAAATACTAATATGGAAAACAAACAAAATTTAATGAAGCATTTTGATATTCAAAACATCACATTAGTAGTGCAGGCTAATAAAATATCGTATTTTGGCTGTCTTTTTGTACGTACAGTTTTTCAGTCTAACTGAATCCCGTAACTTCTTTTTTAAAAAAGATGATATGCTTCTACGTCATATTCTAACAATTTTGGAAAATGTACATGGGCTTATCTGCACTCGTCCACAAACCACTGGTGGCAGCTTGAAATCTGACGCCATCTCGTGTGTCAATTTAATCGGTTCTCAAGAGTGCTTGAGAGGGATATGACCGACTGTGATTTTTCGATGTCAAATTATGTTGATCTAACGCAACTTGATTCAGCGTAATCAGAAAATTCAGGATATGATTCGAGCAGATATTGGCTTCTGGGAAGGTTCAGACGTTCAAAGTTCGGAAGGAGTATCTGGCGTTGTTCGCAGTATGATCAGCTCGGTTGATGTCGGGATCGTTTGCTAGTTACTAAATGATTACGTCCCGTCATAAAGCCCACTAGCCCATATTCATTTTCTGACTTAGTACTGTTATGCGTTTTTTTAAAAAGTACTTAAAGCGAATTAAGAGTAAAAACAGTTAATTACAATCTTTTAATCAACCCTTTGCAGTATCCTATCACAAAAAGACGACTGATTAATAACTTACCCGCACAAGTGGACTTGTAACCCTGTTTTAGAGAAATCATTTACTGTAGTAGGTACCTGTTAAAGTTGGGAATGGTTATTTTATTTTATTTATGATAAACAACTGATGCTTAGTGCGAAATCTTCTAAAAGATTTTTATTTTCGAAATTTAGACTTTTTTTTTAAAGTAAAAAAATGCAACAATTATAATAAATTTAATACAGTTTTTTAGAACATATACTATTCATGCTAAAATCGATTGCGTAATCAAATTGCTTAAAAGCAATGCAAGCTGAAGGGATTGGATTGAACCTAGCGTAACTTCTACTATGAAACGGAAACATGTAAAAAAATAAGTCAAGTCATTTGTGGTTAAGAAACCACATTGTCAATACGTAATGAAAGGCTCATTTGTGAGTCAAAAGCCACTTCAAGATCCTTTTAGTCATTTGACCTTAATAAAATTTAATTTTCAATTTTTAAAAAATCGATGTACATATAAAGTGTCGGTTCGCAAATCATTTTCCAAATTTAAAAGGTAGTAATTCGTAAAGATTGATAAAATTGTAATGGTAAAATCATGTTTGTATTTCGATATAGGATATTGTACAATAGAGTATAACTTGTTCTTTACAATTGCCTCAACCTTCGACTTAAGAGGCCAAATACAGGGTGTCCCACGAGCAGTGTGCCAAAAAGCTATAGCGTGTAGGTCTGGTCAAGACAAGAAAAAAATCGTATGGGAGGGGGGGTCTATTCCCCCCCGTTTAGCCGGGAGGGGCAATTATCTAAAAAATTGACTTAATTTGGAAAAAAAATTATTAAAAATCAACAGTTACATCCACAATGCCGTGATATACTTTTTTGTAAAGGCAGAAACCTTTTCTTTTATATTGATTTTAAATGAAGCTGTTTTAAGGAATAGTTTTTGAGAAATTAATTTTCAAACTCAAAATTTTGAAAAAAAATGGAAAAAAAAAAATTTCGAACTATTTTTTTTCAAAATTGTATGTAATTAAGTACTAATTTTTTGTCCAAAATTCAATTCTCTTATTAGTTTTTAGTTAAAAACAGAAAACTGGATGCAAAAATGTTTTGTAGTTTTTGAGAAATTAAAAAAAAACCCGAACCATTTTTTTCTAAGAAAAACCTTTTTTTTGGTTTTAACGCGGCTGGACTTGTAGGCAAATTAATGTATGAAACATTGACATCTTTTTTATTATTTTTAAAAAATTCGGAGTTTTATGAGGATACAATAAAGTGACATAGTATTGGAATAACCCTGGATTAATCCTTTTTTTTCATTGATAACCCCTGAAAACTGACCTGCCAATTTCGTCTGCGTCCACCCGCCGCCAATGGGTTCTACCCGCTAGGACCTTAAGACAATAAAACCGCAATTTTTGGATTTGGTCTGACGTAATCCCTCCCTTAGTACAAGGAGGATAGCTATTATGCTTGGAGTGCCCAAATCTAGAGTACGGAGAGTGCTTCATACCGAAAACTTACACCCGTACCATTTTAGGACAGTTCAGGAACTCACCTCAAACGACAAGTTTTTGAGAGCAGAATTTTGTCTTCGAAATGAAACTGAACGAAACAATTTTGGAACGATATTCTGGACGGATGAAGCACAGTTTACCAGAGATGGGGTTACTAACTTCCACAATTTGCATCATTGGAGTAGCACCAATCTACACAACAAAAAACAAAATAAATCACAACACCGCTTTAGCTGAAATGTTTGGCTTGGTATTGTTGGACAAACTGTAATCGGGCACCGGTTTTTGAATGCCGTTATTAATGGAGAATCATACTTGCAGTTCCTACGAGACCTTTTGCCCGATTTGATGGACAACGTTCCTTTGGCCATAGCAGATAATTTAATCTACCAGCAAGATGGAGCACCAGCACACTACAGCTTACGGGTTAGAAACTGGCTGGATGATCATTTTAGTGACCGTTGGATCGGAAGAAAGGGCCCCACGGCATGGCCACCTAGATCACCAGATTTAACTCCTCTAGATTTGTATGTGTGGGGATTCATGAAGAATTATGTTTACGAAGTGGAAATAGTATCTTTGGAACGACTGAAAGCACGGATTGAAGTCGCTGGAGTAAAATTGTTTGACTTATGTGCAGCCATTAGAAGGAGATATAATCTTTGCCTTCTAAAAAATGGGGATCATATTGAAAATTGATTATAATAAAACTCCAAATTTTTTAAAAATAATAAAAAAAAGGTCAATGTTTCATACATTAATTTGCCTACAAGTCCAGCCGCGTTAAAACCAAAAAAAAGGTTTTTCTTAGAAAAAAATGGTTCGGGTTTTTTTTAAATTTCTCAAAAACTACAAGACATTTTTGCATCCGGTTTTCTGTTTTTAACTAAAAGCTAATAAGAGTATTGAATTTTTGAAAAAAAATAGTACTTAATTACATACAATTTCGAAAAAAAATAGTTCGAAATTTTTTTTTTTTATTTTTTTTGCAAAATTTTTAGTTTGAAAATTAATTTCTCAAAAACTATTCCTTAAAACAGCTTCGTTTAGAAACAAGATGAAAGAAGAGGCTTCTGGCTTTACAAAAAAGTATATCACTATATCAGTATATATTGTGGATGTAACTGTTGATTTTTAATAATTTTTTTTCCAAATGAAGTCAATTTTTTAGAAAATTGCCCCTCCCGGCTAAACGGGGGCGAATAGACCCCCCCCCTCCCATACGATTTTTTTCTTATCTTGACCAGACCTACACGCTCTAGCTTTTTGGCACACTGCTCGTGGGACACCCTGTATATCGTTTATAAATAAACTTTTCAATTTCATATTTTCTTCTTATTTGGCAAAATCTTATACGAAAAAAGACTGAGCCTTTACTTTTCTATGAAGCTTCTTCATAATATTTTTGAGTATAATAAGCTTTATTAAACCGAACTGGTCTTCTAACATTCTTAATATTATGTATTGGAAAAAAATTATTTATCGCAGAATCAATAATATAATGAAGCACAGTAAAAGCAGTGTCTAAATTAGAGCAATTACCCACATATTGGGTTCATAATTTTGAACTACCATTAGAACGGTTATATTCAACTTAAATAGAAAAGTTGAAATTAACTTCTAAATTTTTATTCAGCTCCGTATGAAAATCAGGGTTCAGCAACGTAAGGACATTCGTCAGCATCAGTGAAGAAACCAATGGCCTTATTGCTCATCCGCCCACATTTTGATGTGGAATGTGCCATCCGTTAACGACTGGTTTTTTGAGAGACTTAAAAATTGCTTAATATTTGCACATTGTTGCCTGTAAACCACTGTTCTAACCTGCTGCTGTGTGAATGGCTGCGTTATCCTGCGGGAAAATTCAACGTTGATCATAAAACATTTCGTGGAAATTAACTGTCTGCCTTTCAGGAAGCTCGATGTAATCCTCTGAGTTCTGCCGATCATCTAAGACAACCAGATCTATTGGGCCATGAAAAGAAATTGCAACCCACACCATGACAAAACCAACAGCAATGGGATGACGTGACAGGAACATCTCCGAATTTCTCAAATCATGAAAGTAATACTGAAAGCGACTAGAGCCATATAAATTAATTTTTTTCTCATCGAAAAAAATTACGGTTTCCCATTCTTTCTTCCAGCTTACGTGAGTCCGGTAAAATTCCAAACTATGGTCTTTATGGCGCTGAAGTAAAGGTGGTTTTACCGTTCGTTTTTGTCGTCGGAGAAAAGTTTGAAATGTTCGAACACTGGCTGAAGTTCCAACTTTCCTCTTTATTTTGCGAGTGGTCGCAACGAATTTGAGGCTTCACGTAAAATTTACCTGCGATCTCGTTCTGTTGTCTTTTGCTTTGCCGTGCGCCCACTTCGGTTTTTGCCATAGTTTTTGGGATCTTTTAGAAAATTATTAACTGTCCATGGATCTCGATCAATTTTTTAGAATTTCCTGCTTGAATGCAAGAATTTTGGCAATTTCTAAATTTGTTACAGTTTTACCTTGACCCATCTTTTCTAAAATGCAACTAAAACAAAAACAATTTTCTTAAGTAGCAATTACAAAGAACATATGTAGCTTTACTTACTTTAAAGAACCTTGCGCTTGGAATGTCGAAAAAAAACCGATGAGGGTAATCAAGTGTCGCACTTAAAATAGGCCAAAAACCGAAAATGGAGATTTTCGTTATTACTTCCTTAAATTTTTACAAGCTTGTCATCAGGTAGCAGGGAGATGGTGAAAATAAAAGCTTAACAATGCGTCCGATCAAATACCTGCTTTGTGATTTAGGTAGACATTTAAGTGAGGGTAATCAAGTGCTGGAGAGTGTATGTGAACGTGGGAGAGTGAGAGGAAACGCTCTGGGCAAGTCGTCTTATTCACTATGTGATTCGCATGTGTCAAGTATATTGAGGTGCTTAGCAAAATTGTAGTGGCCCGAAAGTCTTGTGCAGTCAGCTCTTCTTAATGATAAGGGAAAAGCCGTAGACTTCTTGCAAACTTCGGGATGTATACATTTCATCAGGCTATACTCAGTACAGTTTCGCTATTTGTGGCTGCGTGGCTGAAGGGCTCAGTTGTTCAGAGCCAGCGGGTTCAAGACCTGAGAGCAGCCACCTCAACCTACCTACCTACCTACCCTTATGGTACACTATCGAAGTAGCAAACTTTAAATCTCGGCAATATCTTTGTAATCCACCTCATCTATGATTACCACTCTCTGCTCCACTGTTCATTTAGGACCATGCAATTGTTATTATTAAAGTCCTTTTCTCTCATTAAGTTGTTTCCATACGAATAATTCATGCCATTCCTCCGGCTGTCATTTATCTCTCTTAGATCATACCATCGCCATCAATAGAGCATTTTATTTGATCTGTGCGACACTTACCTTTCCTCCAGTGTTCAAACATACATATGTTCCTAAGTATCTCAAAATGCCGTACCAAAAAGCACCCTTTTATTTTTATTTTTATAGAAAATTGTAGAATATTTACTTAATTTTCTTCATTGTTTCGTAACAGGGCCCCGATCAAATTCACGTTTCGAAATTCTATAAGGAATCGAAAAATGGAAAGTTCGTCAGTTACATCACCGAAAATGTACGAACGCTCTATCATACATTTCGTGAAGGGGCCTACGCCTCGAATAATGGACCTTGTCTTGGATGGCGGGAGACTCTATCATCACCATATCAGGTTTGTAGTTCAAACTACTAATATCGCTCATAGACATACTTATTTGTACCTGATTTCAGTGGATGAATTATGATGAAGCCCTTCTGCGTGCGAAAAACTTTGGTTCGGGAATGATCTCGTTAGGAGTAAAACCTAAGGACTTAATTGGTATATACTCTCAAAATCGCCCAGAATGGATTCTTTTCGAGCAAGGATGCTATTCGTACTCGCTGGTGGTAGTTCCTCTATATGATACCCTTGGACCAGAAGCATGTGCTTTTATCATACGCCAAACCGAAATGAGTATTGCTATTGTCGAAGATGACGCAAAGTGCAATATGCTTTTGGACAAAGCACCTAGATCTTTAAAGACCCTGGTTACAATTAAGGGTGTGAAACCGAAAACTATGGAGCGCGCCAGGAGTCGTGGTGTTCAAATAATTACATTCGAGGAAGTGGAGAAATTGGGAGCAAAAGGCAATCACCCGGAAGTACCTCCAACGCCAGACGAGCTGTGTACAGTTTGTTATACATCTGGAACAACTGGTAATCCGAAGGGAGTTATGTTAACTCATGCAAATGTCGTGGCTGGAGTATGCGCTGTCATATTACAACTGGGTAATTAGTGTGAATATATTTATTAATTTTAGTTGCACGTTTCGTATCGTGGATCCTGTGTGGGTGACGTATCTTTATCGGTTTAATATTATCAATATTATACAATATCAGTTTGTTTTTCGCTCAAAAAGGAGAGCCCAAAACTCATAAAAAACCAACAGCTTGGCTTAACCTTAAGTACATCATATATGAGACCTATTTTTGCTGATCTGGTGGGGTTATGTGCATGCCTTACAACCAATGAGTATGGCAACCGTACTGTCAATTGCCATGGCTTGGCTTGGTTATTAGTCAACTATTAAACAAGCGACACAAAAACACTCATGACAGCAGTCCTATTATCCATAAGTACGGTCGCACAAGAACGTAACTTACATCACAATGGTTCATTCCTTAGTCAAGACACTCGACGTGTTTTGAAATATTTGCAACGCATTTTATATAACAGGTGACGGAATAATTCAACATTCGAATTGCCCTAGAGCAAATTGCTGGGTTGAGAGCATTTGCTCTAACCTCGACGAATAGCAACAGTTTACAATCGTGAATTATCACATGATCTCATCACTGTCGCAATAGCTCATGGGAAGCTGAAGCCAAAGCTTCTCACAATCGTGTATGTGTGGGGGACCTACCATATATAGGTATAGCCGACCCTGAATGGTGAATTAGTTAGTATCCCGCTGAGAAATATGTGGTGACATCAACTTTCGACGGTTGTTATGGGATTAAATTCCCCTGTCGTGGATGTCAGAGACTAACTAACATTGCGAAATATATTAGGCGAAATCAGTTCACATTCATAAAAGCCACTTTTCTGGATTTTTTGACTAATCGTTGAATGGCACGCGTCCTTTTTGGAAGGTAAAATCCTTTAATTTTCCGAGTATTTTTTTTTTTTTGAATTAATGGTTTTTGCTTTTTGCCTTCTATTTATTACTCACGTATGCTTCTATTGGACCTATAAAATGTCCGTTTCACACCCTGGAACTTTGGTTTTCAGTCTTTCATAGAAATTAAAAAATGGCACAAATTTTCTTAAAATCAATGAAAATGTATTAATTATAGATGTGGTATTAATAGTCGATTAAGTATTCGGTTAACGATAGAGTTTTGTGGAAGGGCATGTATTACAGCTTGAACGACAAACTTTTCTACCTTCTGAAAAAACACGGGTTGTTTTTATTAACGCAATGGGAAGAGAGATCTTGCACTATTATTCAAATTAAACGAAAAATCGAATTCAAGACTTTCAAACTCATTAATTTTATAAAGCTCAGATCTATTGATATATGTATATTTCATTAAGTCCTTAATGATTTATATGGTATATACGAGTGTCTAGTCTTTTGTTTTTTTTTCAAATGGGGACTAGAGCTAACAAATAGCATATAGCACTGCGACCAGTGTAGATCTACTGTGGCTACTAGCCAATTATATGAGGGGTTCCTCTATTTTCTTAATAAAGTTGAGGATGTCTCTCGTAGAAGCTGAATTGATCCCCTCAGGAGTCATGATTTCTCTGAATCATGCCTCCTAAGATGGCAGAGGGCAGCGCACTCGCATAGTACATATGTATGTGCTGTGGAGTTAGACAGAGTCGACACTCGACTCAGACGAGAGGTCAACTGATAGATGATATCTCAGATTACAGTGTCCCGGAAGGTATCTGACCAGTCTTCTAATAGTGACTCTATTATAGGTATATTTGAGAATATTGATAGAGTCTTTGTGGGGACATATGAATCTCTTCGATTGTCGGAGTCCTTGAACGCTGTTTCAAAAGTGCAGGTTTTGTGATTTTTCCCACTTGGTCGAGTTGGTCGGCGATTTCGTTGCCTTTTATGCCCTTATGGCCTGGCATCCACCAGACTTTGACTTTATTTCTATTGCCTAGGTCTTGCCGAGCATCGTGGCATTCCTTCAAGTATTTTGAATTTGTACTATACGAGCCCAACGCTTTGAGCGCTGCCTGACTATCTGAGAGTATATTGATGATTATACTTCTTATGCCAGTCTCTAAGTTTAGGGTGACGCACTTTAGGATGGCGTATAGTTCGGCTTGGAAGACACTAGCACTAGTTCCCAGGGCCTTCGTTATCTTCCGATTTGGTCCAAAGATGCCAGCGCCAACACCAGAATCCATTTTGGAGTCATCTGTGTACCACCTGAGGCCTTTGACATTTTCCAAGGAATTGCCGCTTTCTCAAGTTGTGCGGTTTAGGGTCAGTATTTCAAATCTTTTGTCAAAGGTGAACGTGTGTGGTAATGCGTCCGAAACTGTGGCAATCATATCCAGCTCAGGAAGGTGTTATAGAATGGACATGTGACCCAATGGTCTACAGGACCGGTCCGTTTCCGAGCGGAGGAGTCTGATTGCACTACGTATAGCAACCTGTTTAATAAAAAGGTGCGGTGGAGTAATTCCGACCAATGACTTGTGAGCTGCCGTCGGGCAAGTTATCATGGCGCTTGTACTGCTGAGACATGCTAGCCTCTGAAGATGTTGAAGTTTAACTGCTGAAATTTTCTGTTCAACTTTTACCCACCACACAGCAGACGCATAAATGATGATAGGTCTTACTATCGCGGTATATAACCAGTAGATTGCCTTACCACAGTGCCTTAGTCGCCTTTGCAAGTTTGCTTTTGATGTTGGAGTTCCAATTAAGTTTGAGATTAAGGTCAATACCTAGATTCTTGACTTCTTCTAAAAATCCAATCCAACCGTTTATAGAGACGGAACAAGGTTGTATTTTCTTCCTTTTTGTAAATGGACCTAAGGTTGTCTTATTTAATTTGAATAAATTGAAGTGAAAGTTGCATGTGTTCAGAGGCAGAAATTTCGATTTTACCTGTAATAATAACTACAAGGTTGTCGACGTATCTGATGACTTTATAGCCGAGTTTGGTTAACTTGTAGAGTAGGTCGTTGATGACTATCGATCAGAGAATTGGTTAAAGGCCTCCACCTTGTGGACACCTTTTAGCTGCCGATACTGTCACATAGACCTCTCCGGATGTAGCTGATATACAATACGTATGTAGCCAGTATTATCAAAAGCCCTCTCAATATCGAGGAAAGCGTAAATTGCGACCTCCTGGCGTGTGAAGCTATTTTCCACATGCTCTACTAAGTGATGCAGCGCGTTCTCAGTAGATCGTTCTTTGCGGTAAAAATATTGATTTGGATGTAGAGGTGTTTGATTTTCTAATATAACTCTAATATAAAGCTCTATCAGCTTTTCCATTCTTTTTATTATGAAAAATGTTAGGCTGATAGGGCGATAGAATTTAGATTGCTCACTTGGTTTCCAATTTTAGGGAGGAAGACAAGGTTGACTTCTCTCCAGATTTGAGGAATGTATTCCATATTGAAATATGACCTAAAGAGAGCTATCAGTGGTACTAGAATGATGTCTAGGCCCCTAGGAAATAGCAGGAAAGACACCGTCTTTACCTGAAACTTTGTATGGTTTAAATGAGCCAACTGCCCAGGCTGAAGAGTCTATCTACTATTGTGCGTTCATTAGAGCACCAGGAGGTATTAGCTGGGTGTAAAACCAGGGAAATGTGTCTTAAACAAAGTCTTCAGAGTTTTCCTGCGAGTGACGGTTTGATTATGCTCAGAATGACAGAACAATTGCCAAATGAAGAAAGCAATCCAGCATGAGACACCTCAAGTAGAGCCATCTCCCTCCCGCTTTTGCTGATCGTAGTTAAAACTAGTCCATTACTTCGCATAAGTGTAAATATCTGCCTAACAAGGCTGCGCAATGAATACAAAATTAAAGCTACCTATATATACAACATGTAATCAAATTTTTACAGTCAAAGAGATGGCTGGAAAATTCTGTAATCAATTTAAAATTCTGGGCACCATCTCGAAAAAATGTTTAAAATCGACATATATTACCTAACAGAGTTTTTGGAGAAGAGATCCCTTATCACAATATCCTTTAAGAAGGAATGAAACATACGGACATTTTCTTTAATTTCCGCAAACAATTTTAACTGATTTGAACTAGAAGTTTTTTTCCCGAGATTTTATATCCAAGAGACGGCATTTTAGTTTATTATAGTTAAAGTCTTCTTGGTATATGCTCTGACCATCAGAGAGGCATGCCGTTTGCTTTATAATACCATTCAAATCTCTCAAAGTCGAGTCAAAGTTCTACTTACCTCCACGTCTAATAGGTAATTGCTAATTCTAGGTCAATGCGACCTAACTATGGCATCCGTGCGTTGAGAAATTCGCCCAACGACGACTGCAACAGCTGTATTGATGTCTGGTCCAGGGAAACACCGTTCCGCATACTTTGTGAATGTTCTGCTTTATCGAATAGAAGACAAGTCAAAATAAATCAAGCATGCTTGGACGGCTTAAAGAATCGATTCCTGATCACCATACCATTGCTTGTGCCATAAACAGTGCCGAAATAGTACAACGGTTTTAATTAGATTAAAATTCTACAAAATTACCATTCCTGCTACATATTCTAAATTCGCGTACTATCAAACCTAGGATTGTATTCTACAGATTCCGATAAATCATTTATATCGGTTGTGTAATTCTTCATCTTCATTTTGAGAGAATTTACACATCTTTAACATACATGCAGCTTGTTTGACGGCGTCTGCCGTCACTGAAAATTGAATTCATATATGTATGTACATGGATCTCCTGTTGAGCTGGTATTCACTAAACCTGATTCCAATATGCTAACATTTATTTGCATCCTTATTTTGGTCTATACTTACATGCGTAGAAAACTTGAGTGAAGAACTGATTGGTCAGGTAATCACCGTATGCCTTTATGAATGATAAGATTTAGTTCAGCATTTCTTCCAGCGAAATCTGTCCTTTGTTGCAATCCATTTATTTATTTATCTACAATTCTAAATTTTTAAATTGTTCGCGGTCTAGATCAATGTCCATAAACTACTGACTTCGTTGAAAATTTTAACGGCACGCGTAAGAGGTTCGTTTGTACCATAATTAGTTCTATGATATCCAACAGAAAGATGATGTCTTATTTTTAAGGGCCTGACAGGACACAAAGTGAGCTTTTGGCAACAGAGTATGTGATAACAGAGCAGGTCACTAACAAAAATTCTGCTTTATAGTTGGGACAAAAATTCGAATGCATTTTATAAAAACTAAATCTTGCGAAACGCTTTTGAACACGTTCAATTCAATCGAAATCAGACCGAGATAAGTATTTCAAATGACAACTTAGTTTGGAAGAATACTAATAAGAGAAGTATATAGTAACAAGGGAGAAAACGGATTAAAGCACCCTTACCTATTCCTCTTGATAAGACCGATAGTCGAGTTGCCTTTGGTTTTTTAACTTTAAGGCATTAGAGTAACATCATTCCGAAATACTATCATACTTACGAGTATGTCATATAATCACTATCACAATCACTAGTATTTCAACGGCTTTAAATAGTCCGAGGTCGCCGAAAAACAAAGTCCATGTTTAACTACTTGGAGAATATCACGAATAAAAATAATCAAAAAAAGTGGCCCCATATGGCTCCCATGTGGAACACCAGAACTGCAAGTTACCAATTTTTAACTTGTTGAATTCGGCAGAAGAATGAGGACAACCAACCAATTGGGAATGAAAACTAAAGAATTCAAACTTTTGGACTTTTTACTGAACATGATTTACAAAGGCTTTGCTAAAATCAGTGTAAATAGTGTCAATTTGGTTCCTAGTCTCCATATGTCTTAACACAAAAGATGAAAATAGTGTCAAATTTGAAATATTGGAACAACCTGAGACAAAGCCATGCTGCTCATTCGGTAGATATCCTTTCAACGTTACTTGTTCAAGAGATCGATGGGAGTCAAGATTGATGTCCTCGCACCCTTCCAAAAGGGAACGGTTGAAAATATATAAGCGATCCACAGAATTTATTGAGTAAGACCGGCGAAATACCATCTGACCCACCACTTCAATTATTGAACTGCTATTAAAACATCATTATGAGCAGAAGTCAAAGACGGGAGTACTGTACTGACTGGAAAAATTTGGCAAAAATTTCAAGGGTGGATTCGATATTGTTAGATTCAAAATTACTAAAATGCCTGTGGAATCCCCGTTGACTTTTTTTTTTGAATTGATAAAACTCTAAAAAAGAATTTGGTTTCTTAAATATTAATAGACTCATTTAAAAACGATAAAAGAGCTTGAGTTACATTTAAGTGGAATTTATCACAACATACATATATCAGATATAAAATTTTAGGATTCATCCGTTTTAAATTTAAGAAATTTATGAAATCGAGTAAAAAAAATGTTCGGGTATGAGTAATATAGGGGCCGCCAAATAATTTTTATTTTTTTTGAAAATGCTATAAAAAAAACTACTGAATATTTTCTCAAATTTCTTTTTTTATTTGAAAGTACAATCCTTCCGGTTAATAATGGAAAATAATTTCATTCAAATGGCTGCCTCGGCTGGCCATGCAGTAGCCTACACGATCGGTCCAATTTTTAAGCACATTATCGATTGTGTGCAGCTGTATTTCACCAATGGCTTCACGAATATTGTCCGTTAAAGCGTCAATTGTCTCTGGCTTGTCGGCGTAACACTTATCTTTGACGGCACCTCACAAATAATAGTCCAACGGTGTCAAATCGCAGCTCCGAGGTGGCCAAACGACATCAGCTCTGCGGCTGATAATGCGATCTTCAACAACAGGGCGCAAAACATCGAGTGTAGCTTCGGCTGTGTGGCACGTAGCGCCGTCCTGTTGAAACCAAATGTTGCCAATATCCTCTTCAATTTTTGTGAACAAAAATTCGTTCAACATGGCCCGATAACGATCGCCATTGACTGTAACGGCCACTCCTTGCTCATTTTCGAAGAAAAATGGCCCAATTATGCCTCTGGACCAAAATCCGCACCAAACAGTGGCTCGTTTTGGGTGCACCGGCTTTTCAATGTATGCGTGCGGGTTTTCTGTGCCCTAAATGCGACAATTTTGCTTGTTTACATACCCGCCAAGATCAAAATGAGCTTCATCTGAAAAGATGATTTTTTTTGGCAAAATCGTTCAGCGGAAGGATAAAACTAATTATCTGTCAAATCAGACATGAGCTAAGTGTTACCATTCACGAAATAAGTACTACTTTAAAAAAAAAAACGTTAGATGGCGGACCCTTTACTATGAGGGGGTAGGAACGGGACATTGCTGATATAATAAGGTGACAAAGATATACAAATTTGATCGATGCTGGAGAAGATCAACTTCTTTACATTTACCATAAACACGAGCCAATAGGATTTTTTTTTACACCAACGCCACCCCTATCGATTCTGAAGGGAGTGTAGAGTTGTTGATCGAAGATTCTGAAAACGAAATCTTAAGACATATCCATGATTCGCCTACGATGGCGATGTCATAGAATCCATTGCTGGTGTTAACAAGGAGCCTGGACATATTTGTTCGAATCCCACTTACATGGTGGTAGCAAATGTTCAGCGGAGATATGTTTGAAAGATGCGAGGAGCATCTGGGGAGCGTGAATTAATTAAATTCATGAAATAGAGTGAACTAGGATCCACGTCTTTTTTAATAAGGTTTTTACCGAGAAGCATATTTTCTGTTGTAAAAGAGACGTCATTTCTCAGGTAGGGATATGGAGAAATTTCAGCTCCGAAACGGTAGACAACATTACCCCAGCTGATCCAGCAACAGCAGCTCCATGCAGTTTGAGAGTTCGCTGACTTGTTTAACACAACATGCTTCCAGCCATTAGCGTTTGATGAGTTGGTTTTTACATCGGAAACGCTTGATTAATGGTGGTTCAAAGGTGGGGAAAAAAAAATAACAGACAATTATGAAGTTGATGATTATGATGACGATGATGCATCAGTCGGCGCGGGATGTGGTAGATGAGGTAGCTGATTCGAGTTTGAACTGCTTGAGTCAAGGACAGCTAAGGGCACATTTTTGTTGACGGAAGTAAAACCGGAAAGGTTTAATGCTTGTTTGATCACAGTGACTTAATTAGCCGATTGAGCGATCAGTGAAAGAATTAGGCCCCCTGCGCACACACAAATATTGCAACGCCACATACGATTCTTGTCAGCTAGTAAGGCTTTAATAGATTCCTCCGAGACAGAGAGACAGAGATTTTTTTCGTAGTGTAGCTCGAATGCGAATTTGTATTAACCCGACTTCTACTGATATACCAAACTGTTATACATGATATACAAAGCTGTTATATTATGATATACAAAGCTGTTATTTTTCTAGTTTATTGGCTGCGAATATGTTAAGATCTTACTTTGTCTATTTTAAGCCCTTTTGAATCTTTATACAATTTTTAAAGTAAATGTAAGTAAAGCTAGATGTATTTATTTGTTTCTTGTTTTAAGGTGACCATAAAATCCGAGCTGGGGATATCATGATTTCATTCTTACCACTAGCGCACATGTTCGAGCGGTGTTGTGAAAATGGAATATATTACGTCGGAGGAGCAGTGGGATTCTACTCCGGCGATATTAGAGAACTAACCAACGATATAAAGGCACTCAAGCCGACTGTAATGCCAGCTGTTCCAAGACTACTCAATAGAGTTTATGATAAAATCCAAAATGAAATTAAAAATTCGTCAATTAAACGAGCTCTTTTCCGAATGGCCTTAAATTCTAAAGAGAATGAAATACGCCGAGGTATATTGAGAAGAAATGGTTTCTGGGATAAGTTAGTTTTTAAGAAGGTCCATCAAGGTAAGGGCTTACGTTGTTTTAAATTTTATTTTATTTCTAAAAGTGGTTGTTTTACAATAAGCTTTTGGAGGTAATCTACGACTTATGGTTGTTGCATCAGCTCCACTTGCTGGAAATGTACTTACATTTATGCGTTGTGCTTTGGGGTGCCTTGTTGTAGAAGGTTATGGCCAAACCGAATGTACCGGAGCAATTACGCTAACAGTTCAGGGTGATTTCGTACCAGAACATGTGGGACCGCCCGTGTCTTGTAATGCTGTTAAAGTATGATTTTACAATTTATTGGGATTGCAATCTATCTTTTTGTATATTTTATTTTAGCTTGTTGACGTTCCAGAAATGGAATATTTTGCTAATCAAAATACTGGGGAAGTGTGTGTCCGGGGCTCTAATGTATTCCATGGGTATAAAATCATATGGCATCGAAAAGCCATTGAAATTATCACAGTTTTTGTTCTTCGTTTTAGATATTACAAGGACCCCCAAAAGACCAGTGAGTCAATTGATTCCGAAGGATGGCATCATACCGGTGACATCGGAAAGTGGTTACCAAATGGCACTCTGAAAATAATCGATAGAAGAAAACATATTTTTAAGCTGAGCCAAGGAGAATATATTGTGCCTGAAAAAATTGAAAATATTTACACCACAAGTCAATATGTTAACCAAGTATTTGTTTATGGCGAGAGTTTGAAGGTAATTGGTTTAAAATTGTAATTAAGAGCATTTTTGCTTAATTCTCCAAGGTTATACAGGGTGTCCCACGAGCAGTGTGCCAAAAAGCTAGAGCGTGTAGGTCTGGTCAAGACAAGAAAAAAATCGTATGGGAGGGGGGAGTCTATTCCCCCCGTTTAGCCGGGAGGGGCAATTTTCTAAAAAATTGACTTAATTTGGAAAAAAAATTATTAAAAATCAACAGTTAAAGCCACAATGCCGTGATATATAGTATTTGAGAAATTGATTTTCAAACTCAACATTTTGGAAAAAAAATGAAAAAAAAAATGTTCGAACTATTTTTTTTCAAAATTTTATGTAATTAAGTGGTAATCTTTTTTCAAACATTCAATTCTCTTATTAGTTTTTAGTCAAAAACAGAAAACCGGATGCAAAAATGTCTTGTAGTTTTTGAGAAATTAAAAAAAAAACCCGAACCACTTTTTTTTTAAGAAAACCCTTTTTTTTGGTTTTAACGCGGCTGGACTTGTAGGCAAATTGATGTATGCAACATTGACCTCCTTTTTATTATTTTTAAAAAATTTGGAGTTTTATTATAATAAATTTTCAATATGATCCCCATTTTTTAGAAGGCAAAGATTATATCTCCTTCTAATGGCTGCACATAAGTCTATGCTTGACAAATTTTCCTGCAATTTGACTCCAGCGACTTCAATCCGTTCTTTCAGTTGTTCCAAAGATACTATTTCCACTTCGTAAACATAATTCTTCATGAATCCCCACACATAAAAATCTAGAGGAGTTAAATCTGGTGATCTAGGTGGCCATTCCGTGGGGCCCCTTCTCCCGATCCAACGGTCACTAAAATGATCATCCAGCCAGTTTCTAACCCGTAAGCTGTAGTGTGCTGGTGCTCCATCTTGCTGGTAGATTAAATTATCTGCTATGGCCAAAGGAACGTTGTCCATCAAATCGGGCAAAAGGTCTCGTAGGAACTGCAGGTACGATTCTCCATTAATAACGGCATTCAAAAACCGGGGCCCGATTACAGTTTGTCCAACAAAACCAAGCCAAACATTACAGCTAAATCGGTGTTGTGATTTATTTTGTTTTTTGTTGTGTGGATTGGTGCTACTCCAATGATGCAAATTATGGAAGTTAGTAACCCCATCTCTGGTAAACTGTGCTTCATCCGTCCAGAATATCCTTGCAAAATAGTTTCGTTCAGTTTCATCTCGAAGGAGTAATGATCGACAAAATTCTGCTCTCAAAAACTTGTCGTTTGAGGTGAGTTCCTGAACTGGCCTAAAATAGTACGGGTGTAAGTTTTCAGTATGAAGCACTCTCCATACTTTAAATTTGGGCACTCCAAGCATTATAGCTATCCTCCTTGTACTAAGGGAGGGATTACGTCGGACCAAATCCAAAATTCTTTCATCTAAGATTCCTGATCCAGCTGTAACTGATCTTTCGCTCCTTCGATACTCTAGCACTCCGTGCTCTCGCAGACGCCGGTGGATTCTTGAAAACATGCTACGACTGGGACACCTTTGATTGGGATATCTTTCGGCGTAGAGTCTTTCGGCTTCACGATCTCGACCATTAGCTAAACCGTAGCAGAAGTGCATGTCCGTTAATTCTTCTCGAGAGTATGAGTTTGACATCGTAATGTGTTGATGAGTTAACGTCCAATTTGGAAATGGTTTTTTATTAAAAATACGATGCCTTTTATTTACATTTGGGTTGCAAATATTTTGTTTTTCAATAAAGAAAAATTGCGGTTTTATTGTCTTAAGGTCCTAGCGGGTAGAACCCATTGGCGGCGGGTGGACCCAGACGAAATTGTCAGGTCAGTTTTCAGGGGTTATCAATGAAAAAAAAGGATTAATCCAGGGTTATTCCAATACTATGTCACTTTATTGTATCCTCATAAAACTCCGAATTTTTTAAAAATAATAAAAAAGAGGTCAATGTTTCATACATCAATTTGCATACAAGTCCAGACGCGTTAAAACCAAAAAAAAAAAGGTTTTTCTTAGAAAAAAGTGGTTCGGGTTTTTTTTTAATTTCTCAAAAACTACAAGACATTTTTGCATCCGGTTTTCTGTTTTTAACTAAAAACTAATAAGAGAATTGAATGTTTGAAAAAAGATTACCACTTAATTACATAAAATTTTGAAAAAAAAATAGTTCGAACATTTTTTTTTTCATTTTTTTTTCCAAAATTTTGAGTTTGAAAATTAATTTCTCAAAAACTATTCCCTAAGACAGCTTCATTTAAAAACAGGACGAAAGAAGAGGTTTCTGGCTTTTCAAAAAAGTATATCACGGCATTGTGGCTTTAACTGTTGATTTTTAATAATTTTTTTTCCAAATTAAGTCAATTTTTTAGAAAATTGCCCCTCCCGGCTAAACGGGGGGGAATAGACTCCCCCCTCCCATACGATTTTTTTCTTGTCTTGACCAGACCTGCACGCTCTAGCTTTTTGGCACACTGCTCGTGGGACACCCTGTATATACGTGTCATCACTGGGTATCCTCAAATAAACTGTAGATTTAAGAAAGTATGTTTAAACCTCTCATACAAAACTGAAATGAAATCTAAGCTTTGTTTAGAATAGAATACTTAGATAAGATCTAAATGGCGTTGACTGGGCTACTAAAGCTATAAGCCTAATATTTTCGTTCTTCTTCTTCTTCTTAGATGGGGCTACAATCCCGTGTGAACTTCCACCTCAACCAACGAGCGTCTCCAGCTGTCACGATATTTTTCCAGTTGTTTCCAGCGCCGCACTCCCACTTGGTTATGGGCGCCCTCAATTTGTGTGCGTCACCTTAGATTCGACCGTCCTCTCCTGCGTCGTGACTCAGGATTGGATTCGAAGACTCTTCGGACCGGAACTGTGCTGTCCATTCGCTCTACCTGGCCTAGCCATTTTAAACGTTGGATCCGGAGACGTCATACTAGGCCGATGTCGATGTACAGCCCGTACAGTTCGTCGTTGTATCTTCTCCTCCACTCTCCGTTTATATAAACGATACGGACGATATATTGAACGCAGAATTTTCCTTTCGAAGTGGTCAAGGTACCCTCATCCGTTTTCGTTAAGGTCCAGCCCTCTGCGGCGTAAAGGAGGACCGGGATGAAAAGGATGATCCGATTCTGCGAATTATTTTATAAGAACTGTACCGGATCTTGTGTTTCAGGTTTAGCTTTGCTTCGCTAACCAAAAGTACATCGGGGCTTTCCTCCTGCAATAGGTTAGAAAGTACGACTCTTCGCTCAATCCTAATCTATGAATTCACATTCACCGAGAGGATCTTTAAGTGACTCCCTACCGGCAATAGGCCCGGCAGTAGCGAATAGATTCTTTCCCCTCGGATCACCTACTCATGAATCTGCTATTAGAGCTGCACAATCTGCTCTTGGATGGCGAGCGGGATCGAACGCAGGTCTCCCTTGGCCACCGGTGCCTTAGTAACAGCCACAGGCTTATGATATATCTTTCTCATTTTCGAAGAAATATGAACCAATGATATTACTAAGCCTAATTTCACATAATAAGTGACTATTTGTGGCTGCAATGATTTTTCGACGAATCTACAATGAAAAATTAGCTTCGTTTCTGCAGAAAATATTGTCGTGAAAATTGGTCATCTAAAAGCTGATTTTCAAAAAGTCAGCGAATCTTCTCAGTGCTCACTGTGAAATCGATAGAATTTCTTTTTCAATATTTCCACGTGGCAGACATATTTTTTCCAGAACTTACATTTTGTTAATAAATAGACCTTGATACTTCTGTAACAGAGCCAGTCTCTTCGATTTGTGTACGATTCTGTCTACAGTGCACTCGGTTATGTTAAATATAATCTACTCGTAATGCGCAAACTGTGCCTACCACAGAATAATGCACATATTTTGCACACATTATTCAACGTCAACGTGTTTACTTCAATCTGACTCCAACAACTATCACCGCACCTCCATTCCAATTATCTGTTCCGAATTCGTTTCCTAACTTCGACCTCACGTCCGGAGCCAAGTATCCTAATTTTCGTAGCTCCCACGCCTTAACCCCGCATAATCCTCCCCCTCCCACTCCAATTTTCATCACTTCACCCAACTCCTCATCTCACCCCACACCAAAAACTTCTGTCTCCACACCCGCTCCTCCGTCATCCCTCATTCTTTCGTTGATCCTCTTCTGCCCCCTATAGTTAAACTTACTCAGCTAACTACTGATCCCACCCAAAGTCACTACGCTCTCTCTCTCTCTACTAAGAGTTAAAAAGACGTTTAAGAACATTCGTCTCTTTTTTAAACTCGGTTTGCTATTAAGGTAAAACAAACACAGGCGTCATGGTCTCAATTCAATAGAAAGGTGTCGCGACGGACTTCGCTAGCCTCAAGAACCTCTTCCTCAAATATCACGAATTCTTGAATATTTCGCCCCAAAAAACGTCAAAGAATCATTATACTCGTACCTTCCGCCAATACATTCATTCAAAACAAATATCAGACCTTAAACATATCTTTGCTCTAACCGAAACGAACCTGATCCCCAGCCCAAATAACTTCGAACTGTTTCCATCAAATTTTAACGTTTATCACGATAACGAACTCAGCCAACCCACTGAGGGTTGCCCTTGTGTAGGCGCCCCACTATCCGTAGTTAATTCAATTGATTCTTCTCTTATTGCTATATTATCCTAGTCACATCTCGACTTTGTTTCAATTAAGATTGTGCTACCCCAGAAGACACTATACATCATTTGTTTCTACATCTTGCCTTCACAGCCTATTGAATCCTATCGACTCGTCATTAACACAATTGACCAAATAATTGATTTAAGCAGGATGAAATCTTTCTCTTTGGCGACTTCAACCTTCCTCATCTTAAATGGGCTCAATCTTACCATCAATCGTTTTATATTGCCATCAATCGTTTTATATTGCCATCAATCCCACTTCTGCCAAAGAAGAAGAAGATTCAGACTTTAGCTAAGCGTGGCGTCTTAAACTACATAGGCATTCAACTAGACTTCATATTCAAAACTGATGCCTTCAACTCTTCTGTCTTACTTTGTCCTCTTTCCCTTTCAACCATCGACAACTTCCGTCCTCCCCTCTTTCTTTCCATTTTTCACGATTCTCCATTACAGAACACAATACCTACAGGTCTGCTTCTCACAATTTCACCAAATCTATGAATCAATTCAATTTTGATAATCTAAGTCTAAATGTTGCTATATCCATATTTTACAAGGAAATATTTAACTCTATCTCCCTTTACGTTTTTTTTCCCCCAATGTAAAACTTTGCCCACCTCCTCACTCTGGTATAATCGCAGGCTCCGTTCCCTAAGAAACAAAGGAAATAAACAGTGGACAATCTTTCTTCGTATTCAATCCCCTAAGGACCCTATCGCCCTTCAGAACTCCCTCTATCAACGCTGTTTAGCAAAAACGCAAGCCAATCTCATAAGTGATCCTATGTCTTTCTTCAAATTTGTTAACTGGAAAAGAAAATCTGATGGCTACCCTGCCTCACTCTCCTTCAATGATCAAACCTCAAATGACCCCAATATTATCGCCAATTTTTTGCCACCTGTCGATTCCTTGGTTCCGGATTCCGCTTACTTCGATTATTTATCGACTCTCTCCCTTGGATAATTGCTTCCAGTCGATCATCATCGAAAACAAATTAAATCAACTTAATGAAGAATTCACTCCTGGACCTGATGGTCTCCCTGCCATATTTCTAATCAAAAATCCTCAGTTTATCCCTATCTCTAGTTGAATTCCCCCAGTTATGGAAAACCTCTTTTATAACGTACGAAAATTTAAGATTTTGTTACAAGTGTTGAATATGTGTCCTTTACCCTCTCGGCCTTAGAGAATGGCAAAGAAGCCAACGTTATTTCAACCGATTTTAGCAACATTTTTAATACATTCTCCCACAGATTAATACTCTTCAAATTGTCTTCCTTGGCTTCGATCCCATTTCTTTGAAGTACTCGTAGATATATTCATACTTGGAAAATCGCTATTACAGTGTTTGTTTCAAATCTGCCTTTTATAAATCTTTTTTAGCTTCCTCCGGCATCCCCCAAGGCAGCCACTAGGGTCCACTTCTATTCGTTCTTACCATTAATGATATCGAAATGGTGATTAAACATTCCCATATCTCACTATATGCCGATGACACTAAGTTCTTCAAGACCATTTCCTCCATTCATGACTCTTCCCTTATTCAATCCGATCTTAATAGTTTTTCCATTGGAGTTTAACATGTCCAAATGCCAAAAAATCACTTTTTCACGTAAATGAATCAAACCTCCTCTTCATCTCTACTTCCTCAATAATCAGCCCGTCTCCACCTATCCAAGACCTTGGCATATTATGTTACCAGGAGCTGAATTTTCACGCACATATCTATAAGGTCTGAAGCTGATTCAGCACTCGGTTTCGTGAAGGGATGGTCTAAAGAATTCTTCAATCCCTACGTTACCCGATCTTTCTACATAAACTTTGTACGCCCCTAAAGTGTGGACTCCTTACCAACAAATCCACATTTCTAGAATCGAGGGCATTCAACGCCGTCTTCTAAAAGAAGAACTGTATCTGACATTTTTTTCATCCATGGTCTCCTTTCAGGCACCATTGACTGCGCGACCCTCTACAACTCTGCCTCTATCAATACTAACCCTCGCAATGTACGAAATCCCCATCTACCCACCCCCCGTGCCACCTACGGCTCCAATGAACCCATTTCTCTTATGCTGTGAAGTTGTAATTCGAATCCTTACTTCGATTTCAACCTCAGCACTTAATGCATAAAGACACGTCTTCTTAATTTGGCTGCTTAAAAATTAAAAATTAATTATTAAAATTAAATTGAATTATCTGCAAAACCTGAAGGGCTTGCCCGCCGAAGATTGATTTCAGTGAGATGCATTTCATTTCGTAAGTTGAGTTTTAACAACGGTGGTTTATTTTTTAATTCTAATTGCTAAACTCTCTTAGAAGATCGTTTAGAACTTCTGTAACTGTGATATATCGGAATCTCAGAGAACTACTGTTTGCTACTTCTGGTGTTTACTGCTTTTGGGTTTGGCTTCTTTAGATGTTGCCATTGAAGAACTTCACAAGGATTAATATAGGATTTGTATAGGTTGCATTTGGGATGCTCTTCCCAATGCTAGCCTACAATACCTCAGATGCGATGCAACTAGTCCGAACAGCATTATTTAATTACTGTGCAACGATTGATTAGGTGGAAAAGTATGTAGGATAATTGGCATAGTTTCGTTTTTAGTGCATTTATATGGTCGATCCATTGAAAGTTGTAGTCGGTCAGTTCAAGATATTTGTATCTTGATACATTGATTTATTTCATCGCATCTATTTTGGTGTAAGCAATCTATGCTGTGCATTTTTAGCTTGATCTTAGTTTTTGGAATATTCGGTGGATTAATATGTATCACCACCTAACTAGCCCATGGCCATAGCACCAAGCTGTAAATCTATTAAATTCTATTTGTATTCAGTTCCGCTCCTGTGGCTTATTATATGATAATATTAGGTACTTGAATAAGTTTCCGCCGTTAATAATAAGTTTGTGGGTTGTTTAAGATGGTAATGCATCTATATAAAAGTGCTGTAAACTGTGCTTTAAGATCCAGTCTATTTCATTTTATTACAGTGTTACTGATATGTTACTGATGTTTTTATTGTTTTGAAAATGTCAGATTTCGTGCCTACAAAACAGCATATGCTGGAGGTTTTACTTCATTATTTTTTTTTTAAAGAAAACTGCAGCTGAAAGTCATTGTTTAGTCGTGGAAGCTTATAGTGATAACGCTCTATCCGAAAGAACTTGTAGAGAATGGTTTCAGCGGTTTAAGAATGGCGGCTACGACGTGAAAGACAAAGAACGCTCTGGTGCCCTTATTGAATGAAGATTCACATCAGACACTTCAGGAAATGTCAATATCATTAAATGTTGATGAATCAACTGTTAGCAAAAGTTTAAAAGCAATAGGATTTATTCGTAAGCAAGACTACTTGGTGCCACATGTTTTGAAAGAGAGATACATTGAAACACGTTTAACAATCTGCGAAGTGCTGCTTCAAAAACATAAGAGGAAGTCGTTTTAACATCGGATCGTTACCGGTGATGAAAAATGGATTTACTACTATAATCCAAAAAGAAAGAAATCATGGGTAAAGCCTGGTCAACCATAAACATTGGTAGCGAAACGGGATATGTACGTATGGCAGTAAAGTTAGGTGTAGTATACTACGAGTTGCTGAAACCAAACGAAACTATTACTGCTGATCGCTATAGACAACAAATAGTCCATCTGAGTCGAGCAATGAAGGCAAAATGCACAGAGTATGCTAAAAGGCATGAACCACACCCGCCATTTTCACCAGATTTTGCTCCTTCAGACTATCATTTATTCTGATCGGTGCAGCATAGCCTCTCAGAGCAGCACTTCACTATTTATGAAGATATACAAAATTGGCTTGATGAATATATCGCTTCAAAAGAAGAACAATTTTTTCATGATAGCATTCATTTATTGCCTGAAAAATGGCAAATTGTTATAGCTAACGATGGAAAATATTTTGATTAAAATATTTGTAATTCTTTGATTTTAATAAATTTTTAAATTTTAACAAAAAACGGCGGAAACTTATTCAAGTACCTAATGTATTCGGTGGAAAATTGGTGATGTATATGATAAAGAGAAGTGCCTAGTTTTGATATCTTTGGGACGTCATATATAAAATGTTCTTCTTCACTAAAAAATTCAACAATTTTAAATTCTCGAACCAGGTTAAACTATTTTAGGTCATCCCACTTTCAGTGTCACCCTTTTGTTTCCATTTATTTACGTTTTGCACAATATCATGAGTGGATGTACGCATTATATTGTGCAATCGTATTAGTTTATTTTCGTATGCTGTAACGACTTTTATAGATCTAAAAAGTAAGTCATAAAAAGATATATTAACTCAACGAGTAACGTTTCTAAATTATTTCTAAATTTTTGTGCCATAATAAATTATTCTGCCGTGAGCACCCCTACCAATGTCGTCAGCTAGGTTAGGTTCGAAAGATAAAATTGAAGAAGCATTTCACGTAGAGTGTTAATAATGATTCCACCCAACAAAATATTCATCATTCCACTGTCTATAGAGTACTGACCGAAGATTTAGGTCAACAAAAGTGCAGTATGGGTACCCCACACTCTGAACACGGGTTAGAAGCAATTTCGTTATGGAACTATGTACGCATAATAACTTAGCACGGTACCGCCGTAAGAAAAATATACTCAACAGGTTCATATGCATAGATAAAAGTTGGGTCGAATTTTGTATACATATGTATGTATGACAGCAGAAGTGGAATGACCCAATATATTCTTTCGTACTCCAATCCTTCCCAGCTGTTTCGTAATTTGTTTGTAGCTTAGAATATTGTAGCCATTTTCTAAATCGGTGAATAGAACCGAAAGTTCCAGACTTTGGTATATTTTGTTTGTGAAGTCATCAAACAAACGATTGATGTTCTTATTTTTACGAAAACCAAATTGATTTCGCTTAAATATTTTAAATTATTCTATATTGTCACATAGCAATGTGCCATCCAGTATTCCCCTAGGTATGTGCCATTTATCCACTGAGCAAAGGGCTAGTTTTCTCTACACTTACTGATCGAACATCAAGTGTTCAAAGAAACTTCGCCCGGCTTAATTTCTCTTTCCACCATCATCTTCTTAAGAAGATAATGTTCTTCTTAAGAAGATAATGTTGGAAACATCAAACTAAGTTAAGATAGGTTAAGCTTGAGCGAAGTCAGTTCCAGGCAATCAAGTGTTGGAGTCGGTCTTACACACTTAAGTGAAATAAAGTTATTGTACGATAAAAATATGTGTTGTTTTTTTTACTGATCATAGCATAGCTATATTACTATATATTGTACAATGTTCCAACGAACGCAAATAGTTTTTTGATTGCATTCATGTACTGTGTTAAGGATTTCTGATGTGGTCGCGAGAGTGTGTTCGCGATTTCGCCTGCAAAGCTCTATTTTATTATGTCATTGCTAGGCCTTTTCCCTAATATTGCACTTACAATCTTCTAGGTCACTTTTGGGTTACTTTCTTTGACTTTTTTATTGTTACTTTTATTTTCTTGTTAAGTTCATTCCCATACAGTTTGTGCTCTCTAGCGGCGTTCACATTTTCTATACGACTTGCTTGATGACCTTGCTTGATGGCCAAATCGTAAGTGTGAACGCTTTTACAACATGTCGCCAGACTTGTCGTATGAAAATTCAATTTTTTCAACTTTTTGATTTACATAGTTGACTTTTTGTAAAGTGTGAGCAACTTCAGAACATTTTTACACCTTTGCTTGTGGCTTCAGAGAGTGAACACCAATTTTTGAATAAAATGAACGTCAAACAATGAAAAATCATTTCGGGTTGATTTTTTTGAGATGTACCGGCAATTTTCAGAAATATGAAAAATAAAAAGTTTACTGAACAAAAATAAAGTACTGAAAAACAAAGCGTATGAAGTACTTGTATTATTAGAAAAATACAAGAAAATTTATAAAAAAGGCATATTGCATCTCTCAAGATTGTATTTTCTTTTCTTATATGAGGACTTTTCTTGCTCTTTTTCTTAATTTTCGAGTGTTTCATCAATAATCATCACGCGCCGCCATGTAAACACTCCGAAGTTTATATCGCAAATGAAGTCTGTCAAGCAAGTTTTATAAGGCGAACGCTAAGCATTATTTGGTCGTCCAACAAATCGTACAGTGTGAACGCAGTTTCTGTGATATTCTTCCTTGTGTCTCTTGTTTTTGTATGTTCAGTGCTCCTTTTCTTCCTTAGACGGAAGTCTAGTCGACGTTTTTAGTCTAGTGTTTATTATTTAAGTTTCAGCTCGTCTCAACAGAAGTCTTGTATTTTTTTTTATTGCTACAGAGATAGTATTTGGTTTTACTTATCAGGTCTTTTTAGGTTTATAGTATCAATTTTCACTCCGCGATATAGAGCGCAATGATCTGAGAAACACAGTTCCACCATCGCTGAATTAGGTAGACATTTAGATAAATCTTTGTCTCGTATCAAGTATTTTAAATTATTGTACAATAGTTTGACATCGCACATTATACCCTAAGCTGCTTAGTTCTAGTCCTAAATATAATCAGCAAAATCGGCGAGATGCTAGTAAGCCATTGCGGTACTATTTGGTTATACCTACCACATGAAATGAGGTAATGAAATCTTCAAAGACTTCTATGAACTTCGCTCTGGTTCTGGAAGACCTTCTGCCGCAAAATGACTCCAGGTTGCTGAAAAGATGGTAGTCCGTTGGGGAAATATCAAGAGAATTTTAAATCCAAACCTTGGATCCGCATCCACCGTTTCTCTTAAAACATCCTCGTCAACTAACATTTCCGGCATCCCACGTGGTTCATTTTTACGGCTGAAATCAGTTCCGAACGGAACTTTCCATACCAACGTCGTATAGTGCGTTCGTTTACCGCTATATCCTCAAATACGTCATTATTTTTTCATTCATAAAGGAAGATAAAGGTTCGAATTTGAACTGTCGACAGCATGGTAAACGATTCCTAGAAAAAAAAACTATACTTTTAAGGCTCAATCACACAGAACGCGTTACTCGGCCTTACTATACCGTCGCGTTACGGCGTTACGGTTGTATTGCATTGCATTGCATCATCCCTGCCACACACGTGGCGTTATCACTCAGCGTTACTTTTAGGAACGCGACTCAACTTTTCGGGTTGTACAAAATCTTTCCCGGATTCCAACCGGTCTCCTCCAATTTGTTGTAATCATCTCAATACTAGGCTGCAGTAGATCGTGCAGTTCTTCAGAATTTTGTTTTGACATTCAGAGAAATCAAAATAGCGATCTTCATGAGAGCACAGCTCCGTGCACAGACGGTGGTATTCGCGCAGTTCTTCCCTCGTTTTATTTACTGGGTGTACCCAATACCGCTTCCTCCTATCACTCTCAATTAAAGCAAGAAGAAGCAAAACTTCTTCCTCATCAGAACTACTCATGATTGCTGTACAAACTCAACCACAGTACTGGATCGCCCGAACAGGTAACGTTGCGTGAGACATGGCCAATATCGCCGAACGCCGCGTTAAGAAGTAACGCTGTAACGTCGCGTTATAACGCATTCTGTGGGATGAATCCTAAAATTCTCACACTTCAAGCACATGTACTACTTTATTTTATAAAAAAAAAGAAAATTCAACTTTTATTCTGCGGTCAAATTGAATCTGTGAAACAGATCCCTCGTCATATTAGGATTCCTCGTCACATAGGATTTTTTATCCTACCCAAATACTTAGTCGCGGTTCTCACCGCTAAGGGCTGTCCATATTGCCTAATGATCACGAATTTCTTCTAATTCCTCCTGGTATAGGGACCTAAACAACAACAATATCCTAAACAGTATCATTTTCGACTAATGGAAATTATTGAAAATTAGAAAAGTCTATGGTATATACTCCTAAGTTGTATAAAATTACCTCCAAAACTGATCGCTGAATTGATTACCTCAATTTTTAACTTTAAGAAGCTATGATTTTTTGTGTTTATGTATTTCTAGTTCCATACGATTGTAAGAAACTTTGCAATTGTTAAGACCTTTCGATGCGTAGATCAGTAAGTGTGTAGGTTTGGAATTTTAGCAGATTCGAATGTGAAATGACACAACTTAAACTAAAAACATTGAATATCGGATGATAATTCCGTTTAACGTATGTGATTGTAACACGATATCAATTCTAGACTACGAATTGGTCCGGAAATGGACCCTCTACTTTAAATATTAAGAATTTAGAAGTAAATAGATTTACTAACTGATTTGTTTTTTTTTTTTTTTTTTTTAATAGAGCTGTATAGTTGCTGTGGTTGTTCCTGATGTTGATGTTTTGAAAGCATGGGCACAAGAGAATGGAGTCAAAGGGACTTTGTCCGTGTTGTGCAATAATTCGAATGTTAAAAAACTAATCATGAGTGATATGATATCATGGGGCAAACAAGGTGGACTCAAGTCCTTCGAACAGGTTCGTAAAAAAACGTTTTTGCTTTTCAGACTTTTAAAGTCCCATTTCTATTTCAGGTTAAAGATATATATCTGCATCCAGATCCATTCTCTGTTCAAAACGGGTTGTTAACGCCAACCTTCAAATCGAAACGGCCCCAACTCAAGAGTTATTTCAAGCCACAATTGGAAGATATGTATAAGAATTTGGACTAAATAAAAATACAATTTAAAAATCTTCATTTCTTTCTTCACAAAAAGAATAATAAAATTAACACAGTTCAATAAGCAATAGAACAAGCCGATTGCGTTAGAATTTAAATTTGTTAACGCAAAGCAAATATTAGAAAAAAATGGGAAATGCTACTCAAAATTATGGCAAGAATACTTAGAATAATATTTTCAAATGGCATACAATCAATTTTTATTTGGTTCAAGCCATGTTGGCTTAGGTTAGAATATTTTTAATATTTCTTTACTTTAAACACTGCTCTTTGAAGGATTTTAATTAGAGGAAAATACAATGGTTTTTAGAAAATATAAATAACTTGTTGAATACCATTCTATTCGGTCACTTTTATTCAAATATTAAATTAAATTTTCTTTATAATTTGATTAACTTTATAATTTGAAGTAACTTTTTTCGAGATATATTATTTTCGACTGTAGTTAAATATATTTTGTTCTTTTAGCAATTTAATTTTTTTCTTCAGTTCACTTACGAAAATTAAATGTAAGTAAGTAAAGCTCTCTTTGGATTGGCTGGAATAAACAATAAATGAGTAGAAGCGCGAGAATCCGCCCTAATGCTATAAAATGTAAAACTTGTTACACATACTACAATATTCATTAGAACTTTATTGGTGATGGAATGCCTGATAAAGTACATTTTTAATACTTGACTTAATTTTTCTTTCTCTTTATTAAAGTGAATAAAAAATAATAATAAATAAAAATATTCTTTGTTTTGAAATTGAAAAAAAAAACAACATAAACTATAAAGTATACATATATGTATAACTTAAAAAAAAAAAAAAGTTTTATAATTTCAGTTTTAGAAATTTTAATCGAGATTAAATATGTATTTAACCAGCTTAGCAAGTTATCGAGAACGGTTGACTTAAGTTACCACATATGTATCATATATCGTCAGCTGTCAACCCGACGATTCATGGAGACTGAATTTGCTGGCTTGGTCAGAATCACACGTTTAGTTTGCTTTAGACTCTACCGATGCTGTTTGTGTTGCCAGAAGTTTAGCAATATCCCAGAGCATTCTGCCTGGAAGACAGAAGACTTCATGCCAATCCTAACTGTAATTTGCAGTATAGATTTGTTGAATGCAGTAAGGACCACAATCACGAGCAATATCCTCTGGAGAATAACAGAGTAGAATATAGAAATAAGCTGGTGCGCGTGCTCTGCGAAAGCTAGGGATGCTCCGCCAACTAGTTTTACATCTCGTGTAAAAGAAGTTACTTCCGGCGTTCCCCAGGGTAGTCATCTCGGCCCGTTGTTGTTTATTTTGTTCTTAAAACATGTTCACGAAATATTTAATTTCTGCGAAGTTTTAACATTCGCGGTCGACTTAAAACTGTTTGCACGCATCAATAATATTACAGACTAGCTATATAAGTATAATCTGTCGGAATGGTGTAAGCATAATGCATTACAACTTAATATTTCTAAATGTTAGATATTTACAGCGCACCGTATTGTAGCGCCGATCTTATATAATTATTTTATGAACGATTTTCTGCTCCTTCGTCTTGACGAAGTTAAGGATCTGGGGGTCATATTTGACACTAAACTAAATTTTACATTACGTTATGATTAAGCCATATCTAAATCTAACTCCTTGTTAAGATTTCTTAAAAGGAATAGCAAAGACTTCCAAGATGTTTATAGCCTTAAGACTTTATTCACCTCGTTGGTCAGAAGTTATTTAGAATATTCTTCGATTATTTGGGATTCGACATAAAATGCTCAAGAGCTTAGATTAGAAAGAGTTCAAAAGAATTTCACGAGATATGGTATCCGCAAATTAAACATGTTTGACGAACATCCTCCTTATGAAGTAAGATGTAAGTTAATTGGCTTGCAAACCTTGAGTTTTAGACGGAAGGCATCTTCAGTCATGTTTATTCGCGACATAATTAATTATCATATTATTTCACCAGAATTAGCTTTTCTTATAAACATACATATGTATATGCTCCCCAAAGATCTTTTTTTTTATTTTTTTTTTAGCATTTTGATTTTTTGTTTTATTCCTTTTTCTATATCTAACTTATTATCGACAAAAATGCTTAAGCCTAACTTAAATATATCTCAACTAATTATAATTACCTTACTGGACCTCCGCGGGCACTCTAAAGTAGACAGCACGTTCTTAAAACTATGTCTTTCGACTTAATTAATAACTTAATTAAAATAAATGAAAAATTAAAGCAAAAAAAAGAAAGAAAAGAAAAAGCTTAGCACCTGATAAAGAATTTTTGATTTTATGTAAAACTTACAACTAATTAAAACGAACTTAACCTACCTTAACTACAATACACATAGAACATATGTATACATAATATACATTTACTAAATGCATCTTTTCTGTGGATTTATGTTTCATATTATTTATTATTATTTTTTTTTTTTTTTTTTGATTTTTTGGTTTTTTATATAAACTAATTAATCCTAAAGATTACACCACCACTCGTATCCTAATCTAAACCTACCTTTACCTATGTAAGCCATCCATCGGTGTTGGGCCGGCTATGCCTTAAAGAGGCTGAACTATCAAACAATCGACGACGGAGCTTCCTCCAGCCACCAGAAGCGTTGATGCTGTCGCACAACGTCTCTCCTATCTTGGCATGATACCGCTCTACTGGACCTGAGGCGCTCCGGCTCACAGAGGGCGACATCACGTTCGTAGAGAAGTCGCCGCTCTACGGAATTGCGGGACACGTGGAAGATTAGCGGTACCACTAATCTATCCTGTATATATTTATCTAAATAGAGGAAAGCCTCTGGGAGGACAAAGCCATTAAGGCGCACACTCTCGTGATACGAATTATTGGGGTAGTAAGCCCCGGAGATCAAGTAATTGGCCGAAGTCATTGCTCTTGCAACATGGTTTCGAATCAACTTTATCAGAAAATTGTCCACCTGTAAAATATATTGTATAGTACCTCGTTAGGTAAAATCGTGTACTCAAATTCGGGTGTTCTATATAATCCAAGACAAGTCCTGAGACATTGCCTTTCAATTAAGCTGGCTGGCTCTCACATTGAACCAGACGGGACATCCATAGGCAACCATAGGCGCCAAAGATCTCTTCGGGTTGGAAATGTACTTTACGACAGACGGCATATAACAAATTATGGTTGCAATGAGCTTTCAGCTTAACTCGATTGGAATTTAAAAATTGTGTTCTTTCATTGATTTTAAATTAGTCATATTGTTTGTCTGAGTAATCTACGAGATGCGAGATGAAAATCGGTAGATGATCCTTAGTCGCGCAACAAATATCTGTTGAGTAAAGCGATACTGAGAGTATACACTAGAGAACGTAGTGTTCTGTGTACCTACTCCGTGATGGAAAAGAAAAACTATAGGGGATGTCCTAGGTTCCACGAGTTAAAGAAAAACATCAGAAACATTCCGAAAGAAGCAGCTGAAGAAGAGAAACGTCAAAAGGATCGCTCGTTCTCCACCATCGCCAAGCGTGTCCTTGCCCCAAATGGCATCTGGACTAAGCAAGACCAAAGCTCGAAATGTACCAAAGGCTCCTGAAAAGCTCTAGGTAACACACATGGATCTGAAAACGATTTTACTTTGGCGAGTCTGTATGGTTCGGAGATAGTTTCAAGCCGTGCGTCTATTAATGCTAAATCCAAGAAAAAGCTGATACTTCGAAAGGTTTGTGTATCCGTCGCGCACAACTCAAGCCTATAGTTTAACGTATTACAACACCGCCAGTTAAACAGTAGATTGTCTCTGGTGTTTATCGTGGTATTTCCCCATGTTATGTGTATGTTTGGCATTAAAGTCCAATTATTGGTAAAGCGATAGCGAGATGGAATTAGAGCATGAGTTCTAGCAGATCGAGCAAAATTAAGTTTTTTATATAAATACAAAGGAGACTTCTTCACCATAATATTAAGAAAATTAAGTTTCTAGCATCCATGTAGTGCTCTAGAGAAGTGCCTAGTAAGTTTTTAGTATACTCAGATCTTCTTCTTTTCCTTTTTATCCCGGCGTCGTTATGGTCAGAAGTGTAGGACCATAACCTTCCCACTTAACTGCATTCCTACTGGTCCGCTTGTGGGGTCCACCGGTTTGACCTCAGAAAGTAGCGGCAGGCTTCCCGGTTTGGGATTACTTCATCGCTGAGGCCAATCAAATGCTGGTGTTTTTGCATTTGTTTGCACCAATTGTTTTTCGGCCTGCCTTTTTTGCGTGTTGAAATTGGAATGTTGATTGATAACGCCTTTTGGACGGGGTTCAAAGGATCTCTCCTTTGAGCATGGCAATACCAACTGAGTCGGTCGCGCTCTATATTTCTTGTGATGGTTTCTTTTACGTGGAGGCTTCCTCGGATCTTTGAACTTCTAATTCTGTCACGCTTTGTTACTCCCGCTGTCATGCGAAGCATCTTCATCTCAGTTGCCGTTAATTTGCTCTCATACTTTTTGTGCATTGTCCAGCATTGTGAACCGTATGTGAGCGCCGGACGTACAACTGAAGTGTAGAGCCTTCCTTTCAGCTTAGGGGGCATTTTTCGATCACAGAAGATGGCGGAGTTTTCCCGCCACTTCATCCACCCTACGCTTACGCGATGTTTGATGTCGTCATCACAAGTTGCTTCTCTATTAATCATAGATCCCAGATATTTAAACTTTTCACACTTGGGAAGCACTCTTCCATTCAAGTAAATGTCTGGAATAGGCTGATGAGGGTCAGAGAACGGGCAGCACAGATACTCTGTCTTCTTTGAACTAATACGATACCCGTGTCCCTCAAAAATGTCCACCCACACATCAAGTGCTCGTTGTAGGGACGCCTGATCATCACTTATAATGGCCCCATCGTCAGCAAAGAATAGCTGGTGCACATTGGGGTCCGTCACTTTTCCTTCAAGCAAGCAATCAAGGACTGCTATAAAAAGCAGTGGGCTGAGGACGCTCCCTTGGTGTACACCGACTTTGATTGCGAACTCTTCGGTGACTCCTGCGGTGCATCTTACTCTTGTCGTTGCTCTCTCGTACATGTCCATAATTACTCGCACGTAGGTTTCTGGAACTCCTTTTTGTCTTAGCGCTACCCATAAGAGATCTCTTGGTTGCCGGTCAAAGGCCTTCTCGAAATCAACCAACACCATATGCAAGTCCTTTGAAGAATCACGATGCTTTTCCATCATGATCCTTATACTTTGGATTGCATCTGTTGTTGATTTACCCGAGACAAACCCGCACTGGTCATCAGATAGTCGTATTATTTTCCGCAGTCGGCTATCTAATACCCGTTCAACGATCTTCATGGTGTGCGACATCAGCTTGACAGAACGGTAGTTATCACAATTTCGCGTATCACCCTTTCCTTTGTGCAATGGAAGAAGATAGCTTTCCCTCCATTGATTAGGCATAGTGTCGCCTCTCATAAGTTTAGAGATAAGAACCATGAGCCATCTAGACCCGATGTCTCCCATCTTTTTCCAGAACTCAGAGGGTATCCCGTCCGGCCCAACAGCTTTTCTTTTCTTGGAGTTTTTAACCGCGTACCGAACTTCTTCGACTGTGATGTCGGGTATTTCGGCATGATTCGGGGCGGCTCTTGGAAAGTACACTCGGGGAAACTGTTCGTTCAGAAGTTCCTCGCAATACTGTCGCCATCTGTGGAGAATTTTTTCGTCTTCCACATGGAGTTGGCCTTCAGTATTGTTAATAAACTTTGGGAAACGAATCTCCTGAGCATTTTTTCTTCTCTGGGCGGCTATCTTAAAGATATTTGCTCCTTTGTTCAAATTGTTTTGTCGAAGCTCCTGGGTAGCCTGGTTCCTGTCAGACGCGGAAGACGATATTTCTTCCAACTCCTGATAGAGGCCTTCCATGCTTTTCGCTTTGAATTCGGCGCATATTTTCTTCGCGATACCTTTGCAACATCTATATACCTTTTCACGGCGAGCTTTTTCCTCTCTATTAGTAGAAGAGCACTTTGACCAAGCTTGGAAAGCCATTTTCTTTTCGTGTATCACTGCTTTGGCTTCGTCTGTCCACCACCAGGTTTCTTTTGCGTGTTGGCAGGGGCCTTTAGATGTTCCGAGCAGTGATTTGGCTTTCTCCAGGCCAGATTGTTGTAGGGAATCCCACATGTCTTGTGCTCTGCACTCCTCATTACCGACCTCATCGATAATGGAAGAGAGGTAGTTTTCCATGATGGTAATAAAAGCTTCGCCTTTTCCTTTATCCAGCTTATACCACTTGATTCTCTCAGACACCTTCGTTTGCTGCTTTGACTTCTTTCTCGCATCCATAAAAAATTCAGTCAGGAGGAGACGGTGTTGAGGGGCGATCGCGTCTCCCAGGATCACTTTGCAATCTTTAGCTCGTGGCTTCATGAAACTGGATACCAAATGATAGTCTATTTGAGTTTCATTTCCGCCGCTGCTATAAGTGATCAGGTGCCGGCTTTGTTTGACGAACATGGTATTTAGCACTATAAGACCGTACGACTTGCACATGTTTAAGATATCTTCACCTGAAGAGTTCCTGGTGCCGTATCCCAGCCCTCCGTGGTAGCCTTCATAGTCTTCGCTTGTCTTCCCGACATGTCCGTTTAAATCTCCCCCAACAAACAAAAGCTCTTCCTTTGGGATGATTTTGACAAGGTTGTGGAAATCTAGCCAGAATGCATCTTTTTCTTTTTGTTCGCATCCTACTTGAGGGGCATATGCGCTTACGATGTTCCACACCTCGCCATGCATCACCAATTTGAGAGCCATCAAACGGTCACTGGACTTTGAAATGGTTAAGACGTTGCCAAGTAACTCTGCCGCAAGGATGATGGCGATTCCGTTTTTTCCTTGTTCCAATCCATAGTAAAACATCTTGTAGGCTTTTGTTTTAACGTCCAAGAAACGTGCCCGATTACCGGTGTTTCGCCATTTCGTCTCTTGTACGCACAGGATGTCTACTCGCCTTCTAACCATCATTTCTTCAAGCTCATAGCTGCGCCCACTCATGCTTCCAACGTTCCAACTCGCGACTCTTAAATGTGGCTTACGCCGTTGCATTACTTTGCTATCCCCCGGAAATCCTATAGCTCTGACCCGAGCATTGCTGCTCGTCCCAGGATCACGACCATTAGTAGTGCCTGGCGGGGTAGTGCTTTTCCTTTTAGCGTTCTTTTCCATAATGCTACGGTTTGACCGTTTTCATTCTTCCCTTCCTTTTTGACACGGGCATGCTCCAGATTTTTTATTTTTTTATTTTTTGATTGATCTTACTCTTACAACACCGGTGATCTCCAGTCGTGTCAACCCACTGATTTGCATGCACACTTGTGGGGCAGTTTAATGGTGGTATATGTGTCCCTTGGCTCACCTTGGTGTTTTCTAAATTGCCTAGATGTGAGTTTTGTTTACCTTTGTTTAGTCGCCTTTTACGACAAGCGATAGGTATCGCTGCAGGGATATTCTTAACCCGTCCCTGCACGAGTACCCGACGGGTACTAGTATACTCAGATACATGATCAAATCTGCGTAAACCATGAATGTACCTTATAGCATCGTTGAACGCTACCTGTAGTTTTCGCTGAGATAAAGAGTCAACTTTGCTATAGACAACTTCAGCATATATTATCAGCGGTAGGATAAGGGCGGAAACTAGTTTTTTCCTAGTGTCCATTGGAACGAAACTTGAAGTCAACCATAATTTGCGTAGACATCCATATATACGTCTAATTACACTATTTGTATGGTCATATCCAGACAACCTGCAATTGATAATAAATCCTAGACTTGTAACAGTATCAACAATCGTAAGTGTATCTCCAGAGAGTAAGATATTTGGCAGGGAGTGTAAGGACACAGAAGAGTTTGAAATAGGAATTACCTGTGACTTCTTTGGATTTAAGCGTAGTCCATTTTTTATGGACCAAATGTGAATATTAGCCAATTTTCGTGGGGGCAAACACCCCCATTTATTAAGCTTAATTCAAGCACATGATCTTACTTAATCTAACTTAACCTAATTTAAACTAGCTTAGAAGCTAAGGGGTAGGGGAGAGGGGGGCATGAAAAAGAAGGGTTTTTAAGCATGGAGTGCTAAGGTTGAGGTCGAAGAAGGGGTTCGAGTTGACTCTTCCGAACATTCGAAAGATGGGTTCGTTGGAGCCATAAGCGGTACGGGTGGTGGGTACATAGAAGAGACGGGGGTTTCGTACATTGCGAGGGTTAGTGTTGAGAGAGATAGAGTTATAGAGGGTATCGCAGTCAATGGAGCCTGAAAGGAGTCGATGGATGAAGAGGATGTCAGATACAGTTCTTCTTTCATCCAAGGTGTTCATGTTAATCAGTTAAAGGCGGTCGTGATAAGGTGGTAAGAGCAAAGGATTATTCCAGGGGAGACCTCGCAGAGCAAAACGTAAGAACCGGCGTTGGATGCTCCCGATTCTAGAAATGTGAATTTGCTGGTAAGGAGACCACACTTGAGAGGCGTATTCAAGGAGGGGCCGGACAAAGGTTGTGTAGAGAGATCGGGTAACGTAAGGGTTAGAAAATTCTTTAGACCATCGCTTCACGAACCCGAGTGCTGAATTAGCTTTAAGGATTATCTCGTCTATATGTGCGCGAAAATTTAGCTGTTGGTCACATAATATACCAAGATCGCGGATAGTTTGAACGGTGGAGATGGGCTGATTATTGAGGAAGTAGAGACGGGGACGAGGTTTAATACGTTTACGTGAAAAAGTGATTGATTGGCATTTGCTAATGTTAAGCTCCAAGCAATTTTTGGAACACCACATGGAAAAACTATTGAGATCGGATTGAATAAGGGAAGAGTCGTGATTGGAGGAAATAGACTTGTAGAACTTGGTGTCGTCGGCATATAGTGAGATGTGGGAATTTTTAATCACTATTTCAATATCGTTAATGGTAAGGACAAAAAGAAGTGGACCTAAGTGGCTACCTTGGGGGACGCCGGAGGAAGCTAAGAACGGATTGGAAAAGGCAGATCTGAAGCGAACACTATAATACCGATTTTCCAAGTAAGAAGATATCCACTTCAATAAAATGGGTTCGAAGCCAAGAGAAGACAATTTGAAGAGTATTAGATTGTGGGAGATTTTATCAAAAGCCTTACTGAAATCGGTTGAAACTATGTCGACATCTTTGCCATTCTCTAAAGCCGAGAGGGTAAAAGACACAAATTCAACAAGGTTTGTGGTTGTAGATCGGCCCTTGAGGAATCCGTGTTGTCTGGGGGAGATTAAAGACTTGCAGCGAAAACTTAAGATTTCGTACAAAATGCTCTCGAAGATTTTGGGTATATGTGACAGTTTGGCAATGGGACGATAATTGTTAATATCATTCTTCGGACCTTTCTTGTGTGTAGGAGTTATAAATGATGTTTTCCATAACTGGGGAAATTCACCAAAAGATAGGGATAAACTGAAGATTTTTGAGAGAGGGAGAGAGAGGGTTGATGAGCATTTTTTCAGGAATATGGCAGGGAGACCGTCTGGTCCAGGAGTGAATTCATCATTAAGTTGATTTAGTTTGGTTTCGATGACATCGGGATCAACTGTATGAGGAAGAAAGGGTCCAAAGGAAAACTTCGGTAAATAATCGAAGTAAGCGGGGTCTGGAACGAAGGAGTCGTCGGCGAATGAATGTTTAAAATAGGCGGCAAATAAGTTGGCGATAGTGTTAGGGTCATTAGAGGTTTGATCATTCAAGGAGAGAGAGGTAGGGTAACCATCAGATTTTCTTTTGTAGTTAACGAATTTAAAGAAGGACTTAGGATCACTCATAAGATTGGCTTGCGTTTCAGCTAAATAGCGTTGATAGAGGGAGTTGTGAAGGGCGGTAAAGTTAAGATAGCTGCCCATGTAGTTAGAAAAGTCATTAGGGGATTGAGTGCGAAGGAAGATTGTCGACTGTTTATTTCTTTTGTTTCTTAGGGTGCGAAGTCAACGATTATACCAGGGTGGGGAGGTGGACAATATTTTGCGTTGGGAAATTGGTACGTAAAGAGAGATAGAGTTAAATATTTCCCTATAGAATATGGATATTGCATCATTTACATATAGTTAGATTATCAAAATTGAAAGGGGCTTTTTTAAGGTATTCATTGATTTGGTGGAAATTTGCTTTGTGGAAATCATGAGAAGTCAGAGCTGTGGAAGGGGTGTTCTGTAAAGGAGAACCGTGAAAAAAGGAAAGAAGGAGGGGGGGGGGGGTGGAAGTTATCGATAGTTGAAAGGGAGAGGGGCCAGAGTGAGACAGAGGAGTTCATGGGATCAGTTGTAAATATGAGGTCTAGTTCTCTACCCATGTAGTTTAAGACGCCACTAACTTGACTAAGGTTTGAATCCGCAAGGCGATCCAAGAAGAGGCATTCTTTGGCAGTAGTGGGATTGGTGGCAATATAATACGATTCATAGTCTGAAATCATCATCCAAATCATAGTTTATTAAATTTATTAGTTCCTATCATAAATAATAGAATGAAGGCAGTTGAAATTCAATCCAAAACAGAAGACTACAAAGTTTGGCTACTTATGATAAAAATTAATTATGATTAAAAATTACTGAATTTATAGAAAATAATTTGAACTTTAATGAAAATGTGTGTATAGTCGGGGTCTTTAACATACATGGATTACAAGACTGATAGTAGTGATAAGAAAAAAATTTGAAGTGGACATTTTGAACAAGTTCTGTTTACGACAGTTGGTCAAACACATCTACACTCATCGACTACCTATGTATGTGATAAGTGATTATGTCTCCAATATTGAGTTAAAATAATAAAGGAAAAATGGATAATACCGGACCACGAATCAATAAAAATTGAATTAAGTGTTAATGAAATGAGTAATCTATATATGTATGTATGTATGGTATATAAAAAATTGTTGCAAGTTTTGATGTGACTTTATAACTCACGAACGGTCAAACCGAATTGGATCGAATTTTCAGGGTCTGTTTATATGGTATGGTTGTGTAGATGAACGAAAAAGGTCGACGTATTTGTTATGACTTTTTATATTAACATCTGATTTTGATTGTGCATTAATAATAGCATCTGGTGATTTTCGGCAAACGTTGCCCATCATTCCCAGATCAACCCCAGCTGATGGGATTAATGCATGTTTGAAAAGTTCGTTTCTTTGGGGAAATGTACAGAAGTTATCGCTTGACATAAAGTGAGTGTGCGTCTTCAAAATGATCCATCAGCACGTGAGTTTTTAAAACAATTGCTGCAGATAGACGATGGCAAAATTGCAAGTGATTTAAACGGCTTTATCAGGTTACCAAATAACTTATGCACAATTTTGGCATCAAAAGACGAATTAATTGATCGCATTTTTCCAAATATTGTTCAAAACTATTAAAGTCATGTTTGGTTAAGAGAACGCGGAATTTTATCACCATGACATCATCTTTCAACAGAAATTGCAAGGTGACTTGGTATTATACAAATCCATTTATACCGCTACGAATAAAGAAGAAACTCAAGGACAAACCTTTCAAGTGTGTGGAGTAAATTCGGAGAAACCGTGCTTTTCTCACGGACAATAATTAAACGTAGCATATTCCAGAGTGGGAGCACCCAAAAATTTATTAATGCACCACACAATCAAGCAAAAAACGTTGTATATACTATTGTAATGAAAAAAAAACAAACTGATAACGAAATAACTGAATTGATAAACACAATTTTGAGCTCCGAAGACACTGACGGTAACGATGATTTTGATGATGACGACATTGTTGACGATCCAGACTTAATTTGCTCAGAAGACGAATTGCTGTTTGACCATTTTCTGATGAATTCAACTGATGCAGCAAATGTAAGTTTGAACAGGAGCGATATTACATACATAGCTACGAGTATCTAGAGTCAGGTTTAGATATGACATCATTGCCCTCAACATCTATTGCGTCGGTTGCTGTTTTGAGTGTCAGAATTGATATCGAATTAAACAGCAATAACATACATATGTATGTATGTAGCTGAGTTCAATGCTGTCTCAAGACCAGAAAAACACGGAACATCAGAAAAGAAAAATGGTCCAGATCGTCCAAGCACGTTTTTCGTCGCAAAAAGGAATTTCCAAATGAAATAAAAGCTGTGAAAACTTCATTTGATTTCTTTCATTACTTTGTAAATGATAAATACATGCAATATTTGGTTCCAATGTGTGTCAGTTCCTGCATTTCAATACCAATTCGATATTGATTCCGAAAGGCTAGCCGAGATACGACAAATTGCATCCAGTTCGACCACCAACATGTTTCAATAGACGCTTTGGATCTGTTCGATGTCATTGTTACTCTTCTGCAGTGTGATTTCGAAAAAATTCAGATGTGCTATTATGATGTTTGGAAGTTGAAAATCAACTTTCAGAAATCAGAATCTATATTGCTCAGAACGCCATTGTCTAGGGTTTCTCGAAGTACTAGAAAAAGTTGGCGTAGGTTTTCGATTTTTGGCCGGGCGGGCGTTCACCGGAAATAAGGCAAAGTGTAGTCATATACCCAATATATGTATGTATAGATTGGCGGTATTGCTAATCTTCCACGTGGGTCGTAATTCCGTGGAACGGCGATTTCTCTACGGACCTGATGCCACGCTCCGTGTGCACGAGCGCACCAGGTTCTGTAGATCGGTCTCACACCGGGATCGAGGAGACGTAGTCCGCCAATATTGGTGGCTGGAGAGGGGTTCGTCAACAGACACTTCAATAGGTGCAGTCTCTTAAAGGCAAAGCCTGCCTATCTTCAAATGCACTGGGTGTTAGCCCAGCAGCATGTTAGCCCCCATTAACGACGGCAATTTTTCCCATGTAATTGTGATTGAACCTGATAAAACCAAGGGCTCTGATCGTCAATGATCAATATCATTTTGAAGGTAGAAGTGATGATGATGTGTTCAAAAACGTGGTTTGAGCGAAAGTTGGTATTCTCCTTATACACTTCCTGGAAGACAGCTCCCACTATAGCCATTTCGATCATGCTAAAATTGTCATTCAAGACGTGGCACTCCGGATCATTGCTGACTGTTTGTCAAAGGCGTTCATTGTCTTTCTTAAGCTCAAGATCCTGATCCGACTTTCTTAGAAGCTCAAGATCCTGAATGTCATTCTGATTGTTTCTCCGAAATATTTTATTTATTTGCGAGAACATATTCGGGCTGTTGGACTCTACAGCACGATGTCTGTTGTTCCAATGCAAACTAACAGATATTTTTAATCAGTGTAACCCCCTGTACAAGATTTTGAGTCTTGGCAGGAGTCTAGTTTTCTGTTAGGGAAGTACTTCGTTTGTCGCGTTTCGGTACACGTTTGTGGTGTTGTGATGGCGTATACGTTGAAAAATTTTAGTTTAGTCTTTTAAATTAATTTTGGACAATTTCGTTCGAATTGTAAGAAAACAAATTACCGTTTGATCCAAGAAAATATTTGTAATCAACTAATTGTCACCATTTTTTTTTTTTGATTTCTTGAGAGTTGAATGTAGAAGTTGACTTTTCGATTTCAAAACGATTATAGGCGGGACACTCTCTTTATCGTCAATTGCAGGCATCACTTAAATCGTTACCTAAATCGTCGTTTAAAAATTGAAGTGATGTAAAACGGTTAGAGTACCTTGGATCGGAATTTATTTTTGGATTAAATATTGAATTCCTGGGGTAAAGGAGACACCTTTCCTCAGATCCTCTTCCTCAGATCCTCTTCCTCAGATCCTCTTCCTCAGATCCTCTTCCTCAGATCCTCTTCCTCAGATCCTCTTCCTCAGATCCTCTTCCTCAGATCCTCTTCCTCAGATCCTCTTCCTCAGATCCTCTTCCTCAGATCCTCTTCCTCAGATCCTCTTCCTCAGATCCTCTTCCTCAGATCCTCTTCCTCAGATCCTCTTCCTCAGATCCTCTTCCTCAGATCCTCTTCCTCAGATCCTCTTCCTCAGATCCTCTTCCTCAGATCCTCTTCCTCAGATCCTCTTCCTCAGATCCTCTTCCTCAGATCCTCTTCCTCAGATCCTCTTCCTCAGATCCTCTTCCTCAGATCCTCTTCCTCAGATCCTCTTCCTCAGATCATCTTCCTCAGATCCTCTTCTTCAGATCCTCTTCCTCAGATCCTCTACGTGAAATTTTGAAAAAGTTTTGATAAAAAACGTTTGCGCATTTTCCCAAATAATGATTAAATCGAGCCTACGTCAAGGGTATCTACTCCTACATATGTATGAATATTCAAACTAGAAAATGTTCTGCAAAGAGGGAATACTTCTCGTGGAGGCTAGAATATAATAAGAATTAGGTTTTATATTGCTTTTACTTACCGCACGATTGAGAAACGAACCTACATTTTCCAAAAGAGAAAGTCATACAAAAGAGTGTAACCAAACCTTAAGCATATAAAAGATAAACAGAATTCAGTGCACCACATCGATTTATATATCCTTGTCGTTAAGTCCTGCGCAATACTTCTACCTTAACCCAAAACCATAAGGGAGTACAACACGTACATTTTTCAGGTTTTATGACAGTATAAACCACGTGAAGAATACAAAACTATTAGGTTTCGTTCACAGAATTACCAGAGCATTCGTTAAAAAACAAGTGAAGTCCTTTATTACAACTCTTAGCCAGAGTAGAAGATTTTTTTGGTTCAGTAGTGTAGTTGAATGTGTCATTTTTTTCTACAATATCACACATTTGGCAATAAGTCAATATCTTTTCGAGTAGCATTATTAATTGTTTGTTTATTTCCAAATAATTCATTTGGTTGAATAAGGATTTTGTTAAGATAACCGTGTGATTTAGAACCAAATATGTACAGCTTAGGAAGAATCAATTTACTCAAGTTAATATATGTAATATGTAAGATAAAAATAATCGATTAATTCGTACGTATATGTAACTACACTTTTCCCTATGCCTCCTAGTGCCCTTTATTAATTTTTGTGAAGGACTACAACTAAGTGCATTTACAACTAAGACTCCAAGGGTCACAAAATATACGACAAAATCTCCATCGGTAATAAGACATGTCCCCTGGGAGATGCTTGCTGTAATTAAATTATCGAAACTTGATTTTCTAGGCATCATCGATTGCGTCGACCACGTCATTATATAGATTTAATGCTACAAATGGGATTACTTGTATCCTTATCAGTACGGATGGGTTAATAAGTATTAAGTATAGAAACAAACTGAATGAGGATGTGGAAGCGGACCTCTATTTGCCCGATAATCCGTCACTTTCTGGCGAATGTGTTGAGTCTAATTCGGAAATATTAACAATGAGTTTCAAAGGGTTCACCTTGACCATGTTGTTTAAAAAGGTACAGGATAACAGATTATTCGTATTTTTCAAGGCTGTAGTTGATTTTTGCTTTCATGTGTATAGTGTTATGATATTGAATTATGAATTCGTATTTATTTTTAGACTTCTGGTGGTGAACGCTGGTATATCAATCATGTAGAACTCTCATATTCATCGTCAAATCCGCTTTTTGAACACGTTGACAGGCCTAATCTAGATGTTAGACTTAGTTCGCCGGCACGAACGCCAATGTTTTTCCCAACTCCGGTCGGAAAATCGTACGTGTGTGACAAAGAACAAACAATTGTCATGTACGCACCTCTAGAATCTGGTGATAAATCAGGACACATAGCCAAATTATACCTACGCCAATTGCGAATGCAAAGTTTCATGTTTAAGGATAGTGGCAAATGGGGACCACCGTTTCATTGTAGTGCAACTGGTTCTTATAGGGATGAAACAGCGCCGCTAGCAGTTGGGACCGCACTTGCGATTGCGGTCTTAATAACAATTGCTGGCTACGGAGGTTGGAGGTAAGTTGATTAAGTATTACGAATAATAAATATTTAACGACCGTGAGCGTTATTACAGACATAATTTCATTTAGAAAAGTACTCCTTTTGTGAAGAGTGTGACTAAAATTGTTTAATATTTATAACCTTTTATTGAGATATCAAGTACCGAGCTATTAACCTACATGTAACACCATCAATGATATTTAAAGCTGCAAATGCCATATAGTAGTATATGTCATTCCGCAGTGCTCAATATGTTTGCCTATTGTAATTACCATAAATAAAAATGTGGTCAAGGTGTGAACCGTAAAGTCCACACGACTAACTTCCCAGTGAGACGAATTAAAGAACAATTTTTTTTTTTTTTATTATTATTATTATTGTATAATTTTAAATTTATTCAATATTTTCTTTTATAATTTTAACCGTAGTTGATAACAGAGAACATGAACGAGAAAAAAATCAACAACTTATGGCGTCGCTACGAAGTGATGGAGGTTATCGAAATTTTGAGAATCTGAAAAATTTCTAATGAGTCTCTGACTTACACTCAAAAACGCATGGCATCATTACGTAGTGATGACGATTTTAGAGGCTTCGGAAATCTGAAAAATCTTCAACGATTGAAAGAAAGTCGAAAAGATGAAACTTTCAAAAAAAATGAAAGTATTAATACAAAACGACGGCTTGTGGCGTTTTGAAATATATCGAATGTAAAGATACCGACGTACCGTCGATGTTATGGTTGGATTTTCATATGCCCAGAGTCGGCATCAAAATACGGGCACGTTATCGTAATTACATGACAGAGAATAGCATAGATAATGCGTTAACCCCAATAGAAAGAATATCGATCCAAACTAGTGTTACACAAGATGATAAATATAAAATCTTAAAAAATCAATTTCCTGTTATACCTGCGGAAGCAATAACTATTCATAAGAGCCAAGGTCAAACATATGACAAAATATGTATAGATTTTCCGGCGCAGGAGAGGCGAACTTTATCGATGTTATATGTTGCTCTCAGCCATGTCACTAAATTGAGTGGACTATTTATAATTGGTAATATCCCACTGGTACCGCCAGGAACCAACCATAAATAATTACAACTTTGTTAAACCATTTTTTTTTAAACTTCCCCCCGACAATTTAAAAATATTTCTTAATACAATCGCTACCGTTTGTGCCGATCGCCACTTGAAACCGAATTTATTTGACTCGTGTATGTCCAGTATAGTGTGACAACCTCTAAAAAAAAAAACTTTTGCGAAATTGTGCACTTTAAAAAAAAAAAATTTTGTGTTAAATACGTAAAAATTGAAGTTTAAAAAAATATTTCCTTGATCGTTATAGTGCCTAGAAGCTATTGTAAGCATATGAAATAATTATTTTCTTTTATTTAAGTCGATTTTTTCAAATTTCCGGTTGGTCCCTTACGGAACCGTCAGGCACCGGGAGTTCGAAATTTCCCAACTATAAAATTATATAGTATCATTTTCGTTATGGTTTTTTTTCAGTTTGTTGATTAGAATGTCGCATAGGATTCGTGATTTTAGAACAGAAGAAGAGCTTTTCGAGTTTGTCAATTCGGTTGCGTGGTCGGAAAGTGAAGAAGATGGTGACTTTGCTTCTGACGACAGTGATTATGACCAACCAACCAGGTTTTTCTTTCCTAGCACAGGTAAACAAAACGTATGAACAAAGTCGTAGAACAAAAGTTGTTCAGAAACGCGAGTTTTATAACATTATTTTTTTTTTAGCTCAAAAAAAAAAATCAGGCTATTAAGGGTTAAATTATCAAATATTCCAAAAAATTCAAAAGTTGTAAACTCAGCACTTATTGAATTAGAACGTCTGAGATCTAAAAAAATGTTAAAATTGTCGTACAATAATTTAGGGAGCGTAGTAGCCATAAAAGTATGTTATCAAAATGTTAGTACATTAAGAAAGAACTTAACCCACATAATTGCAGATGAATGATATCTGCGCGCGGATATATTCATTTTCAGTGAGTCTCGAACTACTGGTAGCGATAAAATAGACATTGATAATTTCAATATTGTTTTGAGAATTGATCGCAATAAAAACAATCATGGACTAATATGCTATGTAAAAAATAGCGTACAATCTACAATATTATCGTCAAAGCATCTTTACAGCAATAAGGGACATGCACAGCTATTTACAATGAAAGTAGATAATTGGTATTTAATTAGTGGGTACAAATCTCCTAAAACAACAACGACTATGTTCGAATAAGCTATCGATGATATTATACAAAAATTACCTTCTGATAGTCTTTTTATATTTAATTCTTGATCAAACATTAAAAACCAAATGCCCTGAAAAATTTGAAAATTATAAAAGCCTATTTTTTTTTGTATTTTTTTGTTCTGCATTTTATTTGATTTTACTTGAAGGTCAATTTTAATAAGTACTGCACACGCACAGTAAGTCATTTAGAGATATACAAAGTGCACCGCTAGGAGTTAGACTTTTATTTCATTCCATATCCAATGAGTTTGTACCATTTAGTCAGTTAGGGAATTGTAAGCCAAATGTTCAAATGTCTTTACAAATCAATATCAGTTCTTCAATGAAGTCATCATCTGTAGTTTCGTTTCCGACGAGTTCCTAGAGTTCATCGAGTTCATTGTTGATGGTGAGGAGTCTAAGTTCTTTTAGTCGAATTACATCCTCCAGATTTTCAACCTGAACGTTGAGGAAGTGCATACATTTTCTGCAGAAAAGAATATTGTATAACATAATAGTACTTTGATAATAAGAATTTTCTACAATGCATTTGATTTTTATGCCTGCAATGTGAACTTTGTACTTAGCGACTTACTAAGCTGTGCAACGAAATTGCGTGAATGAGACTGGCCTTAAATATTTAGAGCCCGGTGGGCAATTGTACCTATCCCAAGCGGAACAACGAAGTTGAGTGAGAGGAACTCCTTAGAACCCTCAAAGCAGTCCATCCAAGGTAGTGTTGCCTCTTCCAGAATTCATTTTTATAAGGATTCATATTCATATTCATTTATTAATATCAAAATGAGAGCCAGTAAATACCAAAACAAAAAGTCTATAAAAAAGTAGGTTTGGTAATTTTCAATTTTTCTGAAAAACTAAAAGATATAAAACCATTTGGTTTTCACTGGTCGATTAAAAATTGATAGGAATAGGGAGTACCCCAAGGGAATTCAATACATAGTCCCAACATTTTTCAGCTTTTTTTTCTAAAATGTTGGGCCTAAGTTAGTTTTTCCAACTATAATACTATTCATATATATTGCTTGATTTAAAAACAAAATGATGGAACAGACTTCTGGCTTTAAAGAAAAGTATACAACTTTATTGTAAGTACTGCCGTTGTTTTCAAATATCCTTTTTTCCCCAAATCAAAGTATTTGAAGTTTTTTTTTTTAGGAAATCGCATTTCCTAAATAGAGAGAGACCCCCTTCCATAGTGCGAAATGCTTGTATTTTACCCCTCTTCAAAAATAAAAACACAAAATAAAAAGGACCGCATAACCAAGTTATAAAAAAAGAGAACCTTTAATTTAAGTTAAGAGAACTTAAGCAATATGTAAGTTAATATGAGAAGGCTGATTTTACGTTCCAAAGTACAACATTTTAGTCTATTTTGGTCCGTTGAGGTCCAAAAATTTTCACAGCTTACAATTCGGTAGCTGACAGGAACTAATTTCACGTCGCTCTCTCTGCTAAACTACGAATGGCAGTGCGTTGAAACGGTGGTAGTTGTTAGAGTGCCTAAGGATGTTTATTATCTCTTGTTTAATTTTTGTTCTATCGCTAATGGATAAATTCAAACGTAATATGTAGTGTTATTGCCCTATTTTGCTGGAAAGTAACAATCGATTATTGAACATTTCACACATGATGGAACATTTGAACGTGAACAAAATATTTGTGCCATAAAACGAGACGGGCAGTGTTGGAGATGGTCCAAAAATGACAACAAGATTGTGAAAATTGATTATGAAGGTTAGAATCGAAAGTAATGGGAGAAAAATTGCTTCTGAGCTAAGAAAATCTAAAGAATAGAAGTAAAACAAATTGAGCTCGGACTCAAGCTTTTAAGTTTCAAAGAGTGCAAGATGTCACACCTGGCAAAAAAAGTGAGAGTTTAAAGAGCTGAAAAGAGTTGAAAGAGAATCACCAAGGCAAATTGCCAAATATTCTTTGGTGAAGCACCATTTGTGATTGAGCAGTATGCTGACAAGCAGAATGCCAGAGAGGTCATGCGGTCAATTCGAATTGTAAAAGCTTCAGCCAAAGACTTTTCTGTCTGGGACCAGGGTTGGTGCTAAAAAATGCCAAGCAACGGACGAGCTTGCGTTAGCTCATTCTACTACTTAATAAATTTATTGACTGTCTCAATCAAATTGTTCGTATCCTAGATCAAAAATATTGGTTTGACTCTTGAATTTTAATGAATTGTTCATGTTTTTTCTTTAATTTTTAATTCATTTTTGTTTAAACTTTCCTTGGAACTATTTTACGCTAGAAAAAATGATTAAAACGGCCTTACATATCTTAACGAATATAAGTATCTTGCTAGCCCTATACGGACACTCTAAAATAAAGTTCTACTCAATCCTATGTGTTGCGATTACTTTACCTGAAAGCGGCTTCAAACCGAGCTACAGAACCCGAAGCGCTCAAGCTTGTGGACCATGACATTGGATCCGTAGAGAAACCGCAATTCCACGGAATTGCGACCCATATGGAAGATCTATGCTGGATCAGCCACATTCGGATAAAATTTTGTGTACCTAAATTCGAGTGCCCTACGCACAAGGCCTGAGACATTGTCTCTCCAACACCCGAATCCTTTCCATTAAGCTGGCTCTCACATTAAACCAGACGGGACATAAATAGGCGATCTTAAGCCTGAGGCCATGTAGCAGATTAACTTCACCTTCATTAACTAACTGGAATCAAGTTGGCTGCTCTGACCGTTACCGTGTCAGAGTCTCAGAGAGAAAGCGCCCCAGGATCTTGTCAGAGCAGTATCCACAATATATGTTTGTCGAAGTATACATACTGGTCTAGCCAGATCCCGAGGTTTCTGACTACACTTAGCTTCGCCAGTGGATGCCCATCCGATAAAAAAATAGAAAACCTGCGCCAATTCTTACTGGTGTTCCGAGAGGCCCTAGACAAAGGCATTCTGAATAAAATATAATAGATTCTGATTTCTGATGTTTTTATAAAGGGTCCGCCATCTAACGTTTTTTTTTTTCAAGTAGTGCTTATTTCGTGAATGGTAACACTTAGCTCATGTCTGATTTGACAGATAATTAGTTTTATCCTTCCGCTGAACGAATATGGTTGTGTATACGCTTGAACAAATCTGGGAAATATTGCGACATTACTTTGAAAATCATGCCGATGCAGAAGATGCCGATTTTGCCAAAAAAATCATCTCTTCAGATGAATCTCATTTTGATTTTGGCGGGTATGTAAACAAGCAAAATTGTCGCATTTGGGGCACAGAAAACCCGCACGCATACATTGAAAAGCCGGTGCACCCAAAACGAGCCACTGTTTGGTGCGGATTTTGGTCCAGAGGCATAATTGGGCAATTTTTCTTCGAAAATGAGCAAAGAGTGGCCGTTACAGTCAATGGCGATCGTTATCGGGCCATGTTGAATGAATTTTTGTTCACAAAAATTGAAGAGGAGGATATTGGCAACATTTGGTTTCAACAGGAAGGCGCTACGTGCCACACAGCCGAAGCTACACTCGATGCCGCAGAGCTGATGTCGTTTGGCCACCTCGGAGCTGCGGTTTGACACCGTTGGTCTATTATTTGTGGGGTGCCGTCAAAGATAAATGTTACGCCGACAAGCCAGAGACAATTGACGCTTTAACGGACAATATTCGTGAAGCCATTGGTGAAATACAGCTGCACACAATCGATAATGTGCTTAAAAATTGGACCGATCGTGTAGGCTACTGCATGGCCAGCCGAGGCAGCCATTTGAATGAAATTATTTTCCATTATTAACCGGAAGGATTGTACTTTCAAATAAAAAAAGAAATTTGAGAAAATATTCAGTAGTTTTTTTATAGCATTTTCAAAAAAAAAAAAAATTATTTGGCGGACCCTTTATCTTTTGGGATTGGTTGCAGCATCACTGTCTTCCAATGCACTTCATAATATGCGTTATTCCGTGCTGTTGGCCAGTTTAGTCTGCCTGAACGCAATATTGGATATACTGTCGCTTCCCGTGAATTTTTGTCTCTTCGACGACTCGAAGGTGGTCTGGAGATCATCTGTCGAAATGAACAGGGTGCTAGCCAACAGTCATATCGTTTTGATGGTATAACTAATGAAGCAGGGCTCTTTTCTCCAGGTCGTGGTTCGAACGATTGCTATCAAACACTTTGTCCACTTCCTGAAAGGCAGCTCATGTTGTAGCAACTTTTTCCTGAGGATATTCCATCATGAAAAAGTCCGTGTAATTTTCCGTGATCAACTGCTGAAGATTTTTATTCGGTGACTTCAGTGTCCTAACCTCATTACAAGAGTTTAAGTCTTCTCAGGAGACTACTTGTCTGTACAGTGCGTCTATTGCTGCATTTCGGTACATGGTCGTAGTATCGTGATGAACTTGACTTGATATTGTACTGTCCCTCGTCTTTTTAGTAATATCGTCCATTTTTTTGAATTTCTTCGTTTAATAGCTTCCTATTGGAAGGAGGTATGAAGTTACCGCTTTCGTCCAGGAAGAATCAAAACGTTTCCCATGCTCCCTAATGTAATCATAGGAGTGCATTTCGACTGTGCCATCTAAGCGAATTCGACAGGTACAGTGATTCTTCTTCTTCTTCTTTTTCTTTTTCCGGCGTTGTTATGGTCAGAAGTGTAGGACCATAACCTTCGCACTTAACTGCATTCCTACTGGTCCGCTTGTGGGGTCCGCCGGTTTGACCTCAGAAAGTAGCGGCAGGCTTCCTGGTTTGGGATAACTTCATCGCTGAGGCCAATCAAATGCTGGTGTTTTTGCATTTTGCACCAATTGTTTTTCGGCCTGCTTTTTTTTTTTTTTTTTGTGACACGGGCATGCTCCCGACAGGTACAGTGATTACACCACATAATCTCTAATGGTCAATGTCGTATGCAACGGTCTGTAGACGGTTAACAGACCATTCGTTCGGGTCAGCCAATCTTAGTCCATCATCATAAGATCCTGATAGGAGCCGCTACTAGGTTACGACGGAATATTGATTGTAAGCAACTTGACTCTATATTTACAGTTTCACAGAACCCACCAATTACTTGGGTAGGTTGTTTCACTTCATTTTGCTCAATTCTAATCAGTGAATTCATGCTCACCTAGCCCCGGGAAAAGCGAGCAGATACTGTCTACTTAGACCGCCTGCTCACGAATATGTTGTTGGAACTGGCCAATCTGTCCTTGGATTGCGGGCAAGATCAAACGCACGTCCACCTGGGCCTACGGTGCCTTAGAGACGATCTGTGGCACTGGTCTGGTTTTCATCATGTCGTTGGTGTACTTTTCAAGAGTGACGGCTTATGAACACTTCTAGAAAAGACACTATGGCGGTAAAAAAGTTGAAAAAAATCTGACGATTTATTCATTCCAGCGACAACTCGCTTCTGATTCTTCGAGATCATGCAGACCACGACCGCCCGTACAAAATCGGGCCGATTGTAGAAAAACTACATATATGTATGAAACATGCCTCAATGCCTCATTCAAGAAGTATCTCTGCATGGATGAACAGATTTATTCGACGGAAGCTCGATAAAACCTGAAGACAATACTAAGAAGCCCCCTACAATATGTCCGTTTTCAGTGGCGTGAGCAACAATTACTTCATGTCCATTCTACTATTAGAGTATTGAACTAAACAAGAAATATTGAGTTTGGGAACCGAAAAGATCATTGAGTCTTTTGATTTTAATCTCTTCTCACAAACAAACCGAAAATTCGGTGATTGACAACGATGCCATTCGCAAGGCTTCCATCGTTGAATAGGAGAAACCGTTATTCTCAGATCGTCAATTCTCTATTTCTGCCTGCAAATGTGAATGGTTTGAAAAGACCGCATTTTCAAGCTCGTGATTGCGATGTGCAGCGCTGCTCACCGTGTACACGTACTCGAACGAAACGCTGATCGAGTGGACTTTCCCCTGTGGATCCCCGAACACAAAGAAACAGTGTCGACATTCTCTGGACTGCCCATTCTCCGTTTTGCCGCTGTATTGTCTATCGCCGGAGGAGTCGGACATAAGGGATATCGTTTCTATATTTTCTTCTGAATATTGTATTTATTTGCATGAACATGCAGGGTCAATCGGATTTTATAGAACGAACTTTATTGCCTCATGGCAAACTTAAAGCTTTTCTGTAATTTTCTTTTGATAACTGTTGGAGGTTTTTGATCACCGACTTATCTCCGGATCGTGCGGGTCTGTAAACTGTCTATACAGCCGTTGCAGCTTTTTTTTCTGTAAAACACATCTATTGTTGGTGTAATGCATTTTGTCGGTTTGATTGCCGATCTGAACTAGTTTTGTCCTGGCCTAGGTGTTACCTTGTTCTTATTTATTCATGTCTTAATAGTCTATGGGTAAGTGGGTAAGTGAAATATGTAGCTACACAAAAAATGTGGCTGAAAAGAACATGATATAGGTCGCCGCATTTAGGTGTGTTAGTTCAATTAGGTTCAAAATACGTTGAAAAATAAAAATTAAAATCCTTATCAGTTGCAGTTCATTCGATAACAAATTATTCTACAATGAGTTTAGATATGTAGGTGAGATTTAAATAAACTAACCAACTTCCTGACATGCATCCGAAAATTAAAAGCACTATATATGTATATAGTCGTATCTTTATTAATATCATATATTCCATTTCTTTCCAGATATTTCAAAATAAAGAAAGTACAATATGGAACCATGGAATAAGCAGCACAAAATTGTATTCCTCATTGTAATTTATTTATTTTTTCCAATACTTTTTTAAAACTTTTTTTATATTCAAATCAAAGTTAAGTATTTTAATTTGAAAAGCATTAAACAGTTTCATTATTATACTGAAGCAGGCTCCAGAGAACAACTCTCAATAATAATAATAACGCACCAAATATTGTACATAAAAAGGATCAGAACCGTAAGTTGATATATTTCAGCTGCTTGAATCCTATCGCCGTTCAAATCAGTTCGATTTCACTATTGAAAATATACGATTCTAACTCTATTAGTATAATACCAATATGAATTTACTATTGCCAATACCTCGATTTTTTTGCCAAATTAACTTAAAAAAAAAATATTTAACTTGTTTTCATTTTGCTTAAAGTTCGGTTACTTAAATTATTTTATATGTATACTTTAAAGCATGCGGGGTGTGTTGAATTTAGCCGAGAAAAAGAAATATACATACATTCTATAATAAATATGTTAAAAATATTAATATATATTATATTAGACCTTAAAATAGAAATTTAACATTTACTAAAGTTGAAAAATGTCTTCCATATTATAAATAAAATAAAACTATTATATTATATAGTCAGAATGTGGAATATACTAGTATACACATATCGAGTAAAAATATTGCATTTTGTGAGTAAATTTATTGAGTTTTTATTGTAGTTAAACATAGAGAATTTTAAGCTAAATTAATTTAGGGAATACTTAACGTAATTACTTAAAAATAATTTCGATCCGATTTATTGATTATGATTACATATAAATATGTGTATTTTTATTACAAATTACCATACACATGTTATAATGTACAACAACACACGATCTAGATGTGATTCCTTTACTTTTCAAATAACTTGTCTCGATGTAAATTTTTTCTTAACAAAATACATTCAATATACAGTACATATACAAAATATATATTTATTAGTAATCCTTTGGCCGTCTATCTGTATTTGTTTATTTTTCTTCATATTTATTAGTGCAATTTTCCAAAATGTTAAGCGATATTTCGAAAACAGCAAAATTGATTTGTTTTATTAAATAATTATATTGGATATTTAAACACGCCTAAAAGAAACGATATTGTTATAAAATGCAAAAGCTTGTTTTAAATAAAACGTACAAATAAAGGGAAAGTTGTTTAACTAACAGACATGCACGTGAGAGTTTTTGATTCAAAGCTAAAATATTTATGGCCATCTAGTATTTGAATAAAATTTGGTAACCAGCATTTTACCAAACTTCAGGAAACGTAAAAACAGGACCCCATTTCCTTCGAGAAAAGTCTGATTATTCATCTTGGTATTTTTTTAATGCAATACAACTACTGTATTTAAAGGCGTTTATTCATTTTTCTTAAGTAAAATATTTCGAAGATAATAATACTACGATACAATTTATTTTCTAGCACAATTATAATTTTACAATAAATTTGAATTTCATTTATGGAACATCTATATATTTACATTTTTCTTATCTCATTAAAAGTTAAACCAGTGGTCTATGTTGTGCCATTGTTATTGCATTGTGCTTTGTGGTGGAGTTAAGGGCGTCCAGTTCTCTGCCCTTGGGTTTTGTGGTGAAGTTTCTAATTTGGAAGAGGTCTTTAAGCTTGAGCACTCCAATGTCAGTACGGACGACTCTTCCGATTCTTTATAAAGAGAGGAACTATCCTCAATCGATTTAGGAACTTCAACCGGTTCAAGCGGGTGGTTATATGTGCTGCAAGTAAATAAAATATGAAATATTTTTTATGACCATATTTAGGGCACTGACCTCATTTCCGACACTAATGGAATATATTCGGGCTGATATGCGTATGCATTCTGATAGAGCCCGTATTCCGTGCCATTATAGTACGAGCCACTCGGATAAGTGAGAGCAGTAGGAGGATTTAATACATTAGTGTACAATTGATGCGATGGAGAAGCCGGCGTAGGGTGGTAAATTTGATGGGTGCCACTAACATACGATTGCGGAGATGAGCTTGCTCCATTTTGGTATAGCTCCGTATGATTTCCTGGCGTATTGTATTGGGTGTGCGAGGTCAAGTGGTGTATTGTATAACCCGGAGATGAGCTGGTATAATTGGGAGAACCATTCGATGGCGTTGGTGATGCATTCGAGGCTAGAAGTAACATTTTTAATATTTTTCTTTTGCTAATGAAAAAATTAATCTACTTATTGGAGAGCTAGGGTTTGGTGGGGTGCTCCAGTAATTTCCATTGCTTTGCCAGCTTGTGGGATATGAGAATACCGTTGTTGTCGTTGGCTCGACCGGAAGGAATCCAGATTGTGAATTGGTAGTTGTGGGTGTAGTCGGTGGTGGTGTCCCGGCGGAGCTTGACGATCCAGATACTATACGTGGCTTTGCATACGGAGTTGTCCTCGTGCCTCTAGGTGGGTGCCTGGTATAACGTTCACAAGTATTGACCGAAACTTGCGGATGGGGGGAAGAATAGTGCGTTGGTGGTGGAATAAACCAACCATAGTGAGAATCATGACTATAGATGGAATCCGGTCTCTCCTTTAAAAATAAAATTATTATTTTTTATACAGACCTATCAAAAGACTTACCTTAGCGTCCAAAAAAGCTTTAGCAAATGGATTATATTTTATCTTTAACGATGTTACTTCTTCATTTTGATATGCTGTAACGGCTATAAATTGCGTCTCTGGGAACGGATAAGTAACAACATGTCGTTGTTCTGAACCAACTCGAACCAGATGTACACGAGGCTCATATTTATGTAGTGAATTAAGCATGATCTATTTTATAAACATTAGTCCTAGAGTTTAGTTGATGTTTTTATATTTTCATTTACCTGCCCATTTCCATTGGTTTTATTTGTTAATTTCACTTTAGCAAAAGAAATGGGTTCTTTCATCCAATGTGCTCCGAAATTAGGTGATTCGGGATGAACGTATATGGGATTTGAGGGGGGTACTTCGGCTTTTCCTCCGGGAACCTTAAAAAAATAAACGTGTTTAAGGCTAGAACTCTATATCTTGAACTGACATACCCATTCGCCATTTACATATTTCCATCGATGACTGTCAACCTGAACAAATTCAAGTAATATCGTGTACATGGCGGCAGGATCAAGTCCGGTTGTAGTAACTTTAACCACAGGAAACATCCGTCTTAATTTAAATAGAAAATAATTGATCAGAAGTTTTTCTTTTTTCATTTTGACTAAAAATAATGTAATAAAACAAGAACTTCCCACTGGGAAGTTAATAATAGGCAGTATCATAAGTCCTAATCCTGTATGCGTTGCAACCAACAAATAGTATGCCATTTTGCGCTTTATTAATGACTATCAGTGGATACAAGTGTGCACATTAACGTTAGCAAAACGATCGAGAAAAAAATTACGATCTCTTTGATAAGCCTCCTCGGTATGTCTTGATCATGATAAAAGCGAAAGTTATGGATTTCAGACATCGAGGGGTCGCCGAGGTTCTATGAAAAAAAGGCTCAGAAGGAAGCTGCGCAAATGAAACGCAAAATTGAAGAATTCCGTTTTGACATCGGTAAGGTTTTCTTTTATTATTAATCGATCTTTTGATAACTTGCCTCTGTTTTTAAAAGTGACTGACAAGGAATAGGAAAAGCAGGAGAACAGGAATTACCAGCAAGTAGAGGATTGGAATAGATTGGACGTTTCCACATCTCAAGAAACCATCGAAGTTCCTGAACCGTTGAATAGCAAAAAGATGAGATTTAGTCGTGAGGTAAATGAGTTTTTAACTGATTGTTGTTGGATCAACGAAGATATCAGACAGAAATGCCTTTCGCATAATTACAGCTATAATAGAAGCACTAGAGCAGAATCCACGTGACTGGGTAGTTTCAAAACAGCCTTACATTCGAGAAGAAGAAACTTACACCGCAGAAATCCAAAAATGAGAACAAATATCAGAAAATGAAAGAACTACCATATCTATTGTATATCTTTATAGTCAAAAGGACATATGAAGAACAGGACACAACTGTGTATAAAATTCTGTGACAATGGGGCTTTTACAACCTATAAACGCTTTTCCATACCACCCGATCGATCACAAGAAAACTGAAAAGATCTTGAAAAATGTTGGAGCAAGTGTCGGATAAGACGTTACTTTACCTTGCCTGTCGTCACCACATTATTGAAGTTTTATTAAGAGGTATCTTTGAGTGTAAGTTGGGATCAGCCACTGAACCTTAAAAAGACTTATTCGAAGAATTTCAAAATGGTTGGCTTAAAATAGAAACTAAAATATATGACACGCCGTATCAGTCATAAAAGTGTTAATAAACACAATTCCCGATGTTATCTCCTATATTACAGGTGAATTAAAGGTAAAATTCACCGAATGAGAGACGGCTCAGAAAAATCCATTCAATTTAGAGCACCAGTTGATATTTATAGTTTAAAAATATTTCTGTATGAATTGATCTGAGTGCCGTTATTCTTCTCGTAAAACCTACTGCAAAACTTGGTTCAATGGCCGATCGGCTTACCCGAATCCCAAACAAAATCTATTGCAGAGTTTGCCAAAGAAACAGATGAGGAAATGTCTGAGAAAGCTGTTGCGAAACTCTCCAACTGGTTATGGTAGTTAAGCTCAAAATTGTCAGTCTGGCGTTATTTGACCCAACTATTTCTGACGAAGAAATGGCCAGCAAACTTCTGATAAGCAATGGAAGACACACAAAATGTCCAATATTAAAATCCCCAAATTAATAAATCCACAACAAATGTACAAATACAAAATCCCCGAACGCAAATTCCCCAGACACAAAATGTCCAGTTTATGCCAACAGAGACCAATAATGCTTTTAATTCACAGTAGTGTAACCAATTTACCGTTTATTACATAGAGATGCTTGACTGATAAGAAAAAGATTTACAGCTAAGCACTTCTTTCGCGTATTTTCATTTGATAGCGAAGCATCGTGTTAGGAATAATGGAAAATCAAGTGTTGACGTCGAATAAAGGCAAAGAAAAACTATTTGTCGATGTTGATGAGTCGAAAGAGTATAAAATTGTAACTACACAAAAAAGTTATAAAACAAAAACTTACAAAAAATGAACATTATTTTCTTTTGATTTGTCCAGACAATCTTGAACTCACTAAGGACCAACAATCCTCTATAGTTTGAGCCTATCAAAAAAATTATGTTTGACGTCAAACTTAATAAGCAACCCATAAGCAACCAGATGGAAAACTACAGAATCTTTATCTACAAAAACTTCAAAACCCAAAGCTTCAAAAATATAAACTCAAGCAATTTGTTGGAGCTGGATCAAAAAAGATTATTAACAAAGAGACATAGACCCTCCAATATATACGAGTATATTTTTTATAATTCGTGCAGGTGTATGTTCCTATGGTGTTTGTCACACAACCTGGACGGGGTGCGGATGGTACGTATCGAAGATGTTCGTTCACTACTCTCCGGGGGTGGTTGTCTTAGTTAGGACTTGAGAGATTTCACTGAATTTGTGTTGGTTGTAGTTCACAGTAACTCTTTTGTTTGCATGTCATTTAGGTGTTGTATTGGAAGTGCCAACACAGAGTATGAATTTTGAAGTGATCTTATACTGCGAGTGTTTATGCCTTCACTTTTTAATCATCTCTCATTCACAAGTTGCATAGTTTTTCCGTATAAGAATTGTTCTTGACTATGGACGGACGATGTTTACCATTGCACCACGACCACCCCTCATCATAATCGTTGTAAACCAGTACATAACATAGTGTGCTCAATAATAGGAGATTGACTGATAAAGTCTTTTTGAGTTAGTTGTTCTTAAACATTCGATCTTTACCTCTTTTTAAGACTTTACTTAAGTTTTAAATTTTTTTTTGTTAATTCATATAGTTATCCAAAGATCTGACGCTGAAGTTTTCAATTACTCACAAGATCTACGTTCTGATGATGAAATTGATTTTTCAAGCAACCTTACGACTTTGTTTATTCAACCAACAGAAAGCAACAACATTTAAAGTGGAGAAGAGGATGCTAATGAACAAGGAGGATTTATTCCAGGCACAGTTGAGATCGGGTTGTGAAATTGTCTTTGAAAATGGTCAACGTATTGAAGACTTTGACGGGCCGTATATAGTTTGGTGAAGCTCGTGAAGACAGTGTTTAAGCCGGTGTTCTGGAAAATCACTCTTTGAATCTAACGTGAATTTTTTAGCTGTAACTAAACCAATAAGCGTATCAAATGGGAAAATGGGAAAAGATGTCCAGCCATCTACAGCAATAAGAATACTACGTTGACATAGTCAGAAAAGAAAAAAAATAACGTCATTCGAAACCACACGAGGTGCTTGAAAAATTTATAGATGAGCGATTGTTTCAGCATATTTGCAATATTTCTGGAAATATGTGCCATTACCGTTAACGGTTGATCGAAATGTCTTTTTCAATCCATAGTGCAGCTACCATAAAAAAACTTATATTGTTGTACGTCCCAGTGTTAAGAGTTTTCATTGGTACTTTGCTCGTCAGTGGCTATATCAGGTAAAGCTAAGTGGATTTACGTAATGGCATGGTATATGGCATAACATCATGCCTCGAATCTGCGAAAATGCATGATAAACGTGAATGATAAACTAAGAAAATCCCGACTCATACCTGATCAAGCAAAATCAAAAATCTTGGAATATTTATCCCCTGTACCATTTATCGTTCGAAGAAAGTATGCTCGCTTATTTCGGAAAGCACGTAATTTATAAAGCGGAAGCCAATGCTCTTTGATTACAACGTATGTCTTTCTGTATTCCTACGGGGTAGATGATACATTTCGAGGTCTATCTAGGGAAGAATTTGCAATCAAGCTTATTGCAAAAATTAACATTTTGGAGGATTCAGTCTAATACCCACGTGATTGACTTGAGGTCTAACCACTGAAGTTATTAATGGGCTACTGAATAAATTTGACATGATCGGGAAATGATCCTGAATTAAAAGCACTTGAGTGCAATAGCATTCAAAATTAGCAAACTTAACAGCCAACTACTTAAATGCATTACGAAAACTATATTAGGTATAGTCTTGAACTCTTCCAGCGATGCTGCCTTTATCTTATCAATCGTGATGTCCTTTCATGGATCTTTTCAGTGGGAGAAAAAAGAGAAAAGCCTGTTGAATACGGTAGCTGAGGTATCTTTACGTAATCGTGATACGAGTACAACAGTCATGAATTTTTTTCACAAAAATCCGGGCTTTTTTTTTCGTACTGCTTCACTCAAACGGGGTATAACTTCAAGATAATATTCTTTATTGATTGTATGACTTTCCGGCAAAAACTCATGATGAACCATATTCATGTAATCAAAGATTTGTGAAAACTTTCACAATTGACCGAAATCGGCATGCTTTTTATAAAAATATCATGACATGAGCCAGCTGATATGGCAATATCCTCAGAGATTGGATGATTCTCCACGAAAATTTTCTTCACTGCTTCAACATTGTCATTCGTTATTGATGTGCTGGGCGAGCATAGCCACTAATATGTGTTATATCTTCTCTGCAATCTGAGAAGATAATGGTACCACTTACAATAACAATTACCCAGAGTAGACTCGCCGAATGCCAGAATCAATACTTCAAGTATATTGGAGTACTTAATTTTATTTTTCACACAAAATTGAATGCATATTCTTTGATCCATTTTTTTAGTTACACAAAATCACCGAGCACACCAAAACATGTCTAACCATGGACTAAATGTCGAAAATGGCTGACGGTGTCAGCATATATCAACATAACACAAAACAAAAAATTGTTTAATTCAAGAGGTCACTTTTTTAAGCAGCACATAAAAAAGTAGAGAGCAGTACCATAGTACCAGTGAAAATGTATGGATGTGAGAATGGACTCTGTCTAAGAAAGAGAAAAATAAAGGTAAGTTTTTTGAAAACCTAAGTGAATATATGCTAGAATACAGAAAAAAGACACGGGTGAATGAAGAAAACTACACAATCAAGAACTTGAGGATCTTTATTCAGCCTTAAGCTTGGTCCGAGTAATAAAATGGCAAACATTACGATGGACAATGGACAAAAGAATAATGAGTGGGAAACTCGAAGGGAAAGTAGACGCCGTAGATGGGAGGATGATATGTGTAAGGATGAATGGAGTAGAGATGAAACAAACCAGTGAAATATGGAATGAACACACTCATGACAGGTCGGCTTTACGATAGGTTGTCAACGGCGCTCTTACTTCCGAGTTCCAAATGACCGATATTAAAAATAATACATTTTTATATTTTAATACGCGATCGATCTATTAAATTAAACTCGAAACCTCAATGCTCTGATCTTATAGCAAAGAACATCTTTGTTGATTTAAGGGAAAGATACATATTTAAAATTTTTTCAGGTTTTATCTCAACTTAGTCAGTAAATAAAGGGACAAATCGAATAACAAAAAATCAATGAAAAATAGGAAAAGCGAAAAAAAAATATAAATTAAAAAAGATGGTAATTTAAAAGCCAACACTTCGTTAATTACTGTTAACATAGTAATTTAGAAGCTCTTTTTTAAAGTTTTTCTTCGCGTTCACGCTTTCTACGATTCTGAAAAAATTGCGCCATTAACCGTTCCCCATCTATTAAACATTAAAGTCTGTTAACCACAAACATATTTCTGTGAGGGATTATATTCAATATTCTTTGTGACCAAGAACATAACATTCTTGTGTAGTAACAAAACTATTCTGTATTTTATAAGTTCATCTGAGGTACAATCCAACAATTTTCTCGTTAAATCCGGTAATAAAATCATATCGTCTAATGTTACAGCATAGATAATCACTTTTTTCCGAAAAGGCACGATTTTAGAAGGAGTAAAATTGTTGCTCGCTTCTATTTCACGCGAAAGGAACTATTGTTAGTACAGTAAAGTAAGCTTGCGTAGCTTGGTTAAGTATAAGAGGTAGTGACATTTTTACAAAATTGGTGTGGATTTCGTCAAGATCTACAGCATTGGATTTAACTGCAAGGAAGGCTTCCCCCTCTGTAATTTCCTCAACACTCTAGAATGGAAGGGTTGGCGAAATTTCGAAGATTTAATTGGCGAACCCCAAAGATAGAAGGACCTATATAAACAATTACTTACAGTTGCATAGCTATAAAAACTTGTTATTAAACTTGTTTTCGTCGACACCACAACGGCCTGGTTCGCTACTATTTAAAACAATATATTTGATTAGCAAAATGCAGCACTTGACTTATTAGCTCAAATTTGTGTGATAACTCTGCTTTTAAGAAGCCAACTCGTACAAAGATACAATGTCTACATATATGAACTCCATCTGTAATACGTCAAGTTGCGTCTCCCTATCATGTCTTGTGTCTCTTCAGTCAACTAAGGGAAGCTAGACCCTTTAACGTTTTTTCGTTGAAATAAAGACCAGTTTATCAATTACCCCTTAGTAATCAATGTTATTTTGAAACACCAAAAGTTGAAACACACGTTATCAGATGAAAAGTGACAACAGTATACAAACATATCAATAGCACGCAGATAAACAATAATAATAATTAAAAGGTGAGCCTGTCACTCTCCCTTGCTGTATTCAATACGATTCAGCTTTCTTGAAAAATATCCAAAATAGTCTTTGCCAATTTTAGTCGTGGAACAGCAACCTATTGTATATGTGTTGTTCAAACATACTAAGAAAATGTGCGATCTGTTAAAGTTACATTACCTAAAATTCGTGATTTTCTGGCTAACATAATAGTATGGTGGTTCCGCAATTCGTACAATAATGAATCCTTTTGCAGAAGCTGGTGTCAGATCAAACTAGGCATCTCAATTTGTCGTCGGCTATGAAATCCAAATTAAACCACAATTTAAGCCTTTAAATCATATACAATATGATGACGCCGATTTGTTAAATTAATGGTGGGTTGCCAAAACAGTTTGTAATCGAATTTGATCTTTCGATGATGCACATTTTTGGATGAATGGGATCGTAAAGAAATAAAATTATTGTATCTGGAACCCACGAGAGATTAATGAAAACCCAATGCGTTAATTAAAAGCCACTGTGCGAATATGAGGCTGGGGAGGCAGTTACAGTGAACATAGAGCATTATCGCAACATGTTGAACGACTATTTGATTGAATTTGGTCTGAACGATCTCTAGTTTCTACAGGTTGGCACTGCCACTCACACAGGCCTTTAAGCAATTAATTTGTGGCGCATGAAGTTTGAAGATCGCATTATTTCCGAAATGGTAAAAGTTGTTAACCTCCTAGGTTACGCGGTATGACACCTTTAGACTTCTTCCTGTGGCGTTATTTGAAAGTAAAGTTTATTAAAATTTCAGCTAAATTCAGGATCGCAAGTATAATATTTAAACTGAAATTTCGCCATTGAGTTACTTATTCTTCAAAAAGCCATGGGTAATTTTGACTTGCGCATGATCACCTGTAATGAAAGCCATGGTAGTCACATGAGCGATGAATCTCATTCATAATTGCCGTAGACCACACTTAAATATCCAACCAAGATCGATGTTGATTTCACAAAAAATAATCTTTAATTCAACGAAAATTTCCATACTAGCTGTTCAACTTAACATAATGTATATTGGGAGTACAAATTAATTCGGTCCGTTTTTTTGTGTTCAAAAATTTGTTTTTATTGAAAAAACGTAAAAAATACATCACTCAAAGTATTATCCGTCGGAAGCGACTACTTTTTTCCCATCTCTATGGTAATTTTCGAATACCATCTCTAAAAAATGAGTCCTCTCTGGCATCGATCCAATCATTGAGCCATTCTTCGATTTCTTCAAAAGACCCGAACTGGTGACCCCCCAAATCGTTTTGCATCCGTCGAAAAAGCCAATAATCGGAAGGAGCAAGGTCTGGAGAATACGGCGGGTGGGGTAAGACCTCCCATTTCAGCGTTTCCAGGTAGTTTTTGACCGCTACAGCCACGTGGGGCCGAGCATTATCATGTTGCAAAATCACCTTGTCATGCTTTTCGGTCGTTTCTGGCCGTTTTTCACGCAATGCACGGCTCAAACGCATTAGTTGTAGACGACAACGTTTCCCATCAATGGTTTCGCCTGGTTTTAGCAGCTCATAGTACACCACACCCGTCTGGTCCCACCATATGCAGAGCATGACCTTTGAACCGTGGATGTTTTTCTTTGGCGTCGATGTAGACGATGATGGAACGGGTTCACCAGGCTTTGCATAGTATTTTTTCTTCTTGGAGTTATCGTAGCACTTTTCATCTCCAGTCACGATCCGGTGCAAAAATCCCTTCCTTTGATGTCTTTCAAGAAGCAGTTCCGAGGTGAAAAATCGCCTTTCGACATCTCTCGGTTTCAACTCGTACGGCACCCAATTTCCTTGCTTTTGAGTAAATCCAAATTTCTTTAACCGAAGGAAATTGTTTTCTGAGTCACTCCCAACGATTCTGCGAGTTCACTTTGCGTTTGGCACGGATCTTGATCCAGTAAAGCCTCCAATTCCAATAAAGTTGATGAATTGCGTAACATTTTCGAAGAGGGTTGTATGGATATTATTTGCATATCCGAAACTTGGCTGAAGTCAGATATGGAAAAGAGTCTGTTTAAATTGAAAGGATATAATTTGTTCATTGCTAATCGCACAGGCGAGGTGGCGGTGTTGCTATTTATGTAAAAAAGCAATTTAGGAGCTGGATTGTTAAAAAATCGACTGATGTGGATGAGTCTGAGTTCATATTTATTGGAATTTCTATTGAAGGGAATACATTTTTAGTTGGCACGTTATATATGCCTCCAGATGTCGGTCCAATGAGGTCGGTCCAATGTATTCAAAGTGTATTATTGCTGGTGACCTGAATCTTGATATTTTGAATGATAGGAATAAGGGGTTTATTGATTTAATTGCTTCCTTAAATTTTCACTTGCCGAACTTAAAGTACCCAACACATGTCGTTCCAAATAAGAGAGCGTCCTTATTTGATGTTTTTTTGGTGTCCCATTTTGAGCTTATTGGTAGTTATGATCAAATTGGCGCCCCTGGTTTTTCTCATCACGATTTGATTGTTTTGTTTTTGAATATTTTTCCTCCTAAGCAATGCAATGTCATCCACCAGTATCCCCATTTTCCATCAGTTGATATCATGTCTTTATTTAGTGACTGCCAAAATCTGAACTGGTCACTTTTGTATTGTTCCTCAGACGTTAATTATCAAGTTTTTGTCTTTAATAACTACGTGAGAAAGTGAGCTGAAGTGATTAGACGTGTTTTTAAGCGCACTCTTTTTAAAGTGGTCTCCTAGTTTATAAAAGTGGAAGATTTGCCTAATAGCCAAACCAATTGTGAGTTATTGAAAAAAAAAAAAAACATTTATAAACATTCATTATTTATAAATATAAAATTGTATTTATTTGGCGTTAATTCCCTCCCATTGTTCTTGACCTGCATACCCCGGTTCACATACACCATTACCCTCACAAACATGTTTGCATCTGGGCATTGCGGTGATAATCTCCCACACAATGGAGATTTTGCTACATGCATGATGTGCAACCACAAGTTGCACTTCGAGTGCACGACGGTCACCGAGAGATCATGGAGAACTATGGGTGCGAGAAGAGATGCCTGGAAGTGCCAGATGTGTCGCAACATCGGAGATGACCAAAGTGCTGCTACAATGTCGCAAGCTCCAGAGACACAGGCAGCTAAAAGGATACGGCAAGCCAAAAGCCCAGAGGTCCCAGCAGGAAGTGCAGCTAACACCAGCCTAGCCACTAATAACTCTGCTGTCCTGGCAGAGATTCGGCTGCTGAGAGCACAAATGGGAGAAATCGCGGCAAGCTGTGAGTTCCTCGGCTCAAAATACGACGAATTGAACACCATTATGACTAAAAACAATAGTCTTTTGGAAACAATTACAAAGGAATTAAGTGAAATGAGAGACAGGAATAAAGAAAGAGACACAATCATAGAAAACATGCAATCACAAATAAATACAATGGAACAACAAATAATAAAGAACAATGTTGACATAAAAAACGTTCCACCCACGGCAAATGAAAATCTTAGCCAAATAGTTAAGAGCATAGGCACAATTGTGAACCATGAAATTAAGGACACTGATATCACCGACATCTACAGAACTAAAACGAAAAATCCAGACAAATCATCCATAGTCGTGTCTTTCTCTTCAAATATATGTAAGACTGCCTTTATAAGGAAAGCACGCGCAACTCGTCCCGTCAAATCGACTGAAGTGATGCAAAAAGCCGGCATAGTCAGTCAAAGGTTACTGACACAGTTGTTTATATCAACAATCAGCTGACGAGACAAAACAAACGTTTGCTTTGGATGGCAAAGGAGAAAGCAAGAGAAGAAAATTGGAAATTTGTTTGGGAGAATGCGGGAAAAATATTAGCACGAAGAAATGAGAGCACACAACCGATTATGATAACAACCGCAAATGACATCGACAAAATAAAACGTATAAGTTAATAATACATGCTCAAAATGCAATCAAAAAAGACACACACAGCGACTTAACCAAAATGGATAAAACAAACAGAAACAATGAATTATTAGTCAATGTAGATTGTAGGGTAATATATGGTTTTAACGGCATAGACATTAATGAATTAAAAAAAAGAAAGTGTTGTTGCCTTTGTCTTAATATAAGATCACTTAGGAAAAAGTGGAATAATTTTTGTATAAACGTAAATCAAATAATTAATTATTTAAAAATAATAGTCCTCGTAGAGACTAATATAAAAGATGAAGAAGAAAATTTCTACAAACTTGATGGTTTTGAGGTGGAATTTCTAAATCGTAATAAACGTAGAGGAGGAGGAATTTTGATGTTTATTCGTAATACGCTAAACTATACTCGTATGCCTTCAGAAAGCGCATCGTACGAAAAGATAAAGATTCGATTCTCAGAGGGAAACACCACTACAATTGTTGTTGGAGTATATAGGCCCCCAGGGTTTTGTAAAAAAGCCTTTATTGAAGAAATGAAAAACAATTTAGGTCATTTTGGTAAAAACGAAGAAATAGTCATAATGGGTGACATGAATATTAATGTGAATGATTCCAATTCGAATTATGTGAGAGACTATTTGGAAATGTTAGCGTCGTTGGGGCTAATGAATATAATAACAGAGTACACAAGAGTAGATCCAGGAAATGGAACAAAATCTGTAATTGATCATATTCTGTTAAACAGCACAGATGTGCAAATAAACTCCGCTGTAATTGAAAGCGACATCAGCGACCACTACCCAATCCTCTACTTTGGAGGTTCCCAAACAACAGCCGAGGACCAAACAGACAATGTTACATATGATACACATATATCTAACGCGAAAGTTTCCAAGCTCATATGTGAAACCGACTGGGAGGAAATAATTACTGCTGATGATGCAGATTTAATTTACCAAAAACTGGTGCATCAATTTGAAAATATTAACAAAAAAGCAACTGTCACCAAAATAAACAAGAATAAACGAAAGACAAAACCATGGATGACCAAGAATCTTCTCGTCGATTGCAAGCAGAGAGATGTACTATATAGAAGGTGGAAGAACAACGCGTTAAATAAAAGTTTCGAAGTCGAATACAAAGCATTCAGAAACAAACTCAACAAGGCCATATCAGAGGAGAAGGCACGTTTCTACAAGAACCAATTCGCCCAATGTAAAACGGACCCTCGTAAAACATGGGGATTAATAAACGAAATATTGGGGAGGAAAAAACTCAGCATTGATGAAGTGTTGACAAAAAATTTTCCAATCGAAGCGGGACCATTAACAAACGAATTTGCCCAAACTTTCACCACACAGGTAAAAAATATAATGCATCTCTGTTGTTCTAAGACTGCCGTTCACATAAACGCATCATTGGAAAGCTCCATATATGCTAAAGAAACAAATGTGAGTGAGATGAAGATCATTATAAAAGCGATGGCAGAAACCAAGTCACCAGGAATTGACGGCATTCGAGCAACTGATATTAAACGACATCCTGAAATCTTTGCTCCAATATTGTGCAAATTTGTAAATCTTAGCCTGGCACAAACAAAAATACCATCAACCCTAAAAACAGCTATAGTGAGGCCAATTTACAAAGGGAGCGATAAAAGTGACGTATGTAACTACCGGCCCATATCGATTCTACCAACGATTGAAAAATGCTTAGAAGACGTTATTTTGAAACGTTTACGCAGCTTTATTGAAAAACACGGTCTAATACATAAAAATCAGTACGGATTCCAGAAAAGCAAAAGCACAGGAAAACTTCTAGGGGAATTCACCAACTGTGTCAACGAAAGCCTAGACAAAAGTCATCATGTGTTGGTATTGTTCATGGACTTTAGTAAAGCCTTTGATACATTGATCCACTCGAAATTCTTAGAAGCGTTATATCGGATTGGAATACGAGGGGTAATGGCGAATTGGCTAAGAAATTACCTACAAAATCGACAGTTCCGCGTTAAGATAAATGGCGTATTAAGTGATGAGAACAATGTACAATATGGAGTCCCACAAGGCTCAAAGCTTGGGCCACTCCTATTTATACTTTACACAAACGAACTATTACGTACGTTCAAAAACTCAATCCCTTTTGCCTTTGCTGATGACATCGCAATTGTAGTACGCCACAGATCTTTGGAAACTGCGATAACAATAATGCAGAGCGAGTTTAATATTGCAGTCAAATGATGTCACGATAACGGACTAGTGATCAACGCCTCAAAAACTAAATGGATGCACATTCGAAGCCCTAAGTTCCCACCAACACAAAGGTCGATATACTTAAGCAATGACGCATGCGGTGATACACAAAAACAATTAATCGAGATGGTTGATAGCTATAAGTATCTGGGTATTATCATTGATTGCCACTTTCTCTGGGATAAGCACATCAACAAGTTGCGAATGGACCTGAAAAAAGCCTTATATGCTCTAGCCCATTTACGATACCATGCAAATCCAACTGTCTTCAAACAAGTATACTATTCACTGGTAGAGTCTAAGCTACGATACGGTATACTTTCTTGGGGTAACGCAGCTGCAACACATATTCGAAAATTGCACGGGTTGCAAAACACCTTATTGAAGCAAATAAACCATGCTACACCACAGACAAGAAGTTTTAATGTACTAAAAGTAGAACATATCTACAAGATGTCTATAATTCTAGAGTACCATGATGACAACCGTTTCATACGACCCATTAACCATGAGGCAAACACCCGGCGACGTGCTCAAGGTATGCTTCAATTGCCTAGAAACTACAACACCTACGGAAGGCGGCAGCTGAAATACAGCGTTCCATCGACACTAAACGAAATACCTCGAAGCATTTTAAATATCGAAAACTTCAAAACAAGAAAGAAAATTATAAAAAAGTTTTTCTTAAATGAATTGTAAATGTATTATGTATGAATTATTATTTGAGTTAAATGTTTGTACTTTATTTAAAACTAGTTCACTTTTAAATATATTATTCAATATGTAAGATAAATAATCTTCTGCAGACAAGCATATGCTTCGCAGAAACTTATGTAAAATTCGAATACCGTCATGAATAATAAAATCAATGTAATGTAATGTAATGTAATGTAAATTATATGTTTAAACAACATGTACCACTAAAAACTGCAAGAAGAAAGGACAACAACATACCGTGGTTCACCCAGCAGATAAAAACGTTACTAGAAAATCGGGATACTCTTTTCTATAGATGGCGTAGATACCGATGCCCGCAGATGTGCAATGAGTACAAGCGCATTCGTAACGTTTGTACGTCCTTAATTCGTAGCAGTAAATCCCACTATTTCCAAAAAGTATTTAACTCATCCAAGTCGAGTGCAACTTTTTGGAAATCAATTCGTCAAATTGGTCTCAGTAATCAAAACGAGACTATTGACCTGGATGTTGATTTAGATTAACTTAATGAAAAATTCGTTCAGTCTAATGACCGAAGTTACTTTACTGTGTTTGAGCCCGATCTTTTGAATACGCAAGGAAGGTTATTGCTCCAATGTGTCGATATGGTATCCGTAGGTGAGGCGATTCTCTCCATTAGGTCAAAAGCGGAGGGTTTGGATGGGATTCATCCTGACCTTATAAAGATATTGTTGCCACTTATATGTAAACACATCACTCATATATTTAACACGATATTGACAACCGGCAAATATCATGACGTTTGGAAATCCGCGAAAATTTTACCTTTGCCTAAGTCAAACTCGGTTAATAACGCAGACTTCAGACCAATCGCCATCTTACCTTTTATAAGCCAAGCATTTGAAAAGTTAGTCGCCAAACAACTAAAAGTATTCTTGGAGAGAAGTGATCTATTTACAGAATACCAATTGGGATTTATATACAAACATAGTTGCATTACGGAAATTCTAAAGGTGAGTGATGATATACGTTGTGGTTTCGACAAAAATCATATGACGGTTGCCGCATTTCTAAATTTCTCGAAAGCATTTGATTCAGTAAACCACTCCATTTTATTACACAAGCTGAAGAGTCAGTTTGCTTTCGATGAATCTGTGTGCAAGCTTTTGTCATCATACTTAACAAACCGCTCGCAAGCCGTTTACAACGGAACTAGATCCTCCAGAAGCCTAGCAGTACCCTTGGGTGTTCCTCAAGGTTCTGTTCTAGGTCCTCTTCTTTTTTCACTTTTTATAAATGACATCTCAAGGTGCTTTGCTAATTGTAAATATCATATATACGCAGATGATGTTCAGATTTATAATACATTTCGGCCGGCAGAAGAATTAGCTGGAATATCTGCTTTAAATAATGATATTAATGCAGTTTATCAATGGTCGCAACAAAATCAATTAAAACTAAATCCCACAAAAACCAAAGCAATGAAATTTAATAGACAACCAGTAGATAACACTTCACAAACACAAATATATATAAATAACATCTCAGTTGGATATGTAAAAAAATTTAAGAACTTGGGGATTTACTTTGATGAGCGACTTAGCTGGAACGGCCACGTCAACTACATTACTTCAAAAATCTATGGTATTCTTCGTGGTTTAAGCCCAACTAGACGATACTTGCCACTTGAAGCCAAGATGAAGCTCATTAAGTCGTACGTCGTACCTTTAGTAATATATGGTTGCGAAATCTTTTCAAAATTGGACTCAGACTCAATGAGAAAACTTACTGCAGCGCTAAATTGTTGTGCGAGGTATATCTTCAATTTAAACAGATTCGACCACATTTCTGCATATATTAAAGAAATACTTGGTTATTCCTTACAATCCTTTTTAAATTACAGAACACTCCTCACTTTATTTACGATTATAAAAAACCAATTACTTATATTCTAAAATTCAATTCGTGCGCTCGCAGAGGTCTTTACAAATCATTCCGCCAAAATATAAGCAGCCATAATAGTAAGCAGCCGACAATTCTTCGTACATGCTACTCTCCTGTGGAATCGTCTTCCCCGTTCTATTAGGTCAATGAACACAGTACAAGAATTTAAAAAGCATCTTTTTGATTTTTACACAAATAACAACTAGAGTTAGACCCTTTACTTCCTTCCCTCTCCTAGCGCCCCTCTTCTTTTTCAATATAAAAAAAAAAAAAAAAAAAAAAAATTTGAAGTAATTAAGAATCTTAAATTTATAATCTTATTGTATATTTACCTATGTAAGTAGAAAGCTCTGAGCTTATTGCATAGTGTTACATTAAAAAAATAAAAATAAAAAAATAAAATAAATTCCTCATCTTCAAACTTTTTGGGCTGGCCAAGACGCTCTTTGTCTTCGACGCTAAAATCACCACTTTTGAAGCATCGAAACCACTCTCGGCATGATTTATCGGTCGGAGCAGATTCACCATAAACTTCTACAAGCATTCGATGGAGTTCAGCTGCACTTTTCTTCCAATTAAAAAAGAATATCAAAACTTCCCGCAAATGCTGTTTATTTAAGACAAATCCGGACATTTTCATATTGTTGTCAGAAACAGACGCTGATGCACACTAATTATTGTTGACAGATGTCACACCTTTCCAAGGAAGTAGGTAATCGCTTCCAAGATCAGCCACAACTTGTAGGTGGCTTTTGAAAACGAACCGAATTTGTACCCCCAATATAATTATAATATCATGGTACATGAAGCCGGAAAATGCGGTATGGTCATAGTGGGCCCTACATCCATTTGCGATAGAGGATAATTATTGAGTAACAGCTGTTTCATTTTGTGCAAAATGTGTGGGGTAGTGGTCATTAGCAAAATTAAATCCCAATGATTGTACCGTATCAATGAGTTTTCTTGTTTATTTTTACCACTCATACATAGTAGATCTCTTACTTTTGTATAACATACAACACTTGATTTAATATGCGTTCGTCCTATAGGTATTCTTACACCTTCCACTAATATGTTAACTCTTTAGATTGGGATCATCTGTTTCCGTTGATTACCTGAATGCTTTGTACACGAAATCTGGAAATTTTATTTAACTTTATTCAATTAACAGCATCTCCACCATGCCTTCTAAGCCTATCAGTTCCAGCTTAGCGAAAGAGAAAATATACTATACATATGAATACAAATATTCCGCGGGTTTCTTGTATCACACTACAAACACATTATTGAAGGCTATTCCTTAATGGTTTTAAAATTCTTCATTCACTACGTTCGCCACAAATGCGGCTAACCTATTCACATCGATTAGTGTATTGCACTTATCAAGTATGTAGCTTTAAAAACACAATCTGGAACTTATTTAGAAGCATAACCCAAGTAAAACTAAGAAATATATTGGTGCACAACAACAGTCATAGTCAGATGAATAAATATGTAAATACATTTATTCCTGCCATTTTAGAAAGCGTGGAACAGTCAATGCCCAACAAAATGTTCAAATGCATTTGCAGATGGAGATGTAGGAATAATGAATTCTATCTTGGCGAATATAGAAAAATGAACGCCCTCGTTTGAGATACTACGAAGTTTAGGTGAGGTTACCAAAGCATGCTGGAATATCATGAAGGTATTCAAGAAAAAAAGTGAAAAGTGAAAGTAAGTGAACGCCTCATAACTATACCCATCAAAGGCATCCTCGGGAATATAAGCATTATTTGCATTCATGTCCCTGCGGAACAAAAAGATGATCAACTCAAGAATAACTTCTATGATCTCCTGGACCTATGTCCCAGTTATGACACAAAATTGTACTAGGGGATTTTAACGCAAAACTGGGCAAAGGGAACATATTTGAGTCGATTATAGAAAAACATAGCCTACATACGAGCAACACAACATCCGACAACGAACCCGGGCTAATTGACTTCCTAGCGGGGTATAACATCCACAGGATTCTCACATTTCGACATCCATAAAGGAATCTGACGATCACCAGATCAGTCGACCATCAAGCAGATTGATCACGTTGCGATCGACGCCAGACACTCCACAAGCATCCTACCTATAGATGTACGAACCTTCCGAGGAGCCAACATCGACTCGTATCACTCCTTGTTATAGCCAAGGCCCGAATGAGGATATCAAGGATACTACAGAACCGAGCAAGACAACAAAAATTTGACGTCGGAAGTACGATTGTACCTAATCGTAGGAAACCGCTATGGTCTTCGCCGATCAAGTTTCCCTCAACCTCTCGCAAAGTCCGATGACACCGGCACAATCTACAGAACAACAGTGGGAGCACTGAAAGCGCGCCATCGAATGTGCTGGGTTTCAAACACCGCCAGCTAGAAACCCCTGATTTGATGAGCAATGCAAACAAGCCCATGTAGCAAAGCCAACCACCTACAAAGCCATTCTATATAAATGGACGAGAGTCGCTCGTGAGCTCTGCGAGCAGAAAAGAAGAGAGGAACACACGCTTTTAAGGAAGAAAAAAAGAGAGGGTGAGATCGAGGAGGAATGACGTTTGGAAGTCTTACGAAAAAATAAAACGAACATGCCAGGGCTATAAAGCCAGAGCAGAAGCCTGTGGGGATGAAGACGGGCAACTAGTAGTAGATCCGATGCTAAGATCTAAGTATAACTGCGATGATAGATCTGATACCCTTGTCGCAACGGACGCAGATGCAAGAGAATTCCATCCACCTGGCCTTGATTATTAAGCTTGTAATTTTAAGCTTAAAATTAATAAAGCTGCGGACGAATACGGCCTGTCTGCTAAGCTATTTAAAGTGGACTGGAGATGAGTTGGCAGGGCGCATGCACCAGCTCATCTGTAAAATATGGTCGAAGAAACGCATACCCGACGAATGGAATCACAGCATCGTTTGCCCATGCAAAATCTTCTCTGTCGTAGTATGTGAACGCCTGAAAGCCTTTATGAATAATCTGAAAAGTTCCTATCAGTGTGGTTTCAGGTCAGATAAATCCACAATAGACAGAATGGTCACACTGCGGCAGATCTTGGAAAAAACCCAAAAATTTCGAAATCGACACACACAATCTTTTTGTCGATTTTAAAGCCGCATATGACAGAGCGCATAGGGATGAACTATAGCGAGCCATGTCTAGTTTTAACATCATTGCCAAATTCGTCCGATTGTGCAAGATGACAATGGAGAATTCTCGCTGCTCCATTAAGGTCGGTAATGAATTGGCCGAGACCTTCGATGTTAAAAAAAGTTTTAGGCAAGGTGACGCACTGTCATGTATCTTCTTCAACATCGTGCTTGAAAAGATCATACGAGACTCATTGGCCAACATAAGGAGGTACGATATATTTCAAGTCTGCGTAATTGCTTGCGTACTCGGATGACATTGACGTAATTGGGAGAGAACAGCGACACGTCAATGAGTGTTCAAAAGCATTGAAGCAGAAGTGGCTAAAAAGGGTCTTTTGGTAAACTTAAGTAAAACCTAATATACGCTGTCATCCAAAAAAGACGCACAACACGGACGTCTTGGCCAGAACGTCACAATGGACGGCTACAAATTTGAAGTGGTCGAGGACTTCGTCTACCTTAGCTCACTAGTGATCAGCGACAACAACGCCAACGCTGAAATCAAACGCAGAATTGCTGTTGCCAACCGCTGCTTCTTTGGGCTTAAGAGGCAATTGAGAAGTAGAGCCCTCTCTCGGAAAACCAAGGTAGCACTATATAAATCACTGATCATCCCGGTCCTCACTTACGGCACAAAGGTCTGGACCTTAACGAAAACGCATGAAGATGCCAATCTATGTTCAATCTATGGCCTCATTTGTATAAACCGAAAGTGAGGGCGAAGATCCGGATGTAAGATGGCTAGGCCATGTATAGCGAACGAACAACACTGCTTCGGGCCCAAGAATCTTCGAATCCAACCATGAGGAACGACGCAGCAGAGGACGACCGAGTCAGCTGGAAGGGGACTTCACCAGCTAGGTGTGCCGCACTGGAAACAACTGGCAAAAGATCGTGCCAATTGGGGATGCTTGTTGGTTGAGGCCCAGGTTCACACCGGACTGTAGCGCCGTCTAAGAAGAAGAAGAAGAATAAAGAAAAAAAAACACATTTATTTCTCCCCTTAATGTCAGCAACTTTGTAAGGCTTTCCTGCTCCGAAAATGGTAACGCGCTAGCAATAAACTCCAAAAATCATTCGATTGCTTATAATATTATCCTAGTCACACACATTATACCTGGCTAATTATTCAATCATTCTTATACTCTCAAAGTGTCAAAGTACACATAAATCAAAACCTCATAAATAATCAGTTAATTGATGCAGGAGTTCCACAGGGTTAAGTCTTTGGTATAATATTATCGAATATAATTTATATACCTTCGATTTGCCCAACTTGATAAATTTACTGGCCACACATATATTTATTCTTCAGAAGCAATTGGTTTCAACATTAAACCTTGAGGTACATTGTAGTGATTGGAAAATAAATTTTAAGGCTTCCAAGACTTAACTTATTTGTTCATCCCTTGCCTACTTCCAAGCAATTGCTTTCTTCTCAACGGTTTTCGGGTTGAATGGAAATCGAATGCAAAGTATTGGAAAAAAATGTTTGAGAAATTATCAAAAAAGTTAACATGGCGATAAGGATTCTCAACCCATTTGTATGAAAGAAATTAAAATCGAACGACGCCAAAAAGTTAATAATTTGTAAAACAATTTTCTAGGAAATTGTTCCTTGCGGGATAGGGGTCAGAATTTATTCGCGGTTTAGAATGCTAATCGTAAAAAATTGCAGAGGTAAGCATAGAGCTATTGCCTCTGCTCTATGAGCCCTCACATCGTTAGTCTTCCTTTGGAAAAAATATTCCGACGGTAAATTCGTTCCCCGGTCGGATCTCGGGATGGGAACTATCCAATGGAGAGCATCCATGAAAAGGAATGCACAAAAATTAAAGACAAGCTCATAGAATGTAGACAGCTTGTACAGACCGAAACAGAACATAATAAAATAAGTAAGTTTAAATTGGATATTATAGCGCTACAAGAAGTTCGACTTTCATACGGAACAACCGTTTCAGTCATACTTTCGTTTGTGGCAGTACAGATACCCATCCTTACCAATACCGTTCTAGTTACAGAATTCTTCATCAGCAACAAAATATTGCATAACGTAACGGTCGTGGTATTTTACAACGTCCGTAAACCAATGTGAATAAATATAAGGAGAGACTTGGAACAGAACAAAAGCATGGAACACACTCATGACAGGATAATAATAATTGTTGTAATAATAATAGTATGATAATATTATTATTATATGTAATAACAATACTATGAACAATTAGTCAATCAACTGGATTTCGGGGAATGGAATGAATTGAATTCTTTTCTGTTTTGGAATACACCGTAAGAAATCGGAAAATCAACAGATCCACTACCCAAGAACAAGAAAATTAAATCACCCAAGTATTAGGTTATCGAAATTTAAGCTATAAATTTCCGCTTAATAACGATAAAGCATTCATTTTTAACATAATCACCACTTCTAGTTTTCTAAGGGTTCTGGGTCAAGACGCAAAAGTGCATTGAAAGGTTAAATTCGTACTCGTATACGACTTTAAATTATATTTGATGATTGAAGTAATTTTAAGTCGTGGTCCTAGTTTTGTACGCAAATACTTCCTCGAGCAAATGACATACTATATATCGATGAATAGTTTCATGAATATATCACATATGAATAAAGACGTGTATATAAATTCTCCGTCTAATGCCTTCATGAAGAATAGTGCAGTAAGAAGACGAGGAGAAAATCTACTTCATAACGAGTTATTTAGTACAAGTATTCTGATGCAATGGCAGTATCTGCAGAAAAGCAGATACACGCTGTTTACATCCGAGTCATCTTCAGCTTAGCCAATTAGCATCCAGTATGTTACCGAAATTAACAAGGGTTTACTAAACACTTTAGTGGTCATTGTATAATGAACAGTACTACATAATTTAATGGTAATCACTTATTTACCTTGCAATTCTAAACGCAGCATTAAGACAATACTGACCGGTTACTTACATATATGTATATGTACATGTGGTTGGAATATTTACCTGCCGTTTTTAGTAACGATCATTTCATTTGTTAGATTTTGAAATCTTAGCCACAAATCTCGATCGTCTAGAGTAACATGCAGATTCCGATCCACTCCAGGACTACGATTCGGTCCGCCATGATTGTTATTACTCGCAGTTGTTGGAGTTGAGTTTCCAAGCACCACAGGATCCACTGCTGATAGAATGTGTGACGTGGCCATATCTTCTGAAATGAACAAGGGTTGCTATTAAAATTTATATTTGAATGTAATATTGAACTCCTAAATACGAGTTAACTATAATACTTAAAATTAAATATCAAGATTGAGGGCATGTTCTGTTAAAGTATAGCAATTCGCGTATCTTGTTGATTTTGTGTTTCGTATCATAAATTCAACAAGTTGCGACGAATATTTTTAATAATATTTTCCGATATCGATGGATTTTTATTTTTGCATAAGTTTTGTTCAACGAATAATTCTCAAATGCTTGAGTTCCAATGGTTACCCTTCTAGAGAGTTAATATTATATTATATTGTATAAAGCTAACGATAGCGCAATCGTTAAAAAGCCGCCGGCGAAACTAGTGCTTCATTTATGGGAAAACTGTGAGACTAGGGGTACGATTTGTTCGGCCATCGACCCCTTCTCCTGATTTGACACCTTCAGACTCCCATCTGCGTCAAACTCGAATAAATTTGTTTCTGTAAAGCGCTTCGCATCTAATGGAGAAGTTTAGAGGACCGTAGATAGATGTTTTCATGACCTTCCAGACTCTCACTTCGGGAGTGTGCGAAGTCAAGGAAGATAAGTAAACGAAAAATCATTTTTTAAAGGAGAATCGCACAGTGTTTCATTGTAAGGCAGAAAACTTTTCACCTTATCCTCGTACTAATCTCGTAATAATCGTAATAATCTAAATTCAAAATTTAAAACGAAGACTGAACGATATCTTTATAATTTGATAAAGTTATGCGAAAAGAAAGTTGGAATATGATTGGACCTGGTCCCTATATGTAACTTATGAAATTTATAACATTAGAAGTAGTAGGTTGTGCCCCATAAAACATTCGATGTTCCATTCCGTACGAAATAAGATACTTTCAAACAAACATCTGTAAAAAAGGAGTATTTCAGGGTTTTTTTTGTACTTTTTCAAGGTTTACGCTTGAAGTTACGCTGAAGTTCCCGAACGAGCAATGTTTGAAAATTGCTATCAAAATTCTAAGCCGGTAGTCTCAATTTTAAGAACGCTTATTCCAATTTTCAGTCCCATTAACCTTCCCACTGTGTGTGCTATAGTAAATAAATTTGACTCAACTGCGCCAGTGAGTTAAGGGGGAGCCTGCGAGCCTCGATTTTTTCAAGGATTTTTTTGGGAAGGAAAAAAATATCCGATTGAAACGAAACTTTCAGGTTTTATTGTTATATATATTAGCAGTCTTCTCAATTTTTTTCATTCAGATACATTTCATATTATGCTCGGTACAAGCATTTCGCCGAGGCGTCTCGAGTGTGCATTTGTCGTGCGGCGGGAAATGTGCAGGTCGCAATTTTTATCTGAAACAAAGAACCCAAAAAAATTTTTACTTCTCAATAGTATAGCTTCTAGTTAAACCAAGAAAATTCAACAAAAAGTAAAAAATTCAACAGTTTTTGCAAATTAAAAAAAAAATTAATTTTTTTTGAAAATTCACTTTAGATTGTTTAAAAAGTGGGTTAATCTTAACTTTCTTAAGGTTTTTTAGGTTCAACTAGAAGAGAATTTAATCCTGAATATAATGCATTTGTCTCGTTTCGATAGGATGTTTAATTTTTTTTCCCTATCTTTTCCGCCAATTAGGAAAAATCGTAAAAATGAAAAACCGAGAAATCGTGCCTCAAAGTTTTCGTATATAAAAAATCGTAATTTTCTTGAACTTACCGCATTTATATGCTAATCATATATAGTTCATATATACCGTTATAATACATACTTTTATCCCTACCATAGCTCTATAATAACCTTCAACGAACAGTCAATAGTGTCTGGAAGGACCGTTAGTCCCTTTGAAGTACAATAGATCGAGGGGCGGAGCGCGCGCGCTCCGAGCGATCCGGCCGCTCGTATGCCTGCTCGACGCTTGCTCACTATTTCTTCTGTAACTCCGAAAATATTTCGAATTTGCGTCTGAAATTTTAGGGACACATTCTTGGATAGTTTGGGAAGACATTTATGCAAAAAAAAGCTCCTCCCTAGCACCGATCCAAATGCCAATATCGCAACCGTAAATGTTTCAGTTCAAAATGAACCAAATCAGACAATTTTGCGCCGTTCACAGACATTGGGAATTTCTTAGTCCATATTGTAGCGAATTTTGAATAAAGAATAATCTAGTATATAGTATAGTATAGTAAATATATCGTTACATAAGGGTTAGAGAACTCCTTGCAATAACTTTTACGTTTGATAATTTTGTCGATGTGAAGGCAAAAGTTAACTTCTCGGTCACAGACAACACCTAAGTCAACCACACAACCGAGCACCTCCAAAGGACACACTGCCTCAAGATCGAAGCAGAACGTCAAGAGGGGGCGCTCCGGGGAAGAAACTCTAAGGGAAGCGAAAAAGGCGAAAACATCAGCCAGCTTCAATCATCCCATGAATCTAGAGTCTACGAGTGGCTATTGTCGACCGTTCCACCCGGATGGGAAGATTACATCCGACAATTGGCTCACGGTTGAAGCCAAAATACTAGAAACGATGATTATCGCAGATAGCAGCGATGAGATCAACTTCGACGGAGCAGGCTGGCAGAAAGGAGTCAAAGTCGTCGGTTGTGACAATCAGAGGTCCCTAGACTTCTTAAAGCGCACAATCGACAATTGCGGCGAAATCTGGCAGAACGCTAAACTCGAGGTTATCCCTCGCTCGATGCTTCCACTTCGCACGTTGGCTTCAATATGTCCGAAAAGGACGAATCCATATTGAAGCTAATTGACAAGCAGAATAAAGAGCTTGACACTCACAGCTGGAGAATAATTTCTTCAGCCATGAGTAAGAACGGAGTGGGAAAGGACCTCATGGTTACCATTGACCAAAAGTCACTCGACCACATCCGCAGCAGATCTGGCAGCATCAAGTTCAGGCTGGGAACCCTGAAGGTAAGGCTCTCCAATGAACGCAGCAAGTCAAAGGAGGCTGCTAGTGGTGCAAATTAATTTACACCACTGCAAAGCAGCCACCGACGACTTGATGATGTACATGCTGCAGGAAGATGTGGATATAGCCTTAATCCAAGAACCTTGGCTCCTTAGGAACAGAATTCAGGGATTAAGGTCTAAGGTATATAATTTATACTATCCACATACCGAAGGTTAGCTACGAACCTGTATAGTCGCCAAGAAATACTTAAACATTTTTCTCCTAGGTACATACAGCAATGGAGACCGCACGGTGGTAACGTACGAACAACAGGACAAATCAATTTTGCTCCTATCGTCCGCATACTTGCCATACGATGAGGAGGATCCACCTCCAGACGTAGTCCGAGCACTTGTGCGACACGCCAAGTCATAGGCTGCGACTCCAATGGACACCACACTCAATGGGGAAGCAGCGACATCAATAAAACGGGTGAGTCCATTTTCGATTTCATTATCTCCACGAACGTCACTATTTGCAACAAAGGTAATACACCAACGTTTCGCAACCGGGTTAGGGAAGAGGTAATTGACCTCACTTTACTAAGTGAGTCTGACTCCATTCGAGTAGAGAATTGGAGAGTGTCCACTAACTGTTCCTTTTCGGACCACAGCCGGATACTCTTCAACCCTAACGTTAATAAAGAAAAACCGAAACCTTTCAGAAACCCTCAGAAGACAGACTGGAATCTTTTCTCAAACCTAGTTGCTAACAGGATAGTACCGCCACAAGCCATCACTAATACTGATCCAACTTACATTGAGAATTCAGTCGAAAATCTTGTGAGAATTCTGAAAGCGGCTTTCAACAAATCCTGTCCTTTGCAACGTGCTCGCAAGAAGACCAGCGCAGTCTGGTGGACCACAGAGCTAAAACAACTCAGGACCAGTACCCGAACTCTATTCAATAGAGCAAAGATCTCAAAAAGAACCGAAGACTGGAATAATTACAAATCCAGCTTCAACGAATACAAGAGCAAAACAAGAGCAGTAAAGTCTAAATTCTGGCGGGAATTCTGCGAATCAATAGAGGATCTCAACGAATCCGCAAGGCTCAGGAAGATCCTATCCAAGGGCCCCTGCGTCCCGGGATTCATCCTTAAACCAGATGGTTCTTGGACAGAATCCAGTCAGGAATCCCTAGAACTGCTGACTGAAACCCACTTCTCAGGCTGTAAAACCCATGAAGCCACAGTCTCCTTCGAGACGACGCGACGGTTCCTCCGGTTCACACAACCGAAGGAGTAATAAACAAGATTATCAGAACGGATAAAGTATCATGGGCAATAAATTCGTTCAAACATTTTAAGTCTCCGGGGACGGACGATATCTTGCCAGCGATGCTTCAAAAAACACAGACCCACACTGTACCCCATCTCGTAAGCATTTTTTCCAATTGCCTGCGCGTACCCCGACACAGTGGAAAGAAATAAAGGTAATTTTCATACCTTAGGAATGTAAACCATCCCATACTGCTGCAAAGGACTATAGGCCAATTAGGCCTATCAATTAGGACTCATCAACTCACGCAACTTATGCAACACTCAACACGCCTACCTTAAAGGCGGATCAGTGGAAAGTGCTCTGCATAGCGTTGTCCATGAAATTGAGGGCTCGCTGAACCTAAAAGAGTTTACAATGGCAGCCTTCCTCGACATAGAGGGGGCCTTCAACAATGTAAACACAGAGGCTAAAATAACAGCTCTAGAGGACATAAAAGTAGACAAATCCATTGTAATCTGGATTGAAAATATGTTGAAGAACAGAATTATCAATGCAGACATTGGAGTTCTCTCCCCCCTACTGTGGCTTCTTACAGTTAACAAAATCCTCAAATTCTTAAACGACAGCTACACGACAAGATCATCGTGGCCAGAGCTCAATATCGGAAAAACAAAGAAGCTCCTGGCGCTGGACCGTAACTCGATCCGTATGCTCGTCGGAGTGATCACAGGACACTGTCCCATTGGAGCAATGCTCCGGAAATGGGACTCGGGATCCAGCGATCTCTGCCGGAGCTGCGGCGATGAGGAAGAAACTGAGACGATCCAACATCTGCTTTGCCACTGCCCAGCTCTCCAGAATCGACGCCTAGTGTCGCTAGGCCAAAGATTCTTCACAGAGATTTCGGATGTGGCTAATGCAGATATATCGGATCTTCTAAAATTCATTAAGAGCACAGGGTGGTTTCAGCCACCACGTGATAGGACAGGTTAATTCTATGTGTACCCACACAAATGAAGGGAATCACAATGGGCCTCTTGGCCTCCGAGTGGAAGTGATGTTTAACCATAACACTCCCCTTCTCTAACCTAATCTAACCTAACCTAAGTCAACCACAAAATTTACAGGAGAAACAACCTCATGGCAAATAACTTAGGTTCTGGGAAGTGAAGGGAAACGGAAGATATGCACAAATATACATATGTATATATTTGGGGATTTTCATATCATCAGCTTATGCAAAAAGATTAGAGTTCTTGATGACACAGTTAACATCAGATTTTAGAAGTTTAGGATTTATCGAAGATTTTGTCAAAAGCCTTGTTAAAGTCTGTGGCAACAACGTCTACTTCTTTGCCATCCCCAAGTGAATACAAGAATTGTGAGACAAACTCAATTAGGTAAGTGGTTGTCGATCAACCTTTTAGGATTCCATGTTAATTCGGGAAAAAGATAGACTTCCAGTTAATAATATTGTATCGTAGATGATACTCTCAAAGAGTTTAAGATTGCAATAGAGTTTAACAATGGTGCGACCGTTAGACACCTATTATTGTGTCCTTTTTTTGTGGATTGCGATAATAAAGTTTAAAAAAGGCAGATGGTTGGCGCATTTTTTTAAAACTTTGACGGAAAAGCAATCAAGAGCGAACGGGTAGTCGACCATTAAGTTATGCATTTTCTCTAAAGCAGGAGTTACGTATATTGACTAACCCTAGAGACGTCTAAGGGCAGTCTTTCATATAACGAAAGCATGATCGGGTTGTAGGACCTGTTAGATGAACGACTGGCTGAAGAAGTGGGCAAAAAAGTTGGCAACTATTCATCATGGATCATTGGAAGAATTAAAAGAAGAGGAAAAATTATCAGCTTTCATTTTTGCATTCAGAATTTGAGAATCATGAAATGATTGTCGAGTAAAAGTGTTCCCGATAATGGTGGTTTGAGCGGATCCAAGCTAGCTCCTCCCTACCTGGTTACTTGCAATACGATAAGAAGTTGTCGATACATGTTGTTAATAATGTTACTGAATTGGAAGAAACCAGAAGGAATCGATATGTGAAGAGGATTTGAGCAAGGTGTTAGCCGCGAAAAAGTGATTCTCGTCATCGGATTTAGCACATTTCAAGTACCTACGGTTCAAGTCGCTACATATGATGATAATATGATGATGATAATATCATTAGTTATTATCAGGTAAAGTGTGTTAAGAAGTGGCTATGGGGACTCTACGACCGTTCGATTCGGTAGTATTGTCGTAATTATCAACACGAAACAGAGCAAATGTGATATGAATAACTCACTGTCTCTGATACTAGGACTCAAGCACACATCTGCTTTTGCACGATAATCAACTTTTTTTTGTCTCGTGAACGACTTTCTCGAATGGTTTTTCTTTCTTCATTCAATTTAGCAATTATTTGTTGAACTTCTAACCTGTGCTTGTTATAATTATTATTCGCAAATAATTTTTTATTGTCTTGTAGTACTGTTACTTATATGAATGATTATTTTTTCTTATTTTTCTTACTTTTCTACAATAAAGAACAATTAATATATGAAATGACGTACAACGTTTTTCCAAATTCTACTTTTGCTTCTCATCAATTTAATCGTTTTTTCCAAAACAAAATTTATCTTTATCCGATTATTGTTTGTTACCACTGTACATACTACATGCCGAAAGAAATGTCAACCCGACATACCAGTTACACTGTGTTTTATTTATATAAAAAAAAAATGTTATATGCATAAAGATTTTGATAGATGCTGGATCTGGGCTCACTTGAATACCAACCACGAAATAATCGATTATATACTCGTATTTGCAGTGTATTCCCTTCAGATTAACTTTTAAAAATCATGTCAATAGCTGCTCACATTTACGACCTAGGTGAAGAAAGGCGTGGTATTTAAATTGTGCCTCAATGCCGATTTTATCTAGACTAAGCTATAGTTAAGTAATCAAATGTATCCACCAAGGAACAGTAAAAATGGCCCACCTATCCAATGTTTCTCAAAAATTGTATTTTTAATTATTTTTATTTGGTTTTTCCTTTGTTGTTCCTTTTGGCCTTCAATTTTTAAATTCAACTGCGTTATTCGATGGCACGTGGGTGTTTAACATAAGTTTGCAAATCGGGCGTCATACTTTCATTTAGATTCGGCGATTCATAATTGAACATTACAAGAACGGGAAAAGTCAAAGGCAAATTTAAAAAAAAAATGTTAAACGGCCCGGGAAATTATATGAAATATTATTCGAAGGTTTCAAAAACAAACAAGAGTAGTTAATAAGTAAGAATTGGTGAAAAAAAAAATTCGAACGTGATGAGCATTGGAATGTAAGCCAATCTATAATCCATCGTGCCCAAAGCTTCGAGATATGGTAGAGCAACATCTAAAAATCGTTTCCAATGCTGAGACAATTCGAAAAGGAAGGCTGCATTAAATGGGTTATTCATTCCTCTTTTAAACGCCATGTTATAGTGATCTTATGGCTCTTTTCGGCATATAATTTATAAGAGTATCTATCATGGTCATCGGCAAGTTTTTCCAAGCGGCCTCCACTGCCTTGTACATTTTGACTATCTCCCACAAATTCTCAATAGGGTTAAGGTCAGTCGATTGCGCGGGCCAATCCACAACCTAGATGTTATTAGCATTGGACCAAGTCTTAACAACTTTACTTGTATGTTTTCGATCGTTCTCTGGTGGAAACATCCACTTCAAAGGCATTTCTTCTTCAGCATAAGGCAACATTACTGTCCATGATGCCATTTATTCTGTAGATTGGCCTGGTGCATCAACCAGAGATGCATCCCCAGACAAGCAACTTTTCCTCCACCGAATTTAACTGTTGGGACACAATATCCCGGATCTATCTTTTTTTAATTTTTTTGCTGTGTTACTGTCTTTATAATGGGGAGTGCTTTAGTTTTGTCCGAGTGAAAAATTTACTTGTGTGTATAATGAATTTTTGTTTTGTTTTTTTGTGATGAACAATCTTATTTTTTTATTATTATTTCGTTTAATAAAATGTAAAAAATTAGTAAAAAATCGTTTTTGTAGCTTCCCTCTGACGTCCGTTGTAACCAAAATCAATAGTTTGTTCATTAGACGTTCTTTAGTTTTGTCCAATACTGTATATATAATGAACTTATAAATATACACTCTCGTTTTCCATTTTACGTATTTCTTGGATTGCTTTGACAAATTGGTTTGGTCAGGGGTGAACAATTTTGGCTGTGAGCGACTATACCTGGTGGACGCTTTAACCAGATGGAACGAAAACGCCTACCAACATTTTGAGGAGATCGATATACATATGTAGTGTATGTATATTAATTGAAAAGTAAACTAATAGGAATGAAACGTTAAAAATTCGTGCTCATCCACCCTACTCTCCTTATCCGACGGAACTTTGCTCTCTAAAATTATCTTGTCACCCGAAAGCCTTCCAAAACTAAATAGACGTTGTCAAGGCGTTTAAAAAAAATTCGTTGTCTTTTTGATTAAAAGAAAAACGGAAATGTGTACTATAACGCGACCTATAACATTTGTTAAGCAGAAATTATTCATTTAACATTTTAAAATATTAGGGAAAAGTAAAAACAGACATAAAGCCGAATTTTGTGAATGTTGCACTGGGTGCCAAATTTTTTTTGTTAAGTTATTTTTTATACACACATTGGTGTCTATAATGTCATAAGATATCCTAAAGGATTAAGAAAGGATTTTCTCTTGGCTATCAGATGTTTACTCGTATGATAGTCATGGCACAGTGCAGGAAGTTAGATTGTCGACGACCATGGTTATCATTTATGATTATGACTTTCTTAATTATTGAGTTTCTTTTCTTATTTACAGACTTAATTTCAAGAAAAATAGTTTATATTGAGCCGAAGAACATTTCCTCAAACTGCAACTGATCTAATAGTCCGACTATAGTTCCTGCGTGACATACTGAAAGTTCATTCAATAAAGGCAAAAACATTTAAGATCTGCTTGTGGACATGCGGAAGAACCTAATGGTAAAAGTTGTCGGATTGCGATGAGGACAACAATATATCAAAGTAGAGAAATTACGTGGGCAACACAAAATATTCGAATTTGCTGGCAAACATGATTTCCAGGTTGAAGTTCCAATTGAACTTCACCTAATGAAATTTAATCACATATTTTTGACGACGAACTTATACAATTATTGCTTCTGAATTCAATCGCTTTGCTGAACAGACTATTACAGCTAAATGTAAGACCTCGCGTATTGAAAATAATGAAACAACAAATCAAAACAATCGAAAATTGAAAAACTAACTGACATCCTAACTTAACGAAAAAATTTAAAATTCGCTGCGACAACTCTGAAATTTATTTTCTCAGACTTAATTCTGACAATACTTCTAAGCATATTCTATCTTATCCATTCTATCCTATCCATTTATTTACCTTCTACTTTATTTATTTATTTACAATATTTACTTATCTATCTATTTTTTTACTTTTTATTTACTTATTTTTTTTTATTTCTTCAAATGAGGTTTTTCAATTATCTATTTCTTCCTCAAATTGTAAGTTTTGCATTCCATTTTATCCTTTATAAACAATTAAAATCATAATTTCAATAGAAAGATACAATTAGGTATCAAAAATCTGTGTAATGTGCGGTAACTCAGACCATGTAAAAAGAAATATACGAGTACTACATACTACTACTGACATCCTCCAGACCAATTTCAAAGATCTATTTTGTCCTTAAGAAGAGTTTGTTATTAACGAAACCTTAGTTCCATGGAGAGGTCGTCATTTCAAATAGAACTCATTGACATAAAATGAAACCTTTCAAACTATGCTCCATTGATGGGTGTGCCTAGGCACTAAGAATTTATGTAGGAAAATCTGCTGCGGTGAAAGAGAAAATTTGACTGGCAACAAATGTCTGCACGGAACTCGTTCAGGGTCTTTGTAGTGAAGGTTGGCATCTTTACATAGACAACTTTTATGCCAGTCTTTGTTGCAATAAAAGACTCATGCACACTCAAGACAAATAAATGAAGTCTATCGAAAGAAGTACTGCCCGCAACGTCGACGAGAGGTGAAATTGTTTGTCGTGAAGATGATGAAGATATCGTTGTCTGGGAATTGAAAGATACACTCGTCGATTTTGGCACCTGTTTCGAATAGACAAACACCACAGATCCAACCACTAAACATGCAGCTCTCTACAAGCTCCAACCCACCTGGGGCCCCAAAACCAAGCCAAAAATAAAACGATTGTCAACAAAGCCTGAAGCAATGAATGAAAATTTAGAGAAATGCTAGTTATTGAGCTTCTAGTTATAAGTTAAATCTCTACCAAAACAAATCCGACCAAAATTCAATCGTTTGAAAGATAGACTGAACTATTCCGGAAACAATGATCGCCGTATATTGTTTGCTATAATCTGATCATAAAAGAAAAAGGTCAAGGTTCAACCAAAACAAACCTAGGTTTCTATGAAGATTGTCCAGAGCAATCACAAATGTGCCGCGAATATCTCAACACAGAGCATAAATAAAGTTCAAAATACGCCGGCAGTAAGATGCTATTGACTATATAAATTAGAATTAAGTTATAAGATGGACTTTAGAGAAGTTTATTTTCTTATGAACTTTGCTCAGCATTGAATTTTGCTTTGTTCGCTTTCAAAACTAGATGCTTCTTATTTATTCTCAAGGAAACAGGCTATAAAACGTAAAAATCAATTTCACATACATAGATCAACATTGAGTGTCAAAATTTCGAATTTATATTGAATTCAGTTCCACGCTATTGACTGCTAGAGCAGTTTTCGAATACATATGTACCTGGCTATCATATTTGATAGCCACGAACCCACGGAAGCCTTAGAAGCTTTCAAAAATGATAACCCTAACAGTCACCATATTATAGGGAAAAAGGTCTATAAATACATATTACAAGTACTAACAAGCATTCAAATATTGTTTCTAATATTGCATAAAATACTGTGCTTCCAGCTGGCTACTTTCAAGAACCATCAAGTGCTTACAATTTGGCTTTATAATATATCTAAATTGTAGACCTTTCACCATCGCCTATCCTATTAAAAACATAAACAATAATTCTCGTACTTCCATATGAGTATTGTATAAGAAGCTATTCACAAGAGCAATAGTCAGAGCAAAGTATACATTTCAAACACTTTCCTGATATCCAACAGTAGATGCACAAAAAGAGAACAATTTGGGATTTATTAGACTAGGGCAATATAAACACTTATCCTTTGCCTAATGCGGGGTTCCACACTAAGCATTCAGTTTTACGGGTTTTACAATCTGCAATAAATCAATAAAATTATGATCACAACGCCCGCTTCTCGCGGCTCGCTTTGATGTGCTGATAGATAACATTCTTCGGCGATGCTAATACGTCAAATATGCCGACATCTTATTCAACTCTTTTTCGGAATATCTCAAATTGATTCCCTAGGGAGTAGAAGCGACCAATGAATCCTGTCTTATAGATGTTGATTTAAAGTGAAGGTTTTTATTATTTTTTTTGTGCGTAATTAGGTTAGGCTTTAAACCCAGACCGTGCCATCGAGGCAGAGAAAAAATAAACGAACAACAAGTTTTTTAGTCATCCTCTTCCTTGCTATTCATATTCCTGTTTATATTTTATTGTTTAGTCATTCTGATTTTTTTTCGTTGCTTTATGACCGAGAGATTTCAAAAATAAATAAAAGCACATGACCGTCAGCATCAGTCAACCAAAAGTCAACCGGGGAAATCAACAACTTTTGATATTAATCACAAATTGATATTTTAAGCTCACAAACTAAGAATTTTAGTGAAAATAAATTACGAGCTATAAATGGTAAAATACGTGCAGATACATATGTATCTACATGTAGATAGGCCCCGTGTGAGTATGTACTTGAACAACAAATATTGAAGTCACGAAATGAAACCAACATGGAGTCCAAAGCATATGAATAGATTTATGTAAACACGCTTCAAGTGGAATTTGATTAATCTCAGTTGAGTTCAGATGTTGCTACCCAAATGTTTGTATTCGTATGGAACAACCTGTAATTGTTATTTGTTTAAGGAAAAAGCACACACTTTAATCAATAGATCACGAACTTGTACCAGACATCTCCTCCTTTATTTTCCTTTTTTTTTAATCCGAATATGAGTTAAGTAAATAAACTGAAGATCTATACATATATATGCAACTGGTACGGTACCTAGATATCTTATATACATAAATAGATATTTATATCAAAAACATGACGAATTAAAATTTGAGTTTCTAATTTAAGTAAAACGCTATTATGACGAATCACCCTAATATAAAAAAAAAAACTGGATATTAGTTCATTTTCCAGTTAGACAATTTACTTTGATAGATACGATCGTACACGCGCACACTTTGTTAACTAATGTTCCTAATGAAAGTGTGTTGACTTAGATTTATGGTTGTTGTCGACTTCGTCAACACCTTTCGTCATAATGCTCCTTAAATGGCCTTAATGTTAGGTTCTACATGTGATCGATATTATACTACAATACAGACATGGAGGGTAGGAATTAGTTATTTATTTACCTATATTGTTATAACTGAAGATATATAAAAAATATTAATACGAGAAGCTTTTCCAATATTCTACAAAGCGCTCATGAACAGTATGCACACCTCAAGAAGATCAATAATTTACGATTTAAAATTAAGTAAAACCTGTTGATTTTTTATTACTGGCTACTTCTATAGATTTTTGTCAAAAGTGGTAATTTTACATAATTTCTGCAGCATTAGTTAAGTAGCCAAAGAAGCAATTTAGTATTTGTTAAATAGAAATTATTAATTTATATTCTATAGATCAGCAAATAAGAAAGTTTAAGCCTAGGCCGGAGCGACTAAATTCTTGTATTATGCCAGGAAAAATAACTGTGCATAGAGCAATATTTGATTTTGGACAACAATAGGAACAAATCTAATCACTACGCTATAATGTATGTCACAAGAAATTATATCGGACTTCAATATAGCAAAAAAATATTTGCAAAACTTGATCAGCACAGAAATAGCCAATTAATTGGAAAACCAACTGGCCAAGTTTATGTTTGAATGTTGGTATAATAAGTTTGTCAATAAAATTAACGTATAATACACAATCAGTAAAAGTTACAAGTAACGTCGTAAGAAAAGGGGTTGGATGGCCGGTATATATGTGTTTACAAGACTAGTCTTCCGACATCAAATGTGCACTTATGCACGTTTTTCATGCAGATTATAGCGCATTTGGTTTTTTGAACAAATATTGGCTAAAAGTATGTGAAACCTTAAAACTATAGATTAAGATGCTTATTTTTATTCCAGAAAAGTGTGTATTGGCACCAAACCCTTTAAAATTGTATGTACAATAGATTAACATATATCAACCACAAACCACGTCGGGAGACCTTCCTTGTTAGAATCTGCAAAAGGAAAGACGAGCTCTACAGAGAGTAGAAAAATAACACCCGCAACCAAAACTTCGAATATGAATACAAACAGTTTCGAAACGTAATGAAAAAAAGCATCCTAGTTATGAAAACCAACTTTTACAAACAACGATTCACAAATGCAAAAAACTACCCGAGGACACCATGTACCTTTTTAAATGAACTGCTGGGGCGTAAGAAGAGATCGATTGATGAGGCTGTCGTAAAAACTTCCCTGTTGAAAATTATCTTTTGAATCTAGTTGGAAAATTTGCAGATCAATTTTCAAACCAACCGATAGGTCTTAAGTTTAACATTATAGATTTAGCTTCTATAATGACAACAATTATCAACCGAAATATAAGACAATGTGGTATTCCGAGAATGCTTAAAACTTCGATAATTGGACCAACATTCAAAGGAGGTGTGAAAAGCCGTATTGAACATTAATAGACCGATCATAATTTTGCCAGTTTTAGAAAATGTTTGGAGAAAATTAAAATGCAGTTTTATAAGCACCGAGGGAGAATTCCCAAATGTAGTAAACATTGGACTAAAAAAACCACCATGTCCTAGTTACGTTTCTAGACTTAAGCAAAGTCTTCGACACATTGAGTAATTGGAAGATAATCATAAGTCTTAGTAGAATTGTCGTAAGAGGTCTCTTAGCGAAATCGATGGAAAATAATCTGTCGGGAAAAACAATACGGGTAAAAATAAGAAATACATTAAGTCAAGGAAAGCCAAGATTATTTGATGTACAATGAATTCGTGTCCTTAAGAGCAGTACAGTCTTTGTCTACGCAGATAATTTGGCAAGCGCAAATGCCTTGATTCTGCAGGAGAAATAATGTAAGAGAAATTTAAGGTCGTCTTAAGAAGATGTCACGACCAAAATTTGGTGATAAATGCTTTTAAAACGAAGATGATGCATATACGAAGGCCATGACAGCCCGAAGCTTCCATCTGCATATACCACCAATATGAAGACCACCCTACGATACCAATAAGTGATCTTATTGAAGTGGTCAACACGATAAAATGTCTGGGAGTAATGATTGATGATCACTTACAATGACATGAGTATATTTATGAGCTAAAGAGTGCTCTTTTCGGAATGACACACCGGAAAACATATACCAGCACTAAGATCCAGAAGTAGGATCTCACTAGCCGAGTCCCACTTACGATATGGAATATAAGCGTAGTGATATGCATCGGAAACTCACTTAACAAGATACTTGAGAAAATACTAAACCCTTACCATAGATTTTTCATAATTATTAACATTATGACAGTATTGTTTCAATATTATGATGATCAACGCTATCAACGAACTATTTTATCATTATAAAAGAAGACGAGCTTAGGCACTCTTGGAACTTCTTACTTCACACTAACAATAATGAATTCACTTGCAGCAGATCTTTTTTTTTTTGACTTCCTAAGTAACATCTGACCGAAATGAAAATTATATAAATTGTAAGAATAAATACGAGTATAATATATACCGTTGGTCTTCAAAATTATAAAAATCATATTGTCCTTAATCACTTGCTGACAAGCAAAAGCGTAGCGGGTGAATAAAATGTTTGTGACGTTTCTAAGAAGAATAAAGAATGAAAAATAAAAAAAAAATATAGAGAGTTACCTCCCCTGAACATCAAAAAATAATTCTGAAATTCTCTATAAAAGTATAAGGCTAAATCCAGCTCATCTTCTACGATTGAAAATTGTTGTTTGACCAATGGATTAAACCTCAGGTTTCGCCTTGAGCGCATATATTCAGGTTTGTGTTTTTTTGTTTATGAAGTATCTAGGTGTCGATAAAATTGAATTTTTGGTCTGACGCAATCATTTATGTATGTACCCTTTTCCGAAATTACATTAGTCGGGTCAGTTGTACGAAAAGTGAATAATTATGATTAATGGTGTGTGATCTACAGGTAGGCCATCTGTCGGTGGTTCTATTACAATACGATAAGGTTAGGATGACATTCAACATATAGCTAAAAAAGTCATTCAAGAAGTCTCACGACCCTTCAAAAACTGCATATTTATTCATATTTATTGTATCCAAGTTTGTTTTGAAAAGCATAGTTTAATTGTAGGACTTATGGAAATATAAATCAAAATAAAAATTATTCCTAACTCACTCCTTTCGCGCTCTCTGTTCTTCACATCAGTTGCAAAACCTTTTGAAAATATGACACAACACCAATATATTGGGAGTACAAATTAGTTCGATCCGTTTTCAAAAAATGATTCTGGTTATTAAAAACGCTATATATCCGAGAGGTTAGACATCTGTCCATAACATTTAGTTTATATCACTTCGAGTGTCATAAAAAAGCTCTTGTTTTAAATTGTGTTGAATATATCAAATTTTGTGTTAGCTAAGCAACAGTTGCGGGAGGTTTTAATGTTTTGCTTTAATTGGAAGCGTTGAAGCGCAACGACTGCTTATAAAAAATTATGGTGACAATTCTTCAATTCATGAATCATTAACATTTTAAAAATAGTGATTTCGGATAAAGATAAGCCTCGCTTTGGATAACCAAAAAAATCGAAGACAAAGAATTGCAGGCACTACTCGATGAAGATCCGAGTCATGGGTAAATGAAGCTTGCAGCAAGTAGTTTTTGTACGATTAAATTCCAGAGGTGTTAAAATACTTTTTTTCACTTGCGAGCAGCTGATTCAAAAACAAACAAGAAAGGGTTATTTACATTGGATAGTTACTGGAGATGAGAAATATATATTCTATGATAATCCCAGAAAAATACTACATTAAGCGAGTTGAATTGTTATCATAAAGCTCAACATCAACACTATATCTAGTAAAATTTGAGTTCAAAGATCTTACTGTGTATCTGGTGGGACTAAAAGGGTATTGTGTACTATAAACTGCTGCAACCCAGCGAATCTTTTACGGGCGTTTGGTAAAAGGTTCAGTTGATACGTTTGAGCCACCCATTACAAAAAAAACGGCGGGACCAAATTAATTTCTACCCCAATATGTGTAGAACATATATCATGCCTTTGGCCATATTGGGCTTCATAAAAAACAATCACACCAGATTGTCATAAAATAAAAACAATCACGGTTATGTAAACAGAGCGCTAGCCCATTGTTTATGTCAAACATCACAAATTCAACAGGGCCTTCTGGGCAATTTTCATGTATCTACAAGAACATGAGAAATGGTAAACTTTGTGGAAAACAAAAAAAACAATCTGGAACTGAGTGATAGTAGTTTATTTTACACAAATAATGTGATTTATTTTAGTCAATGTATTTATTAACGAGTATTTTTGAAATTACTGTTGAAAAAAGAACATTCTATTTTGGAACTAAGCAATATTTTTTCTTCTTTTACTTTGTTAAAACGATCTATGAATGCAGATTGTAGCAATATTTATCCTTCCTTCACAGTTTATAAAAAATCCTTAATACATTATAAACATAAACCGTTTGGTACTAAAATGACTTTGAGGGTTGACATTATAAATATTATTTTTAATTTATTTGCAGTGACCTCCTTTCATCTATCGAATACAAAAATCGTTAACTTTTACAGTAAAAGCAAAAATTCATTTTTTGTTGGGGCTCTTACAGGCAGATACATATGTGTGAGATATTAATTTTACCATTATTTGCCCATTATTTTTTGGGAGTTGGATTTTCTACAGATACAGACCAAAAGAACCGTGTTCTTTAAGCAACTTGAAATTAACTTCCTCGAGTTTTCACGTGATTTGCAAACTTTGTGTTTCGGTAATGCACTTGTGTTTGCAGGTTATTTATTGAAACGCTTAATTCAAATTTCGCCAAGGATCGTTATAATGAATATAAAGATCTCATAGTGCGAGAATTGGTTGTCTAACAATTTTATGATTTGCAGACGTTGTTCAGCGCTATAATCTTTTATGGTGATTTGAATAATTCAGGAAATTTTCGACTGTGCCTCTAGTAAAAGACTCTCTATTGGAAGCTAATTGTGTAAATAAGCAAATGAAAAATTGAACTTAAAAAAATAGGGGCATATTCAAATATAAATACGCGGCGAAAAATACACGTGTCTGCAATCCAGACAGGCAACTGTAGCAGTAATTTAAGTAATGAAGCCCAGTTTCCAATAACTAATATGTAATTTTTCATCAATCAAAGAACTGTTTAAACACAAAACATCTAAAGATACCGAAATGGCCCGACGGGGTTTCTTAGCTGTAGTAGTAACATCTACATAAATAGTAATTACTAAGGCATCAAATTAAAATTCTACAAATACTTGTGAATATGCTAATATAGCAGTTCGCCGCTCCTTTCATTCACTTAAATAAAAAGATTATGAAGTATGGAAATTATTATTATTCTATTATTTGTTTGTCTTTCAATCCAGTCTGATTTTCTATTTCTTAACATATGTTATTTGGCATTATATTTGATTTAGCGTGCATTTTAATAAGGTGTCAAGAAATGCTTCAGGCAATTACCAACAATTATTTTCATTTTGATCTAATTGGGCGAGTTGTTAACAAACAGAGGATAATCTTTATCATTTACATAACATAAGATCGTCCAAAGTATTCAATATCACTTTTCCTGCGTCATATTGCAAACAGAAATTTATGCAAAACCACAACGAAAATAGAAGGATTCTTTCTTTATATTTGTTCAATCAAATTTACCTTTATGACCAACGCTTTAATTCGTTTGATTTAAGTAGTGCAGCTGACGCACATAATGTAGGCATATATATGAAAAGCATGTTTCGCAACATATTTTATTATAAAAAAAATAAATAGTTAAACAAAAGAGCTGAGTAGCGAACTACGATCGTACTTACGCATTTTTATTCAAAGTGATTAATCAGATTACAAGTTGTAAAGACTAATTAAAACGTTCGCGTAAATTTATGTTGAGTACACAATTTGCTTATTAAAGTTCACTTATTTAGTTACACATAAAATCAGTCAAAAACCTTAATGGCCTTTCAATTCATAACACTTTCGTAAACCATTCATAAAATCATCAATCATAAAGCTACCATATTACAAGTGTATGTGATTATTTTGAATTGCATTCTAGTACCCAGTATTAAATTCTTTAAACAAACCGTAATTAATTAGTATACTTCTGTCAAATGATTAATAAATAGAAGGCGTTATCACTCTCATATTAGGTTAACGATGTTTAAACTTGCGAATTTACAATTTTGTTTATTTCACTTTTCACGTTTGAGGAAAATCGAATGAATTTTACTTCAACGTGTACACTACTATTAATTAACTGTTTTTCGGACAGTAGATTTCGAGACATTCACACAACTTCTCTCAACAGCAGCGTACATTTATCCCGACATTAAACAAGTGATGCGCAGCCGGCCACCAACCTTGCAGGCGATATGGTTATGACTACGCTTTTTCAGTCGAAAAAAAGGTATCTTCGAAAATACATCTTAAACTAAATCCCACCTCCGGTCAAATGCTAGCAGCTCGACCAATCAATAAACCGTTTCGTTCTTTTCTAAACGTGATGCTTGCCATTGAACAATATCATCCCTCCTCTTTTGACATTCAGGTAATGCCTATTGAGTTAGGTGTCAGGTAGGTGTTTATGTTTGATAATTGCGAATGACGGCACATGAAACCGGACAAATTGGATTGCTCCGATGATGTATTTGTTTTTATTTCTTTTTCACTGTGTTTACGAGTATGAGTGGTAAATGTGTTTGGTTCGGTGTAGTTTGGACTGGTGAATAATCGTCATATTAGAAAGCTTAAAATCAAGTGAACGCGATGTAAGTCTCGAGTGCGCAGGTAGTTCAACTTGAAAGTAATTTACCTGATTCAATTTCAACTTTGTGTGATGATCAATTTGGCTAATGTAGCATATTAAATATTAGCAAATTTCACATAGAAAGCATTTTTTTTGTATTGTGTTCATATTTCATCTTTAAAAATATTACAATACATGAATGGAATAAATATTTTGTAACTAATAATCATGCATAGCTATCCTGGTTTGATGTAGGCGAACCATTTTTTTTCTCGTTTTACATTTGGCTTAAAGCTTAAAATTTGTTAAAATACTTTCGCAAAGAAAAACCTTTTATTTAATACCATAATTGGATTGTACTTTGAATGTAGTTATGAGCATGAACAAATTGTTTTTTAGACTTTAAAGTTCAGATATGTGACCGTGAGTGGGCGCACTATAACGGTTGACATATACAATAGGTATAAACATTCGTATATACATATTAGAATACATGCATTCATACAATCGTATATCTTTGATTTTTTTCTATTTGCTCAAACGTTGTGTCCATTTCGAAAGTCAACAAGAATTGTTCATAGCTCTGTTTGTACTCACCGGGTTACATGGAAATCCGTGATCAAATTATTCATGGACAAACATTGTGATTTGCTCAGCATACAATTTTGTAGTGTATTTCTGGCGTAAATTAATTTTTTTAAAGAACTGTTTAAGCATTAAAATTTAGTTATTGGAATGTTTCAGGATCGATGGAAGGTGTTCTAAACAACAAATTATATGACTAAAGAATTTATTAATTTTTTTTGGCATATACCATTACAACGATAGTGAAAAGTTACATTGCTGGTAACCATAACCATAACCGGGAGTCTCGAGACCGAGTCTTAATATATTCGTGGCTTATAACAATAAGTTTAAGAACTATGCTTTAAATGCGTTGCCGGTCAGTTCAGTAGGAACGAACAACTCTGAAGCTAGCTGTGGTAATAGATTCAATGATAGGAGAACTTCAGTAAGAAATTAGAAGTCTATCACCGGTCTGCAGAGAAAGTATTGCACTAAATAATCAAGAGAACCAGAAAGGAAAGGTTCAATATAATCGATGAAGCCAAGTCTGGGTATGCACAGATAAAGTGAGCACTTTTTTTTGTCTAATTTTCTTTTTATTGTTTTAATTGCCTCAGTATTATATTAAACTCTGGATGGATTTTACATAGGTTTTCCAGAAGCTTTTCACGATAGAAAAGGCAATTAACGATAGTTTTGTGGGATGCATTATTTTTAAAACAGCTTATTAGGATCGTCAGCGCTAGCGTTGTACCTAATGATAAATCTTATTTTATTCAATTACGCCTTCTGCTTGTGATCGATGAAAGTTCGCTATAAGCATAAGATTAATGAAAATTAGCATCATTGATACAAATATGTTTTTAGAGTTCGTTAAAATGGTTTTTATTTGAATAGTAAATTTATTTGAATTCCAATATTATTTAAAAGCACAGGTTAACACATCAAATGTATGATCTTTTAAGTTCTCATGCAAATATGTGTATTCAAAAACATAAACAAACTAAACAGATTAAAAAGAAGCAGGAAGGAGCTTATTTACAATAGATAAGAAAAAAAAAGTACCCAGACTAACCAGCCCAAGGCGTCTCTAAAAATATTCTAAGGCGATGCACTAAAATGCTACGGAAGTTGTCCCTTGAAGTTGCCGATACTATGAGATCTTCTCGTGTGTAACTCCTGTCAGAAGTAGCGAGCCGGTATCTGGAAGGGTATGGTGATGCCTTGCTCTGTTTAAGTCTGAAAAGGTTAGTATCCTAAACTGAAGCAAGTTTTGAAAGTTCATGCCAAAGTAGTGTTTAAGCGAATGACGAAATGTGTATATGAAATGCATAGTGCGGTTAAACGCAATTGTTAGCCTACGTGAGCTGTGACTATCGAGATCGTAGAAAACTGGGAGTACGTACGTTAAAATAAAAATATTGATACTAACTGGAAGATAATTTCAGAATAGAGTCGTATATACACCGTATATACAACTAAACATGCTAAGTTGGTGATGTCATCCCCGAAAATAAGCTGTTGATTAACGATGGCTCCAAGGTTTTTATTAATTTCTATATAGTCAATGTTGCTTCCGTTGACTTGGATTGGTTACTTAAGTTACTATAGGACGACCTATGACAATGCTTTGGTTCTTTATTATAATTTAGTTTTTATATGACTATCGCATCATACAACGGCATGTAGATCCCCATTTAATCGTGCAATAGTGTCTATCTTTTGGTGAAATAGGTAGATGATACATCATTGGACATCTTCTGCCTACTTTTATATGTATCTTACAGTGAATGGGAATGTCAGGAAGGCCGTTATTAAGCAGCGAGATAGATCCTTAAGAAACTTCAGTTTTGACTATAAGAAAGATTGAAAAGTTACCATAAGCATATACTGAGTATGCCTGGGATCTTCAAGGTAATTCCTAATGAATTTTAGCGCTGAAGAATCTAAATTGAGGTAATATTTGAGTTTTTCGAGAAGGATTTTATGTGGTACAATATCGAATGGTTTAGAAAAGTCTAATAGTACAAAAGATGTCACTCATTCATTTTATAGTGAACATCTTCAACAATCTCGCGTAGCGCGGGGGTGCAGCTGTATTGAGCTGAAACCTGACTGGAACGGCGGACAAGCTTATGTACCTAGAAGATTTTCGAAAATCTGAGATATATAGGGATAAGACAATATTCCTTATCATAATTATTTCCATTTTTAGGGACAGGTATGATTTTACAAGCCTTTCAGGATCTAGAGTAAACGGAAGTGGTAAGGATACTACGGCATTTGGAGTTCATAAAGTCCGGGTCAATCGCGTTAGATTTAATTATTTTAAAATAGATATTTAAGCACATCCTCTTCATAAGCACTAGAAAAGCCAAAGCACTCGATCAAATTGGGTGTATTATTAGGATTTAAGCGAATTTCTTATTTATCCTTTCGATATTTATCCATTGATATCTTCTGAGGTCTCTACATTGGTTTGTTTACCCATACCTAGAGTTTCAGCGATCTTTCACGCAAAAATATCTACTCGATTGCGAAAGTTTAACAGGAATTTCCTCAAAATATTGATTCATAGACTTTACCGTGTGATGTGAGTAGATGATAACACTGAACGCGTACGTTGGCCATTAAGTAAAATCTATGAAAATCTATGAACATCCCGGAAGTGTCGTGCCTCGCAACTTAATATCGCCGCGATGACTCGGTGCATTGCATTATTCACATCGAAATTTAAAATAATTTATATTACGCATAACACATCGCATCACATACGCATAACACAAAGAACGCGATCTCCTGTGGAGTAACAAATTGCAAGCACAAATAATTTCGATCCTTACAAAATGTAATATATTATGATGCTGGAAAATTCACTAAATGAACTTTGTTTCTTATAATAAAAAAAATAAATTAAATCTAATTTTTTCAAAGTGACTACTACTGATAACGAATTCTATTTTTATTATTTTGGAATACCATTCCAAAATACGAACAATTTCTGGAGTTAAATACATGTACTTAAAAAAAAGGTACCTTAATTGGTCTCAAAAATGTTTAATACCCTAACTAGCTATGAAGGCTGGTAAAAGTAATTCCAATACCTGGAAAATTGGCCGACTAAGTTGAAAGTAATATTAAAGAAAGTCAACAATTATCAAGTGGATTGGAAACCGAATGAACCAATCAATAGACAATCACAGTAGCATTCAAATAATCAAATTGACTTTATGCGCTCTCACAGCACTACACATCAGATGCTGAGGATACGAGGTTGGTTCAAAAATGAAGTATAGGTAATGTGAGCTAGCACCCTAAGCACCTCAACCCAATATTTTCATCGGAGAGCTTGAGACACTTTTTTGATTTCTGCGCCTAAACTCTGTGAAACCTTCTACATTTTGGACGGCGATTTAAATGCCAAATATAGTGATTGGAGAAATAACATTCTCAACACTAGGGGGAGCCTACTTAGCCATTGGTAGGTTCTCCAGATCATAGAGTACTCGCAACAGATAGTCCTTCCTATCCTAGGAGCAGGTCCTATTTTGATATCGTACTGCTTGACTCTCAACTGAGACTGTCTGACACGAACAAGTAGTGTACTAACTGCCTACATACTTTCATATATGACAGTGATGCTGTTCTGGCGAGGGCCCGATCTGGCTTTCGATCTGACAAGATGGTTGTTTCATAGCAGCCAATTTGACTCCAGAGTGAAGGTAATCTGTTACATGGCCTTAATCAGCCCCATGATTGCCTATGGTTCAATGTGAGAGCCAGCTTTATGGAGAGGATTCAGTTGTTTGAGAGACAATGTCTCAGAGCTTTTTCGTAGGGCACCGGAATCTAGGTACACGAAATTGTACCCGAACGAGGGCAAAAGAGGCATTTCTCTATTTGGATCAATGTGGGCTGATACCGCTAATATTTCACGTGTCCCGCACTCCGAGGAGCGGCTCCTCTACGAAAATGATATCGTGCTCCGTGAGAACCTCAGGCTTAGTAAGTTAGAGCAGGTTAAGGTAGGCTAGGGTGATGGGTAGTTTTAGTTCAGTTTTAGTGTCAAAAAAAAAAAATTAAATCCAAAAAGTGAAGAAAAAAAAATTCATAAAAAAAATATGGTAGGTTAAGTTAGTTTTTAGTTAGTATTAGGTTTTATAGAAATCACAAAGTACAAATCTGATGCTAAGTTTTAAAAAAAGAAAACATTTTCTTCACTAAATAGTAAATTTTTTTAAAAATAAATTTAAGCTAATCATATAGCTAATTGTTCTGTGTATACTTTGGAGTGTCATAGGAGGAAGGCCAGTACGGTATTTTTAGTTATTTAAGTTATTTAGGTAATGTAAGGTGGTTCAAAGCAAAAAAACAAAATAATTAAAAAAAAATATGATGACATTGCCAGATCGTTTAATCGAGTTAATATTTAGTTTCTTTTTCACAGATTAGGGTTAGACGTATTCTGGTGTGCTTGTCAAATTTTTACTTCTGAAAAAAAATGGATCAAAGAATCTGCATTAAATTTTTCGTAAAAAATTAAGTGTTCCAAATTTCAACGCGAAAAGAAAATGTTAACAAAAAATACAAGCTCTTCACAGAAAATCAAGAAGTCTTCGATAATGACGGCTGCCCTGAAAGCCCCAGCAAGTCAACAACCGATGAAAACGTTGGAGCAATAAAGAAAATTGTTATGGAGAATCGTCGAATCACTATCAGAGAATGACGTGAATGACAATTCAGATTTCATAAAGGGGTCATCACTGGTGATGAAACATGAATGGATGAAGGAAGGTTCATCATGAGTTCTTGCCAAAATGTCGTAAATCTATTGATTTATTAAAATTTCTCTTCTTCATCAAGGGTGCCACATTGATTAAGTCTTATGAACTTCTATGAAATAGGTAATACAATAGAATGAGTATGAATTTTGTAAATTGAACGTACTGTAAATAAAAATGAATATTTTTAAAGAAGCTGAACCAATAAGCTAGTCTTTCGATATAGTTTTGTATGTGAAAAATCATCAAGAGGCATTTGGTCTGACATTATTTTGACATATTTGTACTTATTATTCTAGTTATTTACAGCTGAATTATTTTAAACTAAGTGCAGCTACCGTATTCTTGCATTCCAATTGTAAACGCAAAACTAATCCTTTAGAGAAAAATATACGATGCACAACATAGGTGCATTAAAAGTTGTATTGGAAAATCTGGAAGATTTATTTAAGCGTTTTATCTATAAACAATTTATAGCAAATTCTAGCGAGCAGATAACGTATTCCGAGTCATAAAATAGAAGGACATCCTTATTCAGTTGATCATTTATGGATATCCGAAAACATTCCCTTTGAACCGATTGTTTATTTTGTAGATGGTAGCACTTTTTACCTGACCGTTATACGATGATTGGCAATTGTGGTAGTAGATACAATTATAAAACTAAAGGTGAGATGTTTTATTATAACCCCTTACAAAGCAATATTGTTTTTAGCCCTATAAAGGAAGCGACTGTCGGCAACTTATTTTTAGCCTTCACCCTTCATTTATGTTGTTGCTTTTTTCTTTGCAAAGTCTAATAAAACAATAAAATAGATGTTCTTATAGAATGTCTTTTATGCGCATATTCGTTTAGTAGCCCTTATGGAGGACGGGAAAACCCGGCGCCCTTCATTCATACAATTTACTAATCATGCTCTACTTCTACATGTAGTTCGTATATAATTTTCCTGATTGAATACTGATTTTTATTATATTTGTTGGAGATATGTACATACGTATGCAAGCCAGACGAATAGTACCTATTGTTTACGCGTGATGTGCAAAAGAATTTCTGTTGTCTCTAACCCTTTTTACAGTATTTTTACGCTCCTTATAGAAGCCATAAAAGGTAAACAATACATTTGAGGCAGCCATATTGTTAGTTAAACAAACGTTGCATTGGTACGAGTGTGTCGAGGCGGAGTTAAGAATGAAGGCAGCAAACAAAAATTGAAAACCTGCTTTCCCGTCGATACTCAAAATCGGATATCAACGATCAACCGCGCAGTGGGATGATGAAACAGAGAAACAAGGTTCCACGACGCTAAAGCGTGACTCTTTGCGACCAGGAGAGTGTTTGATATCGTTCATTAAAGTATTTCCATTCTACGGTTTATTTTAAAACTGAACTAAAAGTTAGAGATTAACTCTACCTAAAGACTAAATTTGCATTTATTCAATAAAATGTTTGCGCATACAACACAATAATATTTATACAAGGAAAGCCCTTGTTATCGTTTTTTTTGCAGTGTACATAATCTTATATTTATTTACGCAACCTCCAGCAAATACATACATATGTTTACCAAAAATGAATCCAAAATAGTGTAACAAATTCCACTTTCAATGTGCTTTTGTTAATCTCATCTTTGCCAATTCCCCCTTCCATGGGTCTTATGTAAAGCAAAGATGTCGTGTTTACTTTTACTCATGCGTCCAGTCCTGGGAGCGGATTCAACATTGAATTTCCTAATATAGTACACGTGTAAATGAGTCACACAAATACGTTGGTATTTGTGCATGAACCTGCTGACCTTACTGCTATTAAAATAACACTTACACGCGGCTCCTCGTGGAGGCAAAACATTTTTACTACCTGATTGCCTTGGGCCACAACGATCTTTATTATTTTTCCGATCTTGATTGGACACTCGGTATGCGTAATTTTTGGGATTTCCGCAACGGTGTCTTTTCCACATTGGCGCGTTTTAAACTGCAACCGCATCTAAAATTAAGAATCAGTATCGTGTCGAGAATTATACATGTTTGTGGGTTTTAGCAGCTTTTAATGGAAAATAAACACATCTTCAGGTTGAAGCCCGTTTATTTACTTGTTTGTTTACTAATTTAATCAACTGTCTTAGAGTATTTAATATTAAATAAAGAATATAAACTCAATATTGGAGGGTCATTTAGTTAATAATACAATAAATAAATAAATATATCATATAAATACAAATGGAGTGTTTTTTTTTTCGATAATACATTTTCTGCTCTTCTTTTATAAACCCTTATGATCTTTATTGACAAAGAAGATGGCTACCCCAGTACGTGATTAAAACAAGCAATATCCTAATCTCTGTATTATAAAAAGCACTTTATGGTATCGCGTCTTATATTTCTGAAATAGAGTTGTTACTTAAACCTACTTACCTAACTAAGTGAAACATAAAAGTCAACATTGAATCAATTAATAGATTGAGGTCTTTGACTTTGCCAACTAAAAACGGATCAAGGCTGTTTTTTCAGAAATAAAATAATCTTTGGCCTCAAGGAAAAAGTCTTATATTTCATAGATATTTGTATTGTCTTCTGACGCTCATGATCAGTATTCCAATCCCGAAGCTGTCGAAATCGAAGTTCTGGTTGTTTTCTTGCTTTTTTTTCTTTATTTTAATTGTTATATCTTACAAAGGGAGGACACGACCTAGGGGAAACGGATTTGCCTCATTTTTTGTATAGTGATAGTATACTATGTGGGTATACCATCAGTGAAATAGTTACATGCACCGCTCAGAAATAAACGAGAAAATCGCGCTCAAAATTTTACGTAGCGCTTTATGAATAAGTTACGTTAAACTCCAGTAGAGCATCTCGTTGCCTAAGTGGTAACGCTCCAGACTCGTGCTCTCGCTCACTCGGGTTCGAGTCGTGAATTGTAAAACTCATAACTACCCTAAACCAGCTTAATCTACTTTACTAGAATACACATAGTATTATACGAGTATGATATACATTCATCATATGTACTTTTTTAAATTATATTTTATTTTTGTTTTCCTTTTTTTTTTGTTGTTTTTCTAGTTTTATTATTTTTTGATTTTTTGTTATGTCATTGATTAAAACTAAAAGCTACGCTACAACCCCTGCCCTAATATAAATCTAGCCTAACCTATGGAAGCCATTTATTGATGTTGGGCCGCCTTTGCCTTAAAGAGGCTAATTGATAAAAAAATCGACAAGGAAGCTTTCTCCTGTCACTAAAAGCGTTGATGCTGTCGGACAAGTTCTCTCCCATCCAGCATGACACCGCTGTACTGAACCTGAGGCATTAAATAAAGGAATGCTTCTGGAGGGACAAGGCCGTTAAGGCGTACCCTCTCATGGTACGAACTATTGGTGTAGTAAGCCCCAGAGATCGGAATATTGACTGAAGTCATTGCTTTATCAAAGTAGCTTCGAATCAGCTTTATCAGGAGACCTCATTATGGTAAAATTTCATATACTCAGATTCGCATGTCCTATGTAACCCGAGTTAAGTCATTGTTGAGAGACAATACTCTCACATTACACCAGACGGAAAATCCATATTCAACCATGGGCCTAATCAAGCCCATGTAGCAGATTACCTTCACCCTAGAATCAAGTTTGCTGCTATGAAACAGCCATCTTGTCAGAAGGAAAGCGCCCCGGGCTCTTGTCCGAGCAGCATCTACCAGTTTGTCAAAATATAGATACTGATCCAGCCCGGTCGCAAGGTATAGATTCTGATGTCTGGATTTGATTTTCAACGTCCAGTCACCACAACACTGCTAAGTTTTTTTTCGAATTCACGCTGCAGAAGAGTAATAATGACGTGGAACGTTAGACCTGATCTGTACGCAATTAAATCATCCGCGTACATTATTGAATGGTGAAGTGGTAAAGTGTGAAGTAATGCTGAAAAAGATCGGCAAGTTCACCGAACCCTGTTGCAGTCCATTGTCAATCTCGAATGTTTGGGTAGAAGTCACGTTTGCAATTTTCACAACGAACTTTTTACCGGTTAACATTTCAAAAATCGTATATAGGAGTGGCTTACTTCTGCCGGCCCACTGAGCTTGTAATAAAGACCTTCTAAACACCGAAAGCTTTTTTCAAGTCAATTAGGCAGGCACCCGTGCATTTGTTCTTGCATTGGTTCCATTGAATATCCGACACGCGACTCGATGAAGCTATTCATGCCCCGCTCTGAAACAGGTTATCCGGAATGAATTTATTGTCCTCAACCCATATAGACAAGACTCTATGAACCACCTTCTCGAAGACCTTGCTGATACTCGGAAGGATACTTATCGACCGGAATTGCCGGGTTGCAGGTGTCTTTATCCCGCTCGGGAATTGGTTGCACCTTCGGTCGCTTCCAGTGCACTGGATGATATGTATTATTCAATGCATTGTTGAATAGGATGGTGTATATCGATATACCGTCGATTTTCACGGATTTTTTTTCTTTTCAATAATTCAGAGATCATCTGGATATTTTCCGTCAGAATTAACCGGGTATTAGCCCCCTATTTGGCGATGGCATTGTTTGCAATGAATCTTAATTGAACCTGGTGAAGCCAAAGTTAGCTGGTCGCTCGATATCATGTCGAAGGTAGAAGTGATGAACCAGGGCTCTGTCGTTGTTCGGGCGAATGCTATCATTCAGTTTGTACACTTCCTGGAAGACAGCTCTTCACTTCGCTACCATCTCCTGAGGATCCTCAATCACGAAAAAAGTTGTCATCCAGGATGGCGCTCTCTGGATCGATGCTGTTTGTAGCAAGCGTTCACTGTCTGACGTTCTCGGAAGCTTTAGATTATTTATGCCAATCTGATTATTTCTCCCAAATATCTTATTTGTTTGGAACATACTCGCGCTGTTGGATATTCTATACTTTTCCTTAACCAACTATTGGAGATTTTTAATCAGTATCTTCAGAGTCCGAAGCGCGCAGCGCAGAAAACGTCGGCGGCTAGTAAAGGCTGCTGCTGGAGGCACAAGCATGCCAGCACTTTCGGCATGCGCCTCAAACACTCCTCCTCTTATTGGTGACGGTCAAACTCCCAATAAGAGCGTACCAAGTTCCAAAACGATGGAACGTGTTCCCCAGTATGAATCCATGATTTTTACTCAGATCAACCTACAGCATTGCAAGGCTGCTACCGCTCTTCTAAGTAGCAGAATTGCATGCGGTAGTACAAATCATCACATTGTATCCATTCAAGAACCATGGGTGTGGAACAAACGCCTGTGTGGTCTTGGTGGCATACGTGATGCTACAAACCTTTATGATGAGCGATCCGAAAAGCCCAGGAGTTATATGTCCGGGTATGTGCTTATTCTCCAACTAGCACTAAGTTACATGGCTGTACCTGTTTTTGCAAAATTGCTAAGCTTGTAAACAAACCAATAGATTTTGTTTACAAGCCGAGCTTATCAGCAATAGAAGGTACAGTTCTATTACATATTTCAGCTGCCGTTGTACATACCCGAGACACAACCGAAACCCAAGCCAAGCCAAGAACGGTGTTGAGTCGTCGCTCTTGTTTTTAAGTTTACGCTAGATCTAAGATAAGGTTTAAGTTAGTCTTAAGTGGCCCATCATAGTGAACGGACGAAAATAATAAAAGAACAAAAGAACAAAAGAAGATATGTGTTTTTATTAAAGTGTCGCTCCCGTGTATAAACAAAAGTGGCGCAGTCGGAAAAAAAAAAAAAAAAAAAAAAAAAAATGAGAAAAAGTTTTGGTTCATGTAAACTAAATTAACTTAATACATACTATCAAATATATACACTTCGTGAATAACTATAAATAATAAGTGCATACATAGTGTTATATACATTCTTGATATAGTTAATCAATACTAAAGTGTAAAGAGCGTGCATAAATGTTAGAACGTGCATAAATCATAAAATATATATGTATATACATATATAAAAATAATATTTAAAAATAAAATATATGCAAACTGTGAACAATATCCTTTCTATTTATCAAATACTTAACAAAAAGTGATTATCAATATTCCAATTATACATGCATACATATTTAAAATACCTAATTTCACAAAAATAAACATCATTTAATTCATTAATCGGAAACGATCACTGGCACCAATTTACATCAGGTATGGCGGACTTTAATTTATTTAATCTGGCGAGTGATGTTAGTGATTTCACCGGAGAACCTGAAGAATTAGATCTATTTATCAAACATGTGGACTATATTTATACGTTTGCTAGTGGATTAGATTCAAATGCAATTGGATTTTTAGATTTAAGGATTAGGCAAAAAATTAAAGGCCCAGCCAATGTTATACTTTTAAACAATAATAACCCTATACGTTGGGAAGAAATTAAAGCTATTTTAAAAGAAAATTGCACTATTAATGAAAGTATAGAAACTATAATAACGTCTGTTAAGTTATTGCAGTTTGAAAACTCTGTGAGCGAACTTTTTGAGAGGTGTCAAACATATTTAACTAAATTAAACATCAAAACTTCGTTAAGTTCCGATATTCCTACTTGGTTTAATAGTAAACAAAATGAGGACATGATTTTAAAACTATTTATTAGCAAATTGCCGAGTGAACCAAAACTCATTTTACATGCCAGGAACCCATTAAACTTGAGGGAAGCAAAATCAATTTTGGTTGATACAGATAATTTCAACAGACATTTTCAAAATTACGCAAATAATTCTACCGTTCATACATCGCTCCATCCTTCATACTTTAACGCAAACCAAAACTCTACGCAGAAATACAACAGAAATTACAAAAATAGGAACCAAACAAATACTAGAAACTCTTTTCCACAATTCTCAGGCTACGTCCCAAATAAAACAAATAATAGTACATTTTCTAACCAGTTCCAAAGTAATAACAATTTTTATTCGGGTAAGTCACCATCCCAACAAAATCAGACAGGGTTGTTTAAAAGGAGCGAACAAAGTCGCAGAATGGACATTGACAACGTCGAGTCCGATGAACCTCGTTGCTCTTGTCCTCATGCACAAAATTTTCAACAAAGCAGCCAAGACCACTTCCCTGTATAATAGTGCAAGCCAAACCTAGTCCTATTAAATTATTGATCGACTCAGGCGCAAGCACGTCTTTAATTCAGAGGGATTTGTTTAACTCGACCTTTAGAACCAATCTCAGTAAGCCACTATACCTGAAGTCGGTTAATTCAAATATAGCTGTTAGTACAAAAATTACCATACCACTTTTCAAGGAGTTTAATAAGCCCTCCGCAACAATCGATTTACTCGAAACACAATTAACTGGAGATTTCGATGGTATTATTGGATGCAATATTTTAAGGCCTTTGCAAGCCAAAGTCGACTTCGAAAACTCACAATTAATTACAAAAGAATCAGTTCTACCATTAGTATTTGGATATTCATACCCCAGTATTACAGAAGAAGAACTTTCTACATTGCAGGAAGACCTGTCAGACGTCTCTTTTGAAGCACCTTCCTTAAAAAACATAATTAATAAATTAGAAACCGATAATTTGAATAGAGAAGAAATTGATTCTCTTATTGAAACGATAAAAAAATTTAAGCATGTGTTTTACTTTGAGGGCGATACGTTGTCTTCGGTAGCAGAATATAGCCATATGATACCAACAAAGAATAATATCCCGATTTATTCTAAAGCCTACAGATATCCCGAAGCTCATAGATTTGAAGTAAATAAGCAAATATCGGAAATGCTTAAGTCAGGTATTATAGAAAATTCATCTAGTCCCTACAATGCCCCTATTTGGATAGTGCCGAAAAAAGTTGATAACTCCGGCCAACAAAAGTGGCGCATTGTTGTTGATTATCGAAAACTCAACGAGATGACTATAGAGGACAAATTTCCAATACCAAACATCGAGGACATATTGTCAAAACTAGGTAACGCGCTGTATTTCTCCACAATCGACCTTGCAAAAGGATTTCATCAAATCCCAATATGCAAGGAAGACAGACATAAAACAGCATTCTCTACAGCAACTGGTCATTACGAGTTTACTCGTATGCCATTTGGCTTGAAAAATGCTCCTGCATCTTTTCAAAGGATGATGAATGAGGTCTTGAAGGAGTACATAAATAAGATCTGCGTCGTGTACCTGGACGATATTTTGATATTCTCCACTTCGTTGCAGGAACATATAGACTCTCTTCATAAAATATTCAAAAAACTTCTAAATTACAATCTCAAAGTTCAGATTGATAAATGCAGTTTTATGAAGCATGAAACGGAATATTTGGGACATATAATCTCAAGGGATGGTATAAAACCCAATCCAAATAAAATTGAGATCATAAAGACCATTCAGATTCCTAAAACGATAAAACAAATAAAATCATTTTTGGGTGTTACCGGGTTTTATCGTAAGTTCATTAAGGACTACTCAAAGGTAGCCCTTCCAATGACCCAGTGTCTAAAGAAAAATGCGAAAATCAACATCAAGGATAGGCGGTATATTGCGTCCTTTGATAAGCTCAAAGAACTTATATGCACTTGTCCTATCCTAGTTTATCCCGATTTTCGAAAAACATTTACTTTGACTACGGATGCCAGCAATCTAGCATTAGGTGCAGTGCTCTCCCAGAACCATCATCCTATAGCCTTTGCATCTAGGACATTAAATCGCCACGAAATCAATTACAGTACAATTGAAAAAGAGTTACTGTGTATAGTGTGGGCAACTAAGTATTTCCGACCGTATTTGTTTGGCCATAAGTTTAAAGTCCAAACTGATCACCGCCCTCTTGTGTGGCTTAACTCTTTGAAGGAACCGAATTCCAAGCTGCAACGCTGGAAAATTAGGCTCAATGAATATGATTTCGAGGTTGAATATATCAAGGGCAAGGAAAATTGTGTAGCTGATTTTCTAAGTCGGTTAGAATCTAACTATCTGGACGAAAATGATGCGAGATCAGATAAGGCAACAATACATAGTGGGGTCGAAAATGTTGATGATCACATTTATATAACAGAAACTCCAATTAACATATATAAAAACCAAATAATTCTGGAACATGGAAGACAAAACTCATATACAACGAAAATTTTATATAAGAAAAAACGAAGATCGATTATAACGTTACCATCGTACGACGAATCTTATGTATTAGAAATTCTACAAAAACTCTTACCAATTAAAGGAACTGTAGGGGTATACTGTGCTGATGATAGTCTTTTCAACGAATTTCAAAAAACAATAGTGAGATATTTCTCAAACTCGCAAAATATGAAAGTACTTCGTTGTACTAAATTTCTTAAAGATATCGTAGTTAAAGATAAATTATTAGAACTTATAGACAATGCTCATAAAAAGAATAATCACAGAGGAATAGAAGAGACTTACTTGGAACTAAAGGACTCGTTTTATTATCCGAACCTTAGATTAGAAATCCACAAATTCATTAACAATTGTATTTTGTGTAACATGTGCAAATATGACAGACATCCGAATAAGTCGAAGTTTATGATATCCGAGAGCCCCAAGAAGGCAAACGAAATCGTTCATATAGATATTTGGTTCTTCAACAAAAATCATATGTTCTTAACTTGTATTGATAAGTTAACAAAACATGTATTTATCCATCCAATAACAGATCGAAATTCAATTACTATAGTCAGGTTATTACAATACAGGTTCGCGATTCTAGGCAAGCCTACGAAAATCGTTGCAGATAATGAATTTAACACGGCATACATTAAGAACTTTCTCAATCAGGAACAAATTACTTATCACTTTACGTCACCAAATACACACACCGGAAATTCTATTATAGAACGATTTCATCTTACTCTAAATGAACATATCCGGCTGCTGAAGCTAACCAAAGAAAATAACGAGCTGGATGAAAAAGCCTTAGTCGTCAAAGCTGTAGGGATCTATAATAATACAATTCATTCCTCGACAATGTATAGACCTATTGACTTTCTACATAACAATCTTACTGAACGTGAACAACATGATCTTATAAATCGTTTACTCGAAAACAAAGAAAAAGGAATATGCAAATTAAATACGAACCGCAAAGACCCTCCTTGTTATAGAAATAGGGAATTAGTTAAAAATGTAGGTTTCCATAATATAAAATATCTGCCAAGGTATATCCTTAAGGATGTGAAAGAGAAAGGGAATACGCATTTTAGAGATAAGGAAGGGCTGAAACGTGACAGACAAATAGTTAAGCGGATATATAAGTATCAGAAATCAATTGATAATATTAAATTTGGTAGAAAATTAACTGGCCGGAACTACTCTAAACGAAATACAAATAAGGACATAAATATATAAAATGTTGACACCTTTCAATTAAGTGGATATGTACATTTACACTCATTTTCCAGTGTTTAAATTAGAATAAATATATTGAGTCAAATAATGCGACACAACACCTAAAAGTAGTATTTAAGTTTAGTATATACGGTTAATTTTCAATTATATATTTAAACTGTCTATACTTGGAACAAATTTATTAGATATCACAATATTAATTTAGTTAACATTAAGTAACATACTACTCGTAACAACAATTAACAATTCAAACACAAAATATTTGTGATCACAAAAAAAACAAAATATATGTACATATGTAAGTGTGTTTATAAGTCAAGAGAATTAACAAGAAAAATAAAATAAATAAATAAAATATGGTAATTTTCACTATCACTTAAGATAAATGGTAAATTGTATACCTAGTATGAACATTAACCACTGCAGTTTTAATGTCCAAACTTTCGGGGGAGGAGTTATATGTCCGGGTATGTGCTTATTCTCCAACTAGCACTAAGTTACATGGCTGTACCTGTTTTTGCAAAATTGCTAAGCTTGTAAGCAAACCAATAGATTTTGTTAACAAGCCGAGCTTATCAGCAATAGAAGGTACAGTTCTATTATATATTTCAGCTGCCGTTGTACATACCCGAGACACAACCGAAACCCAAGCCAAGCCAAGAACGGTGTTGAGTCGTCGCTCTTGTTTTTAAGTTTACGCTAGCTCTAAGATAAGGTTTAAGTTAGTCTTAAGTGACCCATCATAGTGAACGGACGAAAATAATAAAAGAACAAAAGAACAAAAGAAGATATGTGTTTTTATTAAAGTGTCGCTCCCGTGTATAAACAAAAGTCAGGGTCTGCCTCATCATATCGAATACGCTATCGGCAACCAAACTTGGTCAATTCTGCGGTCAAGATCTGGTAGCTGCGAAAGTGAGCTACGAGGCGCACGGAGAAATTGAACACTTCGTCGTGGCGTCTGCTTACTTCCCCTACGACTCGGTACTACCCCCGCCACCTAAGGCGGTTTCCGAACTCGTAGAGTACTGTGAAGCCAGAAGGATTGGACTCATCATCTGTTGCGATGCTAACGCTCAAAACACAGTTTGGGGCAGCAGCAAATGCAACCGGAGAGGAGACCATCTTTTAAACTAAAGGAGCTTGAGAAATCCACTCAAGCCCCGCCTAAACTCAAAACTAATCAATTGGTGGAGGATGCAGTTCATAACCTGAACAGCGCCATCACCAAATGTTTTGAACTCGCATGTCCTGTCAAAAAACCTCCCAACAGGAAGCCGGTTCCCTGGTGGAATGCTGAGCTCCAATGGCTTCGTAGGGAAGCCAGAAGTCTTCTGAACAGATCGCTTAAATCGAACTCGGAAGATGACTGGAATAAATATCGATCGAAGCAGAAGGAATATAAGCTTATTCGAAAATCGAAGAATGATTCCTATAAGACCTTCTGCGAAGAGATCAAATCCCTGAGCGCGACAAGCAAGTTGGTTAAAGTCCTCAAACGAGGAAAATCGACAAGGCTGGAGGTACTCAGAAAGTCTGATGGTACCTTTCCCGAGTCTAAAGCAGAAACTCTTAGTTTACTGTTTCAGACCCATTTTCCGGGAAATCAGACTGTCATCGGCTCGTTGCACACTCCCTCATTGGATACTGCGGCTGTAGCGATGAAAACAACTCGGCGTAGCTGGTATGTTGCGTCACGCGTGGCAACTACTGAGGCCATTGAATTTGCTGTGGCATCCTTCGATGGCTTTAAGTCGCCGGGAACTGATGAGATATACCCCGTTATGCTGCAAAAAGGTATAAGACAGCTGCTTCCTACACTGAAAAGAATTTTCACTGCTAGCCTGGCACTTGCCTACATACTTATCCCTTGGCGCGCGGTAAAAGTGGCCTTTATTCCCAAAATAGGGAAAGAGGATTACTCACTAGCCAAGAGTTTCAGACCAATAAGTCTAACATCATTCCTGCTGAAAAGCATGGAAAGACTAGTAGAGTTGCACGTGCGGAAAGTTGCCCTTCGAATGCATCCTCTGTCGGACATGCAACATGCTTATCAGCGCGGAAAATCTTGCGAGACTGCGCTTCAAAACCTAGTTGGGAGAATTGAATGCGCTCTCGAAAGGAAAGAGTACGTACTAGGCATTTTCGTCGACATTGAGGGAGCTTTTGATAACGCTACTTTTGACAGCATGTGTAATGCTGCTAGACGGCATGGCGTAGATGAAGCACTGGTTTTGTGGATCAAAGCAATGCTCGTGCACAGGACACTGATCGCTGATGCAGGCCTCGAACATTGTGTCAAGTCTGGAGTAAACAGGGGCTGCCAGCAAGGTGGCGTCTTGTCTCCGCTGTTATGGTGCATGGTGGTCGACTCTCTGCTAGATGCTCTCAATGCCTCTGGAATCTATGCCCAGGCCTATGCGGATGATGTTGCTGTTCTCTCTGTCGGCTCATGTTTAGCGAATGTCTGTCTCAAAGTGCAGGCGGCGCTAAACGTGATCGAAGACTGGTGCACGAGAAATGGGCTGTCGGTTAATCCTCTTAAGACTGATGTCGTTCTCTTCACGAGAAGGAGGAGGAAAACAACTAGCCTTACTCAGCTGGTGCTAAAAGGCATTCCCATCCCTATATCCAAGGAAGCTAAGTATCTGGGAGTCATTCTAGATAACAAACTTCTCTGGTCAAAACATGTTGAGTCCAAAACCACCAAAGCGCTGTCAGTTTTCTGGCAATGCAAAGGTGCCGAAAAAGGTCCTTTGGATCTACACGGCAATGGTAAGACCGATAATCTCATATGCATCGGTTGTTTGGTGGAGCAGGCTGACACGAAAACACGCTGTGGCTTCACTCACCGGGAGCTGCTTTAGATGCTATGATGAACCTTCCACCCCTTGACATATATATCAGAGGGTGTGCACTGAAAACTATTTCTCGCCTAAAGAGGAATGGTCTTTGGTACAACTCGCAGTGGAGTGAAAGTGTACTTGAGAGAGAAATATCCTACGACCACTGTCTCATGGATATGCCCTCTGACGCAATGACACCTGCCATCCTACTGCGCTGTAACTACACAGTCACATTTCCTTGGCGTCAGGACTGGCTTTGGCCAGACACTGAACCTGGAATAGAATGCCTTCGCATCTTCACAGATGGCTCCAGGACTGGTCAGGGATCCGGCGCTGGAGTTTTCTTTGAGCGCGAAAACATTCGACTGCACTTCTCGTTAGGAAAATATGCGTCTGTCTTCCAGGCGGAGATTTACGCAATCCTAATGGCCATGCACTATGTTGTGAAACACAGATGAAGGGAAAGAGCATATGTGTCTGCAGTGACAGCCAAGCTGCACTCAAAGCTGTATCCAATCCTCTGTCCAACTCCAAACTAGTGCATGAACTCAAGACCTTTTTGAACAAAGTCGGAAGACTAAATTCACTTAGGCTTGTATGGGTTCCAGGTCACTCTGGAATCCCAGGAAACGCAAGTCCGCAACATTCTTCTTATCCTTAAGGAGAAATGACTGCAGAAGGCTAACGGGCGTCATTACGGGCCATTACACTTTTGCCAGGCATCTCTACGTGCTTGACATCAGTGAGACGCCTACCTGTGCTGCTTGTTGCGAGGAGGACGACACAGCGGAACACTTTCTCTGCGACTGTCCCGCCTTCGCTCGTGCACGGTGGCGCACCCTTGGGGCCGACGTGGTGGGTGCCGAATCTCTTAGCTCAACATCACTGAAGCCCCTCCTCACTTTTCTCCGAACAACGGGGAAAATACAATAAAGACAAGGTGCCTGTCTGATGGACCAGTACTTGTGGACCAGTACTTGTGTCTGAGTGCTCCAGCAGATAGTAGAAGCCTCCAACAAAAAAAAAAAAAAAAAAAAAATCTTCAGAGTCCTGACCTCCGAGTTTTGTCTGTCGGTAAACCGCCTGTACAAGAGTTTGAGTTTTGTCAGGAGTCTACTTGTCTACTGTCTGTGTAGTGCGTCGAATGTGGAGTTTGGGTACACGTTCGTGATATCGTGATATCGTTGGCGTGGTATTGTACGGTCCATCGTCTGTTTTGTAATTATATTATACATTTGTATGAGGTACCTGTATATCTCATAATTTGATAGGTTGCTATTGGACGGTGGACGGAGGCTCTCGACTGAGCGTCATGGGACTGGCAAATTGTAGCCAACACGCCCTCCTATTATCGTAGGGTCGCGTTTGGATGTACTCTGCATTTCCGCGAATTTATCTGGTACTTTGGTTATGGCACTAAGTCGGCAATGGTCACTATCGTATACGAAGATCCTTAAGCAGTTAGTAGATCATTCATTCGCTAATTGAGTTTGTCTCACAATCCTTACAATTTTTTGGTTGCCTTAGGTGTTATATGTGATCGAGAAGGTAACTTTCACCTTCACATCGATAACATTATCAAACTTACCAATCCCATCCTCGGCTTTGTGAAAAGTCCTCGAATACTTACGTCACCAAATCTTTATATACTACCTTCGTTAGTCCTCTTCTTTAATATACTAGTCAAGTCTGGCTCCTATTTTACGCTATTCAAACTTCTCGGTTTAAGGCCGTTCGAAGTAACTTTAATCGTTTTGTCCTCGTAGTCTTCCCTGGGCTGAATCGTTTAAATCTTATTAAGCTACCTACCCTAGAAAAACAACGCAAGGCCGCAGACATACTTTTTATACAGGACCTAATTACTGGTGGTTTTGACTTCCCCTTACTGCTTCAAATGATTCCCTTTAACAACAATCTACGAAACCTTCGGTCTATGCCCCTCTTTGGCTTCAAGTCCCGTAGACCGAACTCCGGCTACCATTAGCCAATGTTAAATTGCTGCTCGAAGCGAACTTCGCTCTTTTTGACCTACATCTTACCAAGCCTTGTCTTCGAAATGTTCTCACCGCCGCCGTTCACCCTCTCTTTAATATTTTCCTTCCTTATCAATTTATTTTTTATTTTTTTATTAAATTGGGGCCTAGTGCTAACAGGTAGCATAGAGCACTGCGAGCATTGTGCCTGCTAGCCAATCAGACGAGGAGTTCCTCTATTTTCTTAATAAAACTGAGGATATCCCTCGAAGGAGGGGACCCCCCTTCAGGGGTCATTATTTCTCTGAGGAGGATAGGCTTCCTAAGATGACAAAGTGCAGCACACTCGCATAGTATGTGTTCTGCAGTCATCTAGACAGAGTCGACACTCGGTTTCAGACGAGACGTTCATTTTGTCAAGATGTGTCTCAGACTACAGTGTCCCGAAAGGTAGCTGACCAGTCTTTTAATATCGACTCTATTATATTTGAGAATATTGATAGAGCATTTGTTCAGGGGCCGTATGAATCTCTTCGATTGTCGGAGTCTTTGAACGCTGTTTCAAAAGTGCAGGTGTCTGGATTTTTCCCACTTCTCTAAGAAAAAATTAATCTTTGACTTGGGGATTCCGCATAAATGTTCGGCACATATGTGCCTTTCGCTGGAACATTACCTAGCGAGTTTCGGCGATTTCATAACCTTTTATGCCCTTATGACCTAGCACCCATCAGAGTTTGACTATATTTCTTCTGCCTCGGTCTTGCAAGGCATCGTGGCATTCCTTGGCCTATTTTGAATTCATACTATACGAGCCCAACGTTTTGAGCGCTGCCTGACTGTCTGAGAGTATATTGATGGTTATATGTACTTCTTATGCCAGTCTCTAAGTTTAGATTGACGCGCGTTAGGGTGGAATCGTCGCCTTCCCAAGCTGTGCGGTTTGGGATTAGTATCTTCCAAGGTGAAAGTGTGTGGTAATCATTACCAGTTCAGGAAGGTGTTGTAGAATGAACATGTGACCCAATCGCATACATGGCTGGTCTGTTTCCGGGCAAAGAATCTGATTGCACTGCGCATAGCAACCTTTTTAGTAAAAAGGTGCGGTTGAGTAATTCCGATCAATGCCTCTTGGGCTACCGTCGGGCAAGTTGGCATGGAGCTTGTACTATTATAGTTTTCTGTTCAACTTTTGTCCACCATACAGCAGACGCGTAAGTGATGATAGGTCTTACTATCGCTTTATATAACCAGGTGTCCATTCCCAAATTTTACTCACAGTGCATTAGTCGCCTTCGCAAGTTTGCTTTTGATGTTCGAGTTTTAAAGGGTGTTTTTTATAGAATTATAGAACTTTGAAATGGAATAAAACAAAGATGATTTTTTAAATTGACATGAAACTTACTTTATTCGAAAGTCAGAATTATATTTATATTATAATGTCAGAAGATTATCTTTCGAATAAAGTCAATTTCATGTCAATTTAAAAAATCATCTTTGTTTTATTCCATTTCAAAGTTCTATACCTCTATAAAAAACACCCTTTAGTTAAGTTTGCGATCAAGGTCAATACCAAGATTCTTGACTTCTGAACCGTTCCAACCGTTTAGGGAGACGGAGCAAAGTTGTATTTTCCTCCTTTTTGTAAACGGGACTTATTTAAATTGAATAAATTGAAGCGCAAGTTGCATGCCTTTACAGGCAGAAATTTCGCTTTTACGACATCCTCCGGATGCAGCTGATATAATACGGCACTTAAATACCGCTCTAACCCAATGGTTAGTGAGGTGGTCTATACCACTACAGGACAGTGCAGTGGTGATTGAGTTGTAGCCACTATTATCAAAAGCCAATGTCGAGGAATGCGCAAATTGCGATCTCCTTGGGTGTAAAACTAATTACCACACGCGCTACCAAGTGATGCAGCGCATTCTCAGTAGATCGTTCTTTGCGATATGCATGTTGATTTGGATGCAGAGGTTTTTGATTTTCTAATATACTTCTAATATGAAGCTCTATCAGTTTTTCCATTGCTTAGGAATTGATAGGATTTAGGTTGTTCACTTGGTTTTCCAATCTTAGGGCTGAAGAAGGAGTTAACTTCTCTCCAGATTTGAGGAATATATCCCAAGTTGAAACAGGACCTAAAGAGGGCTATCAGTGGTGCTAGAATGATGTCTAGGCCTCTCTGGCAGGAAAGACACCGTCTTTACCTGGAGCTTTGTAGGATTTAAATGAACCAAATGTCGATTTAGCTCTATCAGGGCTGAAGAGTCTACCAGAGAGGCTATTTGTTCTACTATCGATGTAATTTGTGACGTTCATTACAAAATCGAGAGGTGTTAGTTGGCTAGTATTATAAAACCAGGGAAATGTACCTTAAGCAAAGTCTCCAGGGTTTCCCTGAGATTAGCAGTGAAATTACTGTCTGATTTGCGAAGCAACCCGAGTCCATTTGTATGCTCCTGGAACAGGGCTTTATAGAGTCGGGCCGCGATTGTTAGCAAATCTACGCTTTTCCGATGTTTCCCCCAAGACTTTCTTTTGGATTTCCTCAATTCGAGGTTGTATTTTGTTAGAACAGACCTATAACCAGCCCAACAGTTGAACAGAGATCTCACCTGTGTCCTCAAATTTCGAGCTGTGCATTCCACCAAGGTTCGCACCGCAAGTGAGTATCTATCTTGGGGGCACAACTGTTTTTGAAGGATGAGAAGAGTGCTTCCTTTAATTTATAAGCCGCTTCTTCAAAATTATTCGTCGATTTGATGGATTTAAGAAGCGGCAAGTTGAGTCAGGAAGAGAACCCAGTTGGTTTTTTTGGGCTTTTATCTATGGTCAGCTTCTCCAGCGCCTCACCAGATCAGACAGTGAGGCCTCATTGGAGGCGTGCCAGTCACAAATTATATTTAAGGCAAAAGGGCTAGATGTAAGGTCAAGCACCTCTTTTCTAATAGAGTTTATGAATGTGGGTTGGTTGCCCCTATTGGCAACGGTGAGGTTATTACTAAAAAAATATTCAATAAGTGACTCACCGCTTTTGTTTGTATTGTTGCTGTTCTATTCCACATGGTACGCATTGGCATCGCATCGGATGATCAGATGTCGTTTGCGCCGGTGCCAATAATGGTCGTCGTCTCCTGGGAAGTAAGCGGAGGCGCACGCCAACTTCCTTATTTTATCTTCAATGGTAAGTCTCTTGTTATAGATTCTAGAATGGGTAAAAAAAAACTATATTAGACCCGAGCAAACATGCGGCCCTAGAAGGAGATTCTCCAGTAGCGTAAATTAATTTACGCAACCTATTTTGTTACCACTTTGAACCCAGGGCCATTTATGAGTCCGGGAGATATTTTGTTACGTTAGAAACGCAGGCTAAAGGTGTCCGAGACGCCTTTGGTATGGTGGAGATTACCCTACAGTACACGCAGTTCACCCATCTACTTACGACGGTAGACCGGGTCCTTCACGCTGTGTGGCTTGTTATTTCCATGCCGAAAGTTTCCGGTCCGATGGAAGTGATCCACCGATCTGCTTCTTATCGAAGATTCCTCGGGTTTGGTAGGAGGACGTTTTGTTATTTTTGTTGGACCTTGATTGTTGCTACCTGTTGATGCCGAGGATACGATAGTTGGTGCAACCACCGTACTGGTATCTGCAGCGATCGGTGAAGATTCCTCTAACACCTTTACGTGGCTTCTTATCATTGGCATAATTAAAACGATAAGCCACTTTGCATTTTAGTTCTAGCAGCCGGTTCAGTTCTCACTGATTGCTAGAACCAGGTCTTTTTATTTATCTGGCGTGATTTGCATGACTCTCCAGTGCTATACATACAGACCTTCATTTCGTGAATCCAGCGTCGACAAAACCTTAGTTATGGGTAGACCGATACTCTATGGGAAGTAGGTACGATGTGAGTCGTTTTCCTCCACAAGTTTGGCATCAAGTCCACTGTTTTCTTTTATAGCCGTGAAATTGGACCGCATCCAATCGGCTGTGGTTGCGCCGGCACACACAAAGTAGAGCCAACTTACCTAGCAGCTCAATTGAGACGTCAATCACAGGCTCTTAAGTTGCTGCCATTTGTGCTGTGGTAAGGGGGTTTGCCCCTCGATCATTGGAGACGACGCCGAGTCTTGTTTTTTCAGCTACACTGCTATAGCTTTCTTTGTCGGTTTACGGATTGCGTATTATGCTGCCTTTGGCGGCAGGGTTCGGTGGTTGTTGTCGGTGGAACGAACACATTTCGGTTCCAGACCCCTAGTGGCAGGGGCAGATTTTGCGTATCCTAGGGCTTCATCTCTTAATAGCGGCCTTAAAGCGTCTCTGTTCAGACGACTTTAGTTTGGTGAAGCCACCAGGTGGTAGAGACTTCCGCGTCTGGGAAAGCATACTCACAAATCTTCACAGAGCATGGGGCTGAAAGCATGGAGTCGGAAAATTAAGACATATCTGCTGCTTTCCGTCATGTGGCAGTGTCGGCAAGGGCTATCGACGTTGATGTTTTTTGTTGTGCCGCTGAGGGCTCACAGGCCCTAGCGGGCGATGGCATTTGAGAAGCATCACTCTCTTTATTAATTTTTAATTGAGAAATTTCGTTCTGACGAGTACACGGGAAAGAACGTTAACCCACAGCGAATCCCGAGACGCTGAAGGAAGGATGGAGTAAAATCAGAGGCCGCCCGGTATACGAAGTTTCCATACTAATAGCTAAGCAGCTTCTCAGCCATGCATCCATCGTCGTATGCTGTTCTACCTTGGAGTTACGGGAATGTGGAAATGATGGGTACGGGGGAAAAGGAAAGGTAAGGAAGGGTCCGTAATTGCTTCTTGGCTTCGGGTACTAAGCCTCCGCACCGCGACAAGATGAGCTATTTTCGGGATGGTTTTTCCTTCCTAATAGGTATTAAGCTTATTTTAAATTTAGATAAAGTGCGCTTACGGGGCATCAAACAATAATTTTTGAGCGTTGTCTATCTTTGCCATTGAAAATCGGCGATTTCATATGTAGCGATTTGGGCGCGTCCTCTTATTTTCTGTACGTTTTGAGAAGGACAGAAAGATTACGTTAACTGATGGGGCACCGTTAGCTTGTGTGGCTCCAGTAGCTAAAGTTGATGTAGGCTATTCCAATTTTTTCATCCACATATGACATGATCTGTTTGACGTAAATGGCGGTAGGTTTAGGTAAACCTGGGTCTTAATCAACATGCCAGCTAGCACGAACTTTTTATAACTTCCGTCCATGTAAGAGTTCTACTTCCATCTGTATCCGCTTCCTTAGACATGCTGGTTCTCTGCTGCGTCATATTTCAGGGCATAAGTCGAAGATATGGTGCCCAATCATTCAACAGTGAGTTCCTGGTTAATCCTCTTCCTCCATTTCTCGTTCATCTTCTCTGGAAAAAGTCGATAGCTCTTTCAACAAATTTGACATAATCCTTGTCTCTGCACTCTACTGCACAACTGGGATCATAAATACTTGCTGATACCCAATTACCTTTATCGATTGATACGAGTATGTGTTTTGCTGTCGTTTTAGCTGATAACTGCAGACTATGTCCTTGACATCAAAAGTATATCTGTCCATACTCACCTCCTGGACAAATGCGTATACGGCCTATTTAAAGGACAGCACTATGACTAAGACTTTGTTGTTCAAGTAGGCTATAAAACAATCAAGGAAAGTTGGCTCTACCTCTCTTCCAACGATAGTTCGAAAAATTACTGATTCAGCAATCTGTGGGCGTCTCACTTAGAGGCAAGTAAAAGTCAGTTACTACTCGACCACCATAAATCATATTCAACAAAATATTTACAAATCCAATGACAAATGTTCAACAAAATAAAAACGAAATATGTCAACTATGCCGACTATGTGCGCGCCTCTCCTTCTTCGTCCGCTTCGAGACATTTTAAAATTGTTTCCGTCTCTTCCTGCAGATGGTCCAGCTTTTTCATTAGCAGTAACTATAAATAAAATCACAATATGTTTCAAGCTTTCGAACGTGGTTCACGTAAATTTACCTTAGCTGCAGAAACGATTTCCTTGGCTGTCCGTAGATTCAGATGTTCAATTGACTTTACCAGTCGCATCGGCTTGCATACGGCTATGTCTTCAATACTCTGAAAACCAGCAGCATACAGTTGTCGCGCCCGATTCTAGACAAGCATTCACAGAATGAAATTTATATGGATACAATCAAAAAGACTTACAATTTTCACAGCCGGAAGTTCAAGAAGTGGTTCCAGCTCCAACGACCCACAACGATCCATTTTGCTGCACAGTTTTTCGAACAAAGGCTTGTAGCACCAGAACTCCTCTACCTGCTCGCATAAACGTACCAGAGCGCTTGCTGCCGCTGTTGACTGATTAATCAATGTCTGAAGCATTCCACGTTCGACTAAATACTTGGCTGCAACAACATGCAAAGGCATCACATTCAAAATGTCTTGAAGAATCAAAACCTTGAATAGGCGACCCAATTGCACCTCAACGGGACCTTTTGTCGACATCGTTTTGATCATTTTGGCTGCATGGGCCTCGGTAATGCCGAGAACCCTAACCAGATTTTGCGTGTTTTCGTCTAAATTTGTGTACTCGCGAAACAAAATCGATGGATCGGCGGCAAACAAGTCATCCGCGCATTCATTCGAGTTGAAACTCACGATGAGATACAAAAGATGGGAATAGTTCGAGAGCATCATTGAGCTCTGGGCCACTTTTAGTTCCTTGTAGATTGCATTTGCCCGTTTATAGTCAATTCCGGCTTTGAAGGCTGCTTTCCCGATCGCGGTAAGCTCAAAGCGAGTGGTTCTACTTAAGATAATTTGCCGCGGATTGCTTACCAAATTTGCATTAGCCATTTCCCGCACTTCCTGCGTCGTGATAATCTCCGAGCTGTTAGTAGAAGGAGCTTTACCAGGATTCGTCAATTGAAGCACCTTGTGCTTGAACATTTGACGGAGAATTGACATGATCAGTGTTCGTACGGAAGTACCTGACTTTTCGTTCTGCACGGACATGAGTGTGTTTTTCATTAGACTCATAAGTTCGAGAAGGGAATTAGCAAGTCCCAGGCCAATAGAACTGAGAATTAATGTTTGCAGCCCAACTGCATTATTGTCGTCGAGTGAGCTTATCACTTTATCCATCGGTGAGAAAAGCATCTCGCCAACGCGAATATTGTCTTTGCTAGAACATATGAGTATGCTTTCGCCAGCATCACCCAGTCCGGCGCGTCCAGCACGACCCACCATCTGCTTATACCGGCATAGTGTTATAAACTCCTGGCCAATATATGGTGCCCGTATGATAACTCGTTTCGCTGGAAGATTGACGCCCGCTGCTAGAGTTGATGTACAACAAATCACACTGATTGTGCCAAGACGGTATGCGATTTCTATCAGCTTACGCTCATCTATTGTTATACCCGAGTGATGGTAAGCGATGCCGTACGGTATTGTTCTTTCGAGGATCGGTGAGAGAATGCCACAAACTTTGCTTAAGGCATCCATAAGAGCAGCTTTCTCATTTGACCTGTAGTCCAGGAATTTTGTCCTATAGAAAAGGCAATCTAATGTAGACCGGGTTTGTTGATCAATTTGGGACTTACTTTGGTAGAACTCTACTGAGCAGCACAGCTACATTTTCACAATTCTTTCGCGATGAACAGAAAACCAAGCAAGAATTTTTCGGTGCGACCTCTGAAACCAGGCCTGCCAAGTGGTCTGGATCTGACTTTGTTACTTGTGCGCTGTACTGAAATGAAAAAAAAAAGTTATTTGCACATCCGGAGACTTGGAAGTGTTTAGAGCGAAGAACTAGAGCTGCGGAGACATAAATTTAAAGCTAGATATGCCACAGAATAATTAACTAAGACTCAAAACAGCAGGTACCTTGTAGTTGACTGTGCGCTTATAGAGGAAGATCTCGTCCAGACTTGATCCTGATGTGTTTATTTCCAAAATATCACTTCCGCACTTAATAAACTCCTTGAGTTCCACAGGTCGAAAGCCCCTAGTGTAGATGTCGGCATCAAGAAAGTCGGACAACTCGGGTAGATTCCCGATGGTTGCGCTCATGCCGACGATCTGTATACTCGCTAAGCAAAAGTGGGAATTTGTTACTTTGCATTTGCACCTCTTTTCCGCTATCCCATACCGTTTATGTACATGACCTTGGTAAGAAAAGCCTCAAGTGTTGCTCCTCTACCTTTTTCGCCAATTAAGTGCAATTCATCGACCACGACCAGTCCAATCTCATTCGCCCGTCCCGCCTCGATCAAACTATCAAACAATACAGCACCTTTCTCGATCGAGGCGATAAATATACATTTTCGTTTCCTTCGCATTGGCGGGGGACATCGTCCCTTCCCCGCTGTGTATTCCTCGACAATAAAGTCCAGTCCCAAGGCAAAAGGAGCCATTGCACTAACCTACGGATAAATCCGATTCATGTAAATTGTTATTACACACAACTTACGGGAATTACCAACTTTTTCCTGAACAATGGACACATACGGAAGAATGAAGAGAACGTGCTTCTCTCTGCAAATTACCTCCCGAAGCATTAAGATTTCGGCGACAAGGGTTTTTCCGCCGCTTGTTGGAAGCGCATAGAGAAGGTTCTTCCTCTTTCGTATAGCTGAGAGGTTAAGACATTCATTCTGCCATTCTAAACGAAACAATGAAAAGTTGGTAGAGTACTCAACTACTGTTACAATTTCTGCATGTATCTACCGTACAAACAACTGATTCCCTTATGTTCGAATACCATCTCCTTCACGTTATCCGGCAGGCCGTAGAAATTACCACGACTTGGGAATTCTTCCGGGGCATCTTCGCCAAACACCTGTGTATCCCAGTTTATAGTGGAAAGATGCTGCACTTCCTGCCGGAATGAATTGGTACAACTCCCAAGTGTGCGATTTTTTATCTCCTCTCGTGTCTCATACTGCGTGCCTTGTACGAAGCTGGTCATCTCGGCAGTCAAATTGGTTAGATGCTTTGTGCCGGCATGCGAAGTATAGTTTGGTACCTTGAATGCGATGTCATCCAAGAACTTTTGAGTGTTTTGAATTTTAAGATCGTCTATTATGTCGTCTTCGAAGTACTTATTCAAATCCTCGGAGCTATCGCCAACACCGGGCGTTCCACTATCTGTAAAGGAATTCTCGTCGGTTTTGACAGTTGGAGGATCATTGAGGAGCACTGGATCAAAGTTGATATCGGAAAACAGATTATCATCCGCGTCGTCCTTCGAAAATGAGTCTTGTTTTTGATTTCCATTATTTTCGGTGGCTAATTTGATGTCAAAAAGGAAACTGTCGGGTTCTCCATCAGGCCAAATGCTACTGTCGGAAGTCGTTTGCTTACTGCTGGTTTCGAGGCATTGTCGTTTAGCGGAAGGTAAGGTAATGCTATTCGATTCTCTGTTTTTCTTAAGTCCATTTCTTGACATATTTAAAACGAATCCGGAGAATCCTTATTCAAATCGACTTTTAAAAAAAAATTAATGCTGGCGGTCTTGTCAGGTGTAAAACGTCATACACCATCAGTGCTGCCAATAGTCACAACATTTTAAAAGGATGGAAATTATTAAGTTTTTAATGGAGTTCAAAGATAACGTTAACAAATAATAATTGAGTAAGTTTCGTGGTGTTTTAGTGGATTACCATTTTGCTTTCAATTTGGGAGCGCAGCTTGAGAAGTATTCGAAATATGTTTTGTTCTTCAGACTGGGAGCAATGTTCGAAAATATATTTCAGTATTAATCTTGAGCCCTTTATTTTATATTGCTCGTAATTCTTCAATGGAAAGCTGTGCTGTATATCAATAATGAATAATTCTGTATTATTATAAAAACACAAAAAAAAAAAACTCACTAAAAAAAAAAAGAAACTTTCTTCTAAAATAGCAACCTACGAGGTAAGAGAACTACGAATTAATATCATCTGTCAATTGGCAACAAAACAGCAGTCAGTCGACGTTCTATCAAATATTTATAAAAATGGGTTTTTGGAGTTTGCTGTTTCTATTAATTTCGTTTTCGACATTCTTCTCAGGACTAGTAATTTATTAAAAAAAAAAAACTTTTTTGAATTTATTCCGTATTAACAAATTCGTATTTCAGTGCTACTTAGAGCATGACGGCTGGATCAATATTGGCCTGCAACATGCAACCAACAAAGCTATGCCCGATCAGTTTACCCACCGTGGTAATATCACCATTCCAAGTCTATATGGAATTGCTAACATTCATCAGGATCTAGTTACTAGCAAAGAAATTATGAATATTAAGGTAGGTATTTAGGTATCGGATTTTGGTCGAAATTGTATTAATTTTTGTCTAAAGGATTTGGGAGCAAAAGACGAATATTATCGTGTCAAAGCCACAGTTCTCTACCCCGATGGCACGAAGAGTGAATTCCTCACAGCCACAAAAGCATGTGCGCTGGTAAGATCGGACTTTAACGATGTTTTTTGGATATCAGTCGATGGGACCGGTTTCGTAACTGCAATCACCCAAACCATTGCCAGTTCCGGATCAGTTGATTGTGGTAAGGAAGAAATTGAGATACGGGGTGATAGAGAGTTCAACACTGACGTTGTCATAAAACACGTGGAACTGGCACCGATTCCTGATACAGCGAGTTTCATCCAGAAAATGGAACGCGAAAGAGAGGCTCGCGAGAAGGGCGAGGTCCGCGATAACCGAGGATTTTTCGCAAAATATGTAAGTTAAAAGGGCAATTGAAGTATGAACATAAACCTAAATTTAATCTTCTTTTCAGTGGATGTACATCGTTCCCGTCGTTCTTTTGGTCTTTATATCCGGAGCGACCAATCAGGAAGCAGCCAAATAGATTTAACCCAATCTGGCATCTGTGTATATTTCTTTTGAATTAAAATTCGAAAAAGAAGACACGTTCACATTCTGTTTTATTTAATTTATTTTAATTCGAAATTAAACAAAAAAGTTCAGTTATTGCTCCTTATTGACGTGAAGATCAGCTGCGGGCGACTTTGCTAGCAGCTTCGCCATCATCTTCTCCTCCTTGGCCTTTCGTTTAGCCTCTTTTTGCTTCTTACGATCCTCTTTTTCCTTCAGCTCGAGCATTTCCTTGAAGCGCTCCTCACGTGGATCCACCTTGAAGCCAAAATGTCGTCTGACTTCCTCAATCAGCCTTTCTTTTCGTTCCTTAGCCGCCAGAGCATCCGCCTCTTTCTTCGCAATTTTTGACTTTAAATCAGCCTTCCACTGCTCCAGTTTTTCTAGCTTTTTAGCGATATCCTCCTCGCGTTTATCGACTTGTTCTTTGATTGAAGTGTTTACCTTGTGCAGTCTCTCCGTCAGTTCCTGTAATGTGTGGGGTTGGGCAATACTTTGACGTCGTTTTTCATTTGCAATCTCGTCTTGGGTTGAAAAACAAATTCGTGGATTCACGCCGCTGATTAGTCCATAACGACCCAATTGCTTCCGTTGGTACTTTTCGGTCAAATGGATCCATGAGTAAGGTTCACTGTATGGGGGTTGATTGAACAGAAACTTTCTGTGTTGCGGACGCAAGCCAGATTTATTGAAGAATCCCTCCGGTTTTGGTTGCTGGCTTTTGTCATCGTCCGCAAAAGAAGGTGGCAGATCGAGTTGCCCCTCAGAATCCTCACTGCCCTTCGTGGTCGAATAACGCAGTACGATACCGCATTGTCTCCTGAAATTGAGATTTAAAAATCTCCTATGATTTCGTAGCGCTGGAAGGCTGTTCATTTTTATCTGATACTTTATTCAGAACCAGCCAATTTTGTTTGAGAATATTGCCTAATCAAACTCGAAGCTAAGCACACGGATTTCGAAAGGCAAAACTGACAAAACGTCTAAATTACTTGTCAATCGTGACATTTCTTCTGAAATGTCAAAAAAGTTTTTTTTTTTTTTTTTGGTTTCCATTAATGTCAAGTGATGCAGGTGTTGTAAGGGCAACTGTCATCGTTAAAATCATTTCAAATTTAAATATTTCGAATTAGAATTGTGCTTAAAATTATCCAGAATGTGTTGTATATTCGAAGAATATTGTGTGTAAGAATTTAGCTAGTCGGTAAATTATAATCAGATGAAGTAAAAAAAGATTCATTACAGATGTTTGCCAGAAAAATCCCGAGTATACATTCCTGTTATAATATTTTTTGTTACATTTACAATTCTCGTTTTTGGGTTGGTATATGCCATTACAAAGAAGTCGTTGGAGGAGAAGGACGATTAAAATGTTTATCAGAAAACAAACCTGGATATCATCAAGCATATCAGTATGGGATCAGATATTTCTAGGAAATATTTTTACACCATGTTATAGGTTTAGTGTAAGTCTTAAATAAATTCAAATTCAAGAACTGCGTTAACGTCATCTTTGTCAACTTACTTCTTCTGACAAAGCTTCTGGGAGACGTTGATTACAAACGTGCAACGTTTCTTATAATACTTTTCACTTTACCTACCAGGAAAAGAGATAGTAGCCATAGCAGTCATTTCACCACGAATAACTCTCCCACGTAACGCGTTCCATACTAACGCTCGTCTCAGGCTTTAGAATATCTTTTCAAAATCATTTGGAACCATTTGTAATGCTTAAAAGCCAATACCGGTCCTTGTACTGGCAGGCAGATATGCGAATAAAGATAATCGGTTATTTCCAGTCCGCATTAGCATTTTTGCTTAAATACACAGCCACTAGGTTAGCGGGAAAATCATATGTATATGTAAATATACCACGATTCTCAGAATTTCCTGAACGTACATTCATTTGAATACGAACCGTCAAAGGGATGCCATCAAAAACATAACTTGTAAAAAAAACCAAGTCTCGCAACTCAGTTCTTCTACCGTAAAAAGTTGTGAGATCTATGTAATACCAAGTCGGTTAATTTATTCAGCCCCTACTTAAGGGACCTTCTGTATTAACTTATTACGTAATTAGCTAACCTAACAACATCTTATAGTGACCATATTAATATTAAAAATCTTTTATGTTTTAAATAAATAGATTGACTTGTCCATAGCATGCATCTCACAAGTAATACATATTATATTAAATTAGATTGTTTAGTGCGATTGCCAAGTCAATCTATTTATTTAAAACATAAAAGATTTTTAATATTAATATGGTCACTATCTTCATCAGCACTTCATCGGAAAGTGGCTTGTACCTCGGTGTTTGCTTGTGTTCCACAGGCAGCTGCAATAGTCTGTGTATAGTCAATCCATTCACATTGAATGCAGCTATGCCTGTTGGAGCACTAACTGCCACTTTTTTGTTTGAATACGTCTTAACCCAAACTTTTAGAGTTTTTATTAAAAAGCTCTTTCCAGTGCCACCAGTTCCACTCACAAAACAGCGTAAAACGTCAGCGTTATTATCAGTTGTGTCCATTTTATTTGTGATCATATCGAAGACTCTTTTTTGATCGGCATTAAGTTTTGCGATTATACTTTGAAGATCAGTCTGCTCTTCTTCTACCAGATTGATTCTGTGAAAGTCATCCATTGCGTTTGCAGCTTCCACAGCTTCAAAGTCTAAAGGGTTTTCAGGACCATCGTCATCATCAACAATTTCCCTTTCTTCGTTTATCTCAGAAACTTTAGATTCTATCATTTCACATGCTTTTTGTATCTTATATCTTGACTCTATCATTGAATTACCATAATCGACTCCTTCTTTTAAATCTTCTTTCGCCAAATTAAAGGCCTCTGTGTAAGTATCACACCCCATTTTGAGTTCATCTAAGGAACGCCATGGCTTGAATAAAAGAAGTAAAGAGAAGAAATATTTCTCTGGTACTTGTTCTCCGTCGTAGAAATAGTGATTGATCAAATATGGGTTATCTGGGGGCACGGCAGTGCCCCCGCGAAGTCGAGCAAAAAAGCGGCACGGCCGTACCATCCTTTTCTCGAAGCAGTTCGGGCCATTTTCGACCCCCTATAACTTCGTTGTGGATAAAACTAGAAGCCTGAATTTTCAGTAACCAAGCAGGCATCGCATAGACACGGTATATTTCAAATTTCATTAAATTTGAACCAGTAGTTTAAGAATTATAACAAGTCAAAGTTTCTTAATTCTGTCACTCACTCACTCACTGACCGATCATCAAAACTCTAGGGCAATTCTAGCAGACATAGAAGCTTGAAATTTAGAATACAATTAGTGTTTAGTGTATAAATCAAGGAAAAACTAAAATATTTTGCAATTTTGGTCCAGTTTTCTAGATACACCAAATATTATTGCTAATAGGATAGTGCCTGTATGTATCCTTTTTCAATTTATCTAGATGGCGATTAACTCCTAAAAATATGCAATGCAACAATCAATTGGCGGTTGGGGAATTGGGTTTAGTGGTCAATGTGGTTCATGTATTTGACGGAATATAAAATAAATATCTTTATTATGTACATATATTTAATAACCATTTGATGAACTTATAATTAAATCAATTTTAAAAGAAATTGTAATATGTTCGGTGTCAGAGTTGGAGACTATTAACTTGTACAGTTTCGCTCAAAATTACGATATTGTTAAAACACGCCCAGTCTCCTTTAAAGTCGAGTGCTACGAGATAAATGACGGTAAAAAGTTCCTGAAATGAAGAGATAACCCATATTTGATCAATCACTATTTCTACGACGGAGAACAAGTACCAGAGAAATATGTATTTCTTCTCTTTACTTCTTTTATTCAAGCCATGGCGTTCCTTAGATGAACTCAAAATGGGGTGTGATACTTACACGGAGGCCTTTAATTTGGCGAAAGAAGATTTAAAAGAAGGAGTCGATAATGGTAATTCAATGATAGAGTCAAGATATAAGTTGCTGAGATAAACGAAGAAAGGGAAATTGTTGATGATGACGATGGTCCTGAAAACCCTTTAGACTTTGAAGCTGTGGAAGCTGCAAACGCAACTCTGGTAGAAGAAGAGCAGATTGATCTTCAAAGTATGATCGCGAAACTTAATGCCGATCAAAAAAGAGTCTTCGATATGATCACAAATAAAATGGACACAACTGATAATAACGCTGACGTTTTACGCTGTTTTGTGAGTGGAACTGGTGGCACTGGAAAGAGCTTTTTAATAAAAACTCTAAAAGTTTGGGTTAAGACGTATTCAAACAAAAAAGTGGCAGTTAGTGCTCCAACAGGCATAGCTGCATTCAATGTGAATGGATTGACTATACACAGACTATTGCAGCTGCCTGTGGAACACAAGCAAACACCGAAGTACAAGCCACTTTCTGATGAAGTGCTCCAAGTTCTGAGATCAGATTTGAAAGAAGTACTATTGTTTATCGTAGACGAAGTGTCGATGATATCCAATGTTACTTTAACATATATTCATTTACGCTTGTCTGAGATATTTGATACAAGCGACGATCAGAATGGGTGGTTTGGAAAAAAAACATCTTGTAGTTTTCGGAGATTTCTTACAGTTTCCGCCGGTAAGAGAAAAGTCATGATTCTGACTTTGTTGAAATGCTAAATAGAATAAGATTAGGTGTAACTACACAAAAAGACCGCGACTTACTCTCGACTAGATTAATAACTCTAAAATCCGATTCAAATGAAAACAGATTAATTGAAATAATTGAACACTTCTCGAAACTTCCTGATGATACCGTTTGCTTATTACTTACAAAAAACATGTGTCAACAATTAAATACTGCAATGCTTAGATCTCTCCCACATCCCGAAATAAAACTTACAGCTGTAGATAGCATAGATTGCCTAGATACCTAACAAAAAGAGCTCGTGAATGCATAAAAAATTATGAAGACGATGCTTCTATGACCGCGGGCCTGGAAGAGAACATAATTATAAAAATAGGGGCAAAAGTCATGTTAAGGCGAAATATTGACGTGAGTCTTGGTTTATTTAATGGTTCTATTGGTATAGTGCAAAGAGTAAAGGTTGATAAATAAAAAAATAATTAAGAAAATATACATTACATTTAATAAAGAACATGTTTACGAGCTTGGTTTGGTCAAAACTAAATTTGAAATTATTAATAGAGCTTATGTTCATCGCGAACAGTTTCCTATATGTACCATATAGCATATGCTATAACTATACACAAAAGTTAGGGCCTAAGTCTAAATAATGCGCTGATGGATATCGGTTCTGCAGTATTCACATCCGGTCAAGCTTACGTGGCACTTTCGAGAGTTACAAGTCTGGGCGGCTTACATACATATAATTAATGTCGACTTTGGAAATATTAAAGCGCAGGAATCCTCAATTTGTGAATACAATAGATTAAGAAATATTTACCGTCCAGACTTGGCAATCGCACTAAACAATCTAATTTAATATAATATGTATAACTTGTGAGATACATTGTATTTTAATGCGATGGACAAGTCAATCTATTTATTCAAAACATAAAAGATTTTTAATATTAATATGGTCACTATAAGATGTTGTTAGGTTAGCTAATTACGTAATAACTTAAGACAGAAGGTCCCTTAAATAGCGACTGAATAAATTAACCGACTTGGTATTATATAGATCTCACAACTTTTTACGGTAGAAGAACTGAGTTGCGAGACTTGGTTTTTTTTACAAGTTATGTTTTTGATGGCATCTCTTCTTTTCAGGAACTTTTTACCGTCATTTATCTCGTTGCACTCGACTTTAGAGGAGACTGGGCGTGTTTTAACAATATCGTAATTTTGAGCGAAACTGTACAAGTTAGTAGTCTCCAACTCTGACACCGAACATATTTACAATTTGTTTTAAAATTGATTTAATTATAAGTTCATCAAATTGTTATTAAATATATGTACATAATAAAGATATTTATTTTATATTCCGTCAAATACATGAACCACATTGACCACTAAACCCAATTCCCCAACCGCCAATTGATTGTTGCATTGCATATTTTTAGGAGTTAATCGCCATCTAGATAAATTGAAAAAGGATACATACAGACACTATCCTATTAGTAATAATATTTGGTGTATCTAGAAAACTGGACCAAAATTGCAAAATATTTTAGTTTTTCCTTGATTTATACACTAAACACTAATTGTATTCTAAAATTCAAGCTTCTATGTCTGCTAGAAGTGCCCTAGAGTTTTGATGATCGGTCAGTGAGTGAGTGAGTGAGTGACAGAATTAAGAAACTTTGACTAGTTATAATTCTTAAACTACTGGTTCAAATTTAATGAAATTTGAAATATACCGTGTCTATGCGATGCCTGCTTGGTTACTGAAAATTCAGGCTTCTAGTTTTATCCACAACGAAGTTATAGGGGGTCGAAAATGGCCCGAACTGCTTCGAGAAAAGGATGGTACGGCCGTGCCGCTTTTTTGCTCGACTTCGCGGGGGCACTGCCGTGCCCCCAGATAACATCTAAATGGAGAAGAACGTAATTTGAGCTGTCATCAGGTACTTTTGCTTGAAAAAAGTGTTTACGACATACACAGCGACTTGGTGAAAACATATACCACAGTAGCATGCTGGCCAAGAAGTTTAAGCAGGAAAGAACATCTACCGAAGATGAACATCGACGTCTTTCACTGAAGATAGTGTGAAATATCGATAATATTGTGTTGGCAGATTGAAGAGTGACTGTCTGGCGTTTGAAGAATCCTTGAGAACGAATTGCATATGAAAAAGGTATCTGCGCGTAAGATACGGAGAATGTTAACCAACAAGCAGAAGAAAAAAAAACGAGTCGATATTTCGACGGTGAATCTTATTGGAAGATCAGGAAATGTTTTTGTTACATTTGGTGACCATGGATTCACCACTTTTATCCTGAAACCAAACACCTAAAGCTTCAAACAAAACAGAGACGATATATCTCAGACACCTACCAATTGAACCGTCTTTCTGCCTGAGGTGGGCACCCCCTCCACTTACGGAATGGATGATCCAAATAGCACTTGGGCAACGCACTGCAGTACATGCCTCAAACCGCTCTCCGCTAAAGGCGACTTTGTGACCTGTCAAAGTTGCAAATCCAAATACCACTACTCCCCATGCACAACTGTCTCAGAGGCGACATATGCTAAAATGAACCAAGAACGCCGATTCGAATGGAGGTGCCATAATTGCAGACAAAAAGGCAAACCAACATCAACTGCACCGGCCGCTCAAACAATACCAGCTGATTATCAACAAAACCAGAAGCAACAACGAGATGAAAGTGAGGAAACGATATCGATCATATGATACTCTTACTTTAAATGAAATGAAATCAGATGTAAACACCGTGCAATCTGATATAGCCGAACTCAAAATGAACTCAAAACACCTAAATGAAATGCTAGAGAAAATATGTAAGCAAATTGAACTTTCGAACTTAGACATGAAGAAAGAAATCTCAAATACATTTGCTAAATTGAATGAGACCATATCAGAACTAGCACTTCAAATCAAGGATTTAACCCAGAAAAATTTTGAGAATGATTTGAAAATTGCACAGATCGAGCAAAAAATAAACAGTTTTGACCAACAACACATTCGAATGTTAGCGATGGAACAAAAAAAGCGATGGAACAAAAAATCAATACTCTTGAACAAAAAGGTTACGAGAAAAATATTGAAATTAGAAACGTCGCGAAGAAGGAAAATGAAGATATCAAATGCATAATCAAATCTATATCCGAGACAGTTAATGTTAGCATCACAGATAACGATATTGTGGATATATATCGCACAAAAAAACACCAAAACATCGTGGTAAAATTTTCCTCAATGCACATTAAAAAACAGCTGATGCAAAATATACGTGGTAAATATATCAATGCAGAGTCATTAAAAATCGAAAATGATGACAGAAACAAACCAAGAATATATATCAACGACCAGCTGACGGCATCAAATCGACGCTTGCTTTGGCTGGCCAAAACAAAAGCAAAAACTGAAAACTGGAAGTTTGTGTGGGTACGCGAGGGGCTAATTTGTGGGAGAAAGAACGAAAATTCATCTATTTTACATATTAACACAGAAAAGGATATCGACTTAATAGTATAAACAAAATGAATAATATAGTAACAACCACACTCCAAAATTATCAATGTATAAATAAAACACAATTTAAAAATTTTATTTTTTCATGCATTTATTTAAACATCCGATCACTTCGAAAACATTTTACACCATTTTTATCAGCAATAAATAATATAATCACTTTTTTAGATGTAATAATACTCGTTGAAACTAATATCACAGATAATGAAAATGACTTGTTCCATATACGCGGGTTCAACGCAGAATACTATAATAGAGATCAGCAAGGGGGTGGAGGAATAGCAATCTACATAAGAGAATCTTTAACATATGAAAACACTCTGCCCAAAACTCTCTCATTTGAATCGATGTTCGTTAAAATCCACACAAAGGAACGACCAATCTCACTACTTGCCATCTACCGCCCACCGTCCTCCAAACAAAGAGCTTTTATCAAAGAAATGGAGCAATTTCTCTGTAAAATGGAAAAAATGAGAGACACAGTGATCGTAGGCGACATGAATATAAACTTGCACGACGCCGAACGCAGCAACAGAGGTACAAATATCGTAAGAGAATACCTAGAAATGATGGCGTCTAATGGTATGGTAAACACGAATAATGAGAGCACGAGAGTAGACATTAATGCAGAAACAAGTACGAACATCGATCATCTGTTCATTCGGAGTAAAAACAACGTTCAGGCAGCTGTAGTGCAAACCAACATCTCAGACCACTATTCACTCATGTTGGGATTGGAACCCATGAGAAATGGTACGGAGAAATCTCAAAACCAAGAAAAAGAAAAACGAAAGACTATAAGCAATCATAGGGTAAATACTCTTTTGAACGGCATAAATTGGGATGAAATTCTTAATCTCCAAAATGTTAATGAAATTTATAACAAACTGCGAAGTGTGTTCGAAACAATATACACAGAATCGGCAATAGTTCCAAAACAAAGGAAGGAAAGATTACCGAATCCATGGATGAATGAAGAATTAATCGACTGTTGCAAAAAAAGAGACAAATTATACAAAAACTGGCTATCGAAACCTAAAGACAAAGCAAGGGAAAGAGAGTACAAAACATATAGAAATATAGTCAATAAAAAATTGCTCAATGCCAAAAACTCGTTTTTCAAGAATAAATTCTCGGAAAACAAAAACAATATTAAGAAAATTTGGCAAACCATAAATGAGATATTGGGAAAAAAAACTGACAACTTGGATGACACGATACAAAAAAACTTTAAAAACGAAGAAACGGATGTCCTAACAAACAAATTTGCTTATAGTTTTGACGAGAATATAAATAAAATATTACATGATTGCCACATAAAAACATTAAATATTAACGAAAGTGCTACCCAAAACTCCTTGTTCTTAGAAAGGACAAACGAGCTGGAAGTATATAACATCATAAAGAGCTTAGATGCAAATAAGGGTCCGGGCAATGACGGGATACGACCAAAAGACTTAAAAAATAACGCTCAACTGCTAGCACCCGTAATAACGAAATTAATAAACGCTAGTCTCGAGGAAACGACTATTCCAAAAGATTTGAAAGTATCCCTAGTTCGACCAGTGTACAAAAAAGGAGTAAAGTCAGATGTCAATAACTATCGGCCAATTGCAATCTTACCGGTTATCGAAAAAATCTTAGAAGAAATTGTAACTAGGAGATTGAAACAATTTTTTGACAAATATAAAATAATTGAACCGAGGCAGTATGGGTTTCAAAGAGGGAAAAACATCAACCAACTTCTAGGTTATTTCGCTAGCACACTTAACCGAAGCTTAAGCAAAAATCATCATACCCTAGCTCTTTTTATTGATTTCAGTAAGGCCTTCGATACACTGTCACATGAAAGGATAATTCAAAGTCTAGAGAAAGCGGGAATTCGGGGACAATGTTTAGAATGGGTAAAAAATTATTTGAAATTTCGCACTTACCGCGTAAAAATTGGCAATACCTTAAGTGACGAAGTGGAAACCACGCATGGTGTACCTCAGGGCTCAAAACTGGGACCTCTCCTATATATAATATATGCCAACGGATTAATAAAATCTTTGAAAAAGAGTACAGTTTTCGCGTATGCAGATGACACGACAATCCTTGTGTCGCACAGAGATATCGATGCCGCTGTAAAAATTATGCAATCTGAACTAGATGTCATTATAAGATGGTCACACGATAATGGGCTCACAATTAATGCGGAGAAAACAAAAATAATGCACATAAAACCACCCCATTTTCTGTATCATGACATCCGAATTAAATTTCATAATACCCAATGCCTCCATACTAACGCCAGCGATACACATAATGACAAATGCGAAACCTTCATTGAGGTGGTTAACAGTTTTAAGTACCTCGGTATAATAGTTGACCACAATCTCAAATGGCACCAACATATCGAGCAACTTCAACGAAAACTTCGCAAAACCTCATACATGCTGCAACACTTAAGTTACTGCTGCAATTATGATGTCCTAAAACAGGCATACCTCGCGTTAAGTGAATCCTACATCCGTCATGGAATTACAGCATGGGGAACATCCACATATTGCAATAAACTTCAAACAAGCCAAAACTATTTGCTTAAAATTCTGGCAAGAAAGAAAAATATCAACTACCACATGAGCAGTGCAACGATAAGCAACCAACTCGAGCTCTTAGACATCGAAGGTATATTTAAATCAAGTGTGATTAACGAATTTTATAACGACAATAGCTTCAGAACAGAAATCGACCATACGTACAACACCCGAAGAAATACAGAAGGAAGATACAAAACCGTCAAATTCTATAACAACTATGGCAAATATTCATTCCCCTCACTAATTCCAATGATCCTGAATGAGCTGCCAACAAATCTTCTATACATTCGCCATATTCCAAAAAGAAAAACATTAATAAAAAAATATTTTATTCACAAAACACATTGTTAAGAAATCTATAAAGAAGCTGCTCCATCCATGTGTATTTCTTGTATAGTTTCCTTAATCCCTGTTTGAATCCCAATGTATATCGTTTAAATACTGATTCACATAAATAACATTTGTAATTGAATGCATTTTCAAAACCTGTAACAAAAATTTGTACATAACAATGAATTTACCAAAATTCCTGCAGACAAGCCAAAGGGCTTCGCAGGATTATTATGTATCTTAACGTTTGTTAACTGTTACTGAAGTCAATAAAAAATGAATGAATGAAAAAAAAAAAAAAAAAAAAAAACAACAATCAAAGACTTGGAAGCAAGTTTCTCCACCGGCGCCAAAGAAATTCAAAGTGTCATGTTCGGCGGGAAGGGTTAAGGCGTCCGTTTTTTAAGACGCTGAAGGAATTATGGTATAATTATGGTGAAATATTTAGAAACGGGAACCACTGTTTCGGGATCTTACTGCGCAGACCAAATAAAAATATTGCGGGCGTCATTCAAGAAACAAGACGCGTAAACTGCGAACAGAAATGTTCACCGAGACAACGCGCTGGTTCACAAAGTCGTAGTTTTTGCTTTTAGGAGAGGACCCCAATTTTAGCCGAAAAGTAATCTTTAGCGACGAGGCGCATTACCCCTTCAGACCCACTCTCCTGGAATTTAGTCCGATTTTTTTCAAATTTGGAATAATGGTTGATTTGGATTCAAAAATCGGAAAATTTTAGTCTTTGAGAAAATCCCTCCTTCCAGGACCTGAAAAAAGGACATACACATTTGTGTGGTTTGGGTCTTAATCTACAATGACAGATAATTCGAAGCGCAATATAAATCAAATAGGCAATACACGTCGAATTTACTTTAAATTCATTTATTCCATTTAAAATTAACAAGAAAACATGGCGGTTAACAAGAAAAAAAGGCTTATTCATTTTGAACCAAAATGGAAGTCGGTAAAACAATTTCGTTCATGTGTGAGGCACAAATATGTATATATTACATTTTTGGCACCGAATTCTTGTGCGACTTTTGCATAACTTCATTCAGCAAGCTCGAGCGGTTTTTAATTTATGTGCAATTGGCCAATGCTCTGCGCCATCAAATCTTTTGTTATTTCGTGGCATTGGTAGTTGACAGTTTGTTGATCCTGCCCATCGCTATCCGAAGAATCCACTTCACTTCTTTTCCTTTTTGGTGATGAAAGGAGGGCTTCTGCGGTCTCCAACTTGAATGCCAATAGGTCGTGGACAGATTTTTTGGGAAGGTTATTTGCCCGGCAATCTTTCCTATATTCCATCCATGCATTTGCTACTGCCAGATCAATGAAATGCAGAGCCACCTTCAAGGTCCATTTTTTCGACTTTACCCACGTTCTACAACATGCCATCATCTGGTCACAGACCTCAACTCCTCCCATGTGGCTATTATATTCTTTGATTATAGCGGGGCAGGAGATTTCTATACGGGTTTGTTGCTCTTTACTCCACCTAGAAACAGTGCCAACCGGATCTTTTTCAAATGATGTGGATGCTAGTAAAACGGACTTATTGCCCTTCCACTTGACTGCAACAATTTTTTTAAATCGGACCGGACTCTTTCATCGGCTTCTCCTCGCTGCATGGTTTTGTCGATTTTAAAGTTACGTTGCGGATGCGGTTAGCTTGAATCGTTCCTGTTCCATGTAAGCGCACCTCCCCCAACCGATCCAAAAGCGAGATCGTAGTGAAATACCGATCGAAATAAAGTAAGAAGTTTTTAGGCAGAGTCCTACTCAATCTTAAAATAACGCTTGGGCCTAAGATCGATCCCCCAATGGGGTGTTAGCACCTTTGTACACCTCGAAATCCAAAACCATCCCTAAAAAAATAAATTGGAAATAGATTCCATCATTAACTCATGCAACAAATATAATTATGTATCTGTTGAAGATGTCAAAACAAAAATTTTCAGACCCACCGAACGTGGTTTATTTTTGACGTATTGCCGTAATGGATTTGGACATCGTCCCAAAAAGGGAATCATCTGCTCGTCTATTGAGTAGTTTGTAAAATCTCTTGGAATGTTAAGGCAGTGAGACCTAACGGTGTCAATCACAGGTTGAACTTTCCAAAGAACATTTGTAAGACCTGGTGGCACACGTTGCAGAAATCAAAAAGACACTAGAGAACACAGTAAAAACATTGCATCTTATGCAACAACAAATCGCCGGGCTTGAAAAAACGACACAAATACTATCTCAAATTCTAAAAGAAAATGAAACGCTGAGGGCTGAACTAAAAACAGTGAAAGAGAGACTAGCAAATGCTGATTACGTGTCTCACTCGAATTACTTAGAACTACGCGAGGTACCTCTTGTGGACAACGAAAATGTTCGGGAAACAATTATCCAAGTCATCAACCAGGGCGTCGGCGTTGAAATAAGTGACAATGACGTCGACATATGTTACCGAAAGAAGAGCAAGGGTGCGAAAACAGGGCGGTAATTGTGCAGTTCTGTACGAGGAGAGTGAAGGAGAAAATCTTGTCTGCGTCATTCGCAAAAAAGGGACCAAAAAATGAAGATCTTACTGAAAGAGGCAAAGGCTGCAAAGAAAAAACAAAAATATGAATTTCTCTGGGTGCGACATGGCAAAATCATGATGCGTAAGGCTGCTGGTAGGGAAATTAAATTCATTAGGTGCATCGAAGATCTAAACCATTTATAAGTACTTCTCTTTGTGTTAATTGTTATATATTATAATGTTTCCTCACCATAATGAATTATTCGATCCCTCTTGTAGCTGTTCAAGTAGTAATGTATTTGTTAGCAATTGTTTTGATTCTTCCTTAAATGATTTTACAGTCCTCCACCAAAATATCAGAAATATGAGGAAAAATTTTGATAGCTTTTGTCTGTATTTAAATAATTATTTTAAAGTACTTCCTGAAATAATAGTTCTGTCTGAAATTTGGATTTTTAACCATGAATTATGCAACTTTTATATTCCGGGCTACAATTTATATGCTGAGTGTAATAGTAACTACCCTTCAGGTGGTATTGCAATTTTTACTAAAGACAATATAGTGGTTGTGGATGTTGAAACACCTGATTTGGAGAGTGCGGACAGTATTGTAGTAAAACTGAAACTTTACAATAATTTTTTCATTGACATTCTTTGCATTTATCGGCTTCAATTTATTCATCAAGATATATTCTTAAAAGATATCGAAGATCTCATTAACGGAATGAACAGCCGCAATATTTGTATTGTTGGTGATTTAAATATTGATATACTGGGCTTCTCTTCTGGTTGCGATCGTTATTTGCTCCTTTTGTCATCATTGGGATTTGAATCATTGATAAACATACCAACGAGAGTAACTTCAACCACAAAGTCCTGCATTGACCACATATTTATTAGAACTCAGAATTGTGATAATATTCGCTCATTCGTACTCGAATGGGAAATAACCGATCATTTTGCCACTGGTATGTGCATTGCAGATATATTTAATCACTCTAACAAACCAAAGGTAAACAGAGAACCACTAATACACCAAAAAATTAATTACGTTACGCTGAATGGGCGCCTCTGTATTGAAACATGGTCTGAGGTATACAGCTGTAGCTGCCCCTCAACCGCTTTTAATAGCTTCTCAAATATCTTTTTGGGTCATATTTCTATCTGCAAGTCCTTAAAACAACATCGCAAATGTAAAAAAATTAGACCGTGGATTACAAACAATCTTTGTAGTAAAATATATACTAAAAATATGTACTACAACAGGAATAAAAATAACCTGCACCTACCACACATAAAAAATATTTATAAACAAATGCAAAAGGACATTAACAAGAAGCTTACTATAAAAAAATATTTAGCGATAATTGATCTAATCCTAGGCAACAATGGAATACTATCAACACTCTATTAGGCAAAAAGATTGCAGAAAACGGTTTTAAGCACATAGTATTTTCTGAAAATAAGACACCCGAAAGTGATATACATAGAAACCGCAAATAAATTTAATGCATTCTTTAAAAATGTATCTGCGTGTCATAGACTTAACTTCCCTGATTACCTTGAATACAACTATCAAGAAACTTTTCTCCAAAATGAAATTCTACCTACATTCTTTCTAGATATAGTAACTGAAGCCGAAGTGCTGAAAGTAATATCTAACAAGACATCCAAGAGTTCAAGCGGAATTGATGGTATAAGTACGATTGTCATAAAAAGAATTAGTAATTGGATTGTTAATCTCATAAACGTTAGTTTCGTAAACGGCATATTTCCAGAATACTTGAAAACAGCAGTAATAATTCCCATACATAAAAAAGGTGATAAATGTGACCCTAATAATTACAGGCCAATTTCTTTGCTCTCCGTCTTTTCCAAAATTTTTGAAAAATAATTAGTAAAAGAATGTTAAGATTTTGCTATAAAAACAAAATTCTTAGCACATCTCAATTTGGCTTTATGAAAGGAAAATCTACCGAAGATGCCATCCAATCTTTTTTGGAAAATATAAATGAAGGAATTGATAAAGGCAACAGAACAGCTGCCCTGTTCCTTGATTTGACGAAAGCCTTTGATCTTGTCAATCACAAATTGTTGCTGAGAATACTTTGTCAATATGGTTTCAGGGGTACCATCTTGAACTGGGTTTCATCATATCTAAAAAATAGAATACAGGTAGTTCGTGTGAATGCTACCTTGAGTGATCCAATTCCTTGTCCCGATTCAGGGGTTCCTCAAGGCTCAGTACTGGGACCAATGCTTTTCCTTATACATATATATAAATTCTATATTTAATCTTATCGCTTTTGCGGACGATCTAGCTCTGTCGTATTCTACTTCTTCTCTTGAAAGTCTAGAAATCCAAATGAATTTAGATTTAGATATCTTGGCACGTTGCCTCAGATCTCACAGTATGGTACTAAGCCGAAAATCGAAAATAATGTGCTTTTCTCTTACGAAAAAATTGCCTATATTAGGAGTTGGTCTACATGACACAAACTGTGATCGTTCCAACTGCAATGATTCCTGCTGGCAGTTAGAATCGGTTTCGGAATATAAGTATTTAGGAGTTACCATAGATTGCAAACTGAATTGAAAACCGCACATTCTAAATGTCAAAAAAGTTCTATACATTGTTTTAAATAGGATATTTTACTTACGCAAACTAGTGCCGCAAAATTTACTTACCTCAATTTATTATGCATTGGTCAATTCTCGCTTGGAATACGGAATGGTAGTGCATACGCGAGTAATCTGCAACCTCTCATCATAGCTCAAAAAAAGATAATCAGACTAATGCTATTCAAATCTAGATGGGAGCCATCTTTTCCATTATTTAAACGAATTAAAGCACTGCCACTTAGACATTTATATGTCTATAAGGTTCTAAGAATATTCTACATGAGAAGTGGATACAACAACTTAATGGGAAATGGCATAACTTATTCTCTTAGAGCAGCAAATAATGTCGCAGTCCCAAGAGCAAGAACAGAATACTTCCGACGCAACGCTACTATTGTAGCTCCACACTTATACAATAGACTTCCTAGTTATATATGCAATAGTGTTGGCATTTACAAGTTCCTTAAAAATCTAAAAAATCTAAAATAAAAAATGAAAATACTTAATTGGTAGCTGAACTTCAACGGCAACGGAAGAGTCCATTGTATTTGGTCTTGCTAAAGACTGAAATGAGGAGCGCTTCCAAATCATCTATCTCACGGTTTTTGAACGGCTGTCAATATGATCGTCCTCATTCTGAGAACCGAATTCTACCTCTTCATCATTTTCCGCATCATCTTCTTCGGAAGCTTCTTCGAAAATATCAGACGGACCCGGTAGAAAATCATTATCATCTTCATCCGAGCCACTAAAATCCTCTACGTCTGAACCCGCTCGTGCTCGCCCGAGCTTGTAGGCAAACGTCGGCGGCCATTTTAAGTGGTACGTCTCATTGGTGGTTTCTGATCTAAGTGAACGTGAGTCATCGCCGTTAGCAAGAAGTCAATGCCAGACAAGCTCAAAGTTCCCGAAAGCTCTCGGCTGGCCAAGGCCACAACACAAATAGAAGAGCGCATCCTTAGCAATCCTGAAAAAAGCAACTAGGACGCAAACAGTACCTTGCTGGAAAGAGAGACGTCGTCAATGGAAGTAATCAACAGACAGTTGTGCGAGCTACATGCACATGGAGAAGGCAGAACGCCAGCGCCTTCAGTAACTGCTTAGCCAAAGTCAAGCTGCCACCTATGCCAACGCCAATATAATAGATCCGCCAACACAAACTGCCACCTGTTCAAGACAGACATGTTGTGTTCTGACATCGCTTTCCGACATGAACGTAATAACTTGTACTGGAGCTGAATCATTACTGTATATGAACGTACCCGGATCTATGTTTCTGCCACGACAACCGTAAAACACGGTCACAACGAACATGGAATAGGCCACAGCACCAACGAAACGTACTCTTCCATTCCCAGAGTGCCAACATTTATGTCGCCAATTAATGCAATGTTGCCCTCCAATCCGTCGGCTGTTCGCGATCCGCCACAGACATCAACACTCCCTTCGTCGACTCAAAGAGCATACCAACATAACACCATGGGAAGTCGAAAGTTAATCGATTTACCCGAATTCGAGGGACGGCCGGAAGGATGGCCCATGTTTGCTACAGTGTTTTTGGAGTCGGCAGCGATGATGAACTATCGAATGCAGATAACATGTTCCGCCTGCAAAAATCTTTAAAGGGAGCTGCATGGGAAGCCGTCGAGTTGCTGTTATTCCACCCAAACAACGTGGATCGTGTGATGTCTCCACTAGAGTTCAACTTTGGTCGGCCCGAATGTTTAGTGCGAAGTCAGCTAAAGAAGACAAGGGAAATTCCGCCAATCCCAGAAGCTAAATTAGGGCTGCTCATACCACTGGCAACAAAGGTTCAGAATCTAGCGATTTTCTTCGAAGCTAATAGGATGAATCAACACTTGTCGAGCCCCACGCTGCTAGATGAGCTTGTCAGCATACCGATGAGCAAAAGGCTGGAGTGGGCGCAGCACAGCATCATCATCCAGCCATACCCAACGATCAAACCCTTCGACGATTGGTTGAGCGGAGTACCAAGATTGGTCAGTCTCGTCACTGTAAGCGTTCTATTGTCGACTAACACCAAAGAGCAGAAATCAAAGCTGAAGAACGTTCTACATGTCATAAGATAGATCAACGCAAGGCAACCAACAAATGTCGATATTATTGTAGGGGACCACATGCAGTAGCTGATTGTCACAAGTTGGACGTTCCAAGCAGATGGGAATTAGTAAAGAATAACAGGTTATGTTTTTCCTGTCTGAAATATGGCCATCGTTCAAGATTCTGTAAGTCATCAAAGAAATGCGAAATTGGGGGCTGCACAAAGAATCATCATATGCTGCTGCATGCAGACCACCCGCCATCGAATGCACCGCTTCACGACACAGAAACGCCGGAAACGCTCATGCTGAGTTGTAACGCTGTCAAGTAAGAAAAAAATTTGTTCCGAGTAGTGCCAGTCAGACTATACGGTGAAGATGTCGTAATGCCTTGTCGGACGAATGGTCTTCGGTGACAATTATGAGCTCAAGTCTAGCGAATAGACTGGGTTTAAGGGGTCATGCAATGGACCTCAGGTGTGCATATGGCCAACCAAAATATAACTTTGTGATTTTCGAAATCTTCTAAAGCTAATGTTTTTAAAAAAAGCTCCCCAATTTTACTTTATTTTATTTATTTATTGTTAATGATATAATGTTGAAATAAGAACTGTGTAAATAAGAACTTATGATGAATTTTAATACATATCTTTGTAATTAATCTTCTGCAGACAAGCTCATAATGCTTTGCAGATTCTAATGAATGTAAAAGATTATAAAGGATAGTACAAATCATTAAAAAAAAATAAAAAATAAAAACTACAGTCTACTCCGTAAATGTACCGCTTCGTATACTCCTGTAGCTTAAACTCAATAATCATTTAAGGGCAATCTTATCTCAATTCCCGTGCGATTCGTGTCAATAAATCCATTTCGATTTTTTCTCAGCAAAAACAGATAAAAAAAGCTTGATTCGAAATATCAAAACAAACATGTGCTGTATCCTAGAATTATATTGTAAGTAAGTAAGATGTGAAATTTGATCGTGGTACTTCCTGGCTTATATGTATTCATGTGTGCCTTAATTTTAGATGGATTCCGGAAACGGCTCGGGCGATCTGCGGAGCAACCTTGTATTGCTTAACTTTATTTTGTATTTTTGGATTTTTAATTTATTACCTTAAGGCGCCTGCAGGCGACAATGCGATTGCGAAGTGATGAGAAATACATAAATTGTTTAGAGTATCATTTACGAAAGTTATCTTTTACTTCTGGACTGTTTAGATCTCGGTCGGTACCATCATTATAACAAGAATTACTTTTGTACCGTTTGGACTCGTTTGCAGCGTTTCAATGCGTCGATATAAACAGGAAGCGATCGGGGCAGGTTGTTGTATCCGGAATGCTAAGTGGATACCTACCATTATAACCCATTTATGATGCTTGGCATGAACATTCTCCCTCATGTTGATCCAATAACGTCAAGCAATGAACCTTTGTCATATTTCCGCGATGACGAAGTCGTCTTGTGTTTAAATATTACTACTGGAACTACACCATTAATTCCAATGCTTGTGTACGAAAGTTTGTAAACTGGCGGAAAATGCGTGGAAAGCTTGAAGGACGATAAAGTGATGCTTTATAATACATACTGGATGGGACGTTAACAATTCGAAGCCCTTTAAGTCTACTTGTATGTTCTCCAATCCACGTATTGCTTGGAGTCGAGAGCAAGGTGTATGTATTTGGGTGTTGTCTTGTTATTGTAAAAACCAATTTCGAAAACCCTAAGGGTTGTAAAAAGTTTCCATAAAAAATGTCGAGAACATTTTTTTTTATTTTAAATATTGCTAGAAAACCTTAAGATTCGTCAAAAAACGTCGCTTGGACATAAACACAGTTTTGTCATGGGATTTTGCACATCTCAAAGGAATTCCGGAAAGCCCGCGTGTAAACTTCTTTCGCAGCAGCTGGTGTTTTTTGGGGAAACACTTCTCCTCAGAATAGAAAAAAGTTACCTGGGACCAAGTCGAGACCTTTGACGGTTGGTGAAGCACCGCGACACTTTTCCGTCTCTAGTCGTGATGCAATTTCCAATATCCGATGGTCAAATTTTCAATGACAATGGTGGGCACTGTTACGTGTGCACAATCTGCGACAAAGGTGTACACTGGGTGACACTGTTTCAGTTGCGAAAGTTCTTTGGGTATTCATATTATCCTAGTGGTCACTATCGTACTCGATGGTTCGGGGACAGTTTCGACTGTAGTGATTCATATTAGTAAGTTCAATTCGTGCGTCTGTTAATGCTAAATCCAAGAAAAAAAGGGTTCTTGGAAAGGATAGCTTATCCGTTGCGTACAGCTCAAGTCTGTATTTGGACGTTTTTCGACATTATCAGTTGAACAGTAAGTGTTTGTAATGGCATTTCCCTATGTAATATACATACTTGGTCCCCGACCAAAAATTAATAATCTTCTTCCACCTCGCTAAGAAACTGAATAAGTTGAAGCGCCTCAGGTGCGTGAAGAGTCACTACACACAGTCATCTTCTACTTTGAAGACAATTGGATATAATGCATGCTTTTAATCCTTGAAACCTCCATATGAATCCTCTATACACAACTCTACGGAGCAATCCCTTTCGCATTAAGACAGAAACCCATGTCGATCTCTCCTAATTAAATTGTAGTCTTATAAACCAATTTGTGTTCGTTTAATTTCCCTAACCAAGAGCACATCGGGGCATTTGTTTAGCAACATATTCGAAAGGGTTGCTCTTCTCTCAGTTCCGACCAGTGAATTTACAGTCACTGCTGAGATCTTATGATTCGGTTGCTTTAGTAACTGATCGATCTAACCTTGGAAGATCGCTTTCAGATCCATTTCTGTTACCTGAGGCTTTTCAAGAGCATTGTTCTTGTTTAGTTTCTCTCTCCTTTTAAATACAAAATTCTACTCTAGCATTACAATCATGTCACTTAAATAAAATATTGACACGCGACACTGACGTTGCGGCTGTCGAATCTAAGTATCGTATACAATGCTTGTCGTATTAGTCATACTCGTATGAATTGCCCTCTGTCAATGTAGTCATCCCGCGGGGCTTGAGTCAAAAACTTTTCGTCGGTTTTTTATTTTTCCTTTTGTTTTTGTTTTTTTATTACTTTCGTTAGAATTATCATGCGACAGGTTTTACATGATTTTGTCCCCATTTATTATTACCCCTTTTAAATTTATGTTCATGATAGCTTTATTGACGTCCCGCTGCATTAATTCAACCATGTCAATATCAGCTACCTTTCTTCTCAAATATGATGTTCAGAAAAATCTATGTCGGTGCGTCACCCTGCTCAAAATATTTTCTGACATCAATCACAAATAAATAATATATAACCGTCTTAACATATGGTTTAAGTCTGGTAAGGATAGTAAGGACATGGTGTTGTACGGCCAGTTGCTATGCACGATGTCCCATTGAGCTGTAGAATTGGAATATGAAATTTCTAGGTCAACTCCAATATGATGGTAAACGGTTAACAAAGGCATCGCGGAGTCCGCAAAAAAGCGATTAAGAACACCTTGCAGCACTGTTAGTTATGCCCCACCCCCACCTCCTCGCGGTGCCATCTGGAAATTTCCTAACCTAGGAAATTACTAACAAAAGAGGGCGAAAAGCGAGCATCCTGCGCCACATAACAGGGTTACAGTCGGTTGGGCTATGGCCTAGCAAGCCGTAACCTTAAAAAAAAAACAATAGCTTCGAAACAACCGAAAGCCTAAGATAGAAAGGACCGGATTCACGTTGGCGACCCACGGGAAATAAAAAGGAGAACTCCAATATATTAACGGGTATTAATTGGCCTGTTTAGTTGCTGATCTGGTTGTTGACGAGCGGTTTCAAACTTTCACTCACTGAGTCAGAAAAAGTTTTGCAGATGGAGTTTATAACGCCCATTTCTTAAGGTTGACTTTAGTACCTGTTGTTTCTATAGGTTCCCGAATTACTTTTTGACAAAATTTCTTTATCGTTGGGTTTACGATATACTCGTAGTCATTCGTAACCTAGCTGCAACAAAATATAATAATAGGAAGATGTTAAAGCATCTAGTATGACATCTGATGTCTATTGAATTGTTATAGGAGCGTCAAGGACATTTGAAGAAAGCGCATGCCGGTTACTAAGAAACTACGCCGCACATTACAAACCTAGAGATGAATTCCGGTAGTGTGTATGCCCTCGTTTTTGTCTTGTGTTCGTGCCGGACATTAATTGCTTATGTTCACTAAATTAGCACTAAGGATGTTCACTTAGATTCTGAAATCTTAAGCCCTAAGTCCTTGCCTAAGTTATTTTTAAATAATAAAACTGCATTCAAATAAACATTTTCTATTTTAAACATATTGTATATACTTCTTTGAGTGTCTGCTTTGAAGCTTCGTAAATTGTTCGACTGATTTGACATGCAAGACCTACAATCGATATCCATTAAATATTTATTGAGGTTATGACGTCGCTAAATAAATGTATACTCATTTAAAATCTATATATTGTATGTATGTATGTATGTACCTATATAAAAAATTTTGTGTGGCTTTAGAACTCAGGATTCCTTTATATGGTCCTGTAGATGGTTTATGTAAGGTTTGAAATAAATTGGTTGACGCATTCCTGAATTATGACTTTTTGTTCGGCGGTGCATTAATATTGCTAACTGGTGATCTTCAGCAAACGTTGCCCGTCATTTCCAGATCAAACCCAGCTGATGAGATTAATGCATGTTTGAAAAGTTCGTTTCTTTGGGGAAATGTACAGAAGTTATTGACATAAATATGTCCATCAGCACGTGAGTTTTCAAAACAATTACTGCAGATTGGCGATGGCAAAATTGAAAGTGATTCAAATGGCTTTATCACGTTACCATATAACTTTTGCACGTTTTTAACATCAAAAGAAGAACAAATTGATCGCGTTTTTCCAAACATTGTTCAAAACTATAAAAATCATGTCTGGTTAAGAGAACGCGGAATTTTAGCACTAAAAAATGCAAATGTTAATGACATCAATTTTCAGATTCAACAGAAATTGTCAGGTGACTTGGTATCATAAGAAGACGCGGTTAATAATACGATTGAATTTTTGAATTCTTTGGAACCACCCGGTATGCCACCGCATCGTTTGAATTTAAAAGTTGGTGCATCGATCATACATACTTCTTCGAAATCTCAATTCACCAAAACTTTGCAATGGAACGAGACTTTCCGTGGAAAAATTAATGCCCAATTTGATCGAAACAACAGTTCTCACTGGGAAAGCAAAATGAGAAGTAGTACTGATACCGCAGATCCCCTTAATACCAACAGACATGCCATTTCAATTCAAACGTCTTCAATTTCCCGTGCGTTTATCCTTTGCTATGACCGTTAATAAAGCTCAAGGACAAATGTTTCAAGTGTGTGGAGTGAATTTGGGGGAAAATTGCTTTTCTCACGGACAATTATACGTAGCATGTTCCAGAGTGGGAGCAACCAACAATTTATTTATTCATGCACCACACAATCAAACAAAAAATGTTGTATATACTATTGTATTGAATTGATTACCTATTTTTTTTTTCTCTTTTTTTCCAAATAAAAAAAATTAAATAAACCAATGAATTCGATTCAATGTTAATATTCATGCGTAACGAAGCACGCCGGGATCCGCTAGAAGGGTATATGATTTTGATTTTTAACTACATATTATTGAACTTATTTCATTTTCAGTACTCTTAGTAAAAAACTGAATTGATTCTGAGGAGGTACGAAGTTCGCCAGGTCGGCTAGTTTATTATACATAAAGGGTCCGCCAAATAATTTTTTTTGAAAATGCTTTAAAAAAAACTACTGAATATTTTCTCAAATTTCTTTTTTTATTTGAAAGTACAATCCTTCCGGTTAATAATGGAAAATAATTTCATTCAAATGGCTGCCTCGGCTGGCCATGCAGTAGCCTACACGATCGGTCCAATTTTTAAGCACATTATCGATTGTGTGCAGCTGTATTTCAGCAATGGCTTCACGAATATTGTCCTTTAAAGCGTCAATTGTCTCTGGCTTGCCGGCGTAACACTTATCTTTGAAGGCACCCCACAAATAATAGTCCAACGGTGTCAAATCGCAGCTCCGAGGTGGCCAAACGACATCAGCTCTGCGGCTGATAATGCGATCTTCAAAAACAGGGCGCAAAACATCGAGTGTAGCTTCGGCTGTGTGGCACGTAGCGCCGTCCTGTTGAAACCAAATGTTGCCAATATCCTCCTCTTCAATTTTTGTGAACAAAAATTCGTTCAACATGGCCCGATAACGATCGCCATTGACTGTAACGGCCACTCCTTGCTCATTTTCGATGAAAAATGGCCCAATTATGCCTCTGGACCAAAATCCGCACAAAACAGTGGCTCGTTTTGGGTGCACCGGCTTTTCAATGTATGCGTGCGGGTTTTCTGTGCCCCAAATGCGACAATTTTGCTTGTTTACATACCCCCCAAGATCAAAATGAGCTTCATCTGAAAAGATGATTTTTTTGGCAAAATCGGCATCTTCTGTAAGTCGATCGCAGGCCCACTTAGCGAAGCCAAAACGCATTGGATGGTCAGTTGGCTTCAACTCCTGAACCAATTGGACTTTGTATGGCGTCATACCAAGGTCTTTATGCAAAATTCGTCTCAATGATGTCTCCGAAATGTTCAATTGTTGAGAACGACGGTGAATTGATGTTGATGGCGCTTCACGCACACTTTCTGCCGCAGCAGCAATATTCTCGGGTGTACGCACTGTTTTTGGCTTTTCACGCTTTGGTTTATCGATGAGGATGCCAGTTTCTTTCACTTTTTTCACAAGATAACGAACATACGGAGCTGACGGTGCTTCTCTTCTTCCAAAATCCGTACACAATTTTCGCACACATTCTGCAACATTACCATGATTTTCAAAGTAATGTCGCAATATTTCCCAGCGTTGTTCAAGCGTATACACAACCATATTCGTTCAGCGGAAGGATAAAACTAATTATCTGTCAAATCAGACATGAGCTAAGTGTTACCATTCACGAAATAAGCACTACTTGAAAAAAAAAAACCTTAGATGGCGGACCCTTTACATACTTATGTGTGTATTGTACAAATATTCATCTCTCAAGTACGAGGTTTGTTCAAATGTGAATTTCGCAAGCTTACAATTCAACATATGTGATTCATTTTGGATATTTTTTTTTTGTTATTCACAGATATAAGATTTGGGCGGATTTTGGTGTGCTTGGCGAGGGTTTTTTTATGGAAAAAGTGGATCAAAAAATCTGTATAAAATTTTGTGTGAAAAATAAAATCAATTTCTGCAACGTACTTGGAATGATGTCTGTGACATTTGGTGAATTTACTTGGAGCAACAAACTCTTCACAGAAGGCCGAACAGATGGACGCTCCAGCACGTCAACAATGGATGAAGTAGCGAAGAAAATTATTACTAATAGTTAGCTCATGCCATGAAATTTCTTTACATATTTTGGGCATGTGTGTCAGCGAAGTTTGTTCCGAAATTGCTACATTTTAACTAAAAGGAACCGTCACAACCGAGCATCGCACAATAGCTGTTTAATGACTTGAATGATATTCCAGATTTGTTGAAAAGAGTCATCACTGGTGGCGAAACATGGGTATGTGGCCATGACGTCGAAATCATCCCAGTGAAAATGACCAGAAGAGACTGTAAAAGCACGTCCAGTTAGGTCAAATGTGAAAGTTTTGTTTTCTTCGATTACAATGGCGTGGTTCATTATGAGCCTTAAGGCGGAAGGTCGTATGGTCAAAAAGAAATATTATCTTTGCATAAGTACGTAATACCTACGGAGATAACGTCCGGATTTGTTAGGTAAACAATGGCTGTTGCATCGCAATAATGCAGCTGGTCACTCATCGTTGCTTGGCAATAAATTTTTTGGCCGAAAATAATACCGTAATCATGCTTCAACCACCGTAATGACCTCCTGCGACTTTGTCTCTTCCCAAAACTGAAAAAAACAATGAATGGACGGAGATTTTCCACGATTGAGGAGATAAAGAGCGCGAGTATTTTGATATTCTTTGAAATATTGAAGTGGTATTTCTGGCGGAGAAATTGCAGAAAAATAATAAACAAAATGAAGTTCAATATCTAATTAGATTTAATTGGCAGCAGCCTGGGTTTCAAAAAAGTGAATACGATCAAACGGACGGTTGAAAACGTAACATATTTTCCATTTTTCACTTCCTTGTATACATATGTGTTTTCTTGTTATATTGATAAGACTTTCTCTTTTATTCGACAAGTTACAAGTTATCTCCAGAAATTTCAAATGTAACCATAAAAAAATGAACCACTTCAAAAACTCCAGTCACATGCTTAGATGCTTCCTCTACAACTAAGTTTGGGCTTTCTGAGCCCAAAATAAGGTAGATTTGATTATAAACATAACGGCCGAGATAAGGGTGAGTTTCACTTGAGCTGCAACGAATTCATAACGAAGTGGATGGTAATTACCCTTCAGCACCTTAGAAAGTTGGAGCATTACCTGAGATTTTTATGCAGCATACCCCTTCACCAGCTCGTTCACTTTGCATACCTCACCGCACAACAGGCCGTTCTCATGTTAGGATTTTTTCCTTGCCGTTTCGAACAGATCTGCAAATTGATGCTTTGCTGTAATATAAATTAATAAATTCACGAAGAATTTATTAAAAAAAAAAAAAACCTTTATTACCGAAACTCCAACTTACAACTGAACTACAGTATTTGTTATCTCTAACTTAACACCTAATTTATTATCTTCCAATTGGTATCAAGGTGGTATCAGTTTGCAGTCTGGGGAATCTGCAACGTCAACGATCGTACATACATATGTAAGTTAACTAAACTTTATTCTTTTTTTCTTAAAAAAAATAATTTTTATTTTTTACTCGGGTTGGGACTTCTGTCTTCTTTTAAGTTATAATACGAACTAACTTACGATCTAACATAAATTTTACTTATCACCTGTCTTAACCTAAAGCGGAGCATCGCGTATGTGAAGGAATGTGCTGGGTGTCGGATGAGTCGGGTTCGTTGGGAGTTGCAATGTATATGGAGAGGTGTTCTGTTTCTTGTGTGGGATTGTGTGGAGATGCGCTGGGAGAATGTGGGAACGTATGGAGGGTGTTTGGTTGCACCTGTGCACTTATGGATCACGGTGCACTGTGGTCGTTGCTGGTTGTTGACCGGATGCTAGTGAATTCCGATGGATCGTGTTAACTTGTATGTTCGAGTGGAACTGTGGAGTGCATTGAATACCCGTGGAAAGGTGAATTATGTTAAGAATTTGCTAATACCGCGTTAGCTTATATATCGAAATGGGTGCGCACCAACTAGCTCATCCTGACTGAACCTGTGATGCCACCTTATATTTAATCGCCGAATTTCTCATCAAAGAAGATATGCACCAATTTCTACTCACTATATGTACTCTTCAAGGACTTCGGAAAATATACATACATATATGGTCATATATTAACTTCCCTTCACTCCCCTCAACTAAAACACCACATCCGAGAGATCAACGTAGCCAGCATTCCATTCCCACACTGGACATCCGACCACCTTCCACCCGACTCAGCGCATACATGTACCCACATCCGCCACGAGCCACGAGTGCTACATCAAGGCCAATAGGTAGTCATGCAGTCATCACATTCCGTGCACCGAAATGCACAGATATGACAAACGACACCTCCAACCCGCTGCATTCCTGCAAGCATTTGATGACGCCACTTTTACACTCGGGTACATGCTGAGATTTCGGAGGATGGAAACTTAGTTCAGTTACGGTGATCTCTCGCGGAGGAGCCCGATTGGGAATACAAAGTTAAAATTTAATAAAGTTATGTAAAGTAGTAAATAAACGCGTGTTGTATTATTTTACTATATACAATCTTCATGTCTTGGTACTGCTTCAATAAATAACTTTAAAATAAAAATGCAAAAGTTAAGCGTTGGTGATAATAAAGCTCCAATGGAAGGCACGCAAACGTGGTGCATCCCCCATTCAAACAAAAGACAATTCTTCAAAAATATGAGTAATGAACTCATGATCACATGTACTTCTGACAAATAGTACTTGACACTTGTAATTATATTGCACAGATAGTGCATGGATATGATAAGAATATTCTGCAATAATAAATTACATTTGTCTTACGACATAGAAATTGTTTTCCTTGTTAAACCTTTTAGGAATTGATTAAGCTAACAAACAACAGACTAACATATTTTATAGGGTTTTAAAAAGTCGATTAAGTATTATGATTATTGTTTGTTATAGTAGTAATAATAAGGAGAGAACTTACGATTTAAGTTCCTATTGAACTACGATAAATTATTATAACCGTCATGTTGAAAATATGTAATTTGTGTATGTGATAATGAGAATACGGTACGAATAAGTCTTGTAGGATGTCATAATAAATGTATGATTTGCAAATCGATTAAACAACTAGACTCAACTCCAGAATGGAAACTCCCTTTTTATATGGCGGCTTATTTAAGTGTAATAATCTTAAGAGTGTCAAAGGGAGGCTAATAGTATTTTGCTTCAGATGTGATTTGTTTCTTGGGCTGCGATATTTTTAAACTCATTATATTACAATACGATTGAAGTAAAACATTAAACCTGTTCCATAATTTGCTTTTCTTAAAAATATTTATCTGAGGTCTGTCGCCTTTTATATGTATTTAATTGCTAAGATATTGAATTATTTGAATTAATAAATATATTTGAAAAATGTGATAATTTTAGAACAAAATTGAAATATTATAAAATCACATTTGCAAATAACTTTCAATTAAAAATGTTCTCCAATTACCTTGAGAATACTTACAATTCCTAATGCTTAGAGAACGACTCAAAGCGATCAATCAGTAATGATTAGTTTATTATTAGTGGCGATCTGAATTGCAAGCATCGTAATTGGGACAGTTTAAGAGGCAACTCGTGGCTTAACGTCTTAGATATATTTTCTGGCGTCGCATAATTTCGCAATTTTTAACCCATGTAGTCCTACCTTCATTCCTTTTATACTCCTTCTTTGCTAGATTTCTTACTTTCTAACATTCTTAGCACCCTCTTATTTCATCCACCTTTTGTCATCAATGCTTTGAGCTCTGATCATCTTTCAGTTATCTGCGATGTTGTGTCTAGTTTAAAATCTCTTATTGTTAAGTATATAGATTTTAGTAAAGCAAATTGGGATGTATTTCGATATCACTTCTCAATTGGTCTAAATAACTGTAGAACAGATTTAGAATTTACAATAATTTGGGGACAAGTCGACGATACAATCTGTTTTCTGGAGACCAAAATCAAATATACTTAGAAATTGCAGATCCAAGAGAAAGCTCCAAATTGCAGATTCATTGCACGATCTATTGTATATTAAGTTTAACAAAAGCCAGAAATGTTCGTAGACGAAAATGGAAAAGATACCGTTCAACTAAGGATTTCTAAAAATTAATTAATTGGGACAAAAATTACGAAGTTTTTTATTCCAGACATTCTGGAATATTAACAAAATTATTTAAAAAAAAAAACAATCAGATTCTCAATTTATTCAGATGTGAGCTTTTAGCACACGTCTTTTTAAAAAACCAATCAGTCTTCTAAAACACTGTATCACTGAAAAGGTCAAAACTACAATGTCATCATTTTAAGCATTAGGTTCGTCATTCCCGCCAAAAAATCCTGTTACGTTAGATGTAAGAAATAGATTAATTTCGATGGCATTAATAATTTACTATTAAAAAGCCTTCCTTTAGAGAAGAAAAGTACCCCAGTTTATTTCTAATGCTTGTTTCAAGCGAAAGTTTTTTTCCCATAAAGTAGAAAAAACAAAAGGAGGGCTTGGACCTGATCATACAGGGTAAAGTTGCTAACTGCTCTTAACCTGGCAAGATACCAGCAACGATCAATGAACTGCTCACGTCATCAAGGTAAATTAGGAAAGCAAAACGTCGACATTTACGACAGTTGCCACAAGAGACTGCACATGTTAACGTGCGGATTTGTTCTTAGTACGCGGCTATGTTCTTTTTTTTGGCACCATGATCTGCGCCTACCTTTGGCATTTTTTCATGGAACATAGATCCATTAGGAATTTAGTCGTTTCTTACGACTGGCACCCCAGTTTATGGAACAAAAAAAAATCATAAATATATATGTATATGTACATATATATTATTAACTCCAGTATATATTGGTGGATACCTATAAATTATCATCGACCACTTTGACATATTTCATTATCCTACTTCAATATTGAGTCACAATTAACTCGAAAAAAAAGTTAATTGTTGTGATAAAGTTATAACTGTTTACCAAGTTTCTTGCACAAAACGTTTTTTCCCACTTATCTAGTCCGATTCATTAAACCATTTATTTTCAACTCAAATGCATTACTACAATATAAACTCATGACAGATACAGTATGCATATGTAATGAAAAAAAAACATTTTATTCATATTCCGTATAACCTCCTTTTTTCTCAATTATATCTTTCATTCGTTTCTTCAGTGACTTATAAAGTTTTTTTATCGATTCTTGATTTATTTTTTCCCATTCTTCCTCTATGCAATTTTTCAGATCCTGTTTGTTTGTAAATGCTCTCCCATCCTGATAGACCGCTTTGCAAAGGTCCTGCCAGACATTTTCCATAATACTAAGATCTGGGGACCTTACCGGCCACGATACAGTCTTAATACCCTCTAACGTACAATCGGAACCATCCATCTGCTGCAAAACATAATTTTCCATTTTATTTACGTCTGATATTACACCCGAACTAATTAGTTCATCGTAAAACTGTTTGGGAGAAGGATTCGAATCGAAATATATTTTAGATTTATTCCTATAACCGATTGCCGCCCAAACCCCTACAGCGCTTTCTAAAATGTTAGTTGAAATCCCATCTCGACCGCCCAAATTGAATTTCTTTTCGCCGGAAAAAATTACGATTTTCCAATCTCTTAATTTCCATTTTTTATAGCATTTTGCAAACTCCTCTCGTGCTTTTCTTACTTCTGCTGTTAGGTTCGGATTAGTCACTTTCTTTCTTGCTTTCTGAACAACACGTTGTACGGTTCTTACGTTTGTGGAAACATTAAGTTCGGCTGCGATTTTCCTCGAACTAAGCTTTGGGTAGGCATAAGCCATACATCGTATTTGGTGCTCCGTTTCTGCCGAAATGACTTTTGGCCGTCCCCCGGGATGTTTCCGACAGTATCCGTCCTTGTTTTTCAAAAAGTTGCCTATTACTCGAGGACTTCTCTTTATTTGTCTGGCAATTTCGGAGTTTGTGCATTTATTTGCTTTCAACTCTAGGATCTTATTCATTTCTAATTGCGACAATTTTTTACCCCGTGGCATTTTAAAAAAAAATGTTATTGTTTGAAGAAATGCGCGATCCCGATATGACATAGAGGATAAAAGTCAACTTGGCCACGTATATACGAGTATAAAAGTCGGACATAAAATCATGGTTCGGCTCCCAGTACTTTTTCGCTTAATAGCTACAATAGACATTGTAATTCTATAAAGTCATGCTTAAGTGCTAACATATGACACAATACATATGTATTTATTACTTTTAATGAAATAGAATAACTTACATCACTTAATGACACTTAATATATGAATATACTCAAAATATACAATAAAAATAATTCCATTACACTTTCAAATTTTGTCTGATATTGATCATATTATGATTATATCCAGGCTTTTGGTTACTTTTACGTGGTCTGCCGGTCCTCAATTTGGTTTCCGTTGTTGGTCGCCGACCAAATCGTCTTACAACACTTTGTATAGTGGCTCGGGGCCGGTCAAGCATACGGGCTATGTCTGAATAAGACTTTTCTTGCTTCTTAAGATTTAAAATTTGTTCTCTTTCCTCTGGCGTTAGCTCTTTGCCTTTCTTCTTTTGATTGGTTTTATTAGCTGACGGTGTTTCATCGAAATGTGTCTCCTGCTTTACTTCCATAACTTCCATAACATTTGATCGCGGTTTTGTAACTATTAGTGTTGACGGTTAAAGCTCCACTAACTCGATAAATTATGACAACCCTCTTAATTAATAAATTGGAAGTACGTTGATTATTGACAAAAGAGCTATCAAACCAATGTAACTATCAGAGCTTTTTATTCTATCAGAAAATGTATGGTCAGACATATACATACATATAACCGGGAAATCGCTATTTAAAAAAGTATTGACTGTTATCGAACCAAAATAAATGCAATTAAAGGTTACTTGCATTTCCAGCTTAAAATTCACTCCAAATCAATTATCTCTCATAGTGCCACTTAAAGATAGTGGAAATATTGTAACAAAAACAATATCACCCACAAAGAGATACATGTTGCATGAATGAACGGAGACAGATATATGTATGTATGTATATAATGACATCAATGAAATTCCCGACTGTACTTGCAAATACAAATAATGTAAGTGCTGCATGTGAATAATTTCCGGTAAGCGCCACTGTGAAGAGGACGATAACGGAATGTAGAATGACAGACACAAAGAGGAATAATTCGATTCCTTATTTAATTACAATTCGAGCAATTCATGTTCGAATTCGTGTTAAGAATTTCATACAATCTCAGGCCATTTTCGTTTCTTCATGGCTACCAAGGGTTAACAATAGCCACTGTGAAGGTGAATGTAAAATTTAATTTTATTACCGCACCATGATGTAAATGGCAAATGTAAATCCTGTTTTTGCATTCATTGTCAGTCTTTTTGTATTTCTTGTCAGCTAAAGATCGGCTTCATAGGGCTACGTAAACATTTTTTCCACAAAAATAAAAACTTTACCGCATCATGAGCAAAAATATTTTAGTTAATAAAAATAAAATTAAAAATTTTAAGTAACCCCCGACACAAAAAAAAAAACTTTAAAAAGTAAAAAAAATAAAATTATTATTATTATTTATTTTATTATTTATTATTATTATATATAGTAGTACATCAATATATCATACAAGGTCTACTAAGTTCCTGCAGTGTTTCGATATTGTACCATTTCTATATTCTCTTGAGAGCCGTGTGCGTTGCGTTAAAATATTGGATATGGTTGTTTCGGTACTTACTTAAGTTGCTTACATAGAGTAGATCTTTGTATAATCCATACTTTATCATTATCAATATTCTTTTTATTTGTATTCTTTTTTTTTTTTTTATTTACTTATTTACTTAGCCCCAAAGAAAGAAGTTGCTGGCCATGCCAAATAGCCAACAGGAGATTACGCGACCAGGAAACACTTATTTCACAATATCTATTGCGGCTCGTGCTGTGTGTGTGGTTGCACCATCTTATTGAAAATAAATGTTCACCAAGCCTCGCTCATCCAATGCCGGCAGTCAGAAGTCGTTTATCATGGCCCTGTGACGTTCGCCAGTAACAGTAATCGTATAGTCGATGGCGTTGTCAAAAAAAGATTCCCGCGTGAACGTCGCACCACACAGTGGCTTTGAGTGGATGTAATGACTTCTCGTGTATCATACGCAGATTTTCAATGCCCCAGAAACGAAGATTTTGCTTATTGACGTAGCCGCTTAAGTGTAAATGCGCCACGTCGCTCATGATGATTTTCGACACAAAATCGAACTCTTCGTTGTTGATTAAGGATGGCTTGACAGTAATTCACACGAGATTGACGGTCAGCAGGCATGCACTGTTTGTACTTTGTACGGGAACATGCGTAAGTTTTTCACTAAAATTCATTGTATGGTCCGTCTGGTTCTGTCCAATTGCGTGGCTCGTGATCTGGTTAATGTTGCTTCGTTCTCAGCGACATCGGTAGCCACAGTCGCGATATTCTCGGCAGAACGACCAGTCTAGTGGCGACCACGTCCTGGTCTGCTATGGTTCCAGTCTGTTCAAGTCGGGTAGCTAGTTGGCGCGACACGAATAGGAAGCCGACGTCGAAATTCACGAAATTTCACCGACCGAATATTGGTCAAAAAAATCGACACAATTATTCCACGCTGTTACGAAGTTAGCTCTCCATTGCTTATCTGTTTGTATCTTGCGGCTGTTTAGTTTACTAATGTCAAATATGATTGAGGCACGACGCCATTTGCAAAAATTATAACATCTTCCGATAGGATGATTAATTATGTGCCACTTAAAAGAGCTGATGGCCTTGAAACGCCTGAACAGACCTACATAAAATGTAGCTAAGAACCATCTCGATAACTTTAGCTTTCAAACAAAAAAAAAAAAATCATCAAAATCGGTTCTTCCGTTCAGGAGCTACGATGACACAGACAGACACACAGACACGTCAAACTTATAACATCCTCTTTTTGCGTCGGGGGTTAAAAACAACAATTCCCGAGATTCGTCGAAGAGAAGTATCATTACAGGTAAAAAAGCCGATTCATTCGATGAAGCTCGAAAAGAGGCCCATTGTCAGCATTTTCTTAACTTAGTTTTGTCCAAAAACGAACTGAATTTTTCTTGAGGAGCTGACATTGCAGGCAGAGGAAGCAGAAATGAAACAAGGTAAGGAATTGTCCCAGCAAGCATTGGCCAATTTCAAATGTGCTCTCAGAAAAATTAAAGCTGCAAATACTGATACGTTGCAAACTCAATCTGATACCAAAGTGCAATTATGTGCTGATATTAAGCTACCAAGCATCCCCCTCCCGCATTTTTCTGGCAATCCTAAAAAACGGCGACTTTCCGCCGATTCTTTTGAATTGATTATTTACAAAGAGTTTTAAAAATTACATTACTTGCGTTGTAGTAGATATACGAGTATATAGAGAAGCGCTCCAAGTATTCAAAGGCTTTACGTTAACTGACAATAACTACAAAGAAATATGGAAACTATTAAAATGGTTTTATAAAATACTACGCATCAGAATAAAATATATTCTAATTTTCGAACGTTGTTCGCTTCGAAAAAAGTTAGTAATGAACCATCAACAGCTCTAAAAGCACTATACATTGCATTTCCAGAGTTTTAAAGCATTTGGCGGTTGATGTATTTAACAATCAGCAAGCTCGATACAGAAACTCATCGACAGTGGGAATTATCCCAAACCAACGACGATGTGGCAGATTTCAACAAGCTTCTCTGACCTATGGGTCAACTGTCTCACAATTGATAATGATTTTAATTAATGCCGCAGTAAAAACAGCGAGTATGCCAAGCCCGTCATCATACTCTCTTTTACCAAAAACCGCCAACGATGTCTACACTCTTAGCAGAACCAAACACAAGCGCGTAGTTTATACATTTAACACACTCTGAATACCAAGTGCTACGTGGAACCGATGTGGCGAGCAAAAATGAGTACATGTTGCAGGAATTAAAGAAGAGTGCATTTTTATTTTATTATTTCGCTTAAAACATAACAAAAAATAGATACATTTCAATAAGAACAGTATACTTCACAGTTTAGAATAAAAAAAAAACGAAACACTCCTTGTAAAATAGTAAAAAAAATATGAAAACATTGAAAAAAGTATGTACTCAGTTTTGCACGTTTTTGTTTTGTGACACGTTGCGTGCTATTTTAATACTTTGTCCATAAACCCCTATTTTTAATGACACTTTTCATTCGAGTTGGCATACTTTCCACTAATTTCTCAATACATTCATGGGGGATTTTCGCCCATTCTGCTTGTACTCTTACCCACAGCTCATTCATATTTTTCGGAGCATTATCATATTGCGCCAACCTTCTCTTAACTATAGCCCACAAATTTTCAATCGGATTTAAATCCGGACTCTGTGCTGGCCATTTAAGCGTATGGAAAAATTGCTCCCCAAGCCAATTTTGCACAATTTTCGCTGTGTGCTTTGGGTCACCATCTTGTTGAAAAACTATTTCCTCAATAGGATATGCGCATTCTTCAACAAATTCTGGTAAATTTATCCGCAGAATATCAAGGTATTGCTCCTTTTTCATAATACCTTCTATTTTGAATAAGGGACCGACATTCCACCACGTAAAACAACCCCACACCATCAAACTTCCTCCCCCATGCTTCACCGTTTCTTTTACTTGACATATTTGCAGGCTTTCATTTGGTCGATGCCAGTAATATTCCTTACCATCTGATTGAAATCGATTCACTTTCGTTTCGTCTGACCAAATTACTCGCTTCCAGTCCTCCGTTGTCCAATTTTTATGTTCTTTACAGAATTTTAAGCGTGCCTTAACATTTTTTTCTGACAAGGCCGGTTTTTTTTGTTTAACTGCTGACACCAAACCTTCCTGCGCAATGCTCTTCTGGCGGTCCACTCGCTGACATTTTTATTCAAGTATTTTGCAGCTGCCTTAGGTGTTTTGCAGTCCTTGTTTTTCATTAACCGCTCCATTAAACGCGCGTCGCCATTGGATAATAGTTTTGGTCGGCCTGAAGCGTTGTTAGTAGACGCCGCTTTTCTTCTCTTTTTGACTAAAAGAACAGTGCGTTGGCAAACGCTCACTCTTTCTGCGATGTGCCTAGAAGAAATTCCCTGCTCAAGTAAGGAAACGATGTTGTTTTCCACTTCAAGACAAATTTTTTTCATTTTGTCTGCAAGAAACCCAATAACTTATTTTTTTAAATGAAATATCAAACTTTAAGCCCTAGATTATTTACCGGCCGCCTGGATCTATTGTCACTTAGAGAATAAAGCCGAATAAACTGTTTCACATAAACCAAAACAAAAGATAACGGAGTACCGTGCCATCCTCCGACGCGTGCACTAGCCTGTGTTTTTCGTTTTTACTTCGTTTACTTTGTTTTTTTGTTTTCCTCGCGGACCCACCACCCTTCGCGAGTGAATAAAAAAAAAAAAAAAAAAAAAAAAATAAAAAAAGGAAAAACAAAAAAGAGAAAAACAATTAACAAGTGCCAAGTGAAGTGATTTGGATCGAGTGCATACGGCCCGCTCCCTCTCGTCCCTCCCTTCACAAGCCACGGCTGCGCATTCTCGGTCGCAACTCCCGTTTGATTTCATCAAATGGGTTAGCGCAATGACCGAGAGTGCGTAGCATCTGACGTAGCAGAACCAAGAGTGCAAATTGTTGGTGGACCAATCCAAATCGGTGTATGGGCATAACACCTACATCGATTTGATGTTGGGAAGCTATTTGAAATTTGCACTTCTCAATTCTGCTCTACCATCTTTCAAACGTCGGAGTTGGTTCCTTTGGTGCCTGTGTTTTGTACCATGGAAAAATTCAGGGTTGATGTGAGTAATATCCGTGGCCTAAGAACGAATCTATTCGCTGTATACGTCCACCTGTCCCTGTATAAACCAGCTATCTTGGCACTGAGTGAAACACAGGTAGGAGAGAATTCCGATTTATCGGATTTGAACCTGCCTGGATATAGCTTGGTGCCCCTTTTCTTTCTCCACCGCGGTCTCGCCCTTTATATTCGTAGTGATGTAGCTTACCAACTTCAGCTACAATACGGCCAATGTTCCAATCCGGAATTTAATTTCCTATGGCTAAAAATCCATGTCCGTAAGCATTTAATCCACTACTGTTTTATTTATAGAAGTCCAAACCTGGATAGCAATTCAACTTTCAATGAGTTTGATATGTTATCCGACTCCATCACAAGAATTGTATCCCTACATCCTCACACTGAGATTGCCATTGCGGGCGATTTCAATGTACACAATTCTAATTGGCTTCGACATTCATGCCAGACGACACCCGAAGGACGGTACGTAGAGATCTTTGCTGAGGTAAATAATCTGACCCAGCTAGTAAATGAGCCTACACGAATACCTGACATTGCAGATCATTCCCCCAACACCTTGGACCTGTTTCTCACCTCTCATCCTGACAAATACTCTGTTGCAATATTATCGCCCCTAGGTTCGTCTGACCACTGTGTCGTATCAGCTAATTTCTCGTCTTCACCCCACACAGTTAGAGAACAAATTCCTAAAAGAATAGTATGGCTATACGAGAAAGCCAACTGGAGCGGCCTTAACGACTTTTTTAGGAATTTTAACTGGTCACTATGTTTCCTCGATAGTGACGTGGATGCCGCTGCTGATATGATCACTAACATTCTTTTTCTGGGTATGAGATCCTTCATTCCTCACAGAATGAAGAGTATCAAACCCAAAGAAAATGCGTGGTATGACTCGAGCTGTAAAGAGGCCATCAGGTTGAGAGAGTTGAGTTTCCGGAATTACAAGGACAACCGTACTGAGGTAAACCGGAAACAATTTAAACGGGCCAGAAATGACTGCAATGCATTAATTAGACGTGTAAAATTCTTCCACGAACAAAAGTTGAGGCAGAAAGTGCTACAATGTCCCAAGGGTAGCAAAAACTTTTGGTCGTTCGTGAAAAACGTAAAGAATTCAGCCTCGTCTTCAATTCCCACGCTCATTTACAATGACACTCCAGCTGTCAGCTCTTTAGACAAGGCCAATCTGCTTGCTGCACATTTCGCGTGTAGCTCAACGCTACCAGATTCCACATTGTCTCCGCCTGTACTTGAGAGCGTTGATTTCACCATGGGTCAAATCCATTTTCGCACTCGTACAGTTGCAAGAGTACTAAAAGATCTCAACATACACAAATCCGCTGGCCCGGATGGTATACCCCCAATACTTCTGAAGAGGTGTTCTTCTGCGCTGGCAAAACCTCTGCGTAAGCTTTTCCATCTGTCCTACTCTTCGGGTCTCTTTCCGAGTAGATGGAAAACAGCATTTGTCCAGCCCGTCCCCAAAAAGGGCGAATCTTCGTCTCCCTCCTCCTACCGACCCATAGCACTAACGTCCCTTCTTTCCAAGGTCATGGAAACGCTGATAAACCGCCAGCTTATGAAATATCTTGAATCGCGGAAGCTTCTTAATGACCGGCGATACGGTTTTCGCAGCAACAGGTCCACTGGTGATTTGATGGCATATCTCACCGAAAAGTGGAACCAATCTTTGCACAATCAAGGCGAAAGCAAGATCGTTGCGCTTGATATTTCAAAAGCATTTGACAGAGTTTGGCATCAGGCTCTTTTGTCGAAAATGCGTGCTTATGGCATCGATAAATCTCTGCTTCTATGGATTAGAAATTACCTTTCGAACCGTTCAATTCAAGTTGTTTTGGATGGGTTCAAGTCTGATATTCACCAAATAAATGCTGGTGTCCCGCAAGGCTCTGTTTTGTCTCCGACTCTCTTTCTCATTTTTATAAATGATCTCTTATCTGTTACTTCTAATCCAATCCACTCCTTCGCTGATGACAGTACTCTCAGCTTTTCATACTCGTTCCAGGACTCACGTCCCTGCTCTTCGGCCGTAGAACTGGAACGGCAGCGTATGTCAAGCACATTGAATTCCGATCTTGACAGCATAATCGATTGGGGTAAAAATAATAGAGTAGAATTCAATGCTTCTAAAACTCAATGCTGTCTACTGTCGTTAAAGCGAACCCATAATAATCAGCCATTATCCATGAGCGGCGCTTGTGTCGACGAAACCGAAAAACTTTCCATCCTTGGTATGTGTATCAACACCAAACTTAATTGGAATGATCACATATTTGAAATCGCCAAAAACGCGGCAAAATGTCTAGGTTTCCTCAAACGATGCAAGAAATATTTCACCCCCTCTGATTTGGCTTCAATTTATAAGGCCTACATCCGCCCCAAGCTTGAGTATAACGCTCATATCTGGTCTGGTGCCCCTAAAACTTCACTGCACCTACTAGATAGGATACAACAGCGAGCGATAAAACTTATAGGAGACACTAATATCGCAAAGTCAATTGACTCGCTTGAACACCGACGTAATGTGTCTTCCTTGTCACTATTTTATCGCTATTTTAACAACCGTTGCTCAAATGAGTTAGCCAATTGCATTCCTCATCTCCATGAATTCACCCGCAATACTCGTCTTGCCAGGAATGCTCATCAGTTTACCCTTAAGCCTGCTTTCGGACGTACAGTTAAGTTCAGGGATTCGTTCTTCAGCCGCACAACACGTTTATGGAATGCTCTTCCCAGCCCTATATTTCCTACTCACTACAATCCACAGACATTTAGGACCAATGTGCACAGGTACCTCCTCTCCCTTTCTCCCTCTATACCTTCGGCCCGTGCTGTGTCTTGATCCCGGACACTTAAGGGTAGTCATAACCACTTTTGCGCGCGCAAATTATATAAAAAAAAAAAAAAAAAAAAAAAAAAATTTTTGAGAAGACGAAACGAAACGTGCAGAATTGAGTAAATGCCACCTTTTATTCCTGGTATTTTTTTTTTGGGCTGAAATATTTTGTTTTTGTATTTCTCATAGAGTGAAGTATATTTACGGTTCCTGTAATAAATGTCTTTTTTTTTATTTCTGTAGTTGTAGTTGTAGTTGTAGTTGTAGTAGGAAATAAGTGCCATTGATAGAAATTTCCCGAAACATGTATTCATTTTTGCTCGCCACTGTAGTTCTTGACCAATCAGCACAACTCCTTTTCGACAACAAATCCAATCTCTCTTTCATTTGCGAAAGCTTCATGCAAAAGCTGAAAGATATCCATCTTCATCCATCTTCAACAACGATAGCAGGAATAGGAGATGTTGTAGTTGTTGTTGTTGTGTGGAGGTGTGTAGCTAAAAGCTCAAAGGGTGAAGTTGAACTCATTATCATCGTTCAACTACAACTCCATTAAAACAATTCGCACGCAGATACGGACATTTGATTTGCCGCACATTACTCGTTTAAAGTTAGCTAAACCTTGGTTTCACACATCAGCTGCCGTTTAGTCAAGGGCCCCATTGGTGCACCCATGGCACAGCAATCTAAACTTGGGTGGATTCTCTATGGAATAGTCATCGGCGCGAGACCCACCGTTTTCGCTGCTATCTGTATTCATGCTGGAGCTCTTTATCTAAGGTGAAACATCGAGAAGCAATTGTGCGAAAAACACAACAAAAATGGGTGTTCTAACCCATTACCGCGAAGAGGATGGTCACCATTTAGGCCTGATTGTCCACTTGATAATTCTAGGACAGCGGCGGTTCGTATTCTTTTCCGAATGGAGGTACTCTTTTCCAAAGATGAACAGCTTTAAACCCAATATAAATGAAACCATTCAGTTAGGTCAAATGGAAAAAGTCTGTCATCTTCCAACGGCAGGACAACACTATCACATATTCCATTCATCAGTTACTCATCAGAGTTATGCGACGCTGGTTTATTAGCTAAGCAGATTAAACACGTGAAACCAACTTTTGAAAGGTATACATATTCAAGATGTTCTCAGATGGATTGAAGTGAGAATATCACTTGCTTTGAAATGTTACATGGCACATTTTACACCTTTGCAGCGTTCCGAGTGTCTAGATGGTCGACAAACGATGTCCACAAATAACCGGTTTCAGGTTGAATCTGCTCAAAATCAAACTAACTGTGCTATAAGATCATCATCAGTTACCAGATCTTCCGCTGTGATGGAATGATCTCTCTGCGAGGCTACGAGAGCAAGAAGCCGCATGACCACAACAACGAGTCTTCACAGCTAATTTCCTACTTTAACTTAATTTTCCTACCTTAACTTGTCCTTTGTTTCCCTTTAGAAATACAATGAATATTTGTCAGCACATTGAAACAATTCGGTAAGCACAATATTTGCCGATAATTATGGCATTGTGTTCGGCACCCTTTTTAAAGACGGGAATGATTACCGAGTTTTTCCATTCCTCGAAGATAGTTTCACTGTTCCATATAATTGTGTGTAACTCTTCTAGTAAGTTGTCTCTGGGCTTTGTTATTCTTAAGCCGTTGGATTGTTCCTTTTACTTCTCTATAGTTGGCAGTTCTATCTACTCGTAGATTTTTGCTGTGTGGATAACATCGTTTCCCAAAACCATTGCTTACAGAACACTACGGACTTGAATTTTTTCGTTCAGTGAACCAAGGTTTGTCTTTCTTTGAGAACTCTGCAATAGCCTAATTTGTTTTCCGTTGCTTCCTTTATAATACTTTTTATTGTTAGCGCAGTAGAAGCGATACTACCAGTCTTGCTTCGTCGTTAGGCAAACCAGTTATTTAGCACCTTTTTTTTACACATTCCTGTATTCCACGACTGTGAAGACTTCGCTTTTGATATTATGATGATGATTCCAATATGGAATCCATTCATCTGTATGCTTTGACATTTTGTATTTTTGTATGGTGTCTTCTCTCCATTATCTGGTGACATTCAGGTAGCTTTGTGTATTGTCTTGTGTTTAAATGTTATGGTTTTCACGATCAGATTTTTAAGCTGGCAAAAATTGTTGTCCTTAGATAATTATTGATGAAGAATGGGGACATTTTTGTCCTATTGTTGGCATGTACATCGCTTGTTTCCCTATTTTCGTCTTGAAATTTTTTAATTGTCCATCCACTGTTTCGTAACACGCACGCTTTATCTTAATTAAACAAAGGTTTTTGGCAAACAGCAGATGAACATGGGACTGCAATCTACTGAAGGCAAAAAGGATATCTTACAACACCGCTCTTTTGGCGACCCATCGATAAGTGTTAGTAGCAATGATGGTGAACAACAATCAACGTAACGATAAACGAATTAACATCATAATACACATATCGTGGACGCTGAAAGTCCGACAAAAAAATGTTGATAAATTCCTCGACTTATCCCGCAACAAGTTTATTCATTACTCTCTCATCGACGACAACGAAAGCCTCACCGGTCTGCCACAACACCTACACGAAGATATCAAGAAACTGTGCAAGCTCATAAGCACCAGTCTAGTTGACATTCAGATCAAGAAAAAAGAAGATATTGCCCCTAATTCGATATTTACGCAAAAGGACTAAATCTAGCTAACGCCAGCAGAAATCCTCTATCAAACGATTCTGCGCAACATTCCCCAGCGTACATATAATAGCGCCTCTCACAGACTTACTATTCGCACCAACTACCTCTAAATAAAAGACGGAAAGCATCAACATCATGGCCGACGTACTACCGAAAGAAATGCCTATGACGCTCACCTAATCCACGCGCTTTGCGTAAGACGTCAACCGTTACAAGGAGATCATCATCAAAGCCGCCTTTGCCACATCCTTCTTTATCTCAAGCACTTCAAGGTCAATCACATCTACCAATTCGAGTTCATATTGCAGCATATTCGCTATCTGCACACTCCTCCTGTTGAAGTTCAACCAGTCCATCATCGACTATGTGAACTCAGAGAGTGCAATTCCATTGCTCGACTGCTGGACATGATGCTCGTCGTATTCATGTCCACGCTGACTCTCAAAAAGACGCTAACAGTGCGACATGCCATGATGCAGCTATGCAACGTCAAACTACCGAAAATGCAGACTAAGAACATGAAGACCATGAGTGTTATTAATGCCAACGGACGCCATGCGAGAATAATCTCAAGTCGCGACCGTGGGATTTCCAGGCAGAACAATGAACACTCCAAGCGGTATCCAGACGCGATACAGAAGTGCGGAACCGGCACGATACAATACCGCCATGGGCAACGAAACGGGAGGGATCAGTCCCGGTAGCTCCGTGGTTGTTTGTGATAACGACCCAAGCACAGTCGGGCACAGTCAGTATAATAAAGGTAAGGGAAGGCATTCTCGAATGACGAGACTCTCTTGCCGGCCGACTTTGCCTTCTTCGATCACAGCTGCTACAAAATCGAGCTGACGGACAACTTCAAAGCCAACTACACGCTGTGGTACGCTACAGTACGAGGTTTACAACACTCAGATCAGTTGGGGTGCTTTTTAATCATCGATGGGAATCAAGCTAAGCTCATTGCATTCACATGCAAGACTCTTTCAATCCTAGGTTGTAATAGCTCATAGTACACAACACCCTTTTTGCCCCACCAGATACACAGCATGACTTTCAAACTCAAATTTTGCTTTGGTGTTGATGTTAAGGTCGATGATAACGGTTCATCACGCTCAGCGTAATATTTTTTCTTCTTGGGATTATCATAGAATATCCATCCGAAGCTACGAAACATAAACCCGCATTTTTGACGATCGGAAGAACTGCGTTTACCTTTGGAGCTCTGCAACTGGAATAACCGGATACATTGATAATTTGGTCAAGAGATTAGCTGCCGAATGGCTAGCAAAGCCCATACCAGTCGTTGCTAGAACGGGAGAAAAGTTCTATTGGATGACAAAAAACAGGAAGAACGACCAGTGGTTGTACATAGGTATGTGTTGGCATTACATCAAGCTTCCCAATTCGTGGGACAGTCATTCTTCAAAGATAGGAGTTGTAACGAGCTTTCTGGGCCGTGGTATTCTCCCCGGGTACAGGTCAGCGCAGCGACTAACTACTCTGTTCTACTGGATTATGATCCAGTAGTATCTCGGAGCACTTGTCCGTAGTGACGCCTTAGTCGTCCTATCGACAGTAATTTCGTACTGGGTAAGAACACGAGTCTGGCCCGAGCGTGAGGCCCTAACTTGCGCTAACTTGGGCTTGAGCTATCGAGTTCGATTATACCGCTTTACTAGCCTCTTCCGGGTTAAAACCCAAATCGGAGTGCTGGCCACGCGGTATTTATCTAGAGATTAGATCCTGGTAATACCTGATTAATCTTGTGTTGGTTAAAACCCGAGTTGGAATATTAATTCCCCTGTTACAAATCTCTATTCAACGTCGAGCGACAACTTCAGCTATTGTAGGCCATGCTACTTGCTCTTCGCTAATAAGCGACGCAGTGTGATGTGACCTTAAGATCAACACTATTTTGGGTGCTTTGGCAAGACCCATAGTATACATGCCTTTCCGCAGTAGAACTGACAATGCTTTGTCGAACCTTTCCTGCACCGACTTACGCATTGAATCAAAATAGAGACCAACATAAATAAACAAAAATCCTTGCGGGTTACCCCCCAAAATTCTCAGAAGACTGAGAACAAAAATGCTTCCCAGGCAACGACACCGGACCCAGCAAAGCACATGAGAGCTAGCACGACGACGTGCTGCTTTTCAAGTCCTTAGCCGGCTAGAAAAAAAATGAGAAGGACGCAGCTTCGTACCAATGGGCGTGAGAAACAATAGAAGAGCGGAAAAGTCGACCTAGAAAGGGACCTTCCGCATCCGCTACAGCTAAAAAAGTGGATAGGACAACAAAAAGGCCTCGATCTCACATTAAAACTCCAACCACTTCAAAGAGGCATAAGAGCGCTCACTCTCAAGGATGTGGAGAGGGATAATCTAGCTGTAGTGATCGTAGATCGGAGCCATGAGGAGGGCCACATCACTTATGAGCACTGGAAAATCCTTGAAGTCCATGTGCAAATAGCCCGGAAGAGTAACTTCCTGTTTTCACTTTATAAGGGCCACCGTCACCGCGGCGGACAATTCATGGAAAGATGCCAAGCCGGAGGATGTGAGGACGAGATCCGGCTCGGCGACCCACAAGATATTTTGCTTCTGTTGTAGAGGCAAAATCCCGATCTTCCGACTACCAACTGGAAGGTCATTAAGACGGAGATTGAAAAGGACTCGGACAGGACAGTTACCCTGTTGTTGAACAGAGACTTCCTCCCTCCATTAAAGGATATGGTCTTAAAACCATCAGGTTAAAGGTATACGAACAGGACGACAGGCAGGCAATGGCCATGATTCCCACCACCTCAGCCTCCTTCAGAACTCGGCAGAAATCCGATACTCTATCCTCTGATTCAGAAGATATGGATGCTACTGTGAAAGAGGCATCTTGCTTAGGCGATAGTTCCAATGCTACGCGTAGCCCAGATGAACCACCAACAGAGTAAGGTTGCTTCTGCCAACCCTGCAGAAAGTTGAGACGACATAGTCCTTATCCCGGAGCCATGGAATAGCAATAATCGCATTGCCTGATTAAGGACAAAGCAATACAAACTGCTACACGCTAACTGCGAGGATACCCTTAGAACCTGCATTTTTGCAAAATCCCATATTAATATACATCTTTTAAGTAATTACAGCACCTGTGACCTCACTTCTGCCAGAGTAGAATATTCCGCGGGTAAGACTTATGGATCTCCGCAATCGCGCTCTACTCCTCTGTGCTTTTACTTAGTATGGTATGGTATGTTCTATCTATCAAAAAATTATCAATTGGGTTGTACGTTACTACGTCCGGTGATATCCATGTAACCTTGTCTTATATTTTTTGTTTGAATGTTGTAGTTTTCACAATCATATTTCTTGAGGCTGTGAAACTTATTGTCCTAAGACCATTATCGTTTGATGAGACATGGATACTCTCTTCTTCTATTGTTGGCTTCTTTTCCTGTTTTCGTCCCCGAGTACGATGTTCATGTCGACGGCTGAGAAATTGTCAAATATTTCATCCATTGTTTCGTAAACGCGTCTTTTATCTCTTTATTCTTATCTTCTGTAGAACAGTGTACGATCAAAAGTACATATGTAGCTATAGCGGAAACCCCGGATTTTGACTATCGACTTTCGGTCAAATACAATTTTGTTGCTGATGAAAAATTGACAATCGAAAAATTGACGACGAACGTTGTGGCTCTTCATAGTCGCCTCTTCAACTTTTGGTGGCCAAATTTGAGACAACCGGTTCGGTAGTCAATCAGCCAACATTCATAAGTCAAAGGAACGCAAGATCGGCTGAGAATATCGCCGCGGGCCATGAAAGTGTACAACAGAACCTGTGGCAGTCGATTCTTCGCCGTGCACAAAAGCTCGGTTTTTCACAGACTTTAACTTGTCGAATTTTGCGCCGGGGCTTGGTCCTACACCCGTACAAGTTCTGACAAACTGACCCAGGAGCTCAAAGTTCATGACCATAAACAACGCCGTTTTTTCGATGACTGTGTTTCAAAGCATTTAGAACAGGACCCCAATTTTGGCCGCAAGGCGCATTTTTGGATGAATGATTAACAAGCAAAATTGCGTCATTGGTCCGTAATTTTTCGAAAACGAGGTTGGTGAGGCAGTCACCGTCCACGGCAAGAGCTATAGAATTATGATAACCAACTTCTTTCGCTACGTGCCACACAGCGGACGCCATGATTGATATTCTGCTTAAACGATTTGCGGATAAGGTTATCTCTGCGATTTCGCCCCGCTATACTTTTTCTTGTACATAAGTATATGTAGTTTCCTAAGGTCGCGAGTCTATGCAAATAAACCACAATCGACTGATGAGCTTAAGATGACACAGGTCATCGCTCAAATTCAGTCGGATCTATGCGGAAGAGTCATTAAAAATTAGAGCCCTCGGATCCGTTCCACCTTAAGAAGCCGAGGCGGATATTTAAACAATGTCTTTCAAATAACATAAAAAAATGTTAATATGTACTTAACACACAGCTTGTTTTTTTCCATTTCAACGTCTATCCGCCCTTATAGAAAAACCTTTTACCTTATGAAACTTATGTTTTGTTCGGAGGTCAGAGAAGCCATCGTTCATTTTCCCCTTCTGTTGGGGTATAAACGAACATCAAACGTATGTTTCCGAGTTTAGCTTTAATGAGTTAATATTATTATGATACGTTCGCTCACATGCGTTCGGAAGCCGTAGCCATTTTGTCTGAGATTATTTGTTCTCTCTGTTGTAATTTCCGTTTTGAAAGTTTTTCATCCACTTTTTACCCTGAACATCCCCCCATACTTCTTGGAGTGGATCGATCTAGAGTTTCTTCTAATTATCTAGCCGCAGCCAGTCTGTTAAAGGGCCTAACATTACAGATACAGAACCAAAATGATAGACCTATGATATGGACGACATTGTGTTACCAAATAAATCTACGAAATTAGTTGTTCTTTCTATAAAAATACTTCTAAAAACTTGCGATTTTAATGGAAAATATAAAAATAAGTAATTATTGCATTAAAAGAATTCAGCGCCGTGGCGCAGTGGGTAATGTGTCGGCCGCTGACGCAAGATGAGCGAGTTCGGATCCCGATAACATCAACGCCATCAAATTATTATTTCGCGGCGTCCCTCCACGGCGGGGTACTGGCAAAACACCCCGCTGTACACTTGCCTTGAAAAAGCTTCTCGGCTCTCGCCGTTCGGAATCGGCATTAAGCTTTAGGGTTCCGTTCACTTGTGTGAAAAAACAAATCGCACACAACATAAGTGAATAAAAAGAAGCTTGGCTAACGTCATCTAAGGTGTCTGTCTGGCAGTACAATGTTCCAGTGTGTCTGAGTGCTCCAACAGATAGCAGAAGCCTCCACACAAAGAAAAAAAAGGAATGTCGATCAGAATTTAAATTACTCGTATGTGCGATAATTTTGAGTCCCATCGTTCGGTGCTCAAAAAACTTAGGTTCCTTTTTGATTAGACATTTATGATATAGGTAAGTTTAAGACTGAGCTACGAAAACTTGGTCTTATATGCAAAGAAATTAAAATGATAACGAAAAAGTATGAACAGTACACTGACACACTTTATCTAGTTTTCCTTGAATCCGGCACTATCAATTTAAGTACATTCGTTCTATCTTCCGCGCCTAAGTAAAGTGGTGTTATCAAAGTAAACAAAATGGTAAATTGACACAGTATCGGAACTGTGTAGGTCTGGTCAAGACAAGAAAAAAATCGTACGGGAGGGGGGGGTCTATTTCCCCTCATTTAGCCGGGAGGGGCAATTTTCTAAAAAATTTATTTGGAAAAAAAATTAATTAAAAATCAACAGTGACATCCATAAGGCCGTGATATACCTTTTTGTAAAGCCAGAAACCTCTTCTTTCATCCTGATTTTAAACGAAGCTTGACCTCTTTTTTATTAGTTTTAAAAAATTTTAAAAAACTATAAGACATTTTTGCATCCGGTTTTCGGGTTTTAACTAAAAACTAATAAGAGCATTGAATTTTTGAAAAAAAATATTACTTAATTACATACAATTTTGAAAAAAAATAGTTCGAAAGTTTTTTTTTTTTAATTTTTTTTTCAAAATTTTTAGTTTGAAAATTAATTTCTCAAAAACTACTCCTTGAGACAGCTTCATTTAAATTCAGTATGAAAGAAGAGGTTTCTGGCTTTACAAGAAGGTATATCGTGGCATTGTGGATGTAACTGTTGATTTTTAATAATTTTTTTTCCAAATTAAGTCAATTTTTTAGAAAATTGCCCCTCCTGGCTAAACGGGGGGGATTAGACCCCCCTCTCCGATACGATTTTTTTCTTGTCTAGACCAGACCTACACGCTCTAGCTTTTTGGCACACTGCTCGTGGGGCACCCTGTATAGTACATCAATGTAAGAAAATGGGTTTCGCGGGAAAAGACGACGAAAGTCAGTGGTCTCATTCTGGCTTCTGATGTCAGTAGAGTTCGATACATTGAAATGAGAAGGAAACCTATCTCTAAAACGATGCTATTAACAATAAACAACAGCAATGTTATTCACAATAATAGTAATAACAATATGCAACTAATGTCAATGCAAGAATTTCCGTCTCTACCAACATGCAATGGTACGCTTGAAGTAGAAAAAGAAACCGAAAGCTCTCGTCCGAGAGCTTGGACTCACACACCATCTGTTACACCAACTGCGGCCAAAACTGTGGGCAACGACGAACTTTTCTCAATGGATGAATTGAATTCGCTTTTAGTGAGGTACATACCGTCGATCAAAAATTGGTTGGATGTCACTCAAAACTGATAGAATGTGAATGATGGTTTGTCGATCGAAATGTGATGAAACTCCCAAACCGTTACTGATAGACTATTCAATAAGGCTGTTCTGGACTATTCCGGACAGAAAAGCACACGTTTTGCTGTTCGATGAGAAAAATGTCTGTCCGAAAGTGTTCTGTTTTGTGTTCAGTGAGGGTGTTCTGGAAACTTCAGAACACGATTTTCTGCACCTACTCTTGAGTCAGAACAGCAGTTGTCATTGGAAAAACGCACAATTCTCGCTAAAACATTCATATCATCACTGGATTATGTTGTTGACGAATCACTAATCACATTCACTATCACTATCAGAGCCTACCACAACTCCTCCAAAGCAATTTTATTTGAATTCATTTTAGTTTATTATTTACGAAGGTGGTCCGATAAGTACCTAGCCTCACCGCCAGATGGCGCCAATATCGCAAGAGCAACTTACTATCGTGTAGTAGTAGGCGGCGACTGTCGTACAGTCGGATCTGACTCGTAGTTTTGTTTTGACCACGTGTGGAAGGGGTGTCCGCGGATTTTAGAAAAATGGAAAAGAGCAATATCGGTCGGTGATTCGATTCTTGTTTTTGGAAGGGGAAATCGCTCAGCGAAATCAAAGAGCGTTTGGATGCTGTGTACGGTGACTATTCTCCTTCGATGGCGACCATCAAAAATTGGTTTAACGAGTTTCAACGTCGTCGCACGTCGGTTTTTGATGAGTCACCTCCAGATGCCCCGAAAACGGCTACAACGGAGGATAACGTGACAAAAATCCACGATCTCGTATTGGCAGACAGCCGATTGAAGGTGCGCGAGATAGCTGAGACAGTAGGCATTTCAAAAGATCGCGTGTGTCATATCCTGCATGAGAAAGCTGTCGGCGCGATGGGTTCCGCGTTTGCTCACTCCGGACAACAAGCGCAACCGTGAGACCACTTCAGAGCAGTGTTTGACGCTGTTTAAGCGCAATCCGAACGAGTTTCTGCGGCGTTTGGTAACAGTCGACGAAACATGGTACACACCAGAGACCAGTCGAAACAGTGGACTTCACCCGGCGAACGTGCTCCGAAGAAGGCGAAGACTGTCTCATCGGCCAGAAAGGCGATGGCCACGGTTTTCTGGAATTCACAAGATGTGATCCACATCGCCTACCTGGAGAAGGGCAAATCGGTCACAGGGCTGTCCTATGCCAAATTATTGGGCCGATTCGACGCCGAATTGAAGAAAAAACGGGCCCACTTGGCGAAGAAAAAAGTGCTCTTCCACCAAGATAACGCACCGGCTCACACCTCCGCCCTCGCCACGGCCAAATTGGTCGAATTGGGCTACGAACTGCTGACCCATTCACCGTATTCTCCAGATTTGGCCCCGTGCGACTTCTTTTTGTTTCCAAACTTGAAAAAGCCACTCGCCGGGTAGAAATTTCAGTCGAATGAGGAGGTCATCGCCGCCACGGAGGCCTACTTTGCAGACCTCGAGAAAAAGTAATTTTCAGACGGGTTAAAGAAGTTGGAGCATCGCTGGGTCAAGTGTATCGAGCTAAAAGGAGACTATATTGAAAAATAAATCGCCATTTCTCCAAAATGTTTGTTTTTCTTTTGTAGGCTAAGTACTTATTGGACCACCCTCGTAATTCTAAAACGTGTTTAATATTGTACAATATGACAAATAAGACGTTTTTCGTTTTTTGATAACTGACATATGGCTGTACTTTTCTGTTCTAACTTGATCTGGCCGTTTTCACGAATATGTGCTGTCCTATCCTGTTCTGTTCTGGTTTTTTCCCCATTGAACTCAACTTGAGTGACGATCAGCTGCCATATTGGTTTTTGATCGATAGTGTGTACTTATGTCATTCAAGCGTTGAACATGGATGAGACCAGACAGTTTATGTTTTTTGATATGAGAATATAATAAATTCGTTCATAAATTTTTTTGTTAAATTAATTGATAATTTAAAAAAAGGGATGCCAACATTTGGTTCCAATAAAAGTGGGTGTTGAATTATTTGCACTCGTGTGCAAATAATTGGTTCTATAGAACTGCAAATATTGGCACTGCCTATAAATATACTTTCAGGGCTGTCAATAATTATAGAATCAAATCGTTACTTTTCAGAGATTGAAAAAGTGCCGAAAACAAGAAAGACTTATCAAGAAAAGGATGTTCAAGAAGCTCTACTGACCATAAAAAACTTTACAAAAGATTTAACTGAAGAGGAAGAATCGACTATTTTTGAATGGCTAAAAGTTTTGCAAGAGAAAGGATTTCCCAAAAGAAAAGAAGATGTCCTTTTTTCTGTCCGGGAATTTCTAAAGCAAAGTACCCATTCGGTAGCGAGGCAATACCAGGAAAAGGATGGTTTCGATCTTTTTTGAAGCGTCATACTTCTTTGATTTTTGAGCAGTTGATCCAGTTTCATCAGCAAGCGCAAATGTAGCGGTAACAGATATTTTTGGCTGGTTTGACTCTCCTGTATGGAGTCATTCATTATTTGATCAAAAACGATTTTTTCTCAATCCTTCAAGATGCAAGAAGAGTGCTTAACGGGGATGAAACAAACTTTTTATTGTGCCCTAAAACTTAATCCGTTTTAGCTGCAAAAGGATCGAGAAACATTTATGAAGTCGATAAAACCCAAGCGAAATCGAATTTAACATTTAACGCATTAGGATCAATGTGTCCCCCAATGATCATCTATCCTTTTAAGAGATTGAAGGATTAAGTGGAAAAAAATTGGATGACAAATCAAACATTTTACGAATATATTTTAAAGGAGTTTTATCATTTTTTGACCCGAGAAAAAATAAAATTACCAATAATATTATTCGTTGATGTGTGCTATACATCTTACACTCCAAGTGAGCCAGCTTTGTGTTAAACTTGGAATCATCCTGATAGCCCTTTATCCCAACTCTACCCGAATTTTGCAACCAGCAGGTGCTGCGGCTTTTAAATCCCTTAAAAACGCTTGGAAAAATGGAGTTGCAGATTGGCGTCGAAAAAATTCAGGAGTAAATCTTACGAAAGAGATATTTGCTTCTCATTTGAAAGAAGTTGTAGACAAGAGTATTTCTCGATCCACTATTATTAATGGTTTTAAGTCTTGTGGACCGTTTCCTTGGGACAAAAGCTCATTAATTTTTCCAAATGTCAGGGAAGATCCAAATACAGCTATGCTACCGAACTTCAATATTTACAGGACCAAAACGATGCATTTAAAAGTTTTTGCAATATAATTGGACAACAGAAAATAGAAGAGCTGAAAAATTTCAGTTTGGATTGCGAAAATAACGATGACTTAGCATAGATGCATAAACTATACAATTTTTATAAGGCGAATGAATTTAAGCGAGTTGGAGAAAGAAAAACATTTGCAAACAGTGCTACGCAAACTGACCCCAAAATTTGGATGCAACCGATTTGATAAACATAAGTGCAATTCGATTTTTTGTATGCTGGAGACGAAATTGAAGTTTTAAATACCAAAAGATGCACAAATAAAATCAACGGATAATGTCCCTGTCCTTAGCGTGACCAATTTATTAAATTGGCCTGAAACACCCCTACTAAAGGTATCAAACCTCAAAAACAAAATACAAGCTTTGTTATCACTAACTCTACACGGAAGGAAAGCAAGACCTTGAAAAACAAAAAGGAGAAAAAAAAGGTGAATGACTTGAAAAGAAAAAAGCTAAAGACCTGCAAAAAATTAATAAAATAAAAACTAAGAAGATTCCAAAGGATCCGAGAAAAATTAAAATCGCAAAAAAACTTCCTCCTCCAAAACTTATTTTGCTCACAAAAACCTCCAGTGCATTGGCTTCAATTGAATATTCTCCCGAAAAACAGATCTTGTCCCAAAGCTCTCCCGAAAAACAGATCTTGCTTGAAATGTACAATTAAGTCAGCCAGGAAGATGTTATTTGTCAGCCCGTACCAAAGGCTGGAAATCATATCAGAAACTGATTTTCGAATCCACTCGGAGAAATTGGAGAAAATAAAATATATAGTGGACAGATGTGCTTTCCCTGTACGAATTCTATGACCAAAACAGTTGGAACTGAAAATTGTGATATAAGATGTGCAAAATGTATTAGAGAGTATCATATAAAATGCTTAAAAATACTTAAGTACAACTGTCTTGTTGTAGAATTGTCTTTTTTATTTATTTTTTGATAACACTTATGTATTTATTGTTAACTTAATATTTATTTGTTTTTGTATTTTAATAACTTAAACCTAACTATTTTTTTCTTATTATAAATAAATTACCTATTTTATTAATAAAAATCAAAAAAAGGAAATATTGTTTTCTTTAAATTCAAGGGTGCCAACAATTATGTATATATTTTTGGGGTGTCGACAATTGTGGTCGGGTGCCAATAATTATAGTACTTGGTAAGCTTTTTTTAATAACCCATTTTTATCCCTGTTTTAATAATAAAATACAAAGTAAAAAATATTTCTAAATAAAAAAAAATGTCCGAATTTTAATTTGGCTTTTTAAAATATTCTTAGTTCTATCAATGCGAAATTTACACGCATTTGAATTTAAAATTTACTTAGGAGTGCCAACAATTGTAACCGTTACGTTACATAATTAGTTAATACTAGTTAGTTAATATTAGTTAGTTTTCCTTGTTTTTTTTCGTTTTAAATTGAATTTGGGATTTTTAGCTTTCATTTTCCTCAATCTATACGTACATACATGTAAATATTTTCTTTTTCCTTACTTTTGTTTTTTAAACAATGGTTCAGTAGGAAAATATAAATGCTACATAACATTATCTCTGTAAATTGAACTATGTAAATTGTGCGAAAACACATTTGTAATATCATCAACGAAATAAAATATCTATTTATCTATCTACTTGATAGATAGCTTATCTGTGGGCAGGTCATGTGGACGAACTACATACTTATATTAACATCAATCCTAAAATTACCCATCGTAACAAACGTTACCCTTGACTTGAATAACTTATTCATAAAACAACAGGTGATACCGTCACCAATTATCATTATATTACGCAGATACTACCTATTTTTAAGTAACAACCTTCAAGACATTTACACTTTGTCTGAGTTGTCATATTAAATATTGAAACAACGATACTGATAAAGCCTTCAAACATTGAAGATAAGTAACACGAAGTGTAAGTACATTGGGCTACTAACATCATATCGCGAGCATCACCAGTGTTGCTATGTCTGTAATATTTTGGGCTAAATCATCGAAATTATACTGGGAGCTGGAATTGAAATAGGTAGGAGTTGGATTATTTTACCAGGTAATGCATTCATTATTTATTATTTTCGCCTAATATCTTCCGTAAATCAGTTATCATTAGGCGACTGTTTGAGTGTCATTGGTTAGGGCATGACTAAAATCACTTCCTATTTTATCGACTATATCTAACACTGTTCAATACTTTACAAAGCAGGTTTATTCTTTCGATGATCGAATACAAGCCCAAACGCCGAAAATCATGAGATAAGCTCATCCAACCACCAATATCAACCACGAAGCCAAATATCCATGGATCCAACCGCATACTCTGCATTTGGTGATTTAGTATGAACTATTCAAATCGGCACAAATCGGTATTAACTCAAAATTCATCTACCGTCATTCTCCAGACATTGTTCCGTCCGATCATCACTTGTTCCGATCGGTGACAACACCCTGTCCGTATAGTTACAAATCGGTCAATTCATGGATTGTATTTAAAGACGAGGCTATTTGTATCATGCCCGAAAAATGCGAACAAGCAGCTGATAGCTTTGAATAATATTCATTTTAATTAATTTTTTTTTTAATAAAGAAACGCTATGAATTAATTTCAGCTAGTTTTTGAACATGAACGATAATGGTAAAAAAATACGTTTCAAATGTAAGGCGGGAAGAGTTTTCAAAAAATATCAAATCAAAGAGCGATTTAGACAATGAGACAAAACTGTCCAAAATCTGCGATTCAGTTTCTAAATCACGAGATTTAGGAAATAGCGATTAACGAAATTGAAACGACACTTGCGCGATAAATCAATAAGGAGCTAAACCTGTATTTGAACTAATATCTAACAACCTTTCACCATTTCTTTTTTATTTGCACCTATACGATTTTCTTATTTAAGCATTTAAGATATTTACTTGGCATAAAAAATACTATATGGCAACACTGATAATGACTTTACATAAAATAAAATCAGAAAGATCTGCGTATAAAGCTTTACTACAATACTTTCTATCTGATCGCAGAACAGCACTCTGCGTCGATAAGCAGTCCAGTTAGTGACTGGGTATCCAATAGTCGTTGAAGTGCTGTTATCAACATTTTCGTCTGTCACAATGTCTGTCACTTCAAATGAGGCTTTAGAAAGGTACTATAATGTTGTACTCGATCTTGTAAAGAAAGCCGGAGTGATCTTTCTCAAAGGTTTCAACGAGGTCAAGACCGACTACAAGGTGAAATCACTCTTTTTCGATTTGGTCACTGTTTACGACAAACAAATCGAAGATCTACTTATCAGTGGCTTGAGGAATGAATTCCCCGAATGCAAATTCATAGGCGAGGAGGAAGCGGCAGCATCTAAAAAGGAAGCAGTATTGACCGATGATCCGACATGGATTATCGACCCCATTGATGGAACGACGAATTTCATACAAAAGATTCCAGATTGCTGTATCTCGATTGGCCTGGCCGTAAACAAGGAACTTGTTATTGGGATTGTTTACAAACCGGCGGCAAATGAATTGTTTTCCGCTCGTAAGGGGCACGGTGCCTTTTTGAATGGACAGCAGATATGGGCAAGCAAACGAACAGAGGTGAGTGTAGTGCTCAATTTATTCTCTTTACATATATAATTTTTATATGCAAGTGGAAAAAAAGCTTTCATTAGGAAAGCGCTTTTGACTGTGCTTATCAAGTTAAAAACCAAGGCAAATTAAATAAGCGCATACACAGTAAAACATCTTTTGAGTCTTTTTTATCTGCTCATCCGCTAGAAAATTATTTTTTACAAGCTGAGTAAAAGCTAGGAAAAAGATGTACATATAGTCAATGGTTCTTTAGTCGAAGAACCTGATATTTTTGCAAGTAATTTCGGTCAAAAACTCAGTTAGAAACATTTGCGTAACAACAGCATACAATACATATATTAATGCGCTCGGCAGTAAGGGGTTCTAATGTACGATGTTTGATCAAAAAATAGGGGGGCTTTATTTTCCTTGGGAAATATTTATTCATTCACCTATATCTACTTTGTCCCCTTCAAAGTAATCTTCCTTGGCGTGCCAATCCATGAAGCGCTTCTGATATGCGACTTTTGGTGCAGGTAACCCTCCTACAACAATGCGGACATTTTCATACAACGCTACATACAACTCGTACAACGCGATTTTTTTTTTTAGGATTTATGTCGTTATTTTGGGCTTATTTAAAAAAAGGTTTATCACCGCGGTTCTAACATCACACGATCGAGTATGTAACTGGCGAATCATGCTGCTTTCATTTGATGTAGTAATTCTTATGTTAGTTTGTTGTCGCCTTTGTAAGTAAGAGCATCAAACAAAAAACACGTGTCAGAAAAAAGCAAAAAAAAAAATTCAAATTTAATTTATGAAAATCAAAGTGAAAAACTAAATTTCTTTTAAATCCTATTTATATGTATGTACACATATGTAGATAAAAGCTGAAAGCAATTTGTAGCTTTAGCCCTAAAAATGCCTAAAGGCACGCCGTTAAAACGAAAATTTATATCCATTGAATCAAAAATACAAATTTTGGATGGTCTTCAAAATCAAGAGAGGATAATTAATGTTACTAAACATTTTAACTTAAATGAGTCAACAATAAGAACTATTAAATAAAACGATAGAAGCAGATTTAGTGGCAACGACAAATGAATCGGTTGGAGATATGTATCTCTAATGATCTTTCCGATGTGGAAAATAAAAACTTTTCCCTAGAAAGTATCGAGAAAGTTTTAAATATGGCAAAGCAGTTAAAAGAATACATTGTAGAGAACGATCCTATAAGGGATAGAGCAGATATATTTAAACGAAATCTTCAAAATAACTTATCTCCTATCAAGAAATGTATAAAGATTTACGAAATAAGAGCAAACAAACTTCATTAAAAGATTTTTTCAAACCAATAATCGTCGAGAGGATGCCCGAATGTGATAGTAGATTAAGCTTAGATTTTGAACTAGTACGAACAAAACGTTGGAGACAAATCATAGTAATTGATGAGGAGGAGTAGAAAGTTATGGTTCTATTGCCTGTATAGCCTTTAGCTCTTCCAATGATTCTATCTGTATATCTTCAATGATGGCAAATCTCCGTTCTTTCTTTTAAGTTCTGGAAAAAGAATCTGAGGTGCATTATCATGATGCAGGAGCTAAAATACATATGTATGTAGCTTCCCAAAAATCTAGTGGTTTTCTTTTTATTTCACCGCGAAATATAATTTTGATGACATGACTGTTGCAGCTATGACACCGTTCATAGACGACAGAGCCAATAAACAACTGCTGTTTCAGAAAATCGTCATTTTCATTTTCAATCTTATCTTCTTCGTATGAATCACCTTAGAAATTGGATTCCTATCTACAATATAGAAAATTGGATGAACTTAAGGAAAGTCTACATTGGTTAAGTTTGCCTCCGTTTTTTCGGCGATATACATATGTACATACATATGTATAATAGTTACCCAAGTGTCATTAGTTGCAGCTAAACTCAAGCTATGCCACCTACATATGTACTTATGCCCACCAATTCGTTGATTCTGAGCATGGAGCCATCCAATAAGGAATGTTTTACCAAAAGACGCCCCCACCTTTGAATGATGAGGACTTGTGAGTGAAAAGGAGAATTTGAGCAAGTTATCCCACCGCCCAATGTACTCGTATCACTGCATCGCTCATACACTCATCGACTACACCCAATCGCCGGATTGATTGAAAAATTCTAAATAGAATATACATACATATGTAGTAGGTCACAGTAGGCGAAAGATCGATCAACGTTCTTAACAACCCACTTCGGATTTGGTTCAAAATTAGTAGAATTACCTATTTAATGGAATTGTACCAATCATAAGGCAAAAAAGTTTTTTTCAGAATTCGATGTGCGTGTAAAAAAAATTGAAAAATTCCAAAAAAAATTATAGCTTGGGATATGCTCGTCAGAATCTAGTAAAATATACCTTTTTGAATTTAAGAAACATGGAAGAAACACACCCATGACAGGGAGACTTGGCGAAGGGTTGTTAACGAGGCTCTGAACTTCCGAGTTTCAAATGGCCGATTAATAACTGAAAATATTTTAATGGACATATGTAGGTATTTCCTAAACGGTCTTGGTAAAGTAACTCTGGCGGCCAGGCTTTTTACTGCACAGCCACTTCTATCGCATGTATTCCAAACTTCTGTTCAATCAATGTTGGGTTAAAAAAATATTTTTGTTATTCTACTGCACAGGAGATTCATCGGTAAAATTAATATTTTTTTTTTAATTCTAAGAGACGGCGCTGAAATAACTGTACAGCGACAGTGTCATGTAACAGTCGATGATTACAACAAAACTTTCATTTTTAAATTCATTCATTTGGTTCCGGTAATATATGTTCATACACGATCAATAAAATAGGTTTATAACTAACAAGAGCTACTTTTTCCTCAAAATTATATTTGCTCAATTATTTATAGGAAAAAGTCAAATCAAAAATAATTATTACAATAAATTTGAGACGTTTTCGGAAGTGCATTCTAATAAACTCCTTATCGATCGGTCAATAGAATAGGTATAGATTGAAAGAAAATTGCTAACAGAAACTAAATATTTGTCTTTAAGCTGGGCCTTTCTTTTACTCATTTAGTAATGAGTCGACGCTCCTTTGTTTACGGTCATCTCAAAAATTCTATTTGGCATGGAACATAAAGCTTTTTTTTAAATAATTTAAAGAAATGTTTGTCCAAGCTTGTTTTATTGCTGTGGTTAGTGATGCTTTATTTTCGAATTGTTGCCCTGACTTGTATACTTGAGCCATCACCATACATTTTCAATAATATTAAGATCTTGTGAGTAGGGAATTCATTCTAACAATTCAACGTTTTGTTGATTTATCCAGGTTTTCGCGACCCTGGCGGTGTGGAATTGGGGCGATATCCCGTTGAAGGGGTCGGAAAATCTCATTAAACTCTGGGATAGCCCTTTCGAGAATGTTTTTTGTATGAATTTGCCATCATTCGTGATGATGGAAACTCCAGCTTAATCGTTCGGAAATACAATATTGCTCCTCAAACAATAACACCACCCTCACGGCTATGATGACACTCCACAAATAATTTATCTTTTCTCAGTTCATGGTAACTGGTCGCGATAATACCAAGTGCTGTACTTTTCATTGAAATATATTGTTGTAGATAAAAAAACATAACTAAAACAATGTAAGATCAAAAAGAAAAACTACATGTATTGTAACATCAGATGTTGGACCATTATCAATCACACCATTGTATTTACCATCAGTTCGATGGGTTCGACACTTGCAAGTTAAATTAAATAGCGTGCAGATTACGTTGAACCCAGCGGCTGACCCGAAGCAACATTCCCACACAGCAATTCCGGGAAACATACCGGATGTCTCTTCGCAGCCAATACCGCGAATTAGGCCGGATACATCGCCACCGCTGATACTTAGAAATCGACCAGCGAATGACCCCTTGCCTGTGTCAGCGTCTGACACCGCCAGAGTCAGCAATTCGCCGCTGCACTGGCGAAGCAACGGAGAATACAAATGTAAAATATATCAGTCAGTCAATAAAGAGCATTCAATAGAGCAACTTTTGTTTCTTTTTAAAAAGACAAACCGCGCGACCCGCGATTTAACTTGCACGCGATAAATAAAATTTGTTACGTGAATCTTGAGTTTCATTTCTTTTGACCCGTCTATTCAGTTTTCTTCCGGTCAAAATCGTTTATATTTTCACTTCGACTCTTTGTGTACTTTCTCATTAATCGATTCGTAAACAGTAATAAAAATTAAAACCATCTGGTCCATCGAGGTTAATTTTTTTTTTAATATGAGAAAACCTCAAGCTGCCACTCCTTTTTCCATGTCACGTGGTGCGGAATTCGAGTCGGTTTCCTATTCTTTGCTGGTTAAGTGGGGGCTTCTTCTTTAGTTACATGTGCTTGATGTTCCGCCACTTCTAATCCCTCTCTTAACTGTTGAAATGCTTGCTGTTGTTCGAGATGCACCCCTTATTTGAGGCAAGAAAAAAACAGCACTTAAATTTTGTTCAGCGTATAACTGGATTTTTATTTTTTTGGGTTGATTTAGATTTGTATTATTCCTGATAATAGTATTTCTTATATTTGCATTACATTTTGTTGAAGTTACACGCACTGATCTTTCAAATTCTGAATCAAAACTAGCTTTGAAGTAGGTGAACCTATAGGGAACCGATAGGGAAAGCTCTATTTTTGAATGCATGCTATAGATAAGAAAAAATGTTTAGCACACGATCATGTTCATTAGTCCAGTGGGATCTGTGCACTACATCTTGCTTAACAAAATCGTAATTTATATACTAAAAACGTGACGAATTAAGACTCCAAACCTTTTCCAAAAAATCAGGATAAAATCACCAGAATTTTCAATCCTCACTTCCAATTGTGGGTCCACTGATAATGAATTACATCTTCTATGAAGTAATTAATAAAAACTGTGTAAATATTCTTCTTAATGTAGAATAGTTTGGGTAATTTAGGTATTTGCCTAAATAGCAGTTTATATTACAGTGGTTGCATATTATCGAAACTAAGGTTCTGATGTCATTGAGATGCTTATCTTCGTTTTTTGTCAGTCTTGATATATTGCAACCGACCATCAACAACAACATAAAAGAAAAACTAAACGATATGCGATGTGCCCTTTCTGTATACAATGTATTAGCAAATTAAAAAGGCCTTAACTAACCACACCACAGACAGTCCCCAACAATGGTACAACAACAAGTAGCACAAATCGCTTACATGATGAATGTACTTACCATGTTAATAACAAAACTTTGTAATTAGGAATGGATGCTGGCTAAGAATTATTATTTGGAACGCTAACGGACTTCAGCAAACGAACTGAAACTATTTACCTTTCGGACGACGTCTTGGTGCGACATCGGTCTACTAAAGACGTCGATCATTGGACCTGATCTGTACGCAATTGAATGGTGAGAAGCAGAGAAGCAAAGAAGAGAAGAAAAAGGCCAGTAAGTTCAGTCCATTGTTAATATCAAATGTTTGGGTAAAAGCCACGTTAAACATTGTCACGTACTTTCTATCGGTTAACAAGTCAAAAATCATATATAACGCTGGCTTACATATGCCCAGCCAACTGAGTTTGTAATAAAGACCTTTTAACCACATGGTATAGAAAGTATTTTCCAAGTCAGTTCGACAGACATCCACGCATTGTTCTTACATTTATACCACTGGATATTCGATACAACCTTCGAAGCGACATGAAGGGTGTCATGCTCAGCTCTGAAACCGAATTGGTTATCCGGAAAGAGTTTATTGTCTTTAACACATTTCGACAGGGCTTTATGGACTACCTTCTCGAAAGCCTTGCTAATACACCGATTAGTATATGTAATAACCGTCGATTTCCGCGGATTATCTGAAGATCCGCAGTCGAAATGAACAGGGTATTCGCAGTTTCATTGATGACGGAATTATTTGCCATGAAGTCGTCATTGACCCTGGTAAAACCATTGCTAATAATCGATAGCATTCCGAAGGTGGAAGTTATGAAGTAGAAGGCTGGCATTCCTTATACACCTTACCTTACCGTATACTTTCTGAATGACAGATTCCACTATCGCCACCTTCTCCTGAATTTTTAATCAGTGACTTCAGCCTCCTGACCTCCGAATTTTGTCTGTCGGTAAACAAATTGTACTCGATTTTGAGTACTGATAGGAGTTTACTTTTCTCCCTGTGCTGCGTGTCGATTGTCACATTTCGGTACACGTCCATGATCTTTTTGGCTTGGTACCGTAATGTCCATCGTCTGATAAATTTTATCATCCATTTATTTCAGGTAACTGTCAATCTCTAAACTTTGCGTTCAATTTTGGGTGAATCGTAATCATTCACTGGCTGCAAATCACAACCACTGAGTTCAAAGTTATGATTTTTTGAAATATAGGAAAAACCTTGAGTTTTGATTTTTTCCCAACATTTGTTACATGCAATCTACAATGAATTCTGCAAAACCATTTTCCCTTATGATTCATATGACTTCAATTATTGATTTTTCTAATTTCGAGTCAAATCAAAGTTTGGTCATTCAGAGCTCCCCATATGGGCTCGGCAATTTACCATGGAATGATTCATATACGAACTATTATAGATAGTGCTTAAGATTTATTATACTTTTATTTATTTTTTCTTATATTCGCCAGATAAACCAAGCTGTTGTGGCATATGAAATTTCATTGATACATCATCCAAGGGTGCGAGACAAAAATATAAAGAGATTGACGAAACTAGCATCGAACGCAACAGGGTATCTATAGCATATGGGCATTCTGTGTACCATGAGTTAACATTTATACAAAATCTTACAGAACACGGTGTTTTGGTAGCGCTGCTCTTACTTTGTGTTACATTGCAAACGGTCGAGTGGACACTTATCATGTGGAAGATTTGCAGTCATGGGATATAGCTGCAGGGGCTGTAATCGTACGCGAAGCTGGAGGTGTCATCGTTGGTAGAGATGGTTCGGAATTTAAAATAATGAAGCCGGACTTAACTGCAGCCAGCACTCCCGAGCTACTTGAGGATGTATTGCGACTAATTAGGGAAGCCAATGCAATTACTCACTATACCATTGAATAAGTACACGCAATGATCCATGTGTTATGTGTGTGTTTTAATTTCCACACAATTCTAAATAATTGTATAACCATACCAATCTGATATATGTAGTATTGCATGCTTATCAAATAAATAATCGCAAACAATAAAAAGTTTCTAACAATATATGTACATATGCATAAATAAAAGGTCTCTCTGAAGCTTTATTCGCGAGCGTATTGAAGTCGTGATTCTTCTGATAGAGATATATGTACAAACGTTTTCAAAATTAACAAACGTGCGAGATCCCCTAACACCGAGGACAACCTCTCGTCGTCCTCGGTCAAAAAACGTAAACCGATCCCCAAAATGGTTTTGACCAAAAAGGACTCCAATTATTGGAACCGATTGCAATGTCTTGTGCCCGCGAAAAAGTGAATGTTCCACCAATTAAGTTACTCCAGAAAACTAGTGATTATGTGCATAATCTTGCGAAATCTTCAAATATCTCGGACTACTTTATAAAAAAAAAAAGTCTATTGGCATAAACAATTATGTGTAATTGCATTGACTCTTATGGTGCAATAATTGAAAAACTGAAAAGTGAAAACTGCCAATTCTTCTCTCACCATTTGAAGAGTGATAGAGCTTTCCAAGTTGTCCTTTATGGAATGGGTGAAACGGACCTAAGTCTATTAAAAGATGAACTTATTAATATTGGCCTCAAGTGCACAGATATTAAAAAAATAACTAGAAAATTAGAACATTATACAGACACTATTTACCTCATATCCCTGATAAACGGATCGATAAAACTGTACGATCTAAAAAAAAAATTACCGATCCATCTTTCACACGCAAGTGATTTGGAACTACCAACGTAAACTTAAAGATAAACTAACACAATGTTACAACTGCCAAAGTTTGGACATTTTGTGCCAACTGTGCCGGTTCAGATAAAACTACCGATCACAAATCTTTCATCTTCGAAATGTGCTAATTCTAATGGACCGCACAAATCCACCGAACCATCATGTGTTAGCCGAATAAAATTCTTGGAACTTAAAGAAAAACATAAACATAATGCTATGTCAAAATCATCTAACCGACTATATGTCCCACCAGCCGCGCTCACTGGGCATCATCAGATTCCAATCGGTTCCCTGAGAGATTTTCCTGTACTACCTCAGCGACGTCAACTGACTCCCGCCACTCCCAAGAATCAAAGAGTATTGGAAAGTGTCAATTACTCCACAATCAACAATGTTCGTGAAAACATTCCAGTAATCACTGGCAACATTAACAGTAACATTAACAGGGAGCAACATCCCCAGCAATAGCAGCAACAACAACCTGAAACGTTTAACAACAACGTTTAGCCACTAAGTTTTTGTGTCATGACCTGAAATAATACGGCAGATAGGCATTTAAATATTATTACTTGGCATAGTAGAGGTATCCGTTACTCGTGCAGGGACGGGTTAAGAATATCCCTGCAGCGATACCTATCGCTTGTCGTAAAAGGCGACTAAACAAAGGTAAACAAAACTCACATCTAGGCAATTTAGAAAACTTTAGCCTAGGGACACATATACCACCATTAAACTGCCCCACAAGTGTGCATGCAAATCAGTGGGTTGACACGACTGGAGATCACCGGTGTTGTAAGAGTAAGATCAATCAAAAAATAAAAAATCTGGAGCATGCCCGTGTCAAAAAGGAAGGGAAATCGGCGGACCCCACAAGCGGACCAGTAGGAATGCAGTTAAGTGGGAAGGTTATGGTCCTACACTTCTGACCATAACGACGCCGGGATAAAAAGGAAAAGAAGAAGTAGAGGTATCCGTAAAATCACAGAATTTATTAACTTTTTAAATACAAGAAACGTCGACGTTGCTTTAGTTACTGAAACCTGGCAAACAAGACTTCCGATTATCCACGCCCGACTTCAAATGCTATCGATTTGATAGAGTCGATAGAGCTGGTGGAGGAGTTGCAATTCCAATAAGAAGGTCAATTCAGCATTCGCTTTTACCTTCTGCGAAAACGCGGAACATAGAAAACATAGGAATTAACTTAAAATTGTTTAATCAAAGGGAAATTAAAATTTATTGTGTCTACTTTCCCGGTCGAATTACAATGGAAAAATGATGGCTTTCAAAAATGATCTCCGCAAATTGTTCTTACTCCCCTGTGAGTTTATAATCGGTGGGGACGTAAATTCTTGGCATAGGAATTGGGGTTGCTTACGAGCAAACGCCTACGGTACTATTTTGTCGGATTTATGCCTAACCATCCAAATGTCTGTGATATAAGTTAACACAGCACTCGTCGAATATGAACCATATGTCTCCCTTGGAAATGAATAAAGTGCAGATACGGCAATTATGCTGGAGGAAAACATCAATCTCCGATTACGCTACAGACAACCAGGCATCATCACACCATTCACCTGCAGCCATCCCGTACAGACAACCCGACACCACAGACTCGCATCCGCCGAATGCAACCAACCTGACACCACCCATTTGAAAAGCCACATTCTGTCACGTCCCAGATAAAATTAGATTAAGGTAGAAGTTAGGAAATTAGATTAAGAAAAATCAGTTGTAATTTGCCGTTTGAAGAAAGTGGAGGTTCTCCTCAAAATAAAGAATTTATTTTTTTAAATAAATATAAATAAACATATTTTAATTTATATCCTTCTAGTACGACCTATAATTCCAGTTCTAATCGTTATTCATCTCTGATTGACTTATTTGTGTCCAATGTACCAGGTTATCTTTCCCAACCGGTTTTCATAAACGATCTAAGCTCGGACCATAGCCCCGTGTTATGTCGGCTCCTGAAGCCTGGTTCACAAAGAGCGCAATTTGTGTTAGACCTAAAAAATGCAAATTGGAATCGTATTGGGTCTAAATTAACTTCTATATTCCGAAACATTCCAAGTAATTTAGACGACGTTACGTGCACCAACGATGTTGACTCAATTGCCTCAGATGTTGGCGAACAAATTAATTAAGCTTCCTTCATACTCATTCAAGTAAGAAACACTTGTCGAAGACACTGGCAAAGACATAGCCAGCCGTACTACCAACATCAAGTTTCCCATCTAAACAAGATGATTTCCAAACTTATTTTTGATTAAAACAACCAAAAGTGGAAAACAAAATTACATTCTCTTGACGTAAATTTGAAACCCTCTTGGAGCATTGTTATAGTGATTAAAAACAAAAACAGGCAGCATCTTTTTCTTAAGGATTCAGGCAATACATTCTGTACGGACCTTGACAAGTCAAACGCATTTGCTTCAAGTTTTCTTAAAAACCAAAATTTCAAAACACATTGCCGACAATAACTCATTTTTAAGGAACAATTTGGTTTCAGACGCAACCATAGTACGTCTCATCAAGTACTAGGGATCTGCAACCATATCATGTCATCTCCCTCAGTAGGTAAGTCAACCGGCATGATATTACTTGACATTGAAAAGGCATTAGATTCAGTTTGACCCGATGGACTTATTATCAAAATGATAAATTTCAATTTTTCTCCGCATATCTGCAAAGTAGTCCGTAGTTTCCTGTCCAATCGTTGTTTTAAAGTGTACGTTAATAATGATGTCTCTAGCATTTTCCACTTTCAATATGGTGTTCCCCAAGGCTCGGTTCTGGGGCCTGTTTTGTATAATCTGTTCATCACTGCCCAACTGTGAAGTAGCAATATTCGCAGACGACACGGCAATATTCTCGTCTCATGAACTCGCTCTCGAGATTGAGAGGAATCTAAACTATGGGTTAAGAATATTCCAAATTTATTTCAATAAATGGAAAATCAAGTTCAACGAAGATAAAGTACAAGCAATCTTTTTTACTAGAAAAAAGAAAGCCTTTTTTCTTCCTAGTGGACAGCTACAGGTGAATGGGCAAGTATAAGTATATTTATTTGGATACATAACTTACATTTAATGTTCATTTAACAAACACCCTAAAAAAATTGCAACTGCAATCAGGATGTTATATCTGTTTATTAATCGTTAGTCAAAACTGTCAAATGATAACAAGACGATCATTTATAATGTATTATTCCAGACAATTCTGCCTTATGGTTGCCCGGTGTGGGGTAGTTGCGCAAAAACCCATCTTAAGAAATTGCAAGTTTCCCAAAACAAATTATTAAAAATGACGCTAACCTTACCATGGCATCATTCGACACGTGATATTAACCAAAGGGCAAATGTTGAATTGATCTTCGATAGAATACAGAAATCAAATCAACGTTTTCTAGCTCGTTGTAGTTTTGCCGATAATCCCTTAGTGAATATACTTAGTGACAATTATGTGCAATTCGATAGTTGAAATTGTATTTATTTTCTGTGTTAAGCAATTTAACTTATTTCGGTTATATTGTAATATTTTTGATTCGTGTAATTTATTTATTCATTTATTACTTTTTTTATTTTTTATTCTTTATTATATTTATATATTTATTTGTTTTCTACTTATTTATTTATTTATTTTCTATTTATTTATTCATTTATTTATTTACAATTCCATTTGTTACTTATTATTTGTATATATATTTATTTATTTAATATATTATTTGTTTATTTGTTTATTGCAAATCAGTGGGTTGACACGACTGGAGATCACCGGTGTTGTAAGAGTAAGATCAAACAAAAAAATTTGGAGCATGCCCGTGTCACAAAAAAAAAAAAAAAAAAAGAAAGGCAGGCCGAAAAACAATTGGTGCAAACAAATGCAAAAACACCAGCATTTGATTGGCCTCAGCGATGAAGTAATCCCAAACCGGGAAGCCTGCCGCTACTTTCTGAGGTCAAACCGGCGGACCCCACAAGCGGACCAGTAGGAATGCAGTTAAGTGGGAAGGTTATGGTCCTACACTTCTGACCATAACGACGCCGGAAAAAAGGAAAAGAAGAAGAATTATTGGTTTATTTGTTTATTTATTAATTTGCTTGTCCTTTTCTTGAATTTTTTCATTGTTTCTTTATTATTTATTTTATTTTATTATTACTATTTTTTTTTTTTGCCTTTAAATTGGAGGATTAAATTTCAATCTCTACAAGTGTATAGTAATATTACAGATGAAAGATATAAATTATCATATCTCTGAATTGTAAAACGTGTGGTAACGAGCCCTTGTAAAAATTGTTTCCGAAATAATGAACTAAATAGAAGATTACTAAAACCAACGATTTTTCGTAAAAAGTACAATAAACAAACATAGAAAAACAAAACCATCTTTCATACATCTAAACATTTACTGCTTAGCTACAGCTAATATTAACCACACAAGATGTAAACAAGTTATCATATGCATCATTAATGCCATGCAATAGACTATCCCCATTCTGCAATCAAGTTGGCTCTGTCAAATATTCATCTTGTCATAGCGAAAGCGCCCCGGGCTCGGTCAGATCTCAAAGCCAAATCCCAAAGCATCTGTTTATATATTTTGCCATTGGACGCCTGTCTAGCCCACAACTTGAGAGCCTTAACCAACTCTTTTCATTTAAGACCCCTACACAAAGCCGTTCTGATTAATATGGTATCAAGTTTTTAGTAGATGATTTTAATCTTTCAGCTATCACAATATTGCTGAAGTCTGACGGTGGCATTACAACATTCCCTTGTGCACCGTACGGTATGCATGATACCTTGATACCATGAAATCGAAAATGTATTCTCCTTAACCATTTTGGACAGAATTTTATAGCACGCTTTCTCAAAAATTTTGTTGATACTGTTAAAAAAAGCTCATTGGCGGTGTAGTTCCTTCTCTTGGGATTGATTTCATCGCTATTTTTATCTCTTATTAGACGGTGCTACAATTCGAGATGAGTTTGGGCCTCAACCAATAAGGCTCTCCAGCCGGCACGATTTTCAGCCAGCTACTTCCCAAGCGTAATTGGGAATATACATATTCGTCAGAATTTTTTCTGTGGTCGTCTTCTGTTGCGTCGTTCCTCGGGGTTGGAAATGAACACCCTTCGGCCAGAGCAGTGATGACCGTTGACCATAGACCGAGAATCTCTTCATGTCCAAGCCTCTGCGCGGTTAAGGAGGACTCTTAAAGGAGAATACTTAAAATTTTGTAATTTTCGAGAGAAGGCCCTTCGTTTTTATTGCCCCCTGAGTCTAAAAAAGCAACGGTTGGCAAGGATTATTCCGCGTCTGATCTCAGTGCTGATTATTATCGCTTGTCACTGAGCCAAGATAAACCAAATCCTTGACTACTACAAAGTTTAAGCTGCCAAAGGTGATGTTCTGTCCAAGACCCTCAGATCGTCTTTTGAACTTTCGAACATAGTTCCTGCAAAAGCATCTCCTCGTTTCAATTCGTGAGCAGCTCTCGTTCATTGATACAACTTAACCGTGTATATTGGGTATATAACTTAATTCGTGCGGTTTGCTAAGAGATGGCGTAACTTGTATTATTCCATTGTTATTATTCCATTGGAACATGCGTTGGAAAGCTACTGTCATTGTACGTCACTTCAGTATATGTCATTTATTTGAAGCGTATACAACAATAATTTTTTTTCACTCAAATATTTCTTCTTCATTACTTTAATATGAAGAAAACTGCTGCCGAAAGTCATCTTATTTTGGTGGAAGTTTATGGTGAACATGCGCTAGCTGAGCGAACTGGTTTGCACGATTTAAAAGTGGTCATTTTGGCTTGGAAGACGATGAACGTCTGGGCAGCCAAAAAAGTTTGAAGATGAAGAACTGGAAGCATTACTCTATGAAGATTGTTGCCAAACACAAGAAGAGCTCGCAGAATATTTGGGTGTCACTCAAGCAGCCATTTCAAAACGTTTAAAAGCAGCTGGATATATTCGAAAGCAAGGAAATTGGGTTCCACATGAACTCAAGCCGAGAGACGTCGAAAGGCGGTTTTGCATGTCCGAAATGATGCTTTAACGCCACAAAAGGAAGTCATTTTTGCATCGGATTGTTACTGGTGATGAAAAATGGATCCATTACGACAACCCCAAGCGCAAAAAATCATATGTGAAACCCGGCCAACCAGCCAAATCAACGGCAAAGCCGAATATCCATGGCGCGAAGGTAATTATCTGTATTTAGTGGGATCAGAAGGGTGTGCTGTATTATGAGCTGCTAAAACCGGGTGAAACCATCAATGGACAACGCTAGCGAACACAATTAATCCGTTTGAAGAGAGCAGTAGCCGAAAAACGCCCGGAATATGCGACCAGACACGAGGCAATAATTTTCCATCATGACAACGCTCGGCCCCACGTTGCTATTCCGGTTAAGAACTATTTGGAAAACAGTGGATGGGAAGTTTTACCCCACCCGCCTTATAGCCCAGACCTTGCCCCTTCTGACTACCATTTGTTCCGGTCGATGCACAACGCCCTCACTGAAATACGGTTCACATCAGAGCAGAATATCAAAAATTGGCTTGATTCATTCTTGGCTGCCAAGCCGGCGCAGTTCTTTTGGGATGGGATCCACAAATTGCCAGAAAGATGGGAAAAAGTCATAGCTTCAGATGGGCAATACTTTGAATAATACTATTGTACATGTCTTTCTTAAATAAACGTTCAAATTTTGAAAAAAAAACCGCATGAATTAAGTTATATACCCAATACATATATTTTGTTTCCCTACTTGGCTCTGTTTCTAGCCGTCATCAAACGAGGGGTTTCTTCTAGATGAGGACTTTAAACCGAGTGCAATAGTGGCGAACTCCATTGTTGTTCTATAGTTTGTGTAGATCGGACTTTGAGCTGCATGATCGGCTAAGGTCCCGGTGGTCTCCTAGCATCCAAATTTGATGATCTTACCAGATTTCCTTGATTCCATTAGATCCGCATCCATAACATATCTACGACAAGGTAATTATCCAAGTCAATGATGGTCAATCGTATCGGATATCCAGAATGTTGGAGATGTATCCAACAATGGAACCGCCAGGTGTCCTTATAAATGGGGAACGAGAATATATTAGTTTCCTGATGTAATGTTGTGTAGGCTCTGCTTTCCTGCGACTCGTTTAAAGATATCTTCCTTGCTCAGCCTCTCATTAAAATTTCCTGAATTGATATATGGGATATTAGGCGTATTTTCTATTTAGTAAGTCCTAGAAGTCATCTTTGGGTCGGTCGTCTTTCTCCTTTGTGGGGACGTGAACGCATTTTTGACACCGAATGTTATGAGGTGTACGACTTTTTGCTTCGAATAACAAATTTGCATCCAGATCCAAATAAGAATTCCTAAATTTTTCATCCGCTTTTACCCGGTTTATTCCATGGATTCCTGCTTTTAAGAAACATTCCAGGTTCAAAAGCGAAACTCCCTTTTAGATGTGGGCGGGATCATCAATATAAAAGCCTTCGGAATCCGAAGCAATTGGTTGTCACAGCTTTCAGCGGTATGGGAGTTGCCTCTATGACGCAGCTCCAACCTGGAAGGTTGGCGGCGAGTAGAGAATATTCTTCACCTTGAAATCCATCCTCAAGTAGGAATCCTCAGAAACCGCAGCCTCAAGAATCCCCAAGTATCCCACAAACATACTCGTAGCACAACACTACAAAATTCCTGCTTTCCACAAGCTCATCCACTGCCACACTTAATGCACAATGGCAACCATAGTTTGCTTATATGCTCAACAATCTTAGTCTGTTCAGTGACGAAAAGATCAGATCAGAACAGGACAGCACAGCACAGATTCGTGAAAACTGTCAGATCAAGTTAGAACAGAAAAGTACAGCCGTATGTTAGTTGTCAAAAAGCGAAAAACATCTTATATGTCATATTGTAATAAACATGTGTTAGAATTAAATAATAAACAAAAGTGAATTCACATAAAAATGCTTTGGAAGAGTTGTGGTGGGCACTAATAGTGAAATTACTGTGATTAGTGACTCGTCAACAACATTTTTCAGTGATGATATGTATGTTTTAGCGTGAACTTTAGCTGACAGCTGCTTTTGACACTTTTCACGAATCTTTTCTGACTCCAGAGTAGGTGCAGAAAATCGGGTTCTGAAGTGTTGGGAAAACCGTCACTGAACACAAATCAGAACACTTTCGGACAGAATTTTTTGTCACTAAACAGCAAAAGTTGTACTTTTCTGTCCAGAACAGTCCAGAACAGCGTCACTGAACAGACTATCTATTATCTATACACAATTTAGAAATTTCCACGGCAATAAGCAGCAAATCCCTCATATGTGACATCTTTATCTTTATTGGCACTAAAAAAAGATAAAATACCATAAGTTGATTGTCCTACAGCTTTTTCTCAGGCTACTTATTCAACTTCTAATATTTTTCTTGTAATCTGCACGAAAAAGAAACAAAATAAAAAAAAGTAGATTTTTTAATTTTTGCCAGCAACATAATTTTTTTCAACATCACAAGTTGAAAAACTTTTTCAAATCCGTGATTGAGATTTTTTCAATATTTCTTATATGAAATCCGCCGTGAGGGCGAACATATAAAAAAAAAAAAGTTCATTGTCAAAAACTAGGTTACCGCGATAGTATACAATTACCTTGATCAAAACTGTGTAACTCGTGACTGTTTCTTAGTCATCAAGTTAAAAAAAATTCTCATTGAGCGAAAATATTTTGCCGCTCTCCACTGGATTAGAAATTATAACATTCACCCTACCCACCAGAGTCTAGGAATAGTTTCAAATCATTTACTTTAGTTTCGATCCAACAGTGCCATCTCTACGCGGAGATCGGAAAATACTTCATTCAGCGCATCACTCAGCAATACATGCGACGGCCATACAAACCAATCTACCAGAGATTCCATATCCCAAGGCGTCTCTTTCCCTTTGTCAGGTGCGGCAAACGCAATAGAAACAGAAATTGTACGCCATTCGTGCCGCTTTATTATTTGTTTATTTTTCCTACTTCAATCTATACGAATTCTAAAAACGAAAACGAAACAAAACGCTTTTCCTCGTATATCACTTGTACGCTTAAAAGCCACTGTACCAAAGGCGCACTTGTCAGTCAGTGATAAGAAGCGATTTGGTCTACTCATACTCGGTGATTGTGCTGGATAGCAATTCAGATAGACAGATACATAGTTTGTTGACACACGGGAGTGGAAAATTACTAAAGAAGTTTAGTGGAGTTTATTCGGTTGAAGAGTGTGAAAGTGTGGGCGTGGACAATTGCCAATAAAAAAACAAATATTGAAAGACAATAAAATTCATAGTTCATATTCAGAGTGTTATTAGATGATGACAATGTTGTGCAGTCGTGTTCCTCCGTTCTGTGATTGCTACTTTCCGAATTGCAGAGAGCTAACGACATACAAGGGAAATGTTCCAGAACTAGTCCCTTGCCGTTGTGGCGAAGAAGATTGCAACACAATGGAATGGCAATGGGAGAAAACTGCTGATGCGGATGCAATTATCAAAGGACCAGACATAGTCTTTCATCCCACCTATAGTCAAGGAACGACTATTATACGAGGTGATAAACCACTTCAGCCGCAGATGGTGCATTTTTGGGAGATTCGAATCATAACCATGCTCTCTGGAACCGATGTGGTACGTGATATATTCTAGAAATTTCCATAGCTGTTATATGTACATGGCATAAGCCATTGAATGTTACTTTTGCTTGCGACATACCAAAAAAAAAAAAACAAGATGTACGAAGATTTGGTAGAAACATTTTTGTTGTGTGAGGTAAACAAGTCATGCGCTGTATGGCTTCTGCCAAATCGGGATTGCAATTGGCGCCAGTGCATCGGGGAATGTATAGTTGCGCTAACGCCGCACGCTCGTCAGGGGTCAGAAACAACAATTCAACAAATTTAGGTGATGATTTCAGAAGAAGACACTTGCAGTGTTGTGCTGCATGCCTTTGTACTTGGACTGTTATTCCTTTTCTAAAATTCCGCTCATTCCACTTGGTTTGCATTTGAACCTATTGGACAAAGTCTTACACCAACCAATTGACCTATAGAATCGGTTCGAGCATGTAATACCAATTGGAAACAATAGAAAACACGGAGCTCTTGCTATCAGCGCCTCTCTCTTGTTTCTTTTAATTATCAGTAAGCGATAACGAGTTGTTTTTCTCTGAATGTACTTTCATTTTATTTGCAATATGACTCGTATCAATGATCCCTGTTCCGCTATAATGTAAAAATAGAATCTGAGTAAATAATATTCCTAGACGAACAGATCATCTTCGATCCGTTGTTGTTGACTGAGCATGTTCTGAATAATTCAAGTACTGGCACGAAAAGTTATCCGTGCATTGTCAATGCCACGTACTTGTATCTATGGTATAGATAAAAGGTAATTTTTGATAAGATGCTTATGCACCTGATGTTGTTATTCTCCTGATGGAATTGTGTTAGAATTTTACAACTGCGTCACTATTTTATGGTCACTTGAAGCAAGCGTGCTTTTTTATTGATATTGATAACGAAACCTCCAGAGCCGGACCGCATATGCCGAACTAGTTCGGGGTTGGGAAGAGAAAACTTGTTCAGCACACAGAGCGACCATAACACGCACAAAATTAAAGTTGAATCACAGCTCTATATATTCGTATTTATTCAGTTTACTTAGATTTCTCTAGAAAGTTATTCGAAACTAACATGTTTTTGGTCAGTTTTTTCGGCTTAGTACGGTTCCAGAGATGCTCAGGCGTGCTAAAATGATGATGGCGAACAGCTGGTCGCAAATGAAAGATCAGAAACTTTAGTAATCATTCATCATTCAAGAGTGTGGTTGATTTTTAATAGCATGGCAATATGGTAGGCCAAATCGATGTTGGACTTAAATACTTTATACATGTGCCGCTGTCCATAATGTTATTCGGATAGTTGCCCCATATGTGTGGAGGCAATTGCCTTTTTTGCTATTTTTTTCTAATGAAGAAAATAATATTGAATTCTGCTCTTCTGAGTCTTGGTACTACGACTGGAAGGGGTCGTCATACATTGCCTGAGGTTAAATACACCACCATCTAGAACTAGACTGCGTGTGAGTGTTGAGCTCTAACTACGGTGAATAATGAGATAAGCGTGGGTTAAACATTTCAACGAACATGGTCGAATACCAAGACGAGCAATTTGAAATGCATTTCAGTCTTTGAGATACTTAGATATTTTAGTTAAGTTTTGTTTTTACGGTTATGATACAACACTTGCGGTCATATAACCGCACCGTATACATATGTAAAATGTAAATAACTACGATCATAGTTTTTGTAATGGAAGGAGGGTTTCGTTGAGTACTCCTCGGTAGTTACAAAAAGAGCGAAAATAGTGAATTTTCTTATTATTTTGGCATTTTATTAGTACTGGTATGGGTTACAAAATTTTATGATAATGTTCGAACGCAAAATCATAAATACCAAGTTCTGAGCGTTACTAATTGCTTTTGTTTTAGAAGGCATCAAGTTTACTAGGAGTTCAATAATATCCCGTGGTATTTCAGTATTCCATACATGGTTAAGGACTTAATTTAGTTATTTTTTCCCGGTTTATGTTTAACAGCCTTTCGTTTCATTATTATTATTATTACTGCCAGCTATTTGGAACTAGAAAGTTTAGAGCTTCTTTGACAACCTTTCGCCAAGCCTCCTTGTCATGAGTGTGTTCCTTCCATGTTTCGCTGTTCTATCCCATTCTAGATAAATCCTTATATTGTACTCCCATCTACGGCGCGGTCCTCCTGGCGGTCTTTTTTCCTACGGGTTTCCCATATACAGCTGCGAACACAAAAATAGTAGCGGGCAAAAATATATGAACAAAATAGAGTTAACTGGAAACAACGAAATTTTTTCCAGGTTTCATATTTTTTTCTACATCTACAAAATACATCAGAATTCGCACACATTTTAATAATAAAAGCAATATTTACAGAAATAAAAAAAAACTAAGTTTTGACTGTTAACATAAAAATAGTAGCGCATTCAATTATCGTGAAATTTTCGTTATTATTAAGGTAATTGAGGTTTGAAAATGATTTGTTTTCTCAATATTTTGTTGAGCTACCTTTATTATCTATAACCGCCTTGCATCTTCTTGGCATAGAGTCAACAAGGCGCTTACAGCGGTCATGTGATATGCCGTACCATGCATGTCGTACAACTTCCCATAATTGGTCGTTGTTCATGGGCTTATTGTTAAATACAGCTTTTTTTATATCAACCCAGAGATTTTCAATGGGATTTAAGTCAGGAGATTGGGCTGGCCATTCCATAACTTGAATCCCATTATCGCGGAACCACTCCTTCGCTCGCCTGCTAGTATGTTTTGGGTCGTTATCCTGCTGTAGGACCCATTTTAACGGCATTTCCCACTCCGCATATGGCAGCATTATGTTTTGAAGGATACCCACATAAACATGTTGGTCCATTGTCCCATCAATTCGGTGGATTGGGCCGACACCGTGATACGAAAAGCAACCCCATATCATGATTTTGGAACCTCCATGTTTAATGGTTTTTGTAGTATACCTGGGCTCCAATTCGGTGTTGGGAGGACGTCTGACATACTGACGAGAACCACTTCCACCAAAAAGAACAATTTTGGACTCATCAGTCCACAAAACATTTCGCCATTTGGAAGCTGGCCAATCAGCATATTTTCTTGCAAATCCAAGCCGTTTTGCTATGTGTTTTTTTGATATAAGTGGCTTTTTTCGCGGACTACGTGCAGATAAATCAGCTTCTTGTAGTCGTCTACGTATGGTCATTACACGGCTATGGTCTGCACGGCTATCTTGGAAGGGTCCCTTTTGCTTGCGATAACGATGCTACGATCTTCTTGCGGTGTAGTTTTTCTTTTTTGTCCTCTTTTCTCCGGTTTTTCTTGGTACTTTATCGCATTGAATATCTTCGGAGCTGAGCATGATAGAATGCGTTGAATTTCTCTATACGACTTGCCCTCATTACGCATTTGAAGAATGATTTTTCTTTCTTCAGCGCTACAGTGCTTGCCGCGGCCCACTGTTGTGATTTAAAAAAAACAAATGATCAAATCTTATTCTTAATACATTAAATAACTCACTACTATTTCTATTTTGCCTAATTTGACTTCACAACCTTTTTCTTTTTCTAATAAAACAGAAATGATGGAAGCGCTACTATTTTATTGTTCGCGATGAAAAACCACTTTAAGGATAAATATTACCGTTAGCTTTTTCTTTGACAGATGATCTTGTTCATCCCTTGCATTATCGTATGTACAATGTGTGAATTTGCCCTGAAGGCATTTATTTCGATGGTTGAATTCAGATACGAACACGAACAACATTTAAAAACAATTATATGTGGCGCTACTATTTTTGTGTTCGCAGCTGTACATATATATGTTTTTTATACAATATTGTGTTCCGCTTCCGTGAATTTTGGCTATGATTAGAATATGGCCTGGAACAGTATACATACATATATTGCCATACAATATTCACTTTCTCCTAAATTTCATTCCTACTTTGGGATTTTAAGCTACAGCCACTTTGTTTTTATATCCGGCCAAAGATTCTTTATTAGACCGATGTCAAGTGATTGGGCAGGTTGAAAACAGAAGTACTCTTGGTCCAAAACCATTCCTTAGCTTTTTTGCCTGTATATTTCGGGGCGTTGTCTTGTTGAAAAGCCCATCTGACTGGCCTTTCCTCCTCCATATAAGTCAGCATGGTTCATTCAAGCATGTCGGCGTAAACATGTTGATCCACGAACCATTTATCCAGTAAATGGGGCATACATACATATACCATGGGGTGAAAATCAACCCGATACCATAATGTTGGAGTTGTAATAAAACCATTCTTTACGGTTTTGCACTTAGGCACATGCTCAAGACTTGGTGGGCGACGTACATACTGAAGGTAACCAGAGCCGCCAAACACGACGACTTTACTTTCATTTGTCCGTAAGATACTATGCCATTCTTCAAAGGACCTATGGACATTGGCCTTGGCAAACCGAAACCTTTTGTAAATATATTTTAAGAGTGGAACATTTCTGAAGATTTTGAGATTGAGATTGTTTTCCCGCAATACTCTTATATTTTCCACATTTGAGCCTTAATTTTTTTTTTTTTTTATCTCAGTGGTGGGCATACTGTGTGAAAGCTTCGAGCACCTAACAATTCTACTTACTCATTTCGTGGAAAAAAAACTATTTTCTAACCCGAGTTCCGCTTTTCTCCTTCTAGTTTTTAGCTTTTATTATAATTTTGTTTGTCACAAAAGACCAGAGTGAGTTTCTTGAATATTAGTGTAAATACCATGGGGTTTCAAAGATTTGTTGAAAACTTAAATTATTTTTAGTTTTAATACACAAGATCAAAAAATAACACACAACAACCTCAAACTGGCATCTACTCCTATTATTTTATCCGCAACTGTATATTTGTTTTGGTAATACGAAGATCTTTTTCCTTCGATAAAACCACGTTTGGGTTTTAGTCTTATTTGTACACATGGACATCAAATGTTCACAGACTTTTTCAAAGGTCGCTTCTTGGTTTTTTTTTCTTTTTTAAATAGAACATATTGGAACCTAGATTTTTGCCGGTGCTCTTTACTTTTTTTAAAATAGGGGTTTTAACAATTATATGAGTAAACTTGCTTTTAAATGCCTGCAACGAGGACGTATACAGGCATCAAACATCAACATCTACAACCGAATTAAGTTCATCAATTACGACCGGAATGTTGTTTTTCATCCGTGCACTTCAGTTGTTGGCTTATCCTTGTTTACACTTTGAAAAAAAAAACAAGAGTAAGTAATCCAATGGTCTTGGTGACCAGATTATTCCACTATTACGTGAGATTTATCGATTTGGCCGCAATGGCTTAATATTTTAAGCTGTTGTATGACTCGTAGTTAAATCGTGTTGAAAATAACAAGTGTCTATTACTTCAAGCTTGTGTCACCAAAATTCGTTTTAACAATTTGTGTATAGCGTATTGGCAATAACAGCTTTATCGTTTGCATCTTTCAAGAAAAGTAGATCAAAGATTCTAGTATCTCTAAAACCAACCAAATGGTATATTTTTGTGGATGTAATGATTTTTCTAATGTTATTCGAGGATTCTCTTCTCCCTAGACGCGACAATTTTTTTTAGAATGTAGCTTCACAGCTAAAAAGTTGGGTGAAAGATCAGCATTTTGTTCGGCGTTCTTCTTCTTCTTCTTTTCCTTTTTTCTCCAGCGTTGTTATGGTCAGAAGTGTAGGACCATAACCTTCCCACTTAACTGCATTCCTACTGGTCCGCTTGTGGGGTCCGCCGGTTTGACCTCAGAAAGTAGCGGCAGGCTTCCCGGTTTGGGATTACTTCATCGCTGAGGCCAATCAAATGCTGGTGTTTTTGCATTTGTTTGCACCAATTGTTTTTCGGCCTGCCTTTTTTGCGTGTTGAAATTGGAATGTTGATTGATAACGCCTTTTGGACGGGGTTCAAAGGATCTCTCCTTTGAACATGGCAATACCAACTGAGTCGGTCGCGCTCTATATTTCTTGTGATGGTTTCTTTTACGTGGAGGCTTCCTCGGATCTTTGAACTTCTAATTCTGTCACGCTTTGTTACTCCCGCTGTCATGCGAAGCATCTTCATCTCAGTTGCCGTTAATTTGCTCTCATACTTTTTGTGCATTGTCCAGCATTGTGAACCGTATGTGAGCGCCGGACGCACAACTGAAGTGTAGAGCCTTCCTTTGAGCTTAGGGGGCATTTTTCGATCACAGAAGATGGCGGAGTTTTCCCGCCACTTCATCCACCCTACGCTTACGCGATGTTTGATGTCGTCATCACAAGTTGCTTCTCTATTAATCATAGATCCCAGATATTTAAACTTTTCACACTTGGGAAGCACTCTTCCATTCAAGTAAATGTCTGGAATAGGCTGATGAGGGTCAGAGAACGGGCAGCACAGATACTCTGTCTTCTTTGAACTAATACGATACCCGTGTCCCTCAAAAATGTCCACCCACACATCAAGTGCTCGTTGTAGGGACGCCTGATCATCACTTATAATGGCCCCATCGTCAGCAAAGAATAGCTGGTGCACATTGGGGTCCGTCACTTTTCCTTCAAGCAAGCAATCAAGGACTGCTATAAAAAGCAGTGGGCTGAGGACGCTCCCTTGGTGTACACCGACTTTGATTGCGAACTCTTCGGTGACTCCTGCGGTGCATCTTACTCTTGTCGTTGCTCTCTCGTACATGTCCATAATCACTCGCACGTAGGTTTCTGGAACTCCTTTTTGTCTTAGCGCTACCCATAAAAGATCTCTTGGTTGCCGGTCAAAGGCCTTCTCGAAATCAACCAACACCATATGCAAGTCCTTTGAAGAGTCACGATGCTTTTCCATCATGATCCTTATACTTTGGATTGCATCTGTTGTTGATTTACCCGAGACAAACCCGCACTGGTCATCAGATAGTCGTATTATTTTCCGCAGTCGGCTATCTAATACCCGTTCAACGATCTTCATGGTGTGCGACATCAGCTTGACAGAACGGTAGTTATCACAATTTCGCGTATCACCCTTTCCTTTGTGCAATGGAAGAAGATAGCTTTCCCTCCATTGATTAGGCATAGTGTCGCCTCTCATAAGTTTGGAGATAAGAACCATGAGCCATCTAGACCCGATGTCTCCCATCTTTTTCCAGAACTCAGAGGGTATCCCGTCCGGCCCAACAGCTTTTCTTTTCTTGGAGTTTTTAACCGCGTACAGAACTTCTTCGACTGTGATGTCGGATATTTCGGCATGATTCGGGGCAGCTCTTGGAAAGTACACTCGGGGAAACTGTTCGTTGAGAAGTTCCTCGCAATACTGTCGCCATCTGTGGAGAATTTTTTCGTCTTCCACAAGGAGTTGGCCTTCAGCATTGTTAATAAACTTTGGGAAACGAATCTCCTGAGCATTTCTTCTTCTCTGGGCGGCTATCTTAAAGATATTTGCTCCTTTGTTCAAATTGTTTTGTCGAAGCTCCTGGGTAGCCTGGTTCCTGTCAGACGCGGAAGACGATATTTCTTCCAACTCCTGATAGAGGCCTTCCATGCTTTTCGCTTTGAATTCGGCGCATTTTTTCTTCGCGATACCTTTGCAACATCTATATACCTTTTCACGGCGAGCTTTTTCCTCTCTATTAGTAGAAGAGCACTTTGACCAAGCTTGGAAAGCCATTTTCTTTTCGTGTATCACTGCTTTGGCTTCGTCTGTCCACCACCAGGTTTCTTTTGCGTGTTGGCAGGGGCCTTTAGATGTTCCGAGCAGTGATCTGGCTTTCTCCATGCCAGATTGTTGTAGGGAATCCCACATGTCTTGTGCTCTGCACTCCTCATTACCGACCTCATCGATAATGGAAGAGAGGTAGTTTTCCATGATGGTAATAAAAGCTTCGCCTTTTCCTTTATCCAGCTTATACCACTTGATTCTCTCAGACACCTTCGTTTGCTGCATTGACTTCTTTCTCGCATCCATAAAAAATTCAGTCAGGAGGAGACGGTGTTGAGGGGCGATCGCGTCTCCCAGAATTACTTCAATCTTTAGCTCGTGGCTTCATGAAACTGGATACCAAATGATAGTCTATTTGAGTTTCATTTCCGCCGCTGCTATAAGTGATCAGGTGCCGGCTTTGTTTGACGAACATGGTATTTAGCACTATAAGACCGTACGACTTGCACATGTTTAGGATATCTTCACCTGAAGAGTTCCTGGTGCCGTATCCCAGCCCTCCGTGGTAGCCTTCATAGTCTTCGCTTGTCTTCCCGACATGTCCGTTTAAATCTCCCCCAACAAACAAAAGCTCTTCCTTTGGGATGATTTTGACAAGGTTGTGGAAATCTAGCCAGAATGCATCTTTTTCTTTTTGTTCGCATCCTACTTGAGGGGCATATGCGCTTACGATGTTCCACACCTCACCATGCATCACCAATTTGAGAGCCATCAAACGGTCACTGGACTTTGAAATGGTTAAGACGTTGCCAAGTAACTCTGCCGCAAGGATGATGGCGATTCCGTTTTTTCCTTGTTCCAATCCATAGTAAAACATCTTGTAGGCTTTTGTTTTAACGTCCAAGAAACGTGCCCGATTACCGGTGTTTCGCCATTTCGTCTCTTGTACGCACAGGATGTCTACTCGCCTTCTAACCATCATTTCTTCAAGCTCATAGCTGCGCCCACTCATGCTTCCAACGTTCCAACTCGCGACTCTTAAATGTGGCTTACGCCGTTGCATTACTTTGCTATTCCCCGGAAATCCTATAGCTCTGACCCGAGCATTGCTGCTCGTCCCAGGATCACGACCATTAGTAGTGCCTGGCGGGGTAGTGCTTTTCCTTTTAGCGTTCTTTTCCATAATGCTACGGTTTGACCGTTTTCATTCTTGCCTTCCTTTTTTGACACGGGCATGCTCCAGATTTTTTTTTTTTTTTTGATTGATCTTACTCTTACAACACCGGTGATCTCCAGTCGTGTCAACCCACTGATTTGCATGCACACTTGTGGGGCAGTTTAATGGTGGTATATGTGTCCCTAGGCTCACCTTGGTGTTTTCTAAATTGCCTAGATGTGATTTTTGTTTACCTTTGTTTAGTCGCCTTTTACGATAAGCGATAGGTATCGCTGCAGGGATATTCTTAACTCGTCCCTGCACGAGAGAGCATTTTGTTCGGCGTTGATTATGGTATGTTCTTCTGTCCTTGTGTTTATTGAAATTTGTAAAGATCCGAGTACGAATACTTATTTAAAAAATGCAAACAGTCTGTATTGTATTATTATACAGTTAGTATATTCGATCCTCGACGGAACCAGTTTTTCACTAACCTTTGATTGTTAGTCACCCTTTAATAAAATCAGGAATTCTACAATATTTTTATTTTTTATTTGTTTAAATCTACCATTTTCATAATAAGTTTGAGTTAATCTAAAGCGTCTTTATATCTATATATATAACTATCTATGGCTAAAATTGTAAATATATCTGCTCCCAATTCCTAGCTTCTGTACAACTTACAATGGCACATTGTAAGGTTTTTTTTTTTTTTAATTTTATTATTACCGGCCATTTAAACTCGAAAAATTCAGAGACTCGTTGACAACCTTTCGTCGTTTTGCTGTTCTGTTCCAACCTGGCAGTCTTTTTCCTACGGATTTTTCCACTTGTTATTCTTTTAAATGTCCACTGTAAATTTATTCTACGTAACCTGCCTATCTTATTCTTCGCGATTTTATTACTTGGACCACGGCTGGGGCTGAATTGAGTTCCTCCAGTTATTGCGTAACTTTTTCCATTCGTTTCTTCGTCTTGTTGTCCACCATAGATTCTCCATAAGATCTTATTTTCAAAAACCCGAAGTCTTTTTCCAGGAAAAGAGCTTTTGTTTGAATAGTTTGTTCATCGCGAAGAATCACGCATTACCAATATGTAGCCTTTTATTTATTTTGATCTTTATTCCGCTTTTGGCAGGCAATACGGGTCCACATACTCGTATTTGAACTCGTCCCTTTTTCGAAGCGTTTATCGAGTACATTCGGATGCGAGATTTGAATCGATCCAAACCGGTCACTGACCATAGATTTGGTTTTCTCTTCATTTACTTATAAGCCTACTACCTTTCCTGGCACTATTAGACTTTCAGGTCGTCAGCGTATGTAATCTATCAGCTGATGTAATTCTATTAAGGGTTATTCCCCTATAATTTTCCTGCAGAGATCTCATTACATATCCCAGCACTAAATTAAAAAGAAACGGTAACAAGGCGTATCCCTGTTTTATCCTTCGCTTATCTCGAATACTTAGGATAAGGCGTTTCCAACTTTAACTTGTCCCTTGTTTACCTTCAAGCATGCTTGTATCAGTTTCACCAACTTTTAGGGGATTTCTAGCCTTAGAAGAACTAAGATGACATATTTTTGATCGGTTTATGGTATGGAGTCATACCCCTTTTTAAATCTAAGATTAGTTGGTGCGAGTTTCGTGAGATTCCCATTTTTTTTTTTTTTTCTAAAAGCTGCCGTAAATTGAAAATCTGGTCACTCGTCGAGTGGTTCCTCCCGAAGTAGTGTTCGATTATTTCTTTAGCGTATATTGTCAATCTCTTTAATAAAACATTCGACAGCACCTTGTTACAACTTGATAGCCGCATATTCCTAGATAATTATTGCATTATATTTAGGTACCCATTTTAAATATGATAATGATGACCGAGTTTTTCCATTTCTCCTGGATAGTTTCTTGACTTCCTCGCTAGAAAAGGCTCAGAGGAGAGTTTCTCCATTTTGCTGTAATTCTTTCTTTGTACGAAACGAGCTCCTTATGAATCTATCTCTCTGAATAAAGTATGCCATTTTATGCATAGATGAGATGCTCATTCGCCTTCAATCACATTTATTTCATATTATATAAGCGCCAGCAGCAAGAGCATATCACTGCTAACGTAGCTGTGTGATCAGCTAATCAGACATGGCAAGGTCGATGAGCAAACACTTTGCCTTAAGATTTTCATAAAATGTCAGTTTAAAAAATTTAAGGCGGACGCTTTGTACATGAAAATAGTGTTGCACATATATCCATATACCAGAGGCAGACGCCTTGTTTTTAGAAGTTTCCCGCGTTAAATAATAGCCAACTAAGACAAACTGTCCACATATATGCTTTTTGTATGATAATTAGGTGAATGTTTTAATAGAATCCAAATTATTAAATTCCAAAATTACTTTTGCAATCTAACCTTACACCGACATTACAGTATTTCACAGAAATGTTGTATTACTAGCTGCTCTCAGCAAAATTCTGCTGTGTACATCACTAGCGGTCCATATAGCGATATATGTATGTACTAAGTATTTATCACATACATAGATACAAACAATATTATTTCTAATGGAGTAGAAAAAAAAGATGCTATGAGTTATCTTCAGACGTGGATTATTTAATATGCAAGAGAGACAGTCAGAGGTGCAGTGTTGAATTTTTAATTAACAGCAACGTGTTAATTCTGCTCATTTGTTTACCAATAGCGTTTGTTTATTAATTTTTCGTTAGTGCGGGACTTAGATTTTAATGCGTACTCGGCTCGTGGTCGTTATTTATGAACGGACGAAGACATCTTAAAACCTTGTCGCTCTTATTACTGGCTTTCGGAAATTTCCTACAATACTGTGGTGTTGAATCCGTAAAATACAGGGAAAATGAGGGCCATAACAGTGAAGAAAACTCTCTGCCTTACTATGCTACAATGCGTATATCTTCTCTTGAGTTTTCTAATATGCCTATTGTTAGGTTTGTTCCATCGAGGATCACAACAGCTCAAAGTCCATGGTTCGTCAGTGCAAGCTATCTAAGGCCATATCGCTTTACCGTTCACGCCATATTTTTCTCAAAATGCCCAAAAACATTCTGCTAATTGCTTTTTTATTTTAATTTTCAGATGTTCGGAATAGGAACAGACAAAGTGAGCCTGGATCAGTTTAAAAATCACTTTGTATCAGCTTTAGGAACGAATAAAGAGTCATGGGGCTTCTCATACAAAGGACAGAAGCAGCATAATGGCGTGCAAATACCTTACGGAAATCATTTTTCACAGGCGTGCATTGTTGGCGTTTATTTGGACCTGACCCGTGGTCACTTGGAATTCTTCCTTAACCGACGATCACTCGGAGTCGCATACACAAACATACCAGTCGATCCAAAAACTAAAATCTATCCAATGGTTTGCTCGACTGCCGCCCAATCTTCAATACGCCTAATCAATTCCTCGTTCCAACCTGACTGCTTGCAATTGCGAGCATTTCAGGCGGTCGCTAAACAACCCAAACTATTGGAGGAACTCAAAAAAATGCCAGGGCTACGTACGATACTAAGGTACTACTGGTTTTTTGCCCCGAGAACAAGATATTCCAGCAGATCCAAACAAAATGAGATTGATTTAGGCGATGAAGCAGTCTTATCGTCATCTCGCTTATCTCGTAAACTTAAGTACAAAGGTGAGTTCATGTCAAAGTACTATTTCGTATGTTAAAAATGAATGTGCATAGGGCTTATGAGACTCGAAAGCTTTCGTAACTTCGAAAACTTCGTAAACCATATAGTTTGTCGTTCTAAAAGATCAAAACCTAATCTATAATCCAGTATCGAAATTGAATAATTGATGTAACATCTATAGTTGCATGACCCTATAATTAGCCCTCATTGAGCTCAATTGGTGTCGTCTAATAACCTATTTGGTTATATACAGTGCTGTTTATACATATATTGTAATTACGATCACTAAAGGTGACCAGCTTTTTATCTTTATAACTTATAACTTATATGTTCCTCCCTTAAGAAATCCAGATTTTTATGTCTACAGTTTTCTACTTTTAAAAATAGCATGAAAGTGAGATGTGACACCGTTACTTTTCGATCGGAAGCTCAAAATATGCTAAGGTACCTAATTTTTAATTTTTTGAAACTTTGTGCATTGATAAAAGAAAAAAATTACCAAACATTGTAGATATCTTTCGTCTTTATATGGCTAGTTTCAAGTTGTTCTCTCAACTAGTTTGTTTACACGAATTTTTGCATTGGACGTCTTGCGTGCTTTAAAATGGATAAATTTGAAAATACGTATGATACCCAAGACCGGTTGAGATTTTTGTTTGTCGGAGAAAAATTTGATTAGGTCAAATAATCCTATTATACTTTTGGTGAAATGCCAAATCTTAGATTAGATTTCACAATGCCTCCAAAGCTCCATCCAACAGAACTGTCAAGCCTCTATAAGCGTCGTGCCATCGATTGCATCACTAATTATCAAGACGATTAAAGAGGCATCGAGAGATACAAATAAGCAGAAAAATATTAAACATAGGAGAAACATTTGCTTGGATAACAACGTAGCAATTGCCAACACAATGCGCCCCTGTTCCAAGACGATATTAACACTGACGTAATTGAAATTCCTGCATGAACGTCGAGAGTGTTGGGGGCTTTATAACAAAGGATTTAGAAAACATTCTTCGTTTTGGATAGATAAGTCCCTAGGGAAATTCATTCGAAGTTGACAAAAGTTTATGGTGACTTTGCTCCTTTGATGTCAACATTAAAACGTGGGTAGCTTGAAATTTGAACGTGGTCACACATCCCTCGAAGCTAATACATTGAAAATGTATATATAAAGCATAATATCGTGTTGGACGATAAAGCCGAGTGAAGATGAATGAGATAGCTGGGACGCGAAACATCTTGCACAAAGAATTGGGTATGCGAAAGCTGCCGCATTTGCTGAATGCCCTTCAAAAACAGCACACAATTTTCTCAGCAATGTTTGCACCGATTCAATAGGGATTCGATGGGTTTTGTACAGCGATTTGTCGCCATGGAAGTCCAGCACTACACATAAGGCGTTCGGCCCCACGATAGCGAGATCGATCGTATATACTATAATGTTATAGCCAGCGTGTTTTGGGCTGCGAAAGCGATTCTGTTAATTGATTACCTTGCAAAAGGCAATCCTCTTGACCAGCCGGATGGCGAAATTCGCGATGGGAAAACTGCGGGATTTACGACTTGCTTGACCATCCTCCCCATTTTGGCACTCTTAAACTTGAACTTGTTTGTGGGAAGCGCTTCGCATCCAATGAAAGGCCGTAGAAGAAAATTTTCACAGCCTTCTAGACCCGCAGTTCCGGGAAGGAATGCTGATGTTGGAAGAAATTCTGGACCAAGAGTATTGGTGTCAAGGAAAATCGGGCAGAAAAATAAAATAATTTTTGACTGAAAATCGCAGTCTTTAATGATCAGGCCGGGAACTTTTCACCTTACCTTCACAGAAAGCAGGAAATTTTTAACATCGCTATAAAGAAGCTAAAATTTCTTGGAAGGGTATTCCGCCAAAAATTGGTGGGGACCCGAAGACTTGCGGATAGTAATAGGAGTAAATGACTGTGTTTCTAATTATGTGCACGATCAAATTTACTTTACCGCATTTTGAGCTTCCGTTCTGAAAGCCACATCTCATTTTCATAATTTTTTTTAAGAATACCATATATGTACATATGTACAGAAAAACTGTAATCTGGATGTCTTAAGGTAGAAACACATAAATTATGATGCAAAAAATCCAGCCACATTTTAGTTATGTGCACGCTGCTATATGCAAGCCATTTAATTGAAGTCGGTCAGGATAAATGGGAATATCCTATTAGAGTGTCAAACTCAGTTTATACAGATAGTTGGGAAGCTGTAATGTCAGTTGGAGCTGCGAGATGGTATTTTCTCATCATCGCTCGTAAAGTATTACTATGACAGCTTACTTTACTAATTGAAGTCCACATTCAAAAAAGGTTCTGCAAATCATTTTACAGTACTATTATAAAATTTAATGCAGGTCCCTTGCCCTCAACTAACATGTTTACTCCATGCTCCATTTGAGTTCAATGTTGACCTTCAACAAACAAATCGGGTAGACGTACATCAAAACACCGTCATATATGCATGCAAGTATTTCAAATATTTACTTAAGTCGCAATCTATTATACTTTATCTACCCATTATCAAGTTTGTTGTCGTTGCTTTGGTTTTCTTACAATTGATCTAGGAAAATGCTATTATCTACGATTAAAGAATCACTCGGTCGCCGAGTGAGCAATAAACTTTTTCTTTCTATTTAAAATTGGCCATTACGTTGGAACCATTAATACAACAGACTTTGATGATATTATCTAACAACGCGCTCAATTTACTTTACGTGCACGTCGTTACAAGATTGAATAATACCTGATGTTCGGTTACATCAACAGACATGGTTGTTGGGCGTCGTAAAGAATCACACGAATTGCTTTTCTCCAATCTCATATTCAATTCACTAGAATTAAAATACCGACTTGAACTTACACATGGTATGAACTGGTTAAATAGGAGAAAGTAAATGATTCCCACGCAAAGCCAAATAAAATAAATTTTTGTTTTAAATTTTCCAACTCGATCGAATGCAAGAATATAAAGAAAGTTCAGTCTCATAATGCATGCACAATCCTAAGGAGTTCTAGGAGAGAGAATTATTGCGTTTGCTCTTAAGATATAGCTTTAAGAGTTACAAGCTAATATACTTCCCCGATTTAGGACTTGTTGCCTTAATATTACACCTCTTTCCTGCATTTACATATTCTCTGTTTTACTTGTTTTTAATACTTTGTTTTTTATTTTGTTTTCAGATGAAGAACCTGATCTAAATGATCTCTACACGAACGCACACAAGATCGCGATGCAGTCAATGATGGACAGCGAGGATGAAAACAACTTGGACGAGTTCGTCTACTATCTATTTTAAGTGCAAGGCAATCATAATGCTACAGAGATACTCATCCCGTCCAGGGGTCAACATCACTTCATCCAAGTGGAAACTAAGTCTTAGATTTTTCCTGCCAGTTTACGTTGACTGATACATACTTAATTTAAAGACGATTATCTGATAGAGAAAGTCGGATGTAAAATCGACATTAGAAATCAATTTAATTTAATTCTCCTTAGTTTGGTTATGTACTTCTCTAGACAGTAAGCGTCCACCCTAAAGGTAACTAGTTCGCCACGTCCGACAATAGTGATTTGTTGTTGTATAGAGTGAGTGCAAGAACTGGTTCCTGATCTTAAGGACTAGAGTTAATATAATAAAGAGTACTTCTTTGTCAATATGTATTCGGGATCTATGCTAATTCAAGTGTTCAAAATTTACTTTTAAAATAAACATTTTGCTTGTACTTAACAAGTCACTTACTTTTGTTTTATTATTTTGTATTGTCCAGAATATGCAGTTGTACTGCTTTTTTTAGTGCAAGTATATTGTACTCAATTTACTGCGAATATAGTTTATAAGACAACAGTCACGGACTGACTCCCATGTCGGAAGCATGGTACTGCCAATTCACGAATTTTCGGTCTACCTTTTCACGTCATTGGTGCATTTTCCAGTTTTTTCTCTTACTTTTATTTTCCTAAAGGGTTTTTCAATTGGCGCGGGTAGATTTTAGCGGCCTGTGGCGGCCACGTTGTTTTGGTGATATATATCAAATCTGTTGTTTATTATTTAAATACTGTAGTGAAATCACCACAGTAAGTTACACGACTAAACAACACGCCCAAAATGAGAAAACTTTATTATCAAGGGAAGTGTTCGTTAATGCAAACGTTGCGTCGTTTTACGGTAGTCGAGGTGTACCCCTCACAGTCGGCTCTTCAACAATTGGTGGGCAACTTTGAGACGACCGGTTCGGTAATCAATCAGCCAACATTGATACGTTAAAGGAACGCAAGATCGGCCGTTAACATCGCGGTGAAAGTGTACCGAGGCACAGGAATTCGGCGTTTCAAAGACTTCAACTTGGCAAAATTGGCGTCGAATTTGGGCTGATACCCATACAAGATTCAACTGACCCAGCAGCTCAAAGCTTATGACTAGGGCTAGATTTTTGAGACACATTAGAAGCAATAGCACAAGTTATCTTTCCGATTCATGAATTTTCCTTTAAATCGTATTTAAATATTTAGCATATTCTTGCATATTTTTAATAATAAATGCATATTTCCGACAAAAAATTAGCTCAAAATTAAAAAAAAAAAAAACCGTAGAAATGTACACGCACCCTTCAACTTCTTATATCGTTTTCCATTTTGAAAACCTAAATTAAATGTTTAAATAATGCTAATTCTTATCTATTTTTATCTATTTAATTAACATTATTGCTTTTTAGTTCTTAAAATAAAAAGACTGAATATTTTTAAAAATAATGAATAGCATGTTTTTTGTTTTTCATTATAAAAATGCAAATGCAAACAGTCGTACAGTTTAACTGGTCGCTATAGCCAACGGTCTTTTTATCCGACTTGTCAAAAATAGAAAGATTTGCTCGTGCAGGGACGGGTTAAGAATATCCCTGCAGCGATACCTATCGCTTGTCGTAAAAGGCGACTAAATAAAAGGTAAACAAAACTCACATCTAGGCAATTTAGAAAACACCAAGGTGAGCCTAGGGACACATATACCACCATTAAACTGCCCCACAAGTATGCATGCAAATCAGTGGGTTGACACGACTGGAGATCACCGGTGTTGTAAGAGTAAGATCAATCAAAAAAAAAATAAAAAAATCTGGAGCATGCCCGTGTCAAAAAGGAAGGGAAGAATGAAAACGGTCAAACCGTAGCATTATGGAAAAGAACGCTAAAAGGAAAAGCACTACCCCGCCAGGCACTACTAATGGTCGTGATCCTGGGACGAGCAGCAATGCTCGGGTCAGAGCTATAGGATTTCCGGGGGATAGCAAAGTAATGCAACGGCGTAAGCCACATTTAAGAGTCGCGAGTTGGAACGTTGGAAGCATGAGTGGGCGCAGCTATGAGCTTGAAGAAATGATGGTTAGAAGGCGAGTAGACATCTTGTGCGTACAAGAGACGAAATGGCGAAACACCGGTAATCGGGCACGATTCTTGGACGCTAAAACAAAAGCCTACAAGATGTTTTACCATGGATTGGAACAAGGAAAAAACGGAATCGCCATCATCCTTGCGGCAGAGTTACTTGGCAACGTCTTAACCATTTCAAAGTCCAGTGACCGTTTGATGACTCTCAAATTGGTGATGCATGGTGAGGTGTGGAACATCGTAAGCGCATATGCCCCTCAAGTAGGATGCGAACAAAAAGAAAAAGATGCATTCTGGCTAGATTTCCACAACCTTGTCAAAATCATCCCAAAGGAAGAGCTTTTGTTTGTTTGTTTGTTGAGATTTAAACCGACATGTCGAGAAGACAAGCGAAGACTATGAAGGCTACCACGGAGGGCTGGGATACGGCACCAGGAACTCTTCAGGTGAAGATATCCTAAACATGTGCAAGTCGTACGGTCTTATAGTGCTAAATACCATGTTCGTCAAACAAAGCCGGCACCTGATCACTTATAGCAGCGGCGGAAATGAAACTCAAATAGACTATCATTTGGTATCCAGTTTCATGAAGCCACGAGCTAAAGATTGCAAAGTGATCCTGGGAGACGCGATCGCCCCTCAACACCGTCTCCTCCTGACTGAATTTTTTATGGATGCGAGAAAGAAGTCAAAGCAGCAAACGAAGGTGTCTGAGAGAATCAAGTGGTATAAGCTGGATAAAGGAAAAGGCGAAGCTTTTATTACCATCATGGAAAACTACCTCCCTTCCATTATCGATGAGGTCGGTAATGAGGAGTGCAGAGCACAAGACATGTGGGATTCCCTACAACAATCTGGCCTGGAGAAAGCCAAATCACTGCTCGGAACATCTAAAGGGCCCTGCCAACACGCAAAAGAAACCTGGTGGTGGACAGACGAAGCCAAAGCAGTGATACACGAAAAGAAAATGTCTTTCCAAGCTTGGTCAAAGTGCTCTTCTACTAATAGAGAGGAAAAAGCTCGCCGTGAAAAGGTATATAGATGTTGCAAAGGTATCGCGAAGAAAAAATGCGCCGAATTCAAAGCGAAAAGCATGGAAGGCCTCTATCAGGAGTTGGAAGAAATATCGTCTTCCGCGTCTGACAGGAACCAGGCTACAAAACAACTTGAACAAAGGAGCAAATATCTTTAAGATAGCCGCCCAGAGAAGAAGAAATGCTCAGGAGATTCGTTTCCCAAAGTTTATTAACAATGCTGAAGGCCAACTCCTTGTGGAAGACGAAAAAATTCTCCACAGATGGCGACAGTATTGCGAGGAACTTCTGAACGAACAGTTTCCCCGAGTGTACTTTTCAAGAGCCGCCCCGAATCATGCCGAAATACCCGACATCACAGTCGAAGAAGTTCGGTACGCGGTTAAAAACTCCAAGAAAAGAAAAGCTGTTGGGCCGGACGGGATACCCTCTGAGTTCTGGAAAAAGATGGGAGACATCGGGTCTAGATGGCTCATGGTTCTTATCTCCAAACTTATGAGAGGCGACACTATGCCTAATCAATGGAGGGAAAGCTATCTTCTTCCATTGCATAAAGGAAAGGGTGATACGCGAAATTGTGATAACTACCGTTCTGTCAAGCTGATGTCGCACACCATGAAGATCGTTGAACGGGTATTAGATAGCCGACTGCGGAAAATAATACGACTATCTGATGACCAGTGCGGGTTTGTCTCAGGTAAATCAACGACAGATGCAATCCAAAGTATAAGGGTCATGATGGAAAAGCATCGTGATTCTTCAAAGGACTTGCATATGGTGTTGGTTGATTTCGAAAAGGCCTTTGACCGGCAACCAAGAGATCTTTTATGGGTAGCGCTAAGACAAAAAGGAGTTCCAGAAACCTACGTGCGAGTGATTATGGACATGTACGAGAGAGCAACGACAAGAGTAAGATGCACCGCAGGAGTCACCGAAGAGTTCGCAATCAAAGTCGGTGTACACCAAGGGAGCGTCCTCAGCCCACTGCTTTTTATAGCAGTTCTTGATTGCTTGCTGGAAGGAAAAGTGACGGACCCCAATGTGCACCAGCTATTCTTTGCTGACGATGGGGCCATTATAAGTGATGATCAGGCGTCCCTACAACGAGCACTTGATGTGTGGGTGGTCATTTTTGAGGGACACGGGTATCGTATTAGTTCAAAGAAGACAGAGTATCTGTGCTGCCCGTTCTCTGACCCTCATCAGCCTATTCCAGACATTTACTTGAATGGAAGAGTGCTTCCCAAGTGTGAAAAGTTTAAATATCTGGGATCTATGATTAATAGAGAAGCAACTTGTGATGACGACATCAAACATCGCGTAAGCGTAGGGTGGATGAAGTGGCGGGAAAACTCCGCCATCTTCTGTGATCGAAAAATGCCCCCTAAGCTGAAAGGAAGGCTCTACACTTCAGTTGTACGTCCGGCGCTCACATACGGTTCACAATGCTGGACAATGCACAAAAAGTATGAGAGCAAATTAACGGCAACTGAGATGAAGATGCTTCGCATGACAGCGGGAGTAACAAAGCGTGACAGAATTAGAAGTTCAAAGATCCGAGGAAGCCTCCACGTAAAAGAAACCATCACAAGAAATATAGAGCGCGACCGACTCAGTTGGTATTGCCATGTTCAAAGGAGAGATCCTTTGAACCCCGTCCAAAAGGCGTTATCAATCAACATTCCAATTTCAACACGCAAAAAAGGCAGGCCGAAAAACAATTGGTGCAAACAAATGCAAAAACACCAGCATTTGATTGGCCTCAGCGATGAAGTAATCCCAAACCGGGAAGCCTGCCGCTACTTTCTGAGGTCAAACCGGCGGACCCCACAAGCGGACCAGTAGGAATGCAGTTAAGTGGGAAGGTTATGGTCCTACACTTCTGACCATAACGACGCCGGGATAAAAAGGAAAAGAAGAAGTCAAAAATAGAAAGATTACTTGTGCAGAAACCAACCACGTGGGGGAAATTGGTCGTTAAAAGCGACTGGTCGTTGTAAACCATGTCGTTATAGGTGACTTCGCCACGGTTTTAAATGCATATTTAAAGTGCAAATTGCCCACTTTAAAGAGCAATTTTTAAGCGCATGCTTTGGGTGTTTAAAGTCATATTTATGACCATAGACAATGCCGTTTGTTCGCTGACTGGGCTTAGGAGCGTTTGGAAGAGGACTCCAGTTTTGAACGAAAAATCATCTTTAGCGACGGGCGCATTTTTGGATGAATAGCTGTGTTAACAATATATGGGACGATACCAAGCCACACGAGGTTCACCAGGTGACAATGCAACCTCAAAAGGTTACCGTTTGGGGTGGATTTTGGGCCGGCGCGGTGGTGTCATTGGTCCGTACTTTTTCGAAAACGATATTGGTGAGGCGGTCATCGTCAATGGCGAACGCTACAGAACAATGATAACCAATTTCTTATGATCCAAATTGGACTGCTCCCGTTGTACAAACAGCGGCTGACCTTTGTACTTTGTTGAGCATGTCCATATAGCTTTTCGTGCTGCTAGCAGTCCACCAGACTAGGGCCCCATAAGTTAAAATGGGTCTGATGATTGCTGTGTACATCCAATGAATGATGTACGGTTAGAAGCCCCATCTTTTTCAGAAGGTCTTTTTGCATGCATAAAAAGCGTTCAATCAGGAGAGTTTTGAGTTAAGAATGATGCCTAGATATTTGGCTTCCGCTTTGAGTTTGAGTGGAGTGTCCTCTAACTTTGGGGGAGCAAATATCGAAATTTTCCTTTTCCTGGTGAACAAGACCAGCTCGGTTTTCTGGCGGTTTATTCTCAGACCGTTCTGTCTTGCCCACGAGGAGAGTTCTCTCGGCGCAGATTCCATTAGTTCACTGATAGTTGGTAGAAATTTACCTTTTATCAAGATAAGCAAGTCATCCGCGTACGCTATGATCTTTGTGTCTTTCTCCATAAAGAATTTGAGGGTTTTGTTAGCTGTAAGAAGCCACAGTAGGTGGGAGAGAACTCCTCCTTGTGGTGTGCCTCTAGTTGTCACTTTCCTTATAAAGCTGTGTCCAATGTCTGCATTGATAATTCTGTTCTTCAACATATTTTCAATCCAGATTACAATGGATTTGTCTACTTTAATGTCCTATAGTCCTTTGCGGCAGTATGGGATGGTTTACCTGCCTTAGGTATGAAAATTACCTTTATTTATTTCCACTGTGTTGGGATGTACCCCGCGCGCAGGCAATTGGAAAAAATGCTTACGAGATGGGGTACAGTGTGGGTCTGTGTTTTTTGAAGCATCGCTGGCAAGATTTCGTCCGGCCCCGGCGATTTAAACGAATTTATTGCCCATGATACTTTAGGTCTGTTCCCGTACTTTTTGGGCAGAAATTCACAGATTCTCATTTTTCCAAGAGTGGGGATGAAATTCTCTCAAAGAGAAGTGGAAACACAAAAAAGTACGGGAACGCGTTGAACCAAAAAAGTTGCACACATTTTAAATGTCAAAAACATATGTTTGAATTTGATACATTCTTGGATTCGTTAGCAGGTGCAATATACTAATTTGCAAAAACATACATATTATTTTCAGATTACTATTTATTAGATGATTCAGCATATCCATTCATCATTTAATAACGCCATATAGAGACAATGCACATCTTAAAAATGCACAAAAAAATTTTAATATAAAATTGAGCTCTTGTCGTATGACGGAATGACGGAAATCAGCTGATTTCACAAAGCTGTGCCAAACTACCCACATAAATTTCTTGGGTTGAAATTCGCAGCATGGGGAAATTTTTTACTCTCTCTCTTTTGTCCAAAAGTGTGAATTTTTGGAGTACGGAAACAGACTTTCGTAGTTTTTCGTAGTTTTTCGTAGATTTGGACTGTTTTTGTCAGGTACGGGAACAGACCTTTTATCTGTAGTGATAAATCTTGTTGTTCGGTTGTGTGAACCGTAGGAACGTCGGGAAGTGGGTTTCAGTCAGCAGTTCTAGGGATTCCTGACTGGATTCTGTCCAAGAATCATCTGGTTGATGATGGATGAATCCCGGGACGCAGGGGTCCTTGGATAGGATCATCCTGAGCCTTGCGGCTTCGTTGAGATCCTCTATTGATTCGCAGAACTCCCGCCAGGATTTAGACTTTGCTGCTCTTGTTTTGCTATTGTATTCGTTGAAGCTGGATTTGTAATTATTCCAGTCTTCGGTTCTGTTTGAGATCTTTGCTCTATTGAATAGAGTTTGGGTCCTGATCCTGAGTTGCTTTAGCTCTGTGGTCAGGTGAGCACGGTGCAAAGGACAGGATTTGTTGAAAGCCGCTTTCAGAATTCTCACAAGATTTTCGACTGAATTCTCAATGTAAGTTGGATCAGGATTAGTGATGGCTTGTGGCGGTACTAACCTGTTGGCAACTAGGTTTGAGAAAAGATTCCAGTCTGTCTTCTGAGGGTAAAAGTAAAAGTGCTTGTTTTTGACCTCCCTACAAAATCCTGTTATCAAATCTTGGCGGCCAAGTTATCGTACTCGTGCCCGTGGGTGTATTAACTTTGTTGCAAATATTGAGGTTGGTGGAGATAATGAAATCGAAAATGGACTCACCCCTTTTATTGATGTTGATCGGAAGGGACTGGGGAAACTGGCAGTATCTTCGAAAATTTTAGTTTTGGCCTAAAACATTTATTGCCTCGTATTCTACACATATTAAAGTAACTTTTAAGGCAAAAACCAAAAAAATCGATTTTTTGAAGCTTCTAAATGGTTTTCTCCCCTTAAGCCAAGCAAGGAACCTGTTTACTGATCCACAATATCCAAACCGCACTAACGACTAACTCTAGTCGGCTGGCGAAATCCTTCTTAATTTTAATATTTTAAATTTAGTTAACTCCTTTTACAAACCCATAATACTAACAGGCGACTTCAACTCTTGGAACCCACTCGGGGTGTCGCCGGTATCTTACAATAGAAGCAAGGGAGTCGAACTTTTCCTTACAAACTCAAACCTTTCGATTAAAAATTATGGCGCCTCAACACATTTTTCTACCCACCGAGCATTCACACATTTAGAGCTCACCATTATATGGTGATCAATTCCCTGTACTGACAACTATTTCCCTTAGAAATAAGCCTACAAACCGACCACTAAATATATTACCAGTCGCGCTGATTTGAATTTCTGCCAAGGCAATAAGAAAGACTTTAATTTGCAATAACAGCCTCTCTGTGATAAAAGCAATCCGAAGTCCAGGTCATTCAGGCAGCCACGGAAATGAATTAGCGGACAATACCGCCGCATATATCACAGAACAACAGAACTTCTGTTGTTCAACACCTGTGTTTTGTGAAACTGAGACTCAGCCACCCACGCATATCCCACAGACAAATCCTCATGAAAAGAAAACCTGCTATGCGTCATCTTTGCCAACTAGATACCCTTTTACACCTCATATTCGATTGCCCTACAGGTAATCACCATTGTAACAGACTATTTAACAATAAACTCACAAACCTGTTAGTATCCATACCAAAATTGTATTGTAGACGTTTGAGTATGAAAATCAGGGAGCAGGTTCGGAATAGTACCTACTCACCACCGATTTTTTTAAAATTTTTTGTACGTATAGCCTTATATATCGGAAGTAAAAATCAAAAGCAGTTTTTGGCGGAAATTGTTAGAAAGGACTAAAAGGATAAGCTAAGTTTGAATATTCTGCCGAAAATAAACTTAAATACATATCTTTAAAATGATAACAGGTATATATATTGTATATAAATTATACCGCAAATTAAAGCAACAATTAAGTACTTTTACCCGCAATAAAAAGCGCAATATTTACAAATATTGAAGATATGAATAATTTTTGAAAAATGTGTCCATATTTTCAAGAAAAATGATTTTTTTAAAAGAAAATGTATATTATGAAAGTATCTTTTTTCAGAATTATAAAATTTTGAAAACATTCAAAAACCTTTTCAACGGTACTTACTATAATACAATACTATACAATAAAAGGGGGGCAAATAGGAGCTTCTGGTAAATCAAGGAAATTGATAAATGTACAATCGGCCGTTGTAAATATCAACGAGGGCGTGTTGTTGAGGGTTCTTGCAATTTAGGCATTATCCTTCGTAAAGGGCTTTCTCAATATAGATTGGAAATTTGACCAGAAAATAAAAAAAATGGAAATACGCTGATTGAATTGATTCAAAAACATGTTTAACCTGGAACCAAAATTCAGACAGATTATTGGAAGGGATGAATTTCCGAAAAATTGATTTTTGACTTTTGCGAAAATCGGACTGAACCCTTGCGTTTTTTGAAGAAGCGACGAGACATCTTGGAAACTAGTCAAAATAATTAATAACTAATAATGTTAGCAATTCCAATTAATTATTTTAGACGAGATTTCTACACACTAAAAACACTGACCTCAAAAAACGAAAATGATGTTGAAATACGTACAAACCCGATTTTTTTTTTTGAAAAATGGTCGTCCTGAAAACTCTTCTTTTCTGAACTTCGAAAACACTTTTTCCGGCACTGGTTTAAGATAAATCAATATACCTTACGTCATTCGAAAGCCTACGGATTACTGTTTCTACTGAACAGACAATTTTTTAACTTTGATTACATCGGGAGAAAAGAAATATTTTGCAAACCTTTTTAGCATAATATTTTATAACTTTTCATTCTGATTACCACTCATCAGGAAATCTCTAATATATAAAATTCTCGTGTCACAATGTTAGTTACCATACTCCTCCGAAACGGCTTGACCGATTTTTATAAAATTTTATATGCATATTCAGTAGGTCTGAGAATCGGCTACTATCTATTTTTGATACCCCTAAGTGATAAGGTTTGTCCACCCCTAACATTTTTTTTTTATTTTTTGGACAAAATTTAATTTTTTATTTTTTATACTGTGGCATTAAAAAATACATAAAACCCCAAATTTTCACCCTTTTATCACCAACCCCTATTTTTTTAAAAGTCATTTTACTAAGTTAATCATTTTTCATCTCACTCGATAACTGATCAATTATCACTTGGTAAGTTATCCCCGCCATGCGTCTACCGGTGTCACTCGAGTAGGGATGAAACCGAAGCCGTTCTCCTGTTTCTCTCACACTCTCCACAGTTTTCGGCCATTATTAGTGTCATCAAGCGTAGTAACGTTTACAATTATCATTTTACTATCTCAGTGTAACTCTCATATGAACTATATTTATTATAATTTATTATTAATTTGCTGGACTATAATTATTTATTCCTATTTTATCAATAATTAATAAAATTATTAATTTTGAGCGTAGTTCGCACGATTAGTTAATTAAGTGATTTACATAACCTTAATAGTATACGACTATTGTGTTGTAAGTATAAATTATTCTTATACATTTATTATAAAATCCATACTTTTTTTTTTTTATTTATATCGAAAATATTGCTGGAAATGGTGAAAAAAAAATTCGTTGAAAGTTAGATTTTTATTACAATTGGGCAATTTTTTTTTGTGCTCCCTTATAAGAGCTCTAACTTCTACAGAATTTTTTTTTTCACCATTTCTAACAATATACATTTTTTCGATATAATTAAGAAAAATATTTTTTTTTCCCTTTCGTAAAACAGTCTAATATATGTACATATATGTATGTGTGTACCATCAAAGATTAAACACATTATTACTATAATGTTTTTCATCATTAAGTAATTCAATTAGTTCTATTTATGTGTGTTTTGTACAGTGAACAATGCCCACAAAACGCAAAGGGGCTAATTTGAGCCGTAATGCAAGTAGATCTAGAAGCATGCGAAATAGAAGAGCCCATACAACCGAAGAACAAATCCAGCAACAAAATACTGATGCGCGTGTGAGCATGGCGCAATTGCGTCAAGAACAATCAGAAGATACACGAGCTGAACGCAATGAAGTAATAAGATTAGAACAACGACAATCACGCCGTTTCACAGTCAATAGACGCAGAACAAATGACCAACAATGCCAACATTCATTCATTCCTGCGTCTAGCATTCCAGTATGAGCCCGATATTGTATATTATGCTCATTCAAAAGTGGTAATTGGAGCTATGGACAAGGAATGCCCGCATTGTCATGCTCTCAAATTCAAAAATGAGCCAGCCGGAATGTGTTGCGCGTCAGGAAAGGTGCAACTACCTGAAACTGAAACACCTTCTGAACCATTGAACGGTTTACTTATCGCCACGGATCCAGATTCTAACGTGTTCCTGAAGTCTTTTCGAACATTCAATTCATGCTCTCAAATGACATCGTTCGGAGCAACAGAAATAGTTCGAAATACTAACGCAAATGGTCAACAATACAACTCTACATTCAAAATCAGAGGCCAAGTTTATCATAAAATGGGCTCATTGCTGCCAATGCCAAACGAACCACATACATTTTTACAGATCTACTGTTTGGGCGGCGAGGATTCCGGAAGCGCACTTGCCAATCGCGTGGATGCACGTTGTAGCTACAATAACCTTGATTCATTTTTTGCCAGACGCAGGGACGTTGACGATTTAAATCTGAAGATACAACAGTTGTTGCCAGGGAACTTGGTATCATACAAATCTATTGATGCTGTAAATTTTCCAGAGTTTTTGAACTCACTGGATTGCCAGGCATGCCACCTCATAATTTACAATTGAAGGTTGGATCTCCGATTATTTTAAAATTAATGTTTGGTGTTTTGTAATTTTTATATTCCCTCATCGTTCACAGCGCTCCATGCCTCTTTCACTCCTATACCACATCCTTACACACTTACAGTAAGTTAGTTATTTTTTTCCTACACTAGAAATTCCCTAGAAATAATTTATATGGCAAAACAACGTTGCCGGGTCAACTAGTCTGTATAATGGGGAACAAATAGAAAAAAAGAAATTGAAAATGACATGGACATGGCTTTCCCGAGAAATTTGACAAAAAGCGCAAACAAAAACAGGTTTTTTTTGTTACATTTTTGATTTGAGTTCTTGGTTCGGTAAAAAGAAAAAGAAAATTTCAAAAAACTCCTAACTACAAAATGAGGAGTTCGGAACATTTAAAAAAAAAAGTTCATCCCAATCAAATCAGCAGTTTGGAAGATATAAGATTTTGAAGTCAATAAATCATCTTTAGTACAGCCGGGTGGCAAAACGTTTGCTATCCCCTTAATCATTCCAAGGAGTTTATGAACTCTCGTACCCAATATAGTGAGTCGTCGTGGTGGTGTATTTGTTGTCAATTGTCCCGTGGTGGTGTCCATGCCGACAGTATGGAGAAATATCTACATATGTAAATTTCTGTGGTGTCGCCGCGTAAAAAAGTTGAACCAAGATTCTTTTAACCAGTTGCTGAAAGATATTAAGCGCTGTTACCCCGGTCAATGATTTGTCCTTTGCTATAAATGTTAACAAGAAAGTACTCTCCTCCGCTTTTGATAAAATTTAAGTATGTGGTAGAGGGCATTCTGAGCATTTTGATATATGTACATACATCTACATATGCATATATGTACATTCATATGTAAGAGTCGTAAGCGATGTTCCTTTTTATATTTTTCAAGCAATTATTCGCTTATACTCGTACTTTGCATACATACATTGCACTTACTCCAAATCCTACAGTGAACCCAAGCAGGGGGGTTGGAGGTGGGCAGCATGCCACCCCATACACATTTCACTGCGATTTATTTATAAAAACGGCGACGAATATATATTCATGGCAGGGAAAAAACATTTTTCACTCCTTTTATCCCATATTTTGCAAACTACGAGGGTGGTCCGATAAGTACTTAGCCTACAAAAGAAAAACAAAAATTTTGGAGAAATGGCGATTTATTTTTCAATATAGTCTCCTTTTAGCTCGATACACTTGACCCACTTGCTCCAACTTCTTTAACCCGTCTGAAAAATACGTTTTCTCGAGGTCTGCAAAGTATGCCTCCATGGCGGCGATGACCTCCTCATTCGACTGAAATTTCTGCCCGGCGAGTGACTTTTTCAAGTTTGGAAACAAAAAGAAATCGCACGGGGCCAAATCTGGAGAATACGGTGAATGGGGCAGCAGTTCGTAGCCCAATTCGACCAATTTGGCCGTGGCGAGGGCGGAGGTATGAGCCAGTGCGTTATCATGGTGGAAGAGCACTTTTTTCTTCGCCAAGTGGGGCCGTTTTTTCTTCAATTCGGCGTCGAATCGGCCCAATAATTTGGCATAGGGCAGCCCTGTGACCGATTTGCCCTTCTCCAGGTAGGTTGTGAATTCCAGAAAACAATGGCCATCGCCTTTCTCGCCTTCTTCGGAGCACGTTCGCCGGGTGAAGTCCACTGTTTCGATTGTTCCTTGGTCTCTGGTGTGTACCAGTGGATCCATGTTTCGTCGACTGTCACGAAACGACGCAGAAACTCCTTCGGATTGTGCTTAAACAGCGTCAAACACTGCTCTGAAGTGGTCTCACGGTTGCGCTTGTTGTCCGGAGTGAGCAAACGCGGCGCCCATCGCGCCGACAGCTTTCTCATGCCCAAAATTTCATGCAGGATATGACCCACGCGATCTTTTGAAATGCCTACTGTCTCAGCTATCTCGCGCACCTTCAATCGGCGGTCTACCAATACGAGATCGTGGATTTTTGTCACGGTATCCTCCGTGGTAGCCGTTTTCGGGGCACCTGGACGTGGCTCATCAAAAACCGACGTGCGACCACGTTGAAACTCGTTAAACCAATTTTTGATGGTCGCCATCGAAGGAGAAGAGTCACCGTACACAGCATCCAAACGCTCTCTGATTTCCCTTCCAAAAACAAGAATCGAATCACCGACCGATATTGCTCTTTTTCCATTTTTCTAAAATCCGCGGACAGTCGTACCACGGACGAGTCCGATCCGGCTGAAATTTCGACAGTAGCCGTCTACTGTACTACACGAAGTAAGTTGCTCTTGCGATACTGGCGCCGTCTGGCGGTGAGGCTAAGTACTTATCGGACCACCCTCATATATGTACTTTGATGAATGTCATTTCTAAAAAAATAAACTGTTCGCACAAGGTAATATTTTGCGAAAAATATAACATGTTTGCTATCGTTAAAATGGTCTTCGAATGTAGTTTTATAATTCCATAAAAAAAGGTACCTTCATACTACACTTTCTCTTGAAAATATGGACATATTTTTCAGAAATTATTCATATCTTCAATATTCGATCGATCGAATTGGCGATCGGCCGTGAATTCGTGTAGGGGGACCAACATGTAGTACTTAAAAGTGCACGTGCCGTAACTGCATCGAATACATGGTAGTGCAACTAGTACCTCCCCGCGGTGATCGCTGGTAACAGCAAGCTCAGTAAGGTCATGTCTCTGCTGAATTGCTGGCAAAATCTAGTTGGGCGAGGAGAAGACTAACTCCTTAAAAAACTCCCTAATCCAAGGTGGCACTGCATACGCCGAAGGATGAATGGCTAGTGGGATAACTAGTCGCTAGTATGCGAACTTGGGATGCCCTGGCGAGGTCCCATTTAAATAAATGCCCATTCGAGCTAATCCGGAGCTCTGGTTCGAATGAAACTCCTTTCTCGCGGGACTCGTGGGAATCAAAATCTCAAACACAATTTCAACCAAGGGAGGGGACTGCCCTAAAAGTCCCAAAAACCTTATCAAAGAGGCTGAAGAAGCCTTAAGTAACAAAGCAGCAAAGGGTGCAGAGGGACCTAGTAACTCCGCCCAAAAAGATGCTTGCGATGTCACACTAAAGATGGACAAACTTAGTGTCCATGAAAAGCTAAAGAGGTTAAGCGGTGCGGGGAGAAAACGCATGGCCTTCCTCATAAAAAAGGGCATGGACCCTGAAAAAGCAAGGGTATCAGCAATGAACCCGATTAAAGGAGCAAGAACACCAGCTCCAAAAAGACAGAGGTCGGATGATAAATCGCCTCAAAAAATAGCACAAAGCAAGAAGCTTTGCACAAAAGGACCTCGTCCTGGTTCTGGACCTCGTCCTGGTTCTGGACCTCGTCCTGGCTCTGGACCTGGTCCCGTTCCGGTACCTGGTCCCTCAACAAGCAAAAGGAGGCCTGATACCACCTATGGAGAGGCGTGCATTGGCATAAAAATGGCTGTCCTAGCCAAGGATTATCCAAACACGACATTGAATACAGCTCAGCTAACGGAATTGCAAGAGGCGATACTCGAGAAAGTCCTTTGTCAAAAGGACAGCATCGTAAAGCCTCAATTCCAGAGCTGCACATTCAAGGCGGGCTTTTTAACCCTAAACTGCATGACGGAAAGTACAGTGGAGTGGCTGAAAATAACCACACCGTTGCTGAAGCCATGGGAGGGAGCCGAACTATGGGCTACAAAAGAGGATTCGATTCCTCAACCATGTACCCTAATTGGATACTTCCCAAACGCTGCCAGCACAGCCACTGAAAAAATACTGGGACTCATACAGTCACAGAATGAAGGCCTAAAAGCTGACTCTTGGAGGACGCTTAAAAGGGTTAACAAAAGCACAGCTGCCATGCTAGTCCTCTCTATGGACCGGTCAATCGCCAAAATCCTAGAGTCGAGAAGTAACACTATTTACTTCAAGTTTGGACAAATCTGTCTAAGGAGACTCAACAACGCGGAGAAAACAACAGAGGATGAAAGAATCCTTGAAATAGAGGATGCTAAAGAGTCCTCAGACAAAACCGCATGTTAAAAATCCTGCAGGCGAACCTCCAGCATGCCAAATCTGCATCGGCAGAAATACAAAAAAGGCATGCGGGAGGAAGATTCAATCTAGGGCTCATCCAAGAGCCCTGGATCAATAAAAACAAAATATCAGGACTAAACATCAAAAACTGTAAGTTGGTTTACGACAAAGCGGCTGATACACCGAGAGCCGCAATACTTATTAACAATGATATTAACTTCCTACAAATTTCAGAATTCACCGATAGAGACGCAGTGACGATCCTAGTAAACATGATGGGAACTGAGGTAATCGTCACCTCAGCCTATTTTCCCGGTGAAGAAGAGGAAGCACCACCAGAAAACATAAAAAAACTGGTAAGATTCTGTAAACAGAATAGGAAACACCTAGTCATTGGCTGCGATGCAAATGCTCACAATACTATCTGGGGCAGTAGCGATACAAATTCAAGAGGTGAGTCTCTCCTAGAATTTCTCGTCGATACTAACCTAAATATAGCAAATAGAGGCAAAGAACCAACTTTCCAAAATGCAATAAGGAAAGAAGTTCTAGACCTCACACTAATTACTAACAAAATATCTAACTTGATTAAAGAGTGGCAGGTCTCGAAAGAAAACTCCTTTTCTGACCACAACCACATCACTTTTAAACTCAACATGGGAACACAGGCTGAGACCCTGGTGAGATATAGATCTCCCAAAGCCACAAACTGGGAAATGTATAAATCCCTCCTAAATGAAAAACTATCAGAGGTTCATCTGAACACCAACACTCCAGAGGAACTAGACAACTCAGTCGAATTTCTCACGGACACCATATTATCTTCCTACCATGCAAGCTGCCCACTAAAAGAAAAAAAAATCCAAAGTATCCGTACCCTGGTGGAACTCCAAACTGAGCAAACTCAGGAAGTCAGCAAGGAAAGAGTTCAACAGGGCAAAAAAGACGGGCAACTGGCAGCCATATAAGGAAGCTCTCACCAATTATAATAAAGGAATCAGGGCATCCAAAAGGAAATCATGGATGAACTACTGTGATAACCTTAAAGACACACCAGAAACGGCAAGAGTCTACAAAGCGTTATCCAAGGGAAACCATGATTCCTTAGGTCTGCTCAAAAACCTGGATGGAAACCTGACAAATAACTTCACGGACACCCTAGATTTACTCCTTAAGACTCACTTTCCTGGCTGTACCGTGGAAACTAGCTGTAATCTCAGCTATAACTTACCAAACTATTATCAAAACAGTAATAACAGCGTGAGGAAATATATAACGTACGAGAAGCTAGACTGGGCCATTAACAGCTTCAAGCCATTTAAAGCTTCGGGACCGGACGGAATATTTCCAGCTTTACTAATACATGGGAACAATAAACTAAAGGCACTGTTGGTAAAAATTATCCGAACCAGCCTTGCCACTAGTTACATACCACGTACATGGAGAAGGATTAGGGTCATATTCATACCTAAAGGGGGTAACAAACCACCAGATAATCCTAAATCGTACAGACCAATCAGTCTATCCTCGTTCCTACTAAAAACAACGGAAAAACTGATTGAACTAATTATAAGAACAACACTGGAGATATCTCCACTCCATAAACTACAATTTGCATACCAAAAAGGCAAATCTACGATAACCGCACTCCACAAAGTTACGGAAATCATTGAAAAGGCCTTAAATTCAAAAGAAGTAGCAATTGGAGCATTTATGGACATAGAGGGAGCATTTGACAATGCAAATCACTCATCACTAACTAAAGCATTACATGCAAAAAGGGTGGACCCCGTAGTAGTTAGATGGATCAATAATATGCTAAAAGATAGACGCATAACAGCCAAGTTAGGTACCTCAGAACTAGTTATCAAAACCATTAGAGGTTGCCCGCAAGGGGGTGTTCTATCCCCGCTTCTGTGGTCAATTCTGGTAGATGAACTTCTCTGGGAACTTAACAACAAAGGCTTTACTGCCATTGGATATGCAGATGACATCACCATATTCATAAAAGGCAAACAAGAAGACATTCTAGGGAATCTCATGCAACACGCCCTAAAAATAACATGGAACTGGTGCGATAAAGAACAACTCTCTATCAATCCCAGCAAAACCCAAATAATTAGGTTTACCAGGAAAAGATCAATCGATCTACCAAACCTTAAAATAAAAGACACCTGCATCCCAATAAAGAAAGAGGTAAAATTCCTAGGAATAACACTGGATCATAAACTCTCATGGAATGCACACCTAGATAACATATACTCAAAGGCTGTAAAGGCCTTATGGTCCCTAAAACAGCTGGTGGGCAAAACATGGGGACTCAACCCAAAAATGAGTATATGGATATACAATCAGATGATCAAACCAACCATACTATACGGCGCCGCGGTATGGTGGAGGAAATGCGTACAAAAAGGAACAATACGCAAACTCAACAAAATACAAAGACTAGCATGTATTTGTATAACTGGAGCAATGAAAACCACTCCAACCGCTGGAATGGAGGCAATCCTAAACATTCCGCAGTTACACACTGCCGTTCAGGCAGAAGCGGCCAAACAAGCCCTAAAGATACAAAGAACCTATAACTACAAAAAAGGGAACCTGACTGGACATCTAGAGATTCTAGAAAAGGTCGACAACGTCTGGGAACTAACTCGTGTAAGTGACCTAATGTCCCCTCAGCTGAACTTTAAAAAACACTTCGAAACACTCATTCCAAACAGGGAGGAATGGAAAAACAATCCCCCTTGGTTGAAGGATGGTGCCCAAAAGTGGTATACAGATGGGTCCAAATCCGGAAATAAAGTAGGGGCTGGTGTGATAGGACCTAAATGTAGCCTTCACATCCCTCTCTGCGGTGAATCAACAATCTTTCAGGCTGAACTGTATGCAATAAATGCGGCGGTACACTACATTAGTGAACAAAAGCCCAACAGATTAAAGATATCCATATTCTCAGACAGCCAGGCGGTTCTCAAAGCCCTAAGAAGTTATACATGTAACTCTAGAGCTGTCTGGGAATGTCACCAACGTTTAAATAAACTGGCGATAAACAACAAAGTAAAGTTGATTTGGGTGCCAGGTCATGAAAACCATAAAGGCAACGAAAAGGCGGACTTACAAGCCAAAAAAGGCGCCCAGATGCCTTTTATTGGACCCTTCCCCCTTTATGGATTTGACAACACAGATACAAATAAAACTTTAAACAAATGGGTCATCAAACAAAAGAACCAATTCTGGAACAGACAAGAGGGCTTAAAACACTCTAAAATCTTTATGGAACAGAATCACAATCCAAAACGTGCAAAAGAGGCACTAGAACTAAATAAAGCCGAACTAAAACTGTTATGTGAAGCTCTAACAGGGCACGGCACTTGCAATCACCACCTATTCAAAATGGGTCTCAGCAGCACTGAGTCTTGCAGACGATGTGGGCAGGATAAAGAAACAATGGAACACATTCTCACAAAATGCCCAGAACTCACTGAAGAGCGACTCGAAATGTCAACAAAGACACAACTAACAGGGAAGGACTTCCAGGATATCCCATCTAGGAAAGTTGTTAACTTCATGAAAGCAACACTAAAATCCTAGATCAAAGAAGGGGGTACAATAGATCTTTATGGTCGCAGTGCAAGTGTCCTGTAATGACACACCCCATACTCTTCAATTCAATTCAATCTTCAATATTTGTAAATGGATTACAACGCTTTTTATTGCGGGTAAAAGTACTTAATTGGTGCTTTAATTTGCGGTATAATTTATATACATATATGTACATATATACCTGTTATCATTTTAAAGATATGTATTTAAGTTTATTTTCGGCAGAATATTCAAACTTAGCTTTTCCTTTTAGTCCTTTCTAACAATTTGCGCCAAACACCATTTTGGATTTTTCTGACGTACAAACAATTTGAAAAAAAAATCATAGATGAGTATTATTCGGAACTTTATCCGAAAATCATATTTAATCAGAAAAACCTTCTTAAGTTCTAGCTTAAATTCTAATTCCACTGTTACAATCCCTGTATATTAAGATGTATATTGAATTTATATTTTTATAAGTAAATACAAATGCAAAAATAAATCGCACACGAAATAGCTAATTTAGCGAGGTTCTAGCTCTCACGGATCTTTAGCAATAATAATACGAGGTGATCCAAAAGTAATGATCATCGGTTATTACCAGTCCGTATAACAATCCAAAAGTTTTTTTTGTTTTGCTTACTTATAGTATACTCGTACACCCACTAGGTTAGAGTAAAACAATCATACAAATAGTTCACAATTCCCAGAAGGTACATTCATTTGAATACGAACCGTCGAAAGGACAACATCAAAATGGAGAAAAACGAAATTAGAGTGGTCATCAAGTACATGGATGGATGGAAAAAACTGTCTACCAAAGATAATATACAGTGACTTAGTATAAACATTAGGGGACTCTGCTCCTCCATATGCCACAGTAGCACGCTGAGCTAAAGAGTTTAAGTTGGGCAACTCAACCAGCTTCACCCAAGACAACGTGAAAAAAGTCGTAAATGTTGTGTTTGCAGGTCGAAGAGTGATAATCAGAGTTGAGATTAAGGGGATGTCATACATCAATGTTCAAAGAATCTTTGCGAACGAATTGCGTATGAAAAATGTCTCTGCGCGTTGATCACCGAGAATATTAACCCATGAGCAAAAAAAAAAACGAGTCGACATTTCAAGTGTGAATCTCGAAGAGTTCGAAGCAGGTCAAAGTTATGTTTTTGTTACGTTTCGTGACCATTGTAAGAAGCCTAAACAACTGAGGGGGGGAGCGACCTAGGCAACAACTAGGTAGGGCACGAATGCCATAAAGGTTCTACCGTAGTTATTGCGTTTTGGAAAAGCAGGGCACGAATGCCATAAAGGTTCTGCTTGGGAGTAAGGTTGGTGGATGGCAAGAATGCCAGAGAAACACTTGGTTGGGATGTCAAGTTGAATCTGATTTTATTTAATTATTGGTTCTCTATTTATACAAAAATCATTGTCGCATTTCCAATGCATATCGATTGTACCTGCATGACTCTATTCTATTGCAGTCGGCAGTGTCGTCTATCATTCTCGAAATCATTATGTTCTTTTTGTCTTCGATTCTCAAGTGTCGGCACTTTTCTTTTCGGTGACACTAACTGAACTTTGATTCATGGATTCGAATGACAATGCGATGTCGTACTTTTTAACGTATTAGCGACCAGTCAATTGATGGATGGTCAATGAATGGATGAATGGTGTTGGGTACACTACACCCTTACCCTTAAGCGGAAAATTATTGGAAGAATAATTTTACAAGATTTTTCGGAATCGATATGTTTTGGATTTGCTTTACATTGAGGTTTTCTTACTAATTACAATGTTTAAAACTATTTAATTTCTAGTTTGTTTATAATGGTCTTACAATTTTTACATTAATCTACAATTTATTAAATTTCTTAAGACTATTGTTGTGGAACTTTTTAAGTTCTCCGTTTATTTCAATTATTGAATTTGTATTATCTTTTGCTACAATTTTGTATGGCCCGTGATATGGACTTTGTAATTTTTTCTTACTTTCTAGTTTTACAAATACTAAATCTCCTATTCTAAGATTTGATACATTTGTGTATTTGTCGTATTCTAATTTTCTTTTACATTTTACATTGCTAATTATATCTCGTGCTTTTTGTATCGCATGTCTAAGTCTAGTTTTTACTTCATTTACATAGTTATCTAGATTATATGCTTTTACTTTGCTGTTTATTATATCGCTTGGTACATACGGTAATTTTCCAAAAATAAGTTCATACGGTGTATAGCCGGTGTCTACGTGCGGTGTTATGTTGTAAGCAAATGCATAATATGGTGTCCAAATATCCCATTCATAATCTTCTGTGAAATTTAGTAGAAATTCGTTCAGAACTCTGTGGTTTCTTTCTAATGAGCCTATACTTTGATGATGGTATGGGGCTGAGTAGATTGTATCAATTTTCAGCAATTCACATATATTTTTCATAAGTTCGTTTTTGAATTCGGTACCATTATCTGATTTGAGTATTTTGAAACATCCGTACTTTAATATAAATTGTTCAATTAATGTTTTGGCGATTGTTTTAGCGTCCTTACTTTCAATAGGGTGTGTAATGACATATTTAGTTAATTCGCACTGCATTGTTAAAATATATCTATATCCGTTGGATATTCTGAGAGGTCCAACTGTGTCTATTTGAATTGTTTCAAAACTTGTACTTGGTGTATCTGTTATAACCATTTTCTCTCTTGTATGTCTTGTCTGCTTGTTTTTAGCACATGTTTCACAAGCGTTTACAAACTTTTTAACCATTTGTCTCATATTTTTCCATACATATCTTTGTTTGATTTTCGTCATAGTTTTTCGTATGCCTAAGTGTCCTCCATGCGGTGTATTGTGGTATTCTTTGATAATGTTAATTTTTTCTTCATGTTTTATTATTTGTTTTGGGGGTTTATATATTAATACCTTCATTGTCGAGTGTCTTTCATTTCGTTGCAACGTATTATATATTTTCTTTAATTCTTCCTTTTCTATATATTCAAATATAATATCATTTTCATTTAGCGCTACTTCTTTTACGGGTACCCTCTTTAATTTTGATACGAGCTTCTCTAGGATCGAAACGTGTTTCGCTAGATTATCGCTGCATCTTACTATAACTTCATTTTCTTTAATTTCAATAGTACTATTTTTCATTTTATCACTCGTTATTTCAAATTTTAACTTCTTCATATTTCTGACGTCAGCTATGGATGTACAATCCCACATGTGAAGATGATCAGTCTTCTGTTCAGATGTGTATTTCTCCTTTTTATTTTCTTCATTGGCAATCTTTTGTGCCATATCCCTTGTTATTACCATGATCTGCTCCTTGGAGTCAACATCATTTTGGCTTGTATTATTATTTTTATCTACCATCATGGATTTTAAAATCTCACTATTGATTTTTATTCTTGATAGTGCATCGGCATTTGTATTCATCTTTCCTTGTTTGTAAACTATCTCAAAGTCGTAGTCTGATAGGTCTAGTCGGATTCTCATCATTTTCGAGGATGGATTCTTATGTGAGAATAGCGAAATTAAAGGTCTGTGGTCTGTTACTACTATGAATTTCCTTCCATATAGATAGGGTTTAAAGAAATTTATTCCCCAATGTATTGCTAACAGTTCCTTTTCTATGATTGGTTTGTTTATATCATGCTTTTGTAAGGATTTGCTAGCATAGGAAATTGGTAGATCATGTCCTATTTCACCTTGTGACAATATTGCACCTAGTGCAAAATCTGATGCATCGGTTGTAACTATAAATGGTTTGTCGAAGTTTGGATATTGTAGGATCGGAGGGTTGATTAGTTTTTGTTTTAGATCTGTGAATGCTTTCGCGCATTCGTTTGACCAGATAAATGGTTGATTCTTTTTCAAAAGTGAATTTAGACTTTTTGCGATATCTGCAAAATTTGGTATAAATCGTCTGTAATAGTTGCAGAATGCTACAAATCTTCTCACCTCGTCTGCGTTTTTTGGCGTCGGGTAGTTCTCAATTGTTTTATACTTTGAGGGATCTGTTTTTATGCCTTTGTTTGTTATTAGATGTCCTAAATATACAACTTCAGATTTTAGGAATTGACACTTGCTTGCATTTAACTTCAGATTGTAGTGTCTTAATTTGTCGAACACTTTAGTAAGGTTGTCATTATGATGTTGTAGACTGCACCCGAAAATGATAATGTCATCTACGTAGAGAAATGCGTTGGATTCTAACCCGCTTAATGCTATTGTTAACATTCGTTGAAAGCTATTCGAAGATATTTTTAAACCGAATGGTAGTCTCTTAAATTGATAATGACCGTCCTGTGTAGAGAATGCTGTTAGTGGTCTTGACTTTTTGTCCAATGGTATTTGATGAAAAGAACTTGTCATGTCCAGTGTAGAAAAATATTTTGCTCTTCCTAGTTTGTCTAGCACGTCTTCGATTCTTGTTAACGGAAATTTGTCGTTGACAATTTTGTTATTTAATTTGCGAAAGTCTACTACTAAGCGCCATTTCTTTGTATTTCCATCACTTTTTTTGGGGACTAAGAGTAGTGGAGAATTGTATGGACTAATTGAATTTTCTATTATGTCGTTTTCTAGGAGGTTTTTGACTTGTTCTTTTATCTCGCAATTTTGTATTTGTGGGAGTCTGTAGTTTTTAATGTATACTGGGATGTTGTCTATTGTCTCCAGTTTCTGTGTATAGAAGTTGTTGGTTGACAGTGGTTCGTTTTCTAGATGAAAAATGTCCTGATAATCTTCGAGTATTCGTGTTAGTGTTTTTCTTGCTTCGGGGTCAGAGTGATCTATCTTTAGTTCTTTCGTCAATTGTTGTAGTCTGTAATTGTTGTATTTTGGGTTTTCTGTTTTCATAATATTGTATTCGTCCAACTTTTCTAGTTCTGGTTTGATGTTCTTGAGTGTTACCTCATAGTCGTTAACATTTAGTATTCTAATGTGGCATGTGCCTTTCGCCGGGATTATTGCGTTAGCTATAAATACTCCTTTTTCAACCTCTTTGTTCAGTATCACGCTGTCTTCGGTTACATTTAAGTTAATTGGGTATATTGCTTCCGTTCTGGGTGGAATTTTTATTGTGTTTCTATTATTCGACATCATTGGAATGGTTATTTCATCTCCATCTATAGTTGTTGTTAAGGTATACGTCTCGTAGTCTATCTTGCACATATGTTGGGTAAAGAAGTCTCGTCCTAGAATACCATCTGTTGCTAGGGGGAAGTTGGTATCGACTATGTGGAATTTGTGTGTGATGGTGTAGTTCGCAAGTTTGAGATTTATGTATGTTGTGCCTAGTGACTGTATTTCTTCATTGGTTATTCCAGTTAGTCTGCATTTCTCGTTCAACAAGTCATTGGTGTCTATGTTGTCTTCTTTGCATATCGATATATCAGCGCCAGTGTCTATTAGGTATGTTAGGTTTCTTTTTAATTTGTTTATGTACATTGCTACATAATTAATTGGGTTTTGTGTGACACGCAGTATTAGTTTTGGTATCCCGGAGTGAAATCCTCCGGGGAATTTACGTTTCCCTGGTCCTCTATGATGTTTATTCTTCTGTTGTTTGTTGGTCTGTTTGTATTGGAGCTGAAGGTATTCTGTCTTGCCCGAGGGTTGTTATAATTGTTATAATTTCGATGGTTATAATTTTGTTGGTGATTCGTTTGAAAGTTTTGTCTCTGCCTTGGATGGTTTTGTTGATTATATCTCTGTACTGGGCGTTGATTGTTATTTGTTGTGTACCTTCGGTTGTCGTTTCTTCTGTTTGTATAACCATTTTGTTGGTTGTGATTGTACGTGTTTCTTCTTACGTACATCATTTGGCTATAACTTTGGTTTGAGTCTCTTTCAAGTTCTAGTGCCAGATTAACTGCTTCTGACAGGGATTTTGGCTGAGCGGCAAATATCGCTGGTTTTATTGTCTCCTTTATGCCATTCTTGAAGACTGTGAGGGCGTAATTTTGATTGATTCTCTCAATTACTTTTTTCTCAGCTTCAGTGGCTTCGGAGGGCAAGTCTTCTATTTGTAGGGTGTTCAAATCAGCAATGAGGGATAATACTCTGTCTTTGTATGATGTTACTGATTGGTTTCTCTGGATTGCTTGAGTCAGTCTGGTATGTACTTGCGACAGTGTTGTGATGTTTTTAAATTTCTCTTTTAAACTGTCTTTTAGTGCTGTCAATGTTGTAAATGTTGTTACGAATCCCAATGCAGTCTTTACGTTTTGTGCAAGTTTTACATGGAAGATGAATCCGATGTAAGTTGCTCTTTCGGTTTCTTTAAGGGTGTTATGTATGATCTCGACCAGTGTTAGGAATGAGTCAAGTTCTTTGAAGGATCCTGTGAACACGGGAATTACTTTCATTGCAGTTTCTATATTAAAGTCAGCCATCTTGTTTATTTTCTCCAAATTTGAGAGTATTGTTGCTTTTGTTATTCTATAGATTTCAAAGAATCTTGTCGGGGTGTCCGCTTTGTCAGTTTTATAGGTAGCTTCTATTTTTAGTTTCTCTATTTCTTCAAGTTTTGCGCGCCACGTTTGCTCAGTGTAGCCTCTAATTGAACTTTTTCTTATGTTGGTTAATATTTTTTCAATTTTTAACAAACAATTTTTCATATTCAGAGTTCTTTGTTTTTTTTTTATGGTGTATTACTTGGCATATTTCTTAATACCTGTTTCTTAACATAGTTTTTATAATGTTTATTAGCTTTATATATAACATATATTATTATTAATATAATTATTGCCGTGTATACAGCGATTGACATTGGGTCGATTTTTTCGTTGACAGTCACGCTCTCTTTTGTTGTGTTGTTGCCCATTTTAGTTCTCCAGTTCATCTAGCGTATTTGGTCACAGATTTTTCCAATGTTTCGATTTCACACCAGATTTCGGTGGCCTTACTCCAGGCTATTGGGGTCTCACCTTGGGTTCGCAATAGGTCTTTGAGGTAAGCTAGTTTCTTGCGGTGCAAGTATTTTTTGCCTCCTCTCTTATTTTGTTGTTGTGTTTCTTCTCTAGGAACGGCTGTCCTTCTCCTCTCCTGGTTTTGAAGTTGTCGTCTTTTGTAGTCTTCTACTGTTAGCTTCTGTGGTCCTGATGTCTTCTGTGTTGGTATGTATATTGGTACACCTGCGGGTTGTTGAACAATGTACTCTGCAGCAGCTTTTGACATTGATGGTGCGTTAATACAATCTAAATATTTGGAAACTCCTGGACTCTTCTGGTTTGGCCTGGCAGGATCGCCATGTAAGAAGCCTAAACAACTGAGGGGGGGAGCGACCTAGGCAACAACTAGGTAGGGCACGAATGCCATAAAGGTTCTACCGTAGTTATTGCGTTTTGGAAAAGCAGGGCACGAATGCCATAAAGGTTCTGCTTGGGAGTAAGGTTGGTGGATGGCAAGAATGCCAGAGAAACACTTGGTTGGGATGTCAAGTTGAATCTGATTTTATTTAATTATTGGTTCTCTATTTATACAAAAATCATTGTCGCATTTCCAATGCATATCGATTGTACCTGCATGACTCTATTCTATTGCAGTCGGCAGTGTCGTCTATCATTCTCGAAATCATTATGTTCTTTTTGTCTTCGATTCTCAAGTGTCGGCACTTTTCTTTTCGGTGACACTAACTGAACTTTGATTCATGGATTCGAATGACAATGCGATGTCGTACTTTTTAACGTATTAGCGACCAGTCAATTGATGGATGGTCAATGAATGGATGAATGGTGTTGGGTACACTACACCATGGACGAGACCTGCATCCACTATTTTGATCCGGAAATCAACAAAGCGAGCCTCCTTACCAACGCCAAAGAAAATCAAGTTCTGCGGAAAAGGTGACATACTTTTTTGGGGACGCTGAAAGAATAATTATGGTGATATACACAGGCGGGAGGTCGTCAAGGGAAAAAAAACGTCAATCTGCAAGCTGGAATGCTGTTTTACCAAGACAACGCATCGGCTCGCAGTTGCGATGGCTGCCATTCAAGAAATGGGATTGGAACTTCTAGAACTCCAACTCTATTTGCCAGATCTAGCTCCCAGTCCTTCTGCCTCTTTCCTCGGCTTAAGGCCTAAAGAAGTAAGTGAGTGAAGTTATGGCCGTTGCTAAGGCGTGTTGAAAATTTAGAATTGTTTTCCAAGGGAATCCTGGGCTTAAAAAAAAGACGGACTAAATGTATTAACTTGTTAGCAGAGTATGTAGAAACATTAATAATTTTTTCGACTATAATCACCGTGTTTTATTTCCATTATCATTGACCAGCTAAATATACATCGTGTGTGTAGAGGGCGTAGTGGTGGTAGTTTTGCCAGTTAAATATTCGGTTGGTTCTTACTTTATTTTTAGAAGATCCTGTTTAGTTGTGTAATTGAAATACTGCATTATGGCTTGGGACCCACATTATTTTCAGTCTATTTGGAGTCTTAACAAGACAGTTGCGGATGTCTAGCTGAGTCATCCTTGGGGTTCCTTATTGCGCTGATTGTAGAAAGGCTGTCGGAGCAGATGACGAACCTCCCGCACTTTTTGTCACTTATCACTGTGGCTTTGAGTATGGCTAAGGCTTCTGCGTAGAAGACGGATGTATAAACTGGTAATAGGCCACCAGTTATTAGGGACCCATTATCCATTATAACTACAAATGACGTACTATCTGTTATTTTGCACCCGTTGGTAAAAATGAACTGCCAACCATTCGTTTTGAGAGCAGAGGAAATGGAATTGAAATTTATAAAATACGCCGAAGAAAAATTAACAGAGACGTTACAAGAGATCATCAAAATCATATGCTTGCAGCAAGCACACGAATCCCACATCTCAACATCCATGAAGCAATCTGGCGATAAGCAGGTCAGTTGATCATCAACTAGATTGATCATATTCCTAGATGTACGATACGAACCTTCCGAGGGGCTAACATCGACTCGGATCACTACTTTGTTCTAGCCAAGGTAGGAATGAGGATATCAAGGATGCTACGGAGTCGAGCAAGACAACAAGAGTTTGACGTCGGAAAGCTACAATTGCAAGAGACCGCTAGGATCTTCGCCGATCGAGTTTCCCTCAACCACTCGCAAAATCCGGTGACACCGGAACAATCCACAGAACAGCAGTTGAAGCATTGCCAGCGCGCCACCAGAGACGCTGAGTCTGATGTGCTGGGTTTCAAACGGCCACCAGCTAGAAACCCCTGGTTTGATGAGCAAATCAAACAAGCCCATGTAGAAAAGCCATGCTACATAGACGGACGAAAGCCACTCGTGAGCTCTACGGGCAGAAAGGAGAGACGAACACACGCTTTTAAGGAGGAAAAAAAGAGAGCACGAAAAGCGTGAGATCGAGGAGATGGAGAGATGCTGCAACAGGAATGACGCTCGCAAGTTTTACGAAATAGTAAAATGAATATGCCAGGGCTATAAAGCCGGAGCGGAAGCCTGTAGGGATGAAGGCGGACAACTAGTATTAGAGTCACAGTCGATGCTGAGAATATGGAAAAGCCACTTCTTTAACTGTATAACGACGATGTTAGATCTGATATCGCTGTCAGGCAGAATGATCCATTCGCAACGGACGAAGATACAAGACCAAAGTCCACCTAACCTAGATGAAATTATGCTTCTTATCCCGAAGCTTAAAACTAACAAAGCCGTGGGCACAGACGGCCTGACTGCTGAGCTATTATATTTAAAACGGCTGGAAATGAGTTGGTAGGGTGCTTGCACCAGCTCATATGTAAAATATTGTCGGGGGAAAGCATGCCCGACGAATGGAATCTTAGCATCTTTTGCCCAGTCCTTAAAAAGGAGACCCCTATAACTGCGCCAACTATAGAGGAATAAGTCTCCTCAACATCGCGTACAAGATCTCCTCTGCCGTACTGTGTGAACGCCTGAAAGCCTTTGAGCATAATCTGATTCCTATCAGTGTGGTTTCAGGCCAGGTAAATCCACAATAGACCAAATTTTCACACTGCGGCAGATCTTGGAAAAGACCCAAGAATTCCAAATCTGCACACACCATCTTTTTGTCAATTTTAAAGCCACATTTGACAGTGTGCATAGGGACGAGCTATACCGAGTCATGTCTAGTTTTAACATCCCTGTCAAACTCGTCCGATTGTGCACGATGGCAATGAAGAATTCTTGCTGCTCCATTAAGGTCGGTAACTAATTAACCGAGACCTTCGATGTTGAAAAAGCATTTAGGCAAGGTGACACACTGTCATGTAACTTCTTCAACATTGTGCTTGAAAAGATCATACGAGACCAGAAACCATCAATGAGACGTACCACTTAAAATGGCCGCGGACGTTTCCCTACAAGCTGCGGCGAGAATGTGGGAACCCGGGGTTCTGTCAAAATTATGTAAACAATTACACACATTATTATAGTTCCAAGAGTGTGTGTGGCGGGAGTACACTACGGTAAGATGAAATGAGCTCACACGTATTCACGAATAGAGTTTGTTTGTAACCGGTTTTGTCGCTACGAACCTGAACTTCATTCAAAATTTCAGAGTCTCACGGGGGAAGACGTACCGCGAGTCCAGCGACAACAACACCAGTGCTGAGAACAAAAGCAGAATTACTCTTGCCAACCGCTGCTTCTTTGGTCTCAAGAGGCAATTGAGAAGTAGAGCCCTCTTTCGAAAAAACCAAGATAGCACTATATGTATAAATCACTGATCATCCCGGTCCTTCTTTACGGCGCAGAGGCCTGGAACTTAACGGAACCGGATGAACATGCCCTTGGTCGCTTCGAGAGGAAAGTTCTGCGTTCAATCTATGGTCCCATTTAATAAACGGAGAGTGGAGGAGAAGATACAACTGATACGAACTGTACGGGCTGTACAGCGACATCGGCTGTACAGCGAATCCAACCCTGGGGGTCAACGCAGCAGAGGACAACCGGACTTAACAATTTCGTTAGGAATTTTAACTGGTCATTATACTTAGTCGAAAGTGACGTGGATGTCGCTGCTAATGCGATCACGAACAAACTTCCGCTGGGTAAAGAGTATCAAACCTAAAGCAAATGCGTGGCATAACTCGAGTTGTAAAGAGACACTATCAGATTGAGAGAGCTGAGTTTCCGGACTTACATAGCCAATCCCTCTAAGGGAAACTGGAATAAGTTTAAATGAACCAGAAATTACCGAATGCATTGATTTAACGTGTCAAATTCTTCCATGACCAAAAGTTGAGGTTAAATTGCCCCAAAGGCAGCAAAAACTTTTGGTCATTTGTGAAGAACATAAAGAATTCTGCCTCGCGTCCCCAATCCCTACGCTAATTTACAATGACATCCCAGCTGTCAACTCTTTAGACAAAGCCGCACATTTTGCAACCAGCTCAACGCTCCCAGATTGCACTTTGTCTCCGCCTCTACTTGAGAATGTAGAATCTTCCATGGGACAAATCCACTTTCGTACTCATGTAGTTGCATGAGTACTTAAGGATCTCAATGTGGACAAATCCGCAGGCCCTGATGGTATTCCCTCAATACTACTGAATGGGGGGTTTTTCCACGCTGGTAAAACCACTGCGTTGGCCTTTTCCTCTTTCCTATTGTTCTGGTTTCTGTCCTAGTAGAAGTCAACTTGTGGAATATCTTGAATCGCGGAAACTTCTTAATGACCGGCAGTACAATTTCCGCAGCAACAGGTCCACTGGTGATTTGATGGCATATTTCACCGAAAAGTGGAACCAATCTTTGCACCATTTCGACGAAAGCAAGATTGTTGCGCTCGATATTTCAAAAGCATTTAATAGAGTTTGGCGTCAGGCGCTTTTGTCGAAAATGTGTGCTTATGGTTTCGAGGAGTCTCTTCTTCTATGGATTAGAAATTACCTTTCGGGCCGTTCAATTCAAGTTGTTTTGGACGCTTTCAAGTCTGATATTCACCAAATAAACGCTGGGTTCCCCCAGGGCTCTGTTCTGTCAAATGATATCCTAACTGCTACTTCTAATCCAATACACTCCTCCGCTGACGACAGTACTCTTAACTTTTCAAACTCATTCCAGGACTCGCGTCCATGCTCTTCGGCCGTAGAACTGGAACGGCAGCGTATGTTAAGCACGTTATATATATATATAAATAAAAACAAGAGTGGAATTTAATGCTTCCAAAACTCAATGCTGTCTACGAATGGTGCTTGTGTCGATGAAACCGAAAGCCTTTCCATCCTTGATTTGTATTAATAAAACTCTTAGTTGGAATGACCACGTATCCGAGGTCGCCAAGAACGCTGCGAAATGTCTAGGTTTCCTCAAACAGTGCAAGAAATATTTCACCCCCTCTGATCTGATTTAAATTAACAGGCTTACATCCGCCCCAAGCTTGAGTACAACACTTATATCTAGTCTGTGCATGTGCTAGATAAAATACAAAAGCGAGCGATTAAAACTCATGAGACAACAATATCGCGAAGTCGATCGACTCACTGGAACATCGATGCAATGTCTCCTCTCCCTCTGTTTTATCCTTATTTTAACAAACAATGCTCAAGTTGCAGCCAGTTGCTAGCCATTTGCATTCCTCCCCTTCAAGAATTTAACCACAATACACGTCTCACCCGGAATGCTCATTAGTTCACCCTCAAGTCTTTCCTCGGACGCAGAGTCAAATTTAGGGACTCGTTTTTTTAACCGAACCGCACGAATGTGGAATGCTCTTCCCAGCTCAACTTTTCCCACTCATTACAATCCACAAAAATTTTAAACGAATGTCACCGGTATCTCCTTTCCCTCTCTGCCTCTATATCTTCGGCCCGTGCTGTGTCTTGACATTTAAGGGTAGTCATAACCCCTTGTGCACACGTCAATTATAAAAAAAAACAAAAAAAACGGTAATTCCGGGTTCCTGGTCACACTATCGCTTACCGTACCCTTGGCTTAACATGCGACACATGCGTTATAACAAGAAACTCAATGCCTACAGTTAAATATATTCTCGTATATTTTAATTTTAGTTCTCTACGGTCAAATACAGGAGATGTCTTATAAGTTAGTGTTTACTTGTAACGGATTACATTTTGCTTTCAGATGATTTACTTTTATTTTCTGCTCTTTTTGATGTTGGGAGAAAAAATGCCAAAGAAGGATGCTGGCTATATGTGTATTTCTACATGGCTTATACGCAATACTTGTTGAATAAATAAAATTAAAAACGAATACAGTTTTATAAAAGTGGTTACAAGTAAAATCATTATACATGAATGACAGTGCCTCCATAAGGGGCATGTGCCTCATACGATTATAGTTAACGTAAATCAAAAAGGAGGAGTGAAACGTAAATTCTTTGTGTGTGCGGAGCAAAAAGCAAGAACTTATTATAAACTTAAGAGTAGTCGAATGTGCAGATCATGTGTAAACCCTTGATATAGTTGAAAACTCCTCTAATCCATGTCGTCGTCTTCGTCTTCAGATATTGTGTATTTCTTCTGAGAGCGTTTTCGACGCGTGGACTTCTTGGCCGTAGACGAATTCGAATTGGACGCACTGGATGCAGGTGTTGGTGTAGCCGGTACACTTCCTGAACTACCGACGCCTTTGTTGATTTTCAATTTCATTTTAACCGACGAGCCGCCATCATCGTCGGAGTTTTCATCATCGTCATCGTTCTCCGACTGTTCGGGCGAACCGGTTTCGACGGCATTCAAAATGCGGTTCCGTGCTGTTGAGAATATCTTTTGCAATTCGATCGAGTCCAAATATATGAGCGAAGCCTCTTCATTATAGATCTGGGCATTTTGACAAAGTTGAACAAAGTCCTTTTCCAAATCGGCAAATTCAGAGTATTTGCCTTCCTCGATGCGTTGTAGGATCTTCTTGATATCAACTGGTCTCTTGATTATCTCGTAGTAGTCGGGGAGTCGCTGTCGCGACGGTAGCTTCATGAATGGTTCTGAGAGAGTACGGCCGTCTTCGTTGGTGTACTTGATAACAATCGACATAACTTTATGCATTTGTTTCTTCAAACGCTTGTCAACTGGTTGCTTTCGTCGTTTGGCCATCATAATTAACGAGTCATCGTCGGAGTCGTCCTTACGACTTTTTCGTTTACGACTGCGCTTTCGCTTTGAATCACGATCATCATCGTCCTCTTCATCGAACTCGGCGCCGTCGTCGATTGCTTTCAGCCATTCCTTTTCGGTCAAACTGTCTGTATAGTCTACTTCTTTGCGTTGACGCGAACCTCGGCCCAAAATAGTTTCATCTTCATAGGTGTGCCATCTCTCGACTTCATCGTCGTCTTTTGTCAACCAATCAGGCAGTTCCGACTCGTCAATCAAACGATCTTTGCAGGGATGAATGAGTTGATCTTCTTTTCTACGTTCCACATCCATTTTTTTGAATAGCTCCAATTCGTCTTCACTGCGGGCTATCATCATGTTGATGACCTCATCGTCCGGTACTTCATTTTCTTCTTCCTCTTCCCCATCATCCTGATGCAAAATAGTCTGCAGGAACTGTTGACGTTCGCTGCCTGTAGATTTCTGATCGAACATTCCGGCCTGAATGACCTTTTCGTCCATGTTTAGTTTGTATCGGGCCGCAGCTAAAATACGTTCTTCCACCGAATTAACGGTCATTAGACGGAGTACACGAACCTCGTTTCGTTGCCCGATACGATGAGCACGATCTTGGGCTTGCAAATCTTGATGTGGATTCCAATCGGAATCGAAGATAACTACAGTGTCGGCTGCTTGAAGATTAAGCCCCAATCCACCAGCTCGAGTTGACAACAAGAATACAAAATAGTCCGAGTCCTTAGCATTGAATTTCTTGAGAAGGTCGCCACGATCTTCTGCCTTAGTGGTACCATCCAAACGCAAATAGCCAAATTGACGCCAGCCGAGATAATCTTCAATGATAGTCATGCACTGTGTCATTTGACAGAAGAGCAGGACTCGATGATTGGTCGCTTTTAATTTGGGAAGAATCCGGTCGAGCAACTCGAATTTTCCAGATACACGGTACAAATCAGGACCTACGACAAATAAAATCAATACAAAGCGTTCGGAAATTATCTAATTTAGAATTTTCTTACCGGAGACAACGCCATGACCGCCAATATGGTCGCAGTATTTTTCTTCAATATGTTGGAACATGAAGGGATGATTGCAGAGCTTTCTCAACTGCACAATGGTATTCATCAGTGCCTTGGCACCTCCCTTGCCCTGTTTGCCCTTCTCCGAGCCGTCCGTCAATAAGACGCCTTTACTTTGCATGTGCTTATATAGGACACGTTGCAATCCCGACATTTCGCACTTGATAATGTACTCGACCTTCTCGGGCAACTGATGTTCGACTTCCTTTTTGAGACGCCGCAACAAGAACGGCCGTAGTACTTTATGCAAACGACGGATAATCAAAATAGTTTCTTCTTCGTTCAATTCAACTTTTTCACCTGTAGTGGCGAACGGAGCATTGAACCATTGTTCGAATGTCGAGCAACTTTTAAAGATTGATGGCAGCAAGAAATTAAGCAATGCCCAGAGCTCTGGCAGTTTATTCTGTAACGGAGTGCCGGTCAGAAGGAGCCGGTAAGGAGCGGTGTAATGAGTGTTTAAAACCTGGGTCAGTTTGCAATGATGATTTTTCATTCGATGACCTTCGTCGATGATCATGTATTTCCATTGAACTTTAGCCAGAACTGCTTTATCCTTGATAACGTATTCATATGTAGTAAGAAGAACATTGAACTTTGTAGCGCGCATTTGATTCTGGAGCAAGCGACGACCCTGCGGACTTCCCTTGTAGCTGACAATAGAAACAGACGGAGCCCATTTTTCGAATTCTAGGACCCAATTGGGAAGGGTTGACAACGGAACGATGACCAAGAATGGACCGTTTACCTTTTTACGCTCCATTAGATAGGTTACAAGGGCGATGGTTTGAATAGTCTTGCCTAAACCCATTTCATCGGCAAGGATGCCGTTCAAATTATTATTGTAGAGCGACACAAGCCATTCCAAACCCTTTAACTGATATTCTTTTAATTTTCCGTTTACCAAGATACTAGCCTGCTCGTAAACCTTTTCATGAATAGTATGGGCAATGCTATAGTAGGTTTGCTCCTCTGTGCGGTATTCATCGTCCTCGACCTTAGCTTTTATGATGAGTTCCTTTGTAAGATCGACTTCTGCCTTCTCCTGCTTACCTTCGCCATCTCTGTTCTCGGCGCGTTCCCTCTTTTCACGAATTTGCCGTTCTTCATCGTCTTCCTCCTCGGAATCACTCTCGACCCAGTCCCATCCTGGATGCGTTTCCAACCACCGATGAAGATCCTTCAAATATGGAGCTTCATCGCCAGTCAATTTGTTTCCTGTTGCTTGTTCCATTACGCTTACACGCATATCAGCTGCAATACAGTTTTCATCGATCGACTGATATTCTCCACTTGCAAGCAGTTCCTTCTTGTAACGAACCTTACGCTTGCTCTCTTCTTCCTTCTTTTTCTTCTGATCGTCCTTATGTTGCTTCACCATCTCTGTGAGATTTGAGATGTACTCATCAGTTTGGGATAGAAGAAATGCCAGACGTTTGTCTTTCTTTTGATCGATCAGCTTACGGTAACCCTCCTCATCCTCCGCCATCAAACGGCGCATACGTTCCTTTTCGATACGTTCCTGCTCCTTCTTTTGCTCTCGTTCGGCGTTTGCGTGATGGTTCATTATAGCCTTGTTAATGCGCGAAAGCTGCACTTTATTGTTGCGATGATATTCTTTAAAATCTTTACCATGCTGAAGGACGGCAGCCAGGAATTCCTGGTGTTTTTGGCGTCGTTTGCGCTCAGCTTCAAGTTTCTGTTGCTTCTCTAGTTTCTCTGTGGCTCTTGCTTCGCGTAGACCTTGGCGTTTAGTGCGCTTATACGCCTTGACATTAACAGCAGTTTCCAAAGTTGTATCACGACGGGTGCATTGTACGATTTCACTGCGCAGCTGTCGTTGAAAGTTTAAAACGCGCAATGCACGTAATTCAATGGCCGCCTGAAGACGCAAATCTTCAGGCATTGTTGCTGGCAGGCGTTGTAGTTCCTGCATTCGTAGAGAGATTCGTGAAGCAATACGATTTTCGCGCTCCTGTAACAATGTTATGGGATCGAGTCCGATAGGCTTAGCGACCGTGGTTACTCTATTCGGTTTTGGCATCGGTTGCTGCGGTGGCTGGGCTGCTGGCTTAGGCCCGGGTGGACCTTGTTGCATTGGCATTCCAGGCGGCATCTGCCTATTACCTTGTGCCATGCTTGCTTGCATTGGACTAGATATCGGGGGTTGACCACCGCCCATCATTGGCGGTTTGGCGCCGTTCGGCATTGAATGATCTGGAGGAAGCTGTTGCATTGGTGGCTGCATTGGTTGTTGACCGACCATCTTATTAACACCGGGTTGAAATGGGCTGCTGGGAGGCGTTGGGCACTGTGGCGGAGTTCCATCTTGGCGTGGTACCTGATTTTGCTGAGACTGAGGACCAGGAACTGAGTTTGAAGGCTGCGGAGGACCTTGAGGTGGTTGTTGGGATGGATGCTGCTGTGGCGGTGGTTGTTGATTTTGTTGCTGTTGCTGTTGTAGCATTTGTTGGACATGAATTGAGATTGGTTTGTTTCGAGCTAGCAAGCGGTAGGCTGTTATTTGAGTTCGAAGCATGTTAACTTGGTTGCCAGTGAAATGTTGATGTTTGGATGTAGCGCGAAGGGCAAGGAGCTGCGAATAGCGGGGATCTTCCTGAAGACCTTTTTCTTCCATTGAATCAATGGCTCTTTGAAGAGCATGTAAGTTTTCTTGCCCTTGTCCACCAGCAGTCGGTTGCCCAGACGTAGGCGGACCCTAGAAACAAACAAAGAAAACAATAAAGATCAGACGAACAGTTGGTTTGTTTCTAATTTCATATCATACCATGAATGTAAGGGAATAATGCAAATATAATTTTGAAAAAAAAAATAGTTTGATAGAGTCCAATCATAAATAAGTCACCTGTAATACTCATAATTAAATCACTGCACGGAAGCAGAAAGGGCAACAATAATAGCACCTCGTGATGAAGGCAAGACCATCTAGGCTATAGCGGATATATGTGGATGCGCTACAAAGATGGTCTTTATACCCTAAAAATTTCTGAAACCATAATCCAGTGAATTCAGATCTGGGGTGGAATCGGCTAAAGTGATAGGTGATAGTCACTTTGGTGACAGTCATTTGTGACTATCATCATCTTTCGGTATCGGATAAGATTATCACAAAAAAAGTTCAGAAAAGGAACAACACTTGCTTTTTCGGAATTGATGACAGATAAGAGCTGTCAAATTATCCAAGAAAAAAATCAAAAAAATAAAAACAGAGCAATAAATTGAATTCGTTGCAAAATCATTGCTTTATTTTATTTACAATAGAGTGTCTCTAACAGCATCACACATTTTCGGCTTCTCTGTTGGATGGTTGGAGGTCTTCTTGCATATTGAATTGGTCGATAAGATTGGTTGGTTGTGGGGGAAGGTCACTTTCATTCAATGGCACCTGCAATTCACAGCAAATGTTGTGCAGCGCAACACAAACATGAATCTAAAATAACAATCATTTAGCATAATTTTAACAATATTAACTGCGAAATTATTCCTACTTACATATTATCTGCAAACTCGTGAATATTAGACCGATTTCTCAAATTCTTCCTCAGAATTCTGACTGTCATCACTGTCTCATAATCTTAATCTGTCTCTTAATCTTTGCTTAAAAATAGTTCGAAAGACGCACACATATTTTTTATTTTGAATAATATGATAAAAAACACAAAACAAAAAACAAAGTCACTTTAAATGCACTAAACATATGAAAGTGATAGCTAAATAGTTGTCACCAGAAAACTGTCACAAAAATGTGACAATCACAGTGACTATCACCTTACACGATACCGAAACCGAGAATGTGACTGTCACTTATCACAAATCACCTTAGCCGATTCCGTCCCTGGACTCCCCGACTTCCAATCTTCTGCTGCTACAGGGTACGCCATCTCATATAGGTCGATGTAAATTTCGAATAGCTTCAACAATTCTCAACCGATTTTGGAAATTCAAAAACTTTGATTCAATTTAGACCTTTACAATTTATTTTGATTAATTTTTGAAAACAATATCAATTCGCGCATTCTCCATGACATTTTCAAGCATTTCGGTCGAAATTTCTGCGATTTCCGCACGAATGTTTCTTTTGAGCTGTTCTATTGTCTTCGAGCCGTTAGCATACACCTTGCTTTTCGGCGATCACGGAGGCCAGTCAATATCGCCCTTTTTTGACACCAATCTTCCAGGGAACTTCTTACGCAAAAGGTTCATTGTTTAGTCCGCAGTATGGCATGTCGCGCCGTCTTGTTGAAACCAAAAGTGAAATAAGCCTTTTTTACGCATTTCTGGGACCACATAATGGGCCAACATCCACCGATATCGATCGCCATCCACTGTAGCGCCAACTTTGAAGAAATACGGTCCAATGATGGTTTTAGCGCATACACCGGCCCAAACAGTAACTTTTTAATCATATAGCGGCTCTTCGTGAATAATGTGAGGATTTTCGGTGCCCCAGAAGCGACAATTTGGTTTATTAACTGAGCCAGAGAGCGTAAAATGTGCCTCAGCGGTCATCAAAATTTGCTACCAGAACTCCGGCTCAGCATTAATCATTGCAACGACATTACGTGCGTATGCCAAGCGCCATGGCTCATCTTGTGGCAAAATTCTTTGAGTTATCTGCACTTTGTATGGAAATAAGTGAAGTTTGTCCTTTAAAATTCTCCGCAAAGTGGTCCCACTGATGCCTAACTGCTGCGAACGGCGCCGATATGACAAATTAAGGTCTTCTTGAACACTGGCCTTCACAGACTGAATAGATGAGTTTGAACGCCGCAGACGTGGCCTAGGTTGCTCACGAGGGCTTGCCACAGAATCAAATTGAAAAAAATTCGAGGCCCAACGACGAACTGTATCTTTTATGGGCGCAACACGATCACGATGTTTTGCATGATAAGCACGTTGACTTAGCACAATCGAGCGTTCATTTTTAATGAACATTGAAACTATTTCTTTTGGTGTCAAGCGATTCATCGAATGCTATGACATATGAAAATCGGTTGACAATTGTTAAAGTTATTCGAAGTTTACATCGACCCATATGAGATGGCGGACTCTGTATAAAGCCATGAATATTGACTCTGAGCCAATCCTGCGTGGTTTTGGCTTTGTGCGCTGGAGCAGAGTCCTGTTGGAAGATCCATCTGTGTCCATTGAAAAGTGTATTGGTCAAACCCTTCACAACACTCTCTGGCACATCTTCTTGGTAAACTTTTGCACAAGTTTTTACGCCCTTTTCACAGAAATGGAAGGATATGACACCATGGTGAGAGACCCCACCAAACCATTACGGAAACAGGATGATGGCCACGTTGAACCCTTGGAACAATTTTTTCGCTTCCTTGGATGAAGTTGCATAAATCTTGTCGTTTTGTTTGTTGAAAACTACTTCCACGGTAAAAATTTTCTCGTCCGTAAACTGAATATTTTCATGGCCATCGTCCGCGTGAGAGCCTAATTTTTTTAAAATAAGGAGTTAGAAGATGACCCGTGGACCGACGATTGGCTTTCATATGCAGATCATCACGAATCAGCCTAGACATAGATCTGGTTGATATATCCATATCCTTGGACATATGATCTTCTGCTTCCTAAGGGAATTTCTCCGAATTTGTTCACGTACTGCCTGCTTTACTACCGCACTCGTACAAACGACGCGTGGGCGACAACTTTTTGGCCTGTCCTCTATTCCAGACAATTCGCCGAAGCGAGCAATAGCCCGATAAACAAATATTCTTGATATTGAGAGTGGTTTAAGTAACTCGAAAATTTGACCATCATTCTTTCCGAACTTATGCAACGCTATTAGCCCGACTCGATTCTCTTTTACGCCCAACTCCATGTTAATAGTTCGCAAACTGAAACCAAACTGACTAGTATTCTTCACTGATCAGTGCATGTGTTCTGAAAAAAAAGTTAACGGTGTTATTCCCGGAAAAAGTTTTGAAAGATAAGCCCTGGAAATTGTGTAACGCTGGACTAGGTATGTACTATGAATCGATGAGTCCAAAATTGTTTTATTGGGACGCCTGGTACCAGAACATTTGTCTGCAGGCCAAAAAACAAGAAATTTAAGCCAGAGTACACCATTAAGACAATTAAGCACGGCGGCGCAAAAATAAACATATGGCGATACTTTTCATATAATGGTACAGGATAATAACCCTAAGTCTACGAGCAGATTAGCGAAAGAATTTTTTGCCAGAAATTGGGTCCAGGTTATGGAATTGCCGGGTCAGTCACCAGATCTGAACCCCATCGAAAATTTTGGATGACTGACTTTCCATGGCCTTACGCACCTGGACTCAATCAAGCAGCGGATTGACGTTTTATTTGAGGAAACACCAGCTTTCGTCGCCCGTTAGAATTGTTTTCAAAAAAATCGGGCCGCTGTCTGCAGTTTCAACAACGTCTCGAGCGCAGGAAAGACGCGCCTGCTTTTGCTCGTCTGTGGGGAAGTGCGGAACGAAGCGACATTTTCCGATGGTTCATTTTTTCGACTAAAATGGTGCGCACGGCATCTTTACCAATATTGAGAGCTTCTGCGATGGCACGGAGGGTGAGGTGCATTTGTTCGTGGAGGAGCGTGCGCACCTTCGCAACATTTTCGTCGTGAACAGCTGTTGCTGGTCTGCCGCTGCGTTCGTCGTCTTCCAACGACTCTCTTCCCTCGGTAAACCGTTTCCACCACGTGTATGTTGTTGTACGAGATGGGGCTTTATCACCGAATGCTTATAGAAAAAGTTTCAACGAAAGATTTTTTCAAGACCAACGCAAAATATGAACATGAACACAGTTTACACGGCTGAATATAACTCGAAACTGGAGTGACCAAATGCGGTGTACACACACTTTAGACAACGCGCTACACAGTTCCAGGGTTGCTGTTTGTATCGAATACAGAAATTTTGTTCGGGAACTTTACAGACATACTGTGTATGTTTGAAAAATCTTTCGTTCAAAGTACAATAAGTTGTTGGACCTTTTTTTTTGACAGAGCTGTATGTTTCACCACTAAATATCGAGTATTTTTAAATTCTTTAATTTTTTTGTATTTGAATTTATCTAACGGGTATTACTCATCACTCACTGATTTCAAAAATGATTTCTTTTTGGTTACTTGAATCATAGAGCTCTCAGAATATTTTAATAATGTTATGTTTTCGGAATATTTTTTTATAAATAAATCCTCGCCCCTGACTTTACTCGATAAACGCAATCAAAATAATAACGTGGAAAAACCGGAGAAAAAACTGCCAGGAAGCCCGCGGCTAATATGGGAGGACAATATAATGATGGACCTAGAAGAGATTGAACGGAACAGCAAAGAATAGAAGAAACACACTCATGACAAGAAGGCTCGGTGAACAGTTGCCAACGAAGCTCTGAAATTCCGAGTTTCCAATAGCCTTTATAATAACAATAATAGTTGATTATAAATAGTGAAATTTGTTAATTATTCTTCTAAAATGACAAAAACGAACTTTGTCTAGCAGAACGTGCACAAATCCAGCTTTATTAAACGAAGGCTTGATTTGTGCTTTCAAAAAAAGTTCATGTTGTGCAACTAGAACTCAATTGAGAAGTGTGGCCAGACTGGTTAGCCCGTAAGACACAATTCGGCGGGACCGAATTTTAATACGAACGTCGAAAAATGTTTTTTCAAGAATCGTTGGCCTTTCACTGAAAGAAATGAATTCAGTGAATCTAAAGTTTTATTTGTGATTCTCTTTTAATTTAAACGTTAAAAAGTTAATCTATACCGTCGTAATTTTCACAAATTTAGTTTAAAAAATCCATTTTTTTAAAATAAAGTGTATAACTCGGAATGTGTGGTGTGGACTAGGACTAGTACCTCGATCCAGTAGGATCCAGGAGAACTTGCATACAACAAAAGAAACACCTGAAATGTGGTAACTGCCGAATAAATTAAGAAATATTTTTTGGGAAGGGCAATCAGAGGCTTTAATCAAAATAAGGTTATTTTTTAATAAAACTATTTATCATATCAAGTTCCTTCTATTTCATTTGACTTTTCTGTTTTCTAAAGCTAGTAATTATGGTTAAGGGTGCCTAATCCATTGACCAAGGCTGCCAAGATTTTTTTTCCTGATAATGAACTCAGAAATCAGAACCTGGAGCAAAAAAGAGTAACATTTGTTTGTGACCACCATATGTTAAATCGAGATTAATATGAAAGAAGTACGATGCATGTACGATGTATTATAAGAAATTTCCAGATTTAATAAAGGATGAAGTTACTAAGCAATCGTACCAATAAAACTTGTGTAATATATTAGATGTTACCTTAGTGTCGAATTGACAAAAGATTGGAGCTTCCAAGCTCCAGATGAATGTGGCGCTGCTCAGCACTAAAGACCTCCAAAAGACCAGGGAAATAAACATATATGACTCATGTTTTAAAGAAGCGTATGAAAAGCTCAAGGTTCTCAATAATAGATACATTCACAAGTACCATAAAATTGATAAACCGAAACTTTTATATAACCTCAGAAGTATTGCCATAATGTGGTGAATCAATTACTTTGACATGCACCTTGAAGGTAACAAATTAAAAATGCTGACCAAGCAATAAAATACATGCCAATTATAGACGAGCAGATCTAATGCCTAGAGACCCATGATTGTTGTTTAAATTAGGGGAACATCAATTTACAGTAGAATATTTGAAGGGCATGAAAAACAAGGGCGCCGACTTTCATATTGCATCAAACATAACGAGAACGTTATCCAAAAGAACGAAGAAAATACCCCTTCACTGTTATCAAATTGTTAAAAGGTATTGTCAATTATTCTCTTAAAGAGACTGATATCATACATTAAGGAAATAATCGGAGACTACCAACTCGCTACATGAGAGCTTCTCGAAACGAAATCAAAACCCGACGAGACGGTTCACCAACTATTTAATAAAGCTGTAAAGTATGACTTTACAAACAGATCGAGTATGAATTATGGGAATCCCCAGCCTTGATCAACCACAAAGACACTTTGGAAAAATGTGCGATCTATTGGGATACGTAAAAGCCCATTAATAACTGAAATGCCAAATGCTGATGAATCAACTCGTCGTTTTCGCTGGAAAATCAGCATTTCTTAGTAGATTATCATTAATACAATTAAAAGTTACGGATGTGATCTTCCGGGTTCGTGCTCTAAAATCTAATACGAGATAAAGACGGGACTTCCCACACATTTCATTTCTACATTACTTCTTTAACGTTCTCGTATTGTTGGAAAAAATATCATCCCGGTGCTTAAAAAGGATCACTATCTACTAGCCACCGATTTTCTCCCAGTATCCTGCCATATTTATCAGAAACCTTTGAAAAAGTCATTGTGAAACAGGTTTCGAATCATCTCAACCGTTAGAATATATTATCGTTAGTACAATGAGGTTTCTAATCTAACCACAGTTGTTATACAGCTATGATAAAAATGCTCGTCGACATTAGAATACAATGCGACAAGAATTATCTCTAGCAGCTTTCTTTTTTAGACTTCTCGAACGCCCTTAATATGGTCAATCATGTGGTCATTTTTACCAAATTAAAACTTTGGTTACAGGGATTCATTCCTCTCGTCTGATGAGGAGTTAACTTATTAATCGGGCTAAAAGGGTGTTTGCTTATCTAAAATGCTCTCAACCAACAGTTATTCTTTCTGATGTTCCCCACGGCTCAATTCTAGGCAAAACCCGCTTTTGTCATTAACGATATTTGTCATTGGCGATACTTGTGGTAAGTATGTCAAAATGAATATATACAATGACACCCAAATATACAAGGATAAAGAGAAAAGTGTGCGGCGACTTGTCATCGTGGATGAAACATGGGTTTACCACTACGCGACAGACACAAGGCATCAGTCCAAGCAGTGGGTGGAAGCCGGTGATTCATCGCCAAAGAATACGCTCCCAAAGGATTTGAGATTCGAAAGAGATCCTGTTAATTTATAACCATTAAAGGGCAGAACAAGATTAGTAGCAGATTCAATTCGGAATTGTCTTTCATTGCTAAATGGTCCCTTAAAAATGGTCTGAATTTAATCCACAAGAGTCAATCATTTTGATTTCTAAAAAATTTTATAATATTGAAGGGGATTTTTCTCAATTCCGCGAGGCTTACCTTTGCTGACACTGTGGTAAGTTTTGAATATAAATTAAACCGGTTTCTCTCTGCTACTGATATGTAGTATCAACTACGTTATAGCACGTATTAACGCTTGCGAAAGCTTTGGTTGTTCTCTAATTTCACACATGTTAACATTAAATTGACGTTGATCAAATCAGTTATGCTATACCTATCTATTCTAAATTAGATTCCCTCTCCAATAATTAATTATAAATTGTTTTTAACGATATGGTTCGTTGTGCCTTCGAAGTACGATGACATTCAAATCTCCATGGTCGTTAATATTTAAGATTCAAGACAAATTACAAGAAAGTTCGTCTAACAAATGTAAATACGTTAAATGTTCTTGCAGAGCGAAGGATATTAGGACGAAGGTTATTCACATTGATTCTACTTTATGAGAATGAATGTTTTTTTTTTAACCACAAGAGATAAGCTTTCCATAATTGTGTCAGCATATCTCTTAGCTGACAGAAACCATGATGGTATGCCGCTATAACATAGAAATAAGTACAACAGCATAATAAACATATGTAAACCAAAATAAGCACGCAATAAATTAAAAGCAAAACAGATAAGAGTTATTACAGGAAATAGATATTCTGATATTTAACGAATTCAGAGGGCGACAGCAAAAAAGTCAATGATTATTTAAAAAAAGAACAATTCAGTTACAGGATTATTTCAGACTATTCAAATTTATGTATACTAATAGACTTTTTAGAAATAAACATGGATAATGAACTACCTGTCATGTCATCCTCAATGTCTCTCTAGACCCGATCAAATCTACGCAAACCATAGAACAGCAATGAAGATATTGTCAAGGCCAGATGCGGAAGACTCACGAATTTTTCGCGACGCCAGATCAACCAATCTTTCAAGCCCCATATGGGAGTGTGAACGGAGGCAAGCTATAAAGAGCCATACTGTTTAAATATTCAAGGCTGAACAATTGCTTGAGTACACGTCGTCATCAATAAATGGTTATGGAATTTTGAAGCAGTAGCGGGTCTGCGATAAATGTGGGAAAAACTTAATATACGAGTATAATTTTATCAAAGACAGATGCGCAACACCGACGCCTTTGACAGAGGACTTCGTCTAAATTAGCTGACCAGTGACAAACATAACGACATCAATGCTGAGATAGGACGCAAGATAACTCTTCTTTAGGCTCAAGTGGAAGAGAAATAAAGCAAACTTTCGAAAAACCAAAGCAACTCTTAACAAAACCTTAATTATCCCGGTCCTTCTCTACGGCTTTTACATGTAACGCTGTAACATGTCAAGGGTGCATTCACGAACTGTAAGAGCCTGCAAGGCGAGATCAACTTCGTTTGTCATCTACGGATCTAGTGTCTAAAAGAAAGGTATTTATTCATCAATATCTATTTTATTTCTGTCTTTTCGTTGATCTTTCCAGTTTTGGGAAAAGAAAACTTGGCAGGGGGCCAAGCTCGTTGAATGCGGTGGCTGAGGCAGCGGTGTTATTAGCCAAAAAATTACACACAAGCAGCGACGAGTAGATAATCTATCAAGATCTACCAAGAATTCTTTGCCCGACGTTTTCTTCTTTTTCTTATTGACGCAAACGGCGCATACCGAGCTTGGCGTGCTTTTTTCGTTCTTAGCTCTTCCGGTCACTTACTTTGGGATGACTGGGCTTTGATTTTGACGTCGTAACCATATACCCACGTTGACTCTTTTCAACAAAACTGGATTGTCTCCTGAGCGATACTCATGTGCGACGGTTCTTTTTTTTATTCAATATTTGGCAATTTCGGAACAAATTTCGCTGACACACGTTTTCTTCCCAAATATCTGATAAAAAGTCATAACATGAGCCAACCAAAATGCCAGTATCCTCAGCAACTTCTCTGATAGTGATTCGGCCATTCTTCATAACAATTTTCTTCACGGTTTCAACGTTTTCATACGTTGTTAAAGTTTGGGGTCAACATATCGACCGTCTGTGAAGAGCTTATAAACATTATTTTATGCTCAATGTACTCTCGCCAAATGTCACAGTCAACTTTTTAAGTACGTTGGAGCACTTAATTTTACTTTTGAACCAAAACTTAATAAAGATATTTGGATCAACTTTTTTTCAATAGCAAGTAATCGCCAAAACCCGAAAAACAATTGGTGCAAACAAGCATTTGATTGGCCTCAGCGATGAAGTAACCCCAAACCGGGAAGCCTGCCGCTACTTTCTGAGGTCAAACTGGCGGACCCCACAAGCGGACCAGTAGCAATGCAGTTAAGTGGGAAGGTTATGGTCCTACACTTCTGACCATAACAACGTCGGAAAAAGGAAAAGAAGAAGAAGATTCAACGTCTAAGCTGCGCGAGTTGATGGATATTTCACGGCGAATGTTTTCGAACAATTTTGAATTTTATTTATTCAAAAATTATTTAGAAACTTTTGAAAAACAATAAAAATAAATAAGATTATATTAAATGATACTGAAAACCTTTGTGAAATTTAGTAGAGAGAAGTTACCAGTTCATACTGTGAATTTGATGGGACCAACTCGGCGTAGTATTCTATTTGTTGCAAGATCGGAGCTCGCTACCAAACTAATGCGTTTGAACCGAATTTTGAAAGAAAAACGGCTACAATATAAGCCAAAGACTAAATGATTTTCCAGCACGACAATGGTCGGCCAATTGTTGTTCAAGTTCTTATAATCTACCTGAAAACACTGAAATGGGGCGTCCTAACCTATTTGCTATATACCCTAGGCATCGCCTCCTCCGATTACTACCTGTGCCGACATGAAATTCGTATGCTGCGACTATCTTCTTCCATGTTGCATTATTAAAACAAAGCATGACTGCGATTCCACTGAAAGCAATCACAAACTCTCCCAAGGCTTTATATAGGGCGAGCAGAGCATATATTACTGTTCATGGGAGTCTACGGAAAAAACCCATTACCATTATTAAGTATATACATACATGCAACCCTTGAAACATAGGCTATGAGTGTAGGTACTCCCCTAGAGATCCATAATACAGCAAGAGCTCTCGCATTTCTTACAACTCTGACTGTCTAGTAATGAAGAACTTTGATTTGAGACAACCTTGCTTAACGATCTTTATTTTTGCAGAGTTTTCCTTTTCGTGGTAAAATTGTCTGAATGTATTCTATCGAAACCAACAAGGTATACGAAGGATACGACTCAGAGGACATTTAGCCGCTATTCTTATGGAGACAAGCGGAGATTAAAGGAACTAGCCGACTTGACACAAGAGGTCTGGATGGAATATACAAGGTGTCTAAGTTAAGTAACGAGACTGGAAATATAGCGATCGATGTGGCAACACTGAAAACACAGGAATTGGAGAGAAATTAGATTAGCATGTAATACGCTTCCAGTACTAGTTTCAATTTGATAGCCAATTAGGATTTGCTAGACTTTTGCAACAGAAAATTTTGCAAAATTTCAGCAAGCTTACGGAGACATTTTTGTCAGAAGTCCAGGTTTTTGGGTGGTTTAAGGGATTCTCGGAAGCAAGAAAGTCCATGATACATAAACCACGCAATGGAGGACCTTCAAGAATCGATTAAAATATCCACAAGCTCTTGGAACTTGTTGGTTCATATCGTTGGTTAACGGTCCGAATGATTGGGGAGCAGTTTGAGTCACACAAAAAAAGGACATCAGGAGTGAAAAATCCCTTCAATTGATTGAAAATTATTCCAATTTTGTGGAACGTGTGATTGCGGGTGACAAGTGTTTGAGTACGATCCTGAAACTAAGCGCCAGAGTACGAGTATGGAATGGCATGCTCCAGTCTTTCCAAAGCTCAAAAAACCAAGATTGAGCAAGTCAAAAATCGAAATTATAATATATTGCTTCTTTGATAACCAAGGAATTATCCACAAAACTGAAGGCCAAACAGTCGATCGGCACTTTTACCGAAAGGGTTCTGAAAAATTTCGCAAACGGATCATGTGAGACCAAGCATCAAGAAAGATTAGATGTTGCATCCCAATGCATCACACAGCATTTTCAATAAACGAATTATTGGCCGGTAAAAAAAATCCCACTTGCTCCTTAGCCTACATATTCGCTGGACTTGAGCCCTTGTGACTTTTTCCTCTTTCCAAGATTGGAAACTCACCTCAAGAGATGTTATTTTGGGACACTTGCAAACATTCAAATTGCTGTTACCATCCATCTGAAGGCTATTCCAGCACTGCTATGAGGAATGGAAGAACCGTCTCTAGCGCTGTGTGGCTACCCAAGCAAGTTACTTTGAGGGACCCAAGGGCGAATTGTAATTTTGTTCGAATAAATTTAATTATAATTAATATTTATTTATAATAATTACTCAAAAATGAAAAAAATTAAAAAATAATTTCCACTTAACAACAATATAATAATGATTAACACGCTGAAAAAAAAAGAATCGCACATATATTCGTCAGGCTTTGTATCCTCTAAAACAAACGTTATTGGCATGAAGAAATTATCAGTTTTTCCTGTGTCGAAAAAAGTAAGGCAGGCTTTAGTACTACTATCAAGCATCTACACATATACAACATTAGAAGTTGTTCGTTCTTAGTTCAGAGCAGAGCCTAAGTTATCAAAAAGGAGTTGGTGTTTCAGTTTTATCTCAGGACACTCCTAATTCGCTTTTCTATTTTGGTTCACAACATGACCAGAGCGTGCTCTATCAGTTCAGTTGAGCGCATCATATTGAAAGCAGAGAAAAAAACAGAAAAAAAAATTAGAATAAATCACATGGAAGGCGAGGCTTGTTCTCATTCGAAAGCTAATATGTACTTCCTTAATGATTTTTGTGAAATTACTTATTGCATTTTTCTAAGACAGCTAGAAGCAGTATGGTCAAAGTATTGTAAAGGAAGCAGCGAAAAAAAAAACAAACTAGGCTATTTTAAAACTAGCAAATAAAAGCCTTTGTTCGACGAAAAATGCTCGTAATGTTCCAATAGTTCAAGCCCAGGAAAGCTACGAAGAGATCAAACCCTAGGAAAAGGAGTCTGCCATCTACTTTGGTTTGATAAAATAACAAAAATGGGAAAGAAACAAATGTTTGCTAACATTCAGGACGAATGTGCTAAAAACATGAGAGCAATGTATGCGAGGCTTAAATCTGTAGAAAAGGATATCAGGCCAGATCAGGATTTATATGCAACGATAAATGGGAGCTCGTTACGGATAACGAATGGGTTGCAGCCCAATGGAGAAGATATCCACACAGCCGAGGTTCAGATAGAACGGCCAAGCAGTAATGTACTAAAAGAAGCAAAATATCGGCTTGTGGTGGACGTGAGTGGTCAACGTGAGTGGACCTAATATCATTGGAATTAATAAAATCAGAGAACAATCAACAAAATCATTCCCATATTCAAAAAGGGTAACCGAACACATTGCAACAATTTGTCGCTGCTATCAAATTGTTACAAAGTACTGTCAAATATTATTTTACAGGTTGACATCATGCGGTAAGGAAATAACCGTGACTACCAGTGTGGCTTCACGAAATACCGCTCGACCAGTGACCAGATGTTCACTATACGGCAGCTTTTAAGGAAGTGATGTGGGTTCCATGAAACGGTGGTCCAACTCTTCATTGATTTTAAAAGGGCATATGACTCCATAAACCGTGAATTGTGTCGTCGTAAAGTTGGGTCGTAAACTGTTATAAGGGTGCCTTAAGGGACACAGGACAAGTTGAAGTGGGAAACGTCTTATCTGAAACATTCAAGATAAGTGAAGTCTTCAGACAAGGAGGCGTCTTGTCACCACTCCTTTTTAATTTGGTGCTGGAATTCATTATGAAATACCTTCAGGAAAATGAGAGGTGAATAACTCTTTCTGGAATCACATACATACATATGTTCTATCTTAGACTAGAAAAAACGCAAAAAGGAAGTAGGTTTCGACATTAAGATTAAAATAAATAAAAGGCTGCATATGGCAATGCGCACTGATTCAAAACAACTCCTTTGTTCCGCAGTGTCCAGTGTTTATAAAACTATAATAATGCCAGTGACATTTTACGAATGTGAACTTGATTTCTGACTAAGGAAGAATAGAAATAGATTTCTGGTCTTTGAAAATAAGATCTTAAGGAGAATCTATATAACAGGACAAAGAAACTCAAAGAATTCTTATCAGCCCGAATTCTTTTAAATAAAATCGCAAAGACTAAGATGGGCAAAACACGTAGAACGAATGGATAGTGGACGAACAGTCAACCGAATAATAAGTGGAAAACACGTTCATAGGTAAAAGACCGCCAGAAAGGTCGCGCCGTAGATGAGAGGACAATATAAGGATGGAACTAGAAAAGATGACACAGAACAGCTTAACATACAAGGACCACTCTCATGACAGGGAGGTTTGGCGCGAAAGTTCAATGAGGTTCTGAACTTACAAGTTCAAAATGGTCAGTATTAATAATAATTTATCTATTATATGTTTTCTTTATCTATTCAAGATATTGTATATTTTGACTGCTTACCATATGATTGCTAATCAAAAGGTAGATAAGTGCTCAAATGTGTTTCATAAATAAATCAGAGCTCTCTGAGCACGTCTAGTTCAGAGTATGTTTAAAGCCAGCTCAATATGATCCGAGCTCCATTCAGTGCTCTGAAGCACCTATTGACTAAAGACGCGAGAGGAAGCTGTAAGTGATATTGTTTCACAACAAATAAAAAGCTCAGTCAATACTATGAATCATATGTTGGGCAGATACACAATTCACCGTCTATCATGGTTTGCAATGTGAATAATAAGATAATAAAAATACGACTAATAAACCAAGGCTATTCATGAGAAAGTTAAGTGAAGAATTCGTTGTGCCATTGGTTGAAGAACGATTTCAGAATTTATAAATTATGAGAAACCATTCAAATCAAGTTGGCGCTAAACGATTTTCTTGATAGGTGAGTTTGTCCTCCCCACGTAGTTCAACCTGGACCTTAATCTCCGCAAGATGGAAAAGGTATAGTAAATGTATGTAGCAGTCACCCGGGCACCTGAATGTGTCAGGTGTGTTGTTTTGAATAGTTGAATCAAAAAAGGTTAAATCGCAATAGCCTGGGGTAATGTTGAGAAATATTCGATGACATTGCCAAGGAACGGATGAATCTATGGGTAATCCACTACTTCAATTATTAACCATTGATTGGCTGTTCCACATGTAGACCACCCCCATTTAAGAAATGAGAGCTAAAATCAACCAAAGGCAGAATAGCAAATGGTTTTGTTTTAAGCTGTGAAAAAGCTATAGCCCCAATGAGCTTTGACAGAATTTATGAGGAAAAGAAATAATAAAAAATAGCGCCAGACAAGAGAGTTCAACCAACTCCAAAGCTCTCAAGTAGCGATAACAACCGCATCAGAACATAAAGCTACATTTTACAAATTCATTCTGTTAGACATAAAAAGACTATAGTATTCCCAGCAATTAGAGAACAAGCATGCAAGTAGTGAAATAGTTAATCGAAAACTTTTCAACAACGTGATCTCACCAATACAATTACCATAATGACAAACCAAACATATGAACGCAACAACTTTGATACACGATTTCTATAAAACTTATGAAACCCACAAGAGGCAAGTTAGTCGGGCTCTTCCACTGTAGCAATCAAAATGTCTGTAAATCAAACCGTTGACAATAAACAAATAAACGATCTTTTCGAATTCATCCGACCACTTGCAGTCAAAGCAGGAGAGATACTACTTGAAGGCTATCATGGCAGACAAAATGTTGGCATAAAATCGGCTTTCTATGATGTGGTTACGGAGTACGATCATAAGATTGAAAACTTTCTTATGGACGAAATATCAACTGTTTATCCAGATCATAAGTTTGTCGCTGAAGAGGATACAGCGAAAAACAATATAGTATCTGTGCTAACCGATGCCCCGACATGGATAATCGATCCAATCGATGGCACATCAAACTTCATTAAAATGCTGCCACACACTTGTGTCTCGATCGGTTTAGCGATCAACAAGGAAATCGTGTTGGGAATCATCAATAATCCGGTATTGAAGAATTTTTACACAGCTGTTAAGGGTCAAGGTGCATTCCGGAATGGTGAACGAATATCAGTTAGTAATTGCAATAAGGTAAACAGACTTGATTTAATTTCAAATACGGCATGAGTGCTTTCGATAATTGCTTATTTTATTGCGTCGTGTTTCAGCTTAACAACGCTAACATAGGTTACGAGGTATCATTGCTGCACAATGCACCGATACGTGATAAGCACATCAAACGAATGTATCGCTTGGGATCTTCTGCCAGGAGGTAAACAGTTTCTATTATCTATATAATTACTTGATCCATTTTATAGCCATACCCAGACGCGACAAGTTGAAACAGAAACGACTGTATAGTCAATGCAGAAATAAAAACCTTGAACTTCCAATTCGGTACCGTGTCCGATTAGATTGAATTAAACGTAGTTGCATCTGAATGGGTTGCTTTTTTACCTAAGCGACAGTATACCAGAGAAGTATGTAGTCTTCAAGGTTAACCGGTTGAATTTAACATGTTCGTAAAGTAAGCGGGGAAAAAAAACGAACATTTTCCTTTAAGAACGTTCCGAAAAGAATAAATATCCAGATGTCTGGCAATATAATGTCTTTATAGGGCCATAATTCCGTGCCGTAGTTAATGCTAATCCCAAACAAGTTATCTTCCAAGACAGATAACTTAATTAGATCAATGATGTTGTGCCTGTTTGACGGAATTGGCCTTCGTGTGACTAAACAAACCATAAAACTGATAGTCTGGCATAACGTCATGAAATCCGTCATAATCTGCTGCTATTTTTATCAGTCTACATATCATAATGCTCGATTTATCAAAAGCGCCTTCCAAGTAAAGGTTTTATTTGCATACGCCAAATTGTAGTACGACTCCTACATTCATTGATCTGATTACTTCTAATACTAAACAAAACCCGCGAATATCAAATTTGATTTAAGTCCCATTGAAGTACTCCAAATTCAGGTAAAGGATTCGTCTTTTCTTGACGCTTGTTAACTTCCCATTTAGAATGGGTCGGTTTTTTTATTAATTGGCGATGTTCACATATCCACGTTTAAGGTCTCTTGAAATCATGCGCGTGTCCGTAAATTCGTTCGTCGTCTCGCATATACCGAAAACATATAGACTACGGACAATTGTTATTCGAGGCATAATGAGCAAGTTTGCCAAAAATTAATTGTTTTTTAATTGTGGTAAAATGTTTCTCGTTTCGCATATTTCAAGAACAAATAATGGGAAACAAAAAGTATGATTAGTAAAGACCATACCACAGAGTGTTATAGTTTCATGCATGACATGATCGCCATTAATGATGAATCACTACACTGGTTCACACCGCGAACTGCTAGTATAATCCGACCTTGTTTTAAATCACCCTTAACGCTTTAAAATACAGTAACTAGTTGCTGATTGTATTCTTTCAAGTGTAACGATATCCAAGTGCAAATTAATTCGCCATGCGACTTATGTCTTAATCTATATCATTAAAAGAATAATGCCCTGGTCACGATTGTGGAATTCATGCTTTTAATTTATTTGTTTTACATTATATTCGGCTCGGAATCGGTAAAATTAATGATTGTTTATTAAATTTTGAGTGAGCTTTAAACGGAAAAGGGTTTTCAAAATTTGCCCAAATTTCCAGTGTGGACGAAAAATAAAGAGAGGATACCGATAAAGAAGGACATGACTATCTACGTACTGTAGAGAGAGAGTAAATCGGTTTGGTTAGAATCTCCGCGGCACGGCTATATTTAAAAATATTTTCTATAATGGCTGTTAAGTAAGAGTAGTGTTTTACGAAAATTATTGTCGTTGGTCGGAAAGTAACTTGATGCTTCAGCTGTGATATTTGACGTAAACCACTTCTCAACTCGAAAGTCGTATTGCTAAAGGAAAGACGCAAATGCCCAATCTACATCACTTCCGTATTTTGCGGGAACGAACAACCCGCAACACTATCTACACTATGAGCTATGAATGTTTCAAACAAGCATAGTGATAAGTGCATTATTGATAAACATTCTACCGTCATGCATAGACCCTAACGAACAATGTATGACTAGCTGTAGTTATAATTTAGACAACCAAATTTAATCGCAGAACAACTTATCACATACATACATATAAGCTTCTTCCAAAAAAACTAATCCAATATTGACCAACATTAATACCACTCTTCTTTCCAGAATGGTGTCGTATGGAAGCGTCGTCGAAAGTCTGAGTTTCGTAGCAAGCGGTAACCTAGATGCCTATCATATCGAGGACATGTACCCATGGGATTGTGCCGCCGGCTATTTACTCATCCGCGAAGCAGGTGGTGTTGTCTACAATGTCAAAGGAGGAGACTTTGAGATTATGAAACCCGACTTAGTTTGTGCCGGTACCGAAGAGCTTTGTCGTGAAATAATTGATATTATCCAAGTTGCTGACGCAGCAAAATCAGTTGGTGGCGGCAACTAAACCAATTTGCTTCCCACAATTATATTTTTTTTTAAGGTTTTTCCTTTGCTTCTCATTTAAATAAAATTATTTCGAATCGGCTTGTCACGTGTGCATTTTTTCATTCCGCAAGTCATTATTTCAGCAAATTCATATCCACATAACACACACATCTACACCAATTGTAAATTACCTGAAAGTGGGACCAGTCTAACTGCGAGCTCATCGTCTTGTTATGAATTTGTTTTAATTGAAGTTACAATTTAGAGATAAATACACTTCAGATGATTCAAGGTATCGTCTGTCCTTTGGACAGAACGAAACAATAAAACAACAATAAGACTTTACACCACAGAAAGCCTACAGCGTTTCTGTTTGAGAGAAGCAATACTTTGGCACTTGATAAGTGTTGATACTGTAAGAACGCAGTTCCATAGCGAGGCTTCTCTTTTCAAAGCTGAAACAGATACATATATGGTTTCTCGCCGAGCTTTTTTTCTACTGTCAATTCAAGTCTATCGAATGACGGAGGTTTTATGGAAATTAGTGTAGTGATCGATACCATCATTTCATATATTTGAAAATAATAATCAAGTGCATATATTCATATGTTATATGCAGTTCAGCCTTGAATTGGTATTATTACATGCGGCAGTAATAAGCTCTATGTGATAGAACTTTAATTTCTTTTCTAGTTTATTAGACTTAGGGTACGGTTCTACTTTTCACTACCACAGCTATTCAGGTGTGTCAGGGTTCACAAATTGTACTCTTAAAGTAGTGCTTATTAGAAGAGTAAATGACATAACTCATAAGACCAGCGTCATACCCTGAAGAAAAATCTAATTAACCCTGCTGCGTTGTTTTAGTAAGACGAAAACTTGTTTAAAAAGCTGCCAAATCTTCTTCACGAGAAAATAGGGCATTAGCAGAAAAAGGAAAGGAAGGCAGTGGTTATTTTGATTCATTGGATACATTGTCAAAGAGTTGGCCAAAGTACCCAGAGTATCTTTGACGGTCAAAGCCTCTGCCTGGATTGGGAGAGCATTTTTGTATAAAATGTTACCCATGTAAGAATAAATACTCGAAACATCCGCTCGTCACCTCGGGTGTGCCCCAAGGAAGTCATCTTCGGCCCTTTTTTTTTTTTTAATATTTGTTATTAACATTCCAAACATATTTTTAAATTCTAAGTACCGTATGTATGCGGACGATTTGAAACTTTACGGTGTATAAAACGGAACAGGATTACATTATATTTCAATATGATCTTGAGAAACTATGGAATTGGCATTTGTTAAACTCTTCAAATCTAAATATGTATTTCTGAATTTCAAAGTTCAACTTTTTGTCAAAATCGTTCACCAACTAATTTCTCTTATAAAATAAACCATTTCATACTTTCTACATAACTTTACCTTCAAGAAAGACTGATCAAAAACTCGATTTTGTTTAACATATATGTAGTTCTTTTAGCTGCTAAAGAAAAATCCATGCTAGGCTTTACCTTGTGCAATTCAAAAGAATTATGCGACCCCCACCATGAAAGTTTGTATTTTGAGTTTATTAGATCTAACCTGGAATATTGTACAATAGTACTATTTGGAATCCTGCGTATGAAGTTCACTGTTTAAGAATTGAGAAAATGCAAAACCGCTTGACAAGAGTTTTAACGAAATGCTTCACTGGGAAATAGATATACCTTCTTATGAAATAAGATGTAAACGGTTTGGAAAATTGCCCCTAAAAATTCATAGAAAGTTCTCTGAGATGACTTATTGGCAGATCATATACTTATATGCTAAACTTCAATGTTCCTTCACGGATGCTTAGAAACAGATTGTTATTTAAAATTTCATACAACGGAACAAATTATGTCGTCAATGAACCATTGTCAAGGTGCCTAAGAGTAACTAATTCATTTTGTGATATGATTGATTTTAGTCTAAGTATTGCAGTTTTAGTGCGTCCGCGAGAAAATTAAAAAAGCAGAAGGAGATCTTAGTTTCCCGCAATTCCTGTATCGAATATCGAATTTTAAATTTTATAACAGGTTTTGCAGCAATAAGTAAATACAGTATCGGACAAAACTAAGGAAACTGAAATTAATGAAACATTTAGGCGCGTGTAAAAGGCGTAAAAGGAAACATTTCTAAACTCGTTATAATAAATTTACTATTCATATCAATACTGCTTAAAATATAAAAAACAAAAATAACAAAATTCAATCAACAATTCAAAATAAAAAAAAAAAGTATAGGAAAACATAACATTCTGAACAGACAAATCGAAGGAAACTGTTCGGTTTGACTTCAATAAAAAAATATTTTCAAATAATACGCAAAATATTTTTGGTTCTTATGTATAGTAGCTTTTTACCGTTTGAACTAGAGCTCTTGATACTCGGGTATGCGGGTACCCGCGTTTTGCGGGTATTACCCGGGAATCATATTGATTCCAACGCAGCTCGTACGATTTTCCCTTTTGCCACAGTCTGTATATATTTACATCTGTATATGTGTAGCTATATACATATGTAGTTACTTTAAATAATTAAGAAGTCGTTGTCAATGCATGTTACATTTATATTATTCTTAGTATAAACTATGTTTTCATCGCTGTTTTCCTTTCTCTCCCTTATATTGACCACTACATTACTAACTTTTTAAATCAAATAAGAATATTTATGGCCCTTGATAACCTATTACACGGTATTGTCGGGTACCCGACAGCCGACATTGCCGGGTACCCGCGAAATTGCTAAGTTTGGTATTACCGGGGTAAAATCAAGAGCACTAGTTTGAACTAATGATGAAGTAGTGTTCAAGTTTCACTCAAAACCTGTTTATTGAGGGTATAAAACGTATTTTAATTAGTAGGGGAATACAATGGTGCGTAACAAGTATAATGAGAGTTTATAATTGTAAATAATTGACGACTATAAAAGTGGAGTCACTCAAAAGGAAATAAATGAAAAGTATTCAATCCCGAAATCAGTTATTTCGAAATTAATAAAAAAATGTAATAAAACAGGTTCGATAAAAGTAATTCATAGGGGTGGCAGGCTCCGGAAAACCACACCAAGACAAGACAGTTACTTAATCCGCAAAGTAAAAGCTGAGCTTGATATATCCGCCAGAGTCCTGGTAACAAAATACAATATAAACCTCCACGAAAGGACGGCCCGAAGACGAGCCGTTGAGGCCGGATTATTTTCAAGGCGACCTTCAAAGAAACCTCTAGATTTGGCGAAATGGAAGCCAGTTCTTTTGTTTGATGAATCGAAACTAAATTTGATACATTCTGATGGAATAATGGGCGTAGAGGTCCAGTTGAGAAAAGACTCGACCTACGCTATTGCAATAAAAGCTTATGCTTGATGGCAGTTCCATCATGGTGTGGAGTTGATTTCCATCCTAAGGGATAGGGCCTCTTAGAAGCATGGAAGGGCGAATGGACAGATTCCAATACCAAAACATTTTGGAGGAAACAATGCTACCGTATGCAGAGGATCATATGACCCTTCGTTGGAGATTTCAGCAGGACAATGATCGAAAGCATACGCAAAAAACATAAAAAATTGGTGTCAAATAAAGAGCATTGAGGTAATTAAATGGCCATACCCATCACCCGACCTGTACACAATCGAGAATTTATGGGAAATAGTTAAGCGAAAACTTAAAAGGCAACATTTCCGGAACCAGCATCAATTTTTTGTTGCATTTGAGGAAGAATAGAGAAAAATACCACAATCTTTTATCGACAACTTAATTGAATCGATGCCAAGACGATGCCAAGAAGTTCTAAAAAATAGAGGTGGTCCCACAAAATATTAACTTTCACTTAATATTGGTATAGAAATACAGAGAAGTTATTTATTTCCCCAAGTTTCCTTAGTTTTGTCTGTTCCGAATGTTATGTTTTTCTATACTTTTTTTTTATTTTGAATTGTTGATTGAATTTTGTCATTTTTGTTTTTTATATTTTAAGCAGTATTGATATGAATAGTAAATTTATTATAACGAGTTTAAAAATATTTCCTTTTACACCTTTTACACGCGCCTAAATGTTTCATTAATTTCAGTTTCCTTAGTTTTGTCCGATACTGTATGTAAAATACAAGTCTTCTAAAGCTGTTTTTCCAATCTTTTCAGATTTCAGAAATGAAAAATTATTAGAAAGATATGTCGGTGGTTTCGTTGATATGGAAGATAACTCCGAAAATTATTCCTTGTGGTTCAAATATAATGGAAACAGCAGCTTACGGCATCGCCAGCATGTTTAATGGAGGTACAACATCAATTGTATATTACATGAATGCACTGGGACTATCAATAGGGCCCAAGGCCTATGCCTATGCCGAAAAGGAGGATGCAGCGCACGTTACGATCTTCGACTTGAGAGCGCATGCGAGTACGCGCGATGGAAGAATGATCCGCAGACAACAACAAGCCGTAATATTAGAAGCTTCGTATGCTGCAGAAGGTTCATTTTATATCCCTGGCAAGGTTTTTTCAAACTTTTAATGCGTTTTTTCTCAAAACGGTGTTTTCAAAGTCGGTGAATAGACTGATCGGTTTAGAAATTGGCGAAATTCTTGCATTCAATCAAGAAAATTATTCCAATCGGAAGATTGGTAAAAAAATTGCTCGACTACAGAACGAGATCGCAGGTCCATTTACTTCAGTGCCATAAAGATCATAGATTGGAATTTTGCCGGGCTCACATAAGCTGGAAGAAAGGATGGGAAACCGTAATTTTTTCCCACGAGAAAAATTTGGATGGCCCTGAAGGCTTTCAGTTTTACGTTAATGATTTGAAAAAATCGGAGATGTTCCTGTCGCATTGCTGTTGGTTCCGTCATAGTATGGGTTGCAATTTCATTGCATGGCCCAATAGATCTGGTTGTCTTTATTGGTTGGCAAAAAATCAGAGGAAACATCGAGTTTCTTGAAACGCAAACAATCAATTTCCACGAAATGTTTGATGGGCAACATTAGATTTTCCAGCAGTCTTTTACATTGTTGGTGTACATGCAATAATGTGGAAGTTTTGGATTGGCGATCGAATTGATCGAATGAATAATATCGATAATTATTTCTATTTTTTAAACAATTTAACGAAAAAACAAAATTGATAAAAAATCAGACTTTTTTTTCAAACCGTTATTTTGGAAAAAATCAAAATTTCGAATATTCCTTTAATCAATACCTAGATTTATCGATTCACTAATAATATCTTTTTGGTTTTTAGGACTCTCAGGAGATGGTCCACAGAAGCTGTTGGAGAGAATAAAGCCTGTGCTGGATCAGTATCTATATTTTGACAAACATGTAGATGCTGCTCTGGCAAGGGCCCGGGGCGCTTTCGCTCTGACAAGGTGGCTGTTTCATAGCAGCCAACTTGATTCTAGGGTGAAGGTAATCTGCTACATGGCCTTAATCAGGCCCATGGTTGCCTATGGATGTCCCGTCTGGTTCAATGTGAGAGCCAGCTTAATGGAAAGGATTCGGGTGTTTGAGAGACAATGTCTCAGGACGTGTCTGGGGCTACATAGGACACCCGAATCTGAGTACACGAAATTTTACCCGAACGAGGTCCTATACAATAGGGCCAGGATTGTACGGATAGATAATTTTTTGATCAAACTGATTCGAAGCCACGTTGCGAGAGCAATGACTTCGGTCAATAGCCTGATCTTCGGGGCTTACTACCCCAACGATTTATATCACGAGAGAGTGCGCCTTAATGGCTTTGTGCCGCCAGAAGCATTCCTCTATTTAGATAGATGTGGGCTGATCCAGGATAGATTGGCGGTACCGCTAATCTTCCACGTGGGTCGCAATTCCGTGGAACGGCGATTCCTCTACGAACCCGATGTCGCGCTCCGTGAGCCCGAGCGCCTCAGGTTCTGTAGATCGGTCCCACGCCGGGATCGAGGAGACGTAGTCCGACAGCATCAACGCTTTTGGTGGCTGGAGAGAGCTACGTCAGTGGACACTTTGAGAGCTTCTGTCTCTTCAAGGCATCGCCTGCCTAACACCAATGGCAGGCTTACATAGGCTAGGGTAGGGTAGGTAGTAGGTATATATACGTTAAAAAAAAAAAAAAAAAAAAAAAAAAAAAAGATATATATATTAAATATATATTATGTATATAATTTATATATATATATTTTTGTTAAGGTAGAATAAGTTAGGTTTAGTTACATTAGGCTTAAGTTTTATATATAATACAAATGATCATATGCTAAGTTTTTAATAAAAAAAAACATTTTTCTTAGCTTAAGCTAGATATAGTAATGTTAGTGGTAAGTTGATATAGTCGTCGAAAGACATAGATTTAAGTTGTTACGTCTATTTTAGAGTGTCCGCCTAGGGCCAGTAAGATATCTAGATTGTTAAGATAGTTAAGCTAGTTTTTAAGCATTTTTGTCTAGGGTAAGATAGATCTAAGAAGTTATGAATAAAAATGAATTAAAAACTAAAAACTAAAAAAAAAAAAACTAACTAAGAGAATAAAGCCTCTACAGACACTAATTTCCATAGCTATTTCATCAACACATCCTTATAGAATGACATTTCAAACGTCACATGCCATATGAGCTCCCTGTTACCTCAGCTATGTATATATCTGATGGTCACTCTTCGATCTGCCAACTTTTTCGACTTTCTTCATGTTATCTTCAGTGAGGGTCGTAAATGGAGCTCCCAGTATACTGTGGAATATGGAGGAGCAGAGTCCCTCAATGTTTTCACCCAAGTCGCTGTTTAAGTCTTTGGTAGACAGTTTTTTCAATCAGAGGTGATGACAGCTCTAATTTCGTTTTTCTCCATTTTGATGTTATCCTATTCCAATGAATGTATTTCCTGTGAATCGTGGTCTATTTATATGATTTTATTACGCTAACCTAGTGGGTAACAGCTGTGGCCAACTAATTAGAAACACGGCGACAGCGACGGCGACGTAGTACGTTCCAAGGAATGCAAAACATTTCTTTAGAACATAACGGTATTTGATTTAGATTTACGAGAGGTTTATGTTGTATGTCAAGGAATAACTCATTTGTAGTTCGATTTCTTTGCTGTGAACATCGTATTACGAGTAAGTTTTAAAGAAGTGCTGATTTTGAAGTGCCATGTAATTAGAAACACTTTAGTTTAATTTAATTATTTAAAAAATAAAACGTCAATCCTGAATTTCACTGGTAAGGCAATAATTAGACGGGTGTTGAGATTATTTAGGAATCATTTTTTTAGTTTTACAAGATTTCATGATGGGTAAAGCCAAAAGCTTCTATGTGGCGACTCGGAGCGCTATTGTCGAACTGTGGAAGCTTGAAATGCCGTACCGATCGATCGCAAGGCAACTCAACTGCTTTGTGAAGAAAGTTTATGGCGCTATTAAGCATTTCAAACATTTTGAAACAGTTGAAAATATACCTCGACAAAAACGAGCACGCAAAATATCTGTGTCTATCTGACCGATAGACAAATAACACGTCTGGCAAAGTATAACCCAAAAATTAGTCCAGCAGAAATTCACCGACAAATTTTAAAGGAAAGTAGTACTCCAATTTCCACTCGAACAATAAGGAGACGACTGGTCGAATCAGGATTGAATGGACGAGTCGCGCGAAAGAAACCGCTTGTAACAGCAAAGCAAAGGATAAATAGAATTGCTTTTGCGAAATCCCACCTGAATTGGACAACAGACCATTGGAAGTACATAGTGTGGAGCGACGAAACTAAAATCAATCGCATGGGTCAAGATGGCGTTCGTCACATACGACGACCAACAGGTGAAGCTTTGCATCCGAAGTATGTTCTGCCGGTCGTTAAACATGGCGGGGGATCACTTAATATCTGGGGTTACTTTTCGTGGAATGGTGTTGGCACAATACATCGAATAGATGATATTTTAACAGCCAAAAAATATACTAATATATTAAAAGATAAGCTGATACCTTGGGCTGACGAAAATATGCCAGTTATTTGGAAATTTCAACAAGATAACGACCCCAAACATACGGCTAAGTTGACCAAAAAGTATTTTCAAGAGAATTCCATCGTGTTCTTGAGTGGGCAGCATCGAGTGCAGATCTTAACCCGATTGAGCACCTGTGGGGTGATTTAAAAAAGGTAGTTGCCTTGAAAAATTCCACGAATTTAGACAATTTGTACAGCAATATCGAAGCTGCGTGGAAAGCTATTCCAGTGGAGCGTTGTAGGCAATTGATTAAATCTATGCAGCGAAGAAGCACAGAAGCCATAAAACAAAGAGGGTTTAAAACAAAATATTAAATAAAAAAACGCATCTCAACTGTAAAATATTGGTTCTGAAACACTTTCTTTCTCGAAAAAAACATTATTGTTTCCGTGCGATGTAATTTTTAAAATAAAAATAATCACAGCTATAATTTTGCACACAGCCGTATATCTTAATCTTCTAAATCCTCATTCTTCATTCTAACTTATCTAGATCCTTAGCAGAAGAAATACGTAGGTAAAATGAAAGGCAGAGATGGCATTCCAATCAGCAAAAATATATGATTCCTGTGCGCGTGTTATTATTTCGAATTATAATTTTTGCATGTCAAGTAATTTGTTTACACGAATTTTTGCAATTTTTGTCTTGTGTTTTTACAATAGATAAAATGGATAAACTTAATAACGGTGCGGCCAGATAACTCTTCGTTTTGAATGTATAAGACGATTCTAAGGAAAATCATCCGAAGTTGATAAAGTTTACTCTGACCCGTCGATGTCAACCGTTAAAATGTATGCAGCTAAATTCAAACATACTTCGATGATAACCGCAACCGAAAAAGTGCAGGACATCCTGTTGGACGATATGCAAGTTAGCTGAGGCTGTGGGGATATCAAAAGAAAGGGTGCGAAATATCTTGCACAAAAAATGCCAATCCAAAGTAAATGCGCTAACGACTTTGGCAGCATCGTTTGAACCGATTCAATAGGGATCCGTTCGATTTTGTGCGACGACTAATCACCATGGATAAGGCAAGGTTCCACCACTACATCCCAGAAACGAAACAGGTGTCCAAGCAGTAAGTGGAAGCTGCTAGTTCAAGACCAAAGAAAGCGAAGTCGATCGCATCTGTCGGAGAGGTTATGGCCAATGTGTTTTAGGATGCAAAAGAGATCCTTGCAAAGGCATCTTAACCAGCTGGATGTTAAAATTCGCGAGAAAAGGGCGGGCTGGAAAATTCATTGGTGATTAAAAAACTGCAGGATTTTGGGTACGTTTTGTTCGGGCATGCCCCTTATTCTCCTGATCTGTCACGCTCAGAATAACATTTGACACCAATCTCAAAGAATTTTTTTTTTCTGAGAATACTATATCCAGACCCTTTTACTACCATTTTGTCTGTTTGTAATTTCGGGCTTCCTTTGAAACGCGTCAGTCTATTACGGATGAACTAATAAAATGAATTATTAAGACAGTCAATGGCTTCTTAAATTTCATTCTTACCTATAATTAAATTAATTATTTTAAATGGTTTTAACGAGTAGATGTCAACATATTGAAGTTCAAATGAGAATTTTCTTGGTAGATTCCAAAGTAAATATTTTAGGGAATAAGTTCAACATGGACCTTGTCAAGCTTTTTAAAAAATCTTTGAAACTAAACAAAGGTCATCGTCGAATTGTATAAGCTGAGGTCGAATGGTCGGATAAAGTAGATTTTACCTATATCAAGTAGAGAACTTACATGGACTCATCACAACTTTACGGAGCAGTGAAACCCAAGGAATGGAAAAACTCCACATTTAGGGAGGGTGATCGAACACAATGCAATGAATTCGCCCAAACCAAAATCCGGAAAACAGCGCCCTACTTCATCACTTCTGCCTTAGAAAACATATGGATGATTAGCGATCAGAAACCAGTTTTTACCAGGCCTAATGACGATTTTATAGCAAATAATGCCCTCACCAATTTCAAGGGGGCATCTACAAATGATTGTCGGATGACTGAAGTGAAAACAAAACCCAGGCAAATCGACGATATATCCAATGTTGTGCTCAGGCACCTCCCACCAGTGGCTGTAGAGATGTTCGACATCCTGTTCAACAATGCACTGATAATGCATATTATCCGGTGCATTGAAAGACAGCGGTGGTATATGCGTAAAATATGTACATTCACTTCCAACCTATTCGGTAAGTAAGCCTCCTTCTGAGTGCAGCAAGGATCGTCCATAGAGTAGAGAAATCATTCCGGATAATCAATTCCGTATCAGAGCGGGACATTGCATTATTCATGCCGCGTGGAAACTCGTACCAGATGTCTAATAAAACAAATGCAAAAACCAATGCACGGATGCCTGTCTAATTGACTTGGAAGAAGCTTTCGATATGCTCAGTGGGCTGGGTTTATGTATGGTAAACCACATTTATTCATGATTTATAAATTGAAAATCAACTTCCAAAAATCAGAACCTATTTTATTCAGAACGCCTTTGTCTAGGACCTCTCGTGACACTAGAAAAAATAGACACAGGTTTTAAATACGAGGTCGTATACAATAGGGCTAGGATTCCACAGATGAATAAATTCTACTTCGGCAATGACTTCGATCAATAACCTGATCTCTAGGGCTTACTACGTCAACTAGAATACGTGTACCATCCTGGCATACCTTTATTTGAATTTATGTAGGTTGACCCAAGGTAGATTGAGGTACCACTACTTTTCAACATGGCCGGTAATTCCGTGGACTGGGGGTTCCTCTACGAACGTGAAGTCGCGCTTCGTGAACCCGAACGTCTCAGGTTCAGTAGATCGGTGTCTGTCCGAGATCGGGGATACGTCCAACTGTATCTAGCCAGTCTGTAAACAATTTTCATATGTCAGCCCCTTTAAGGCACCAATGGCAGGCTTATATAGGATATTTTAAGATATGCTAAGATATGTTGAGGGCGGGTAGGTTTAGTTTAAGCTTTAATTAATAGAGTTCATTTTCCTTAATTATTATAAAGGAGTAGTAAGCCCAAAGACATAGTTTTAAATTGTTCTGTTAGCGTAAGAGTGCCCGAATAGGGCCAGGAGAGTTTTTTTCTTTACGTTCGTTAAGTTATCTAAGTAAGAGTAAAGCAGTTTTGTCTAGCGTAAGGTAGATCTGAGTAGAATTAAAAATAATGAATTTAAAACTGAAGAAAAAACAAAAAAGAGGAATAACACTGCTACCATATACAGTCGTTTGAAACTGTTCTCTAATATCCTCTTAAAGAGACTGACATCATACGCTATGAAAATAACCGGACCAGTGTGGTTTCAGGGGAACTACTCGACGAGTGACCTAGAAAGCTCACTATATGGCAAAACGGTGTACCAACTATGTACATATATAGATTTTAAAAATGCATTCTGTTATCCAATTGAAAATGTACCATGTCCTTGTAATATTGGAAACCCCGAAAATTTGGTCAAATTGATGCAAGTATGACTTAAGAGTACGAAAGCACCCTTAACGTACATTTGAAAGTACGTAACGCCCTATCTAAAACATTCCAGATATGTGAAGGATTAAAACAAGACGCCTTGGAACCTCTTCTCTTTAATTTGTCGCTGGAATACGCATTGAGGTCCCTTCAGGAAAATGATAAAAGAATATCTCTCCATGGAATGACACCTGCTCCAGCTTAGGCTGACGATTTTCTAGAACTACTGGGAGATAGTGAGACATCAGTAAGAGAAACGCAGACAGTCTAATAATGGCAGGAAAGAAAGTAGGTTTAATAATAAATAAAGATGAAGTAAAGAAGACCAAATATAGATTCACCGACCAACTTGGATCGATCCTCGTATCCAACTGTACTCAATAAATGCTTATCGCAACAAAAGTAAATTGAGAACAATATGGATGGGCTTAGAAGAGATGGAACAGAACATCGAAACATGGAAGCAGCACACTTAATCAGGAAACCTTGGTGAAGGCTTGTCAGCGATGCTCTGGACTTCCGAGTTCCACATTGCCGGCAATAACAATTAATAATAATAATTCACGAGAAATCTCAAAAATCATTATTCAATTATGAGGGAACTCTTAGCATAAGTTAGACAGCAAGGGTCATTTAGTCCGCTAGTGTATTCAATATGCAATGAATTGCTCGGAGGATTGATAGCAGGTACAGATCTTGCTTTCGAGCACATACCAATCGCCTTGATCTCAAAAAAAATCAACATAAATTGCCTTCAGCTTCTTTAAAAATTGGATTTTAACATTAGATCTGCACTTAGGCACCAATCATACAATGCAAAAAGTATCCAATTGTGTTTCTCTATTCTTAGCGAATGGTTTTCCAATTCACCAGCGTCATATTAATCCTATCTTAAATGATATAGTTACATATGTACTTACAGTAGCAGCCATCGAATGTGACTGATATCCCATAGGTGACATAGTAGGACCTTGTGGGGGCATCTGCATACCCATGTGCGGCCCTAGAATAATAAGCAATATGTTTTTCCATTGCACATGAAATTTAATGATGGCCCTTACCCATTCCCTGGTGATGTGGAGGCATATGATGCGATTGTGGCGGTTGGCCTGGTGGTCCATTCATATGTGGAGAATGACCCTGATTAGGTTGTTGTACATGTGACCCAGACGGTCCGTGTGGCGTTGGTACATGAGTTCCGCCTGGACCGTGAGCACCGGATGGATGTGGTCCGGCAGGCGGCCCATGAGTACTGGGTGCATGCGTAACTGGCGGCCCGTGTGAATTAGGTGGATGTGATCCTGGAGGACCATGTGTATTGGGTGGATGCGACCCCGGCGGACCGTGTGATCCCGGTGGTCCGAGCTGTGTGGACGGCCCGTGTTGAACGTGCTGTCCAGGTGGCGGTCCGTGCTGACTTTGCGGTCCATGAGGTCCTGGTGGACCGTGTTGTGATAATGGGTGAGCGTGCGGTCCACCGTAAGGAGCACCTGGATGAGGTACCGGAGGTCCGTGGTGTGGCGGTTGTCCATGTTGACCAGGTGGAGGAATATGGGCACCGCCCGGTGGTACCAACTGTGGTGGTCCATGCTGTCCGGAAGTTGGTGGTCCATGTTGCGGCGGACCATGTTGAGGCGGTCCATGAGGTGGCGGACCAATTGGTGGACACTGTTGCTGACCCTGTGGGCCTTGTTGATGGGGATACGGGCTATGTGGAGAAGACGAAGGTGCTGGGCTCTGTGACGGCGGACCCATTGGACTGGGAGCTTGCGGTGGCGGCATAGGACTATTTGCCGGCGATGGTGAGGCCATTTTTCACTTCAAAGGTTTACACAATCGATTGGTTTCTCTTTCCAATAAAAAAAAAAAAAAACACATCTACACGCCTTGTGATGGATATTTCACTTCCACATTTCAAGTAAAAAACAACACACAATGACGCAAAATTAGTGTCAAATAGTCAATTATTTATCTTATTTCAGGCTGCTCGAGTATATTTCCCTAAGAATTGAATACTTTCCTAAATATTTTGTCGGAAACTTAAACGAAAGAATTAATAGACGCGACGAAAACCTCAATGGCCGTCGCCTATTATGCATGAAATTGAAGAAATGTTTGTGTTGGTAGAACTGTAAGAGTTAAGTCGTTGAGCATTGCCAGATAAAGGGAATTCTGTTTAGGGTTTGAATAAATAATTATCCGAACGCTGAAATAAAATGGGTTTGAAGAAGCGAATAATTATTTTGTAATCTAGTTAAATTGAACTATAATTTATTTTTAAACGACGTAACACTCAGCTTCGAGAAGTAAGCAAACCAATTTATATGAAGGCTAATCAATACAAATTCAGGAAAATAACTATTTTCCCTATTTTCTTCTATTAATGATGAAGAAAAAGCGTTGATGATGTCTTGGATTGATTAAGAAATAAAAATGTTAAATTTTACTTAACCCTATTTAGAGTCTATATGCTTAAATAAGAAAATGACCAGTAGACTGATATACTTTTATAAATAAGTCCAAGAAATTTAAATTTTTTATATAATTTTTTTTTTAACTTTTTGAATCACCCGGTACAACAAATGGTCGAATGCATGGCAGTTCCCTCGAACACATTCGACACGTCATTTGCAATTTCATCAAATGTCAAAAGTGACAGAGTGGAGCCGTCAAAACCTGGAATGGAAAGAAATCATTTTCGGCATATTTACAATTGACGAACTATTTTATAGTCTGTTAATATTTTATACGCACGCAATATTTGCTTGAAACTAATTCACACTGCATTTAGAGATTGTCCATTAAAATGGGTAGGTGATGATAATTTTTACATCTACCGCGTCATTCCCGTAGCGGAAGTGAAAGGATGAGTGGCATATAAATCCTGATAATTTTCAATATTCTTCCAGGTGGAATTTTTAGTTATTTTCGTGGTCTATTGGGATCGCGGGAGATGCGAATTTTAATTCTGGGCTTAGACGGTGCCGGGAAGACGACGATTTTATATCGTCTACAAGTCGGCGAAGTTGTGACAACAATTCCAACGATAGGCTTTAATGTGGAACAGGTTACATATAAAAACCTGAAGTTTCAAGTCTGGGATCTGGGAGGACAGACCAGTATTAGGTAAGATTTTTTTTGTTCATTGAAATTAATGGGGAGCACATGTGGTGTAAATGGGATCTTATAGCATATCGCGTTGATAAGTGAGTCACTCGAAGTTCGAAACGTACCCATCGCAAATTCAATGCTAAACTGACGTCGAAAAGGTGTTTTGCGAAATGCTATCAATGCGCTTAATGAGTTAGAAAGGCAAATCTATTGCAGGCCAAGATCTCAATATTATTTTTTTTGTTAATTACATTTTTCTCTTTTTAACCCGATCGGGAATGGCTGAAAGTTCGTTCTGGGGTATGTTGTAAGTAGTAATCAATCAAACACAAACGCTTCTTGATTCGTTTGAACTTTATAGTGGAAACACAATCTGGCTTGCGCGCGTGCCGACTATTATCTCTGGCCTACTACGATAAATTTAACCTGCCTGACATAGACGATATATCGGCACCTGTTCTGCTCTCTCTCACTCGGTAACGCTCTCATTGGGGTGTTGCTTGTAACAAAACGCTATGTTGCTCAGAGCACGATGTAGCAGACTGAAACATACCTTCTATATTTTTTTTATTTATTTAGATTCAACTCGTTGCTGGATCATGGTAACCAGTCGTCCCCGGTGTCACGTTTTCTTATTTCAGAATATTTGGTATTTTACATAGCTGACATTCTACCTAAACGTCTTCCCTTCTCCTTGCACCATGACCATGATTCTGATTCCGTTTTCGTTTTGAATTCAGTCGATTTGGGGCTCAATGGTACCTACTAGGATACAAGTTTCTTTTGCCCCACGACTCCTATCTTCCCATTCTGTTTAGCTATTTTATCTAAATCTTGCGCCTTTTCTTTCTTTTTGTTTGTTTATATTTGGCTTTACTAACCGTCACCCTAACTTACCATAACCTACCCTAGCTATGTGAGCCTGCTTGTACTTTTGCGTTAAAGAGGCTGATCTATGAAAATTAACCACTGACGAAGTCCGCTCCACCCAGCAAAAGCGTGGATACTGTTGAACGACGTCCCCCCGATCTCGGTGTGAACAGTGTGTTAGCCCCTTCAATGGTATTATTTGCCATGAAGTCGTTATTGAACCTGGTAAAACCAAGGATCTCTGTTGATCAATGATATCATTTCAAAGGTAGAAGTGATGAAGCAGGGGTCTATTCTACAGGTCGTGGTTAGGGTAAATGCTCTAATTCACCTTGTACACCTTTTGGAAGACAGCTCCTACTATTGCTCCTGAGGATTTTCGATCACGAAAAATTCGTGAACTGGCAAGGCATGGCCAACGCGCCCTACTATAATCGCAGGGTTGCATTTGGAAATACACTGCCATCTCCACGAACTCGTCGGGTACTGTGATCAGAGCACATAGTCCGCAATGGTCACTGTCGTAGTCGAAGTAGACCATTAGTAGACCGTACTTAGTAAGTATGCCATTCGTTCATCTCAGCCAGTCTCAGCAGAGCTTCAAGCAGCATGAGATCCAGATAGGAGCCGCTCCTTTGACATGACAGACAATCTGTTGATAGTACCGTGACTCTGTACTCTATGCTCTGCAGAACCCACCAATGATTTAGTAGGCTCCCACTAAAATTAAGAACGTTATTTCCCCAATCACTATGTTTGGCGTTTAATTCTCCGGCCAGAATGTAGAAGTTTTCTACCGAGTGCAAGCGCAAAGATCGAAAAAGTGTCTCGAGCTCTGCGATGTAAACATTGGGTTGAGGTGTTTCCGGTGCAATGCACACAATGCATGCCTGTATCACCTGACACCTCTGCACTTTGCCCAGAAATATACAATATAATTCAGCTTTCGTGCGGTACGCATCACTTTCTATCGGTCACTATTCCTTGTGTTCCCTCGCTTTCGACAACAGTTACTTCTTTTCTTTCATACAAGTTCATTTTTTTTTCTTCTCAAGCACGCCGGTCCCATTCCCCCCGGTGAATAGTTTTGCAAAATCTAATCGCATGGCCTCAGGGCCAAAGATGAAACCGGGAAATAGGTTTAGCGCGCTTTCTGATTTCGTGCATTCCGAACCCCGCGCCAAAAGAAATAAAACATCTGTGAACATTGTTGACGAATTCCCCCAACTCCCCAACAACATTAATTACAAAAATCTAAGATTTATCGTAATATCCCCCCAAAGTGAATCAAAACCCCTCTGATCCATTAGCATTTTTGCATTACGAAAAGCTATTGATGCGATAAGCACTGAGTATGAGCAGATCTCCCAACTTAGAGATGGCAGAATTCTTATTCTAACAAAAAATCAAACGGTCGCTAACAGATTCATCGCGACAAAAAATCTGTCCAATCTTTGCCCCGTGACGATCACCCTCTACAATCAGTTGAACTCATCTAAAGGAATAGTGTACGCCCCATGCCTTATTAACGTCCCCGAAGAGGAAATCATTTCAGAAATGAAAACTCAAAAGGTAACGGACGTATATAAATTCACGAGACCTGTCGAAGGGAATCAACGTCCATCGGGCTTAATGCTCTTTACATTCGACTCTTTCCAACCGCCAAGCACAATCGAAATTGGCTGGTATAACACCAAAGTTTCGGAGTATATTCCGAATCCCATGAGGTGCTGGAATTGTCAGCTACTTGGTCATACCTCAAAAAAATGTAACAATGTGCCTATGTGTCATATATGCAACCTTCCACCACATACAAACTCGGACTGCTCGAGAATTCTATGCGCCAATTGTTCTGCCTCTCACCCTGCTTCATCAAAAGACTGTCCCAAATATATGCAAATGAAAGAGATTTTAAAAATAAAAACTCAGAGGAAATGCAGTATACAAGATGCCAAACGCATTTATAAAGAACAGTTTCCCTCTCGAATGCTCCCAATGGAAGAATCGTTCGCTCAGAAGGCAAAACAAGGTAACACTTCTACCTCCCCACCTATCGAAACGGTTCCCCTTAATTCTGTCACACCAAAAAGAATACCACAAAAACCTGACTCTACATTGGTTACAGTCAATCTTGCCTCCAACACAAATAAAAACAATATCACTCAAAGAGACCATGTAAATAAAAGCACAGCTCACTCATCTCCCCAACTGTCTAACTCAGCACTCATTCCACAACTCCCTCAAACTTCCGCACAGGCATTAGCCGCAGCACAAAAAAAACTTAACCAAAAAAACGCAATATCCCACATTTCTGAGGTAAACAACCTTCAAACAAAGTCTTCATCTCATATGGCACATATTTCAACCTCTAAATCCCTAAAATCAACAGAAACAAACGACCTCTCCTTCCACTGTCCCACTCCCACTACGACACCTACAACTCTCTCACCAATATCAAAAACCACTCAATCTCTTATCAATAGCAACAAATATTTTGTAAATTCCCCGATTGATGATGATGACAGCTCTTAACACTAACCTCAATACCCATAACACCGACTCTGCTGTTCGGGAATTGAAACCTCCGAGCTTCTCAAGGAGCTCGGTTGATTCAAAATCTGAGCAGCAGAGTCGTAATTTGAACTCCTCATATTTGCAAACCTCTATTCCTACACTTAAGAACGTTTCATCACCAATTTTTGATGCATCTCTGCATCCTACTTCCACTTCTTCTTTGCCTAAAGCCAATGAGCGATTGTGGAATCCTACTCACAAAGCTGTCAAGATTTTACAATGGAATGTAAAAGGTCATATAAACAACTATGACGAGCTTAACGTCCTTATCAAAAATATATCCCCCAACATAATTTCTTTACAAGAAACTCACTGTCGTCATCAACATAAGCCTCTACTACCAAAACTATATGATGGATATTTTGAGAATTTTCCTACGAATTTGACAGCAAAGCAAGGTGTAGCGATCCTAGTAAAACAAAACGTATTGCATAAGAAAATTCAAATTAACTCTAATTTACTCGTTATCGCTATAGAAATACAAACCCCCATCAAGTTTACACTTCTATCCATATACATACCCCCTGACCAAATATTTACTAAAAATGAACTAGACAACATTCTAAGTCAAATCAGCTCACCGGTTATACTTACAGGGGATGTCAATTCCTGGAGTACATTGTGGGGATCAAAACGCACTAATCGTAGAGGCTCCATTCTAGAAGACTTTTTAACGAACTCAAACCTAACTGTCCTGAATGACGGTTCTCCAACTCACTTTTCAACCCATCAATCCTTTACACATATTGACATAACCTGCTGTTCGGCAATCCTTTTCCCCAAAATCCACTGGCAAATCCTAGACGATTTAAATAACAGCGACTACTTCCCGATAATTACTTCCATTAATTCCGGCTGCTCAGCAACACCCATTATCCCTAACTCGAAATTTAACATAAACCTAGCTGACTGGGCCAAATTCAGATCGCATATCTTAAAATACCCACCATGCGGAAATAATAACAGAGTTGACACCAATAAAGAGGCAGCTATTTTACTAAAATCAATAAGATCGGCCGCTAACGTCTCCATCCCCCAAACGTGCCCCAGACAACGTTCTCGCTCGGTTCCTTGGTGGAGCCAAGAATTAACCGCTCTGAGAAAAGATAAAATTACGGCGTGGAAAAATTTCAAAAAAAAACCCACTCGGTACAACCTGATACATTATAAAAAATCCAACGCCATATTCAGAAGAGTACTAAAGGAGAGTAAAAGAAAATCTTTTGCTAATTTTACCGCCGATATAAACCCCAAAGCTTCCCCTCACAATATCTGGCAAAAAATACGACGCCTGACTGGAAACGCCACCTTATATACTATACCCTTTATCGGCACACCCAATGGTTTTGTCTCCCACCCAACTGAGATATGTAATCTCATAGCCCAAACCTGGTCAAAGTACTCCGAAGACTTCAATTTCTCCAATATCTCTAATGAACAAAAGTCCGAATCCTTTAGCACAAATTTAACCCAATATCTTATAGATCCCATCGCTCTCCGTATCGAACAACAAGTAACGATTACTGAATTCGAAGCTAGCCTTTGCAAAGTTAGAGGTAAAACTCCTGGTAGGGATAGAATCTCCTATCCAATGTTGAAAAATCTACCCGCCGAATTCAAAGCTCGTCTCATCCTATTATATAATAACGTGCTTAACACGAGTGTTATACCTCAGAACTGGAAGCTCGCCTCCATAATCCCAATTCCAAAGCCAAAGAAGGACAAATCTTCAATCGACGGGTACCGACCAATTTCCCTACTCCCTTGTATAACAAAATTATTGGAAAAAATTGTGGCAAAACGGTTACTCTGGTTTGCTGAAACTAAAAATCTTATTAGCCACAATCAGGTTGGCTTCAAACCCAACAGAGGATGTACCGACGCCCTTCTGCACATAGACTGCACTATCTCTAACGCATTACGCTCGAAAAACCATGTAACGATTTTGTCCCTTGACTTTGAGAAAGCTTTTGATAGAATCGGAGCGCATGTCATCTTAAATAAACTGAAGGAGTGGGGAATTGGTCCAAATATATATCGCTATGTCAAGGCTTTTTTAAGCAATAGAAAAATGTGTGTTAAACTTAACAATTGCTACTCCGCTACATTCCCCCTCCTTAACGGAATTCCCCAAGGATCTCCTTTATCTGTTGTCCTATTTTCCATTGCTTTTGACGACATCAGCAAAATCTTATCTAGACATAAAGGTCTTGATCATTGCCTCTATGCCGACGATGTGCTCATTCTTTGCAGAAATAACGATCTACACAAAAGCCAAGTCCTCCTAAAAAATGCAATCAATGACATTTTAAATTGGTGCGAAATATCTGGTGCCAAACTCTCGATCTCTAAATGTAAAACATTACATGTCTGTCGTAAACGTTCTTGTCCACAACTAAGTTTAAATTTCAACAATGTACAAATTATGAATGTAACTGAACTAAGTATCCTAGGCTTAATTATTAATAATAAGTACGATTGGAAACCACATTGTAATGAACTTAAAAAATCTCTCGCTGCAAGGGCTAATATTATCAAGTATTTATCAAACAAAAAAAGTAATGTTCATATTAACACTTTATGCAATTTAACAAAAATGTTAATTCTAAGTAAAATTGATTACGGTATATACATTTATGGGAATTCCCCTAAATCCACCCTCCAAATTATCAAGCCTGTATACCATCAAACAGCTAGAAGAAGTGTAAATGCGTTCCGCACAACCCCGATCAAAAACATCCTGGTGGAAGCCGGCCTACCTACTGTCGAGGTGAGAAGAGACATTGTCATTGCCAAACTATATGCCAAACTGATTTTCTCAACAAATTCGGTCATTGATGAAGATATTCGGCGCGCTATGACACGCAAATACCCAAAGAAAATAGTTTCGGCTATTGACATTATCCTGCGAACACGATCCATAATACAACTGCCCAAAGCGCGTCGACGTAATTTCGTTCCCGCTTTCCCCCCATGGTGCTTGTTACCGGAAAACGTTGTAATGACCTTAGCGTATCATAGCAAAATCAGTACCAGCCCTTCGCTATACCGCTCACTATTCGCTGACATCTCCTCATCCCTCAAATCGTCGGGATGGGCATTTATCTTTACGGATGGCTCCAAAACATCTGATAACAACTCTTTCGCTGTAGTACTGGAAAGTGGTGCTATCATAAAAATCGGCGTCCTGCCCCCATTTTCTTCCATCTTCACCTCAGAAGCTTTCGCAATTCTAGAAAGCATAAAAGTTACTTCTAGATTGCATGGAAAATATATTATATGCACAGATAGCCTCTCGGTGCTAAAAGCTATAAAGAATCCAAACAACTATAATTCTCTAGTAGTCGAAATAAGGGACCTACTGATAAAGAGAAGAAATAAAATAAAAATCATGTGGATCCCAGGCCACTGTGGTATTAAGGGCAACGAACTAGCGGATAAAGCTGCCAGTTATGCAAATAAAGCACCGATCCATAGATTTGAAATCTTTAGTAAATCAGACGTGGTCACGTATGTACATCATCACTTTAACCAACAGCTGCTGAATAACTGGAATGTATACAACCACCATTACAAAAAAGTAAACTCCAGCAGAACTCAACCTCTTTACCCAACTGAGATTCCTAAATGCAAAATAACCACATATGATCGACTACGTTTAGGGCATACTGAATCGACTCACCAACATCTACTGAAAAGGAATAATCCTCAGGCTTGCCCCGCTTGCAATATTACTTTGGACATCCCTCATATCCTCGAAAATTGTTCGGCTCTAGACGCATTAAGAAGAAATATTTTCAACCAAAATCCAGTGTATGAAATACTAAAGAATCCCACTAAGTACAATATCAACCTAATACATCAATTCATAAGTAAATGTAGAATTATTATATAAAAATTTGTTACATAGAGCCGAAGGCCCTTGCAGCCAGTGCTCATTAAACTATATGTTAGCCTGTAATTTTAATTGCTGGTTAATCTTCTTCTTCTTTTCCTTTTTATCCCGGCGTCGTTATGGTCAGAAGTGTAGGACCATAACCTTCCCACTTAACTGCATTCCTACTGGTCCGCTTGTGGGGTCCGCCGGTTTGACCTCAGAAAGTAGCGGCAGGCTTCCCGGTTTGGGATTACTTCATCGCTGAGGCCAATCAAATGCTGGTGTTTTTGCATTTGTTTGCACCAATTGTTTTTCGGCCTGCCTTTTTTGCGTGTTGAAATTGGAATGTTGATTGATAACGCCTTTTGGACGGGGTTCAAAGGATCTCTCCTTTGAACATGGCAATACCAACTGAGTCGGTCGCGCTCTATATTTCTTGTGATGGTTTCTTTTACGTGGAGGCTTCCTCGGTTCATCTTTGAACTTCTAATTCTGTCACGCTTTGTTACTCCCGCTGTCATGCGAAGCATCTTCATCTCAGTTGCCGTTAATTTGCTCTCATACTTTTTGTGCATTGTCCAGCATTGTGAACCGTATGTGAGCGCCGGACGTACAACTGAAGTGTAGAGCCTTCCTTTCAGCTTAGGGGGAAATTTTCGATCACAGAAGATGGCGGAGTTTTCCCGCCACTTCATCCACCCTACGCTTACGCGATGTTTGATGTCGTCATCACAAGTTGCTTCTCTATTAATCATAGATCCCAGATATTTAAACTTTTCACGGGAAGCACTCTTCCATTCAAGTAAATGTCTGGAATAGGCTGATGAGGGTCAGAGAACGGGCAGCACAGATACTCTGTCTTCTTTGAACTAATACGATACCCGTGTCCCTCAAAAATGTCCACCCACACATCAAGTGCTCGTTGTAGGGACGCCTGATCATCACTTATAATGGCCCCATCGTCAGCAAAGAATAGCTGGTGCACATTGGGGTCCGTCACTTTTCCTTCAAGCAAGCAATCAAGGACTGCTATAAAAAGCAGTGGGCTGAGGACGCTCCCTTGGTGTACACCGACTTTGATTGCGAACTCTTCGGTGACTCCTGCGGTGCATCTTACTCTTGTCGTTGCTCTCTCGTACATGTCCATAATCACTCGCACGTAGGTTTCTGGAACTCCTTTTTGTCTTAGCGCTACCCATAAAAGATCTCTTGGTTGCCGGTCAAAGGCCTTCTCGAAATCAACCAACACCATATGCAAGTCCTTTGAAGAATCACGATGCTTTTCCATCATGATCCTTATACTTTGGATTGCATCTGTTGTTGATTTACCCGAGACAAACCCGCACTGGTCATCAGATAGTCGTATTATTTTCCGCAGTCGGCTATCTAATACCCGTTCAACGATCTTCATGGTGTGCGACATCAGCTTGACAGAACGGTAGTTATCACAATTTCGCGTATCACCCTTTCCTTTGTGCAATGGAAGAAGATAGCTTTCCCTCCATTGATTAGGCATAGTGTCGCCTCTCATAAGTTTGGAGATAAGAACCATGAGCCATCTAGACCCGATGTCTCCCATCTTTTTCCAGAACTCAGAGGGTATCCCGTCCGGCCCAACAGCTTTTCTTTTCTTGGAGTTTTTAACCGCGTACCGAACTTCTTCGACTGTGATGTCGGGTATTTCGGCATGATTCGGGGCGGCTCTTGGAAAGTACACTCGGGGAAACTGTTCGTTCAGAAGTTCCTCGCAATACTGTCGCCATCTGTGGAGAATTTTTTCGTCTTCCACAAGGAGTTGGCCTTCAGCATTGTTAATAAACTTTGGGAAACGAATCTCCTGAGCATTTCTTCTTCTCTGGGCGGCTATCTTAAAGATATTTGCTCCTTTGTTCAAATTGTTTTGTCGAAGCTCCTGGGTAGCCTGGTTCCTGTCAGACGCGGAAGACGATATTTCTTCCAACTCCTGATAGAGGCCTTCCATGCTTTTCGCTTTGAATTCGGCGCATTTTTTCTTCGCGATACCTTTGCAACATCTATATACCTTTTCACGGCGAGCTTTTTCCTCTCTATTAGTAGAAGAGCACTTTGACCAAGCTTGGAAAGCCATTTTCTTTTCGTGTATCACTGCTTTGGCTTCGTCTGTCCACCACCAGGTTTCTTTTGCGTGTTGGCAGGGGCCTTTAGATGTTCCGAGCAGTGATTTGGCTTTCTCCAGGCCAGATTGTTGTAGGGAATCCCACATGTCTTGTGCTCTGCACTCCTCATTACCGACCTCATCGATAATGGAAGAGAGGTAGTTTTCCATGATGGTAATAAAAGCTTCGCCTTTTCCTTTATCCAGCTTATACCACTTGATTCTCTCAGACACCTTCGTTTGCTGCTTTGACTTCTTTCTCGCATCCATAAAAAATTCAGTCAGGAGGAGACGGTGTTGAGGGGCGATCGCGTCTCCCAGGATCACTTTGCAATCTTTAGCTCGTGGCTTCATGAAACTGGATACCAAATGATAGTCTATTTGAGTTTCATTTCCGCCGCTGCTATAAGTGATCAGGTGCCGGCTTTGTTTGACGAACATGGTATTTAGCACTATAAGACCGTACGACTTGCACATGTTTAGGATATCTTCACCTGAAGAGTTCCTGGTGCCGTATCCCAGCCCTCCGTGGTAGCCTTCATAGTCTTCGCTTGTCTTCCCGACATGTCCGTTTAAATCTCCCCCAACAAACAAAAGCTCTTCCTTTGGGATGATTTTGACAAGGTTGTGGAAATCTAGCCAGAATGCATCTTTTTCTTTTTGTTCGCATCCTACTTGAGGGGCATATGCGCTTACGATGTTCCACACCTCACCATGCATCACCAATTTGAGAGCCATCAAACGGTCACTGGACTTTGAAATGGTTAAGACGTTGCCAAGTAACTCTGCCGCAAGGATGATGGCGATTCCGTTTTTACCTTGTTCCAATCCATAGTAAAACATCTTGTAGGCTTTTGTTTTAACGTCCAAGAAACGTGCCCGATTACCGGTGTTTCGCCATTTCGTCTCTTGTACGCACAGGATGTCTACTCGCCTTCTAACCATCATTTCTTCAAGCTCATAGCTGCGCCCACTCATGCTTCCAACGTTCCAACTCGCGACTCTTAAATGTGGCTTACGCCGTTGCATTACTTTGCTATCCCCCGGAAATCCTATAGCTCTGACCCGAGCATTTCTGCTCGTCCCAGGATCACGACCATTAGTAGTGCCTGGCGGGGTAGTGCTTTTCCTTTTAGCGTTCTTTTCCATAATGCTACGGTTTGACCGTTTTCATTCTTCCCTTCCTTTTTGACACGGGCATGCTCCAGATTTTTTATTTTTTTTTTTGATTGATCTTACTATTTTTAATTTTTTATTGCTGGTTTTAATTGCTGGTTAATAAATAATAATAATAATAATAATAATACAATATAATTACATATATGTATGTATTCAACTTGTTTAAGACCACAGCTCCCCCGCTTCTGTCGCTTCTGAATCTAAGATGTTTCCTTCAATGTCATGAACGGAAGGTAAATTATCACGGATCCCCCTGTTAAACACGAGTTCAGGTGGTGATATTTCCGTAGAACAATGGGGTGTGACATTATGCATTAATGTGAACTTTTCCAGCTCATTTTTTTTTATAATCAAGGCTCTCAGAGTTCGTAGTTTCAAGGTTGCAGTTTTATGGAACGGTTCATGTTTTCTCCATTTCTCCAGTAGCCTGAGGCCAACAGGGTGGCAATGTTATTAATTCGATTTTGTTTTCATGGCGGAAAGTTTTTAATTTCTGGCTTATGAATTGACGGCTCTAATCGATTTTGGCTATCCTAGTCGGCTGAAAATCTCCCACAGTATATCGACTATTATATTTCTTGTGATGAAATTTTCTTTATAAATTTAACTTCTTGATAGCTGGAAAAATATGGTATTTCGTAATTCGGCAAATCTGTCGCCACGTATTTCCATGGTCCTTTTGGGAAATTATATTACATTACTGAAGATGGAGGATTGCGTTTATAAAAGAAGAGTGTTTTCGGCAATTTACATACTGTCCAACGTCTCTGTACATGAATGGCCACCAGTTTCTAGAACGTACCCTTCCTACATAACAGTTTCTCTCGAGCGACCGTCGTGCGCCAATACCCGGACCTGTTACCGTAATTCCTTCGGTGTAACTAATTTGCTGCCACACAATATGATGTTTCCCATTGAATACAATTTATGGTGGAATAGATTAGGTTAGGTTAAAGAAGAGGAGTGTGACGGTTAAGCATCACTTCCACTCGGAGGCCAAAAGACCTTCATTTGTGGAGTACACATATAATTAACCTGTCCTATCACGTGGTGTCTGAAACCACCCCGTGCTCTTTATGAATTTTAGAAGATCAGATATATCTGCATTTACCACGTCCGCAATCTCTGTAAAGAATTTTTGGCCCAGCGACGCTAGGCGTCGATTCTGGAGAGCAGGGCAGTGCCAAAGCAGATATTGGATCGTCTCAGTTTCTTCCTCATCGCCGCAGCTCCGGCTGAGATCGCTAGATCCCGAGTCCCATTTCCGGAGCATCCGGACAGTGTCCCGTGATCACTCCGACGAGCATACGGATCGAGTTTCGGTCCAGCGCCAAGAGCTTCTTTGTTTTTCCGATATTGAGTTCTGGCCACGATGATCTTGTCGTGTAGCTGTCGTTTCTTGTAAACCAAGACGAGTTGGCTTCCTTTATGATTGTGTCATTTATGATCCGGTATAATGCGCTGATCGGTGGTTGAAATGACGTGTCCACTTCGCTGATGTCCAGTTCACACCATTGCCTGGCCAATTCGTCCGCTCTTTCGTTCCCTCATGGTGGAATAGGAAATACTGGTTTTGTGCGATCCATTGGTTCTTACCACTTCTTCGCTTAATACCTGGTTTGTTTCATTACTCTTGACGAACTCGCTAGTTATTATCGCTTGTGCTGTGTATATTTTATTCACATTATCTATCAAATGATTCCACGGGCTCTATTTTCACCATTATTTCGAATTTAAAAGCTTGAAGACGCAATACCCACCTTGCTATTCGCCAGGAGGCTTAGAAGCAAGCTTGAAAATTACTTCCAGCGGCAAGGTTTTCCATTTTGGTTTGTGAATAACATCGTTCTACTTCAGACAGACTCTTGCTCGCCAATGAGATGACTTGAGGGGAATCCTAGTTATTGCTGTACTGCTTCAAGAGCTACCGCGCTTGCATCAGATACCAAACGTGTTGTCTTTCTGAAATTCACACAATAGGGTTGGCATTGTCGCCAATTCTTGCTTGAATGTTTTTTCATGTATCTCGGCACAGATAAATGTACGAGATCTAGAAAACTTCTCATCTCTCCTTTGTCGTTAGGTGGACTAAAATCCACAGTTTTGAGTCCCGATCAGTTTCTGCAATTAAGTTTTGCAGTGACATTTTCCTTGTTGAGTGTTATATTAATTACCTTGACAATTCTCAATACATTTTCCAATTCTGACTTCCTTTATGAGTCAAACTCCAATTGATGGTACGCGAACTTCTATCTTAACTATGATTGAATTAAACGTTGGTAGACAGTAATCATCGGACTCACGTAACATTGATCGCTGGTAACATTGACTTTAGAATAGTTCCCCCCGTTTAATATTCGTCGGTTTCTTTGCCGCTATCTTTGTAGGCAACAACCCTGACCCACTCTCTTTTTCCTACTCCCTCGCACGCCGTCAGTGAAGCGAATGTAGTGAATGAGTTAAAATTGTGATAATTCATCTACCATGCCCTGATGCCTCCACGACCTTCCAAATCACTTTCGAGTAATTATTTATAGGTCCTGGATATACTAGACCTGTACGAACCCAAATCTGAAATACGAAAAAAACCTACAATTATGACTGAAACATCTAATCCCTTTGTAATGCACCCAACTCTCAACAATCCTACGTTGATTGTCATCTCCTCTACCGATGAGAAAGGACCACTTTGATCCTTTTGCTTTTTTGTAATAAAAAAAGCAATTAATAACATAAGCACTGCCATCAATCAACAAATCGCAAAAAATAGCTGATCAATTTCTATCAAAAAACTTCCACTACAACATCTGTCCAATCTCCGTTACTCTACACTCCTACCAAAACTCCTCCAAGGGCACAGCTTACGCGCCCTGTTTAATATGAAAATTAAATTGTCCAAGAAATGAAAACCCGAGGTGTTATCAATACGTTCAAATTTAAGAAATCTGAAAAGGGGACGCAACGTTGAACGTACCAACGGATTAATTTTATTCACTTTCACATCGGATGGCATCAAGTCAAAATCAGCGAATCTTTCCCAATTATTGGGGCACACAGCCAAAAGATACCGAAATTAGCCAATTTGCGTAAGATTTAACCTCCCCCCTCATTCCCTTGAAGGGTGCACCAGAGTGTTATGTGCCAACTGCCCTGACGAACATACATGCAAAAGTTTTCTGCGAGCAAAACAAATACTGCGAATTAAAACAATTAACAAATGCACCAGCCCGAAGCGAAACAGATGTTCAAAGGAAAATGCCCCCTATCATACTCATCACTCGCAAAAATGTCTGCCCAAATAGAACACACCACTCCGACATTTAACTTCAACCTAGCTCAACCAACACCATCAACTCAAACTTGCATCCCACTCAATCCTTTCCAAACTTGTTCCAAACTCAACCAACTTTTCTAATTTAGACATCCAAACACAAAAATTTCAAAAAACATAAACTCCTTAAATCAAACCAAAAATCTCACTCACTCACCTATACCTATATAATCACTACCACCTATGTATATAATCAATCAAAACCTTGTTAATAGAAATCAATACTACTCTGTGAAGATATCTAAAAACAATAGTTTCACACCCAATAACGACTCTATTGGTTGTTTGTTGAATTATCGGCACCAATCTTCCAACGAGCAGCCAGCAGAGTGGTGTTCCGATTTTTCCTAACAACAACCTCAAACTTTCCACAACATGGCAAGCCTCATGTCGTGCATAAGTTTCCAATCTCTAATAATATCACATTTAAAGTCCGTGAATGAAACTTCAAATGTCATTTCGATAATTTATACGAATTACAATTACTAGTAAATGACCACAAAACCCCCCCAAAGCAATATTTTGCATACTTTCGTAATCACGATAGTAACTCCTCAGCAAAAAAGGGAACTAGCCTGTTAGGACATAAATCTATACCACCCAAACATCTAACTGTCAACTCTGCCATCTATACATTCCACCTTGCCAACCCTTTACTTCAACAGATAACATTACAAGTTATTTTAATACCCCAGTTTTACTAACAGGCGATTTGAATTGTTGGAATTCACTATGAGGATCCCAAAAACTTAACCGTAGAGGCAAAGCAATTGAAAGCTATTTATTGTAATAAATTCCAATCTCTCTATTTTGAATACCACCCACTTTACCACACACAAAACATTGCAACACCAAGTTCCCTATAGCGTATTTTAGAAAATCTCCACGGTAGTGACCGCTCCCCATAATAACTACTATTTACATCGGTTAAATATGTAGTGAATAGAAAATGCCATCAGTTAAATTTCATAACGACTGAGCAAATTGGAACTCTTTCAAAATATCGCTACAAACACCCTAAAGAACAAACATAAATAAAGAAGTGGCTACAATTACTAAGGCATGCAACCAAACTATCCACTAAATTTCCACATAAATCCTTTGTCCCATGGTGGAACTGCAAAGTTTGTTTAAAAAACACCCTACAGGTGATAACTTCATCAAATATCGTAAATCAAATGCTTTATGCCGTCGTAAGGTAAGACTAGCAAAAAGTGTATGTTTGCAAAAGTTTACTGCTAACATAAACCCCTACACAAACAATAAGAAATTATGATCCGATAGAAAAACACTTACAGGCAGTTACACCTCTCGCATCATTAGTGTAATCGTTACAGATTCCGAAACCATCCAGCCAAAATCTGCGACCACTTCGCCAAGACTTGGTATAATTACTCACTAGATTCAAATTTCGGTCCAGAATTTCTTGAATTCGAACAATTAGCCCTAAATAATAACATAACCTACTCTCTAAGTCCCTTAGCCAAATCTATTGAATTGCCTATATAAAAGTCTAGAGTTGGAAAGCTGCCTAGCTCGATATAATCTCTTAGCCGATGGTAGAAAACTCTCCACCAATTGTTAAACAACGCATTTTACAATTATTTAATAACATCTTTGATCAAGATATAATACCATAAACATGGAAAACCGCAACCATCATCCCAATTTAAAAAAATTACAAAAAATAACTGATAGCAAAAGTTATAGATCTATCTGTCTTCTTCATTGAGCAGGTAAATTATCAGAAAAGATAATTTCACGTCGCTTACTTTGAGTCATAGAAAGAAATAATTTTTAAACACGGACTTAGCACCATTGACTCCGTCCTCGACATAGACGAATACATTGCATCTTCTCTATACCGCAGAAATCACATTTCAATATTATCCCTTGATTTCGAAAAAGCTTTTGACTGCATTGGCACTCATATTGTGCTTAACATCCTATTAAAATGGAAGATTGGACAAAAAATTTACTCGTACATAAAATCTTTTCTATCAAACATAAAATTCCGTGCCAAAATCAATAACCTCTACTCGGGTGTTTCCGATCTGTACAACGCTATACCTCAAGGGTCTCCTCTGTCGGTAGTGTTGTCTTAGTTGCGTATAATGACACCAGCACAATTCTCTCTTATTTCAACATTAGGTACCCTAATGACCTTATTATCATGTGTAAATATAACGAGTATTCACATACTCAAGACATTTTTCGTAACATTCTCTTTAATTTGGGAAACTGGTCCTCCCAATCAGGAACCCTGATTCCTCGACTAAAAGTAAGCACATACACATTTGCATAATTTTTACAACAATTTTGATGTGAATAGCAACTCTTTAATAACTTGAGATAGTGAGTTAAGTATCCCAGGCAAAAATAAACATTATTAAGTTTTTATCCTCTCATTCCCTAATTCCGACTAACACATTTATCCATGTCACTAAAAGCATTCTACTATCAAAAATCGAATACGATTTGGCTATATACTGAGAATGCCCGAAATCAACGCTCCAAAATCTAAACCTCCCTACCATGCAGCAGTAAGACGCTGCTTAAATGCTATCTCCACAACACTTATAAAAAACATGAAAAAGTCGGCGTCCCACATATCGAAGACTAAAGGTACATTCTAACAGCTCGTCTCTCCTCGATTATCCTACACTCCGGCAACTCATCGATTTGCACCATTTCTAAAAACCTATTAAAACGTAGAAGCATCCCCAAATGCCCCTCAAGCACTTTCATGCCTTGACCTTGGTTCGGAACATGGATCTTCCCATCGTCCGCAAATTTAATTTCACCATTAAATACCCACCTTGACTATTACCAAGTGATGCGATTAACACCAAGCTCGTAAAATTTCCAGGTTATATTTCGATTTTTTCCACAGAAGCTTTGGCCAATCTATAAACAACAAAAAATGCTAGCTCTGTCCGCAGAAATGTTTTAATTTGCACAGATAGCCTCCCTACCGTTAACGCTGTACTGAATTTAAACTATCGCTCAAACATCATCAATAAAATACGGGACAACATCATAAAAATGCAACCTAAATTCAAAATTATCTGGGTACCAGGACATGCAGGTATAAAAGGTAACGAGGTAGCCGACCATGCAGCGAAGAATGCATCCTCGGCATCAAGTCTAACAACATAATTCCCCCGGGTCTGCCTCAAGGTAGTCATTTGGGACCTCTCCTTTTTAATCTCTTCGTCAACGACGTTCCGGATTGTGTTCAGTTCTCTTATTGTTTAATGTTTGCAGATGATGGGAAACTATTTTCATCTCTTTCTAAAATTGATCATAACTTGAACTTTCAAAAAGATATAAATAATTTTTTCGAATGGTGTATATATAACTACCTGAACCTGAATATTTCAAAATGCAATTTGTTTTAGTGCCTTTCGCTCATTTAAATGCACTTCACTTAATTACAGTATTGGTAATGGAAGTCTCTTATCAATCACTGAAAAAGACATTGGTGTTGTATTTGGTTCTAATTTATCTTTTTCAGCTCATATTGATTATGTAATAGCTAAGGCCAATTCTTTACTAGGCTTTTTAAAATGCAATTCGGTGGTTTTTAAGGATGCTTATACATAAAAAACCCTTTTCTTATCTTAAGTAATACCCATTTTGAAATATTGCTGCGTTATTTGGTCTCTTTTTACCAAAATTCCTCTGATAGGACTAGAAATATTCAGAGAAGAATAGACTTCGCAGACATTTTTGCGAGTGATGAGCAATGCATTAAGAAATTGAAGTTGGCTTGAAGGTTTGCCTAGTTATAGTTCTAGGTGCGCGCTAATTGATTTAAAATATTTAAAAAACCGTACACAAATTCTGAGTGTTCTCTTTATTAAGGATATACTCGATGGCAGAATTAATTCTCCGGATTTAATCGCACTTATGTCTCTTTATGTTCCTGAGAGAAACCTGAGAAGTAGGAACGTTCTCTTTTTTATTCCTAGTCACAATGTAAATGATGGGCTAAACGATCCCGAAACCCGTTCCTTATTATTACTCAATTTAATTTATTATGAAGGCAACTTCAAATGAATAGAAATATGTTTGAAAGAATTGCATCGAATCTTTTTAAAAATATGAATTCAAATTAGCTATAGTCAACAGATTATATATCCATTATTAAAACAAAGCAAATAAATTATAAACTAAATTAAGAAATAAAAAAACCTAACTATTTTGCCTAATAATCAAAATATTTTTTTATTTTTAAACAATTTTGAGTGGAAAGCTTTGTTTACTAGCGCTCTTAAATAGTAACAATAAACCCATTCTCATAACTCGACAATACTGTTTTTTTTTTTCTACTTTCTAGACCCTATTGGCGGTGTTATTATAGCAATACAGATGCTATTATTTACGTAGTTGATTCGGCAGATCGAGACCGAATTGGAATATCCAAAGATGAATTACTTTACATGTTAAGGGTACGTATTACCGGTCACCTTTGACTATGTGCTTACACTCTAATGTAACTAAATTCAACAGGAAGAGGAGCTAGCTGGCGCGATACTTGTCGTTCTTGCAAACAAACAGGACATGGAAGGATGTATGACCGTTGCTGAAGTACATCACGCCCTGGGTCTTGAACACTTAAAAAATCGAACGTTCCAAATCTTTAAAACATCAGCGACCAAAGGCGAAGGCTTGGACCAAGCAATGGATTGGTTATCAAATACACTCCAAAGCCGTAAATAGCCCATTTAAAACAACATTAAATTATGAAAAACAAAGCAAACAGTACATAACCAAGTTCAAACGATTGTCCCAAAATTCAAAAAGTAATGTCGCATTACAACAATTTAAAACTATTTAAATGGACGCAGGCCAGGAATTCACATTCCCAAGCGTTTGCAGTTTGTATATGAACTTTGTTTTCGTTAGCGAAACCCTTCTATGTTTTTTTCAATTTTTTGTTTTCTACATTGAACTGTACTTTAAAGTAAATCCTCAAGAATTGGGGAGGATAATAGCAACACACATACAATAGAAACAGTACCATTGTATTTGTAATAAAAAGTTTAATCTAAACGAGAACTTATTTAATATAATTATAAAAATACTTTAAGTTAATAAACATTTGAAAAAAGGACCACAAGTGTCTTATTTTGAAAACTCCCTTTCTAGGCTGTTACTAAAAAAATATAAATTCGAAAAGTGGAGCCGAACCTCCTTTATTTAGTTCTGAATTACAATTATCTTATGATCTAGAGGATAATTTACTTATCACCTAGCTAACTTCCAATGTGCATCATCATATACGTATATTCTATACCATATTCTAGTGAATGGGAAGGTGTAATTTGGCATCTGGTGCATGCTGATTATTATTTTTTGCTTCTGCTATCCGAGCACAAAGACGCAAATACTGGTCCATTTTAGTGCCACACAGGTACCCTATTTTATTGTATTTTTCCCGTTCTCCGGAGCATGTAGAACTAATAGACACCATGTCGACCTCAAGGGTATGCCACCGTGCGCCGGCGAAGGCGATACACTCGCAGATAAAGAGTTCTGCCCTTAATAGATCTTGTGGACATCAGGGAGTACCCGCTTAGCCATCTTGTATCCTGGATATTTCCTCCATATACGATTGTGTGCTTTAGATACCCAATCGTTGATATAAGTTTTGACCGTGGAAGCAGGTAGACCTAAAACGGTTTCAGGTCTTGAGAAACTGTCCTCTGAACCCATTCTAACAAGTTCATCAGAGATTTAATTTCCTGGCATCCCAGAGTGACCTGGAACCTATACAAGCTTTACTGAATTTAGTATTCCGATTTTGTTCAAAAAGGTCTTAAGTTCATGCACTTATTCGGAGCTGGTGAAAGTATTGGGCGCAGCTTTGAGTGCAGCTTGGTCGTCACTGCAGACGCATATTATTTTTCCCTTCCACATAGTGCCTAGCCGTTAGGACTGCGTATATTTCTGACTGAAAGACAGACGCATATTTTCCTAACGAAAAATGCAGTCGGACATTTTCGCTGTCCAGCTTCAGTATCTGGCCAGAGCCAGTCTTGACGACACGCAAATTTGATTGTGAAATTATAGCGCATATAGGTGTTACTGTGTCGAAAGGCATATCCATGAGACAGAGGTCGTAGAATATTTCTCGCTCAAGTCCACTGTCGCTCCAATGCGAGTTGTACCAAAAACCATTTCTCTTGAGGCTAGACATGGTTTTTAATGTGCACCCTCTGATAAATAGATCAAGAGGTGGAAGGTTCACCATAGCATCTAGAGTAGTGCGCGGCGTGCTGGGGAAAGCCCCTATATATGTAGCTAAGACAAACCGCTCTTTGGAGTTTGGTGAAAGAGGCTACGACGTGTTTGCGTGTTAGCCTGTTCAAACAGACAACCGGTGCATATGAGATTATCGGTCTAATCATTGCCGTGTAGATCAGATGACCTTTTTCGAAAAGCCACTGCCGAAAGGCGACAACGCTTTGGTTGTTTTTGACTCACCGTGCCTTGACTAAAGAAGCTTGCTATCTAAGTTGATTCCCAGGTACCTACTTAGTTTCCTTGCCAGTATTTTTCCTCCTTATCGGGAAGAGAACGACATCAGTCTTAAGAGGATTAACCGACAGCCCATTACTCGTGCACCAGTCATCGATCACATTTAGCACCGCCTGTGCTTTGACAGACAGTCGCTAAACATGAGCCAACAGAGAGAACAGCATAATCACCCGCATAGGCCTGTGCATTGAGAGCATCGAGCTGAGAGTTCATCACCATGCACCAATTCTTCCAACTAGGCTTTGAAGCGTTGATAAGCATGTTGCATCTCCGAGAGAGGATGCATTCGAGGGGCAACTTTGCACAACTTGCTGGTCGCCCTCAAGGATTTGATCTCTTAGTCCAGTCAAAGTAGGTATTTTAAACTACAATTCACATACATAGATGTGTAAATTGTAGACTTTGGGAACATTATTACAAATAAAATACTAAAAGTCCTCATCGATCCCCCATCTGCAAAAAAAAGTTATTCAAGGTCAAAAATCAAAAAAATGTTTTTTCCAATTTATTTCGGTAAGTTTTATTAAAAACTATTGTATTCATTGAAAAACGGTACTATTGAAAATGATTTAAATCGCACGAATTATTGTTGATTTCGGGAAGGTGTTATTCTAACTAATAATCTTCAAATGCCACTTCAATAGTTATTTCTTTTTCCTCTTGTTTTTTTAGCTGGATAGGTATGTGGAAAAGAAACATTAGTTGTCTCCTCATTGATATCATAAAAATCTTCATCTGTTGAAGGACTTGGCAATTAGTACATACTGGTGAACAAAATAACCCGACTATTTTAGAGCTACTTACGTCTTTTTTGCAATTGCAAAAGATTGTGTTGAGAAGTCTTTCCGGAGCAGATGGGAGTAAAGTTTGAACTGGTTCCAAAGTATTATCTACTAATTTCAAAACCCAGTCTTTTGGGTGCAGTTGATTGCGCAGCCATACTTGAACTTGATAGTAGATAGCTGTGATCAATGACGAAAAGATCAGAACAGGACAGGACAGCACAGATTCGTGAAAACTGCCAGATCAAATTAGAACAGAAAAGTACAGCCGTATTTCAGTTGTCAAAAAACAAAAAAACATCTTATTTGTCAGATTGTATTAAATATGTTTTAGAATTCAACAAAAAACTAAAATGAATTCACATAAAAATGCTTTGGAAGAGTTGGGGTGCGCACTGATAGTGAAATTAGTGTGATTAGTGACTCGTCAACCACATTTTTCAGTGATGATATGTATGTTTTAGCCAGGGCTTTAGTGTTATTTTCGCATCATATCACCTGCCAAATACGGTTCCAATTGCCAATTGTGCTCACTACATCGAACGTCAATAATTGGAGTTTCGCAATCACATCTAGTTTTCATCGAAAACCATTCAAATCGTCGACAGAGTGCATTTCGGAAGCCAAGCGCGTCGCGACCAGTTTCTTCCGCCATTCTTGTTTGTAAATGTCAACCGAGTCCTGTTGCAGCAGCGGAATTGAAATTTCTTAACAGCCAACCGAAGAAAGGAGACGTTGAAGCGTTTATCGTTCATATCGAGAGAGCAGTATTCATTGTGTTGTGTGTGAAGCAGAAACCAGAATGAGACGTAGAAATTTCGTACGTCTTCCCTCGTGACACCCTGAAATTTTGAAAGAAGTTCAGGTTCATAGCGACAAAACCCGTTACAAACAAACTCTAATCGTGAATACGTGTGAGCTAATTTCATTGTACCGCAGTGTACTCCCGCCACACACTCTCTTGGAATTATAACAATGTGCGTGATTGTTTACAAAATTTTGACAGCACTTGAGGTTCCCACGTGCTCGCCCGAGCTTGTAGGCAAACGTCGGCGGCCATTTTAAGTGGTACGTCTCATTGGTGGTTTCTGGTGTGAAGGTGGGAATCAAGTGAAATAAACAGAAATGAGCTCGACGGAGGAAACATCGTCACCATCCCAGGAGTCACAGTCTAGTCCCCGGGATCTCGAGAAAATTGAATAGAAAAAAACTAAAGTTAAAATATCCAACAAGCGCACTACGCGGCCCGAGCGGACACTCGGCATTCCTACAGAAACGATTACAAAAAGGGCAAAAATTCTTCGATTCGGGTGATTATCAAATGGCCAAACAGAAGGTGGCGGAGTGAAGAAAGTAGTCGCGAACAAAGTGACGACAGGCGAAGCGATCCCGACGCCAGAAACAGCTTATCCCAAAACCATCGTAACCCAACAATCTCCCCCTCAACTAGCTTCTCTGTCTCTCCCTCCCGTCTATCTCTTATCCACCACCACCAACCTCTGATCACTAACAGTGAATACAAGCATTACAACCTAACATATTTACTGTAACACCACACCTACTACCTACGATGTACGTTTAGTCTTATTTACTTGCTGTAAACGATTTTGTTTTTATGATTTTTGTTTATCTTTTCATTAACTGTTTTTGCTTAAACTGTATTTATTAAAATCATCATATACAGTCACCGACTAACCTTCAAGCCGGCAACATCGTGTTCGTACGCATAGCCCGAATTCCGCTTTGCTCGCTCTCTTCGTTGGTGTACCTTCCCTCTATTTTCACATAGCACCAATCACGTTATATCTGTTTCTTTCTAACCAGTGATCAATAAGAACAGTGCTCAGAGTGTTAAAAAAGAAAACGTACATATATATAATGGCCGATGGGCCACGTGGTTCCCAGGGCAACCGATTTAGCGGGCTCGATGTGGAACCGCTTATCGAACCCAAACACAAAAAAAGAAAAAAAACCCCTGCCCTATAATCAGCACAATAGACCCTAATCATACATTCAACCCAACTCCAAATAACCCCAAGTTTATTGTTATCTCGCCAGCTAACAAAGAGACCCCTCTTTCATCGTTCAGTGTTTTCGTGCTAAAAAAAGCGATCGATGGAATAAGCACTGCATATGAATATATAACGCAAATGCGCGACGGTAATCTGTTAATCCTAGTGAAATCTCAAAAGATAGCAGACCTCTTTCTCCCTAAAAAATCACTTTCTAATCTATGCCCAATCAACGTCTCTCTCCACACAAACCGAAACTCAACAAAAGCACAGTCTATGCCCCCTTCCTCATTAATGTGCCAGAAAGTGAAATCATTGAAGAATTTAAATCTCAAGGCGTCACTGATATTTTCAAATTCAAAAGATCTTCAGAAGGCATCCAACGTCCAACCGGTCTTATGTTGTTCACTTTTGACCTCTTCCGCCCCCCCAAACACACTTGACATCGGGTGGTATAATACCAAGGTTGGGGAATATTTCCCCAATCCAATGCGTTGTCGCAATTGCCTACTGCTAGGCCACACCACCAAAAGATGTAGCAGGAGTCCATCATGTGAAACATGTAACCTACCCCCTCACTCCCCAAACAATTGCCCACGTATCTCATGCGCAAACTGCCTTGAAGAACACCCGTCATCTTCCAAAACATGCTCCCGCTATCTCCAGGCAAAAGAGACCTTAAAAATAAAAACTATTAAAAAATGTAGCATGACGGAAGCAAGAAAAATTTATAAAGAACAAAACCGTATGCCGTATGCCGCAGTAACAAAAAACATGTCCCAAAAACAAAACACCTCAAACCACCAAATATCGAACATACAAGAAACACAACCATACAACCCACCTTCCACTCCCCCTAAACGCCTATCCACATCCAACTCCCAACCAAAGAAACCACTATCAGACAACAACCAGAACATAACTAACCGCAAATCTACCTCCACCCACAACCCTTCAAAAGACAACAACACCCCTCTCCACGCCTTCACCAGTTCAAGTAAATCACTTAACCATATGTCAAACGATCAACACACTTTAAACAACCCAAATTCAACTCTCACCCATTGTAATTCTCTCCTACCAAACATAAACAAACAAACAGGTACATTGGTAAACTCCCCACCCCGAAACACCATTCTTCCCACAGCTTCACACCTCTCACCTTTATCAACCGTCACTCAAACACTTATAAACTCCAACCAATACTTTCTAAGACCTTCTGCAATTGACGATGACGATGACGACAACTAACCACAAAAATATTAACCAACTCACTGACTCTGCCGATCTGATGTCGAGCCCTTCGGGTACCTCATTGAACCCCAATGGCTCGGCATCGGAACGGCAGAGTCACTTACCCACACCCCACCCCGCTATTTCCGCCACATCGGATTTTGCCCAATATGTCCTGACACATATTGCCCCAAAATCTTCTTTTCCAAATAAAACGAGCCTCAAGATTCTACAATGGAATCTCAAAGGTTATTTTAACAACCTACACGAGCTCCAATTACTAATTAAAGATCACAACCCATCAATTATATCTCTACAGGAACCCCCTAGACATTACGCTGCATACTTCCATAACTTAACCACAAACAACTCAGCAAAGCAAGGAACTTGTCTACTGATCCACAAATCCATACCGCACAAACGACTTACAATAAACTCAAGTATTTCGGCAGTCGCTGTCGAAATTCTCATCGGGTTTAAAATTATTGTTATATCCCTCTACATCCCCCCCTCTCAACCATTCACCGCCCCAGACACTTACAATCTTGTCTACTCGTTCCACACACCCATAATATTAACAGGCGACTTCTACTCCTGGAACCCTTTGTGGGGATCGCCGGTATCTAACAATAGAGGCAAAGAAGTTGAATATTTTCTCACAAACTCAAATCTTTCGATTATAAATGACGGCAGCCCAACACACTTTTCCACCCATAGAACATTCACACACTTAGACCTCACCATAATATCCCCCCAATTGATACCCCACACCTCTTGGTCCGTACTGGAAAATCTCCACGGTAGCGACCACTTCCCAATATTGACGACTATCTCCCTGGGAAACAAGCCCAACCCCTACAGACCGACCACTAAATTTATTACGGATCGCGCTGATTGGAATTCCTTTAAACGCAATACAAAATCATTTCTAAACAATAATCAGCAAAGTCCAAACATTAACAGAGAAGCCGCTATTATAACTAAAGCCTTCCGTTTTGCTGCTAACCTCTCTATTCCCCAAAAGAACATCTTGCACAAATCATCTGTTCCATGGTGGAGTCCTGAGTTAAATATCCTGCGAACAAACAAACAAAACCTTTGGAAGCTATTCAAAAAACATCCTACCGAAACTAATCTAGTTAATTACGGCAAAGCGAACGCATTATTTCGGAAAAAAGCAAAAACCTATAAAAGAGAGAGTTTCCAAAGATTTACAGCCAACATTAACCCAGGCTCAACCAGTAAACGCTTGTGGAATGACATTAAAATACTGACAGGACATCATACACCTCACCAAATTATAACCCTATGCACTGAATCCGAATTCATCTCCGACCCACATAAAATTTGTGAACATTTTGCTAAAAACTGGTCTGACTACTCTAGCGACCCAACCTTTTCCCCCGGCTTCCTCACAGCTAAACTTTCTGCAATGAGTAATGCAATTCCCATTTATCCAAATTTGCTGTGGGGTTAGCAAATTTAATAGAAAAACCAATAAACCCGCTGGAGCTAGACAGTTGCTTAACCGCGTTGAAAGGAAAAACCCCTGGCTACGACCGAGTATCCTACCCAATGCTAAAAAACGCGCCTTCGATCGCAAAAAACAGAATGTTAAGCCTATTTAACCGTATCTTTGATTAAGGTATAATTCTACAAGCATGGAAAACTGCTACAACTGTCCCGACTCCAAAACCCAATAACCAACCAACAGACACAAACGGTTATAGACCCATATCCTTGCTCCCATGTTTAAGCAAAGTAATGGAAAAAATTATATCCAGAAGACTCCTCTGGTACGTAGAAAATAAAAACCTCATCAATCCAAACCAAGTGGCCTTCAAACACGGGCGAAGCACGACGGATGCCTTACTCCACATCGACGAATATGTTGCATCTGCACTTGCCACCAAAAACCATGTCTCGATCCTTTCTCTAGACTTCGAGAAAGCCTTTGATCGCATTGGGATCCACGTAGTTCTAAACAAACTACTTAAGTGGAAGGTGGGACCTAAAATGTATTCCTACGTAAAAGCCTTCCTAACCAACAGAAAATTTCGTACAAAAGCAAATAACTCCTACTCCAGTTTGCACAGCCTTAATAATGGCATACCCCATGGCTCACCTTTGTCAGTAACACTATTCATCATTGCATACAATGATATTAGTGAAATTATTTCAAAAACAGATAAATCAGCCACATCCTCTATGCGGATGACCTAGTCCTACTATCTAAATGCAACGACACAACAAGCACCCGGGACAAATTCCAAACCATTCTTACTGAGCTTAATATGTGGTGCATCTATTCGGGGTCTATACTATCCCCAAACAAAAGTAAAAAGTAAAAAAGCTTTGTAATTAACTTTTCTAATTTAGCTATACTCAATGTAAACACCTTAAACATTCTAGGAATATTATTCGATGATAAGTTTAATTTTAAGAAACACTGCTTGGACTTAAAAAATAAACTAACTACCAGACTTAATATTATTCGATTTTTAGCATCCAAAAATAGTTTAACTCACATAAACTCTCTGTTACACGTTACAAAATCAATCATCCTATCAAAAATCGACTACGGACTGGCAATCTACGGAAAATGTTCGAACTCAACACTGCAGCTGATTAAAACCTTACCATGCCGCCATCAGAGCAAGTCTACGCGCCTTCAGAACCACACCTATACTAAATATGCTTACCGAGTCCGGGCTCCCATCGTTAAACGACCGCCGGGATATTCTTACCTCCCTCCTCGCCCCAAAAATATGCGAATCCCAAAAATCTCCTATAACCGAAGATGCCAAAAAAATCCTAAAACGCAGCAAAACTCCTAAATGCCCTTCAACTGCATTCAATGCTCTAGACTTAGAGAAAAAAGCGGGTCTTCACCCCGCCCTTAAAACACCAACCAAGTAGGCTTACCCACCCTGGCTGTTCCCACCTAAAGCCATCGACATAAGACTCTCCAAATTAAAAAAGGAATCAACACCAAAGGAGATCTACCTTCAATCATTTAACGAGATGATCGACAAGTACAGAAATAATTACTGGGATATAATATACACGGACGGTTCTAAAAATACGAATGGCACTGGATTTGCAGTTGTTACCTCAAACGGCAGCATCCTTTCCGTCGAGAAGCTGCCAGAATACTTCTCAATATTTTCCACAGAAGTCTTAGGGATCCTCAGTGCAACATACGCCGCAAAAAACACCGGTAGGAAAACCTTAATTTGCAGCGACAGCCTCTCTGTGACCAATGCAATTCGTAACATAAACAACCGTATCCCACTCATAACAAAAATTCGGGACAACGTTATACAAAATTCCCCGAATCTACTTATACTCTGGATCCCAGGTCATTCAGGCATCCAAGGAAACGAACTGGCAGACTATGCAACCCGACATATCACCGAACAGCAGAATATCTCACCGCACCCAATACCTAAAAGAGATTTCACACACCACCTGAATGCATACTGGCATATAAAAAAAACAACGTCTTGGAGACAGTATGTCCACCACTACTCGAGGTTAAATCCGTCCGGCACGTCGCCCTCCTACCCAACAAATACATCATTCAAGATGAACAAGTGTTTTGTGAGACTGAGGCTCGGACACACACAAACATCTTCTTATGAAAAGCAACCCTCCAACCTGTCACCTTTGCCAACTAGCAACTCCTTTATCAGCCAAACATCTCATACACGATTGCCCGACGGTTAATCAGCATTGTAACGAACTTTTTAATAAGAAACTCATAGACCATAAAGGGTTAATACACACAAATACCCAAAACATTGTAGACGTATACACACTGTTACAAACCCTTATGCTTGTAAATCAAATTTAATAAAAAGTAATTTTATTAATTCTAGCCGATAGCCCTGGTAGCTAGTGCTATATCCACTGTAGATTAAGATATAGATTAAATTTATATTTTAACGACAAATACAAAATCATCATCTAGGACTTAAATGAACACTGATTGCGTGTGATTTTTTGCGACTATGTATGTTCGTCAATGATCCATTTGTTTGAGCGGCCGACGGGTGACGACAGCGAAAAATGTTTAATTTAATAATAAATTGTTGCTCAAAGAGCTTTTTAAATGTAAATTCTCTCGTTTCGTTGTTGCGTGGATCGGTCATGATAGAGGAGGGCACTCGACTATAGGCAACAATCGTACGAGCTCTGTGGTAGTGGGTGCCCTTCAACCAGTTTATTTTCTAACTTTTCCTCATGTCTTTCTCTAATGTCTTATCCCTCATCCCTTGCCATTACACTCCTTTTGCTACACGTTGTACTATGAGAAATATTATCAAAGGAACCGAAGTGATATTATTGTCCTTATTGTTCTCGGTGGTAGCGATGCATTAGTAGTGCATGTCGCGGATGTGGTACTGGGATAATGAAGAACTGTTTGCCGTATTTTATCGAACACATATGCACGCAAACGAATAAAGAAACAGAAGTCAGTGCAGCGAGGTCGTTGACTAATGAAAGAAACTTAAATACAAGGAAAAGGAAATAGAATTATCCACTTTGGGAGTTATTAAATTTTATTAAAATTATGTTACTTTTCAACGACAACTGCTTTTGACACTTTTCACGAATCTGTTCTGACTCCAAAGTAGGTACAGAAAATCGTGTTCTGAAGTTTCCCAAAAACCGTCACTGAATACAAAGCAGAAATTGTTCTCACTGAACAGCAAAACGTGCACTTTTCTGTCCAGAACAGACTAAGTATACTCGACATAAGTGTTGACTAGCAGAAGCAGATGTTGAAGAAAGACATAATAATTGCACTTTTTTTCTTCCGCGTACTTTTTACAAAACTTAAATATCTATACTTGTCTTCTTCTTTCTTTTCCTTTTTCCGGCGTTGTTATGGTCAGAAGTGTAGGACCATAACCTTCCCACTTAACTGCATTCCTACTGGTGCGCTTGTGGGGTCCGCCGGTTTGACCTCAGAAATCCCTCGCTGCAGGGATATTCTTAACCCGTCCCTGCACGCTCAAATATCTATACTTGTCTATAGAGCAAAAAGAAGCGAATCCCATTTTTGATATCTTGATATCTTGTAAAGGAGAAGCGATCTTTTGAAACTCTTCTGCGCAATTAATTAAATCAACTTTTTCAAATAATTTAAATATTGTTGCTTTACCGAATACTACTGAAAATGCTGATGTAGTATGGCAGTCGGTTATTGCATGTAAAAATAAGATATGATTTTGACATTTTGGATTTTTCTGTTGGTTGTTAAACTTTCCCGGGTTTAAAAAATTAATAACCTTATCAATCGGAGGAGTTCGTGCAGTCAGTAGTACAAATAAGTCAACATTTCCACCGATTACGACAACGATAGTTGTATTTGTTGTGTTGGATTGTGCTATAGCTGTTTCAATTATGAGGACATCGGCGTCATTATCAGCTTGTTTCACTAAAATATTTACCGCTGTAAATTTTTCGCATAACATTAAAATGAAGTCAGACTTGTGAGTACATATTTGCAAGAATTTGTGTTGGCTTGTTGGAACTGCCATAAATTGAACAAAAACGACATCAGAAGATGAAGTTATTTTTGTGGTTCGACGATGCTGTTCTGCAGCTTTAATGTTTTTCTTATAAAGGGTGTCTTTGATAGAGGTATAGAACTTTGAAATGGAATAAAACAAAGATGATTTTTTTTAAATTGACATGAAATTGACTTTATTCGAAAGATAATCTTCTAACATTATAATTTAAACCAAAACAAGATTGCCGTTGATTCCAATTTTCATAAGCGAATTTTGTTTAGCGATGAAACTCACTTTTGGTTGATACGTCAATAAACAAAACTGCCGTATTTGGAGTGATGATAATTCTCAAGTGTATGTTGAGGCACCGTTACATCCACAAAAACTGACTGTTTGGTGTGCTTTGTGGGTTGGTCCGTACTTCTTTAAAAACGATGCTGGCCAGAACGTTACAGTCAATGGTGACCGCTATAGAGCCATGATTACTGAGTTTTTCGGTCATCAATTGAACAACCATGATGTGCAGGAGCTGTGGTTTTAACAAGACGACGCAACATGTCATACAGCTCGTGCCACAATTGATTTATTGAAGGAAACGTTTGGTAACCGCATAATTTCACGTTTCGGACCCGTGAATTGGCCTCCAAGATCGTGCGATTTAACGCCGCTTGACTATTTTCTGTGGGGATATGTGAAGTCCCTAGTCTACGCCGATAAACCCGAAACGATTGACCACTTGGAGAACAACATTCGCCGCGTTATTAGCGATATACGGCCACAAATGTTGGAAAAAATCATCGAAAATTGGACCTCCAGATTAGACTACGTCTGAGCCAGCCGTGGCGGTCATATGCCAGAAATTATATTTCAATTATAATGTTAGAAGATTATCTTTCGAATAAAGTCAATTTCATGTCAATTTAAAAATATCATCTTTGTTTTATTCCATTTCAAAGTTCTATACCTCTATAAGAAACACCCTTTAGTTAGTATAACCATCGAATACTATAGACACTCTATGACCAAATTGTTTATGTACATAGGTACTGAACGTATTTAGCAAAAATAACGTTGAACGTTTCTTCTCGACCCCACACAACGTGGTTTTATAAATAGCCTACACCGATGATGTATTATATTGTAATTAGCATTTATGTTGTCAATTTCAATGTTCACTGATTCAAAGTAATCGTTAATAGCTGATTTCGGCGTTTTACCAATTTCAGTTAGATCGAAGAGTGATAATAGATAGGCGGCTAATTCCTATTCAAATAATTTTTCAATTCAATTCTCAAATGCCTTAGTAATACTCATATGTTGAACTGCATAGGTTCAGCGTACACATTATCGTTTTCGGTGATTTAAAATGGCAACATCTCAGGAATGGTGATTCTTAAAAAAAGTATAAGACCATTTTTTGTAGATAATTGTATGATCTTCAACTTTTGTCTGAACTACTCGTATTTTTATGATCAATCTTACCGTTTACCGGAAAAATTGGAAAAACCATTTTCTTATCTTTGACCTTGAATAACTGTTTTTGCAGATGTGGGATCCGATGGGGATTTTTAGTATTTTATGTGTAATAATGACCACAAGGCGGATTATCTTCGTAGAAGGTCTTATAAAAATCATTCTTTGATTTACGAATAAGCTTCTTATATTCGTTCTGTTTCGATCGATAGCTACTCCAGTCATCTTCCGAATTCGATTTTAGCGATCTATTTAGGATACTTCTGGCTTCCCTCCGAAGAGATTGTTGCTCAGCATTCTACCAGGGAACCGATTCGCTGCCGGGAGGTTTTATTGACAGGACATGCGAGTTCAAACCAATTGGTGATGGCTCTACTCAGGTTGTGAACGGCATCCTTTGCTAATTATTTCGTTCTGAGTTTAGGTAGTTTAGGCTCTCAAAACCATATCCAGTCCGTCTTTCTCGGTTCCGCTTGGGTTACGAGCAGTGCATGCTGATGGGAGTGGTGTGCGAGTGCATGCTGGCGCGGAGAGACCGGATGCATATGGAGGATGTTGGTGGAAATGCATGTTGCTTTAGGTGCAAGGTGATCAGATAACGTTTTGGCTTACGCAATTGGTTGTTCCCAAATGTACAGTTTCGTGTTTGACTTGTACAAGTCCTACCCGCCACAAAGCCATGTTGAAGTCCCCGTAAGGCCACTTTATTGGCTTAACTTTTTCCGGGGCATTACTAAGAAGAAAAAATTACGTTATTTATGTCATATGTATTATTAACACTGGAGCACACGCGCCCAATTTTTGTACCGATGCACGCGTGGTCTACTACGATAGATCATTTAAAAATGTTAATATTAATAATATACCTATTCATTTTTCGTTTTAAACATTTAACAAATTTAATTCATCAATATTATATAAGAACTTCACATTTAATAAAAAAATATTAAATATGTACATAAAAAACTACAAAAATGGCACTTCAGAGATCGATATTTAATTTTTTTTTGTAAACTTAAATAAATAAAAAAGAAATCTATTTTCGTAGCATTGAGGACATACTACAACCTGGTGATCGGGACAAATCCATTTGTTGTTAGTCTTGCACCATTTTTTGTGGATCTATTTCGGACTCTGGTACAATAAGCGCATATGCCGATTTGCCCCATCATCGGTGTCAGGTCGTGCTGTGCCTCTTCAGATGGATCTAAAAGCATTCCAATTCTAATTCTTAGTTGCTTAGGAATGGTTCCGATCGATAGCCGGCAATTTAGTAACGGTTTTATCAGATTGAAGGACAAGTCCTGCAAAAAGGCATGCCTCACTATTTTTTTAAGGCTGACGTTTGTTTGGTTAATAATAAGAGCGTTGATTGCAGCAATGTTCATCAGGTCAAAAAAATATTGTGAGTGGCCATCGACCACAATTCCTTATTATATTGCTTGCAAATTTTAACAACGACGTCAACACCACACATTTTACCATTATTCAACGATTTGGCACCTCCTGGACTCAATCTGAGTGGAACAACAGACTTCAAAAAATCAGCGACAACAACTCCGCCAAACACATAATCGACGGTACGCCCGAAAATGCGGATCCTGCTTGGTTAGCTAACTGTTTTAATAAGAAATATAACATAATTATAACTAACTGTAAAAAATACCTAAAAAGCCTAATTCCTTTCAATTCGATATCCCCCTCAAATACAAATGGCTTTTCCTCACCCCCTCTGGTAAAACCTTACATTTTAATAAAATTTTTCCTAAACTTAAACCCAAAGTAGCTAAAAAACAAGCTGCTATTCCTCAAAAAATTAATAATTCTCAACCCAAGTCCAGTAAGCATCCCAAAATTCCTCCCAATTCCTACCAAAACTGGAGTTTCAAAACTAACCTATTTCCTACCTTTACACATCCAACCATTTCTCACTTATATCCGTCTCGCACAGCTCCGCCAAAACCCCAACATCAACGCGTTTCATTCAATTTGACTCCAACAACTACAACCATGCCTCCACCCCGATCACCAGTCACGAATTCATTTCCTAACTTCGACCTCACGTCCGGAGCCAAGTATCCTAATTTCCGAAGCTCCCATATCGTCAACCCCTCCAAACCCTCCACCCACACCCCAAATCCCATTCCGTCGCCCAACTCCCCATCTCTCCCCACAGCAACTACCTCTGCCCCACTTCCCCACCCCTCTGTCACCCCCCAATCTTTCGTTGATCCTCTTCTGCCCCCTACAGTTAAACTTACCCAGCTAACTACCGACCCTATCCAAAGTCGCTACGCTCTCTCCCGACTGAGGGATAAGAAGACGTACGAGAACATTCGTCTCTTCTTGGCATACCTTCACGATAAATCAGACTCGATTTGCTACGAAGGTAAGACAAACACAAGCGTTATGGTCTCCATCCAACAGGAAGGCCTTCCTACTGACTTCGCTAGCCTCAAGAACCTATTTATCAAATATCACGAATTCTTCAATATTTCGCCCCAAAAAGTGTCAAAGGATCTTGAAACTTTCCGCCAATACATTCACTCGAAACGAATATCCCACCTGCAACGTAGTAGAGCTGAAGTATTTTCGTCCCTAAATCTATCCCTCTCCCATCAATACCCCCACTCAGTCAAAATCTTCCTCTTACCTTCTATTATCAGAATGTAAGAGGTCTTCGCTCAAAACCCCAAACTGTCTTCCAACAGTCATACGCTTTACCCTTTGAAATCTTTGCTCTGACCGAAACAAACCTGATCCCCAGCATAAGTAACTCCGAACTGTTTTCAACAAATTTCAACATCTATCGCGTTGACGAACTCAGTCAGGCCACCGAGGGTTGCCCTTGTCGAGGAGTCCTACTAGCCGTCCTTAACTCCATTGACTCTTCCCTCATTGCAATATCATCCTCCCCCCCATCTCGACTATGTTTCAATCAAGATTGTCTTACCCCAGAAGACACTCTACATCATATGTTTCTACATCTTGCCCTCACAGCCATTAACACAATTGACCAAATAATGGATTTAAGAGAACCAGGATGAAATCCTTCTCTTCGGGGACTTCAACCTTCCTCATCTTAAATGGGCTCAATCAGACGATGAATCGTATTATATTGCCACCAATCCCACTACTGCCTCTTCTTGGATCCCCTTGCGGATTCAAACCTTAGTCAAGTTAGTGGCGTCTTAAACTACATGGGTAGACCTCATATTTACAACTGATCCCTTCAACTCCTCTGTCTCACTCTGTCCCCTCTCCCTTTCAACCATCGATAACTTCCATCCCCTCCTCCTTCTTTCCTTTTTTCACGATTCTCCTTTACAGAACACCCCTTCCATAGCTTTGCCTTCTCACGATTTCCACAAAGCAAATTTCCACCAAATCAATGAATACCTTAAAAAAGCCCCTTTCAATTTTGATAATCTAACTATAAATGATGCAATATCCATTTTCTATAGGGAAATATTTAACTCTATCTCTCTTTATGTACCAAATTCCCAACGCAAAATTTTGTCCACCTCCCCATCCTGGTATAATCGTAGACTTCGCACCCTAAGAAACAAAAGAAATAAACAGTCGACAATCTTCCTTCTCACTCAATCCCCTAATGACTTTTCTAACTACATGATCAGCTATCTTAACTTTACCGCCCTTCACAACTCCCTCTGTCAACGCTATTTAGCTGAAACGCAAGCCAATCTTATAAGTGATCCTAAGTCCTTCTTTAAATTCGTTAACTACAAAAGAAAATCTGATGGTTACCCTACCTCTCTCTCCTTGAATGATCAAACCTCTAATGACCCTAACACTATCGCCAACTTATTTGCCGCCTATTTTAAACAATCATTCGCCGACGACTCCTTCGTTCCAGACCCCGCTTACTTCGATTATTTACCGAAATTTTCCTTTGGACCCTTTCTTCCTCATACAGTTGATCCCCATGTCATCGAAACCAAACTAAATCAACTTAATGATGAATTCACTCCTGGACCAGACGGTCTCCCTGCCATATTCCTGAAAAAATGCTCATCAACCCTCTCTCTCCCTCTCTCAAAAATCTTCAGTTTATCCCTATCTTTTGGTGAATTCCCCCAGTTATGGAAAACCTCAAAACCGACCCCTATACACAAGAAAGGTCCGAAGAACGTTATTAACAATTATCGTCCTATTGCCAAACTGTCACATATACCCAAAATCTTCGAGAACATTTTGTACGAAATCTTAAGTTTTCGCCGCAAGTCTTTAATCTCCCCCAGACAACACGGATTTCTCAAGGGCCGATCTACAACCACAAACCTTGTTGAATTTGTGTCTTTTACCCTCTCGGCAAAGATGTCGACATGGTTTCAACCGATTTCAGTAAGGCTTTTGATAAAATCTCCCACAATCTAATACTCTTCAAATTGTCTTCTCTTGGCTTCGAACCCATTTTATTGAAGTGGATATCTTCTTACTTGGAAAATCGGTATTATAGTGTTCGCTTCAGATCTGCCTTTTCCAATACTTTCTTAGCATCCTCCGGCGTCCCCCAAGGTAGCCACTTAGGTCCACTTCTTTTTGTCCGTACCATTAACGATATTGAAATAGTGATTAAAAATTCCCACATCTCACTATATGCCGACGACACCAAGTTCTACAAGTCTATTTCGTCCAATCACGACTCTTCCCTTATTCAATCCGATCTCAATAGTTTTTCCATGTGGTGTTCCAAAAATTGCTTGGAGCTTAACATTAGCAAATGCCAATCAATCACTTTATCAAGTAAACGTATTAAACCTCGTCCCCGTCTCTACTTCCTCAATAATCAGCCCATCTCCACCGTTCAAACTATCCACGATCTTGGTATATTATGTGGCCAACAGCTAAATTTTCGCGCACATATAGACGAGATAATCCTTAAAGCTAATTCAGCACTCGGGTTCGTGAAGCGATGGTCTAAAGAATTTTCTAACTCTTACGTTACCCGATCTCTCTACACAACCTTTGTCCGGCCCCTCCTTGAATAGGCCTCTCAAGTGTGGTCTCCTTACCAGCAAATCCACATTTCTAGATTCGAGAGCATCCAACGCCGGTTCTTATGTTTTGCTCTGCGAGGTCTCCCCTGGAACAATTCTTTGCTCTTACCACCTTATCACGACCGCCTTAAACTAATTAACATGAACACCTTGGAGGAAAGAAGAACTGTATCTGACATCCTCTTCATCCATCGACTCCTTTCAGGCTCCATTGACTGCGCTACCCTCTATAACTCTGTCTCTCTCAACACTAACCGTCGCAATGTACGAAACCCCCGTCTCTTCTATGTACCCACCACCCGTACCGCTTATGGCTCCAACGAACCCATCTTTCGAATGCTCGGAAGAGTCAACTCGAATCCCTTCTTCGACCTCAACCTTAGCACTCCATGCTTAAAAACACTTCTTTTTCATGCCCCCCTCTCCCCTACCCCTTAGCTACTAAGCTAGTTTAAGTTAGGTTAAGTTAGATTAAGTAAGATCATGTGCTTGAATTAAGCTTAATAAATGGGAGTGTTTGCCCCCACGAAAATTTACGATTATAAAAAGTAATTATTTCAGGTTTGTTGATCGAGCGGAGCGTAGCGGAGCGAGAGCAATCACCCACTTTTTGGCAATATAGTGGTCCGAAAACGATTTCGGACTAATCTTGTACGCACTAAATGTAGATATCGGCTATAACCACACATGTGTGCAGCATGTCATTCGATAGATCTAGGTCTGTAGATGAGCCATAAATTATCAAATGAAATTGTTTGATTGAAAAATAGTGAGAAATAACGAAAAAGAAAAGTGCCATGCGGAGCGAGAGCAAGGTTGATAAAACAACAAATTTGCTCGCTCGATCAAAAATTTTCAGTAGCGGAGTTAAGCCCGCGCATACTGATCAGCCTAGTATTCTTCATATGTATCGGGATCAATGGTTGCATCGTAGTACATTGTTGAAAGTAATGTGATCGGCTTGTTTTTTTGAAATCCTAAAATTGAACTCTTGTTTATTCTTGTTTTAGAAGCTTTGAATTCCTTAGGTATTTTTGATCTATTTCAGGACTATTAGCTTTCATAGTATCCACAACTGTGATTTTCTTCTGCAACATTTCTTTAGCCAGAGGTAGGTTTGTAAAATAACTAGGAGGCCGCAGTCGCTTGTAGTACCGCTTCCCTCCAGCATGCGTTTGAGCGAAGCGAGGTAAAACTTAAAGGTAGTGTTGATCTGAATTTACCGAAAACAAATAAAATGAAATGAACACATTTTGGCGCTAAAATATTTCAATAAACTTTTGATACTACGTGTTGGTTTGTCATGAGTCATATTGATGTTTTTCAAAATCTGTCCGATTTCAAATGCTTTCTCGAATGTTTTTTATCAATTGGCCCTCAGGTGTTGAAATTTGAGACTAATGATTTGAATCTGTTCACACGTTTAGAAAAACGATCCTTGTGGACTTTCATGCTGCATTTTCATCTATGCTGCTTATTTGCAAAACATCGATGTTTGTGAACGAAAATCGATTAACATCGATGTTGCGATAACCGATACATCGACGTCAAAACTGTCAAACATCGACATCGTTCATTGTATTCGTTAAACATTGCCAAGATGTGTAAAACATTACTCGTTTTTCTTCTTTGCATCTCAACAGAACCTGAACTCTCAAACTCAAAATTGCGTTTCCTTTTTTGTTCAGAGAGAGCTGCAAAGTTGTATTACTTTTTCGTTCAGAGAGCGGTTTCTGAGTGTTCAGATCTGGGAGGATATAAAATCTCTTTTTCCAAAACTTGCAAGAATAATATATCTTCCCATCGTCGCCACGTCTATTCCATGCGAGCCTTTGTTTTCGGAGGCTGGGGCAACCACCACCCAGGGCAGAAACAGACTTCTGGGGACCAAATTGTCTAAGCTTCTTTTCCTCAACTCAATTTCTCAGTTGCTTTCGAACAAATAAAAAATAAATAATTAAAATTATGTCTCTTAAATTCCAATTAATAATAAAAACATCGTATTATAGTAACAAAATATGTTTCATTTAAATGATGAATTCAAAAAGTAATGAGAATAGCTATGTTAGAAAATGAATTTATTTAATATTATTTTATTTTTCAACGTAATCACCCTTTAGGTCAATACATTTAGCAAATCTTTTTTCTAGAGCCAAAATTCCCTTTTTAAAAAAATCTTCATCTTGAGTACTTAAAAAATCGTTTACGGCGGCCTGCACTTCTTCGTCATCTTCAAATTTTGTGCCTCTCAAGTGTTCTTTCAAACGCGGAAATAGGTAGAAATCACTAGGGGCCAAGTCCGGTGAGTATGGCGGATGATCGAGGATCTCAAAGCCAGCACCTTGGATTGCTGCAATGGCAACTGCAGACTTGTGCGCCGGCGCGTTGTCTTGATGGAACAAAACTTTTTTCGCGAGTTTTCCTCGTCGCTTTTCACGGATTTTCTGACATAACTTTTTTATTTGTTCTGCGTAGACATTTCCTGTGATTGTGGCTCCATGTTCAACGTATTCAATCATTATCAACCCCTGGCTGTCCCAAAAAAATGAGCCCATGATCTTGCCGGCAGATGGTTGAGTCTTCCATTTCTTTTGTGTGGGAGATGACGGTCTTTTCCAAGACATTGATTGTTGTTTCGTTTCTGGATCATAGTGATGAAGGCAACTGCAGACTTGTGCGCCGGCGCGTTGTCTTGATGGAACAAAACTTTTTTCGCGAGTTTTCCTCGTCGCTTTTCACGGATTTTCTGACATAATTTTTTTATTTGTTCTGCGTAGACATTTCCTGTGATTGTGGCTCCATGTTCAAGGTATTCAATCATTATCAACCCCTGGCTGTCCCAAAAAAATGAGCCCATGATCTTGCCGGCAGATGGTTGAGTCTTCCATTTCTTTTGTGTGGGAGATGACGGTCTTTTCCAAGACATTGATTGTTGTTTCGTTTCTGGATCATAGTGATGAAGCCATGTTTCATCCATTGTTACGAATCGAGCCAAAAAAAGATCAGGATCTCGTTGAAACAGTTCCAATGAGTTCTTTGAAATGTTGAGCGTTTGCTTTTGTGCGTCCGTTAGCATTTTCGGGACCCAACCTTTTCCATTCCTAAGTGATCTTGCAAAATGCTATGCACACTACCAGTTGAAATCTTCAACTCTTCAGCTATAAAACGGACTGTTACACGGCGATCATCCAGAACATTTTTTTCAACTTTTTCGATCATTTCCTGAGTGACTGACGTCGAAGGGCGGCCCGAGCGCGGGTCATCTTTAACCGATGTTCTTACACGTTTAAACTCTGCACACCACCGAGCCACTGTGGAATATGGAGGAGCAGACTCCCCCAATGTTTCACGTAAATCTTTAAAAATTTGTTCCGTAGTAAAATTTTTGAAGCAAAAGTATTTTTACGGATTTCAATTTTATCCATTTTTAGCGAGAGTTATCGACACGTCACAAACAAATAATTAATACAACTGACACAGACAAGATAGAAAGCTAATTATTTGAGGGTATTATGCCGAAGACCTAATCTTCCCGTGACAATAATTTTTTTTTCCAAGTACCCCCCATTACTACGTTATTCTCACTACTTTTTGAATGCCCCTCGTATTGTTTTGTGGTATAGTTGAATGGAAATTTGCTTAGGTTTTTGAGTTGAAACAGGTAAGACTTAACTATTTTGTTCTGTACAGCCAACAAAAACATCGGAGAAACATCGATGTATCGTTGTTATAACCGATGTTTTTTAACATCGATGTTTTTCGCAAAACCATCGATGTTTTCAAACATCGATGTTTTTTTAACGATGTTGCATCCCTAGTAAAGACTCCGACAATCGAAAAAATCCATACGGCCCCTGAATAAACACTCTATTTACATATATCCTTATTACGTTGACTGCCAGACGCATTTTCCATGGTTTGCCCAAGGCGCCGCGCCGACGTGAACTTTTCATTATGCGATGCATATTATGTTGAAATATCAGAAGACTGGTTAGCTATGTTATCTTTCGGGTACTGTAGTCTGAGATATCCTCTTAACAAAATTAACCTATCGTCTGAAACCGAGAGTTGATTCTATCTAGAGGACGTGGAAACTGCAGAGCACATACTATGTGAATGTGCTGCCCCCTGCCATCTTAGGAAGCGTATCCTCCTCAGAAAAAGCATGACACCTGATCAACTCAGCTTCTACGAGGAACATCCTCAACTTTATTAAAAAGGTAGAGGAACTCCTCGTTTAAATAGCTAACAGGCACATTAGACCTATACTGGTCGCCCCAATAAAATAAAAAACAATATAGATACATAAGCGATAGAGACTTACTTACGATAGAAAATATGTTGTTATAATCCTGCAGACAGGTTAGGTGCTCGCATTCCTGGTCAAACCAGGCAGATTAAATGTACGGTCTTCCCGCAAATCCTTTTAATATACAGTAAGCGTTGGCAGAAAGACTCCTGTGTCCAGAAAGTTTCCCGACAAGCAAATGATCAAGTCCCATATCGATTTTTCGCGAACTTCCACTATATCTGGCACCTTAAAACATAAGAGATACCGATCCTATATAGCGATGCTTAGTTGGTACGCAGATGGGTTGGAGAAATCAGGTACCACCGTAGGCACGTTGTCCCACTACAGTTTCGAAGACACTGGTCACATATCGTAGTGCCTTCCACACCGAGCTATACATTGTTTGCACATACCCAACTTTATTTATTTATTTCATTTTTGTTTTTATATATTAAAAACACACTTACCCTAGACAAAAATGCTTAAAACTAGCTTACATAACAACTAACATAAAATACCTTACTGGCCCTATACGGACACTCTAAAGCAAACAGAACAATTTAAGACTATGCCTTTCGGCCTTATGATTGCAATAATTAAAATAAATAAACAACTTAGGCTAAGAAAAGTGATATTTTTTAAAAGCTTAGCATCAGATAATTTTTTTATAAAAAAGCTTATAACTAAAAACAACTTAACCCTACCTTAACTAAAATATATATACAAAAATACATACGTATACCTTTTGTATGTATAATATATCTTTTTTTCATTATTGTTTTGTGATTTTTTTTTGTTTTTTTAATTACAGCTAAATCTAAAGTAAGCCTTCCAGCCACCCTTGCTTGCCTTAGCCTGTCCTAACCTATCCTAACCTACTCTAACCTCTTCTAATCTACCCTAGTCTATGCAAGCCTGCCACTGGCATATGGCAAGCTTTGCCTTAAAGAGGCTGACCTATTAAAGTTAACCACTGACGCAGTCTGCTCCAGCCACCAAAAGCGTTGATGCTGTCGGGCGACGTCTCCCCGATTGTTGCTTTACTTTACAAAATTATTCGCAAGAGTTGTTCACTACTGAAACAAAATGACACCTGGTGTAGCGAACGACGAAAATTGAGCACAAATATCACAGAGCGGAAAATAAAACACAACCGTCTCGTTGTACAAGCTTTTTAATTGTGTCTCTATACAGAATTCACTATACATATGTATGTAAGTTGTGCACGTTTACCGGCATACTACCAATTGCCTTATTCCTAAGGTTTACCTACAATTGTGACTACCTTATCGATAATGTGGATATTACGTGTAAACAGAATACAGAATAGGATATATGTATATTTAGTAGATCGGTTCAACATCCTCCCCGGCCATGAACCAAGTTCATACTGTGGAAGTCTCGCCTCTGGTCCCTTGTTTTCCTGGAACGCAATTGTCGCTGTTGATTGCCTGAGAAACTGTGTTATAATATGATGGTGACACTATCTTGGGAGAAAAGTAGTTTAGTGGGCTGATACAAATTTATTTTTATTTTTGACAATGAGAGAAATAAACAAAAGTGCATGTGTATATATGTAGGTATGTATAACGATAATAATCAATGGTGAACCGTTTGATGGTGCTAGCGTTATTTGGGACGCCACGGTTTATTTAGGCTGGTTTTGTTGACTGGCAATTACAATTCGAATGAAGTTGTTGTGTAGTGTACTGTAGGGTTGTCATGACATTGATGTATCAGCAACGAGCGATATTAATATGGGTTGAATGTTTTATAAGAGAGAATTTATTGCACGAGAGTGAATGCATGAGATATTCGGTGATTTGTTTTGAGATCTGTGAATGTGTTGTGTGAGTGTTTGGTTAAATTACAGCGTCTTCATAGTATGAGTTGTTTGATGGTAGTAAGCAAATTTTTGCGGTAGGTCGCTTAAGTTCTCCATTAGATGTTTTTAATGTGACGACCCGCACCAAATTGTCTGCTCCTGGGTGAATGGTGATGACACGTGCTAAGCTCCACTTAGCTGGTGGCAGGTTATCATCCTTTATAAGGACTAGGTCTCCGATCCTGGGTTGAGTTTCGACTTTATGCCATTTTGGACGCTGCTGAAGTCGTGCTAGGTATTCCGACTGCCACTGCTTCCAGAAGAGTTGCTGCAATTTCTGTATTCGCTGCCATCGTTGGAGACGTCCCATGTTGGTGTCGGATAAGTCGGCTTGAGGAATAGTGTTTAAGGCTCGTCCTATAAGAAAGTGTCCGGGGGTAAGTACTGCGAAGTCATGCGGATCATTAGACATTGGACAGAGCGGTCTCGAATTTAAGCAAGCTTCGATTTGGTGTAGAAGCGTGATGAGTTCCTCGAACGTATATATTTCTGTGCCAATAATTCTTTTAAGATGGTATTTTACAGACTTAACTCCAGCTTCCCAAAGTCCGCCGAAGTGAGGAGACGCAGGGGGAATAAAATGCCATGTTATACCTTCTGTCGCACACTTTTCTGCAACCTCTTTCCAGCAAAACTTGGTGCCGTCGAACAACTTTTTCAGCTCATTGTTGGCTCCCACGAAGTTGGTACCGTTGTCGCTGAATATATGGGAGCATAGTCCCCTTCTGGCCGTGAATCTGCGTAAGGCCGCGATGAATGCCTGTGTGGTTAAGTCGCTAACGAGCTCGATGTGTATGGCCTTAGTTGTTAAGCACACAAAAATCGCGAAATATGCCTTTAAGGTTTTACGGCATCGGCCCTTCCATGCTTTAATGTCGATCGGTCCGGCATAATCTACTCCCGCTTGGGTAAAGGGTTGAGATATACGTACTCTCGGAGCAGGTAGACTACCCATGAGTTGCTGTGATGGTTTTGCTCTATACCGAAAACAAATGCTGCACTTGTGGATACAACTTTTGACGTACATTTTAAATTTCAAAATCCAGTAGTTATTTCGGAGGTATGATGTTGTTTGTTGTAACCCTCCATGTAGCGTTTTCAAGTGAGCATCTGCTATCAAAAGCTTCGTGAAGGAATGATTTCCTCTGAGGATGATCGGGTGTCGTTGATCAAATGGAAGCTCTGACAGTTGCAATCTGCCTCCGACCCTTAAAATACCGTCGGCATCTGTAAACGGACAAAGTGAAGTTGGAGCTTTGACCTTTGTATCAGGAGCGAACATGTTTGACTGTGCAAGTTTTATCAAAAACCGAGTGGCTGAGTGAAGTTCCGCGGGGGACAGAGGATCGAGACTCCTAGAAGCAGGTAGCTTTCTGCAATTATCGCTGAATCGCCGGCAATATGCAATAATCCTTCGGAGTTTAGATAAGCTGGAGTGTTGAAGCATTAAGTTATAGAAGTCATTCGTTTGCTGTGTTGTTGTATGGGTTCTAATCGAACGTTTCTCCTCTTCTGTACTTAAACTTATTGGTTGATGTGGACTCTGGAACTCCCAAGATTCACGCAAAAAAAACCGGACCTTCCCACCAGAGGTTGTTTGTGAGCAAGGACGATGGCATTATTCCTCTCGATGCTAAATCAGCTGGATTCAGCTCACTGGGAATGTGCTTCCAACTGTCTGGTTTGGTGAGTCTTTGTATTTCTGCTACCCTGTTATTTACGAAAGTAACCCACTTCGTTGGAGGAGCAGCAATCCACGACAGAGTGATGGTTGAGTCTGTCCACGCATATTGCTTAACGTCTTGTAGTCCTAAAACCTTTGACACGTAATCCAGTAGTGTGGCAAGAATCACGGCTGCGCAGAGTTCCAATCGTGGAAGCGTTTGGGTTTTTACTGGAGCAACTCTAGTTTTAGACATAAGCAGATGAACATGGATGATGTTGTGGGCGTCCAGAACTCGCAAATAAATTGATGCCCCATATGCCTTCTCGGAAGCGTCACTGAATCCATGCAATTCCAGACGCTGATGTGTGTCGTCAGTGTGAACCCAACGGGAAATGCGTATCTGTTCCAAGTGTGGCAATTCTTCCCGAAAAGCGGTCCACTCTCTCTTCAGTTCGGATGTTATAGGATCGTCCCAATCCCGATTGCTGCGCCATAGTTGTTGCATTAGAATTTTACCCTTTATGATGCAGGGTGAAATCCATCCAAGGGGGTCAAAGAGCTTGGCAATCGTTGACAGAATTATTCGCTTCGTTGGTTCAGCATCCTCAACTTGGATATTCTGGAAAGAGAGACTATCTTCTACTGGAAACCATTTGATCCCTAGAGCTTTTATGTGTCCCGATGTACTGGAATTTATGGATAGAGAAAAGTCAACTTCCCGTTGGTCTATCGGTACCTGGTCTAAAATCTCAGTCGAATTACTTGCCCATTTATGCAGAACGAACCCTCCCGACAACAACAAGTTGCTTATTTGATGACGCATAGTTAATGCTTCTTCTATGGTACTAGCCCCAGCAAATACATCATCAACATAGGTGTCATCTTTTATTATTTGTGCGCCCAAGGGGTATTTGTGCGCTTCATCCATGGCTAGTTGATTGAGCGATCGAATGGCAAGATATGGTGCACAAGTTGTACCGAAAGTGACGGTTTGTAGTCGATACATTTTGATAGGCTCAGATTCACAATCACGCCAGAATATTAGCTGATAATTCGAATCCTCTCGGCTAACACGAATCTGCCGATACATTTTTTCGATGTCGGCGGTAAAGGTAAATTTGTGTCGTCTCCATCTCAAAACAATATCAATAATGTCTATTTGAGTCTTTGGTCCTGTCATGAGATGCTGATTCAGAGAAGTCCCATCCGAAGTTTTGGCGGCCGCATCAAAGACGACCCGGAGTTTTGTTGTCGAACTTGTTTCCTTGTACACGGCGTGGTGTGGCACGACGTAGTGATATGGAGTTTTGAGTACCTCTTCCTGATTGATGTCGGCTTCTGCCATGTGTCCGAGCTCTATGTATTCGTTCATACATTTTTTATACTCCTCGTGTAGTGTGGTGTTGAGTCGGAAACGTCGTTCCAGTTGAGCGAACCTACGCAACGCTGCTTCCTTTGAAAATCCAAGCGCCGGCCTATTCCCTTTCTTAAATGGCAAAGACACCTCATACCGTCCATTATCCAATCTCTTCGTTGTAGTATTGAAGAATAGCTCACATGCCTTGTCTTCTTGATTTTGATGCTCTTTAAATGGTACTTCTTCCATCTCCCAAAATTTCTGTAGTTGACGGCCAACGTCAAATACTTGGTAAAACGTCCTTATATTTCGAAGTGGTTGACATATCTTACCCATCAAAATCCATCCAAACAAAGTGTTTTGAGCGACCGGTGCTAGTGATTCATTACTGCGAATGATTTCAGGGAGCACCACTTCGGAATAGATGTCATTCCCCAATAGAAGATCCACTTCAGCTGGTTTGTGGTAATGTGGATCAGCCAGAGACAAGCCGCTGATATGATTCCAACGCTTGGGTGTTAGTTCGTTGGCTGGAAGAAGCCCAGTTAGCGACTGAAATACTAAGGCTCGTGTACTGGTCTCATAATTTGAATGTATAGACCCAAGGGTTAGGTTTACGTAGCTATGGCATGCTCCGCTGCTGACTTTCCCCAATCCTGATACTTCGACAAGTGTACGCGTGCCTTTTAAACCTAAACGCTGAATGGCTCTGTTAGTGATGAATGTTGCCTCTGACCCTGGATCCATTAAGCCGCGTAGTTCAACTTCTATTCCCGAAGAGGACTTGACTTTGACTCTGACAGTTGCCAGCAAAACTTCTGACTGTTGTGTTGAGTAAAAACTATTTATGTTTTGATGAGGTTCATACGGTGTAGCATTTGCATTTACTGCAGACAAATGTGAATGAGTAGGGTGATGAGTATTTTGGGTGGTGGAGAATGCAGTAGATGCTAAACGTGTTGTGTTGTGTTGATTATTTGGTGTGCTTTCATTTACATGTGTCTGTGATATAGGATTGAGATGTAAAAGGGAGTGGTGAAGCTGTTGGCAGAAGTAGCATCGAACTCTGCTTGGACATTGTTGAGTTGCATGGCTGTATGCCAAACAGTTTTCGCAGACTCCAATTTTCTGCACGGTGTTCTTGCGTGAAGTGATGTCCATCTTTAAAAATCTGTTGCAGGTGCAAAGTGAATGAGCGCCCTGGTTGCATACTTTGCAACTATACTGGGATCTCTGGTTTGGCTTAAGATGGAACGTTTTAGTTTTAACCAAAGGCGCTCTAGGGACTTTACCACTAGCAGCATCTTGCCCACCGGTAACTGCTTCCAGTGTTCTGAATCGCGCTTCCAAGAACTCGCAGAAAGTTTTGAAATCGGGTGACTCCTTATCGGATCCTAATTTCTCTTCCCATAGGTGTTGTGATGTTGTAGGGAGTTTCTTGACCAGAACGAAAATCAAAATGACATCCCAGTGTTCTACCGGAACGCTAAGGTTTTTAAGTGCGTGCCGACATTCTACGGAAGTGTCTAATAACTTCTTCAAGGAAATCGCAGTTTCATGATGAATTGTTTCCTGCCCGAAGAACGAGTTAAGCTGGGCATTAACCAGGACACGTTTGTGGTCATAGCGTGATATGAGAATATCCCACGCTGGTTGATAATTTCCGTTGTCAATAGCTAGGTGTTGTAGGAGACGCTCGGCCTCACCCCCCAAACTGGACTTCAAATAGTGAAGTTTCTCTACCTCAGACAATGACTTGTTGGTATGGATCAAAGAGAGAAACAGATCGTGGAAGGACCTCCAAAATCGATAGTCTCCAGTGAACACCGGTAAATTTATTTTGGGAAGACGGATCTTATCGCATGCACTAATACTAGCACTTACCGGAATTTCAACCAATGGCTGTACTTTATCCAGACCATCCAACAACGATGTCTTGTAGTCCACGTACAAATCTTTTATTTTTTCGAAGATATCCTCCAACTCCCCTTCTTTTCCAGACTCGGTCGAACATATTGCGTCGGTGTTATATTGGGTACTTTGTATAAAGTTTGCCTCCAGCACGGAAATCCTATTCGTGATGTAATTCTTCGATCTCTCCTTTGATGGACGCTTTCCAAAATTTTCGTAATCCCTGGTAATCTGCTTCAGCAAATTCTTTTGGAGCTTTAATGCAGAACTCATGATTAAGGAGGAAATTTATAAAGCGGTGTGCGTCCAACGGTGCTGTCGTATGTTCGTCCAACGGAGTTGTCGTACGGTGTTGTAGTACGTTCGTCCAAGGCTTTGGCGTACCTTTGTCCAAAGGCGTTGTCGTACGTTCGGCTAACGGTGTTTGGTATTTGCACCAAGCTCTTGCCTGTTCGTCTAACGGTGTTGTCCAGCGGTGGATAATACGTATAATAAATATTTTGTTTATTACAGAAATGTGCTGATTTATTAAAGGGCTCGAAGGACCATGTTGCTTTACTTTACAAAATTATTCGCAAGAGTTGTTCACTACTGAAACAAAATGACACCTGGTGTAGCGAACGACGAAAATTGAGCACAAATATCACAGAGCGGAAAATAAAACACAACCGTCTCGTTGTACAAGCTTTTTAATTGTGTCTCTATACAGAATTCACTATACATATGTATGTAAGTTGTGCACGTTTACCGGCATACTACCAATTGCCTTATTCCTAAGGTTTACCTACAATTGTGACTACCTTATCGATAATGTGGATATTACGTGTAAACAGAATACAGAATAGGATATATGTATATTTAGTAGATCGGTTCAACACCGATCTTGGTGCGACACTGATTTACTAAACCTGAGGCGCTCGGGCTCGCGGAGCGCAACATCATGTTCGTAGAGGAGCCGCCGCTCCACAGATTTACGGGCCACGTGGAAGATTAGCGGTACCGCTGATCTATCCTGGATCAGCCCATGCACATACCCAAAATTTAATTTAGAATGTGTTTATTATGAAAAATAAGTTTGTGAATCATACTTTATATAACGAAGAGCCTAACTTTAATTTAACAACAAATAGTGGTAAAAGAAACACAAATCCTTCGATTCCGAAGAATATAACTCGAACAGCGTACGCTTTTACCAGGAAGGCAGTCCAAACCTCTGAATCCTCTTCTCCTGGGTGTCTAATTCCATACGAATCTTATGCCGCATGTAGAAAATGGGACAATCTTGATTGGAGCACCGTATTTCTTCATGCAAAGAACCCTGGCATCGTTGACATTCCGTCCAAAGCCGCGCGAAATTCTCCTCAATGCTTCGCTTTGCCAATATTTCCTTTTGATATAATTCACTAAAATTTGGCTCACAATGTGGACATAAGGCACTGTTTTCATAGCCATCTGGCAATAAAGCCTTACAGCCAAGACATGTCAATTTCTTAGTCATGAATCTAGCTAATCCGCCAACTTTAGAAGTCACCACCTTACGAGTCCTTGTGTGCTCGCCGTCTGAAAATGAGGAGAATAACAATAGTTGTAACATTAGTAAAAATAACACAGCATTGAGCACGACTTACTCAATAAAATTGACTCAGTCTTGTCACCGAGAATAGGTTCAAAGATTCTCAATAAAGGTTTGGCAAGTTGATTATGCAGATAATAATTAGTATCGATGGGCAAATCATTTTCTAACACATAAATAGGATCCTCGGCTTTCAAGTACGCTGGAGTATTTTTTGCTGCTGCACAGAAAATATAGGGTACACGGTCACCTAACTTCGGGGCTGTGCCTGGATCCCGTTTTTTCATTTTGTTGGCCAATTCGACGTGAGCCTGCTTGGCGACATAGTCGGTCTTCGTTAATTCTTTGGTAATGACCAACTGAGATATGTCTATGCGATTGCAAAGCAAATCTGATATTACCGATTTGGCGTACTCAACTGCGCCATCAGGATTACGTTCGATAAGTAGTTTTTGAAGGCATGTATTCATCAGATTCGCTACGAGCGGTGAATTGTCTCGTCGGACCGTTTCAAGACCTGCAATTAAATATTTCTCATTTCGGTCGGCGTCATTGTACAAACCTTACCTTTGCAATCCATTTTATCGTACTTATCTGGCCTCGTGAAGTACAAGCCCGCATAGCGCTTCTTGTTGATAAGTAAATATGGAAAGTATACTTTTTCAAACTCCAACTTAATAGGTCGAACAAATTTTGAACTGACAAGCTCGGCGGCTTCTCTCCCAAGCTCCATACTTTTCTCTAAAGTCTTCACTCCAAACTTCACCATCACCGAGTCCGTATCTCCATAAATCACAACAGCATCGTTTTCATAGCCATTCTTGCGCGTGTAGTGTGATTCGACTTTGTTCTTCGTCAACTCGATCATTTCACGTCCATATGCTGTGACACTACCCGATATTTCAAGACAAGGCAACTTTCCAACCTGCGCTCCTGTGAATCCATACACCGAATTAGCCGACATCTTCAAGGCCAATTGTCTGCCGTCCAACACACTTCGTCTAAAAGGATCCTTCTCCACCTTTAAGTCGTTTTTCGCAATTTTACGCGTAGCAAGCAGTGATTCTAAAATTTCTGGAAGCAAGCCACGACGAATGTGAGGTTTAACAAAGATATTATTGGCGGGGGTTCGTTCGATATCAGTTTCGGACAGACCCAGGACTCCTAACATGTTTGGCTGTACCAGAGTGGTGTAGCACAAGTTATGCGCTATCATTATGGAAGGGTATAGCGATGCAAAATCAAGTGTTGAAATTGGATCGGCATAATAGCCTCGTTTCGGTTCGATAACAGTTGCACCTTCGTACTGTTCCTCTGACGCTTGGGCAGAATACGATGGCATAATGAAGCCTTTGGTTCTTGCTTTTCTGAGCAGTTGACTGAGGACCTTGATTTGTTGACCCCTAGTTAAAAGACTACTGAGTGATACACCTGTTACACGGGCCATTTCCATATAGTTGACGATAGACATGAGTTTATTCAGCAATCGCAATGGCAGGTAAGCATCCTTAAGACAATACATAGCCAAGCGTCTACGTGTTTGTTCATTCTCGTTTTGCAACTCGGTGATAATGCTATGGTGTATGTCTTCTTTTTGTTCTTGCAGAAAATGATAGCTCACAGCGTTTAGGGTATACGAACGTAACTTGTAGTCACGCAGCAAGACAGATAGCAAGTCAAAAGGTACTCGTCCCTCGAAGTTGACGAACTTATATTCGCGACGACCCATTTGCTTCGATTGAAGGATTTGATCCTTAATAACAGATTTGATGTTCTTGACGCGGCCGAGATATTCAAAATTTTTCACTTTTAAATGCTGTGCTCTCTGTAACAAGTATGGGAAATCGAAGTTGTTAATATTGTAGCCCGTCAGAATGTCAGGATCTACTTCCCGTATGAAATCGGACCACGCACTCAAGAGTTCCTGCAAATCAGATGAATAATTTTAAATTCTAAGGCGGAGAGTTATATTTACTGTTTCTGTATCGAAGGAAAGAACTTGCGAGCCCACAATCGGAGCGCACGTTTTCAGCGTAAACACATTTCGAATGAAAGGTTCCGGGTCACCTTGACGAATGCACATGTTTGCAATTTGAATTACTGGATCAATCTTGGCCTCTGGAAAGATACCCCTTCTTCCAGCGCATTCGATGTCAAATGATAAAATTCGGAACGGTGCTACCCTGGCCCATTCTCCTTCCGGCTCATGTGCTATAAATTTATCAAAAGCAACGTCGACTTCAATTTGACACCTTGATTCGGGCTGAGTTGAATTGGCACTATTCTTAGTTCGTAGCTTCCAAGTGCCTGCGGGTAATTCTATCCAACTACAGCCAACAACTCCAGTGTCGACCATGAAGCGAATATCAAAGTCAATATTGCTCTCAAAACTACTACAACCTTGAAAATCGAATTCCGAATAAATGAACTGTTCCTTCAGAAATTTCTTGGCTAACGCTATCAGCTTGAACAAAGCCATTGTGATTTTGATGAATGTTTGCTTCTCGTCACCTTGATAGTTCATGATCGACAAGCCCTGAACGATGCTTACATCGAGGACGGCTTCTTGAATGTTGTCATTTTGCATTTTAGTCATGATTGCAGTGTTCAAGGCCGCTCGAAATTTTTCCAAATGCTTTTCATCGAATCCGCGTGGGGCAGCAAGATAGAAATAAGGGAAAAATCCATGCACGTGGCAGCATACTGAATTGCCTTCCATCGTGATACCAAACATTCTGATTAATTGAACCGGTTGGATCTGAGAACCCGGCATATCAGAAAGAGCTTTATCGACGTAGCTCTTAATTTCTATCTGCTGAAAGATGAGCTCATCAGTTTTGGGATTCATATTGGGTGGTTCAACACGGCTCCATTTTATGGATGTTTTTTCATTTTCCATTTCAATTTGGTCCATCTCTTGGCTTTCCAATTCCATATCCATTTGATTCATTTCTCGATTTCCTAAATCGAAGCTATCAGTGCTTTCGACGATATCATCATCTTCTTCAAATACTTGTATCCTGCAATAATAATTGAAACTAAGAACAGATTAAAGAAACATGTAAAGATATACTGTTATTGCCTCGGCTTTTTCATCACGTCTTTCCCTTGCTTGAGTTTCCTTTTCGCATTCATATTGGTCTATTTGGCTTGGTTGTATATATCAAATTTGACCACCCACCAAAGAAATAAATGCAGTACTAAATGCAGAAAGATATGTGCTGCCTTAAGTAAGTTATCAATCGGCAAATTATGTGAATCCCCGGTTATACGGGGTCGTTGTAAATTATCATTTTGATATTCGCGCTTATCTTGTACGCCACTCTCTCGACCTATTGCAAGTTTGTGGTCGTTCTCAAGAGCAGATAAGTTTTGTACTTGACTGGGCTAACCAACAAAAGGTGTCATTGCAAACTTTATGATATTGTTTAACGCTCAATATTCAACAATTACTGAATATGCATCGACACACATTCACACAACGGGTTGATATGAATTCACTACAAAAACAATAAAAATATAATAAAAAAATATATAAAAATATCGGAGCATTTCGTTAAGTTCGTTCTACTTCTAGTAATTATCAAACGCTTTCCCACGCGGCTTAAACCGATACGTTTTAACGGACGGGTGAATTATGCGAAAACTCCAACTTGTATGTTAAGTTATTTAAGCTAGACTTAAGCTTTTTGGTCTAGCCTAAATTAATTAAAAACAATATGAAATAAAAATTAATTTAAAACTAAACCCAAATTAAAAAGTCCGCAACGGCGGCCACGTTTTGAAGTAGTTTTACCGAGTCAGGATCTCTCAGTTCTCTCAGAAGAACTCTTGTACTAATTATACAGGTGTCCCCCGAGCAGTGTGCCAAAAAGCTAGAGCGTGTAGGTCTGGTCAAGACAAGAAAAAAATCGTATGGTAGGGGGGGTCTATTCCCCCCCGTTTAGCCGGGAGGGGCAATTTTCTAAAAAATTGACTTAATTTGGGAAAAAAATTATTAAAAATCAACAGTTACATCCACAATGCCGTGGTATACTTCTTTTTTGCAAAGCCAGAAACCTCTTCTTTCATCTTGTTTTTAAAGGAAGCTGTTTTAAGGAATAGTTTTTGAGAAATTAATTTTCAAACTCAAAATTTTGCAAAAAAAATTAAAAAAAAAAATGTTGAACTATTTTTTTTCAAAATTGTATGTAACTAAGTACTATTTTTTTTCCAAAAAAATCAATTCTCTTATTAGTTCTTAGTTAAAAACAGAAATCCGGATGCAAAAATGTCTTGTAGTTTTTGAGAAATTAAAAAAAAGCCCGAACCATTTTTTTCTATGAAAAACCTTTTTTTTGGTTTTAACGCGGCTGGACTTGTAGGCAAATTATTGTATGAAACATTGACTTTTTTTATTATTTTTAAAAACTTCGGAGTTTTATTATAATAAATTTTCAATATGATCCCCATTTTTTAGAATGCAAAGATTATATCTCCTTCTTCTCCTAATGGCTGCACGTAAGTCTATGCTTGACAAATTTTCCTGCAATTTGACTCCAGCGACTTCAATCCGTTCTTTCAGTTGTTCCAAAGATACTATTTCTAATTCGTAAACATAATTCTTCATGAATCCCAACACATAAAAATCTAGAGGGGTTAAATCTGGTGATCTAGGTGGCCATTCCGTGGGGCCCCTTCTTCCGATCCAACGGTCACTAAAATGATCATCCAGCCAGTTTCTAACCCGTAAGCTGTAGTGTGCTGGTGCTCCATCTTGCTGGTAGATTAAATTATCTACTATGGCCAAAGGAAAGTTGTCCATCAAATCGGGCAAAAGGTCTCGTAGGAACTGCAGGTATGATTCTCCATTAATAACGGCATTCAAAAACCGGGGCCCGATTACAGTTTGTCCAACAATACCAAGCCAAACATTACAGCTAAAGCGGTGTTGTGATTTATTTTGTTTTTTGTTGTGTGGATTGGTGCTACTCCAATGATGCAAATTGTGGAAGTTAGTAACCCCATCTCTGGTAAACTGTGCTTCATCCGTCCAGAATATCCTTGCAAAATAGTTTCGTTCAGTTTCATCTCGAAGCAGTAATGATCGACAAAATTCTGCTCTCAAAAACTTGTCATTTGAGGTGAGTTCCTGAACTGGCCTAAAATGGTACGGGTGTAAGTTTTCGGTATGAAGCACTCTCCATACGCTAGATTTGGGCACTCCAAGCATAATAGCTATCCTTCTTGTACTAAGGGAGGGATTACGTCGGACCAAATCCAAAATTCTTTCATCTAAGATTCCTGATCCATCTGTAACTGATCTTTCGCTTCTTCGATGCTCTAGCACTCCGTGCTCTCGCAGACGTCGGTGGATTCTTGAAAACATGTTACGACTGGGACACCTCCGATTGGATATCTTTGGATATCTCCGATTGGATATCTTTGGATATCTTTCAGCGTAGAGTCTTTCGGCTTCACGATCTCAGAAGTGCATGTCCGTTAATTCTTCACGAGAGTATGAGTTTGACATCGTAATGTGTTGATGAGTTAACATCCAATTTGGAAATGTTTTTTTATTAAAAATGCGATGCCTTTTATTTACATTTGGGTTGCAAATATTTTGTTTTTCAATAAAGAAAAATTGCTGTTTTATTGTCTTAAGGTCTAAGCCTAGAACCCATCAGCGGCGGGCGGACCCAGACGAAATTGGCAGGTCAGTTTTCAGGCGTTATCAATGAAAAAAAAGGATTAATCCAGGGTTATTCCAATACTGTGTCACTTTATTGTATCCTCATAAAACTCCGAATTTTTTAAAAATAATAAAAAGAGGTCAATGTTTCATACATTAATTTGTCTATAAGTCCAGCCGCGTTAAAACCAAAAAAAATGTTTTTCTTAGAAAAAAATGGTTCGGGCTTTTTTTTAATTTCTCAAAAACTACAAGACATTTTTGCATCCGGTTTTCTGTTTTTAACTAAAAACTAATAAGAGAATTGAATTTTTGAAAAAAAAATTAGTAAAGGGTCCGCCATCTAATGTTTTTTTTTTCAAGTAGTGCTTATTTCGTGAATGGTATCACTTAGCTCATGTCTGATTTGACAGATAATTAGTTTTATCCTTCCGCTGAACGAATATGGTTGTGTATACGCTTGAACAACGCTGGGAAATATTGCGACATTACTTTGAAAATCATGGTAATGTTGCAGAATGTGTGCGAAAATTGCGTACGGATTTTGGAAGAAGAGAAGCACCGTCAGCTCCGTATCTTCGTTATCTTGTGAAAAAAGTGAAAGAAACTGGCATCCTCATCGATAAACCAAAGCGTGAAAAGCCAAAAAGTGTGCGTACACCCGAGAATATTGCTGCTGCGGCAGAAAGTGTGCGTGAAGCGCCATCAACATCAATTCACCGTCGTTCTAAACAATTGAACATTTCGGAGACATCATTGAGACGAATTTTGCATAAAGACCTTGGTATGACGCCATACAAAGTCCAATTGGTTCAGGAGTTGAAGCCAACTGACCATCCAATGCGTTTTCGCTTCGCTAAGTGGGCCTGCGATCGACTTACAGAAGATGCCGATTTTGCCAAAAAAATCATCTTTTCAGATGAGGCTCATTTTGATCTTGGCGGGTATGTAAACAAGCAAAATTGTCGCATTTGGGGCACAGAAAACCCGCACGCATACATTGAAAAGCCGGTGCACCCAAAACGAGCCACTGTTTGGTGCGGATTTTGGTCCAGAGGCATAATTGGGCCATTTTTCTTCGAAAATGAGCAAGGAGTAGCCGTTACAGTCAATGGCGATCGTTATCGGGCCATGTTGAACGAAATTTTGTTCACAAAAATTGAAGAGGAGGATATTGGCAACATTTGGTTTCAACAGGACGGCGCTACGTGCCACACAGCCGAGGCTACACTCGATGTTTTGCGCCCTGTTTTTGAAGATCGCATTATCAGCCGCAGAGCTGATGTCGTTTGGCCACCTCGGAGCTGCGATTTGACACCGTTGGACTATTATTTGTGGGGGGCCGTCAAAGATAAGTGTTACGCCGACAAGCCAGAGACAATTGACGCTTTAAAGGACAATATTCGTGAAGCCATTGGTGAAATACAGCTGCACACAATCGATAATGTGCTTAAAAATTGGACCGATCGTGTAGGCTACTGTATATGTACACATGTTGCACACACTTGTATAAGGCTTCATTGTATGAATAGTTCATAGTTCATATGCATCAAGTATAAGACATCTGCACATCAGATCTGGAGGTCTGACACTAGTAATTAACGAATAAAGGCCCTCACAAAAATTTTAATAATATATACGAAAGATAGCTTAACGAGGGTGATCAAAAATTGGGAAAGATAATCGAATTTGCCAAAATCTTAGAGTTATTAAAGAATAGTTCAAGGAATTGGAATTAGAAAGTGAGACGAGTAGCAAGTTTGTCATTACCCCTGTAAGAAAAGGTCAAATATATTATGTATCACAAAACACACTCATCTCAAAAGCAACCTAATCCCATATCATCTTTGGGCCGATCAAATAACCAACAAATGCTATCCTCCTTAGAGAAAAAGAGATCGTCGGTTTTTGGACAATGCGGTCAGTTCCACAATTATAAATATCCAGCACAAGGAGCAACATGCTATCTCTGTCAGCAAACCAAGTATGCAAAAATGTGTAGACAATGACAGCAAAGGTTTATACGAAATGTAAGTACAACTCAGACTGAGGATAAAAGTGATAGAATGTCAACACTATATATTGGGAATATCAACGAGCATTGTGAAAGCAACATGGAATATCAATCTTTACGCCAGCAATAAAAAACTTGTCTGTTAAATAGACTCAGGTGCGGGAGCTAATATAATGTCAATTGAAAAGTTAAAAAGAATTTAACTTGGATGACCTTCATTATTCACATTTATCAAACTACTAACAGTCAGCGAAGAACCTATACCTTTACTTGCACAATGCAACATTGCCTTTTATTAATTGTTTGCTGTTGCAATCAATTGGAGATCTATTGTGGGACGTCCAATATCAACAAAGATGGATTTAGGGAACTTCTATTATTAGAATGCAAGATGTCTTTGTCCAATAATCCAAGCAACAGTGCTTTATCATTCGAAATCTTCGATCTGACTGAAACCAACTTGATCCCTAGCATAAATAACCAAGAATTGTTCCCATAAAATTTTAACGTCTACCGCGACGACGATCTCAACCGACCTACCGACAGCTGCCCTTGTCGTGGTGTTCTAATAGTCGTCCTAAACTCATTCGACCATCCCTTATTTCAATATCCTCTTCCCCGTATCTCGATTTAGTTCCAATCAAGATTGTACTGCCCCATAAAGCCCTCTATGTCATCTACTTTTATATCTTGCCATCTCAACCTATTGATAGTATAAATGATTTACGGAATCCCCATGATGAAATCCTTCTCTTTGATGATTTCAATCTTCCTTTTCTTAAATGGACCATCAGACGAACAATCACTTAACGTTGCCACTAATCCCTCTGCTGTCAAAGAATGTCTTTTCTTAGATCGACTAGCTGATTCAAACCTTAGCCAAATAAGTGGCATCTCAAATAAATGGGTGGACAGCTAGACCTTATTTTCACATCAGATCCCCTTAGTTCCTCTGTTTCACTTTGTCCCGTTTCCTTATCAATCCTTATCAGTCGATAACTGCCATTCTCCCCTTCTTCTCTCATTTTTTAACGACTCTCCACTACTGAACACTTCCCCTCCAACGCTTAATTCTTACGACTTCCACAAAGCAAATTTCAACCTAATCGATGAATATCTCAATAGCGCCCCCTCAATTTAGACAGCCTTACAATAAATGACGCCATATCCATTATCTATAGAGAAATATTTAATTGTATTTCTCTTTACGTTCCACTTTCTCGATCCAAAGATTTATCTACCTCCTTGGTACAATCGCAGGCTACCTTATCTAAGAAACAAAAGAAACAATCTGTGGGCAATCTTTCTTCGTGCTCAATCCCCTAATTACTTTTCTGACTATATTGGTACTTATCTGCAATTTACCGAGCTTCATAGCTCTTTCTACGAATGTCATTTGATAGAAACGCAAGCCAATCTTATTAACTATCCTAAGTCCTTCTTTCAGTTTGTCAACTACAAAAGGAAGTCTGATGGCTAACCAACTTCACTCTCTTGCGAAACCTCGAATGATCCCAAAACTATCGCCAACTATTTTGCTAACTTTTTCAAACAATCTTTCGCCGATGGCTCCTTTGTACCGGAAACTACTTACTTCGTCTACTTACTAAATTTCTCCCTTGCACCATTTCTCTCCACGTACTACCCCCATGTCATCAAAAACAAATTGAATCAACTAAATGAAGAACTCACTCCTGGGCCCGATGATCTCCCTGCCATATATGTAATTAAAAAATATTTTTCTCCATTCTTTCTGTCCCAAAAATATTCAACTCATCCCTGTCCTTTGGAGAATTTCCCCAGATATGGAAAACCGCTTTTATAACACCTGTTTAAAAAAAAGGTCCGAAGAGTGAAGTTAAGAAATACCGCCCCATCGCTAAACTCTCATAAACTATATCTTGCAGTTTCCACTGCAAATCTCTAATTTCCTCTAAACAATCTCCTCTACAACCGCACTTGTGTCCTTCACCCTCTAAGCATTAGAGAATGGGATGAGATCGACGTCATTGCAACTGATTTCAGTAAAGCCTTCGACGAAATCTTCCACAAATTAATACTCTTCAAATTGTCTTTCCTTGGCTTTGAACCCACTCCGTTGAAGTGGATATCTTCTTGTTTAAAAACCGTTACTACAGTGTCCGTTTTAGATCTGGCCGCAGCCACCTAGATCTATTTCTATTCATTCTTATCATATTACTAACGACATTGAGTTTGTCATAAAACATTCACGTCTCTCACTGTACGCCGACGACACCAAGTTCCTCAAGACTATTTCCTCGCAACAAGATTTCCCTTATTCAATCGGATCTCAACAGCTTTTCTGTCTGGTGCTCCAAAAAACATTTCCAAATGCCAATCTCACGTAAACGAATCAAACCTCCTCCTCGTCCCTAGTTCCTCAATAATCAGTCAATCTCAACCGTTCAGGTGACCAAGAGCTAAATTTTCGCTCATATATCAACGATTTAAGTCTTAAAGCCAACTTCTTAAAGCACTCGGTTTCGTAAAGCCTTCTCTCACGTAGGGATGTGACTCGATCCCTCTATATTACCGTTGTTCGCCCTCTTCTTGAATAGGCATCTCAAGTGTGGTACCCTTATCAACAAACCCACATTTTTTAAAATAGAAAGCATCCAACTTAGGTTTCTTCGTTTCGCTCTTCGAGGTCTGCCCTGGAACAATCCTTTGTTCTTACCGCCCTATCAAGACCGTTTTAAACTAATCAATTTGAGTACGTTGGAAGAATTCATAGACTTCTAACAGGTACAGGACTGCGCCATCCTTTATAACTCCATCTCTTAACACTAACCCTCGTGATACACACAATCCTTCTCTCTTCTACCTATCCACCCCCCGCACCCCATACGGCTCCAATATAGAAGTAGCGACGAACCATAAGTACAAGAAATTTTAAACACAAACATGGAGAACATTAAAAATAATAAAAAAAACTAAGAGATAATTTAGAATTAGATATTATGTACATGTGAATTGAATCATTTATTATGAATGAAGTCTAATAAATTATGGTAAAAAAAACTTAAGTATGATACTTTTACAATATATTATTAAAAAAAAAATTAAATTAAAAATTTTAAGTAACCCCCGACAAAAAAGAAAACTCCAAAAAGTAAAAAAATAATTTTTTTTCTCTTGGCCTTTTGACTTCATTAAAAGAACCTATTAATATTTTTAAGATGACGTCGGGGGACCGCTAAGTGAAGAAGGGTAATTAGTTATATCTACATAGGTGTAATGACAAAGAAAAAATTATAGTTTCAAATTGTACGTATGAACTTATAATAGTTTTGTACATCAATGTATCTGACTAGGTCTACTAAGTTCCTACAGTATTTCGATATTGTACCACTTCTGTATGAGGCGTTCGCTTGAGACAGTTGATCACAGACCAGTGAAGGAGTAGGTAGTGTTTCGGCTAGCAAAGTGTAAAAACAAGTATAAACAATATAAGTGCGCGTTTAGGCGAAGTATTCGCGGAACTCGAATTAGCCCAGTGGTTAAGTGCCCGACCCGCAGTCGGAAGGTCGCCGGTTCAGATCCCAAGTCGGGAGGAAAGTTTTTCGTGTGCGTTTTTCTCTGTTTCTTTCTGCTGCTTCTCAGTTAGTTGGAAGTAGCAGGAGGAGATGTCGGGAGACGGCGGGGGAAAACCCGTACGTCGTACGGAGTCGGAATCGGGTGATTTATCATCCGATTTCGCAACACCGACCGTCGTCATGAAGAGGCGCAGAAGGGCCAACAAGAAGCCCGATCTAACTAAGCGCCCCTCCCTCACTGCTTCGACTGAAAAGCTGCAGGTCGAAGCGAGGAAAGGGGCGCCATCACCAACACCATCAACGTCGAAAGCAGCTGGACTACAACAACCAAAACCAGCGATCCCCGTGGAAGCGGATACTGCCTACCTTTCCTATGGTAGAGAAGGCGGCTACACGGGGGACAATAACCCCTTTGCCCCCCTTTTATATTCGGCTACGGAGGAAGAGCGTAGCGAACTGGAAGGGAAAGAGCGCATCCTACGTGCCCAGCTGCAGGCCGTAGTTGATAAGCTGAAGCAGATAAAGAAGAGGGATTTAGAACAGGCAACAGCCGCCCCACAGCAAAAGCAGCAACAACAACAGCAGCAACAACAACAACAGCCACAGCAGCAGAAACAGCAGCAACGACGACAGCCGCAACAGCAGCAGCAGAAACAGCAGCCGCAACAGCAGCAGCAACAACAACAGCCGCAGCAGCAGAAGCAGCAGCAACGTCCTAAAAAGGAGAAAGTGCCACCCATCTTCACCTATACCACGGCCCTACGAGAGACCATCGATCTCTGTAAGTATGCTATTGGTGTAGGCAATTTTGAAATCAAATGTTTAGGCCAAAAACGCTATGCTGTTCGGTGCAAGACACTGGAGCAGCATAAGCGTATAAAAAGCTTATTAAAGGAGTCCACAACGGAGTTTTTCTCCTTCACGCCGAAGGCCGAGAGGTTGCGGACAATGCTCCTTAAAGGCGTGGAGTCGATTGCAGACCCCGAGGAAATGCTCTCAGAGCTCAAAGAGTTCGAGAGTGACGACCTCAAATTCGTGGGGGTTAAGCCATTTACTACGGTGAGCTCCCGACGGGAGAAGCGAGTTATTCCCTTCTTCTTGGTACAGCTCACACCCAGCAGCAAGCTGGAGAGGTTAAGGACTATCACCACCTTAGCGTCCCAGACTGTCACATGGGAAACATTAAAGAGGAGCGGAAACATTTTGCAATGTATCCGCTGCCAAAGGTTCGGGCACGCCGCGTCGAACTGCGAAATGCAGCCTCGATGCGTTAAGTGTGCAAAGAATCACAAGAACGAGGAATGCGACCTTGGGAAAGACAAGGTGGCGGATAGAGAGCAGCTCGAGTGTGTCTTGTGTAGGAACCGAGGGCACCCTGCAAACTATCGGGGATGTCCTAAGTTCCAGGACATCAAAAAAGAAAACCTGGCCCGTAAGCAGAAGGTCGAGGAGAAGCGTCCCTCGGGTCGCTTCCAAACACCAGCCGTCACATCCCAATTGACCTACGCCCAAATGGCGGCAGGTTCGGGAAAGACGGTACAGAAGCCCATGACTGTTCCTAAAGCCCCAGTGCCTGTCTCTAAGGCACCGGTGGCCGAGGTGGATGTCTGTTCGATCTTGCTCGCAATCCAAGGGCAGATTGGGCAGCTCCAGCAACAGATCCTGGAGACGGCGACCCGAGTAGATAGTATCTACTCGCTTCTGCCGGGCCTAGCGCACCTAAGGTCGTGATGGGTACGCTGGTAGAGAGGCCCTTGAGGATCCTGTCGGTGAATGTAAATTCACTGATAAGGATCGAGCGACGAGCCGTACTTTTTAACCTGTTGCAGGACGAAAGCCCCGATGTACTCTTGGTTAGCGAAACAAAGCTAAACCAGAAGCACAAAATCCGGCACAGTTCTTATAGAATAATTAGAAGGGACCGACCCAACGCTATTCAAGCCGGGGGAGTTGCGATCTTTATTAAAAACAATTTTAAACATAAAGTCATATATAGCGGTGAAGTGCGGAGGTTCCAGGTGTTAGAGGCCTGTATTGTGTGCATTCCTCTCCGAAATGGAAAGAGAATGTACATTGTATCAGCCTATGCACTTGAAGCACCTCAACCCAATATTTTTATCGCAGAACTCGAGACACTTTTTCGATCTCTGCGCTTAAACTCATTAGAAAACTTTTACATTCTGGCCGGCGATTTAAATGCCAAACATAGTGATTGGGGAAATAACATTCCCAACACTAGGGGGAGCCTACTAAGCCATTGGTGGATTCTTCGCAGCATTGAATATAGAGTCAAGTTGCTCGCAACGGATAGTCCGTCGTATCCTAGGAGCGGCTCCTATCTGGATCTCATGCTAATGGACTCTCGACTGAGACTGGCAGACACGAACGAATGGTCTATTAACTGTCTACGGACCATTGTATACGACAGTGACCATTGCGGACTATGTGCCGTGATCACAGTACCTGACGAGTTCGCGGAGATGGCAGAGTGTGTCCAAACGCACCCCTACGATTACAGTAGGGTGTGCTGGCCGCGCTTTGCCAATTCCCTGACGAAAGCGCTCACTTCGAGCGCCTCCTTTCCACCGACTAATAGGAACCTGTCAAACTACGAGATTGACGGGTATCTCAAACAAATGGACGATGTCATTAAACAGACAATGAACAGTACGATACCACGCCAAAGACAGCACGATACCACAAACGTATACCGAAACGCGACAATCGACGCACTGCACAGACAAAAAAGTAGACTCCTGACAAGACTCAAACTCTTGTACAGACGGTTTACCGACAGACAAAACTCGGAGGTCAGGACACTGAAGTCACTGATTAAAAATATCCAACAGTTAATCAAGGAAAATTACAGAATATCTGTAAGTTTGCATTGGAACAACAGAATTCGTGCTGTAAAATCCAACAGCGCGAGTATGTTCCCGCAAATAAATAAAATATTTCGGAGAAACAATCAGAATGACATTCAGGATCTGAAACTTCCGAGAACGTCAGACAATGAACGCTTGCTACGAACAGTTAGCATCGATCCGGAGAGCGCCATCCTGGATGACGACTTCTTCGTGATCGAGGATCCTCAGGAGAAGGTGGCGACAGTGGGAGCTGTTTTCCAGGAAGTGTACAAGGTGAATGATAGTATTCGCCCGAACCACGACCTGGAAGATAGAGCCCTGCTTCATCACTTCTATCTTCGAAATGATATCGATCATTGGCGATCAGAGAACCTTGGTTTTACAAGGTTCAATGAAGATTTCATGGCAAACAATGTCATCGCCAATGAGGGGGTTAATACCCTGTTCATATCGACGGAGGATCTTCAGATGATCTTCGAGTCATTGAGGAAGAAAAAATCCGCGGGAGTCGACGGTATATCCAATGTTGTGCTTAGGCACCTTCCGCCAGTGGCTGTAGAGAGGTACACCATCCTGTTCAACAATGCACTGAATAATGCATATTATCCAGTGCACTGGAAGACAGCGGTGGTGCAACCAATTCCCAAGAGGGGTAAAGACACATCTAACCCGGAAAATCTCCGGTCAATAAGTCTCCTTCCGAGTATCAGCAAGGTTTTCGAGAAGGTGATCCATAGGGCCCTGTCTAAATGGGTTGAGGACAATAAAATCATCCCGGATAACCAATTCGGTTTCAGAGCGGGGCATGACACTATTCATGCCGCGTCGAAGCTTGTGTCGGATGTCCAATGGAATAAATGCAAGAACCAATGCACGGGTGCCTGTCTGATTGACTTAGAAAAAGCCTTCGACACCGTATGGTTAGAAGGTCTTTATTACAAGCTCAGTCGGCTGGGCATAAGTAAACCACTGCTATATATGATTTTTGACAAGTTAACAGGTAGAAAGTTCGTAGTGAAAATTGCCAACGTGACTTCTACCCAAACATTTGAAATCAAAAATGGACTGCAACAGGGTACGGTAAATTCGCCGATCCTTTTCAGCATTTACCTAAGCGATCTGCTAGTTTCTCTTCACCATTCAATAGCGTACGCAGACGACCTAATCGCGTACAGATCAGGTCCAACGATCGACGTCATTGTTACTCTTCTGCAGCGTGACTTCGAAAAAATTCAGCAGTATGTATTGTGATGACTGGAAGTTGAAAATCAACTTCCAGAAATCAGAATCTATATTGTTCAGAACGCCTTTGTCTAGGGCCTCTCGGGACACTAGAAAAAACTGGCGCAGGTTCTTAATTTTAGGACCGGACGGGCGTCCACTGGCGAAACAAAGTGTGGTCAGATATCTTGGGATCGTGCTGGATCAGTATCTATATTTTGACAAACATGTAGATGCTGCTCTGGCAAGGGCCCGGGGCGCTTTCGCTCTGACAAGGTGGCTGTTTCATAGCAGCCAACTTGATTCTAGGGTGAAGGTAATCTGCTACATGGCCTTAATCAGGCCCATGGTTGCCTATGGATGTCCCGTCTGGTTCAATGTGAGAGCCAGCTTAATGGAAAGGATTCGGGTGTTTGAGAGACAATGTCTCAGGACGTGTCTGGGGCTACATAGGACACCCGAATCTGAGTACACGAAATTTTACCCGAACGAGGTCATATACAATAGGGCCAGGATTGTACGGATAGATAATTTTTTGATCAAACTGATTCGAAGCCACGTTGCGAGAGCAATGACTTCGGTCAATAGCCTGATCTTCGCGGCTTACTACCCCAACGATTTATATCACGAGAGAGTGCGCCTTAATGGCTTTGTGCCGCCAGAAGCATTCCTCTATTTAGATAGATGTGGGCTGATCCAGGATAGATTGGCGGTACCGCTAATCTTCCACGTGGGTCGCAATTCCGTGGAACGGCGATTCCTCTACGAACCCGATGTCGCGCTCCGTGAGCCCGAGCGCCTCAGGTTCTGTAGATCGGTCTCACGTCGGGATCGAGGAGACGTAGTCCGACAGCATCAACGCTTTTGGTGGCTGGAGAGAGCTACGTCAGTGGACACTTTGAGAGCTTCAGCCTCTTCAAGGCATGGCCTGCCTAACACCAATGGCAGGCTTACATAGGCTAGGGTAGGGTAAGGTAGGGTAGGGTAGGGTAGGTAGTAGTAGCGTAGTATGTATTAAAAAAAAAAAAAAAAAAAAAAAAAAGATATATATATTAAATATATATTATGTATATAATTTATATATATATATTTTAGTTAAGGTAGAATAAGTTAGGTTTAGTTACATTAAGGTAGGCTTAAGTTTTATATATAATACAAATGATCATATGCTAAGTTTTTAATAAAAAAAACATTTTCTTAGCTTAAGCTAGATATAGTAATGTTAGTGGTAAGTTGATATAGTCGTCGAAAGACATAGATTTAAGTTGTTACGTCTATTTTAGAGTGTCCGCCTAGGGCCAGTAAGATATCTAGATTGTTAAGATAGTTAAGCTAGTTTTTAAGCATTTTTGTCTAGGGTAAGATAGATCTAAGAAGTTATGAATAAAAATGAATTAAAAACTAAAAACTAAAAACTAACGTTCGCTTGAGAGCCGCGTGCGTTGAGTGATATGTGGGCACGGGGGCGGAGCGTGACAGAATGTGGCATCCCGAAAGGGCAGACGTCGTTGTCGGTTATGTCTACTGCACCAATTTTTCAGATTAAATTATTGACTCTGAACACTAATTAAAAGATTGGATATGATTGTTTCGGTACTTACGTTGTTTACATAGGGTAGGTCTTTGTATAATCCATACTTTATCATTCTCAATATTCTTTTTATTTGTATTCAGGTTTTATATTATTTACTTAGCGGATTCCCCGACGCGACGGCATCATCTTAAAAATATGAATAGGTTCTTTTAATGAAGTCAAAAGGCCGAGAGAAAAAAAATTATTTTTTTACTTTTTGGAGTTTTCTTTTTTGTCGGGGGTTACTTAAAATTTTTAATTTTATTTTTATTTCATTCTTTTTAAATTACCCGCTCTAATTCCGATAGGTACGAGTAACTACTTAAAATAAATTTTTCGTAACACTCTACCGCATACATATGTATAATTTACCACATTCAGCATGACTTATTCCCGTTATATTACACATGTGTGTCAAAAATGTAATCTACGACGGAACTGTGTCAATTTTTTTATAATAAAGCGATTTTTGTTATTAATATCGCGATTCCGGAATAACCTCATTGTTTTTAAAGCAAGTACAGCACCTTAGCTATAAACAGAACTAGTAAAGACAAATGTAATGAGCCCATACTTATTAGATTTACTAATAGGCAATCATCTCCTACCTTCGAGTACCATCATCAGAGTACCAGCTCAGTAGTACCAGCATACATGGGTGTTTCAAATGTTAGGTCGCAGATATGTTTGAAAGTAATGTAAATACCCATTGTGTCTAAAGGCCCAACCATAATAGGCAGGAGCAAGCATATGCAAGCAGAGGGGAATGTCTTCTTACATGCAAAGCATATGATATGCCCACAATGGGAATATATGAGGTTTCGTTAAATGTTTGTTAACTGATGCGAGCAGACGGACGATCTTCATGAAAGAAGACATTCCGGCCGGAATTTTTGACAAGTGACATTTGAGGTTAGGAAAGAGAAAAAGATAAAAATAAATATGGAGTACGAGTTTGTTAACAAGTTGATTTCAATTGTGCAGGACAATAAGTGCCTCTATGATAAAGCAGATGGCTTTTATTTCAACTTCTTCTTCTTTTTATTTTTCCGGCGTTGTTATGGTCAGAAGTGTAGGACCATAACCTTCCCACTTAACTGCATTCCTACTGGTCCGCTTGTGGGGTCCGAGGGTTTGACCTCAGAAAGTAGCGGCAGGCTTCCCGGTTTGAGGCCAATCAAATGCTGGTGTTTTTGCACTAATTGGTTTTCGGCCTGCCTTTTTTTTTTTTTTTTTTTGTGACACGGGCATGCTCCAGATTCTTTTTGTTTGATCTTACTCTTACAATACCGGTGATCTCCATTCGTGTCAACCCACTGATTTGCATGTACACTTGTGGGGCAGTTGAATGGTGGTATATGTGTCCCTAGGCTCACCTTGGTGTTTTCTAAATTGCCTAGATGTGATTTTTATTTACTTTTGTTTTAGTCGCCTTTTACGACAAGCGAGAGGTATCGCTGCAGGGATATTCTTAACCCGTCCCTGCACGGAATATGGCTTTTATTTCAACAAAAAGGAAAAAGCCAAGGTGTGGGAAAACAATTTGACAGTTCCTTTCCATCTGTTCATTGTGGGTATCTTTCTTTTTCGTTGAAACAGAGGGGAGAATTTCGTTGGGTTCTGACATAAGCTTCTGCTTGCTTCTGCCTATTATGGTTAGCCCTTAAGATCTATAGAGTTGCGCAAAATAGTTCCAGCCCCGGAACGAACATGAAAGGTTTCTTTCCCCGTCGGAACTAGTTCCTGGAACTATCTCCTCGGACCTACATCGAAACTGTCGGAACTATCGGAGCTGTCGGAACTATCGGAACTATTAGTATGATAAGAGAGATCCATATCCGATCTTTCATACCTAATTCGTTCACGAAACACGGAACGAATTGCCTGTACGAGTATGATTGCGGACATTATTGTTTGATCACTCTTGTTCCGTGCAGGGACGGGTTAAGAATATCCCTGCAGCGATACCTCTCGCTTGTCGTAAAAGGCGACTAAAACAAAGGTAAACAAAAATCACATCTAGGCAATTTTGAAAACACCAAGGTGAGCCTAGGGACACATATACCACCATTAAACTGCCCCACAAGTATACATGCAAATCAGTGGGCTGACACGACTGGAGATCACCGGTGTTGTAAGAGTAAGATCAAACAAAAAAATCTGGAGCATGCCCGTGTCACAAAAAAAAAATAAAAAAAAAAAGGCGGGCCGAAAAACAATTGGTGCAAACAAATGCAAAAACACCAGCATTTGATTGGCCTCAGCGATGAAATAATCCCAAACCGGGAAGCCTGCCGCTACTTTCTGAGGTCAAACCGGCGGACCCCACAAGCGGACCAGTAGGAATGCAGTTAAGTGGGAAGGTTATGGTCCTACACTTCTGACCATAACAACGCCGGAAAAAGGAAAAGAAGATTGTTTGATCACTCTTCTGCCATTCCAGTTCCAGTGTGTGAGTGTGCATAAACTGTTCGAGCTTATCGCTACATCAATGTATACGATATTTATTCACATTTTGTTTTTGGTTGCTACTACGTAGTACGTATAAGACATGTTCGATTACATTTATCTTTCTTTTTGTTTTGTCTGTGATCACGTTGTTCTACGACATAGTCGTACGACCGCGTCGTTCGGACGTTCGGCTGGGTTGTATAATATGAACGCCGCTATTGATGAATTTCTAGGTTGAATGGAACAATGGACATGTTATCGTTCAGTTTGAGGGACGATCGGAAATAGTTCCTGGAACTATACATGTCCTGAACTACCCAACTCTACTAAGATCCCATACCACAGGTAATAACCTTGAAACGCCTGAACAGATCTTCATAAATTGTAGCTAAGAACCAAAATCATCAAAATTGGTCCATTCGTTCAGGAGCTACGATGCCACAGACAGACACGTCAAAACTTATAACACCAGTCTTTTTGCGTCGGGGGTTAAAAATTAAGATGATGAGTAGAACTCTTGTACTAATTATATATGTACGAATGTTGCCCATACTCGTACTTGTATAAAGCTTCTTGGTATGAGAAGTTCATAATTCATACGCATCAGGCATAAGATATCTGAAGACATCTGAGATCTGACGGTAGTGATACACTGGTCAACGAATATACCCAGCAGCACAAGACATGATCGTGTATTTTATTTGACAGAACAAGATCATCCGACATCATCCCAATAAGGGATGTCATAAAGAGAAGAAGATGGCTGGACCCAAGGCCTACCGCCCCTGCCACTGCCTTCGCAATGAAAAGCTGCCGGTGAAAGCGATGGAAGGGATGCCATCACTATCCACATCACAGATCTCAGTACCAGAAGCCATTTGTGTTACTTGTGGAAGTGGACGTTATCTACTTATCTACTGACAACAGCCTCTTTGCCGCCCTTTCAAGTTCGGCGACGGTGGAGGAACGATATGAACTAGAAGACGAGTGTGTGCTACGAGCCAAGTTGAAGGCCGTAGTACAGGACGCGTCGAAATGGACAAGAGGAGGCAAAAGCCACCCAACAGCAGCCACAGCCGCATCAACAACAACAACACCAAAAGCAATCGCAACAGGAGCAGTCGAAACAAAAACTGCTTCAGAATCAGCCTCAACAGCAGCCACAGCAACAGTCGTAGCAACAGAAGCAGCAACAACAACAGCCACAGCAACAACAGCCACTACAACAGAAGCAGCAACAATAACTAACTAAGAAGAAGGGACAATCTACACGCGATAATAGATCTGTGTAAATTGGCTTATATAACTTTGTTTTTAAAGGCAAAGGCCTGCCCTTCGTCCCCAAGGCGGAAAAGTTGTAGACGATGCTCCTCAACTTTTGTAGTGTAATCGATCACTGTGCCCGAGGAAATGCTCTCAGGACTCAAAGAGTTCGAGTTCCTTCTTCCCAGTTCAGCTCACACCCAACACTAAGTTGGAGAGGCTTAAGACCATTATTTACTTAGTAGCCGATTGGCGAATATTAAAAAGGCAATGACACATTTTGCAATGTATCTACTGCCAATGGTTCGGGCACGCTACAAAAATAACTAAGGCGACCTTGGAAAAGACAAGGTCGCGGACAGAGGGCGCTTCGAATACGTTCTGTTTAGAAACCAAGGACAACCTTGCAAACTATCGGGCATGTCCTAAGTTGCAAGATAAAAAACCAAATCTGGCTCGTAAGCAGAAGGCTGAGGAGAAACTGCAATCGTGATAACTACACCACTAGAGAGTACCTTAAAGTCCCTGTCCGTGAGCGTGAATTCACTGATTAAATCTGAAAAATGGACGGAACCCCCTATGTACTTTTGGTATCACAAGTTCGTCACAGTTCTTAAAAATAAATCGAGGAAAAATAATTCCAACGCCGCACGAGGCGGGGGAGTTGCGATCTTCATCAAAAAATTAATTTAATGCAAAAAATTATATGTAGCGGTGAAGTGCGGAGGTTTCACTTGCTAAAGGCCTGCATTGAGAGCATTCTAAGAAATCGAAAGGGAACATAATACAAAATGATATTTTCCTCACAGAGCTCGAGGCACTTGTTCAATCTCTGCAGGGAAAATGGTTGAAATTGGGAAGAAAATATATTAAAAAACAACGGCAACACGTACAGTAAAGTGCTTTTCAGCATTTGAAAGCCAGAAGTTTGTTCTATAATCCTGCATTCAAATTAAATTGTTCATGTTAATGGTTTTTGAGAAATTCACATTTAAAGTCCAAGTTTTGATAAAAAACCTGAAAAATAAAAGTTTAAACCGATTGTTCTCAAAATTTTGAAATGAAATTGTAAATTAGCTTATATATGTTCCATGTAACTATCAGTTCTTAATCGAACACAAAAAAACCGCATGGTTCTATGTCTTCTAGTTTTTGAGAAAATCGAAAATAACTAAAACTACTTTTTTATGAAATTTTTATTTTTTGCTTACTTACATAAATAAATCAGTGGTAGCTTCCAACATTACAATATATAAACAGTAAAGGTATAGGTACATGCGAGGTTAGGTACATGCAAAGTTTCTTTTGCATTCACAGAATCTGTATTTAAAAAAATTCAAATTTATTCTATTTATCCAATGTCCACTAAATACATATATATGTATATAAGTAGCCCAAAGTTCCAAACTTACAATTTTCAAATATTAAAATGTAATGCATTATGAAAAATTCACATAAACTTGGCACTACTGCTCGACTGCAGCAATTATATATAATTTCTTAATATCAATTTGTACCATTGGTTTTTGATCGTTAATGAAAAGGTGGTACTAGTTATTGTTTATTAGGGTCATTCGTTGTTCAACTTTTGTAGGAGCGAAGTGTTTTTTTTTCTCTAAATAAAAAATGGCGTTTAAACATCCACTACTCCATCCCAAATTGAATAATTTTTCAATATTTTCTTCTTTCGGTGATTTAGTGTCGACCAACGAAAAAAGCATTACTTTTTTCGAAGAAATTGGTTTAATACTAAATAAAAATTCAACTCCCCCATTGTGTTGCAACATTCTTATGAAAGTGGAAAAAAATAATAGTTGTAAGTTTAATTGGAGGTGGCGTTGTGCACAAAAAACTTCTAAAAAAAAAGGTGACAAAAACTGTTATAATACAATAAACCCATCCATCGGCACATTTTTCCATGGGCCTCATTGTCGACTTGAAATTCGCGAAGTGCTAGCTATTATTATTTCTTTTGTAGTGAAAATACCTGTGAATACGGTTTTTCAGGTAAATAAATAAAATCTGAAAATTAGGGATTTTTTAATTGTTATTATTGTGTTTTTTTTTTATTTTAAAATGAGCATTTAATCACTTGGCGCCATCAGGACCAAAAATATACTTTAAGTAAATATACCATAATAGACTATTTCAACTATTGTCGCGAGATAGCCGAAGTGATAACTTCTCACGTTGAGGTAGACATTGGCGGCGAAGGCAAGACGGTACAAATTGATGAAACCTTTCTCACAAAAAGGAAATACTATAGGGGTCGAGTTACAGAACAGATGACCTACGTAGTGTTGGGACTATTCTGCAAGGAAGACAAGGTCGGGCGCTATTTTAAAGTAAACTCGAAAAGCAAGCGAGATTTGTGGCCTTTCATCCACAAGTACGTAAACCACAACACCAGTCGCATTTGTACCGACAGGAGTTGAAAGAATGTTTACTGCTTCAACAATCCATGCAGTGACGAACCACAGCATAGGGGAATATGTTGATAAAACCGATGCGACCAACACAATAAACGATCTTGAAAACCAAAACAAGCTTCTTAAAAAAAACATTATATGTATGTTCGCAAAACAACAGACCATATTCACCAATACATGGCACTATTTTTCTATCGAAAATACTGCCTAGAAAGGAAATATAAGGATGACTTGGGTTCGCAAATAATGGAGTTTTTATTAGATATAAAAAAAGTTTACCCTTGTTATACCGATGGTGATATAAGTGAGGGTTTACAATTAAAAGACGTCGATCCGCCCACCCTTCAGAGCGAAAATTTAGAAAGTGTTTTACCGCCAAAACATCCTCCGCTTCTCACCATAAACGAGGAACTCAACGAACTCGACAGTAATAGTACGGACGATGACTTTATTGACGAGACTTACACACCTTTTTAATACATTTTGACCTTTTTTAACTAACTATGACTTACTGACAAAATAACTGACCCAGACGCGGAATGCCTTCCAATTCTACCTCCTCGTGGTGCATTCTGGGTAACGCTAAATGAATTGCTGTACTGAACTAACAAAGATACATTATGTCTATTAACATTAATCCTTAAAATGGAATCACCGTCACCATAATCAAAAAAAGTAGTTTTGGTAATTTTCGATTTTCTCAAAAACTAGAAGACATACATAGAACCATGCGGTTTTTTGTGTTCGATTAAGAATTGATAGTTACATGGAACACATATAAGCTAATTTACAATTTCATTTCACAATTTTGAGAGCAATCAGTCTAAACTTTTATTTTTCAGGTTTTTTATCAAAATTTGGACTTTAAATGCGAATTTCTCAAAAACCATTGACATGAGTAATTTAATTTAAATGCAGGATTATAGAACAAACTTCTGGCTTTCAAATGCAGTATAGCACTTTATTGTAAGTGTTGCCGTCGTTTTTAATTTTTTTTTTTCAATTTAAACCATTTTTTCTAAAAGTCCCTCTACCTCCTAAACGTGGGGAGATGAACCCCCCCCCCCCCCTCCCATAGTAAAAAGTGCTTGTTTTTGACCCCTCTACAAGATCCCGTTATCAAATCTTGGCGGACAAGTTATCGTACTCTCCCCCCAGTTTTTTCTTTAAAAAATAATATTATCACAACGCTTTTTTATGTATTTGTGCTTCCAACAAAAATTGTTCTTCACAAAGCGACATGATAAAACTTTTTTAAACGACTAATTAGCAACACTCCCTGCAGATAAATGTTTTGTTCCCCCTACATACGACTATTTGAATAAATAGATTCGCTAACTTCGCTTGAGCAAACTCGCTTGCACCGGAGTGTTGGCGTGAATGTGCACGAGTTTATTCGCTTACATTCGTTAAATTCGTGCGAGTAGTATTCGCTTGTACCGGAACCGCAGCCCCCCACATTCTGGCCGGCGCGACGATCATAAGTCGTCCTTATATACGAATCTAATTCATGTACCCTCCGCTAACATGTCGACTTTTATTATATATTCCTTACTCTCGAAACCCATTTGAATATTCGCAAACTTTTGGCGGTGAAACTCTTTAAACCGGCCAGGTCGGGCTAATGACAAGTATAATGTATAGTAACTTTAAAAGATTGACAGAAATAACCCTGAGACAAACCTTAGATTGCGTTTGTTATGAAAAATAAATTGGTAAAACGTATTTTATATAACTAAAATTATACTTTAATTTAACAACAGACAATCGTAAAAGAAACACAAAAACATTCGATTCCGCAAAAAAAAAATCAAACAGCGTATGCTTTTACCAGGCAGGCGTTCCAAACCTCTGAACCTTCTTCTCTTGGGTGTCCAATTCCATACGAATCTTCTGCCGCATGTAAAATATGGGACAATCCCGATTGGAGCACAGTACTTCTTCATGCAAAGAACCCTGGCATCGTTGACATTCCGTCCAAAGGCGCGCGAAATTCTCCTCAATGCTTCGCTTTGCAAATATTTCCTTTTGATATAATTCGCTAAAATTTGGCTCACAATGTGGACATAAGGCACTGTTTTCATAGCCATCTGGCAATAAAGCCTTACAGCCAAGACATGTCGATTTCTTAGTCATGAATCCTGCTAATCCGCCAACTTTAGAAGTCACCACCGTACGAGTCCTCGTGTGCTCGCCGTCTGAAAATGAGGAGAATAACAATAGTTGCAACATTAATACCAATAGCACAGCATTTGGCTACCACTTACTCAATAAAATTGACTCAGCCTTATCACCGAGAATAGGTTCAAAGATTCTCAATAAAGGATTGACAAGTTGATTATGCAGATAATAATTAGTATCGATGGGCAAATTATTTTCTAACACATAAATTGGATCCTCGGCTTTCAAGTATGCTGGAGTATTTTTTGCTGCTGCACAAAGTATGTAGGGTACACGGTCACCTAGCTTCGGGGCTGTGCCTGGATCCCGTTTTTTCATTTTCTTGGCCAATTCGACGTGAGCCTGCTTGGCGGCATAATCGGTCTTCGTTAATTCTTTGGTAATGACCAACTGAGATATGTCTATGCGATTGCAAAGCAAATCTGATATTACCGATTTGGCGTACTCAACTGCGCCATCAGGATTACGTTCGATAAGTAGTTTTTGAAGGCATGTATTCATCAGATTCGCTACGAGCGGTGAATTGTCTCGTCGGACCGTTTCAAGACCTGCAATTAAATATTTCTCATTTCGGTCGGCGTCATTGTACAAACCTTACCTTTGCAATCCATTTTATCGTACTTATCTGGCCTCGTGAAGTACAAGCCCGCATATTGCTTCTTGTTGATAAGTAAATATGGAAAGTATACTTTTTCAAACTCCAACTTAATAGGTCGAACAAATTTTGAACTGACAAGCTCGGCGGCTTCTCTCCCAAGCTCCATACTTTTCTCTAAAGTCTTCACTCCAAATTTCACCATCACCGAGTCCGTATCTCCATAAATCACAACAGCATCGTTTTCATATCCATTCTTGCGCGTGTAGTGGGATTCAACTTCGTTCTTCGTCAACTCGATCATTTCACGCCCATATGCCGTAACACTACCCGATATTTCAAGACAAGGCAACTTTCCAACCTGCGCTCCTGTGAATCCATACACCGAATTAGCCGACATCTTCAAGGCCAATTGTCTGCCGTCCAACACACTTCGTCTAAAAGGATCCTTCTCCACCTTTAAGTCGTTTTTCGCAATTTTGCGCGTAGCAAGCAGTGATTCTAAAATTTCTGGAAGCAAGCCACGACGGATGTGAGATTTAACAAAGATATTGTTGGCGGGTGTTCGTTCGATATCATTTTCGGACAGACCCAGGACTCCTAACGTGTTTGGCTGTACCAGAGTAGTGTAGCACAAGTTATGCGCTATCATTATGGAAGGGTATAGCGATGCAAAATTAAGTGTTGAAATTGGATCGGCATAATAGCCTCGTTTTGGTTCGATAACAGTTGCACCTTCGTACTGTTCCTTTGACGATTGGGCAGAATACGATGGCATAATGAAGCCTTTGGTTCTTGCTTTTCTGAGCAGTTGACTGAGGACCTTGATTTGTTGACCTCTAGTTAAAAGACTACTGAGTGATACACCTGTTACACGGGCCATTTCCATATAGTTGACGATAGACATGAGTTTATTCAGCAATCGCAATGGCAGGTAAGCATCCTTAAGACAATACATAGCCAAGCGTCTACGTGTTTGTTCATTCTCGTTTTGCAACTCGGTGATAATGCTATGGTGTATGTCTTCTTTTTGTTCTTGCAGAAAATGATAGCTCACAGCGTTTAGGGTATACGAACGTAACTTGTAGTCACGCAGCAAGACAGATAGCAAGTCAAAAGGTACTCGTCCCTCGAAGTTGACGAACTTATTTTCGCGACGACCCATTTGTTTCGATTGAAGGATTTGATCCTTAATAACAGATTTTATTTTCTTGACGCGGCCGAGATACTCAAAATGTTTCACTTTTAAATGCTGTGCTCTCTGTAACAAGTATGGGAAATCGAAGTTGTTAATATTGTAGCCAGTCAGAATGTCAGGATCTACTTCCCGTATGAAATCGGACCACGCACTCAAGAGTTCCTGCAAAACAGATGAATAATTTTAAATTCTAAGGCGGAGAGTTATATTTACTGTTTCTGTATCGAAGGAAAGAACTTGCGAACCCACAATTGGAGCGCACGTTTTCAGCGTAAACACATTTCGAATGAAAGGTTCTGGGTCACCTTGACGAATACACATGTTTGCAATTTGAATTACTGGATCAATCTTGGCTTCTGGAAAGATACCGTTTCTTCCAGCGCATTTGATGTCAAATGATAAAATTCGGAACGGTGCCACCCTGACCCATTTTCCTTCCGGCTCATGTGCTATAAATTTATCAAAAGCAACGTCGACTTCGATTTGACACCTTGATTCGGGCTGAGTTGAATTGGCACTATTCTTAGTTCGTAGCTTCCAAGTGCCTGCGGGTAATTCTATCCAACTACAGCCAACAACTCCAGTGTCGACCATGAAGCGAATATCGAAGTCAATATTACTCTCAAAACTTCTACAATCTTTAAAATCGAACTCCAAATAAATAATTCTTTTCTCCAGTAACCGCTCGGCCGCCGATATCAACTTGGGCATAGCCATTGTGATTTTTATGAATTTTTGTTTGTCATCAGCTTGGTAGTTCATGATCGACAATCGTTCAACAATGCCTACTTCTAAGACAGCTTCCTGGATGTTATCCTTATTACTTCGCATGTCAGCTATAACTGCTCTGTTCAAGGCCGCCCGGAATTTGTCGAAGTGGCTTTTGTCGAACCCGCGTGGTGCAGCCAGATAGAAATAGGGACAAAAACCATGCACGTTGCAACATACTGAATTGCCCTCCATTGTAATACCAAACATGCGGATTACAGGCACGGGTGGTATCTGAGATCCCGGTATATCAGAAAAAGGTTCATCGACGTAGCTCTTAATTTCTATCTGCTGAAAGATGAGCTCATCAGTTTTGGGATTTATATTGGGTGGTTCAACACGGCTCCATTTGATGGATGTTTTTTCATTTTCCTTTTCAATTTGGTCCACCTCTTGGCTTTCCAATTCCACTTCCATTTGATCCATTTCTCGATTTCCTAAATCGAAGCTATCAGTGCTCTTCAAATACTTGTATCCTGCAATAATAATTGAAACTAAGAACAGATTAAAGAAACATGTAAAGATATACTGTTATTGCCTCGGCTTTTTCATCACGTCTTTCCCTTGCTTGAGTTTCTTTTTCGCATTCATATTGGTCTATTTGGCTTGGTTGGTCTTGGTTTTGTTCGATTAATTCTTGGCCTGGGTATCTTTAGAGGTATATATCAAATTTTACCACCCATTAAAGAAATAAATGCAGTACTAAATACAGAAAGATATGTGCTGCTTTAAGTAAGTTATCAATCGGAAAATTATGTGAATCCCCGGTTATACGGAGTCGTTGTAAATTATCATTTTGATATTGTATATCATTGTATTGGATATGTACGCCACCCTCTCGACCTATTGCAAGTTTGTTGTCGTTCTCAAGAGCAGATAAGTTTTGTACTTGATTGGGCTAACCAACAAAAGGTGTCATTTCAAACTTCATGCTATCGTTTAACGCCCAATATTCAACAAATACTGCATATGGATCGACACACATTAACACAACGGGTTGCTATGAGTTCACTACAAAAACAGTAAGAATATCGCGGAACATTTCGTTAAGTTCGTTCTACTTCTAGTAATCATCAAACGCTTTCCCACGCGACTTAAACCGATACGATTTAACGGATGGGTGAATTATGCGAAAACTCCAACTTCTATGTTAAGTTATTTAAGCTAGACTTAAGCATTTTATGAATTATTCATAGTTCATATGCATCAAGTATAAGACATCTGCATTTCAGATCTGGAGATCTGGCACTAGTGATATACTGGTTAACGAATAAAGGCCCTCACAAAAATTTTAATAATATATGCGAAAGATAGCTTAACGAGGGTGATCGAAAATTGGGAAAAATAATCGAAATTGCCAAAATGTTAGAGTTATTAAAGAATAGTTCAAGGAATGGGAATTAGAAAGTGAGGCGAGTACCAAATTTGTCATTACCCCTGTAAGAAAATGTCTCATCTCAAAAGCAACCTAATTCTATATCATCTTTGGGCCGATCTTCAACCAATAAATGCTATCCTACTTAGAGAAAAAGAGATCGTCGGCTTGTGGACAATGCGGTCAATTCCACAATTATAAATATCCAGTACAAGCAGCAGAATGCTATCTTTGTCAGCAACCCAATCATTTTGCAAAAATGTATAGAAAATGACAACAAACGTTTATACGAAATGTAAGTACGACTCAGACTGAGGATGAGACACTGGAGAACAGTGAGAGAAAGTCAACACTATTTATTGGGAATATCAACGAGCAAGATAGCATTGTGAAAGCAACATAGAATATCAATCTTTACGTCAACAATAAAAAACTTGTCTGTTAAATAGACGCAGGTGCGGGAGCTATTATAATGTCAATTGAAAAGTTAAAAAGAATTGAACTTGGATGACCTTTATTATTCACATTTATCAAACTACTAACAGTCAGCGAAGAACCTATACCTTTACTTGCACAATGCACCATTGCCTTTTATTATTTTTTTGCTGTTGCTATCAATTAGAGATCTATTTTGGGACGTCCAATATCAAGGATATTAGCGTAGAAAATATAACATATTATACTACAATACATATTTTGATTACCATTCGAAATCTTCGATCTGACTGAAACCAACTTGAGCCCTAGCATAAATTACCGAGAATTATTCCCATAAAATTTTAAACTCTACCGCGACGACGATCTCAACCGACCTACCGATAGCTGCCCTTGTCGTGGCGTTCTAATAGTCGTCCTAAACTCAATCGACCATCCCTTATTGCAATATCCTCTTCCCCGTATCTCCACTTGGTTCCAATCAAGATTGTACTGCCCCGTAAAGCACTCTATGTCATCTGCTTTTATATCTTGCCATCTCAACCTATAGATAGTATAAATGATTTACCGAATCCCCATGATGAAATCCTTTGATGATTTCAATCTTCCTTTTCTTAAATGGATCATCAGACGATCAATCATTTAACGGTGCCACTAATCCCTCTGCTGCCAAAGAATGTATTTTCTTAGATCGCCTAGCTGATTCAAACCTTAGCCTAGTAAGTGGCATCTCAAATAACTGCCATCCTCCTCTTTTTTTCTTTTTTTCAATTTAGACAGCCTTACAATAAATGACGCCATATCCATTTTCTACACAGAAATATTTAAGTGTATTTCTCTTTACGTTCCCCTTTCCCGATCCAAAGATTTATCTATCTCTCCTCCTTGGTACAATCGCAGGCTCCCTTATCTAAGAAACAAAAGAAACAATCTGTGGGCAATCTTTCTTCGTGCTCAATCCCCCAATTACTTTTCTGACTATATTGGTACTTATCTGCAATTTACCGAGCTTCATAGCTCTTTCTACGAATGTCATTTGATCGAAACGCAAGCCAATCTTATTAACTATCCTAAGTCCTTCTTTCAGTTTGTCAACTACAAAAGGAAATCTGATGGCTAACCAACTTCACTCTCTTGCGACACCTCGAATGATCCCAAAACTATCGCCAACTATTTTGCTAAACAATCTTTCGCCGATGACTCCTTTGTACCGAAAACTACTTACGAGTACTTCGTCTACTTACCAAATTTCTCCCTTGCACCACGTACTATTGACCCCCATATCATCGAAAATAAATTGAATCAACTAAATGATGAACTCACTGCGATGGTCTCTCTGCCATTTTACAAAAAAAATATTTTTCTCCATTCTTTCTGTCCCAAAAATATTCAACTCATCCCTGTCCTTTTACAAAAAAGGTCCGAGGAGTGAAGTTAACAACTACTGCCGCATCGCCAAACTGTCACATATACCCTTTCGAAAGTATCTTGTATGACATTCTAAGCTTCCACTGCAAATCTCTAATCTCCTGTAAATAATTTCTTCTACAACCACAAACCTTGTCGAATTTGTGTCCTTCACCCTCTCAGCATTAGAGAATAGGAATGAGGTCGACGTCATTTCAATTGATTTCAGTAAAGCCTTCGACGAAATCTCCCACAAATTAATACTCTTCAAACTGCCTTCCCTTGGCTTTAAACCCACTCCGTTGAAGTGAATATCTTCTTGTTTAAAAACCGTTACTACAGTGTTCGTTTTAGATTTGCCATTTCTAACAATTTCTGACCTTCTTCCGGCTTTCTCCAAGACAGCCACCTAGGTCCACTTCTTTTCATTCTTATCACTTACGACATTGAGTTTGTCATCAAACATTCCCACCTCTCACTGTACGCCGAGGGCACCAAGTTTCTCAAGACTATTTCCACGCAACAAGATTCTTCGCTTATTAAATCGGATCTCAACAGCTTTCCTGTCTGCCCAAAAATTGCTTGGAGCTTAACATTTCCAAATGCCAATCAATTACCTTCTCACGTAAACGAATCAAACCTCCTCCTCGTCTCTACTTCCTCAATAATCAGTCCATCTCAACCGTTCAGGTTATCCGCGATCATGACATACTAGGTGAAAAGGAACTCAATTTCCGCGCATATATCGACGATATAAGTCTTAAAGCCAACTTCTTAAAGCACTCAGTTTCGTAAAGCTTTTTCCAATCCCTACGTGACTCAATCCCTCTATATTACCATTTTTCGGTTTCTTCTTGAATACGCATCTCAAGTGTGGTACCCTTATCAACAAACCCACATTTCTAGAATAGGAAGCATCCAACATCAAGACCGTCAGAGACAATTCAATTTGAGTACGTTGGAAGAAAGAAGAATATCCGACATCCTCTTCATTCATTGGCTTCTAACAGGTACCATTGACTGCAACATCCTTTATAACTCCATATCTCTTAACACTAAACCTATCCACCCCCCAACACCCCACACGGCTGTAATGAATCCATTTCCCGTATGCTGGCACATGTTAATTCGAATATTAACTTCGATTTCCACCTCAGCACTCCAAGCCTAAAACTCCATCTTCTGAATAGATTTCCCTTCTCCCAATCTTAGTATCTAAGGATTATTAAGTTAGATTAAGTTAGCTTAAATTAAGCTTAATAATCTTTTTTTTTTTTTTTTTTTTTTTTTTGATAATTCGTGCAGGTTCAAGAGTTATGCTTTTATGATGTTTGTCACACAACCTGGACGGGGTGCAGATGGTTTGTGTCGAAGATGTTCGTTCACTACTGGGGGTGTTTGCCCAGCAGATATTGCTTTCTAACATTATTTTTATTTTATCTATTATTCGTTAAACAACATAACATTTCACAGTAAGACAAACTTATGAGTTTGTGAAAGTTTAAGAAAATATTATTTAAAATATTAAGTAAATAAATAAGTACAGTACAGACAAAAAACAAAAGAATGAAATAAGAATTGAAAGAAATTGTCGTTTTGATTTTGCTTGAAGATAGAAAGGATGGTGAAGATTTGAAATTAAGTTAATTGCTTTGAGTTTTGAAGACTAGCATTAATTCTTTCTTAACTTTGTTGAAGTCATTTAGTTCTCTTAGATTGCACGGCAGTGCATTCCAAAGGCGGATAGCAGAAATGAAAAACTGTCCTTCAGATGTTTGGCAGGTGAATTGCGGTAGAATCAAACTAGCTGATCTATTTGAAGCCGAAAACCTGATCTTGTTATAGAGATAAGTTGGTTGCCTTGTCTTTATTATCTTGTATAAAAGAAACAGAGTACGAAACTTAATGTAGTTTGAAAAAGATATGTCTAACAGTTTAGTTTCCAAATGAGATATGTGGTCAAATCTTCTAAGATTATAAACATAACGAAGGGTGCTGTTAAATGCTATTTGAAGCTTTCTTTTACTTTCACTATCACAATTATTATATATTTCACAGCCATATGAGAGCACTGGAATGACTAGTGTTTTAACTAAAAAGATTCTCGTGGATAGGGGTGTAAATTTCTGAGCAGTCCATAAAGTTCGTAAAACTCCATAGGTTTTGCCAACAATTTCATTTATGTGATCATTCCACGCTAATGTTATGTTAAATAACAGACCCAAATTTCTCGGAGTTTCTACAAATTCAATTGGAAAATCTCCAAGTTTAATCGTTGGAAATTATGAGAGCTCTAGCTTCTTTTTCGAAATGACCAAACATTTACATTTGCTAGGATTAAGCGATAAACCATTTCTCGACGACCATTCTGATATTCGTTTAAGATCTTCATTTATATCATGGGCACAGTTTTCGATCAGACCATAAAAGTGTTTCGATGAATTCAAAATAATATCTGCTAAGTCATTTATATAAAGGGAAAACAGAAGCGGCCCTAAAATCGATCCCTGAGGAACACCATTTACTAGAGGAAGAAATTCGGAAAGTGAATTGTTCAAACACACAGCCTGTGTTCTCCCAGTAAGGTAAGACAAAATTAAATTTGTAGCCGCCGACGACATGTTGAAATGTTGACGAAGTTTATTAACAAGGATAAGGTGATTGACCTTATCGAAGGCCTTTGAAAAGTCCAGAAGGACAAGAAAAGTGACATGATTTTCATCTAATTCTGATCTTATATCTCCAACAACATTCAACAGTGCTGTAATACAACTATGCTTGGCCCGAAACCCAGATTGAGCAGGAAATAAGAAATTACTCCTTTTGATATATTCGCTTAGTTGCTTATGCATAATTCGTTCATAAATTTTAGACAAATAAGGAAGAATTGATACTGGCCTAAACTCGGTTCCTATTGAGTTTTTTGGAATTGGTATTATTTTGGCTTGTTTCCATTTACTAGGGAAAACACCGGTCATGAAAATAGTATTAATAATGTGTGTGATATACGGAAATAATAACGGTAATATAATTTTAACAAACTTTGGATGAATTCCATCTATCCTACAGCATTACTCTTTATGTTTAGGAGAGTCTCCAGTAGATTAGTGCATTCTATTCTAGTAAAAGAAAACATTGTGTTTGTATCCACATTAGAACTTACTGAAGCATTATTTGACGTAGTTTCATTGTACAGGAAGTTTGCATCTGAATTTGACAAAAATTTACGATTTAGTTCGTTACTATCAATGTCGTTTGTACAAGTCAACTTCTGTTTACCCATCCCTAACTGTCTTAAATTATTCCACAGTTTACGTCCGTCAACATTTGTTTTAATTTTGTGTGAGTAAAACCGTTTCTTAGCGTTTATCTTTTTCTTCTTCGTTTATAAATTGATAAGAACTCTTGAATACGGAATATCTTCCATATATGATAAGCCTGATCTCTTTGACGAATTAATAAGCGAATTTCATTCGTAAACCAAGCCTTTGTTTTAACCCTTATTCTTCTTGTCGTTATAGGAACACATGTATCAAAGACATAATTTAAGTTATCCTGAACAAAATTTGTTTGGTCGTCTGCCGAAGTTATACTATATACGGAATTCCAGAGAATAGAACGGAAATTGTTTTCAAGAGCAATAAAATTTATATTCTTAAAATTGCGGAAGGTGCACGTTTCTGTGTTCGTTGAATGGTTTGTGTCAAAATCGAATGTAAAGAAAATGAGGTCGTGTTTTGAAAACCCGGGTGCAGATAATTGGTCATAAAAAAGAATTCTTTCGGTATCACTGACAAAAATCAAGTCAAGAAGAGTACTGGTGGTATTTGTAAATTGAGTAGGTATACTTGTGTTAACCAAATGTATATCGAATGTCTTCATGTTTTCGACTAGATGATTTTCAACAAGAATGTTGCTATTAAAATCGCCGCAAATAATAATATATTTAGCTGTAGTTGTAAATTCTTCCATTAGTGAATACAAATGCGTTAGATCAATACTCCTATTGGGTCTATAGACACAGCCTAAGCGAACATAGTTTTCTCCGCAAATTATGTCTATGAATACATATTCAATATCGACTTCACTGGGTGAATAACTTTTCAGTATACACTTTAAACCATCTCTTATGTAAATAGCTACACCTCCTCCAGTACGTACACATCTATCTGATCGAAAAAGTTTGTAACCGTCTAACATATAAACAATATCATTTATCTCTTGACAAAACCAAGTTTCCGATATACATATTGCATCTACTTTCGATTCAGTGAACATTTCTCTGAATTCATCTATTTTTGGTAATAAGCTTTGTGCATTAAGATGACACACTTTGAGCCCCTGTCTACGACAGCAAAACACCTTTATCATTGAATGCAATATGTTATCACTGCGACCGCCCGAAGAATACACACCACTTTCATTTTTTTCAATTGTTTTACCTACATATGTACATATATAACTCACAGTTGAACTAAATGACACATAAAATGAGACAATAAACACTACATCTAACCTGCAAAGCAATGAGAAAGAAAGAAAAGGAAAGGTGATAAGAAACACATCAAGCAAAATCATTACAATAACATAAACGTTAAAAATAAACAATAAAAATTAATCAAAACAAAATTTAAAAAATATACTTGTTGTTTCTGTGTAAATCGTATAAAGGGTCCGCCATCTAACGTTTTTTTTTTTCAAGTAGTACTTATTTCGTGAATGGTAACACTTAGCTCATTTGACAGATAATTAGTTTTATCCTTCCGCTGAACGAATATGGTTGTGTATATGCTTGAACAACGCTTCGCTAAGTGGGCCTGCGATCGACTTACAGAAGATGCCGATTTTGCCAAAAAAATCATCTTTTCAGATGAAGCTCATTTTGATCTTGGCGGGTATGTAAACAAGCAAAATTGTCGCATTTGGGGCACAGAAAACCCGCACGCATACATTGAAAAGCCGGTGCACCCAAAACGAGCCACTGTTTGGTGCGGATTTTGGTCCAGAGGCATAATTGGGCCATTTTTCTTCGAAAATGAGCAAGGAGTGGCCGTTACAGTCAATGGCGATCGTTATCGGGCCATGTTGAACGAATTTTTGTTCACGAAAATTGAAGAGGAGGATATTGGCAACATTTGGTTTCAACAGGAAGGCGCTACGTGCCACACAGCCGAAGCTACACTCGATGTTTTGCGCCCTGTTTTTGAAGATCGCATTATCAGCCGCAGAGCTGATGTCGTTTGTCCACCTCGGAGCTGCGATTTGACACCGTTGGACTATTATTTGTGGGGTGCCGTCAAAGATAAGTGTTACGCCGACAAGCCAGAGACAATTGACGCTTTAAAGGACAATATTCGTGAAGCCATTGGTGAAATACAGCTGCACACAATCGATAATGTGCTTAAAAATTGGACCGCTCGTGTAGGCTACTGCATGGCCAGCCGAGGCAGCCATTTGAATGAAATTATTTTCCATTATTAACCGGAAGGATTGTACTTTCAAATAAAAAAAGAAATTTGAGAAAATATTCAGTAGTTTTTTTTATAGCATTTTCAAAAAAAAAAAAAAAGTTATTTGGCGGACCCTATATGTTACAGCTGCTGTTGTTGTTCTTGTTCTTCTTCACTCGTGGCTAGAATATTCAGCATTCCCTTTGAAATAAATGTAGCTCCAGAAATCTTTCATTCAGAAATCGTAAAGCTCTTTAAAGATATCCCAAACTTGATAATATACAGGGTGTCCCACGAGCAGTGTGCCAAAAAGCTGCAGCGTGTAGGTGTAGTCAAGACAAGAAAAAAATCGTATGGGAGGGGGGGGTCTATTTCCCCCCGTTTAGCCGGGTGGGGCAATTTTCTAAAAAATTGACTTAATTTGGAAAAAAAAATATTAAAAATCAACAGTTACATTCACAATGCCACGATATACCTTTTTGTAAAGCCAGAAACCTCTTCTTTCATATTGATTTTAAATAAAGCTGTTTTAAGGAGTAGTTTTTGAGAAATTAATTTTCAAACTTAAAATTTTGAAAAAAAAATTGAAAAAAAAAAATTCGAACTTTTTTTTTCCAAATTGTATGTAATTAAGTAGTATTTTTTTTTCAAAAATTCAATGCTCTCATTAGTTTTTAGTTAAAAGCAGAAAACCGGATGCAAAAATGTCTTGTAGTTTTTGAGAAATTAAAAAAAAACCCGAACCATTTTTTTCTATGAAAAACCTTTTTCTTTTGGTTTTAACGCGGCTGGACTTGTAAGCAAATTAATGTATGAAACATTGACCTCTTTTTTATTATTTTTAAAAAATTCGGAATTTTATGAGGATACAATAAAGTGACACAGTATTGGAATAACCCTGGATTAATCCTTTTTTTTCATTGATAAATGCCCGCCGCCGATGGGTTCTACCCGAATTTTGGATTTGGTCCGACGCAATTCCTCCGTTAGTACAAGGAGGATGGCTATTATGCTTGAAGTGCCCAAATCTAGAGTATAGAGAGTGCTTCATACCGAAAACTTACACCCGTACCATTTTAGGCCAGTTCAGGGACTCACCTCAAACGACAAGTTTTTGAGAGCAGAATTTTGTCGATCATTACTGCTTCGAGATGAAACTGAACGAAACTATTTTGCAAGGATATTCTGGACGGATGAAGCACAGTTTACCAGAGATGGGGTTACTAACTTCCACAATTTGGATCATTGGAATAGCACCAATCCACACAACAAGAAACAAAATAAATCACAACACCGCTTTAGCTGTAATGTTTGGCTTGGTATTGTTGGACAAACTGTAATCGGGCCCCGGTTTTTGAATGCCGTTATTAATGGAGAATCATACCTGCAATTCCTACGAGACCTTTTGCCCGATTTGATGGACAATGTTTCTTTGGCCATAGCAGATAATTTAATCTACCAGCAAAATGGAGCACCAGCACACTACAGCTTACGGGTTAGAAACTGGCTGGATGATCATTTTAGTGACCGTTGGTTCGGAAGAAGGGGCCCCACGGAATGGAAACCTAGATCACCAAATTTAACTCCTCTAGATTTTTATGTGTGGGGATTCATGAAGAATTATGTTTACGAAGTGGAAATAGTATCTGTGGAACAACTGAAAGAACGGATTGAAGTCGCTGGAGTCAAATTGCAGGAAATTTTGTCAAGCATAGATATGTGCAGCCATTAGGAGAAGAAGGAGATATAATCTTTGCCTTCTAAAAAATGGGGATCATATTGAAAATGTATTATAATAAAACTCCGAAGTTTTTAAAAATAATAAAAAAGAGGTCAATGTTTCATACATTAATTTGTCTACAAGTCCAGCCGCGTCAAAACCAAAAAAAAGGTTCTTCTTAGAAAAAAATGGTTCGGGTTTTTTTTTTAATTTCTCAAAAACTACAAGACATTTTTGCATCCGGTTTTCTGTTTTTAACTAAAAACCAATAAGAGAATTGAATTTTTGAAAAAAAATTAGTACTTAATTACATACAATTTCGAAAAAAAAAAAAAACGAAATTTTTTTTTTAATTTTTTTTGCAAAATTTTGACTTTGAAAATTAATTTCTCAAAAACTATCCCTTAAAACAGCTTTGCTTAAAAACAGGATGAAAGAAGAGGTTTCTGGCTTTACAAAAAGGTATATCGTGGCATTGTGGATGTAACTGTTGATTTTTAATATTTTTTTTTCCAAATTAAGTCAGTTTTTTTTAGAAAATTGCCCCCCCCCTGCCATACCATTTTTTTCTTGTCTTGACCAGACCTACACGCTCTAACTTTTTGGCACACTGCTCGTGGGACACCCTGTATATATATATAGACGATTTTTAATACATATGTATATGCAAAAGTAAAGATGAGCACGAAATTATTTTAGAAATGGTGTTGTGCTCGATTGATTGGCCTAAAATTCAATAAATCAAAATCCAATATAGGCTTGCGCAAAATTAAGTTCATTGGTCATAATCATCAAGCAATATGCGAAATGCCACGTCCTACATATCCTGTCGGAGGTGTGAGTCGCTGGGTTATCATGGTGGAAGAGCCATTTTTTCTTCAATTCGGCGTCGAATCGGCCCAATAATTTGGCATAGTACAGCCCTGTGATCGTTTTGCCCTTCTCCAGGTAATCGATGTGGATCACATGAAACGGCGTAGAAACTCCTTCGCATTGCGCTTAAACAAACACATAAAAAAGTACAAATAAAAAAGTACTTAAAGTAACTATTACAATTTGTTAAACTTAAGTTTATTATTGGCCCAACGCCGTCTACCTCTCTATCTGGAAATAAAATGGAATATATCTCTTTCTTGTAGGTTACACAGTTCACATAGAATTGGCAAGTCAGGACGATGTGGAATGTAATTTAAACTGATTATTTCACCTTTTACTTTGAATATTAAATTAATCATCTTCAGCGGAAAGCGGTTGAGTAAGTACGTGTGCTATTGGAGATTATATTTCAGTTGACTGTAAAGCATTCTATGTTGTGAAGTTACTGCTTCCGTTTTACATTTATCGTACAAAGTTGTACTTGCTCTCTTTAGTAGTTTTGTAAAAATCTTCCTTTAATCAGCAGTACTAATGTCTGTGGTAATACGCACATTTTCACCAATGATATTCCCCAACTCCTCCCACTTTTAGATGGGATATCCCCTTGTCGAAATAGCTCTCCTGAGCACCAGTCTGGGAAGCCGTTCTTCTTTCATCTCCAGTACTTTTATGACATAGTCAAAGTACAGTTTAAGCGTATCTAAAAATAGGAGCGACACTGTGGTTTCCAAATGAAGCATATAAAATCTTTCAACCTCTTCAAACTGGCAGTAACCCCACACTTGCGCACCATATAGTAATATAGAGGCAGCAGTTACACGAAATAATTTAAACTTAGTGCTGTGCTCAATATATTTATTATTGATGCATTGGCCCCATACTGAAGAAACAGCTCTTTTCGCCTCCGCCAATTTAAGTTGGAAATGCTTTTTCAGACTAAGATTCGCCGTAATTAATACGCCTAGATATTTATACTCCCGAACTATTGAAACAATCTCTCCTTTGAAGATCCATTGTTCATTACGAGCATATCTAGTGCCACCAGCTCTGAATATCAGAATTTTACATTTCTCTAAGTTAATAGACAGATTCGAAAGTTCACAATAACTCTCGAGTCGCTTGATCATTCGCTGCAATCCTTCAACTGAATCCGAAAGAAAAATTATATCATCGGCGAAAAGTAGTCCTGGTATCTGCATACTATCAAACTGAATTCCTCCTCCAATTGCCTCTACAATATCATTTATGAATAATACAGTATAAAAAGTAGCGTGCTCAAAACACAGCCTTGCTTGACTCCCATTTACGTTTCAAAGGGCTATGATACAAGTGTTGCTTTTGTACATCGCTTTCAATTAAATAACAATTTTGCTAGAGATTCAAACCTTATACAGCTTATAAAAAAGTGCTTCACGTGCAATAGAATCAAAGGCAGCGCAAAAGTCGACGAAGAAAGCGTATAACTTCTTATTCCTTCTTTTGAAGCTCTCCACAATATTTGTCAGGGTGAATATTTAGTGTAAGGTTGAATAGTTTCTCCTAAATACAGCTTGAAATTCATTCAGTATTTTTTTACTTTCGATCCACTGCGAAAGTCTATTAAAGATTAAGGTACTAAACAATTTGACTGATGTATTCAAGAAGGAAATGCCTCGATAATTTTCAGGGTTGTCGTACGATCCTTTCTTGTAAAGGAAAAATGATTGTCCTTTTAAAGCTTTCTGGGACACTCGCTCTTTCAAATATTCTATTGTATTCGTTGGTTAATGCGGGCAGAAATTGAACTGAACAATTTTTATAAAATTCTGCTGGTACTCGGTCGTCTCCTGGTGCTTTATCAACTTTAGATTTTTTGATAACATTTTCAACTTCAAATACTGTAAACGGAGCATCTAAAAGCTCGTCTTCAACAAATGGTGCCACATACTGTGGTAGAGGTGAAAATTGAGGGGTGTTGAGCAGTTTCTTAAAATAGTCGCGGAGTTCAGGTGCTTGTAAACATGATGCAATTATATAGATAGATAGATAGATATTTCTTTATTTCGTGCTATGATACTTTATAATATGGTTGCCACACAATTTACATACAGTGATTCGATAGCTATACACATATCTTTCAACTGAAATATTATCTTTTGGGGTTATCAAATAATATTAATTTAAGTAAATTTGAAGGAAACCACGACGAAACCTTCAATGCAAACAACAAAAAAAAAAAAATAAATAAATAAATAAATAAATAAATAAAAAGAAAAAAAAAGATAAATAAATAAAAATAAAATCAAAATATATAAACGTAAAATAAATAAATAGATATATAATAATTAATTAAAACAAATAAATAACTAAATTGACAAATGAATAAATACACAGATAGATAAATAGTGAAAATATATAAATAAATAATAAATAGATAATAAATAAATGATAAATAAATAATAAATATATAAAAAATAAATAATAAATAAATAATAAATAAATAATAAATAAATAATATATAAACAATAAATAGATAATAAATAAATAATAATTAAATAATGCAATTATATTATTCCTCTCGTTGATAGTTTTGGGCGCTTTCCAAAATTCTGCAGAGGATCTCGATGAATTTAAAACGGCTACGGTTTGTTGCTCCAGATGTTTCTTTTTGGCAGAACAGATAGGTTTAAAATCCCTATTGGCTACTGCATACATATTTTTGAAAAATGAAGAATTGTAGATCCTAAGAGCCTTAGAAGCGAAAAAGATTTTTTTCTGGCTTTATGACAATCTGCATCAAACCAGATCTGTTTTGGAGTAACCCTACGCCTGCCTGTGGTACTTTTTGGAACAGCTTCAATCATTCTCGAGTTAGAACCTCCATATGCAGCGGGTTATTCAACAACTTTCGTTTAGCAAGTTCCTGATTTAAATTATTTTGGTATATAGATTGGAATCTGTCTCTCCATATCAACTTTGGCGGTAACCTCATTTGCTTTGTGTTCAGCGTTTCTTCAGTTCCCGAAACTGTACAAGAAATTTCCAAAGGCATGTGGTCAGAGAAAGGTTGTGCACCTATCTTAAATTTACTCAGAATAGAGTTCCATTTCCCGGCCATAAGGCAGTAGTCACTGACAGAACATGCCGTTCCTCGTATAAACGTAAATTCACCATACGGATCCCCTTTACAGCCTTCATTTAAAATCCTTGCATCTAAAGCGTCAGCAACCTCCAGCATTTTAGCACCTTTCCTGTCACACACTTCGTCTTTTGATCCACGTGTTGTATTAATCATTTTTGGAACGGATCCTCTTGCAAAATTGTTTTGCGACAATCCAATCCTAGCGTTAAAATCGCCAACGAGTAGTATATCCATTGACTCTAAGTCCTGAAGAGTGTCGCAAAGTTTGTCATGATCTCTATTCGAGTGATTATAGTTCAGGCAGATTGGTACAATAAAGAGGGCAATACCCTTGACCTGCTTAGATTCATAACAACTCCTTCAAGACACTTTCTATAGCCTAATAGTTCCCCCCGCTGCCTCTTCCAAATGTACTTGTTTTCACTGCTGGAATCCATTTCAAATTATAGTCCCTAAATATTTATTTGAATTTCTGTATCTCACCTTCTAAGACATGAGTTTCAAAAAGTACAAATAATTCAAAATTCTTAACATCAAAAAACCCAATTTCAAATGCCTACTTTCTCAGCTATCTCGCGCACCATCAACCGGCGGTCTGCCAATACGAGATCGTGGATTTTTGTCACGTTATCCTCCATGGTAGCCGTTTTCGGAGCACATGGACATCTATTAGAATGTACTACACGATAGTAAGTTGCTCTTGCGATACGGGCACCATCTGGCGGTGAGGCCGGACCACCCTCGTATCTTCCTTCATTTATTAAAGGGTTGTCTATACTATACATAACTCCAATTTATGCAATTTATTAAAAAAGGAAATAGAATTAGGAAGTTATTAGCAATGTAAAAACATAAAAAAACTATCAACTTCTGTTCCAGTTTTGGCCTACTATGATATTGTAGCAACAAAGCAACATTTTCGAAAAACGCAGCAGGCGCGGTAATTAGTCACGAAAATAGGCCAATAACATTGGCTTCTACAAGTCAGCAAAATTATGCTCAAACTGGGAAGTTGTTCCCTATCCTTTGTGGCTGTACTCGTTTTCACCAATTTATTTATGGAAAAACTCTAAATGTTGAAGCCATAACCCTCTCATTCCTCTATTTGAGAAACATTTATATAAGGTACTGGCTAGATTGGAGAGATTCATGCTTAAAAATATACCTATAGCGGATTCCCCGACGCGACGGCATCATGTTAAAAATATTAATAGGTTCTTTTAATGAAGTCAAAAGGCCAAGAGAAAAAAAATTATTTTTTTACTTTTTGGAGTTTTATTTTTTGTCGGGGGTTACTTAAAATTTTTAATTTTATTTTTATTTTATTCTTTTTAAATTACTCGCCCTAATTCCGATAGGTACGCGTAACTACTTAAATTAAATTTTTCGTAACACTCTACCGCTTACAAACCCATTTATGTACCTACATATCGCTCATTTACTTGAAGACTGTCATAACTCAAAAAACGCGTTCTCAAAAAATAGTTTCACGTTAATACCATGTATAGTTTCCCCGTAAGAAGAGAATATGCCGTTATTTCATTTCACACGTCCCAACTTTATTTATTCGTAAGAACGACCTATCTCAGTTGTGCTGCAATCGTTGTCGTGTGTTGGTTGGTTGAGTTTCTCAAAAAAAGGCATATTTTGTGTTGTGATATTATTCGTGACAAGGTAATTATATTCTCAATGTAAATACATTTCATGTAGAGTGCATTATTTCGTGTTGTGACTGAGTTGTTGAAACAATTTACTTTAATCAAATCTGTACTAGTTCAACATGTGACGTTCTTTAAGAAAAAAATACTATTGTCATTTGAAGTATTGCTTCTTATGACGTTATTTTGTATAAAAGATTGACGGTTTAGAAGTCAGCAGTTTATATTATAAGACAATGTGTCGTTGTTAAAGATAATTTTGTGGACGGAAAGTCTAAACACATCTCAACAACTCAAAATAAGACGAAATCATTGATAAAAATTATAAATATCTAGAAATAATACACAGTATGATCACAATATTAAACTTTAAAATAAATAAATTTAGGTTATTTCAAATGGCAGACTTATCACCAACATCATCGTCATGTAGCCTATCATCGTCGTTTTCGGAAGATCATGACAACTCAGCCGATGATATTACATACTGCCCAGGTTCGGCCAAAGATGGTGCGGATACTGACAGCAATGATAACAGTGCAAAAAGTAATGTATTTTCTCAGCCTGGAACGTCAACTTCTTACTCGACAAATTCTTCTATAATAATAAGTCCATCGAAGAAAGGGAGAAAAAGAGTAAAACAGCCAGAAAAATGGAAGCAAAACCTAATTAAAAAAAAAAGAAATAGTGGAAAGGAGTATGAATCCACACTGACCAAAAAAGTAAGGCCTGAAAGACAAATAAAAAGTCCATGTACTGAAACCTGTAGGCTGAAGTGTTACGAAAATTTTAGCGAGGATGAAAGAAAGCAGTTATTCGCTTCATATTGGGAACTTGGGGACATTGAAAAGCAAAGGCAATATATTGCTAATTGTCTGCGAATTGTCGAACCGACATACCGCTATGTGCGTATTGGAGGAACAAGAAGTCCTCGGCAAAATAATAATGCTTATTCGTTCAAAAAAGGAGATATGAGTGTGCGGGTCTGTAAACATTTTTTTAAAAACACTCTTGATATAAACGACCGTCCCATTAGAACCGTGTTGGCAAAACGGGAAAAACTTGCTAACCAAATATTAGAAGCTGACCAAAGAGGAAAACATGGTAAACAAATAAAACTTGACCCGAATTTAAAAGAAGGAGTGAAGCGATTCATAGATACTATACCAAAAATTGAAAGTCACTATACAAGAGCAAATACATCGAGAACATTTATTGAAGGAAGCAAAACCGTAACAAGCATTTATAGGGACTACGTAAATAACTGCAAAGAAAAACAGGAGCCGTTTTGCATCTACATATCTTTTTACAGAACTTTTACTAACGATTTCAACATCTCATTTTTTGTCCCAAAAAAAGATTTGTGTGAAGAATGTACAGTACACAGTAATATGGATGAAGCAGAGAAAGTTAATAAGAAAGATATATATGAAAAGCATTTGCATGAAAAAAATGTGTCAAGAGATGAGAAGAAAAACGATAAAGAAAATATAAATGCGTTTGTAGCAGTCTATGATTTACAGGCAGTCATGCAATTGCCTAAGGGTGACGTATCTGCATTTTACTACAAGTCAAAAATAAATGTCCTTAACTTCACTATATATGACCTAAAAACTAATAAATGCCAATGTTTTGTTTGGGACGAAGCCAATGGTCACCGTGGAGTAAATGAATTAGGAACGTGCTGAGGCTGAACTAATATTCTATTCGGATAATTGTGCTGGACAGCAAAAAAGTAAATTTATGGTTGCCTTGTACTTATATGCCGTGTGCTACTTGGGTGTAAAATCAATTACCCACAAATATCTTATAAAAGGACACACACAAAACGAAGGAGATTCAGCACATTCCTTAATTGAGAAGGAAACAAAACGAATGCTTAAAAGTGGACCTATTTATACAACTGAATCATTTATATCAATAATTCGATCAGCAAAAAAAAGGGAGATCCATTTATTGTTAAAGAGCTTTGTTTTGAAAATTTCTTTGATATAAAAAAGCTGGCAAATGACATCGGCCCGTTAAATATGACACAGCTGAAGCTGTCACAAGTAAAAATACTTAAAATTCAACGAGAATCACCAAATTCAATTTTTTACAAATATGCATACACTGAAGAGCAATTTAGTGAGGTTACTGTGATAAAAAAAAAGAAGCAAGCAACAGCAATTTCTTTAAGCAAAGCTTTTCATATCAAACCAGGTATACCACAAACTAAAAGAGATGACATCAATGATTTGATTAAAAAAAATCTTATTCCACGTTTATACAAATCGTTTTATGATAATTTGTAAGAATTTTTTTTATCAAAGTTAAACTAATGAAATATTTTGTTTATTGAATCATTATTTTTTGATCGAGCGGAGCGTAGCGGAGAGAGAGCAATCACCCACTTTTTGGCGTAGTGCGTGCATGTACGGGGAATATAGTGGTCCCAAAACGATTTCGGACTAATCTTGTACGCACTAAATGTGGTTATAGCCGATAACCACACATGTGTGCAGCATGTCATTCGATAGATCTAGGTCTGTAGATGAGCCATAAATTATCAAATGAAATTGTTTGATTGAAAAATAGTGAGAAATAACGAAGTAAAGTTTAGAAAAGTGCCATGCGGAGCGAGAGCAAGGTTGATAAAACAACAAATTTGCTCGCTCGATCAAAAATTTTCAGTAGCGGAGTTAAGCCCGCGCATACTGATCTGCCTAGTATTATAATATTTACATGAATTATTTTAAGTTCAAATCATAATTTAAGTTGAAAGACTGTGAAAATAAAATGCCTAAGTCCAAAACTATTGTTTTTTCTTTCAATAATAATGACACATTTAAACTAAAGGCGGTGAAGTGAACATGTTTTCACAACAATAACGTCATAATTCAACGTAGGAAAAGTTTTCGTTAAGGGAAAAAACATAAAAGACACCGTTTTGTCAATTTATCTACATGAATATATTCAGCATACAATAGCCCACTAAACCATTTCTAAAATTTGAGATTTCCTCTATTGACTGCAAGGTGGTAGTTAACTGAAAACTTTAAACACGTTTTCTGCAAAATCACTTTTTTTGAGTTATGACGGTTTTCTAGTAAATGAGCGATATGTATAATTTAATACAAAAAATTATATGTAGCGGTGAAGTGCGGAGGTTTAATTTGCTAGGCCTGCATTGAGAGCATTCCAAGAAATCGAAAGGGAACATAATACAAAATAATATTTTCATCATAGAGCTCGAGACATTTGTTCAATCTCTGCGCTTAGACTCGGTTGACAACTTCGGCTGCGGATCCGGTGCCAGCGTATGTAAGCGAATATCACTCGGAATGCGCAAAGTTCGCTAAAATCATTTAAAAGTACATACGCATTTCCTATGTTTCCTATGAAGCGAATCTATTTTACTCGCGAGTTATGATTTTTTCCTTTCCAAGTCTTTACTTTATTTCTTAAGAATGATTTTATTTTTTGATGTTATTTCCATTAGCGCCAAAAGTCAACTGCCCACGCTCATTGATCTAAGCCGGGAGTATGGCTTTTTGCACGTTACATTTACTTCTCTTCTATGTATTACATTGTATATATTTCTTATATTCTAGGTATAGGTAATAAACTAAGCTATTATATATGTATATATATAGATAATAAATGAAACAAACCACGTTGTTTTCATTAGAATCTTTTTTGTTTTTCCTTCCCAACCTTTCGTGACGAGCGCTTGACAACTAAAGAGGAAGACTTTTCCTAGATTATCCCTACTTCGGTTCTCCACTCATGTCTTCTTAGAAGACGGGAGTCAGAGAGCCGGTATTACATAAAGCGTAGATCGCTTGTTGTTCGGGAACATTCAGTTCTTCGCTCGTATCTTCATAGAAGGCGGGAGTCAGAGAGCCGCTACTACATAGAGCGATCAACACGTGCTGCCCGGAGAATAAACAGCAAGCGCGACCCGCACTCATGCAACGAATGCACATCTCATTATTATACATACATATGTACATATAACACGTCCCTCAATAAGGACTTTTGGTCCCCAAAAGTTACATTAATTTTAAAGACTTAGCAACTAAATAATCTAACAAAGTAAATATTCGATTTTTGTACCTACATAAAGTGATTTTTATCGTTGCAGCCAATCTAAATTTAGTTTAGTTCTAAATAAACAAAATTAACTTACTTATGTACATATATTTTACAAATTGAATGTGGTTTTACAAACTCAATTTAGTGAAAATGTTAAAGGATTGTAAGGCTTTAGTTCTAGAAATTATGTTTTCAGATACAACTTTAATTTTATTAAATACTCTTATTTTGGGATATTAGATACAAAGTGATTTCATGTGACTTTTTTTTTGTATTGTTATTGTTTTCTACTCAATGTTAGTTGGAAACAAATGTTTTCGTTCATAATTCTCATTATAATTAGCTTAATTTTATTACAGAAATAGTACTTATACTAACATATATTCATTGCTTTCTTATGTCTAGAACAATTCTAATTCTCTATTTTAAGAATTCCTTTAGTGAGTACAATCTTAGTTAAATATGCGCACAAGTATTGTGGCTTGTTTTTTAAGCATGATAATCTATGTATATAAATGTCGGCATTGTATAATGTCTTATATAATTTTGTTTTACAATACTTATGTCCGCCTTACTACAATATCTTGTATTTACTTTTCCTGGAACGGGATATGATTCCTTGCACCACTTTTCCTAAATAACTTAATAAGTACTCAGAAAATGTCCTTGGGTAAATTATTGTAAAAAAACTATGGACCAATCGTTCTCTTTATTTTGTGTACCTATTACGGAAATTGAAAGGTTTTTTTCGGATTAATCCTGGAAGTAAAGTTATGTAGGTATTAGAGATAAAGGAAGGCAAAAGAGAGATAACACCAATACTCATGAGATAGCGACTGTTTTTTTTTTATATTTATACCTTCGTTTTATTTGTGTCTTGTAATATTTAGTGTTTCTTTTATTCGAATTGTCGATTAGATAATTACCATGCCTAGTAAATTTAGTTAGCCTTTTATATTTCGGTTTATTTTTTATAATAGTTCTATTGCGAACGATATGCGCTATCTCCTTGTTTCTGTCGTTTATTCTAAGTTCTTTTTCGATTTTGTATTTTTCGACTAACGAAGTAACATCTTCCTTGGTTAGATTATTAGAAATGAAATCGATTGGCTTTAACTAAGTTGTGGAGTGTACGGTATTATTGTAGATACAAATGATTTGAAAAAGTTTTTCATCCAATTCTGCATTGATTTTTGCGACATTCATACTTCTGAGGTGTTCGTTTAGGGTTCCATGCAACCTTTCACTATCAGCGTTTCCAGTTTTGTGCCCCGCTGTCCATTTATAGTAGGTTATATTATTTTCCTTTAAAAATTCTTCGACTGCTGAATGTCGGATGCACGTCTTCCCGTCGGAAATAAGTTTGCAGGGTTTACCTAAGAACTGTATTCTCTCTTTTAATGCTTTCAAAATGGCTATCCAGTTTCTATCGTTTAACCTGTGAATGGTAGCATATTTCGAAAATTTGTCTATTGTAGTCAAGTACATCCTATGACGCTCTGGGAACCATATATCTACGTATACTATGTTGTTAAAGTACTTAGGTGTTTCCGTAATCTGTAATGGTACCTATATATAACCGGAAGCCATGGTCATGCTTGGCTATATTGCAGATTTCGCAATTATTAACGAATTTTTGGATCTCTAACTGAAAATTTGGATAAAAATATACAATATTTGTTTTAATTCAGCAAACATCTCGTTAATACCACGGTGGTTTTTGCTTAAATGTTCATCTTTTATTATGGTTAAGATTTTATTTCTGTCTGTGATATCCTTTAGTTTAATATTAGATTTTAGTAAAATATTTTACGTATAGTTTTTGGAATTCTAGATACAAAGGTAGATTGTCGCAATAGATACACATAATACTTTTGTTTATAATTGTTTGCTTAATTATATTCAGGCGATTATTATTTTCTTTTTTTACTTGTATGTAATTTTGTATCTTTTTGTGAATAATTTTGATAGTTGTTTTATCTTTCTCAGCATAGAAAAGATAAATTTGGTTTTTATATATGTAGGTTTATAGGCTTTTCTGTGATATACATATATATGTATGGTCGGTTTCATCTTCCAGAGCGCTATGAACCGTAGCGTCCACTGAAGATGTATTACTGTGGGCTTCATTTCTAGTAGCAATTGTGGCATCAACTTCATCGTTTGTACAACTATTGTTTGAAACGATTTCATTATTGAATATATCTGCTAAACTAACTTCGTCGTTGTTAGATATTTCGTTTTCAATATTATTATTAATACATATATTTGCTTAACCCGTCAGCAACATGGTTGTCCTTACCCTTCAGATATTCAACGTCGAAATTATATTCATTAAGGGCGATTTTCCAGCGTTGAAGTTTCATATTGGGTTCCTTGAAGCCATTTAGCCAGATAAGAGGTTTATGATCCGTGCGAACTGTAAACTTTAACCCATATAGATAGGTTCTAAAGTACTTAACTGACCAAACGACCGCTAGAAGTTCTATGGTTGAATATCTACGCTCATGATTGTTAAGTGTACGGGAAGCAAAACAGATAGTGTGGTTATTTTGGCTAAGTACATCTCCTAATGCGTAATCGGATGCATCTGTAGTTAAAACGAACTTTTTACTAAAGTCGGGACTATTTAAAATTGGATCTGATGTCAATAACTTTTTAAGAGTGTTAAAAGATTCTAAATAATCGGGATCGTTTATATTACGTTTTTCAGACTTCCTGAGATATTTAATCATAGGGTATGCCACCTTAGCATAGTCTTTTATAAATTTCCTATAATATCCAGTAATCCCTAAAAATTGTTTAATACCTTTAATTGAATGTGGAAGTTTCATTGATGTTATAGCTGCGATTTTATTCGCATCAGGCTTTATACCATTTTCGACAATAGTATGCCCCAAAAAAATGTGTGCATAGGTTGGCAAAAGAACATTTATTCGCTTGGATTTTTATGTTACTTTCTTTAAGTTTTTCAAAAATGTTCCTTAGCGAATCAAAATGTTCGTCAAAGCTAGTGGAGAATATAAGAATATCATCCAAGTATACGACGCATATTTTATTTATGAATTCTCTTAAGACATGATTCATCAATCGTTGGAATGTCGCAGGGGCATTTTTTAACCCAAACGGCATTCGCAAGAATCCAAAGTGACCACTTTTTGTCGTGAATGCGGTTTTCGGCCTATCACGTGGTTCAATTTCGATTTGGTGGAATCCTTTTACCAAATCCAACGTTGTGAAATAGTTACATTTTCCCAATTTGTCGAAAGTATCGTTAATATTTGGCATGGAAAACTTATCGTCTATCGTCTGTTCATTTAGTTTACGGTAGTCTATTACAATTCTGCATTGTTGGGCTCTACTTTTATTGGGTTTTTATGAAACAACCCAAAGTGGTGAATTGTATGGACTATCGCTAGGTGCTATGATTTGATGTTCTAGCATTTCGTTTATTTGCCTATTTGGATCCCTACTATTATGTGCACGGTTTACGTCGTATGAATTGTGTTCATTACTTCCTATTTCCATAGGATCCCTGTCAGCATTTTGTCCCTGTATATTTAATTGTCGCGATTGGCCGCTATATGTATCCATAGGTTCCAAATTGTTTTGATGATTATATCTTCGTATGTATCGGGATTGATCGCTCTGTGCATTATTTTGTCGAAACTGTCTATTTTGCGTTTGGCTAAAATTGCGCCATGTTTAATTATTGCGTGTGTAATTGTTAGTATAATTTTTTGCGTTATTTGTATGAGTATTATATCTTTGGACCGCCTGATTTGGACCATGATTCCATGTATTTGGTCCAACTGTTTGGTGATTAATTTCCAATATGGTTTTAAACGCATCGCTTAATGTCGTTGGGTTCTTACTTAGGATTATGGTTTTTGTTGGCTCCGGTAAATTGCATTTAAAGGCATCGAGAGTTACACGGTTGTTAGACTAAATGAGTTGTTCGTCAATGTGATTTGTTTGCAACCGGTATGCATTATTCATTCTACCTAACTAACTGTTAATTAAATTATAATAAGCTTCGATTGTAGTTGTCACTCTAGTTGTTCTTATCTTGTCTAAAAGTCTATCCACCGAAATTCTTTCACCAAAATTATCCCTAATTAGGGTCGGTTGGGGTAAATGGGGACAGTTTCTGCATTTTCTTAAAGGCAATTTTTTTCAGCAAAATAAAAAATATTGAACTTTTACCTTTTTTAACTTTGGAAAACGGATATTATATTATGATTTACCAGATATTTTACTAATATTCTCCAAATTAAGGTATAAGAACACAAATGTGATTTAGGGTAGTGTTTACATTTTCCCCTCCCTTGTTTACATTTACCCCATCGTTTTTAAAAATACTGGGGTAAATGGGGACATCTTACTTGCGTCTCCTAAGTGATAGGAGTTCGCGTATGGGGTTAAAGTAATCATTGTGAAATCCGCTTTCGTCTGCGTTGAATACGTACTGTGGCTTATTTGTCAAGTTGTTAACTTCAAACATCTTTTGAAGCCTATCATAGAAATCGTATATAGCTATGGACAAAAAAATAAATACAGCCCACTCTACCACACAATTCTGTTATTTCCTCCTTTTTTCTCTTTACTGAGGACAACGCTATCTTGTGATAAGTAGGTAGACATCGAGAATAAAATACACCCGAAGAATGAAAGCAGGATCATTTACCGTTATCAAAAATTTCTCTGAAATGTCAGTTTGTGTCCTCTTTTGTCTGGACAAAAAAATAAATACACACATTGGCAGCGAAGTGTATCTGGTGAAAACAAAGTGTTACGAAATTATTTTACTATCGGAAAGCGGAAAAGGTTGATACTATTGAATACCAGTGGAGTAACGAATAATATTTAATTGTTTTATTAGCGAAATATTTTTGTTCCGAGGACAAAAGAGAGATCATAAAAAAGTTGAAAAGCGAAGGATGTTCGTACCGTTCAATCGCAAAAACGATAGGTTGTTCTTTAGGGATGGTACAAAATGCACTTAGAGATAAAACAGCGCGAGAAAACAGAGGACGGCCACGAAAAACAACGCAAAAGCAGGATCGTTTAATTGTGCTGGAATCAAAAAAAGACCCTTTTTTATCGTCGCGAAAAATTTTGCAGGAGAATAGTTTGCCAATTAGTTCAAGGACTGTCCGAAGACGATTAGTGGAGTATAATATTCCATCACGATCACCAAGAAAAGTGCCACTAATCAGTAAAAAAAATAAAAGACAAAGGATGTTATTTGCTGATCAGCACAAATCATGGTCCGGCGAAGAGGGCACTAAAAAGTGGCGAAATATCCTTTGGAGTGATGAATCCAAGTTTAATTTGTTCGGATCGGATAGTAGACACAATGTGAGACGTCCACCCAATTCTGAACTGCATCCAAAATACACCAAGAAGACGGTCAAACATGGTGGTGGTAGCATTATGGTATGGGCATGTTTCTCGTGGTATGGTGTTGGTCCCATACACCTCATTAATACTATTATGAGAAATTAAACATATACTCAAATACACGTACTCATATACATATATATATATACATACATATACTCAAATGGACGTTTCAACAAGATAACGACCCGAAACACACGGCTAAACTAACAAAGGAATGGTTTGCTGCGAAAGGGTTGCTCTTTTGGAGTGGCCTGCTCAATCGCCGGACCTAAATCCAATAGAAAATCTGTGGAAGCAGGTCAAGGATGCAGTTTTTATAAAAAATCCAAAAAGCAAAAGCGAACTTTGGCAGGCAGTGCAGTCGGCATGGAATTCTATACCTGTTGAGGAATGTCGGAAGTTGGTTGACTCTATGCCGAGGAGGGTAGAACAAATAACTAAAAATAAAGGTCAAGCGACAAAATACTAACAAATACTAACAAAACCTACCATGACTTGTTTGCTCGTATGAATCAATTTCGTGAAATAATAAATTTGATGAAGTGTATTTATTTTTTTGTCCACATCAAAAGACGACTCTTTTTTACATTTTCAACCTTTATTCCCACTATAACATGGCAAGATGCTTTAAAAATACATGAATACGTTCCTGGTAGGAATACTTCACAAAAAGAAACTTGCCGCAAACTTGCAAACTTTTGTTAAAATATATCTATCTATCCAATGGCTTCAGCTGTATTTATTTATTTGTCCATAGCTGACAACAAACGGGTTTCTGGTATCTTGTCTCAATTTTTGCAGGTGTTCCGGCTTTTTTAAAGACGGTGTAGGATGCCGCTTCATGAATCCTAAGTACCTACCAGCCTTCGCCGGGAGTATCGTCCTTAAATGGTGTTTTCATACCGCTAAATTTGACATATTCCCCAACCATTTCTTTTAGCTCATGTTTGTCACATGGTATTCCCATATTTGCAAGACTAACAAGGCATTGAACAATTTCGTTTTCAGTTGCTACTGGAATGCAGGGTACTCGTCCTGGACCAATTGCATCCAATGACTATTGCCGGCCTTTAATTCTATGAAATATGACAGATTTAGGGACATTGTAGCGTTCTTCAGCTTGACGGTATGTCATTTTCTTTTCCATCACATCTCTTACAGCGTTTTTAATGTCGTTAATATCGTAAATAGGTTGTGGTTTCTTTTTTATAATTGAGTTTTTAAAATTGAGTTATGGAAAAAAAAAATCAGTAAAATGACCGTTTACTTTTACCCCAAAAACTTGTTCACATTTACCCCATATGCTAATATTACTGGGGTAAATGTAAACACGCAAAAAACAACTGTAAAGAACATATAAAAGTGCGGTCTAATCAAAGAAACTACTTCAATGCACTTTTAAATACATATATAAAATTATCTTTTACTTTACCCTTTTAGATTAATTTACTTTCTTAGAACAATTAAAAACGCTCACAAAATCGAATTTCACTTTTCAGATTGATGTTCTATTTACGACTAAAATTTCCAACGATCTCCGAAAGCCAGCTGCAAGAGACTACGTGCATTGGTTTCGCGACGTTTCATATTCAGATTTTTTATTATTCTGGCAATCGACAGTTGATTTTAAACTGTTGAAATAACGACCGTTTACATTTACCCCATGTTTACATTTACCCCAACTGACCCTACCTCTCTTACAGCCGACCACGTGTCTAATCTGCTGTGTTTTTGAAGCTCACCTCTTGCCCTCCCTACAATTTTATCTTTGACGTAGCCTGTCAGAATTCTATTTGTGTTTTCGTCAAAAGTCTAGGAAAATTGGTGCTATGGAATCTACTCCAGGAAATCTGCAGTATAATTTTCATTACCGTTGTATTGCGGTATTTTACTTATTAATTCTAAAACTAATTTAAACTTATCTACTACACTTAGGTATATGTTCCTTAGTGACGCTTACCACTGCCTTGTAGACTCTCTGTGTTTTATTATCTTCTTCTTCTTTCTGATGAAGGCTCCTTAAGAGTTGTTCTTTCTTTTTATGTCTCTCTTGCGTTTTTTTTTTTTTTTGTTTTCATTAATTGAACGGTTTATTTAATTTTATCGAACGCATGCATTCACTAACATTTTCATTTAGTCTATTCGATAGATCAATATTTTTCAATTCAGTATTTCATTTTAAAGTATTTTGTTTTTCGAGTTTTTACCGACTGCGCCAGTTAATAAATGAAACGAACCACGTTGTTTTCATTAGAATCTTTTTTGTTTTTCCTTCCCAACCTTTCGTGACGAGCACTTGACAACTATTCCTACTTCGGTTCTCCACTCATGTCTTCTTAGAAGACGTGCGTCAATAGTCAATCCTAATATATTGAGATATTACCTGATATGAATATATTCGTTATTGAGTATTATAATATCTAAAGCGATAAGAAATATCACTAATATTTGTGTAGGTATTCCATATAGTGAAGGAGATTTGGTATTATGATGGTGGTGGTATTAGTGTGGAGTTCGCAGTTCTGAAATTTTCTTAGATAGATATTCATATCTGTTTAAGGAATCATGTTGTCAAATGAAGTATAAGAAAATAAATTTCATACTTTAAAAATAAGATTATGTGCGATATTATTAAATATTATTGCAAACATAAGGTCATCTACGAATTATAAATACTTAGTTTTTGTTGTTTTTATTAATCTCTAAAATTAAGTTGGTTCTATCATTATTTCGCGCAGTGTATTCTCTATTCCGCGCAGTGTATTTTCTGTTTCATTCTGTGTCATTCGTACCCATGCCTATGTGGTATGCATATGTGGTATGTATTAGTTCATTCGCACTGGATTGTCAAAGTAATCTATCACGTATAGGTGAATACCAAAGTGTTATAATATTTGAGGTATTCGGATTAGTATGACTTGGATTCATATAGTAATCTGGTGTGTTTTGATCAGAAACCACCAATGAGACGTCCCACTCAAAATGGCCGCCGACGTTTGCCTACAAGCTCGGGCGAACACGTGGGTACCTCAAGTGCTGTCAAAAGAGCATGTGGGTACCTCAAGTGCTGTCAAAATTTTGTAAACAATCACGCACATTGTTATAATTCCAAGAGTGTGTGTGGCGGGAGTACACTGCGGTAAAATGAAATGAACTCACACGTATTCACCGATAGAAGCTCGTTTGTAACGGGTTTTGTCGCTATGCACCTGAACCGCTGTCAGAATCTCGTCAAAAATTCAGGGTGTCACGGGGGAAGACGTACGAAAGACGCACGTCTCATTCTGGTTTCTGGTTTTGACGAATGTCAATATATCATGATACATATCTAAGATATTCGTATTAGTAGTACCTAATATGTGGAAATATTAGTAATATCTTGATGAATACTAATATATTCGTCTGATCTCTAATCTTCATAGAAGGCGAGAGTCAGAAAGCCACTAGAGCGATCAACACCTGCTGCCCGGAGAACAAACAGCAAGCGCGACCCGCACTCATGACTCACCCCTATGCAACGAATGCACATCTCATTATTATAGGTATAACAATATATATTGTAAGTTTGAAAATAAGGCAGTATAGATGTAAGTATGTTAGAATTCAATTGTATATTATAAGAAAGTAAACTAAGTAATTCAATATTAAGTTTATAATGTAATAATGTTGATTGTACGTTATGAGTACATAACTTCTCCGCTCCCAGATTCAGGTTAAAGCTGAATAGTTGATGACTATAAAACGTGAATGCTTCTGAATGTGATGTATGTGGATGAGGTGCTCCTTAACACGTTCACTGCCATGTGACCCGCCGGCGGGCACATTTTAAGTCCCTGAGAGGCCGTGTGCACCGCCGGCGGTCCTTTTTGTATGATTTTTTTCTTCGCGGCCTGTTATTGAAATACCAATTTTTCTTCATCGGCACCTAGATAAAAGCATTGTAAACATCACCTCAAAAAAAAACGCATTTTTACCCAATTTTTCCAAATTTTTTGGGGGTTTATTTACTTTGAATGGTTGAAAAATTTGTATAACTTATGATTAGAATTAGATTTGGTGCTTGCATTCCAAATATAATGTAGGATTTCCTTCACAGGTACCACAAAATGTTGTTACTTTTTTTGTCTTCTCGACCGCAGCGGCTCTGCCTTCACTTTCCTTATATTAGTATAGCAATCTGCACACCGTTTTCTTATTTTCCTGTTTCTTGAATCCCTGCTCTCGGTTTCCTTCAAAACATGTTTTGTTTTGGAGGATGATGCCTGCGGTGCCAAGACAGGGTTACACAAAGCTTCGCAAATCGACTTCCTGAACTCTAAAATTGAGCAGTTTTTAGTTTCCTTATAAAGGACCAACGCGTTTACAACTGATGTTGATAAAAGAAATTCTTTGTGGCACGAATGAATTTTTATAAAATGTGTCCGTACTCCAGTAGTGAGCAATAGATGGGTATTTCACAATGCCCATATACATCACGACTCCTGCACGTTGGTGTCTACCCATTCCTTTGCGCGAGAAGTACGCGTTATAGTGGTGCTCCGTAAAAATTGGTGGGCATTTGAATTTGTTTCGGTAACAATAAGCTGATAGACCAAAAATATCAATAGGTGTTGCTGATGCTTGTGGTGGAATGCTCGTAACATCATTCTATTCGAAAGTGAACGTTTTTAGGGATTGGCCACTAACTGTTGTCCACTCCGTTGGAGGTCCATCAGAGACACCTGGCATCACAACTTGTTCCGAAAGCTCATTCTCTTCTTCAAAAGACGATTCTAAATCTTCGAGAGACTCAGAATCGCTTGAATTTCCCTCAGATGGCATGTATTCATCTGAATCGGAAGCCACAAAATCTAACTCATCATTATCGGAATCCTCGTCTCGGTTGCGATTTCCATAGAACATATTGGGATTAATTTTTTTCCAAATTGTTTTCATTGTTTTCCAAAAGAATATGTTACTTCAATCAATATCTGTGAAAGATAAAAAGCTACTTGTTGACAAAAAGTCTGACAGGAGATAAAATATACACGAAAATAACTGTGACCACCGGCACCTCATGCATTTCAGTTTCATTAGGTGCCGTGTGAACCGCCGGTAGTCACACCCATAAAACACTAAAAAATTGACGAAACACAAAAAACAAAAACACAGAACTATTTATAAACACTAAACATACACTTTTATGCAAAAAAAACACTATTGGCACCCGGGTGAAAAAACTAAATTTATATGGGCGGCAGCGAACGTGTTAATGTTGTGTGGTCAGGTTCCGTAGATATTTTGCGTATACAATTGAGCCTTAGGTCTGTGACGTCCGGTAGTATGTATATATGCATGTGACCTATCAAACTTAAATTACCTTTGCTCTTAGGTTAGGGTAGTGGGAGGGGATATTGGTAGGGAATTGTTGAATAGCTACATCATAGCTGAAGTGGGTGCAGAAACCCAAAGACACTCGCTCATTTTATTTTTTTGGGTGGACCAAACGTGCATATGTACAATTAAATTTATCTTTCATTGGAGTGGAGTTGGTCAGCTTTATGAGTGATATCAGTGATGGCATTTATTTAAATCTTACTACAAAACTTCTAACTTCATTTTCTTTTATGTTTTATCTTATTTTTATGAGATTTTCTGTTTTTTGTTGTGAGAACAATTACTTTCCTATTTGACCTAACTTTTAGTTTTTGCGCTCTAGGTGCTAGTTTATTACGTCTGTTATTAAATTCATATATCGTATCGTTTTCATAGTATGTACATAGGTGGTATCTCTCGTCTCATATTTTGTTTTTGTATTATAGATCTATTATGTTTTTATAATTTACATTTGATTTGGTCGTACAACATTTTTTGGAAACATTGCAATTTATTGATATAATCATGTTCGGATTCATAGTTAATAGATTTCCTGAACTTTGGTGTCCTGCCTGTAAGTAACTCTATTGGTGTTAGATTAATAACCGAATGAATGCTGCTATTGTAAGTGATAAGGGCTTCATTTAGTACATCTTTACATATAGATTTGGATTTTGAATGAAAAATGGATTTGAGTTAAACGGGTTTCGATTAATTTGCGGGATAAAATGTGGTCCATGGGGTCTAGTATTAGTCTTAAAGTTGGTGGATCTAATATAATAGGAGTTTTGCTCTTTTGTGCAAAATGTGAATGCCTCTTGAAGAGTAGTTGGCCTCATAGCTTTTACAGTTGAACCTAACGGTTCGGATAATCCTATGACAAATGTGTTTAAACACATTTCGGAGTAAAGCCGGTTTTTAGCTAAGACTACCTGAGGGTCTCTCTCGTGAATCTGAACATGATTATTTAAGGTTGACAGTATTTCCACGATTCTAGAGTACTACTGCTCAACAGTGTCGTTTATTTGTGTTATGGTATGAAGGTTTCTAATCAATGATGTCTCGTTTCTCTTATCTGAACAATGTGAAATAAGATTCGACTTTATTTCACACCATTCCAAAGATGTGCCGAACATATTCAACACTTCGTTCGACTCTCCTGCTATTTTGTTTCTTATCGCTCTCATTATTATTTTCGCATATGGCGTACCGCTTACAGTACCCATAATACATAAGATCTCCTCAACGTTATTCAAGAAATCGTATAATAATCTACGATTCCCGTTAAACTGCGGCAATTTTTTTTATGGCGTCGGGAATTCTTAAGGAATTAACAATGTTATTAACATCATTTAAATTTACGGAATTTATCGCGTTATTATCTATATGTATCTATAGGTTAGGTTACCACTTATGTTTAAGTTATCATTAAATGCACTGTTTTATTATTATTTAGATTAATACCTCCAAAGCTCACCCCAGAAGACTCCCCAACACCACCCACAGGCATGGAAATTTCTTTATTGTTTATCATGTTATCTGAGCGAAAATCAATGTGTTCCTCACTATCGCTAAAACCATACGGTTTATAAGAGCGTCGTTTCCTATTTTTGTTAACCGTACAGCTATTTAACATGTGGGATAACAAGGTGAGGGAAGGGATATGAAGGAATGAGCATGCAGTAATAAAAGAAAGACTTACATACAATTACCAGTTGAAGATCGATGGTAACGATTCCGATGTTGTATCGTTGATCAATTTGTTGGAGGTTCGTCCAAAACCAAGGAATTAAAATTCTCCACACTAGGTGTGCTTTGGTCCCGTTTTGCAAAGTTCACTTTACACCAATATGCTCTTGATGCGACACTCGCGTACAATTAATCTTTTCACACCGCCACGAAATGCACTATCCACTTGCACACATGGAAGTATTAAAAGCAGTCAATTCTGATAATTTCAATTGATTGCGAACTCCGAACTATTGCAAAAGCCGACTGCGCCAGTTATGATTTTTCCTTTCAAAGTCTTTACTTTATTTCTTAAGAATGATTTTATTTTTTGATGTTATACCCATTAGCGTCAAAAGTCAACTGCCCACGCTCATTGATCTAAGCCGGGAGTATGGCTTTTTGCATGTTACATTTACATACTTATCTATGCAATACAATGCATTACAATGTATTACATTGTTATATATTTCTTATATTCTAGGTATATGTAGATAATAAACTGAGTGATTATATATATATGTATATTGTAAGTTAGAAGATAAGGCAGTATAGATGTAAGTATGTTAGAATCTTATATTCTAAGTATAGGTAATACACTGAGTGATTATATATGTATGTATATATTGTAAGTTAGAAGATAAGGCAGTATAGATGTAAGTATGTTAGAATCTTATATTCTAGGTATAGGTATCAAAAAACGGTAAAATACGGTTAAACAGTCTAGAAATGTAAAAGTTGAGCAGCGCGATTTTAATTTAATTTTAATAAATTACAAGTGATTAATTAGTGATTTCTTCGGAAATCAAAAACATAAGATAATTGGCACTTAGAAGTTAGAAAAAATTAATACTTAAACATGCCGAAGTGTGAAAAATGTAAAGTGCAAATAAGAGGTGAAACGGGCATAGGTTCGGGTGTTTGCAACAAAGTTTACCACAGTAACGCAAAGTGCTCGGGCTTAGATGAATATTCCAGTGGCATATTAACGACAAATGACATGGTTAGATTTATGTGTGATGAATGCATCCTTTACATACAGAACGTGGATCTAGTAGTAAAGGAAATGCAAGACTGCATGAAAGAATATAGAGGTGAATTTGAACGATCACTTAGACGATATGAGGAGGAAATTAAATCACTTTTAGAGGCTATTGAAAGTCGTTATATACAAAGACTCAACGAAATGGAAAAAAAGCAAAAAATTTGTGAAAGGGGAATAACGGAAATCGGAATTTAAAATAAAAAAGTACTTAAAGTAACTATTACAATTTGTTAAACTTAAGTTTATTATTGGCCCAACGCCGTCTACCTCTCTATCTGGAAATAAAATCGAATACATCTCTTTCTTGTAGGTTACACAGTTCACATAGAATTGGCAAGTCAGGACGATGTGGGATGTAATTTAAATTGATTATTTCACCTTTTACTTTGAATATTAAATTTTTCATCTTCAGCGGAAAGCGGTAGAGTAAGTACGTGTGCTCTTGGAGATTATATTTCAGTTGACTGTAAAGCATTCTATGTTGTGAAGTTACTGCTTCCGTTTTACATTTATCGTACAAAGTTGTACTTGCTCTCTTTAGTAGTTTTGTAAAAATCATCAGCAGTACTAATGTCTGTGGTAATACGCACATTTTCACCAATGATATTCCCCAACTCCTCCCACTTTTCGATGGGATATCCCCTTGTCGAAATAGCTCTCCTGAGCACCAGTCTGGGAAGCCGTTCTTCTTTCATCTCTAGTACTTTTATGACATAGTCAAAGTACAGTTTAAGCGTATCTAAAAATAGGAGCGACACTGTGGTTTCCAAATGAAGCATATAAAATCTTTCAACCTCTTCAAACTGGCAGTAACCCCAAACTTGCGCACCATATAGTAATATAGAGGCAGCAGTTACACGAAATAATTTAAACTTAGTGCTCAATATATTTATTATTGATGCATTGGTCCCATACTGAAGAAACAGCTCTTTTCGCCTCCGCCAATTTAAGTTGGAAATGCTTTTTCAGACTAAGATTCGCCGTAATTAATACGCCTAGATATTTATACTCCCGAACTATTGAAACAATCTCTCCTTTGAAGATCCATTGTTCATTACGAGCATATCTAGTGCCACCAGCTCTGAATATCAGAATTTTACATTTCTCTAAGTTAATAGACAGATTCGAAAGTTCACAATAACTCTCGAGTCGCTTGATCATTCGCTGCAATCCTTCAACTGAATCCGAAAGAAAAATTATATCATCGGCGAAAAGTAGTCCTGGTATCTGCATACTATCAAACTGAATTCCTCCTCCAATTGCCTCTACAATATCATTTATGAATAATACAGTATAAAAAGTAGCGTGCTCAAAACACAGCCTTGCTTGACTCCCATTTACGTTTCAAAGGGCTATGATACAAGTGTTGTTTTTGTACATCGCTTTCAATTAAATAACAATTTTGCTAGAGATTCAAACCTTATACAGCTTATAAAAAAGTGCTTCACGTGCAATAGAATCAAAGGCAGCGCAAAAGTCGACGAAAAAAGCGTATAACTCCACAATATTTGTCAGGGTGAATATTTGGTTTAAGGTTGAATAGTTTCTCCTAAATCCAGCTTGAAATTCATTCAGTATTTTTTTGCTTTCGATCCACTCGAAAGTCTATTAAAGATTAAGGTACTAAACGATTTGACTGATGTATTCAAGAAGGAAATGCCTCGATAATTTTCAGAGTTGTCGTACGATCCTTTCTTGTAAAGGAAAAATGATTGTCCTTTTAAAGCTTTCTGGGACACTCGCTCTTTCAAATATTCTATTGTATTCGTTGGTTAATGCGGGCAGAAATTGAACTGAACAATTTCTATAAAATTCTGCTGGTACTCGGTCGTCTCCTGGTGCTTTAACAACTTCAGATTTTTTGATAACATTTTCAACTTCAAATACTGTAAATGGAGCATCTAAAAGCTCGTCTTCAACAAATGGTGCCACATACTGTGGTAGAGGTGAAAATTGAGGGGTGTTGAGCAGTTTCTTAAAATAGTCGCGGAGTTCAGGTGCTTGTAAACATGATGCAATTATATTATTCCTCTCATTGATAGTTTTGGGCGCTTTCCAAAATTCTGCAGAGGATCTCGATGAATTTAAAACGGCTACGGTTTGTTGCTCCAGATGTTTCTTTTTGGCAGAACAGATAGGTTTAAAATCCCTATTGGCTACTGCATACATATTTTTGAAAAATGAAGAATTGTAGATCCTAAGAGCCTTAGAAGCGAAAAAGATTTTTTTCTGGCTTTATGACAATCTGCATCAAACCAGATCTGTTTTGGAGTAACCCTACGCCTGCCTGTGGTACTTTTTTGAACAGCTTCAATCATTCTCGAGTTAGGACCTCCATATGCAGCGGGTTCGTTTAGCAAGTTCCTGATTTAAATTATTTTGGTATATAGATTGGAATCTGTCTCTCCATATCAACTTTGGCGGTAACCTCATTTGCTTTGTGTTCAGCGTTGCTTCAGTTCCCGAAACTGTACAAGAAATTTCCAAAGGCATCTTATCTTAAATTTACTCAGAATAGAGTTCCATTTCCCGGCCATAAGGCAGTAGTCAATGACAGAGCATGCCGTTCCTCGTATAAACGTAAATTCACCATACGGATCCCCTTTACAGCTTTCATTTAAAATCCTTGCATCTAAAGCGTCAGCAACCTCCAGCATTTTAGCACCTTTCCTGTCACACACTTCGTCTTTTGATCCACGTGTTGTATTAATCATTTTTGGAACGGATCCTCTTGCAAAATTGTTTTGCGACAATCCAATCCTAGCGTTAAAATCGCCAATGAGTAGTATATCCATTGACTCTAAGTCCTGAAGAGTGTCGCAAAGTTTGTCATGATCTCTATTCGAGTGATTATAGTTCAGGCAGATTGGTACAATAAAGAGGGCAATACCCTTGACCTGCTTAGATTCATAACAACTCCTTCAAGACACTTTCTATAGCCTAATAGTTCCCCCCGCTGCCTCTTCCAAATGTACTTGTTTTCACTGCTGGAATCCATTTCAAATTATAGTCCCTAAATATTCCTTTGAATTTCTGTATCTCACCTTCTAAGACATGAGTTTCAAAAAGTACAAATAATTCAAAATTCTTAACATCAAAAAACCCAATTTCAAATGCCTACTTTCTCAGCTATCTCGCGCACCATCAATCGGCGGTCTGCCAATACGAGATCGTGGATTTTTGTCACGTTATCCTCCATGGTAGCCGTTTTCGGAGCACCTGGACATCTATTAGAATGTACTACACGATAGTAAGTTGCTCTTGCGATACTGGCACCATCTGGCGGTGAGGCCGGACCACCCTCGTATCTTCCTTCATTTATTAAAGGGTTGTCTATACTATACATAACTCCAATTTATGCAATTTATTAAAAAAGGAAATAGAATTAGGAAGTCATTAGCAATGTAAAAACATAAAAAAACTATCAACTTCTGTTCCAGTTTTGGCCTACTATGATATTGTAGCAACAAAGCAACATTTTCGAAAAACGCAGCAGGCGCGGTAATTAGTCACGAAAATAGGCCAATAACATTGGCTTCTGCAAGTCAGCAAAATTATGCTCAAACTGGGAAGTTGTTCCCTATCCTTTGTGGCTGTACTCGTTTTCACCAATTTGTTTATGGAAAAACTCTAAATGTTGAAGCCATAACCCTCTCATTCCTCTATTTGAGAAACACTTACATATATAGGGTGCTGGCTAGATTGGAGAGATTCATGCTTAAAAATATATAGCGGATTCCCCGACGCGCCGGCATCATGTTAAAAATATTAATAGGTTCTTTTAATGAAGTCAAAAGGCCGAGAGAAAAAAAATTATTTTTTTACTTTTTGGAGTTTTATTTTTTGTCGGGGGTTACTTAAAATTTTTAATTTTATTTTTATTTTATTCTTTTTAAATTACTCGCCCTAATTCCGATAGGTACGCGTAACTACTTACATTAATTTTTTCGTAACACTCTACCGCTTACAAACCCATTTATGTACCTACATATCGCTCATTTACTTGAAGACTGTCATAACTCAAAAAACGCGTTCTCAAAAAAAAGTTTCACGTTAATACCATGTATAGTTTCCCCGTAAGAAGAGAATATGCCGTTATTTCATTTCACACGTCCCAACTTTATTTAGTCGTAAGAACGACCTATCTCAGTTGTGCTGCAGTCGTTGTCGTGTGTTGGTTGGTTGAGTTTCTCAAAAAAAGGCATATTTTGTGTTGTGATATTATTCGTGACAAGGTAATTATATTCTCAATGTAAATACATTTCATGTAGAGTGCATTATTTCGTCTTGTGACTGAGTTGTTGAAACAATTTACTTTAATCAAATCTGTACTAGTTCAACATGTGACGTTTTTAAGAAAAAAATACTATTGTCATTTGAAGTATTGCTTCTTATGACGTTATTTTGTATAAAAGATTGACGGTTTAGAAGTCAGCAGTTTATATTATAAGACAATGTGTCGTTGTTAAAGATAATTTTGTCGACGGAAAGTATAAACACATCTCAACAACTCAAAATAAGACGAAATCATTGATAAAAATTATAAATATCTAGAAATAATACACAGTATGATCACAATATTAAACTTTAAAATAAATAAATTTAGGTTATTTCAAATGGCAGACTTATCACCAACATCATCGTCGTTTTCGGAAGATCATGACAACTCAGCCGATGATATTACATACTGCCCAGGTTCGGCCAAAGATGGTGCGGATACTGACAGCAATGATAACAGTGCAAAAAGTAATGTATTTTCTCAGCCTGGAACGTCAACTTCTTACTCGACAAATTCTTTTATAATAATAAGTCCATCGAAGAAAGGGAGAAAAAGAGTAAAACAGCCAGAAAAATGGAAGCAAAACCTAATTAAAAAAAAAAGAAATAGTGGAAAGGAGTATGAATCCACACTGACCAAAAAAGTAAGGCCTGAAAGACAAATAAAAAGTCCATGTACTGAAACCTGTAGGCTGAAGTGTTACGAAAATTTTAGCGAGGATGAAAGAAAGCAGTTATTCGCTTCATATTGGGAACTTGGGGACATTGAAAAGCAAAGGCAATATATTGCTAATTGTCTGCGAATTGTCGAACCGACATACCGCTATGTGCGTATTGGAGGAACAAGAAGTCCTCGGCAAAATAATAATGCTTATTCGTTCAAAAAAGGAGATATGAGTGTGCGGGTCTGTAAACATTTTTTTAAAAACACTCTTGATATAAACGACCGTCCCATTAGAACCGTGTTGGCAAAACGGGAAAAACTTGCTAACCAAATATTAGAAGCTGACCAAAGAGGAAAACATGGTAAACAAATAAAACTTGACCCGAATTTAAAAGAAGGAGTGAAGCGATTCATAGATACTATACCAAAAATTGAAAGTCACTATACAAGAGCAAATACATCGAGAACATTTATTGAAGGAAGCAAAACCGTAACAAGCATTTATAGGGACTACGTAAATAACTGCAAAGAAAAACAGGAGCCGTTTTGCATCTACATATCTTTTTACAGAACTTTTACTAACGATTTCAACATCTCATTTTTTGTCCCAAAAAAAGATTTGTGTGAAGAATGTACAGTACACAGTAATATGGATGAAGCAGAGAAAGTTAATAAGAAAGATATATATGAAAAGCATTTGCATGAAAAAAATGTGTCAAGAGATGAGAAGAAAAACGATAAAGAAAATATAAATGCGTTTGTAGCAGTCTATGATTTACAGGCAGTCATGCAATTGCCTAAGGGTGACGTATCTGCATTTTACTACAAGTCAAAAATAAATGTCCTTAACTTCACTATATATGACCTAAAAACTAATAAATGCCAATGTTTTGTTTGAGACGAAGCCAATGGTCACCGTGGAGTAAATGAATTAGGAACGTGCATACTTCAGTATATACAAAACTTGTCAAACACTCCTGAGGCTGAACTAATATTCTATTCCGATAATTGTGCTGGACAGCAAAAAAATAAATTTATGATTGCCTTGTACTTATATGCCGTGTGCTACTTGGGTGTAAAATCAATTACCCACAAATATCTTATAAAAGGACACACACAAAACGAAGGAGATTCAGCACATTCCTTAATTGAGAAGGAAACAAAACGAATGCTTAAAAGTGGACCTATTTATACAACTGAATCATTTATATCAATAATTCGATCAGCAAAAAAAAGGGAGATCCATTTATTGTTAAAGAGCTTTGTTTTGAAAATTTCTTTGATATAAAAAAGCTGGCAAATGACATCGGCCCGTTAAATATGACACAGCTGAAGCTGTCACAAGTAAAAATACTTAAAATTCAACGAGAATCACCAAATTCAATTTTTTACAAATATGCATACACTGAAGAGCAATTTAGTGAGGTTACTGTGATAAAAAAAAAGAAGCAAGCAACAGCAATTTCTTTAAGCAAAGCTTTTCATATCAAACCAGGTATACCACATACTAAAAGAGATGACATCAATGATTTGATTAAAAAAAATCTTATTCCACGTTTATACAAATCGTTTTATGATAATTTGTAAGAATTTTTTTTATCAAAGTTAAACTAATGAAATATTTTGTTTATTGAATCATTATTTTTTGATCGAGCGGAGCGTAGCGGAGAGAGAGCAATCACCCACTTTTTGGCGTAGCGCGTGCATGTACGGGGAATATAGTGGTCCCAAAACGATTTCGGACTAATCTTGTACGCACTAAATGTGGTTATAGCCGATAACCACACATGTGTGCAGCATGTCATTCGATAGATCTAGGTCTGTAGATGAGCCATAAATTATCAAATGAAATTGTTTGATTGAAAAATAGTGAGAAATAACGAAGTAAAGTTTAGAAAAGTGCCATGCGGAGCGAGAGCAAGGTTGATAAAACAACAAATTTGCTCGCTCGATCAAAAATTTTCAGTAGCGGAGTTAAGCCCGCGCATACTGATCTGCCTAGTATTATAATATTTACATGAATTATTTTAAGTTCAAATCATAATTTAAGTTGAAAGACTGTGAAAATAAAATGCCTAAGTCCAAAACTATTGTTTTTTCTTTCAATAATAATGACACATTTAAACTAAAGGCGGTGAAGTGAACATGTTTTCACAACAATAACGTCATAATTCAACGTAGGAAAAGTTTTCGTTAAGGGAAAAAACATAAAAGACACCGTTTTGTCAATTTATCTACATGAATATATTCAGCATACAATAGCCCACTAAACCATTTCTAAAATTTGAGATTTCCTCTATTGACTGCAAGGTGGTAGTTAACTGAAAACTTTAAACACGTTTTCTGCAAAATCACTTTTTTTGAGTTATGACGGTTTTCTAGTAAATGAGCGATATGTATAATTTAATACAAAAAATTATATGTAGCGGTGAAGTGCGGAGGTTTAATTTGCTAGGCCTGCATTGAGAGCATTCCAAGAAATCGAAAGGGAACATAATACAAAATAATATTTTCATCATAGAGCTCGAGACATTTGTTCAATCTCTGCGCTTAGACTCGGTTGACAACTTCGGCTGCGGATCCGGTGCCAGCGTATGTAAGCGAATATCACTCGGAATGCGCAAAGTTCGCTAAAATCATTTAAAAGTACATACGCATTTCCTATGTTTCCTATGAAGCGAATCTATTTTACTCGCGAGTTATGATTTTTTCCTTTCCAAGTCTTTACTTTATTTCTTAAGAATGATTTTATTTTTTGATGTTATTTCCATTAGCGCCAAAAGTCAACTGCCCACGCTCATTGATCTAAGCCGGGAGTATGGCTTTTTGCACGTTACATTTACTTCTCTTCTATGTATTACATTGTATATATTTCTTATATTCTAGGTATAGGTAATAAACTAAGCTATTATATATGTATATATATAGATAATAAATGAAACAAACCACGTTGTTTTCATTAGAATCTTTTTTGTTTTTCCTTCCCAACCTTTCGTGACGAGCGCTTGACAACTAAAGAGGAAGACTTTTCCTAGATTATCCCTACTTCGGTTCTCCACTCATGTCTTCTTAGAAGACGGGAGTCAGAGAGCCGGTATTACATAAAGCGTAGATCGCTTGTTGTTCGGGAACATTCAGTTCTTCGCTCGTATCTTCATAGAAGGCGGGAGTCAGAGAGCCGCTACTACATAGAGCGATCAACACGTGCTGCCCGGAGAATAAACAGCAAGCGCGACCCGCACTCATGCAACGAATGCACATCTCATTATTATACATACATATGTACATATAACACGTCCCTCAATAAGGACTTTTGGTCCCCAAAAGTTACATTAATTTTAAAGACTTAGCAACTAAATAATCTAACAAAGTAAATATTCGATTTTTGTACCTACATAAAGTGATTTTTATCGTTGCAGCCAATCTAAATTTAGTTTAGTTCTAAATAAACAAAATTAACTTACTTATGTACATATATTTTACAAATTGAATGTGGTTTTACAAAATCAATTTAGTGAAAATGTTAAAGGATTGTAAGGCTTTAGTTCTAGAAATTATGTTTTCAGATACAACTTTAATTTTATTAAATACTCTTATTTTGGGATATTAGATACAAAGTGATTTCATGTGACTTTTTTTTTGTATTGTTATTGTTTTCTACTCAATGTTAGTTGGAAACAAATGTTTTCGTTCATAATTCTCATTATAATTAGCTTAATTTTATTACAGAAATACTGCTTATACTAACATATGTATATTCATTGCTTTCTTATGTCTAGAACAATTCTAATTCTCTATTTTAAGAATTCCTTTAGTGAGTACAATCTTAGTTAAATATGCGCACAAGTATTGTGGCTTGTTTTTTAAGCATGATAATCTATATAATTGTCGGCATTGTATAATGTCTTATATAATTTTGTTTTACAATACTTATGTCCGCCTTACTACAATATCTTGTATTTACTTTTCCTGGAACGGGATATGATTCCTTGCACCACTTTTCCTAAATAACTTAATAAGTACTTAGAAAATGTCCTTGGGTAAATTATTGTAAAAAAACTATGGACCAATCGTTCTCTTTATTTTGTCTACCTATTACGGAAATTGAATGAGAGATAACACCAATACTCATGAGATAGCGACTGTTTTTTTTTATACTTATACCTTCGTTTTATTTGTGTCTTGTAATATTTAGTGTTTCTTTTATTCGAATTGTCGATTAGATAATTACCATGCCTAGTAAATTTAGTTAGCCTTTTATATTTCGGTTTATTTTTTATAACAGTTCTATTGCGAACGATATTCGGGCATTGATCTAAAATATGCGCTATCTCCTTGTTTCTGTCGTTTATTCTAAGTTCTTTTTCGATTTTGTATTTTTCGACTAACGAAGTAACATCTTCCTTGGTTAGATTATTAGAAATGAAATCGATTGGCTTTAACTAAGTTGTGGAGTGTACGGTATTATTGTAGATACAAATGATTTGAAAAAGTTTTTCATCCAATTCTGCATTGATTTTTGCGACATTCATACTTCTGAGGTGTTCGTTTAGGGTTCCATGCAACCTTTCACTATCAGCGTTTCCAGTTTTGTGCCCCGCTGTCCATTTGTAGTAGGTTATATTATTTTCCTTTAAAAATTCTTCGACTGCTGAATGTCGGATGCACGTCTTCCCGTCGGAAATAAGTTTGCAGGGTTTACCTAAGAACTGTATTCTCTCTTTTAATGCTTTCAAAATGGCTATCCAGTTTCTATCGTTTAACCTGTGAATGGTAGCATATTTCGAAAATTTGTCTATTGTAGTCAAGTACATCCTATGACGCTCTGGGAACCATATATCTACGTATACTATGTTGTTAAAGTACTTAGGTGTTTCCGTAATCTGTAATGGTACCTATATATAACCGGAAGCCATGGTCATGCTTGGCTATATTGCAGATTTCGCAATTATTAACGAATTTTTGGATCTCTAACTGAAAATTTGGATAAAAATATACAATATTTGTTTTAATTCAGCAAACATCTCGTTAATACCACGGTGGTTTTTGCTTAAATGTTCATCTTTTATTATGGTTAAGATTTTATTTCTGTCTGTGATATCCTTTAGTTTAATATTAGATTTTAGTAAAATATTTTACGTATAGTTTTTGGAATTCTAGATACAAAGGTAGATTGTCGCAATAGATACACATAATACTTTTGTTTATAATTGTTTGCTTAATTATATTCAGGCGATTATTATTTTCTTTTTTAACTTGTATGTAATTTTGTATCTTTTTGTGAATAATTTTGATAGTTGTTTTATCTTTCTCAGCATAGAAAAGATAAATTTGGTTTTTATATATGTAGGTTTATAGGCTTTTCTGTGATATACATATATACATATGTATGGTCGGTTTCATCTTCCAGAGCGCTATGAACCGTAGCGTCCACTGAAGATGTATTACTGTGGGCTTCATTTCTAGTAGCAATTGTGGCATCAACTTCATCGTTTGTACAACTATTGTTTGAAACGATTTCATTATTGAATATATCTGCTAAACTAACTTCGTCGTTGTTAGATATTTCGTTTTCAATATTATTATTAATACATATATCTGCTTAACCCGTCAGCAACATGGTTGTCCTTACCCTTCAAATATTCAACGTCGAAATTATATTCATTAAGGGCGATTTTCCAGCCTTAAAGTTTCATATTGGGTTCCTTGAAGCCATTTAGCCAGATAAGAGGTTTATGATCCGTGCGAACTGTAAACTTTAACCCATATAGATAGGTTCTAAAGTACTTAACTGACCAAACGACCGCTAGAAGTTCTATGGTTGAATATCTACGCTCATGATTGTTAAGTGTACGGGAAGCAAAACAGATAGTGTGGTTATTTTGGCTAAGTACATCTCCTAATGCGTAATCGGATGCATCTGTAGTTAAAACGAACTTTTTACTAAAGTCGGGACTATTTAAAATTGGATCTGATGTCAATAACTTTTTAAGAGTGTTAAAAGATTCTAAATAATCGGGATCGTTTATATTACGTTTTTCAGACTTCCTGAGATATTTAATCATAGGGTATGCCACCTTAGCATAGTCTTTTATAAATTTCCTATAATATCCAGTAATCCCTAAAAATTGTTTAATACCTTTAATTGAATGTGGAAGTTTCATTGATGTTATAGCTGCGATTTTATTCGCATCAGGCTTTATACCATTTTCGACAATAGTATGCCCCAAAAGAATGTGTGCATAAGTTGGCAAAAGAACATTTATTGACTTGGATTTTTATGTTACTTTCTTTAAGTTTTTCAAAAATGTACCTTAGCGAATCAAAATGTTCGTCAAAGCTAGTGGAGAATATAAGAATATCATCCAAGTATACGACGCATATTTTATTTATGAATTCTCTTAAGACATGATTCATCAATCGTTGGAATGTCGCAGGGGCATTTTTTAACCCAAACGGCATTCGCAAGAATTCAAAGTGACCACTTTTTGTCGTGAATGCGGTTTTCGGCCTATCACGTGGTTCAACTTCGATTTGGTGGAATCCTTTTACCAAATCCAACGTTGTGAAATAGTTACATTTTCCCAATTTGTCGAAAAGATCGTTAATATTTGGCATGGGAAACTTATCGTCTATCGTCTGTTCATTTAGTTTACGGTAGTTTATTACAATTCTGCATTGTTGGGCTCCGCTTTTATTGGGTTTTTATGAAACAACCCAAAGTGGTGAATTGTATGGACTATCGCTAGGTGCTATGATTTGATGTTCTAGCATTTCGTTTATTTGCCTATTTGGATCCCTACTATTATGTGCACGGTTTACGTCGTATGAATTGTGTTCATTACTTCCTATTTCCATAGGATCCCTGTCAGCATTTTGTCCCTGTATATTTAATTGTCGCGATTGGCCGCTATATGTGTCCATAGGTTCCAAATTGTTTTGATGATTATATCTTCGTACGTATCGGGATTGATCGCTCTGTGCATTATTTTGTCGAAACTGTCTATTTTGCGTTTGGCTGAAATTGCGCCATGTTTGATTATTGCGTGTGTAATTGTTAGTATAATTGTTTGCGTTATTTGTATGAGTATTATATCTTTGGACCGCCTGATTTGGACCATGATTCCATGTATTTGGTCCAACTGTTTGGTGATTAATTTCCAATATGGTTTTAAACGCATCGCTTAATGTCGTTGGGTTCTTACTTAGGATTATGGTTTTTGTTGGCTCCGGTAAATTGCATTTAAAGGCATCGAGAGTTACACGGTTGTTAGACTCAATGAGTTGTTCGTCAATGTGATTTGTTTGCAACCGGTATGCATTATTCATTCTACCTAAGTAACTGTTAATTAAATTATAATAAGCTTCGATTGTAGTTGTCACTCTAGTTGTTCTTATCGTGTCTAAAAGTCTATCCACCGAAATTCTTTCACCAAAATTATCCCTAATTAGGGTCGGTTGGGGTAAATGGGGACAGTTTCTGCATTTTCTTAAAGGCAATTTTTTTTAGCAAAATAAAAAATATTGAACTTTTACCTTTTTTAACTTTTGAAAACGGATATTATATTATGATTTACCAGATATTTTACTAATATTCTCCAAATTAAGGTATAAGAACACTAATGTGATTTAGGGTAGTGTTTACATTTACCCCATCGTTTTTAAAAATACTGGGGTGAATGGGGACATCTTACTTGCGTCTCCTGTGTATGGGGTTAAAGTAAACATTGTGAAATCCGCTTTCGTCTGCGTTGAATACGTACTGTGGCTTATTTGTCAAGTTGTTAACTTCAAACATCTTTTGAAGCCTATCATAGAAATCGTATATAGCTATGGACAAAAAAATAAATACAGCCCACTCTACCACACAATTCTGTTATTTCCTCCTTTTTCTCTTTACTGAGGACAACGCTATTTTGTGATAAGTAGGTAGACATCGAGAATAAAATACACCCGAAGAATGAAAGCAGGATCATTTACCGTTATCAAAAATTTCTCTGAAATGTCAGTTTGTGTCCTCTTTTGTCTGGACAAAAAAATAAATACACACATTGGCAGCAAAGTGTATCTGGTGAAAACGAAGTGTTACGAAATTAATTTACTATCGGAAAGCGGAAAAGGTTGATACTATTGAATACCAGTGAAGTAACGAATAATATTTAATTGTTTTATTAGCGAAATATTTTTGTTCCGAGGACAAAAGAGAGATCATAAAAAAGTTGAAAAGCGAAGGATGTTCGTACCGTTCAATCGCAAAAACGATAGGTTGTTCTTTAGGGATGGTACAAAATGCACTTAGAGATAAACCAGCGCGAGAAAACAGAGGACGGCCACGAAAAACAACGCAAAAGCAGGATCGTTTAAGGGGTTAGGCCACTGTAGAGAGGGAAAAAATAGGCTTTTTTAGGATTTTTTTTCTAGAAAAACTACAAAATAAATCGAGATTCCAATTAAGAATATTTATTATATGTATTATTAGCTATTTACAAACATTTTTTTAGAGCGATTAATTTAAAAATGGCGGCTGCACAGAATTTTTTTGATAACGTTTTCACTTTCTCAAGGTCCACGGCCGGACAAACAGCTCGCGTAATTTTTGAGTTATAATTAGCAACTTTGTTTTTTTTTTAATCTATACAATAACTGCTAGAGAAGTACGTAGGTTTTTTTTGATATTTTAATTTTCTGCAAAATGGCGCGCTTACAAAGTGGAAAGTGAAAAATTTGCTTTAAAAATCATCAAATAATTGTTAATAACAAATGAACTATGCAATTAAAAAAAAAAATTCTACGTACTTCTGTTAACAATGATTTTTCCAAGATATGTTCAAAATTTTAAGTAAATCGGTTGAAAATTGTCTGAGTTATGTTTCCGGCCAACTCAAAAAATACAGTTTTAAGATAAACGCGTTTGAAATTTTGAGAACTCTCGATAAAAATAAGCGTGTGTCGACTAACGTCCTTCTCAAATGCTTGGCTGTGCCTAACTGAATGAAAAAGACGTTGGACAAGACAAAACTTGTCTACAATACTCGAGAATCAAATGATTTCAATAATATCTGCCGTATACCTGCTCCAATCCCCTAACGTCCCTTTTTTCGAGTAGTCTTGTTCGAGTAGGCCTTGTACTAAAATTCAAAAATCGTGTACTTAGAAATGTTTCCCGACTTCAATCTTTTGACACATCATTTTTAAGGTCTTAAGGGATAGTTTAAAAAAAAAAAAAAAAATGATTTTTCTAAAATTCTAGAGTGGCCTAACCCCTTAATTGTGCTGGAATCAAAAAAAGACCCTTTTCTATCGTCGCGAAAAATTTTGCAGGAGAATAGTTTGCCAATTAGTTCAAGGACTGTCCGAAGACGATTAGTGGAGTAAAATCTTCCATCACGATCACCAAGAAAAGTGCCACTAATCAGTAAAAAAAATAAAAGACAAAGGATGTTATTTGCTGATCAGCACAAATCATGGTCCGGCGAAGAGGGCACTAAAAAGTGGCGAAATATCCTTTGGAGTGATGAATCCAAGTTTAATTTGTTCGGATCGGATAGTAGACGCAATGTGAGACGTCCACCCAATTCTGAACTGTATCCAAAATATACCAAGAAGACGGTCAAACATGGTGGTGGTAGCATTATGGTATGGGCATGTTTCTCGTGGTATGGTGTTGGTCCCATACACCTCATTAATACTATTATGAGAAAGGAAACATATACTCAAATACTTGAAACTGTAATGCTACCATATGTCGAGCAAGAAATTCCTTTGGTGTGGACGTTTCAACAAGATAACGACCCGAAACACACGGCTAAACTAACAAAGGAATGGTTTGCTGCGAAAAGGGTTGCTCTTTTGGAGTGGCCTGCTCAATCGCCGGACCTAAATCCAATAGAAAATCTGTGGAAGCAGGTCAAGGATGCAGTTTTTATAAAAAATCCAAAAAACAAAAGCGAACTTTGGCAGGCAGTGCAGTCGGCATGGAATTCTATACCTGTTGAGGAATGTCGGAAGTTGGTTGATTCTATGCCGAGGAGGGTAGAACAAATAACTAAAAATAAAGGTCAAGCGACAAAATACTAACAAATACTAACAAAACCTACCATGACTTGTTTGCTCGTATGAATCAATTTCGTGAAATAATAAATTTGATGAAGTGTATTTATTTTTTTGTCCACATCAAAAGACGACTTTTTTTTACATTTTCAACCTTTATTCCCACTATAACATGTCAAGATGCTTTAAAAATACATGAATACGTTCCTGGCTATTGTAGGAATACTTCACAAAAAGAAACTTGCCGCAAACTTGCAAACTTTTGTTAAAATATATCTATCTATCCAATGGCTTCAGCTGTATTTATTTTTTTGTCCATAGCTGACAACAAACGGGTTTCTGGTATCTTGTCTCAATTTTTGCAGGTGTTCCGGCTTTTTTAAAGACGGTGTAGGATGCCGCTTCATGAATCCTAAGTACCTACCAGCCTTCGCCGGGAGTATCGTCCTTAAATGGTGTTTTCATACCGCTAAATTTGACATATTCCCCAACCATTTCTTTTAGCTCATATTTGTCACATGGTATTTCCATATTTGCAAGACTAACAAGGCATTGAACAATTTCGTTTTCAGTTGCTACTGGAATGCAGGGTACTCGTCCTGGACCAATTGCATCCAATGACGATTGCCGGCCTTTAATTCTATGAAATATGACAGATTTAGGGACATTGTAGCGTTCTTCAGCTTGACGGTATGTCATTTTCTTTTCCATCACATCTCTTACAGCGTTTTTAATGTCGTTAATATCGTAAATAGGTTGTGGTTTCTTTTTTATATAATTTCGGGGCATTTTAAATACTAAAAATTGAGTTATGGAAAAAAAAAATCAGTAAAATGACTTTTACCCCAAAAACTTGTTCACATTTACCCCATGTGCTAATATTACTGGTGTAAATGTAAACACGCAAAAAACAACTGTAAAGAACATATAAAAGTGCGGTCTAATCAAAGAAACTACTTCAATGCACTTTTAAATACATACATATATAAAATTATCTTTTACTTTACCCTTCTAGATTAATTTACTTTCTTAGAACAATTAAAAACGCTCACAAAATCGAATTTCACTTTTCAGATTGATGTTCTATTTACGACTAAAATTTCCAACGATCTCCGAAAACCAGCTGCAAGAGACTACGTGCATTGGTTTCGCGACGTTTCATATTCAGATTTTTTATTATTCTGGCAATCGACAGTTCATTTTAAACTGTTGAAATAACGACCGTTTACATTTACCCCATGTTTACATTTACCCCAACTGACCCTACCTCTCTTACTGCCGACCACGTGTCTAATCTGCTGTGTTTTTGAAGCTCACCTCTTGCCCTCCCTACAATTTTATCTTTGACGTAGCCTGTCAGAATTCTATTTGTGTTTTTGTCAAAAGTCTAGGAAAATTGGTGCTATGGAATCTACTCCAGGAAATCTGCAGTATAATTTTCATTACCGTTGTATTGCGGTATTTTACTTATTAATTCTAAAACTAATTTAAACTTATCTACTACACTTAGGTATACATATGTTCCATAGTGACGCTTACCACTGCCTTGTAGACTCTCTGTGTTCTATTATCTTCTTCTTCTTTCTGATGAAGGCTCCTTAAGAGTTGTTCTTTCTTTTTATTTCTCTTGTGTTTTTTTTTTTTTTGTTTTCATTAATTGAACGGTTTATTTTAATTTTATCGAACGCATGCATTCACTAACATTTTCATTTAGTCAATTCGATAGATCAATATTTTTCAATTCAGTATTTCATTTTAAAGTATTTTGTTTTTCGGGTTTTTACCGACTGCGCCAGTTAATAAATGAAATGAACCACGTTGTTTTCATTAGAATCTTTTTTGTTTTTCCTTCCCAACCTTTCGTGACGAGCACTTGACAACTATTCCTACTTCGGTTCTCCACTCATGTCTTCTTAGAAGACGTGCGTCAATAGTCAATACTAATACAGTATTTTACGGATATAAGAAACTTCGGAAATCTAGGACATTTATTTCTTATATCCGTGTTTTTCTTATATGAAAACAACGGATATAAGGAAAAAAGTTTCTTATTGACGAAGGACGCATATAAGAAAAAAATATTTCTTATGTACGAAAAACGCATGCAAACTAAATGTTATATGACATGAACAACTGATATAAGAATTCAAACCAATGTCAAAAAATCCTTTTAATATTTGAATAATATACTATGTACATATGTACGTACATATTTTAAAACGTAAACAAAAATAATTTAACAAAAACAAACTAAACATTTTTTCATCACAATTCATAAATAATTCATAAATAAACTACAATATATACATATATCTTAATAAAAATAACTCAGTTATCAGTTATTGCAAAATAATCTTTGATTTTTTTTTTGCACAAGTAGTTTGTCACAGCTTTTAAAGAGCAGCTCTTCGATACCCAGCAAATTTTGCTCTTCGTCACCATCAAAATATCGTTTCAATACGAAAAACGCTTCCACTGTTTGTGCCCTAGTTGGTCGTGACAATGTTGGCGGTTCCACTGTTTCAACCGGTTCTGGCTCATCTTCTTCAATCTCCAGCATTTCATTTACAAGTTGTCTTTCATCTATCTCTCCGTAACAGTCTTTATTTTCATAATTTTCAAGATATAGGAAGTTTCTATCGTATTCGTTTAAGTCAGATCCCTCTATTTCGCCAAGATCTTCATTAGTGCGAGCGTTTTCATTAAAAATCCCAGCCTTCTTGAAGCAATTTTCAATTGTTTGTGGTGTTACTAGCCACCAGGATCTCTTTACTATGTGTAACGCTTTTAGCACTGTCATTTCTTTCAAAAATGCTTCTATACAGTTGGCTTCAATAGCAAGAATTTGCTTTCTTATCAAATTCTTCCTATAATGAGCCTTAAACGACTGGATGATCCCTAAACCAAAACGTTTTCTATTAAATCTTATTGATAATATGTATACATTTTAAAATTTACCCTGATCAAGAGGCTGTATGATACTAGTAGTGTTGGCCGGTAAAAAAACAATTTCTATATTATTTGGCGTAAAATTAAGCTTGTGACAGGAAGCATTGTCTACCAGTAGAACAATTTTCTTATTTTTCATGGACATATTATCATCCATCTCCTTTATGATCTCAGCCCAGAGTGTACTTGTCATCCAAGACTTCTTATTCCATTTGTAAGGCACTGGAACTTGTTTTCCACGGAAACAACGAGGCTGCCTGAATTTACCAATTGAAAACGCATACTTTTCCGATCCAGTTGCGTTACAAACCAAAAGTATTGTCAACCTCTCTTTCGGTATTTTTTGACCGCTCACTTTTTGATTTCCTGAAACATATGTCCCATCAGGAAGTGCCTTGTAATACAACCCAGTTTCATCTGCATTAAATACATCTTCAAGGGCGTATTTTTGCAGTAAATCTGGAATGACAAACTGTTTGAAATTCTCTGCTGCTTCCACATTAGCAGACCATGATTCGCTGTGAAGCTTCTTAAAATGAATATTTTCGCTTTTCTTCCAGCGGTGAAGCCAACCTTGGTTGGCTTCAAAATCTGTGATCTTCAACTCGTGCGCAAATTGTTGAGCCTTTTCAAGTAATATCGGTCCGGTTATTTTTGCATTTTTCTCGGACATCTGTTCAAACCATTTACTCATAGTTTTATTCAGAATTGCATGTTTTGGCTTTCTGTCCCTTTTTTGATTTAAATTTTTGCAGCAAAACTTCTTCGTTCCAATCTCGTCTGACTTCTTTATAATTTTACACAAAGTGCTTTCTGAAATTTGATATTTTATTGCAACAGCTTTTCTTGGAATCCCCGACTTAATTTCTTCTAGAATTTTAATTTTATTTTTAAGTGATAAGGTATTTCTTTTTTTAAACATTTTCAAACTGTGGATAATTGCAAACGTAAACAAGGTCGAGAGTAGAATGACAACAGATAGAAAATGACAATGCATATGATACTATTTTTAAACGGTCACTATTGAAAGCTGTCATTTAAATTTCCTTAAGGCATGCACACATTTGTTTGTACAGATATGAAACAAGTTATTAGAAACGTAAATTAATATTTCGAAAAGCGAATTTCTTAGATGCGCGTATTTTTACTCGTAAAAATTGATTTTAGTGTATGAAATCAGGTTTCTTATATCCGTAGTTTTCTTATACGCGTTTGTCTTATAAACGTTTAATTTGATGCAGAAATGTAGAGAAAAGACACGGTGATTACGATTTCGTTTCTTATAAGAGGTTTTTTCTTATATGAGGTTTTCTTATATCCGTAAAATACTGTATATTGAGATATTACCTGATATGAATATATTCGTTATTGAGTATTATAATATTTAAAGCGATAGGAAATATCACTAATATTTGTGTAGGTATTCCATAGTGAAGGAGATTTGGTATTATGATGGTGGTGGTATTAGTGTGGAGTTCGCAGTTCTGAAATTTTCTTAGATATTCATATCTGTTTAAGGAATCATGTTGTCAAATGAAGTATAAGAAAATAAGTTTCATACTTTAAAAATAAGATTATGTGCGATATTATTAAATATTATTGCAAACATAAGGTCATCTACGAATTATAAATACTTAGTTTTTGTCGTTTTTATTAATCTCTAAAATTAAGTTGGTTCTATCATTATTTCGCGCAGTGTATTCTCTATTCCGCGCAGTGTATTTTCTGTTTCATTCTGTGTCATTCGTACCCATGCCTATGTGGTATGCATATGTGGTATGCATATGTGGTATGCATATGTGGTATGTATTAGTTCATTCGCACTGGATTGTCAAAGTAATCTATCTCGTATAGGTGAATACCAAAGTGTTATAATATTTGAGGTATTCGGATTAGTATGACTTGGATTCATATAGTAATCTGGTGTGTTTTGACGAATATCAATATATCATGATATCTAAGATATTCGTATTAGTAAAACCTAATATGTGGAAATATTAGTAATATCTTGATGAATACTAATATATTCGTCTCATCTCTAATCTTCATAGAAGGCGAGAGTCAGAAAGCCACTAGAGCGATCAACACCTGCTGCCCGGAGAACAAACAGCAAGCGCGACCCGCACTCATGACTCACCCCTATGCATCGAATGCACATCTCATTATTATAGGTATAACAATATACATTGTAAGTTTGGTAATTTTGGTAATTTGACGCCCCCATAGGGGCACTTTATTAGCTTAACGCAAGCCTTAACAAAAATCTATAACTTAACTATAACTTATTAACTATGTGGCGGCGGGGAGATGATTAAGGAGAGTGAGAAGGGTTGTGGTATAGGGCAATTCTAAGGCTGGACTTATTAAGGTGAAGGTCGAAAAGATTGGTGTTCGCTTTGCGAAGCATTCTGGACATTGGTTCATGGTAGCCATAATTTGTGCGGTGAGTGCTTATACGGAAAAGGGGTGTGGACCGAAGGTTACGCGGGTTGGTGTTAAGGAGAATCATGTGCAATAATGAAGGGCTGTCAATGTTACCACTGAGAAGGTCATGGATAAATAGAATGTCTGCAACATCACGTCGTTCTTTAAGGGGTTGGAGGTTGATTAATTTTAAGCGATCCGTATAAGGTGGTAAATTAAGGGGGTCGGCCCAAGAAAGGCCACGAAGGGCAAAACGGATAAACCTGCGTTGAATGGATTCAATACGCGTTGTATGGGATTCATAAGAGGGGGACCAGACTTGGCTAGCATATTCGAGAAGGGGCCTCACGAAAGTGATGTATAATGATTTCGTAACGTAAGGATTCGAGAATTCTTTGGACCAACGTTTCACGAAACCGAGGGCAGAGTTAGCACGTTTGATGATGTTGTCGATATGGAGGCGAAAGTTGAGTTCACGGTCACAAATGACCCCTAGGTCAACCAAGAAGTTGACAGGGGGAACGGTTTCATTACGAATAATGTAGGTTCTGGGTGGTGAGGAAGAGCGCTTACGGGAGTAAGTGATGGTTTGGCATTTACTAATATTGAGCTCGAGATGGTTTTTTTGACACCAAGTAGTGAACCTGTTAAAGTCCAATTGGAGAGAGCAGGAGTCGACAGGGGAAGATATGTGTTTAAATATTTTCATATCATCAGCATATATGGAGAGCTGAGAGTTCAGAATAACGCTGTCGACATCATTAATGGTTAGAATAAATATCAGTGGGCCGAGATGACTACCTTGCGGGACACCGGAGGTAGCGTTAATTGGATCAGAAATAGATGATCTGAAGATAACGTTATATTGACGATCTTCGAGATAAGATTTGATCCATGAGATAAAACCGGGAGAGAAACCGAGGGCAGTGAGCTTGAGGAGAATAATTTGGTGAGACATTTTGTCAAAGGCTTTGCTGAAGTCAGTGGCGATAACGTCTACTTCTTTGCCAGCTTCGAGTGCACACAAACATTGTGAAACAAATTCGACTAGATTAGTGGTTGTCGATCGACCTTTTAGGAACCCATGTTGGTTAGGAGAAAATATGGGTTTGCAGTGAAAGAATAGTGCATCATAAACGATGATCTCGAAAAGTTTGGGTGTGCATGAGAGCTTGGCAATGGGACGATAGTTGGACACATCATTTTTTAGTCCTTTTTTGTGGACTGGAATGATATAAGCATATTTCCAAAGCTTAGGAAAGAATCCTTGAGAGATAGAGCTTTGAAATAGAGCAGTAAGGGGTAAAATAAGATGGTTCGCGCACTTTTTTAATACTATGGCAGGCAGGCAGTCGGGACCGGGAGAGTAGTCGTCCTTTAAGTTGCGTATTTTTTCGGCGATTAGGTCGGGAGTGATGTTCAATGAAACAAGAGATGTCTGGGGGCAGTCTTTCAAATATCGAAAATAGTCGTGATCGGGTTGAAGATCTTGGTCAGTGAATGATTGGCTGAAGAAATGAGCAAAGAAATTGGCGATTACTTCGGATTCGTTGGAAGAGTTACTCAGAAAGTTAAGTGTAGTGGGGTAGCTATCGGTTTTTCTTTTTGTATTAATGAAGTGGTAGAAATACTTGGGGTCAGAGATAAGGGAGGATTGCATTCTGTTCAAGTATCCGAGGTAGAGTGATTCACATAGCTGTGCAAATTTAATGTAGGACTGCATGTAATTAGAAAGGTCTGATGCAGAGGAGGATCTAAGATAGGCGTGCCAATTTTTGTTTCTTTTATTGCGCAAAGACCGTAGTTCCTTGGTATACCAGGGCGGAGATGAGGTGTAGTTCTTTTTTGGTGAGTATGGGACTGAAAGAATGAAGCAGCTGAGGATTTTGGTGTAAAATAGCGCAAGGGTTTCGTTTAAGGATATATGTGAGTTAGGGTTAAGGAGGAAGTTAAAATTAACATTGTTGAGCAGATTATTTAGTTTCGCGAAGTCAGCTTTGCGGAAATTGAAACAGTACGTATTTTCGGAGGGAAGGATAGTGAGTTGTGTCTCGAGTGAAAGAGTTACCGATAGAGGTGGATGAAGGGGGTCTAAAGTAGAGAGAAAATGGTTGCTTGGGTTAACAACGCAGTTTACGGCATCAGATGAGAAAATCAGGTCGAGTTGTCTGTCCATGTTATTGGTGATATTACTGAGTTGCAGAAGGCCGGAGTCAGAGAAATGATCCGTGAAAAGGATTTCTTTACCTGTGGAGGGGTTAGCGGCGATGTAGTGGGTCTCATCATCGGAATGAACCCATTTCAGGTGCGGGAGATTGAAATCGCCACAGATGATGATGATGTCATTGGGTTCGGTGATATCAAATATGGAGTCGACGAGATCAACGACGAGTTGGTAGCAGTGTGTGGGCTGTGAGGGTCTTAAGTAACAGCAGGCAAGATAAAGTTTCTGTTTAGGGAGTCTTATTGAGGCACTAGTGAAGTTGAAGTCAGCGGAATTCGACGATTTGAAGGGCAAGGGATCATAGCGACTGTGGATTGCTAAGAGAACTCCGCGACCGTCAGGATCGGCAGAGTTGTCGCGTCCATCGGCCCGAAACAGAATGAAATCTGATGTGAATAATTCGCTGTCTCCAATACTGGAGCATAAATTCGTTTCAGTTAATGCAAATATATCGTAGGGTAGGTTTTGGGAATTAAGGAGTACTGCGGAGGTTTTGGTGCGTAATCCTCTGACGTTCTGATAGTACAGGGATATGTTATTATTTGATGGGTGAGGAGATGTAAATGTATTTAGGTTAGGATTTAAAATAGTTTTTGAGATTAGAACGGGTACTTTGCAAGTGTGCAATGCGCTTTGAACTGACGTGGGCTGCGAGAGTGGAGAGGTCGTTATTTACATCAATGGGAGAAATATTAAGGCTTTCGTGAAATCGTATAAAGGTCTTTTTTAACGCGTGGGGGTCTGTGGGTAGGCCTTCTTGGTGGATTGAAACTAGGACGTTGGTTTTAGTTTTGCCGTCGATACAAATGGAGTCAGGTTTGTCGTGGAGGTAGGCCAGATAGAGGCGTACATTTTCGTAGATTCTTCTGTCTCTTAAACGTGACATAACATAGCGGTCTTCGACGTTAAGCTCGGCAAGATGTTTAGTGAGTTTGGCCGTGGGAGGGAGAAGTGGATCTAAGAAAGAGGGGGAGGTGGGAGCTAAGGTCGAGTTGTGGGAAGCTGAGGAGGTGGAGGGGCTGGAGGGGGTGTTGTTAGAAGCTGAGGAGGTGGAGGGAGTTGGTTTCAGAGTGTGAGAGTGTATAAAGTTTGGGTACTGAGGATACGTGCGGCTGTTATGTGAAGCCTGGGTGTTGGGATTGGGTATTGAATTAAGAATGTTCGATGAGGGGGATGAGGGTCTGGAGCCGGGCGCAAGGTTGAAGGATACGCGGTTGTGGGTACGTGATCTGTTAGGAGAATTATTGGGTGGGGGGATGTTGAGGTTAGTTGTTGATTGAAAATAAGGCAGTAAGTATGTTAGAATTCAATTGTATATTATAAGAAAGTAAACTAAGTATGTAATTCAATATTAAGTTTATAATGTAATAATGTTGATTGTACGTTATGAGTACATAACTTCTCCGCTCCCAGATTCAGGTTAAAGCTGAATGGTTGATGACTATAAAACGTGAATGCTTCTGAATGTGATGCATGTGGATGAGGTGCTCCTTAACACGTTCACTGCCATGTGACCCGCCGGCGGGCACATTTCCTGTCCCTGAGAGGCCTTTTTGTATGATTTTTTTCTTCGCGGCCTGTTATTAAAATACCAATTACAAAGCATTGTAAACATCACCTCAAAAAAAACGCATTTTTACCCAATTTTTCCAAATTTTTTGGGGGTTTATCTTATTGAAAAAAAAAATAATAAGGAAAAGAAAATAATATAAAAATAAAACTGGAATTCACTTTGAATGGTTGAAAAATTTGTATAACTTATGATTAGAATTAGATTTGGTGCTTGCTAAAGCATTCCAAACATAATGTAGGATTTCCTTCACAGGTACCACAATATGTTGTTACTTTTTTTGTCTTCTTGACCGCAGCGCCTCTGCCTTCACTTTCACTTATATTAGTATAGCAATCTGCACACCGTTTTCTTATTTTCATGTTTCTTGAATCCCTGCTCTCGGTTTCCTTCAAAACATGTTTCGTTTTGGATGATGATGCCTGCGGTGCCAAGACAGGGTTACACAAAGCTTCGCAAATCGAGCAGTTTTTAGTTTCCTTATAAAGGACCAACGCGTTTACAACTGATGTTGATAAAAGAAATTCTTTGTGGCACGAATGAATTTTTATAAAATGTGTCCGTACTCCAGTAGTGGGTATTCCACAATGCAAATTGGTGGGCATTTGCATTTGTTTCGGTAACAATAAGCTGATAGACCTCTTCTGTAACCATAAGCCCAAAAATATCAATAGGTGTTGCTGATGCTTGTGGTTGAATGCTCGTTACATCATTCTGTTCGAAAGTGAACGTTTTTAGGGATTGGCCACTAACTGTTGTCCACTCCGTTGGAGGTCCATCAGAGACACTTGACATCACAACTTGTTCCGAAAGCTTCTTCTTCAAAAGACGATTCTAAATCTTCGAGAGACTCAGAATCGCTTGAATTTCCCTCAGATGGCATGTATTCATCTGAATCGGAAGCCACAAAATCTAACTCATCATTATCGGAATCCTCGACTCGGTTGCGATTTCCATAGAACATATTGGGATTCATTTGCGAAATTGTTGTTTTCCAAAAGAATATGTTACTTCAATCAATATCTGTGAATGATAAAAAGCTACTTGTTGTTGAAAAGCCTGACAGGAGATAAAATATACACGAAAATAACTGTGACCACCGGCACCTCATGCATTTCAATTTCATTAGGTGCCGTGTGAACCGCCGGTAGTCACACCCATAAAACACTAAAAAATTGACGAAACACAAAAAACAAAAACACAGAACTATTTATAAACACTAAACATACACTTTTATGCAAAAAAACACTATTGGCACCCGGGTGAAAAAACTAAATTTATATGGGCGGCAGCGAACGTGTTAATGTTGTGTGGTCAGGTTCCGTAGATATTTTGCGTATACAATTGAGCCTTAAGGGCTAACCATAATAGCCAGAAGCTTATGTCAGAACCGAACGAAATTCTCCCCTCTGTTTCAACGAACAGTCAAGATACCCACAATGAACAGATACAAGCAGAAGGAAAGGAACTGTCAAATTGTTTTCATTCGATTTGTTTATTTTCGGTGTGGCTTTGGCTTTTTCCTTTTTATTGAAATAAAGGCCATCTGCTTTATCATAGAGACACTTATTGTCCTCCACAAGTGAAATCAACTTGTTAACAAACTCGTATTCCATATTTATTTTATCTTTTTTCTCTTTCCTAACCTCAAATGTCACTTGTCAAAAATTCCGTCCGGAATGTCTTCTTTCAAGAAGACCTTCCGTCTGCTCGCATCAGTTAACGAACATTTAACGAAACCTCGTATCTTCCCATTATGGGCATATCATATGCTTTGCATGTAAGAAGACATTCCCCTCTGCTTGCTTCTGCTTGCTCCTGCCTATTATGGTTAGGCCATTAGGTCTGTGACGTCCGGTAGTATGTATATGTATGTATATGCATGTGACCTATCAAACTTAAATTACCTTTGCTCTTAGGTTAGGGTAGTGGGAGGGGATATTGGTAGGGAATTGTTGAATAGCTACATCATAGTTGAAGTGGGTGCAGAAACCCAACGACACTCGCTCATTTTATTTTTTTGGGTGGACCAAACGTGCATATGTACAATTAAATTTATCTTTCATTGGAGTGGAGTTGGTTTCTAACTTAATTTTCTTTTGTATTTTATCTTATTTTTATGAGATTTTCTGTTTTTTGTTGTGAGAACAATTACTTTCCTATTTGACCTAACTTTTAGTTTTTGCGCTCTAGGTGCTAGTTTATTACGTCTGTTATTAAATTCATATATCGTATCGTTTTCATAGTATGTACATAGGTGGTATCTCTCGTCTCATATTTTGTTTTTGTATTATAGATCTATTATGTTTTTATAATTTACATTTGATTTGGTCGTACAACATTTTTTGGAAACATTGCAATTTATTGATATAATCATGTTCGGATTCATAGTTAATAGATTTCCTGAACTTTGGTGTCCTGCCTGTAAGTAACTCTATTGGTGTTAGATTAATAACCGAATGAATGCTGCTATTGTAAGTGATAAGGGCTTCATTTAGTACATCTTTACATATAGATTTGGATTTTGAATGAAAAATGGATTTGAGTTAAACGGGTTTCGATTAATTTGCGGGATAAAATGTGGTCCATGGGTTCTAGTATTAGTCTTAAAGTTGGTGGATCTAATATAATAGGAGTTTTGCTCTTTTGTGCAAAATGTGAATGCCTCTTGAAGAGTAGTTGGCCTCATAGCTTTTACAGTTGAACCTAACGGTTCGGATAATCCTATGACAAATGTGTTTAAACACATTTCGGAGTAAAGCCGGTTTTTAGCTAAGACTACCTGAGGGTCTCTCTCGTGAATCTGAACATGATTATTTAAGGTTGACAGTATTTCCACGATTCTAGAGTACTACTGCTCAACAGTGTCGTTTATTTGTGTTATGGTATGAAGGTTTCTAATCAATGATGTCTCGTTTCTCTTATCTGAACAATGTGAAATAAGATTCGACTTTATTTCACACCATTCCAAAGATGTGCCGAACATATTCAACACTTCGTTCGACTCTCCTGCTATTTTGTTTCTTATCGCTCTCATTATTATTTTCGCATATGGCGTACCGCTTACAGTACCCATAATACATAAGATCTCCTCAACGTTATTCAAGAAATCGTATAATAATCTACGATTCCCGTTAAACTGCGGCAATTTTTTTTATGGCGTCGGGAATTCTTAAGGAATTAACAATGTTATTAACATCATTTAAATTTACGGAATTTATCGCGTTATTATCTATATGTATCTATAGGTTAGGTTACCACTTATGTTTAAGTTATCATTAAATGCACTGTTTTATTATTATTTAAATTAATACCTCCAAAGCTCACCCCAGAAGACTCCCCAACACCACCCACAGGCATGGAAATTTCTTTATTGTTTATCATGTTATCTGAGCGAAAATCAATGTGTTCCTCACTATCGCTAAAACCATACGGTTTATAAGAGCGTCGTTTCCTATTTTTGTTAACCGTACAGCTATTTAACATGTGGGATAACAAGGTGAGGGAAGGGATATGAAGGAATGAGCATGCAGTAATAAAAGAAAGACTTACATACAATTACCAGTTGAAGATCGATGGTAACGATTCCGATGTTGTATCGTTGATCAATTTGTTGGAGGTTCGTCCAAAACCAAGGAATTAAAATTCTCCACACTAGGTGTGCTTTGGTCCCGTTTTGCAAAGTTCACTTTACACCAATATGCTCTTGATGCGACACTCGCGTACAATTAATCTTTTCACACCGCCACGAAATGCACTATCCACTTGCACACATGGAAGTATTAAAAGCAGTCAATTCTGATAATTTCAATTGATTGCGAACTCCGAACTATTGCAAAAGCCGACTGCGCCAGTTATGATTTTTCCTTTCAAAGTCTTTACTTTATTTCTTAAGAATGATTTTATTTTTTGATGTTATACCCATTAGCGTCAAAAGTCAACTGCCCACGCTCATTGATCTAAGCCGGGAGTATGGCTTTTTGCATGTTACATTTACATACTTATCTATGCAATACAATGCATTACAATGTATTACATTGTTATATATTTCTTATATTCTAGGTATATGTAGATAATAAACTGAGTGATTATATATATATGTATATTGTAAGTTAGAAGATAAGGCAGTATAGATGTAAGTATGTTAGAATCTTATATTCTAGGTATAGGTATCAAAAAACGGTAAAATACGGTTAAACAGTCTAGAAGTGTAAAAGTTGAGCAGCGCGATTTTAATTTAATTTTAATAAATTACAAGTGATTAATTAGTGATTTCTTCGGAAATCAAAAACATAAGATAATTGGCACTTAGAAGTTAGAAAAAATTAATACTTAAACATGCCGAAGTGTGAAAAATGTAAAGTGCAAATAAGAGGTGAAACGGGCATAGGTTCGGGTGTTTGCAACAAAGTTTACCACAGTAACGCAAAGTGCTCGGGCTTAGATGAATATTAGTGGCATATTAACGACAAATGACATGGTTAGATTTATGTGTGATGAATGCATCCTTTACATACAGAACGTGGATCTGGTAGTAAAGGAAATGCAAGACTGCATGAAAGAATAGAGGTGAATTTGAACGATCACTTAGACGATATGAGGAGGAAATAAAATCACTTTTAGAGGCTATTGAAAGTCGTTATATACAAAGACTCAACGAAATGGAAAAAAGCAAAAAAATTGTGAAAGGGGAATAACGGAAATCGGAAAAATTAACGTAATTGCGGAAACATTTAAAAAAGAAAGTGAAAATATATGTACTGAAATGAAAAACATAGTTAAAAATAAACAAAACGTGGCGGCGGGAAAGCAAATGCCATTTGCTGACACTGTCAGATTGACAAATGACCAATCAGTAAAACCAGTGATGCCAAAACTGCAATCAGTTGCCTTTGATAATTAAACCCAAAAGTGAACAGAATAGTACCAAAACAAAGGAAGACCTACATAAATAAAAATGTGGATCCAAAAAACTTAAAATTTTCCAATATTCAAAACTCACATAGTGGAATTGTAATCATTGAAAGTGAGGGTGCAGATGACAGGGATAAAATAAGAAGTACAATTGAAGAAAGTACCTATAGGTAAAAACTATGAAGTAAAAGTTCCTAATCAAATAAAGCCAAGGATAATAATACCAAGTATGAAGTTTGAAAATGAGGAATCCAATATAATCGAAAAATTAAAGAATCAGAATGAAGTAATAAAAAATAGTGAATTAAAGCTTATCAAGTACTTTGGAAGGAACGAAGGCAATTCAAAAAAATTCAGTGCAGTCATCGAAGTTGATAGGGACCCTTTTTCTAAAATTATCGAAGTTGGTAAATTAAACATTGGATGGGAGCGCTGTAGAGTTTTTGATGCAGTAGAAATAAGAAGATGCTATAAGTGTGTTATGTCAAAAGACACAACAGCTGGTGTGCGCGCGTTCAGCTGCGCACGCGGCTACTTAGTGGAATGGAGGGTTCGGACATTGGGATGGGAGGAATTCAGGGCGCCACGTAGTTTTCCGTAAAACTACGAAAATAAAAAAAAGGATTAAAATATATAAAGCAAGTAATATAAGTTTTATTGACTTTTGATTAGGATAACGGGTTGCCCAACATCCACTACGTGGACAACACGGTCGCCTAAAAATAGCGGGAACGGTTCGGATAACCGGGGGAATGTCGAGGCGTAATAAAAAGGATAATTAAAATTAGAAAAAAGGATACTTAGGTGTGACACGTCCTCTTATCGTCGATATGTCTCCTGTATTGTCCTTGGTTTTATCCTCAGTTTATATCTTCCTCAATTTGTGTCCCTTCGATATTGGATGTCCTTCCCGTATATATGTACTCGTATGTCTTTCGTTTTCTTTGTCTCTTATGTTCGGTTCTCTTGTACTGCACTGGCGGCCACTGTCCGTCCAGTCTCGCTCAGAGTTATTTTTCAATGCCTTGTTCGTCTTTTGTCTGGCCCGTTCGAACCGGGAACACACATATACACTCACATCACTTTGGCCATTGGAACAAAGGGAATCACCTCCAGAGTTTCAACGCCTCCATATTAACATTTTCGGACCTTCGGACATTCGTCTTGCCTCGTGCAGGGACGGGTTAAGAATATCCCTGCAGTGATACCTATCGCTTGTCGTAAAAGGCGACTAAACAAAGGTAAACAAAAATCACATCTAGGCAATTTAGAAAACACCAAGGTGAGTCTAGGGACACATATACCATCATTAAACTGCCCCACAAGTGTGCATGCAAATCAGTGGGTTGACACGACCGGTGTTGTAAGAGTAAGATCAATAAAAAAAAAATAAAAATCTGGAGCATGCCCGTGTCAAAAAGGAGGGGAAGAAAGAAAACGGTCAAACCGTAGCATTATGGAAAAGAACGCTAAAAGGAAAAGCACTACCCCGCCAGGCACTACTAATGGTCGTGATCCTGGGACGAGCAGCAACGCTCGGGTCAGAGCTATAGGATTTCCGGGGGATAGCAAAGTAATGCAACGGCGTAAGCCACACTTAAGAGTCGCGAGTTGGAACGTTGGAAGCATGAGTGGGCGCAGCTATGAGCTTGAAGAAATGATGGTTAGAAGGCGAGTAGACATCCTGTGCGTACAAGAGACGAAATGGCGAAACACCGGTAATCGGTGTTTAACGTTTCTTGGACGTTAAAACAAAAGCCTACAAGATGTTTTACTATGGATTGGAACAAGGAAAAAACGGAATCGCCATCATCCTTGCGGCAGAGTTACTTGGCAACGTCTTAACCATTTCAAAGTCCAGTGACCGTTTGATGGCTCTCAAATTGGTGATGCATGGTGAGGTGTGGAACATCAAGTCGGATGCGAACAAAAAGAAAAAGATGTATTCCGGCTAGATTTCCACAACCTTGTCAAAATCATCCCAAAGGAAGAGCTTTTGTTTGTTGGGGGAGATTTAAACGGACATGTCGGGAAGACAAGCGAAGACTATGAAGACTACCACCACGGAGGGCTGGGATACGGCACCACGAACTCTTCAGGTGAAGATATCCTAAACATGTGCAAGTCGTACGGTCTTATAGTGCTAAATACCATGTTCGTCAAACAAAGCCGGCACCTGATCACTTATAGCAGCGGCGGAAATTAAACTCAAATAGACTATAATTTGGTATCCAGTTTCATGAAGCCACGAGCTAAAGATTGCAAAGTGATCCTGGGAGACGCGATCGCCCCTCAACACCGTCTCCTCCTGACTGAATTTTTTATGGATGCGAGAAAGAAGTCAAAGCAGCAAACGAAGGTGTCTGAGAGAATCAAGTGGTATAAGCTAGATAAAGGAAAAGGCGAAGCTTTTATTACCAACATGGAAAACTACCTCTCTTCCATTATCGATGAGGTCGGTAATGAGGAGTGCAGAGCACAAGACATGTGGGATTCCCTACAACAATCTGGCCTGGAGAAAGCCAAATCACTGCTCGGAACATCTAAAGGCCCCTGCCAACACGCAAAAGAAACCTGGTGGTGGACAGACGAAGCCAAAGCAGTGATACACGAAAAGAAAATGGCTTTCCAAGCTTGGTCAAAGTGCTCTTCTACTAATAGAGAGGAAAAAGCTCGCCGTGAAAAGGTATATAGATATTGCAAAGGTATCGCGAAGAAAAAATGCGCCGAATTCAAAGCGATGCTTTTCGCTTCTAGCCTCTATCAGGAGTTGGAAGAAATATCGTCTTCCGCGTCTGACAGGAACCAGGCTACCCAGGAGCTTCGACAAAACAATTTGAACAAAGGAGCAAATATCTTTAAGATAGCCGCCCAGAGAAGAAGAAATGCTCAGGAGATTCGTTTCCCAAAGTTTATTAACAATGCTGAAGGCCAACTCCTTGTGGAAGACGAAAAAATTCTCCACAGATGGCGACTTGTGATGAGGACATCAAACATCGCGTAAGCGTAGGGTGGATGAAGTGGCGGGAAAACTCCGCCATTTTCTGTGATCGAAAAATGCCCCCTAAGCTGAAAGGAAGGCTCTACACTTCAGTTGTACGTCCTGCGCTCACATACGGTTCACAATGCTGGACAATGCACAAAAAGTATGAGAGCAAATTAACGGCAACTGAGATGAAGATGCTTCGCATGACAGCGGGAGTAACAAAGCGTGACAGAATTAGAAGTTCAAAGATCCGAGGATTCTAATTATGACGTTAAAGGTCCCTAGGGGTTATTGGGCTACCCGTTTACATGTAGTGGGGAGTTTACAGTAAGTATACGTAGATTAACACATATGGCTTTGCGGGGACGACACTTTACTCTTTGGGGCACAATCTTCTTTTAATTCTTTTTTTCAAACAATATATATTTTAGGTTGGGCACGCGGCCATTTGATTTGTTGGGGACCGTCCGCCCCTTTCACCCTGTTGGGGCCGTCCGCCCACTGTTGCAAGACCGTCCGTCTCGGTCGATTGGGGCCGTCCGCCCTTTGCTTCGGACAGTCCGTCCACCCCTTTTGGACCACAATCTTTGGACCGTCCGTCCAGCATGGTACCTGTCGCGCGACCTCCTTAAGGTGGTTAGACCAAACCGGGCCATAGCTCTAAATTCGCCATAGGAGCACCGGTAAATTCTTCCCTCCTTAGGAGATGGTGGAGAAAAATGACGGGAGAAAAATGTAGGAAGGCAGGGATGGAGAGTATAAGGTTTCGTGCGCGTTTTGCACGTAACAAGTGCAAGGGCTTTAATCACAAGGCTAGTGATTGTCGAAGTGCGGAGGAGGTATATCTAACATGCTTTGAAAACCATAAAACAAAAGAGTGTAATAAAGAGGCAATTATAAAATGCATAAACTGTACAAGTGCAAATAATAAATTAAACCTAAACCTGGATGTAAATCATAATACACTAAGTAGATTGTGTCCGGTCTATCTCAATAAACTTGATATAAAGAAAAAACGTATTGGCTATTAGCAATCAAATAAATTAAGTGGTATTTATTTAAACATCCAAGGTCTTACAGGACACTTTGCAGTGTTGGAAGAGCTTGCATGCAAAAAGAAGTTTGACTTCATAATAATAAGTGAAACACATATAAGAGAAAATGAATATAAATTAAAAAAATTATAAAACATTTTGTTGTTTATCAAACTCCAGGCATACGGGAGGAGTTGCGATTTATGTAAGCAATAAAGTAAAGACTCTTGGAATAACATCAAAATCGATTGACTATAAGCTTTGGATACTATTAATCAAAATTAAAAACGGACATGAATGTTGGAATATTATATGTAGGTCTTTATCGGTCAGACAAAATGTGTGTTTCAGAATTTAACATAATATTTAGTGAATTTCTTGAAAGCAATTTAAATTTTAATGAACATGAACATGAACAATGAACAGAACTTGTCATTGACTCTTTATTTTCTGTGCTTTAATGCATTTTGCGACTTTCTTATATACACCTCAGTTTGTAAGTTGACGAAGTCTTTCCTCTCTTTCTTCTTGCAGATTCCGCCGTATACGCCTTGCTGTCTGCCTGAATAGACTGATCTGCCTCTAGGGATACTGTTGACCAGCTGTTGACGTTTCGGTTTTGTTGAAGTCACATTAAAATTTTGTTCTCAACACATCCCTGTATCTGAACATGTATAACACTTTACTTTTATATAACTTCATTGTCATACGTCATTTTGAATTATTCGAAATAAAGCTCACTGTTGTATTAACTGCCAAACGAAAAGGTTATGGGCCCAGTACCTACGCTGTGTATAAGAGTATATATTCACATACAGTAAACATATAGTATTAAATTTGTCTTGATCCGACTTTCCTGTATAAAATGGATTCAAGGGCAGTAATCGATAATTCAGTAATTACACATCGATTAAACTCCACTAATTTTAGGAGCTGGAAGTTTCAACTGAATTGCGTGGGCAGGACTTGTTGGATGTGGTGAATGGAACTAGTGCAAACTAGTGATAACCTGCAATAATGCAGATGCAGAAACCAAACGAAAATGGGCACAACGTGATGGAAAAGCTTTGTCCATCTTATTTGCGTCGATTGATCAAGAACAAGCATCGTACGTCCTTGATTGCAAATCAGCAAAAGAGCTCATGGATATGTTGGAAAGCATTCACCAAAAGAAAAGTGATGTTCGGGTAATGATGCTATATGAAGAATATTTTGCACTGAAGATGGCTGAGAATGAATCGGTGGCAGCGCATGTTTCAAGGGTGCGACAAATTGCAGCGGAACTGGAAGACCAGGGCGAAAAATTATCAGATAACCTAAAAATGTGCAGAATAATAAGTAGCCTGGCGCCAAAGTTTCAAAATTTTCGAACCGTTTGGTATAATATTAAAGAATGCCGTTCAATAGAAACGTTATTGTCAAAACTACAGTTAGAAGAGGATCAAATGCAAAAGGCAGAAAGAGATACAACACAGCAGTCAAAAACACACAAAGCAGCGTTTAGTGCGAAACATGTGGGAGTGAAAAAGAAGAAATATGTTTCAACTAAAGAAGGAAAAGAAAAATCACGGTGTCATTTGTGTGGTCGAGTTGGGCACTGGAAACGTTTTTGTCCGGAACAAAGAGGGATGAACAATAATGGCAACAACAAAGGGAGCGGATCAGCTGCATATACAATAAACGAAGACATTCTTTCTTCTGATTACAAGGATTTTTGGATAGCGGATTCTGCTGCAACGCGACATACAACCTTTCGGCGGGATTGGTTTGTAACGTTTTGTTCCGAGAAGGCACACAAAGGTGTAAAAATAGCCAACGATGACTCTCTCGATGTAGAAGGCATAGGTACAATTGAAGTAGAAGCGTGGGTTAACGGACAGTGGGAGCGCAGAAACATTGAAAATGTACGGTATGTACCACAATCTAAAGTTAATTTATTTTCCATCATACAGATTGCACAAAGAGTATTTGAGACGAGACTCACAAAACTTGGTTGCACCATTTTTAATAAAAATGATCGAGTACTGTCAGCACTGGGATGTATGGATGGGAATGGTTTGGTAAGGATGGCGTTCAGAAATATCAAAGAGAATCGGTCATACTTCTCTTTCAATACAAAAGTCTCAGAGGCATTGCTACAACAATGGCACAAACGGTTAGGACATGTCAACGTAGCAACCATTAAGTCAATGTGTAACAAAGGTTTGGCAAATGGAATAAAGTTGACCGATGAAAAAGATTTCTTTTGTGAAGACATCCAGTAAGCCCAAAACGCGCTGTTATGAAAGGGGAGTATATTCACATGGATTTGTGTGGTCCAATGGAAGTGTTTGGGATTAGCAGCGTAAAATACTTCATGCTTCTGAAGGATGAAGCAACTGGGTTCCGATTGGTCTACTTTCTGGAGCACAAATCAGAAGTGATGACAATTGTAGAAGATTTTCTGGCGCAAGCTAAAAATGTGTGGAATTGTCAAATAAAAAAGCTACGTTGCGATAATGGAAAAGAATTCATCAACAAAGACGTTCTTAAATTACTAGCTAAAAATGGTATCACTATAGACCGAATCGCGCCATATACTCCAGAACAAAACGATTTTATAGAAAGAGATAACCGAACCATTCAAGAGTCAGCAAGAACTATGCTAGTTTCTAGCGGTTTACCAAAATCACTTTGGCCAGAAGCAGTGAGAACAGCTGTTTACATTCTCAATCGAACTTCCACGGCAAAGAATCCGGACCAAACACCCTATGAACAATGGTTTGCAGAAAAACCACATTTAGGTCATCTTAAAATTTTTGGCACATCAGCGTCCGCACACATTCCAAAAGCCCTCAACCGGAAGAAGTGGGATCCTAAGGCGAAGAAGGTTTATCTGGTGGGTTACGAGTCAACAAATAAGAACTTCAGATTGTACGATCCTTTATCAAACAAAATAATTATAAGCTGCGACATAAAATTCAATGAATGTATTATTCCTAATCAACCCATAATACTTTCTCACAATGTCGAGGAAACAGAAGATGAGAGGAGTTAATAGCAGATACACTGAAAGAAGAGCCAGAGAGAAAATCGTCAGAGGATGGAGACAAGAATCGTGAATACAAGGAAATAAGATGTTTGAGGAGCAGAAACAAGGGGGCGAATCAATCTATAACTGAGACAGGTTTTGTAGCTATGTTCTTGGAGCCTCAATCATATGAAGAAGCCATGCAATCGAAGCAAAGTGATCACTGGAGACAAGCGATTTATGAAGAGCTAGAATCATTAAATGATAATAACACATGGGACATTGTGGATAAACCGAAAGAGTGCAAGAATATTGTTGGATGCAAATGGGTTTTCAAGGTCAAAGCAACACCCAATATGGAACCAACATTTAAAGCGCGGCTCGTAGCAAAAGGATATTCGCAAAGTCCAGGTATCGATAACACTGACACATTTTCGCCAGTTGTTCGGTACGATTCTGTAAGAAGCATATTGGCACTGGCAGCTATTTATGATATGGAGATAGTGCAGTTTGATGTCAAGACGGCATTTCTTAATGGACATTTAAACGAGACAATTTTCATGGAAGTTCCGAAAGGAGTGAAACACAACAAAACTCAAGTGTGTCGATTAAAGAAAAGCCTTTACGGTCTGAAGCAGTCGTCACGAGCCTGGAATTCAAAATTTGTAAAATTCATTAAGGATTGCAACATGCAGCAATCGCAAGCAGATCACTGCGTCTTCTATGGCGACATTTGTGGTGATAAGGTAATTTTATCTTTATATGTTGATAACGGTTTAGTTTTGTCTTCCAGTACGAAAGCAATCAACGTATTAATTGGTAAACTACGCGAAGAATTCCATATCACTTTGGGCAGTGGTGACTATTATGTGGGGTTAGAGATCAAGCGTAATCGACAGCTAAGAACCGTCAGCATTGGGCAGTCATTCTATTTGGACAAAATAATTAGAAAATTCAACATGGAAGGTTCCAAGTCGATTTCTACACCTGCAGACGTTGGTACATTTTTAACGAGAACAACGGATGGTGCCACAGAAGTATTTTTCCCGTACCGACAAGCCTGTGGCTCGTTGATGTTTGCTGCAACGGTGTCCCGGCCAGATATTTCTTATGCAGTGGGAGAAGTTTGCCGGTTCATGGAGAATCCCAACCAGATGCATATCAAAGCAGTCAAACGAATCTTTCAATACTTAAATAATACCAAAAATACATGGATTACCTACGGTTCTAAGTGTCCTGAATTAATTGGCTACACTGATGCAGACCATGCCAGGGATGTTGAGACATGTCGTTCGGTGACAGGATATGTCTTTCTGCTCGGAGGTGGACCAGTCACTTGGAGAAGTCAACGACAATCACATGTCACCTTATCGACCACTGAATCTGAATATGTCGCCCTATGTGAAGGTGCAAAAGAAGCAATATGGCTTCGCGAATCACTATATGAACTTGGCTTTCCACCCAGCGGACCTACAAACATTCTTTGCGACAATCAAAGTAATATTCGTCTGGTTAAAAATCCGGAGTATCATCATCGTACAAAACACATAAACAATGCGATGCACTTTACACGAGAGAAGCATTCCGAAGGAGACATCGATATTGAATACATCAAGACTGACGTTTTCACAAAACCTTTATCGGCAGGAAAGTTCAAATCTAACATTTTTATACTTAACTTGATATGTTTGTAACTTTTAAAGTTGCCGTTCAATTAATTCCTTTGTATTCCAAACTAAAATATGAATTTGTAAACAAAATCTTAATGAGTGGGAGTGTTGAAGTCACATTAAAATTTTGTTCTCAACACATCCCTGTATCTGAACATGTATAACACTTTACTTTTATATAACTTCATTGTCATACGTCATTTTGAATTATTCGAAATAAAGCTCACTGTTGTGTTAACTGCCAAACATAGACAAACCAATGAGAACTGCAACTTAAAATGGCCGCCGACGTTTGCCTACAAGCTGTGCGAGCACGTGGGTACATAAAGTCCTGTCAAAATTATGTAAACAATCGCGCACATTGTTATAATTCCATGAGTGTGTGTGGCGGGAGTACACTGCGGTAAAATGAAATGAGCTCACACGTATTCACGGATAGAGTCATTTATAACGGGGGTTGTCGGCTTGGTACAAAAACTCCTGTCAAAATTTCCTGAAAAATTTAGGGTGTCACGGGAACAGACGTACGAAAGTTGCATATCTCGTTCATCATCTCTGTTCCGGTTGCTCCTTTGTTTCCGCGTTTGATGTGCAACGGATCCTTCTTTTATTCTTGCAACATCCTGCGGGTCAGGGAGAGGTGGTGCTGATGATGCTGCTTATGGTGGTGCTACCGACTGAAGCATTTCTGGTGTTGCAGGACGCATGGGGTGCTGGTTCTCAAGTGGATCGATCGTGCCTGGAATCAGGTATGGTGATGACGTCAAGGTTGGTGATGCTGCTACTCCATCGGTACTCGGCTCCGAATATGAAAAGAAATGATATATGGTGTAGTGTGTGGCAATATTAAGTTATTAGTGTACATAAAATTGTTATAGTTGTTATAATTGAGATATTAATTTTATGTTGTTCTAAGTTGTTGTTTGAATCATGGGTGGGGACATGTAGGTGGAGGTTGTGTTGGGTTATTTAGCATTTATTATTGGAAGGGGGCAAAGCTTTGTGATAGGACGCTTGAGGATGGGATCATTTCCTGGGTGTACTTCCTTTATTCTTCCTAGCTGCCATCGGGTTGCTGGAGATTGTTCGTCTAACAATAATACCAAATCTCCAACTTTGATGTCATAATTGGATGAGAGCCATTTGGGTCGTTGTTGAAGTCGACTTAAATACTCAATTTTCCACTTCTTCCAAGCAACTGACCTTCACATTGGTGAGGTCCCTTTCGGGTACACTGTTTAACGGAGAACCAATGAGAAAGTGTCCTGGAGTAAGACATGATAGATCATCGGGATCGTCAGTGACTGGACATAGCGGGCGGCTGTTCAAGCAGGCTTCTACCTGTGCCAATATTGTCGCATATTCTTCGAACGTGAGTGTGTAGTGTCCGATGATTCTCTTGAGGTGATGTTTCATGGATTTGACACCTGCTTCCCATAATCCTCCAAAGTGTGGTGAAGCGGGGGGGTTGAATTTCCAAGTGGTTCCGTCTTGTTGTAATTGCTTGGCGATGTCATCGCTCCATTGATTCGTCATGTATCCTTTCTCTGCATCTAAGCATTTAGCGGCTCCTTGAAAGTTGGTTCCACAATCACTGTATAATGTGTTGCATATTCCTCGGCGGGCAGTGAAGCGTTTAAAGGCGGCGAGAAATGCGGATGTACTGTAGTCGCTCACTAGTTTCAAATGAAATGCCTTTGTGCAGAAGTAGACAAAGATGGCAATGTAAGCCTTTGTCGTTTTATTACATCGACCCTTCCATGACTTTAATTGTACTGGATCGGCATAGTCCACCCCGGAAGTGGTGAATGGGCGAGCTGGAGTGACTCTGGGTGCTGGTAAATTGGCCATTTTCTCATGTATCTGTGTTGCTCTGTATCTAAAGCATATTAAACATTTATTAATGCAGCTCTTCACCTGTGTCTTGAGTCTTGGCATCCAAAACGCTTGTTTAAGGGTTGCCATAATTAATTGCTGTGCTCCATGTAGTGTTCGTGTATGAGTTGGGCGAATAAGTAGCTTTGTAAAGATGTTTCTAGTTGGAAGTATAATTGCGTGTCGTTGTGAGTAAGGCAGATCGGCATTTTCCAGTCGTCCCCCCACTCGTAATACTCCTTGGTTGTCTATTATCGGCGACAGCCTTGCTAGCTTGCTTCCCTTTGGGACCGGAAGATTGGACAATGCTGCCACGCGTTCTTCGCTGAAGTTTTCCTGTTGGACCAATGTGATAATCCGTGTTCGAGCTGCCACAACTTCGTCTGCCGTCAATGTGCCGTATATTGGATTATGCCCCTTTTGCTTTCGAGTGTTGTTGTAGAAATATATAACATACGGGAACGGGGTTAAACCTTTTCGTTTTGGATCTCCGATGCCTTGAGTTCCAGATTGGTGGCTTGACTTCTCGGTGGTGTAAAGTGCCGTGCGTCGATGCCAGTGCCGATGTTTGACTAGGTCTACTGGGGACAGCTGGATTGTCCTTTGAAGGAACGTAGTTCCATGGGTTGGAGTCTGTGAGTTCTTGTATTTCAGCAACCCGATTGGCTACGAACGTTGTTCTTATGTACGGTGGAGACTTAATAGATGGAGTAAGACCAATTGACCTCAGATTAAATTCAAGGGTACTAGCCCCAGTAATAACAAAGTTAATAAATATGAGTTTGGATCAGGCACACGGGCTGAAAACATCAATTGTACGTCCTATCTTTAAAAGCGGTAAGCGGAATGATATATAAAACTATAGACCAATATCAATTCTATCCGTCATTGACAAAGTTCTGGAGGAAGTTGTAACTAGGAGGCTCTACAGTTACTTAGAAAAATACAACCTTTTGAGAAATAACCAATTCGGCTTCAGAAAAAACTAAAGCATAAGCAGGTTACTTGGAGATTTTGCGAACAGGCTGCACACAAGTCTTGACAAAAAACCACAGCGTAGCAGTGCTATTCATTGATTTCAAAAAGGCCTTTGACACTTTGAATCATAACCATATCCTAAAGAAGCTGGAAAATATAGGCGTCCGTGGAAATATGCTATCTTGGTTCAAAAGTCATTTAATGAACAGACATTTTAAAGTGAAGATAAAAGAGTACACAAGTGAGCAGGAAGATATAGAATACGGTGTACCACAAGGGTCGAAGCTAGGTCCACTCCTATTCATAGTGTACGTTAATGACCTATTAAATGTGCTTAAACAAAGTACGGGATATGCGTATGCAGACGACACAGCTATTGTGGTTAGCCATAGAAGTGCTGAAGAAGCAGGAAATATATTACAGAGAGAGTTCAATGCTGTAATAGCATGGTGCCACGACCATGGTCATCAACGCAGACAAAACGAAAGTTATGCATATACGTCCTCCACACATTCAGAAGGTGAAGCTGAAGATTAAAATACATGACTGTAAGTGCTTACATAAATTAGAAGACCATGAAGGGCTAGGAGACAACGATGAGTGCGCTAAGTACATCGAAAACGTCTCAAAATACAAATACCTTTGAATCTGGATTGACTACAATCTGAAATGGAACAAGCACATAGAGACACTTTTAAAAAAACTTCGACAATCTCAATTTGCACTCTTTCATCTAAGCTATATATGTCCCCAACCCCTGCTCCTACAAAGCTATTCCGGATTAGTGGAGTCACATTTGAGATACCTTGGCTTGGGGCAAAGCGCCAAATGAGACCATTAGAAGCATTACAGAACCGTATTTGGAAGCTGATGAGCCGATCAAAAGTTAGGAGCTTGCAACAAGGTGCCAATAAACAGATGCTAAGTATTGCACAACTTTTCAAACTTGAAGTGCTAGCCAACCTACACGGTGAAAGAATATATCAAATATATCTCTGATGCATCACAGAATCCATGTATCTCCGTATGTGAATTGTTAACAATGGATATCCATCGGGGAATTTCTATCTGGTTGTGATGCTTGAGTTCTGATTTTATGTTGTGCCATGATGCAACTATTGAACTAGGGAGCTCATCGTCCCATGCTATGCACTCTCGCCAGATATCCTGCATTAGAAGTTTCCCGCGAGTGACGCAAGGCGCCATCCATCCTTGCGATGTCTGCGAGAATCATTCGCTTCGTAATGTCCGTTGAATCTTTAAGTTGGACATTGAATTTGAAGGTGTCGGAACCGGGATTCCATTGAATTCCCAGTGTTTTAATTGAGTTGGTCCCGTCGAACGACAGAGGTAGCTGAACTTCCCGATCTTCTTTGGGTATTGATGCCAAGATGCCACTTTTCGCTATTGCTGGCCCATTTTCGTAGATGAAAGCCTCCGCCTTTCAACATTTTTGTAAGCTGTCGATCATTTCCATTGCCTCCTCCTCAGAATCTGCGCCATGGATGACATCATCTACATACAAATTTTGAGAGGCAATTTTTGATGCTATGGGGTAGTTGTCCCTTTCCTCAAGGGCAAGTTGTTGAAGGGTACGAACAGCCAAGTAAGGTGCTGCCGCCGTCCCAAATGTAACCGTGTTTAATCTGTATGTCTTAATTTCACCGTGAACTTCGCTTCTCCATAATACTAACTGATAGTTCGAGTCTTCACCCGGCACCCAGATTTGTCTATACATTTTGTTAATGTCGGCCACAAAGGCGACTCGGTGCTTCCTGAAGCGCGCGAGGTGGTTGAGAATAACGTCTTGCAACCTCGGACCAATAAACAGATGATCATTTAGTGATGTTCCGTCTGACGTCTTACAAGAAGCATCAAAGACCACGCGTAGCTTGGTGGTGGAGCTCGATTCTTTAATTACTGCGTGATGCGGAAGATAGTAGTGTCCAGATAGCCTTGACCCTTGTTTTACTTCGGACATGTGTCCCAACTCTTTGTACTCAGCGAACACTCGATTATATTCTTTATGAAATTCTGGATTCAACTGGAACCTTTCTCTAATTGAAGGTAGCGCATCATGGCTGATTTGTGCGACTGCCCTAGGAGGGGACGATCACCTTCTTTGAATGGGAGTTGTACCATGTACCGTCCATCAACAAGACGCTGATGCGTTCTACAAAAGTGCTGCTCACACTTTTCTTCATCTGCTGTTAGTTTTCTCTCTTTTGGTACTTCTTCCAGCTCCCAAAATCTTACCAAACTCCTTTCTAGTTCAGGGTTTCCTATGATGGTGTGGAGAGAGGTTATTGTGTTTTTGGAGCTTGACATGACACGTCCCGAAAGTACCCGTTTTTTGCGCCAGAGGTGAGCCCCCCTTTCCCCGAATTATCCCTTCTAGAAGAATCGATGGATACACGTCACTACCTAGCAGAAGATCTATTTTACCTGCCTTGTTAAATGTTGGATCAGCCAGTTTAATATTTTGAATATGAGCCCAATTGTCGAGAGGAATGTTGTGTGTGGGAAAAAGAGCTGTTAGTTTAGGTAGTACCAATGCCGTAGTACCAATGTTTGGCGACACTTGCCTTTCCTTCTCCAACACCGTGGATGTTGACAGGACTTCTTTCTCGCTTGAGGTTCAATTGTTGGGCTGCAGACTCTGAAATAAATGATGCCTCAGATCCAGGATCGATGAGTGCTCGCAGCAGCATAGGTTGACCCATGTTGGACTGAACCTTCACGATTGCAGTGGCTAATAGGACTGTTTGATTGGCATTGTTTCCAGCGAATTGAGCCCTATGTACTGAAGCAAATCTAGGGGAGACTGTAGGTGGTTCTGTAGTCTTAGGATCCAACGCTGGAGAAGGAGGTGATGATTGCTGTTCATCAAGTGTGTTTGAAAGTCTACCAGTTGCTGCCTTAGGTACTTCATTGTGCAGTACTGAATGATGGCTTTGGTTACAGACTGAGCAAGTGTAATTACTAGTGCAATTTTTGGTTAGGTGTGTACTTGACAGACAGTTGAAACATAGCTTGTTTTTCTTGACTACTTCCTGACATTTTTTTGTGTTTGCCTTGAATTTAAAGCAAGATCGAATCGAATGTGCTCCCTGACACATCGAACATTTAGCAATAAGTGAATTATGGGAACGCACTATTCCCGAAGAAGCCTTTCTGTTTGGTATTTGTGTGAAAGACGGCTGTTCCATTACTGCCAACGTACGGGCTCTCATCAAAAGAAAGTCTTCAAGAACCGCGTACGTTAGATAGTCCGCATACGATGCTATATGCGCCTCCCATTGGCCTCGAGTCGTCCGTGGGAGTTTTTGTACTGTATGAAAAATTATTACATCTTCCCAGGAATCTACGGGAACCCCGAAGTTTTGAAGCGATAGCTTCGCTTCATTAGTAGTGTCCAGCAGACGTGTAATTTCTTCAGATGATTCCATTTTTAAATGTGGCTGGTCGAATAATAACTTAAACTGATTATCTTTCAAAAGGCGCATATTTTGATAATTTTGGTGGGGGCACTACCCCCATTTAATAAACTTAATTCAAGTTACAAGTGAATTAATTTCTTACAATTACCTTAAAAAGCTATGGGGTAGTTGTACGATTTAGGTAGGGTGGTTGAAAAGGCGAAGCTTTTGGGAAGGAGTGCTGAGGTTAAAGTCAAAGCAATTAGTCGAGTTAACGCTTCGCAGCATACGGGAGATAGGTTCATTGGAGCCATAGGAAGTGCGGGACGTGGGTAGATAGAAGAGACGGGGATTACGTGTATTGCGAGGGTTAGAGTTGAAAAGGATAGAGTTGTGAAGGGCCACACAGTCTATGGAACCTGATATCTTTCGTCGTTCTTCCAGCGTGTTCAGGTTAATCAATTTAAGGCGGTCTTGATAGGGAGGTAGAATGAGAGGATTGTTCCAGGGCAGACCGCGAAGGGCGAAACGGAGAAAACGGCGTTGGATGCTCTCGATTCTGATAATGTGTGTGAGATGGTAAGGGGACCACACTTGAGAAGCATATTCGAGGAGAGGGCGAACAAAGGTTATGTATAGAGATCAGGTAACGTTGGGATTGGAAAATTTCTTTGACCACCGTTTCACAAAGCCAAGAGCTGAGTTGGCCTTGAGAATTATATCATTGATATGTGCAAGGAAATTAAGTTCCCGGTCGCATAGTACACCAAGATCACGAATCATCTGGACGGTGGAAAGGGGTTGATTATGAAGAAAGTAGACACGGGGAGGAAGTTTGATACGTTTGCGAGAGAAGGTTATTGATTGACGTTTGGAGATGTTAAGATCCAGGCAGTTTTTCGAGCACCAAGTAGAAAAGCTGTTAAGGGGTAACACCACTCTAGGATTTTCAAAAATTCGATTTTTTTTTTTGTTTAAATATACTTAAGGACTTTAAAAAACATATCCAATTGGTTTTATATTGAAATTCAATGTGGAAGGGGTCTAATTCTTAAATCTGCCGCAACACCTCGGAGCGCGAGTTACGGCGGCTACCTCTATTCCCGTCGCCCCCTAACCAACCAATAAGGATAGTTCCGGTCCAGAGTGGACCGAGTATCTACCATAAGTTGTTTTAAAGTATGCCCTCATTAGGTTTTATCTGGATTTCCCTAATCCTTAGCCGGTACTTTCCTATTATAATAAAATTTACGACCGGAAAGGACAAAAAGGATATTGGGAATTTTCCATCATAAAATATCGGAGGGTCACTTCCTGTATCTTTTTGTATATTTAAGCAATAGTTTAAGAGAATAAAAAGGCAGTCTGTTGTGGATTTTCTTAGGAACGACAAGTTCACGATCCCTTGCTGAATGTTCCGAAATTTAGAACAAATAAATTATAACGTTTTTACAAAGCTCGTCTTTTAAATACATATAACTGGCGCAGTCGGTAGGATCGGTGACGGTTTCTTTTTTAATTAAAGTAGTGAATAAATTGTGAATTCTTAAACCGTGGGTTTCTACCCTTTATCACCGCCGAACCATATACATACAAATACAGTGTCGTGTCCAACAAAATCAAGAAAAAAACAGAAGTGATCAATAAAGAAAATCAATACAGTGAAGAAAAACTAAAAAAAAAAAAAAAAAAATTGTTTTTTATATACATATACATATATATAAAGTGATCAAACACCAACAAAGCAAAACAGTGAATGAAAAAGCAGTGAAGAAAGAAACGAATTAATAAATTAAAGTGAATACTAACAAAACAGTGCATGGAAAAGAAAATATCAGTGGAAACATCAGAAGTCATCAGAGAGCATCAGAAATCAGCAGGAATCGACAAGAAGACAACATGATCCTCCTAGTTTTTGGGTGCATGTAAGTTGTATAATAGTGTTAAATATTGATCATTACGTAATACATAATTACAATACAAACCTGAACATAAGATTTGCCTAGTGTCCTAGTGCTATATACATATATACGTGTAAAATTAGAGTTTAAATGACAAAAGATAAAAAGACAAAGGTTGACGATACAGTATTTCGAAGAGAAGCTAGGCGCAATAAATTGACACCTAGGTTTTCAAAACAAATAGTAAAAGAAAATAACAAATTTACAATAATTACGCGAAACAACAAAAAGCTTCATAAAAGCAAAATTAGAAAGAAAATTACTAACACCCACTAACACCCTCGCCCACTAACTTACACAACCTAACTATCAAATTCACTTTCTATTCTTATCTACATACAGTATATCTATCTATATCTATATTTAAAATATTTAAAATACACACAATCAGAGCATAGCGTGATTGTGGCATCTCAAGAAAACATATTTTACCAAATACATACCTACATATAAGTATTCAATCGAACAAAATATTAATAATTACAAAAACGGAAATCATACAAAAAAAAAAAAAAACTTTTTTTTTTATCCTTAAATCAAATGGCATGATCAGAGCATAGCGTGATCGTAGCCAATCGATATGATTATCATAAAAATGATTATCAGAAAAATAATAATAACAATAATAATAATAATTTAAAATAAAAACATGGTGTGATTGTGAACAATCACTACCTCGAGAATATGTGACCAGGGCATATGGTTAACATTACTCGAAATGGACATGTAACCAAGGCATATGGTTAACATGATCCAAATAATACTTAATGAACGTGTAACCAGGGAATATGGTTAGCACGATTCTAATAATAAAAAAAAAAAAAAAAAAAAAAATATTAAGAAAAGAAATAGCATAAGTCGAAAAGAAAACAAAGAATACCCATTCTTCTCTTCCTCACTATAGCTAATTAACTTTCCAATTTAACTTTAACACTAACTTCACCTTACCTACACTTTTAGCATACCACTCATTTCCTTCCAACTAATAAAAGTTCACAATATCAAAAAAAAAAAAAAAAAAACCGCGACGTACTTCTGCTCCGGCTAGGAACCGGATCATATTATTAACCTGGACGATTATGAAACCAATATAGGGAAAACAACTAACACTTTAAATACCTTTCAACAGAATACAGCAACAAAATAAAGAGAGAACAAGACATACTGACTAAAAATCAATACCTTAACCAAATTAAGTTTAATATCGACTTACGATATGATACGATAATAACGAGACAAAACTCATAATAACAAAACCATTTTTTGCATACAATGATCAATATGCACAACACTTTAATACAGCTTGCCCCAAAACTGGAGAGACCTACGTTTGTATGCAACCCGAACTGGTCGAGAAAATGCCAAAATCCAGATGCCTAGGGAGACTGTTGGAGAACCAAGTCGCTCATTGTGGATTCGACAATGTGGGCAAAATCGAGTCGATAACTCAGCTTCAACCTAATTACATACTTTTCACTAATGCACCACAAGTCCTTTTTTGTTTTCTCCTCTTGCAGCCCGAAAACCGGTACAATACAGGATACAGCTTTGCTACACTTCCGAAATTGCAAAGTGCAGATCAACGGCATCACATATGAAAACGACCCAAACACCTACTGGGACGAAATACACATCCCACCACCACCAAACAGCATCATTAAACCAACCTATACCAAGGAAGTCCTTAGTCTAGAGAAGCTGAAGGAATACAATTTCCAGACGGATGTCAATCTTACCAACGTAGGCATCAAAACTGAAGTCTTACACTATATAACCGCACCAACTACCACCACATTCACCATCATCATAATCATCATTGTAATCATCATCAAGATCACCAAGAAAAAAAACTCCACGTCACTTCAACTTTAACCCCAACACTTCAATCCTTCGCTTCAGCCCCAACGACTTCATTGCGGCCTTCGCTCCATTCTAAGGGGGGAGGAGTTACGGCGGCTACCTCTATTCCCGTCGCCCCCTAACCAACCAATAAGGATAGTTCCGGTCCAGAGTGGACCGAGTATCTACCATAAGTTGTTTTAAAGTATGCCCTCATTAGGTTTTATCTGGATTTCCCTAATCCTTAGCCGGTACCTTCCTATTATAATAAAATTTACGACCGGAAAGGACAAAAAGGATATTGGGAATTTTCCATCATAAAATATCGGAGGGTCACTTCCTGTATCTTTTTGTATATTTAAGCAATAGTTTAAGAGAATAAAAAGGCAGTCTGTTGTGGATTTTCTTAGGAACGACAAGTTCACGATCCCTTGCTGAATGTTCCGAAATTTAGAACAAATAAATTATAACGTTTTTACAAAGCTCGTCTTTTAAATACATATAACTCGCGCGCCGAATTCTATTGCTACAATTTTTGCGTGGAGGCGGACGCTCGTCGCATCAAATTTTCCGAGCGATCGTTGACCAACGAAGCCAGAGAGGCCCGGATGTCCATAAAATCTGCAAGGAAGGAAGAGGAAGAGTCCGACATCAACAGAGCCGGCCAAATGTACGGCGCAGGCATCGCAGACTAGAGGTAAACAAAAATTTCAACGGTTTCAATGTTATTCTCGTTTTTCTCGAAACTGTTTTTTTCAAATCGGGCGCACTCGTAGCTTCAATACTATTGCATGGATCGACTTCAAATTTTTACAGTAGCTTCATATATATATTTTCCCCCGAAGTACGTAGCCGTTTTTTGATATTTTGAAAATTACTTGTTTTATTAACAATTTACTGCTCTTTTTTTAGTCGAAAATTCATACTTTTTGTTCAGATATGCACAGTTTCTACAAAAATTGAAAAACAAGAAAAATCCTACGTACTTCGATAGCTATTAGTATGTAGTTTCAAAAAAATTTTGGATTTTTGTTCCAGCTCTCACGGTTGCCGAGAAATGGGTACGCCCGCGGAGCGTCTTCAAAAAAACCTTGTATCGGAGATCCGCTGTGGCGGATATGTATGATCAATATATGTTGAATAAACCCTGTAAATTTCAATACAATCCCTTTTCCCATAATCCCATGAAAAATCCGCAAAATTACACCTTTTTTGTTACCCCTTAAGATCGGATTGAAGATAAGAAGAGTCATGACCTGAAGAAATGGACTTGAAGATCTTGCTGTCGTCGGCGTACAGTGAGATGTAAGAATGTTTCATGACCATTTCGATATCGTTGTAGGGGGTAGAAAGGGCGAATCTAAAACGAAAACTATAATAGCGTTTTTCCAGGTAGGAAGATATCCACCTTAATAAGATGGGTTCAAAGCCTAGGGTGGATAGTTTGAAGAGTATTAAATTGTGTGAGATTTTGTCAAAGGCCTTGCTGAAATCAGTTGAAATCGCGTCGACTTCACTACCGTTCTGTAATGCTGACAGGGTAAAGGAGACAAATTCAACTAGGTTCGTGGTTGTGGACCTACCTTTGAGGAAGCCGTGTTGTCTGGGGGAGACTAGAAACTTGCATTGGAAACTTAAGATTTCATACAAGATACTTTCGAACAGTTTAGGTATATACGAGAGCTTAGCGATAGGACGGTAATTGGTAATATCGCCCCTTGGGCCTTTTTTATGTATAGGGGTTATATAGGAGGTTTTCCAAATTTGGGGGAACTCACCCTGAAGAAGGGATAAACAGAAGATTTTTGAGAGAGGAAGAGAGAGGGCGGAGGAGCATTTTATTAGAAATATGGTGGGAAGGCCATCGAGCCCGGGAGTGAATTCTTCTTTGAGTTGATTTAAACGATTTTCGATGATATCGGGGTGGATGCTACGTGGGAGAAGTGGGCCGAGGGAGAAATTTGGTAAATAATTGAAATAGGCGGAGTCAGGTACAAATGAGTCATCGGTGAAGGATTGTTTGAAAAATTAGGCAAAATAGTTAGCAATGATATGAGGGTCATTGGAAGTTTCATCATTGAGGGATAGGGAGGTTGGGTACCCGTCAGATTTTGAAACTGGAAAAAGGACTTGGGATTATTTATAAGGTTGGCTTGCGTCTCGACTAAATATCGTTGAGATAACAATTGATAGAGCTCAGTAAAGTGCAGGTAAGTACCGTAGAAATTGGAGAAGTCAGTAGGGTTTTGAGTACGAAGGAAGATTGCCCAGAGCTTATTACGTTTGTTTCTCAGATAGCGGAGTTTGCTTTACTAACAGCGCCCAAGCAGACTCAAAGGTAACCTCTGCAGACGTGTTCCGTAGCAGCCTTGCTGCTTCACCAGTCAAATTAGCCTTGAGGTAATGCAACTTATGGCTGTCTGGTATTGTCGCATTTTTGTTAATAAGGTTTTCAAACAGGCTCTTGAATTCAGGCCACATCTGAAATGACCCCGAAAAGGTAGGAATTTTAATGGCCGGAAGTTTCAATTCTCCAATTAGAGCCTTGCTCGTAGAGGTATTGTTAAGCAAACCCACTGATTGGTTATGAGTGTCCGCACTAGTGAGAGTGTCCTTGAGCTCAGAAGAATACTCATAAAAAGTTCCTTCAGTTTGTGAAAGGCCAGTGATTCCATGTATTTGGCCTTCACATCATCACTAGGAGCAGCAATTATTTTTTGGTGTAGTTCTCGAGCCTCTGCGAAATTTTTTTCTAAATTGGATAGTCGTGCCTCGTTCATATGGAATGATTTTGTCGATTCCTTCAGAATCGAATATACCTTGTATTCCCCTTCGATTTCTGAATAAATTATTAGCACCGATTCTACGATGCTGGATGTTTTCGCCTTACTCATCACTACCGAGTGAATCAATTAATACAACCAACAGAGAAAGTATGCCAAAGCAGAGGAAGGGGAAGCAGAGGAAATATGCCTGACAAGCCCTACGACTTAAATTAACTGACAATATGTCAACAGAAATATAAAAATAATATTATAAAATGCCACACACCTGGTAGTTGCGTTGCTCCCAGAAGAATCAACTACTTTCTGGTAGTTTTGTTTCTAAGCGCCCTTCTACGCACTAAATTCTTTATTAGGCTCACACTAGCCCTTTCACGCACTGACTTTTATTAAGCTCCCGAACTGATTTTCTTGTCGCTCACTGTTTTATATTCTAAGCTTTCCGCGCACTGAGATTTATTAAGTTCACACCCGGCTCGAAGGACCATTTATTTCCGGAACCATCGGCGAAGGTTCGGAAAGCGAATAATGAAACGAACAGAACTTGTCACTGACTCTTTACTTTCTGTGCTTTAATGCATTTTGCGACTTTCTTATATACATACGTTTCCTCCCTTTCTTCTTGCAGATTCCGCCGTATACGCCTTGCTGTCTGCCTGAATAGACTGATCTGTGTCTAGGGATACTGTTGACCAGCTGTTGACGTTTCGGTTTGTTGACAGTTGATCGTGCGGCGTTTATTATTCCGGTTGCTCCTTTGTTTCCGCGTTTGATGTGCAACGGATCCTTCTTTTGTTCTTGCAACAACTACGTATTAAGTGATCATATCTCACGTATAAGTGCTGCTGTGATAAAAGACTGGATAATCTCAGATCATGAAACTATTAAGATTGACTTGTACCTAAATCGAGTTAAAAGGACAACACAGTGTATTAAATATGTGAAATACGACTCTAATAAATTTGAAACAGAAATTAGAAGTAAAATACATCTGTCAGCCCTGGTGAACTGTGATATATCGTTAGATTTTAAAAATGGCATTGAGTCTGCTTTAAATAGCCTAACTAAATACCTTAATATAAAACCCTACTATGTAGAATGGTTTAATAATGAACTAAAGGATCTTAAAAATGAAAAAATTCGGCTCTACAATATACATATGTGCGACTGTGGGATCTCCAGGAAGCTGGACAAGGTATAAGCGCATACGTAATAAATACAAAAATTTGTGTGTGAAATCAAAAAAAATCAATGAAAAAAGTGGAAATCAAAAGGATATGTGGAAAGCAATTAAATAGTATGTCTTGCCAGATGTTCGCGCTAAAATTTGCGAAATTGAGATAGATAATAAAAAAATAAGTAACAGTTCTGAAATTGCAAATAAATTAAATGAATTCTTTGTTAATAGTGTTAATGAGATAAACGAGTGTATTCCTAATATTAGTTATGACGATAATAAAGGGTCCGCCATCTAACGTTTTTTTTTTCAAGTAGTGCTTATTTCGTGAATGGTAACACTTAGCTCATGTCTGATTTGACAGATAATTAGTTTTATCCGTCCGCTGAACGAATATGGTTGTGTATACGCTTGAACAACGCTTCGCTAAGTGGGCCTGCGATCGACTTACAGAAGATGCCGATTTTGCCAAAAAAATCATCTTTTCAGATGAAGCTCATTTTGATCTTGGCGGGAAAATTGTCGCATTTGGGGCACAGACAACCCGCACGCATACATTGAAAAGCCGGTGCACCCAAAACGAGCCACTGTTTGGTGCAGATTTTGGTCCAGAGGCATAATTGGGCCATTTTTCTTCGAAAATGAGCAAGGAGTGGCCGTTACAGGCGATCGTTATCGGGCCATGTTGAACGAATTTTTGTTCACAAAAATTGAAGAGGAGGATATTGGCAAAATTGGTTTCAACAGGAAGACGCTACGCGCCACACAGCCGAAGCTACACTCGATGTTTTGCGCCCTGTTTTTGAAGATCGCATTATCAGCCGCAGAGCTGATGTCGTTTGGCCACCTTGGAGCTGCGATTTGGCACCGTTGGACTATTGTTTGTGGGGTGCCGTCAAAGATAAGTGTTACGCCGACAAGCCAGAGACAATTGACGCTTTAAAGGACAATATTCGTGAAGCCATTGGTGAAATACAGCTGCACACAATCGATAATGTGCTTAAAAATTGGACCGATCGTGTAGGCTACTGCATGGCCAGCCGAGGCAGCCATTTGAATGAAATTATTTTCCATTATTAACCGGAAGCATTGTACTTTCAAATAAAAAAAGAAATTTGAGAAAATATTCAGTAGTTTTTTTTATAGCATTTTCAAAAAAAAAAAAAGTTATTTGGCGGACCCTATATAAGGAACTCAATACGGGTGTTTGAATTCAAACAAATTAATGCATCTGAAGTAGAAGAAATTATAAAGAAAATGAACAATAAAAGTGAGTTTAATGGCCTGAAATCAGAAATGTTACTAGACTGTAAAGAAGTCATTCTTCCATTCCTGATAAAAATCATTAATTTTTCTTTAATGGAAGGTGCGTTTCCTAGTTCGTGGAAAGAATCTGTAGTGGTTCCAGTTGAAAAGGAAAAAAACGCTAAAAATCCTGATAAGTTCCGCCCAATAAACATGTTGCCTTTATACGAAAAAATATTGGAGAAAGTGGTCTGTACCCAGCTAGAAAAGCATCTTTTACAAAATGGAATATTGTGCGAAGAGTAATCAGGCTTTCGTAAGAATCATTCTACTGAGACAGCTCTAGCATGGGTATTAAATGAATGGAAAAAGGAGATGGACGATGGAAACAAAATATTAGCCCTTTTTCTAGACTTGAAGAGGGCATTTGAGACTGTGGACAGGAAGATATTATTGAAGAAGTTGGAAAAATATGGTGTAAGAAATAAAGAGCTTAAATGGTTTGAATCTTACCTATCAGGCAGGACCCAGAAAGTTAAGTTAGAAGATGTCTACTCACCACCAATAGCATTCAACCTTGGAGTCCCACAGGGATCAATTTTGGGAGTAATACTTTTTTTGTTATATATAAACGATTTAAAAGACTCTCTAAAATTTTTAAGAATATCACTGTTCGCTGATGATACACTTATATATATTGTTGGTAAAAATGTTAACCTCTGTGAATTAAGGGGTAACACCACTCTAGAGGCCGAAAAAAAGATGTAATTTTGCGGATTTTTCATGGGATTATGGGAAAAGGGATTGTATTGAAATTTACAGGGTTTATTCAACATATATTGAAGTATAAAAAAAAATTCTTTTATTATCGATTTCGTGCAAAATGGCGGCGCCACAGCGGATCTCCGATACAAGGTGTTTTTGAAGACGCTCCGCGGGCGTACCCATTCCTCGGCATCCGTGAGAGCTGGAACAAAAATCCAATTTTTTTTTGAAACTACATACTAATAGCTATCGAAGTACGTAGGATTTTTCTTTTTTTTCAATTTTTGTAGAAACTGTGCATTGTTAAGATTTATATTCTCACGCATTCTACTGCGTTGACACTAATTGTAAGTGTGCGAACGGTCATTACTAGGTCGCTCACGAATATCAGATTCCGAGCGACGGTACTGTCTGTTCCCACACTCGAATTCAATTCATTTGTGAAATTCGAGTGTTTACGAATTTGAATTTATTCGTGAGCACTCGAGTTCCGTTGCTAAAAATTAAAATTTGTCACATTAGTCTTAAGTGAACTATCGGTCAGAGTGGACTCAAAATAATAAACTGTGTTGTCGTGATTTTGTACAATTTTGTCCCTTATTATCGAACAAAAATTGGCGACCGTGACAGGACTTCTTTTGCTAACGTTGGGCAATACCTGTGAAAATAGTGCAGTGAGATAAAGATAAAAATAAAAAATGTCATCAATTGGAGAGTACGCAAGCCAAGAAGAAAGGGTCGGTGAGGAACTCTGTCGACTGGCGCGCAACTATGGGAAGGATTCAGATCTGAGAAAGACTCCATTATACTTGGCTGAGCGCTTGACAGCGTTAGAAAATCTCTGGAAAGAATTTGATGACACTGATAGTAAGATTCGGGAAGAATTTCCTGCTGAACTGGAACACCCGTACTTCAAGAAGGACTATTATGAAGCAGTGCGAAAGGTAACGGATCGCATGCGAAGCGATATCGAGCGGCGACTCACACCGCAATCGAAGGATCGGTCAACATTCGAGGAAGATCGGGAAGTATCTGGTGCAGCAAGTGATTCAACCACAATGGGCGAAGCCAAGCAGCAGGGTACTGTTTCCAAGCAGAAACATGCATTACCAACCGCTAACCCGCTTCCAACACAGTGTTTGACAGAAGGTCTAATGAAGCATAAGGATAGGTTCCAATTGCTGATGAACATCCTAAAAAGATCATTGGACAAGTGCGTAGTGCAGGCGGCGGAGGTGCGTACATAGCATTTTTACCAAATAAAATTAAGAACCATTCAACAAAACTGGGATGAGATAACGTGTCTCTACAGAAAGGTTGAAGAGCAGTTAACCGTTGAAGAACTCGAGTGTTATTTCAGAACACAAGAGCGAGTGGAAGAAGTTCTACTAATCTTGTTTGAAGGTGGGGCTCATGCACATCGTCCATAGCAGACGGAAGCATCGGTTAATCCCACAATGAGACTACCAAAAATAGAACTCCCCAAGTTTGACGGCAGCTATCTTAACTGGCGCCAATTCTACGACCTGTTCAAGCAATTAATTCATGACCAGCCGATACCAGCCGCTCAAAAGCTATACTTTCTGAGAGCCAATGTTACTGGAGAGGCGCACAACCTTATCCAGCATTTCCAAGCTACCAACAGTAACTACGACATTGCTTGGAAAACCCTAGTGGAGCGATACGATAATAACAGGCTGTTGCTTACTGCTCAACTTAAACGGCTTCTTTCGCAACCTATAACAACTGGCACCGCAGCTAGCCTCAGAAAGTTACACGACACCACAAAGGAAAGTATGCAGGCGATTACTAGTTTGGGTTTCAACGTCAGCAGCTGGGACCCAATGGTGGTTCACTTAATGCTGCAGAGAATGGACAAAGACAGCAGAATGCTCTTCGAACAGTCTCTAAGTGACCCAAGGAGCAGCCCCTCCCTAGGAGAGTTCCTAAAATTCGTAGAGCTCAGATTCCAAACCCTGGAGGCCATCAGTAGACCAGGCGAGGGCAGAAAGACGGCCACTGTTGCAACACGCCCAGATTGCATCAATTGCTACATGTGCAACTCAGGTAAGCACAAGATTTTCAGTTGCTCAAACTTTCTTAATCTTTCAGGTGAAGATCGTGAAAGGGCGGTGCGACCACTAGAGCTATGCAGGAACTGCCTGAAACCGGGCCACTTCTCCCAATCATGCCAGTCCCGAGGATGCCAAAATTGTGGCAGCAAACATAACACACTTCTTCATCAAAAGCAGCATCATCAGAAGACAAAATCCAACCGACAGCAAGAACTCACTCAGCAAGCAAGTCATCATCAACAAGTTCAAGAGCCAAGTCAGATGCGGCAACATCAACTCAACAAAAAGGATGACCAAGAACATCAGCCTGGTAAGCCTAATAATGTTAAGGTTTATGCAAGTCAGTCGTCGAGCTATTCTGCCAATGCAGCAATAGGTCGCCAGCCGAGAAACCGTGAAGTTTATCTCGCCACAGCAATCGTCAATGTCATTTCTGCGTGTGGGTCCCGTACTCCTTACCGTGCCCTATTAGATTCTGGCTCACAACTAAATTTCATAACGACAAGGTTTGCTCACGAGTTAGGCCATAGGAAGCGTCGAATGGATATACCAATCAGTGGTATAGGAGGTAGGGAATGCAAGGCTGAATACGTCACTAGTGTGACAATTGAATCCAGGACCTCATCATATAGGTCAATAATTGAGGCAAGCATCATGCCTCGTATCAGTGAATACCAACCTACTCAAGAAATAGACATAATGCATTGGAATTTACCGCCGCATGTGCAACTTGCGGATCCCATGTGTTTCAAGGCCCAAAGCATTGATATGCTCTTGGGGGCAGAAGTATTTTTCGACTTGTTCATACCAGGAGATATCCAAATATCAAATAATCTACCAGTCCTACGCAACACGAAATTGGGTTGGATTGTGGCTGGAAGTGCCTCACCGACAAATACCCCAGCTCATTGTCACCTAGCGACAAGGCCCTCATTCGCATCACTGGACAGATTAGTGCGCAAGTTCTGGGAGACGGAATCGCATGACAACCCCACTAATGTCCTAAGTGAAGAGGAACACCAATGCGAGAGACATTTCACAACGCATACTAAGATCTTACCAGGTGGACGGTTTTCAGTAAGATTGCCTTTCAAACGTGAACCAGATCTCCTACTTGGGGAATCATGGGAGTCAGCAAAAAGGCGATTCTTCTCCTTAGAGAAAAGATTGGAAAAGAGTATGAATTTTCGACTAAAAAAAGAGCAGTAAATTGGTAATAAAACAAGTAATTTTCAAAATATCAAAAAACGGCTACTGTAAAAATTTGAAGTCGATCCATGCAATAGTTTTGAAGCTACGAGTACGCCCGACTTGAAAAAAACAGTTTCGAGAAAAACATTGAAACCGTTGAAATTTTTGTTTACCTCTAGTCTGCGATGCCTGCGCCGTACATCTGGCCGTCTCTGTTGATGTCGGACTCTTCCTCTTCCTTCCTTGCAGATTTTATGGACGTCCGGGCCTCTCTGGCTTCGTTGGTCAACGATCGCTCGGAAAATTTGATGCGACGAGCGTCCGCCTCCACGCAAAAATTGTAGCAATTCGGTCCGATCGTTAAGCCCAGGTGTTCCATCAGCTTCAATACACTGGACAATCCATCGTTGTAGATACTTGCAGCAATATATACTGCAGTATCAAGCACATGTTTGCCACTGGAAAATGTTTTTGGAGCCATGGCCAGACCGTTGCATAATTCATCTCGGCTGAGTTCTTCGTACAATGGCAAAATCGCTTTATAAACCTCTTGAGAAAGAGCCGGTTTATGCGTAAAGTCCTGCCCAGTCGCTTGGCAGCTGTACTGGCTCTCAGACGCGCACGCACACACAGACGCACTTCTATAGGGTGTTAGTACACCCTGGTGGACTTCTCATAAACCACTATGCCCATAAGCAATAGAATTCGGCGCGCGCTCCGAGGCGTTGCGGCAGATTTAAGAATTAGACCCCTTCCACATTGAATTTCAATATAAAACCAATTGGATATGTTTTTTAAAGTCCTTAAGTATACTTTAAGCAAAAAAAAAAAATCGAATTTTTGAAAATCCTAGAGTGATGTTACCTCTTAAGATTAAATTAAGATGCGGATAATTTGCACAAATGGTTATATAAAAATAGGTTAATGTTAAATGTCGCAAAAACAAAATGTATGTGTATTGGTAGCAATATTTCAGAAATTAATGTTCAAATAAATGGAAGAAATATTGAGTGTGTTGACAAAATTAAATATTTGGGCATAATAACAGACAATAAATTATCGTTTAACGAGCATATAGATTGCTAAGAAGATAAACTTTATACACAGAATAAAAAAATGTATTTAAAAAAACTGCAATTAATATCTACAATTCAATTATTTTGCCTCATTTTAACTATTGTTCATCAGTGATATATATGTCCAATTCTACAAAAATGAACAGCTTACAAATATTACAAAACAAAGTGATGAGATGTATTTTAAAATGTGGTTCAAGAACTCATATAATAGAAATGCTAAATGAGTTGAAATGGATGAATGTCAGACAAAGACTTGTTCTAAATACTCTAATTTTTATTTTTAAATTAAAAAATGGATTGTATCCTATGTATTTACAAAGAAACTTACAATATGTAGGTAACTATTATAATTTAAGAAATGTAGGAGATTTTCGATTGCCCCTTTATAGGCGAGAAAGAAGCCAAAATATTGTAACATTTTATATAAAGGTGCTCAATTGCACAACAACCTTGATACAAATGTAAAAATGTAAAAGTGAAAATAACCTTGTCCGTTTTAAAAACAAAGCTGTTCAACATGTACTACGATACTATTAAGAATTTATGATTTTATAAGAGTTTTCGAAACTAATAAAGTCTTCTTCTTTTCCTTTTTCCGGCGGTGTTATGGTCACTTAACTGCATTCCTACTGGTCCGCCGGTTTGACCTCAGAAAGTAGCGGCAGGCTTCCCGGTTTGGGATTACTTCATCGCTGAGGCCAATCAAATGCTGGTGTTTTTGCATTTGTTTGCACCAATTGTTTTTCGGCCTGCCTTTTTTTTGTTTTTTTTTTTTTGTTTTTGTGACACGGGCAAGCTTCAGATTTTTTTTGTTTGATCTTACTCTTACAACACCGGTGATCTCCAGTCGTGTCAACCCACTTTTGCCTAGATGTGATTTTTGTTTACCTTTATTTTAGTCGCCTTTTACGACAAGCGAGAGGTATCGCTGCAGGGATATTCTTAACCCGTCCCTGCACGGAGGTTCGAAACTAATAAAGTAATAAATAAAAATAAATAATAAATAAATAAACTGAGTGATTATATATACATATTGTAAGTTAGAAGATAAGGCAGTATAGATGTAAGTATGTTAGAATCTTATATTCTAGGTATAGGTTAACGAGTTTATTCGCTTACATTCGTTAAATTCGTGCGAGTAGTATTCGCTTGTACCGGAACCGCAGCTCCCCACATTCTGGCCGGCGCGACGATCATAAGTCGTCCTCATATACGAATCTAATTCATGTACCCTCCGCTAACATGTCGACTTTTATTATATATTCCTTACTCTCGAAACCTATTTGAATATGCGCAAGCTTTTGGCGGTGAAACTCTTTAAACCGGCCAGGTCGTGCTAATGACAAGTATAATGTATAGTAACTTTAAAAGATTGACAGAAATAACCCTGAGACAAACCTTAGATTGCGTTTGTTATGAAAAATAAATTGGTAAAATGTATTTTATATAACTAAAATTATACTTTAATTTAACAACAGACAGTCGTAAAAGAAACACAAAAACATTCGATTCCGCACAAAAAAAACTCAAACAGCGTTTGCTTTTACCAGGCAGGCGGTCCAAACCTCTGAACCTTCTTCTCTTGGGTGTCCAATTCCATACGAATCTTCTGCCGCATGTAAAATATGGGACAATCCCGATTGGAGCACAGTACTTCTTCATGCAAAGAACCCTGACATCGTTGACATTCCGTCCAAAGGCGCGCGAAATTCTCCTCAATGCTTCGCTTTGCAAATATTTCCTTTTGATATAATTCGCTAAAATTTGGCTCACAATGTGGACATAAGGCATTATTTTCATAGCCATTCGGCAATAAAGCCTTGCAGCCAAGACATGTCGATTTCTTAGTCATGAATCCTGCTAATCCGCCAACCTTAGAAGTCACCACCTTACGAGTCCTCGTGTGCTCGCCGTCTGAAAATGAGGAGAATAACAATAGTTGCAACATTAATACCAATAGCACAGCATTTGGCTACCACTTACTCAATAAAATTGACTCAGCCTTATCACCGAGAATAGGTTCAAAGATTCTCAATAAAGGTTTGGCAAGTTGATTATGCAGATAATAATTAGTATCGATGGGCAAATTATTTTCTAACACATAAATAGGATCCTCGGCTTTCAAATACGCTGGAGTATTTTTTGCTGCTGCACAGAAAATATAGGGTACACGGTCACCTAACTTCGGGGCTGTGCCTGGATCCCGTTTTTTCATTTTCTTGGCCAATTCGACGTGAGCCTGCTTGGCGGCATAATCGGTCTTCGTTAATTCTTTGGTAATGACCAACTGAGATATGTCTATGCGATTGCAAAGCAAATCTGTTATTACCGATTTGGCGTACTCAACTGCGCCATCAGGATTACGTTCGATAAGTAGTTTTTGAAGGCATGTATTCATCAGATTCGCTACGAGCGGTGAATTGTCTCGTCGGACCGTTTCAAGACCTGCAATTAAATATTTCTCATTTCGGTCGGCGTCATTGTACAAACCTTACCTTTGCAATCCATTTTATCGTACTTATCTGGCCTCGTGAAGTACAAGCCCGCATAGCGCTTCTTGTTGATAAGTAAATATGGAAAGTATACTTTTTCAAACTCCAACTTAATAGGTCGAACAAATTTTGAACTGACAAGCTCGGCGGCCTCTCTTCCCAGCTCCATACTTTTCTCTAAAGTCTTCACTCCAAACTTCACCATCACCGAGTCCGTATCTCCATAAATCACAACAGCATCGTTTTCATATCCATTCTTGCGCGTGTAGTGTGATTCGACTTCGTTCTTCGTCAACTCGATCATTTCACGTCCATATGCCGTTACACTACCCGATATTTCAAGACAAGGCAACTTTCCCACCTGCGCTCCTGTGAACCCATATACCGAATTAGCCGAAATTTTTAAGGCCAGTTGTCTGCCATCCAACACACTTCGTCTAAAAGGATCCTTCTCCACCTTTAAGTCGTTTTTCGCAATTTTACGCGCAGCAAGCAGCGATTCTAAAATTTCTGGAAGCAAGCCACGACGGATGTGAGATTTAACAAAGATATTGTTGGCGGGGGTTCGTTCAATATCATTTTCGGACAGACCCAGGACTCCTAACATGTTTGGCTGTACTAGAGCAGTGTAGCACAAGTTATGCGCCATCATTATGGAAGGGTATAGCGATGCAAAATCAAGTGTTGAAATTGGATCGGCATAATAGCCTCGTTTTGGTTCGATAACAGTTGCACCTTCGTACTGTTCCTCTGACGATTGGGCAGAATACGATGGCATAATGAAGCCTCTGGTTCTTGCTTTTCTGAGCAGTTGACTGAGGACCTTGATTTGTTGACCCCTAGTTAAAAGACTACTGAGTGATACACCTGTTACACGGGCCATCTCCATATAGTTGACGATAGACATGAGTTTATTTAGCAATCGCAATGGTAGGTAAGCATCCTTAAGACAATACATAGCCAAGCGTCTACGTGTTTGTTCATTTTCGTTTTGCAACTCGGTGATTATGCTATGGTGCACGTCTTCTTTTTGTTCTTGCAAAAAATGATAGCTCACAGCGTTTAGGGTATACGAGCGCAACTTGTAGTCACGCAGTAAGACAAATAGCAAGTCAAAAGGTACTCGTCCCTCAAAGTTGACGAACTTATTTTCGCGACGACCCATTTGTTTCGATTGAAGGATTTGATCCTTAATAACAGATTTTATGTTCTTGACGCGGCCGAGATACTCAAAATGTTTCACTTTTAAATGCTGTGCTCTCTGTAACAAGTATGGGAAATCGAAGTTGTTAATATTGTAGCCAGTCAGAATGTCAGGATCTACTTCCCGTATGAAATCGGACCACGCACTCAAGAGTTCCTGCAAAACAGATGAATAATTTTAAATTCTAGAGCGGGGAGTTATATTTACTGTTTCTGTATCGAAGGAAAGAACTTGCGAGCCCACAATCGGAGCGCACGTTTTCAGCGTAAACACATTTCGAATGAAAGGTTCCGGGTCACCTTGACGAATGCACATGTTTGCAATTTGAATTACTGGATCAATCTTGGCTTCTGGAAAGATACCCCTTCTTCCAGCGCATTCGATGTCAAATGATAAAATTCGGAACGGTGCTACCCTGGCCCATTCTCCTTCCGGCTCATGTGCTATAAATTTATCAAAAGCAACGTCGACTTCAATTTGACACCTTGATTCGGGCTGAGTTGAATTGGCACTATTCTTAGTTCGTAGCTTCCAAGTGCCTGCGGGTAATTCTATCCAACTACAACCAACAACTCCAGTGTCGACCATGAAGCGAATATCGAAGTCAATATTACTCTCAAAACTCCTACAATCTTGAAAATCGAACTCCGAATAAATAATTTCTTTCTCCAGTAACCGCTTGGCCGCTGATATCAACTTGGGCATAGCCATTGTGATTTTTATGAATTTTTGTTTCTCATCACCTTGGTAGTTCATGATCGACAATCGTTCAACAATGCCTACTTCTAAGACAGCTTCCTGGATGTTATCCTTATTACTTCGCATGTCAGCTATAACTGCTTTGTTCAAGGCCGCCCGGAATTTGTCGAAGTGGCTTTTGTCGAACCCGTGTGGTGCAGCCAGATAGAAATAGGGACAAAAACCATGCACGTGGCAACATACTGAATTGCCCTCCATTGTAATACCAAACATGCGGATTACAGGCACGGGTGGTATCTGAGATCCCGGCATACCTGGAAGTGGTGTACCCACATAATTTTCAACGTCTATCTGCTGAAAGATGAGCTCATCGGTTTCCGGATTCATATTGGGCGGTTCTACACGGGACCATTTGAGGCATGTTTGTTGATTCTCCGGTCCTTCTCCAAGGAGTGATGTCTGGTCTAATTTTGGGCTTTCCAGAGCTGCTAGCTCCGCTTCAAAAGTACTGCCGTAATTATCATCATCTTCGTCTAATTCCCTGCAAATTAATTATTTCAATATTAATTTAGGCCAAAAACGCGCTAAAGTCTATATCGTTACTTGCCTATGCTTTTTAGGAAAGCCATTTGTTTGTCCCGTGGCTTTTCTTTTCCCGTGCATCCTTTATTTCTCCCTAGTTTTCCTGAATAGTGCGGCGTTGATTTAAAAACAAAAGCAGACGATGCGAAAACCGGCGGGAATTGTTCCACAACCGGTCGAACTGCAAACGTCAAAAACCAACTGCTCAGCGACTATTGTGAATTAACTTGTTGTGCGCAGTCAGAATGGAAACATTTAAGGATTACCAATTTATGCGACGACAAAATACCAAAAACTTTTTTATGAAAGTCGTTTATCAGTTATTTTTCCAAACCTGAGTGAACGTCACAGAATCACGACACCACGATACGAGGCAGCTTTTCATTTATTTTGTATGGAAATTATTTTTTTGTTTTCGCTAATGAAATAATGGGTGATAATGAAATAAGACCCGCAGACCGTAAATTTGACTGGAAATAGATTCTTGAAATGATTGGCTCTCGAGTCGGCAATAAAACGAATGCTCTTTGGCCCATAGTAACAATTACATAGGCAAAGTATGTATGTATTCAACTTTCGACAGAATACATAGATATGTCAAGCTGCTAGACGACATGGCGTAGATGTGACACTGGTTTTGTGGATCAAAGTCTTTATGTTTATGTTTCATGACACAGGGGCGCTAAATGTGATCGATGAATATTGCACGAGTAATGGGCTCTCGGTTAATCCTCTTAAGACTGATGTCGTTCTCTTCACGGGAAGGAGGAAAAATGCTTGCTGTTGGCTCAGCTGTTGTTAAAAGACATTCCCATTCGCATATTCAAGTAAGCTAAGTACCTGGGAGTCATCTTATATAGCAAGATTTTTTGATCAAGCCAAGCCATCAAGGCGTTGTCAGCTTTTTGGCAATGCAAAGGTGCTTTTGGTAAAACATGGGGCTTATCGCCGATATGGGTCCGTGAGACCTACACGGCAATGATAAAACCGATAATCTCATACGCATCGGTTGTCTGGTGGAACAGGCTAACACGCAAATACGTCGTAGTTGGTTTTCGGTACAACTCGCATTGGAGTCACAAGATACTGAACCTGGCAAGGACTGTCTCTTTAGGAAAATGTGCGTCTATCTTTCAAACAAAGATATACAAAAATATGCAATCCTAATGGCAATGCACTATGTTGTGAAGCACAAGTGGAAGAGAAAAAGCACATGCGTCTGCAGTGACAGCCAATCTGTACTCAAAGCTGTCTCTGACCCTTAAGCCAGCTCCGAATTGGTACATGAACTCAACACGTTTTTAAACAAGATCGGAAGACTAAATTCACTAAGGCTTGTATGGGTTCCAGATCAGTCTGGGATCCCAGGAAATGAAATCTCTGATGAAGTGGCTAGAATGGGCTTAGATGAGACTTTCTCAGTACCTGAACATGTTTTAGGTCTACCTAATTCCACGGTCGAATCCTACATCAATGATTGGCTCTTTAACGCACGCAATCGTAGATGGAGTAAATATCTAGGATGCAATATGACTAAGCGGGTACTCCTTGATGCTTGTAAACAGATCAAGACTGCGTACAGGTCCGGTCGAACGTTCGATGTCATTGACATTATCTTGCAGCGTGTCTTCTAATAAATTCACTAGTATTGTGGTGACTGGATGTTGAAAATCAACGCATTTGTCTAGGGTCTCTCCTGACGGAACCGACGGGTGTCCACTGGCGAGCCAAATTATATTCAGATACCTTGAGATTAGATCAGTATTTATATTTTAATAAACATGTAGATGCTGCTGTGTCCAGGGCCCGGAGCGTTTTCACTCTGACCAGATGGCTGTTTTATAGCAGCCAACTTAATTCCACGGTGAAGTTAATCTGCTACATGGCTCTAATCAGGCTCATGATTGCCTATGGATGTCCCGTGCAGTTCAATGTGAGTGCCAACTTAATGGAAAGGATTCGGGTGAATGTACAACAGTGCTAGGATTTTACGGGTGGATACTTTTCTGATAAAGCTGATTGATAGCCATGATGCAGCAGTAGTGACTTTGGTTAATAACCTGATCTCTGGGGCTTACTATGCCAATCATTCGTATCATGAGAGGGTGCACCTTAACGGCTATGCCCCATATTGCGATCAAAACGGGCTGATCCACGACAAATTGGCAGTCTCGCCTAATCTTCCACGTATCCCCGAAACTCCGCGGAACGGCGTCTTCTCTACGATCACTTAGTCTTGGTTCGCGAGCCGGAGCGCTCTAGGTTCAGTAAGTAAGCAAAAAAAAAAAGAGCGCCGTGGCGCTTGTTGCATGCGATTTGTTTTTCGCACAAGGACCTACAGTTTCATGCCGATTCCAAACAGCGAAAGCCGAGAAGCTTTTTCAAGATAAATGTACTGCGGGGTTTTTTTTCGAAATAAATATTCGATGGTGTTGGTGTTATCGGGATCCGAACTCGCTTATCGCGCATCGGCGATCGACAAACTACCCACTGCGCCACGGCGCTCTCGGTCCAAAGTTAACTTAGCAAAAAAAGGGTTATTCAATTTTGGCAGTCTGTAGCGGCCACGTCTTTATGGTGACATCTGCAAATCTATTGTTTATTATTCAGGTACTGATGCCGAGTCACCACGGCAAGTTACACAATTGAAATTTTTTTTGTTGAGGAGGATACGCTACCTAAGATGGCAGAAGGCAGCACGCTCACATAGTATGTGCTCTACAGTTTCCTCGTCCTCTAGACGGAGTCGACACTCGTTTTCAGACGAGAGGTTAATTTTGTCAAGATGATATCTCAGATCACAGTATCCCGAAAGACACATAGCTAACCAGTCTTCTGGTATCGACTCTCTTTTATTTTAGGATATTATTAAAGTGTTTGCTCTGGGGCCGTATGAATCAACTTTATTGCCAGAGTTCTTGAACGCTGTTCCAAAAATGCAGGTGTTGCGATTTTTCCCACTTACCTAAGAGAAAATTAATCTTTGACTTGTGGATTCCGCAAGAAAGGTTCGGCACCTATGAACCTTAAGCTGCTTTGTAGGCCCTTGTGCCCACCAGAGTTTGACCTTATTTCTTTTATCTAAGTCCTGCAGGGCATCGTGGCATTCCTTAGTGGATTTTGAGTTCTTACTATACAAGCCCAACGCTTTCAGCACTGCCTGTCTGTCTGAGAGTATATTGATGGTTATACCACTTATGCCAAATTTCTAAATTTAAGTTGATGCACGTCAGGATGGCGTATAGTTCAGCTAGCAAGGCACCAGGACTTGTTCCCAGGGCCTTCGATACTTACCGATACACAATGATAAAACAATTATTATTAAAATGAGATTTTGCGGTAGACGTGGTGATCCCCCACAGTCAACTGTGGATCCCAGCCACCTTAAGAAGCCGTCATTTGACATCATATTCCATACATAATGGCATACATGGGTCTTTCAAATAAAAACAAGAATTTTGTTCATACCTCACACGTAGTTTGTTTTATTCCATCTATCCGCCCCTATTTAAAAATTCTTTACGAGAATTTCTGATAATCACGGTCTAAAATACCGTTATTGTGTTAATAAATATGATTATGAATAGACGAATTTTAAATAACATCCAAAACAAATGGGTATCCGTTTTTCCATTTATTTCCCAAAAAAGAAATTAAAGAAGGAAAGAATTTTACCTTCTGTGCAATAGAAAGTGCCTCAGCTTGTCTTGCAAGTTCAACTTGAAAACTAAACAGCTGTTCATAGTACAGAACCCAGCAAGTGTCTTTGTTGGTAAGAAAGTCAGTTGTCAAAGTAATGACTTCAATTTGGGTACTTTTCCAACGCCAATATTGAACTTACAATTCCTTTAAGAACCCGCCAAGCAATAATATCGAAGTTGTTCATCAGAAATATTTATGTATGCGTGAGACTAATTTTAATGGAATAAAATAAAATAAATTTGTTCGCTTTAACATTTATAACAACCCTGGTAGGTGGATTATCATATTTCACCTGTTAATCGCCATTGTGACCTAAGCTGACTCATCCTAATGTCAGAAAAGAAAATCAACCCCTAGCGACTGGTCTGTCATTCGATTTTCTTCGTATTCCTTCTCAGAATTTTCACTGTTTTTATGGAAAATTGATAAAGTTTCTCGGTATTTAACTACAACGTATTATTATTTAAATAAAAACTCTAAAAGCCGGTACTGAACATACATAGTGTGTGCGAACGCTTTATGTTGTCGACGAGTTTGTAAGAATTATTCAGCTTCTAAATGTATAAGAGTGCATGCAATGCAGCCACGACGGGCTCGTGCGCTGAACCCGAACATGATCATCAACGGGAGGCCGCCCTCATATCGCAAGAACCACCGACCGCTCCAATTGAACCTGATTACAGCGGCTTCGACATAGTCAAAGCAACACAGTATGGAGCAATAGCCCGCGTTAAGGAACTCGTCGAAGCGGGTTGGGATGTTAATCAACCGGATAGTGAAACTGTTACACTTTTGCATTGGGCTGCAATAAACAATCGCCGTGATATAATTAAATACTTCCTGGAAAAGGGTGCCAAGGTAGATGCAATTGGCGGCGAATTAAATGCGACACCGCTGCATTGGGCTACTAGACAAGGCCACTTAAGTGCAGTGGTCCTCTTAATGACTGCTGGTGCTGATCCGAAAATAAGAGATGCTGAAGGCTGTTCCTGCATTCACATTGCAGCGCAATTTGCTCATACTGCTCTTGTTGCATATTTCATTGCTAAAGGTGTGGATCCGGATTCACAAGACAGAGGTGGAATGACGGCACTGATGTGGGCTGCCTGGAAAGTTTGTGCACTCGATCCTGTGCGATTATTATTAACGCTCGGCGCTAACCCTGCTATTGTCGATTACACTCATGGAAATACAGCACTACATTGGGCTATACTGGCCCGGAATGGTACGGCTATCAGCACACTGATATTGAAAGGCAAAAGCAGTTTAGACGTGCCTAATTTGCGTGGCGATACCCCACTTTCTATGCTGGACTCGCAAGCTGGCGCGATATGGATAAGTCAAAAAGTTGTTGAACGAGTACGAGAATCATCGCAATTAACACCGCGACGTAGCTTAATATCCCGCCTTAGAACTGACAAACGTCTTAGATGGTGGACAATGGCAGCATCACCATTCCTTGCGTTCTACTTGGCTGGCGTCATATTTGCCGCAAGCACTCCGTTTATAATTAAGTTCTTCCTGTTGGGTTGTTTATATGCAACGTTTCATACTATCGGCAAGGCACTCTTCGATGATCATCTAATGTCACTGTTACCGCTTAGCGTGTATTTAGCTACAAAGTTTTGGTTCTACGTAACATGGCTTACTTACATTGTGGACGCTGTTTCTACGACATCGACGCTGGGTTTCCTCTTTTGTTCGGGATTACTGTGGGTTTGTTTCCTGAAATCATGGCGGGGGGATCCTGGCATCATTAAACCAACTCAAGAACAACGATTTAGGGTGAGTTATTATAATTACTTCTCCAACTTAGGTATTATGGTATTTAAGTAATTGTTGATGGTGTTATTCATGAGATATATTATTTTGAATTAGGTTAAGGTTTGAAAGGGTGTGGATACATTCAATTTAAAGATTCAAGCGTTTAAAGAATGTAATTCCATATGTCCCATCTCTTATAGATCTAGCGTTATATAGTTCTACTATCTATGATGCGGTCTTTTATCAACGGGTTTTCCACTCATTGTTTTTTCGACGGTACGTCCATTGTCCATTCGTTCTACGTGTCCTGCTCATTTTAGTATTCGCGATTTAAGCACTCGGACTATGCTTGGGACTGAATAGAGTTCCTTGAGTTCTTGGCTGAAGTTTTCTCCATTCGCCTGTTTCTTCGTTCTGTTTTCGGTCATAGGCTTTCCTTAAGAGCTTAGTTTCAAAGACCCGAAATCCATGCCCTCTCTTCTTAGTCCAAGCCCAGCTTTCACATCCGTAAAGTATCAGTGGCATTGGTAATGTTTTATAAATGCAGATTTTAACATTGTTAGACAAAAGAGTTATTTTGAATCGTTCCTTCGTCGCGAAGAATAACGAATTGCCCCGTTGCAGCTTTTTTCTATTTTGACCTTTATGTTGTTTTTGGCTGTCAATATGGTATGGACTTGTCCTCTTTTTCAAAGCGTTTATCGAATATCGGTAAGTGCGAAGTTTGGATTGATCGAAGTCGGTCAGTGATCATACATATATTTGGTTTTTTCTTCATTTACTTTCAAGGCTACTTCTCTTCCTGCCATTATAAGACTTTCTACATTTCTCTTAATTGTTTTCTCATTATCTCCCTGCAGGTCCAGAAATTCAGCATAAGTTAAAACGGATGTGATTCCATTAAAGGTTCTCCCCCTCTTTTCTCCAAGGCATCTAATTACGTATTCCAACAGTAAAAAAAAAGTGACTGGTCATCAGATAGTCGTATTATTTTCCGCAGTCGGCTATCTAATACCCGTTCAACGATCTTCATGGTGTGCGACATCAGCTTGACAGAACGGTAGTTATCACAATTTCCCGTGTCACCCTTTCCTTTATGCAAAGGAAGAAGATAGCTTTCCCACCATTGATTAGGCATAGTGTCGCCTCTCATAAGTTTGGAGATAAGAACCATGAGCCATCTAGACCCGATGTCTCCCATGTTTTTTCCAGAACTCAGAGGGTATCCCGTCCGGCCCAACAGCTTTTCTTTTCTTGGAGTTTTTAACCGCGTACCGAACTTCTTCGACTGTGATGTCGGATATTTCGGCATGATTCGGGGCGGCTCTTGGAAAATACACTCGGGGAAACTGTTTGTTCAGAAGTTCCTCGCAATACTGTCGCCATCTGTGGAGAATTTTTTCGTCTTCCACAAGGAGTTGGCCTTCAGCATTGTTAATAAACTTTGGGAAACGAATCTCCTGAGCATTTCTTCTTCTCTGGGCGGCTATCTTAAAGATATTTGCTCCTTTGTTCAAATTGCTTTGTCGAAGCTCCTGGGTAGCCTGGTTCCTGTCAGACGCGGAAGACGATATTTCTTCCAACTCCTGATATAGGCCTTCCATGCTTTTCGCTTTGAATTCGGCGCACTTTTTCTTTCGATACCTTTGCAATATCTATATACCTTTTCACGGCGAGCTTTTTCCTCTCTATTAGTAGAAGAGCACTTTGACCAAGCTTGGAAAGCCATTTTCTTTTCGTGTATCACTGCTTTGGCTTCGTCTGTCCACCACCAGGTTTCTTTTGCGTGTTGGCAGAGGCCTTTAGATGTTCCAAGCAGTGATTTGGCTTTCTCCAGGCCAGATTGTTGTAGGGAATCCCACATGTCTTGTGCTCTGCACTCCTCATTACCGACCTCATCGATAATGGAAAAGAGGTAGTTTTTCATGCTGGTAATAAAAGCTTCGCCTTTTCTTTTATCCAGCTTATACCACTTGATTCTCTCAGACATCTTCGTTTGCTGCTTTGACTTCTTACTCGCCTCCATAAAAAATTCAGTCAGGAGGAGACGGTGTTGAGGAGCGATCGCGTCTCCCAGGATCACTTTGCAATCTTTAACTCGTGGCTTCATGAAACTGGATACCAAATGATAGTCTATTTGAGTTTCATTTCCGCCGCTGCTATAAGTGATCAGGTGCCGGCTTTGTTTGACGAACATGGTATTTAGCACTATAAGACCGTACGACTTGCACATGTTTAGGATATTTTCACCTGAAGAGTTCCTGGTGCCGTATCCCAGCCCTCCGTGGTAGTCTTCATAGTCTTCGCTTGTCTTCCCGACATGTCCGTTTAAATCTCCCCCAACAAACAAAAGCTCTTCCTTTGGGATGATTTTGACAAGGTTGTGGAAATCTAGCCAGAATGCATCTTTTTCTTTTTGTTCGCATCCGACTTGAGGGGCATATGCGCTTACGATGTTCCACACCTCACCATGCATCACCAATTTGAGAGCCATCAAACGGTCACTGGACTTTGAAATGGTTAAGACGTTGCCAAGTAACTCTGCCGCAAGGATTATGGCGATTCCGTTTTTTCCTTGTTCCAATCCATAGTAAAACATCTTGTAGGCTTTTGTTTTAACGTCCAAGAAACGTGCCCGATTACCGGTGTTTCGCCATTTCGTCTCTTGTACGCACAGGATGTCTACTCGCCTTCTAACCATCATTTCTTCAAGCTCATAGCTGCGCCCACTCATGCTTCCAACGTTCCAACTCGCGACTCTTAAATGTGGCTTACGCCGTTGCATTACTTTGCTATCCACCGGAAATCCTATAGCTCTGACCCGAGCATTGCTGCTCGTCCCAGGATCACGACCATTAGTAGTGCCTGGCGGGGTAGTGCTTTTCCTTTTAGCGTTCTTTTCCATAATGCTACGGTTTGACCGTATTCTTTCTTCTCCTCCTTTTTTTTTTTTTTGACACGGGCATGCTCCAGATTTTTTTTTTTTTTTTTTTTTTTGTTTGATCTTACTCTTACAACACCGGTGATCTCCAGTCGTGTCAACCCACTGATTTGCATGCACACTTGTGGGGCAGTTTGATGGTGATATATGTGTCTCTAGGCTCACCTTGGTGTTTTCTAAATTGCCTAGATGTGATTTTTGTTTACCTTTGTTTTAGTCGCCTTTTATGACAAGCGAGAGGTATCGCTGCAGGGATATTCTTAACCCGTTCCTGAAAATTGTGCAGAACGTAATAGATTTAGTATTTTACAACGACCGAATGTCGATGGCTAAAATCCACTGTCCCTGAACATACATTTTCCTACGCGGAAGAGATGGATGAAGAGGTAAATTGCGCGTTTTACGAAACCATGGAAAATCGTACTCGGGGACTTCAAAGCGAAAATAGGAAAAGAAGCGGTACATAGGCCAACAAAACGGGAAGAAAGTCTCCATGTCCCATCAAATGATAGTGGTCTTGGGACAATAAGTTTCGTTGGCTCAAAAAATATGATCATGAAAATCAAAACATTCCAACAAGCGAATATGTAAGACTACTTGGATACCACCGGATGGAGTAACGTGTAACCAAATTGATAATTGTCTGATAGTTGGCGGACACCATAGCAACGTTCTAAACGTTGAAGCATCCAGACAAGCGGATTGCGTATCAGACCACATCCTAATCTTTAGACCATGAAAAGTTTAAGGACCCTCGTATCCAGCGTCAATACTAGGATGAAATGGCTTGCCATATTAGATGTCATAGAAAGAAGAATATGGCTGTATTGTTCTGTTTACATACTGTTTACACTGTATGTAAACAGTGTTGTAAAGGAAGCGAAACAAACTAGGCTATCGTGAACCCCATAAGTAAAGCCTTGGTTCGATGAAGAATACGAGGAAAAAGTAAAAACCCGTAATTTGAATTAATAAAATATGTAGAAGAAAACTCAAAAGAAAAATTACATGGACTCATCACAACGGTCGTCTTTCTCATATTTCAAAAGGAAGACCCAACACTATGCAACAATTATCGAGGAATTTCATTGCTATCGAGTTTTTAAAACGTGTTGTTTAATATTCTCTTAAAGAGAGTGACAATATACAATACGCTATCAAAGTAATCGGAGAACCCCTCGACGAGTGGTCAGATTTTCGCGACAGCTTTTAGAAAAGAAAGGGGAATTCCACGGGACGGTGCACCAACTATTCGTAGATTTTAAAAAGGGGTATGACTCTATCAACCAATCGAAAATGTATCATATCCCCTAAAGGGAAATAAAGGACAAGCTAAATTAGGAAACGGCTTAACTGAAATATTGGAGATAAGTGAAAGATTAAAACAAGAAGACGTCTTGTTTTTGATTTGATTATTTGGTAATGACATTCCTAATGGATCTGGATCTGCTGGAAGATAGTGAGGAAACAGTTAAGAGAAATGTAGAAAATCTAAGAGTGGCAGGAAAAAGTGGTTCTGAAAGTGCAAAGAAAATCAAATATATGGTTACTGATCGACTTGGATCGACCCAAACCTCTTATCTGACTGTACTCGATAAACGTTTTGAGAAAGTGTACGAGTTCTAATGGCTGGGAACCGTATTAACCACGCGTGCTTTCCAGGATGAAGTCAAAACAACTATATATTACGTTTCGCAATGTCAAAATCCATATTTATAAAACCATAATAATGTCAGTGACGCTTTACGATGTGAAACTTGATCTCTGTTCAAGGAGGAGGAAAATAAATTTCTGGTCTTTAAAAAAATAATTATAAATAGATCCACCTATAGTGGAAAACAGGATCAAGGAAAAGGGGAATGGAGATAACTACACAATCAGGAACTCTATTCAGCGCTAAGCATTGTCTGTCATAATAATGCCAAGACTAAGATGGGTAGGACACATAAAACGAAATGTAATCCTAAAATACCGGGTTTTTTTACTGATAATAGCCCTGCATTGTTTACCCTACGGTTGAAGCTAGGTCTTATCTTTTCCAATAATGTTTGTAATGATAACTTCGCACCTAAATATGTTGACCAATCTTCTATTTTTTTTCGAAGATAAAAAAATAAAACAGTCTTACGCATTTATAAGTCTTTGCTTTTACAAGTATATATATATATACCGTCCGCATATAAACCATGATCTATAATTTTATAATTGTTATTGATATTGCTCATTTTGTTACTTTTTATTAAGAGAGGCAATAGTGATAAGATACCCGTGCAGGAATGGGTTAAGAATATCCCTGCAGCGATACCTCTCGCTTGTCGTAAAAGGCGACTAAAACAAAAGTAAATAAAAATCACATCTAGGCAATTTAGAAAACACCAAGGTGAGCCTAGGGACACATATACCACCATTAAACTGCCCCACAAGTGTACATGCAAATCAGTGGGTTGACACGACTGGAGATCACCGGTGTTGTAAGAGTAAAAAAACAAAAAAAAAATCTGGAGCATGCCCGTGTCAAAAAGGAGGGAAAGAAAGAAAACTGTCAAACCGTAGCATTATGGAAAAGAACGCTAAAAGGAAAAGCACTACCCCGCCAGGCACTACTAATGGTCGTGATCCTGGGACGAGCAGCAATGCTCGGGTCAGAGCTATAGGATTTCCGGGGGATAGCAAAGTAATGCAACGGCGTAAGCCACGCTTAAGAGTCGCGAGTTGGAACGTTGGAAGCATGAGTGGGCGCAGCTATGAGCTTGAAGAAATGATGGTTAGAAGGCGAGTAGACATCCTGTGCGTACAAGAGACGAAATGGCGAAACACCGGTAATCGGTGTTTAACGTTTCTTGGACGTTAAAACAAAAGCCTACAAGATGTTTTACTATGGATTGGAACAAGGAAAAAACGGAATCGCCATCATCCTTGCGGCAGAGTTACTTGGCAACGTCTTAACCATTTCAAAGTCCAGTGACCGTTTGATGGCTCTCAAATTGGTGATGCATGGTGAGGTGTGGAACATCGTAAGCGCATATGCCCCTCAAGTCGGATGCGAACAAAAAGAAAAAGATGCATTCTGGCTAGATTTCCACAACCTTGTCAAAATCATCCCAAAGGAAGAGCTTTTGTTTGTTGGGGGAGATTTAAACGGACATGTCGGGAAGACAAGCGAAGACTATGAAGACTACCACGGAGGGCTGGGATACGGCACCAGGAACTCTTCAGGTGAAAATATCCTAAACATGTGCAAGTCGTACGGTCTTATAGTGCTAAATACCATGTTCGTCAAACAAAGCCGGCACCTGATCACTTATAGCAGCGGCGGAAATGAAACTCAAATAGACTATCATTTGGTATCCAGTTTCATGAAGCCACGAGTTAAAGATTGCAAAGTGATCCTGGGAGACGCGATCGCCCCTCAATACCGTCTCCTCCTGACTGAATTTTTTATGGAGGCGAGTAAGTAGTCAAAGCAGCAAACGAAGGTGTCTGAGAGAATCAAATGGTATAAGCTGGATAAAGGAAAAGGCGAAGCTTTTATTACCAATATGAAAAACTACCTCTCATCCATTATCGATGAGGTCGGTAATGAGCAGTGCAGAGCACAAGACATGTGGGATTCCCTACAACAATCTGGCCTGGAGAAAGCCAAATGACTGCTCGGGACATCTAAAGGCCCCTGCCAACACGCAAAAGAAACCTGATGGTGGACAGACGAAGCCAAAGCAGTGATACACGAAAAGAAAATGGCTTTTCAAGCTTGGTCAAAGTGCTCTTCTACTAATAGAGAGGAAAAAGCTCGCCGTGAAAAGGTATATAGATGTTGCAAAGGTGTCGCGAAGAAAAAGTGCGCCCAATTCAAAGCGAAAAGCATGGAAGGCCTCTATCAGGAGTTGGAAGAAATATCGTCTTCCACGTCTGACAGGAACCAGGCTACCCAGGAGCTTCGACAAAGCAATTTGAACAAAGGAGCAAATATATTTAAGATAGCCGCCCAGAGAAGAAGAAATGCTCAGGAGATTCGTTTCCCAAAGTTTATTAACAATGCTGAAGGCCAACTCCTTGTAGAAGACGAAAAAATTCTCCACAGATGGCGACAGTATTGCGAGAACTTCTGAACGAACAGTTTCCCCGAGTGTACTTTCCAAGAGCCGCCCCGAGTCATGCCGAAATATCCGACATCACAATCGGAGAAGTTCGGTACGCGGTTAAAAACTCCAAGAAAAGAAAAGCTGTTGGGCCGGACGGGATACCCTCTGAGTTCTGGAAAAAGATGGAAGACATCGGGTCTAGATGGCTCATGGTTCTTATCTCCAAACTTATGAGAGACTACACTATGCCTAATCTTCTTCTTCTTTTCCTTTTTCCGGCGTTGTTATGGTCAGAAGTGTAGGACCATAACCTTCCCACTTAACTGCTATCCTACTGGTCCGCTTGTGGGGTCCGCCGGTTTGACCTCAGAAAGTAGCGGCAGGCTTCCCGGTTTGGGATTACTTCATCGCTGAGGCCAATCAAATGCTGGTGTTTTTGCATTTGCATCAATGCAGTTAAGTGGGAAGGTTATTGTCCTACACTTCTGACCATAACAACGCCGGAAAAAGGAAAAGAAGAAGAAGAAGGCAATAGTGATAAGAGTGATCCCTGTTGGATCTAATTGTGTAAGGTGGCATATAGAGAGAATACATTGGTTGCTGTAATATTTTTGCTGCTTGAAAGGAAATTCCAAGCATTTTTTAACCTCTAAGCCTTTCCCTCAGCTTTGTTAGGACTAGGTGGACATCTGTTCTGTCAAATGCTTTCTCAAAGTCAAGGGAGAGCATGGTTCCATGATTTTTTGCTGAGATTGCTTTTGAGATATAGTTATCAATATGAGGTTTGGGCGAATTCATTTCTTTGGATTCTGTATACTAAAGGAAGCAATTCGGATGCATGGGAAATTGGGCTATACGCATCAACTTTATTGATCTTTTTGTTGGATTTGGGATGGGGATGATTGTGGCAGTTTTCCAGTATTGCGGTATTATACCTTTGTTAAAAAAGTTGTTAAAAAGTTTGATAAAATAGAATTTTGATAAGATTTGGACAGCTTTAGTGGTTTCGGTACGGGAGACGAATAATAAGTCTAAAATATTTGTAATGAATTAAATCTTATAGAGACATGCATATTAACTTTTTTGGCTTGACCCTTGCCAGAAAAAAGATTGGGGGGTCGGGACAGTCCCATCAGTCCTGAACAAGATCGGGTGGTGGGACACATAAGTTCCATCACTCCTGAGCGTGCACGCATAAAAAAAAATACGTAATATTTATTTTAATTTACTTATTTATTTTATTGATGAAATGGTGCAAAACAGTTCTTGCACAACGGAAGTTGACATTCTTTGCATATAGTCTTAGCGCGCTTTTCGATTTTTTTTTGGCAACCCATGCAACAAGGCCTCGAAGTTCCCTCGATTGGCAAGTGACTAGCAGATTGTCCATAGATTCTCTTCTTTTTAGAATCCACCATGTTTTAAGCTTCTCCTAACGACCGCAGCTGAATTAAAAATCAAAATTAAAAATTCAAGGAATGGTTCCTTTTTACGATGCAAATTCGTATACAGTGGAGACTCGATTATCTGGTTATGCAGATTCGCGGTTATCCGGACTACTAACCGCGGTCAAATTCGAATCCATGCAAGCACGGACGTGTTGGAACTTGTATTACCGGCGATTTCTGTAGCGCGCGTTTCTTTATTGTACAGGGTAGGCCATTTAAAGTTGACCTATCTGGCAACGCTGTAACTTTTGACAGCGCTGACAGATCGACTAATGTCATACCGCGTTGGGAGCGTCATTCGAAGACAATAGTACACTCCAAAAGAACGCGCTGGAATTTTTCAGCTTTACATTCAAAATAACTTCTCAATTGTGTTAACTCAACGTGCGTTTCGTAAAAAAAATAAAGTGAAAAGTGCTCCAGTTAAGAACACAATTAAGTCTTTATACGCAAAATTTGTGAACACCGGTAATCTTAGTAATGCCAGTCATGCATCCAGACAACGAACAAGTCGTTCCGATGAAAATATCGAAGCCGTACGAGCCAGTATTGAGGAGACTCCAACGACATCGAGTTATCGCCGCTCTCAGGAATTAGACATCGCTCGCACCACTCTCCGACGCATAATTCATAGGGATTTGAAGATGTTTCCATACAAAATTCAAATGGCACAAAAACTAAACCCAGCTGATTATCCGCGACGAGAGCCGTGGCGCAGTGGGTAGTGTGTCGGCCTCTGACGCACGACGAGCGAGTTCGGATCCCGATAACACCAACGCCATCGAATGTTCATTACACGGCTTCTCTCCTCGGCGGGGAACTGGCAAAACCCCCCGTAATACACTTGCCTCGAAAAAGCTTCTCGACTCTCGCCGTTCGGAATCGGCATTAAACTGTAGGTCCCGTTCACTTGTGTGAAAAACAAATCGCACACAACATAATTAAATGACAGAAGCTAGGCTCTGGCTCTTCATGAGCTGTAACGCCATCTAAGAAGAAGAAGAAGATTATCCGCGACGCCTTAATTTTGGCAAATGGGCCATCGAAATTACTGAAAACGAACTTGACTTTTGGCGAAAATTCATGTCAGACGAGGCACATTTCTCGTTGAATGGAGGTGTAAACAAGCAAAATTGTCGATTTTATGCCACCGAAAATCCTCAATTAATTGAAGAACAGCCTCTTTACGACCAAAAAGTAACAGTTTGGTGCGGTGTTTGCGCGAATATGATCATCGGACCGTATTTTTTCGAAGACGATGATGGAGCCGCGACAACAGTCAATGGTGAGCGTTTTCGAGCCATGATAACGGATTTTGTGATGCCCATTATTCGTGAAAATGACATGGATGACTTCTGGTTTCAACAGGACGGGGCTACATGCCATACAGCTCGAACAACAATGAATTTATTGCGACCATTGTTCCCCGGGCGATTGATATCGAAAAATGGTGATTTTGACTGGCCACCGAGATCACCAAATTTGACGCCACCAGACTTTTATTTGAAATCCAAGGCATACGCTAATAAGCTTAAGACCTTAGCTCAACTGAAAGACAACATTCGACGCGAAATAGCCGCCATATCTTCCGAAACATTGGCCAAAGTCATGGAAAATGCCGAAAAAAGAGTGCATTTGGCTGTCAAAGCTAAAGGTGCCCATTTACGCGATCTAATTTTTAAAAATTAGCTGGAACAAATCTCCTTGGACCAAAATAAATTATTTTTGAAATGGACAAAAAACATTGTTTTTTTTTTGTTCTTTTTTTTCAGAAACAAATGGCCTACCCTGTATTATGCCCGTATCACCGTTCGCGAGTCGAACGTTCGCCAGCCTTGAACTCCCAGGCGAACTAAGCTGATCAAAGTATCACGGTTCGCGAATCTCTTAATTCGCCTGAAATTCACCCAAATTTACTCGCTGACAATTGACTGACTGTCAATTAACTGGTTGTGTCAAGTGTCAAAAAAAAAAATTCAGATATGGAAAATGATACAGGACCATCTCATGACGAAGCATTTCAGGCCCTGGAAACAGCTCTCAAACGGTTCGAAAAACAAACAGTGAGTGATGCTGTGAGTTTACTACAGTTAAAACGAATTCACGATGTAGCAGCAATGAAGAGAAAAAGTAGCTTACGTCAAAAGATAATTAGCCAATATTTTAACCCCAATTAAAACAAATATTTTATTTTATGATTACCAAATGAAAATTACCAAATATTGTAAACAAATTAAACTACAAATGTATATATTTACGTACATATCTATATACTGTACAGTGTATATAGAAATCTCCCAATGATTTCTTAATAAGCATTGATTTTTGTTGATAAGTTTAACTTGTTTTTGTTGTTTTTAATAAACACCTAGCATTATGTATTATGCGATTATCCGAATGCCTAACGACAATAATTAGTCGGGTTAATCGAGTTTCCACTGTATATGAACCACCAATTTATAGCTGATATCATCAACAACCTATATAATGCTTTCTTCCGCCACTTCCGTGATTTACGGTCTAGTTCATGCATTTCGGATAACTGATCAGCTCGATCTACGCCTCCCATTATTGACCTGTTGAAATTTATTATTTTAGGACATGGTACAACTACTTTTTCACCATTTTTTGCATTCTTTTCTATAGTTGACATTGAAGATTTATTACAATTGCTTATAGCCGCTACCTCCCTGGTATCCTGCCATTTTGTATACATAATCCCAGAACTACACGATTAGTTCAAAGAAGACAGAGTATCTGTGCTGCCCGTTCTCTGACCCTCATCAGCCTATTCCAGACATTTACTTGAATGGAAGAGTGCTTCCCAAGTGTGAAAAGTTTAAATATCTGGGATCTATGATTAATAGAGAAGCAACTTGTGATGACGACATCAAACATCGCGTAAGCGTAGGGTGGATGAAGTGGCGGGAAAACTCCGCCATCTTCTGTGATCGAAAATTTCCCCCTAAGCTGAAAGGAAGGCTCTACACTTCAGTTGTACGTCCGGCGCTCACATACGGTTCACAATGCTGGACAATGCACAAAAAGTATGAGAGCAAATTAACGGCAACTGAGATGAAGATGCTTCGCATGACAGCGGGAGTAACAAAGCGTGACAGAATTAGAAGTTCAAAGATCCGAGGAAGCCTCCACGTAAAAGAAACCATCACAAGAAATATAGGGCGCGACCGACTCAGTTGGTATTGCCATGTTCAAAGGAGAGATCCTTTGAACCCCGTCCAAAAGGCGTTATCAATCAACATTCCAATTTCAACACGCAAAAAAAGGCAGGCCGAAAAACAATTGGTGCAAACAAATGCAAAAACACCAGCATTTGATTGGCCTCAGCGATGAAGTAATCCCAAACCGGGAAGCCTGCCGCTACTTTCTGAGGTCAAACCGGCGGACCCCACAAGCGGACCAGTAGGAATGCAGTTAAGTGGGAAGGTTATGGTCCTACACTTCTGACCATAACGACGCCGGGATAAAAAGGAAAAGAAGAAGAAGAAGAAGAATCCCAGAACTACACGATTTGAAAATAGCTTCACCCTTGGGTAGTTTTGCAGTTAACTTTGGCAAGTTTTTTCGATTGGTCATCACTGTTCCCAATGCCGGATATTCCAAAGTTTAAATCAAATGAACACTGGTAAAAAAAACGGTCGAAGCAAAGCGTAACGTCTGGATGCCTGATGGTCTTGGCTAGGTTATGTACTACACGTTCTCCAAGGGTGCCGATGGTATGTTCATCTTTACCACAGTATATTGTATAAAAATCGTTAACGAAGCAACTCAAGGAATCACAACGCATCTACATCGTTATGCCACGTTTCGTAGGCTTTAGTGGAATGTATTGCTTTAGTGAAGAAGGACATTTAAACTTAGTCATAGACTCATATATTGACTGAAATGGGCCATATTCAAGAGCATCTGAAAACGGGCCTTCAAGTATTCGAGAATATCATCCAAATAATAGGTCTTCGAAGCGTTTACAGGCTTGTCTGGGGGTGCACAATACAACTTAGAAGAAAGAAATAAGTAGCGATTACGTGCGATGGCACATTTGATTGATTGATGATTTCACTTTCGTGTTTTGTGACGTGACTAATATTTTGGGAATTTGTGATTATATCACTAATATCGTTATAAGCTATGAGTAGCTCCACTACCAGTGGGGAGCCTTGGGGAATACCGTTATCTATGTTGTAGATGTCTGATTTATTTGGTTCTGAAATTTCTATATGGATTTTTTTAAAGCTTTAGGGCCAATTTGACATTTGACTAATTTGTTGAGTACGACGTGAATACCAATTCTGTCAAAAACTTTCTCGAAGTCAATACGTAAGGTCGAAACATTTTATTATAATTTAACTGTTTGTTTTCATTTTTCAAATTTTCTAAAACGTAACTTTTATAGTCGAGTTTCTGCTTAAAAAGGTAGTTAAAAATCTTTGGAAAATGAATTAAAAACATTGGAACTGTGGAGTTATTTTCTGGTAAATCTTGATTGTCGTGTATTTGTTCTGTTGAACTATCTTAGTTTTACACTTTAGCAAATATTATCTAATAAAATGGGAAAAAATAAGGGCTGCACACACACCTTAAGGAAGGTTATAATCCAAAAGAACTGCCGGGAAAAGGCTTCCATAGATTCTGTTGCTCGAGAGTTAATGTGCTCCAAAAAGGTGGTCTACGGTGCAATTAAGGTCTACCCGGGAACAGGCAGCATGGAAAATCCCGGGTGAGGAAAATCACAGTCACAGAGGATAGACTTATTTTCCGGCTGAGTAAGGCAAATCCATTTCTGAACAACATTCACTCAGCTGTGGTGACTGTATTAAATAGTCAAATAACACCCAGAACCGTTTAGAACAGATTATTTGAAGGATTAACGAGTCTCAACGCGGCATGAATAGTGTCATGCCCCACTCTGAAACAGAGTCCTGGTTAACCTGGTTCCCTGATCGCCAATGATCGATATCGTTTTGAAGGTAGAAGTGACAGAGTAGGACTTTGTTTTCCAGGTCGCAGTTTGGGCAAAATGCTGTAATTCACTTTATACACTTCCTGGAATTTCCGATCACGAAGAAATTGTCATCTAAGACGGCGCTCTCCGGGTCAATGATGACTGTTCGTAAAAGGCGTTCATTGTCTGATGTTTTCGGAAGCTTCAGATCCTGAATAACATTTGGATTTTTTCTCTGAAATATTTATCTTATTTGCGGAACATGCTTACGCTATTGGAATTTACAGCACGAATTCTGTCGTTTCAACGCAAACTTACAGATATTCTGTAAATTTCTTTGCTCAACTGTTGTGGATTTTTCATCAATGAATTCAGTCCGGGTTTTGTCTGTTTGGAAACCGCCTGTACGAGAGTTTACGTCTTGACAGGAGTCTACATTTCTGTCTGGGTAGTGCGTCGATTGTCGCGTTTCGGTATATGTACGTTCGTGGTATTGTGATGCTTTTGGCGTCGTATCGTATTTCCTATCGTCTATCTAATTACATATTGTATCACCTATTTGTTTAAGGGGTCTGATGCAGTTTTTTTTGCATATTAATTAAGTTTATTTTATAAAATTTAATATACAGACTTTTTATGTCATGTTTCAACTTGACTTTCACAAAATATAAAAACAAAATTAATTACTTATAACAATTTCGCCATCTTTGTGTGAATCCGATATCGAATATCACCATTTTTTGTCGAAAATTCGAGCATTCAATTGTTTATAGCCAATTGTTTAAACAATTTTGCAAAAAAATTCAGTTTTTCGAGATAAATAATTTCTTTTATATATAATCGGACATTTCATGTAAAGGGTGTCTCAGTAAGAGTGCACTTTTTCATTTTAAAATAAAAACAAGTATTTTATGACAGAGTTGTGATATTTTTATTGTATTGTAAAGAAGACATGTTCCGATTAAGTATGGAATAAAATATCCGGCAAATGACCCCCACGGCTCCGATGACAGGCCATTACTCTTTTCATGAAATTTTCGATGACTTTTGCACAGAGATGTGGCTGTATCTCACCGATGACGCGTTGGATTTCCGATTTGAGCTCAGGAATTGTTTCGGGTTTATTCGCATAAACCCGAGATTTCACAAAACCCCAAAGAAAAAAATCGCACGGCGTTAAATCGCACGATCTTGGTGGCCAGTTGACATCAGAATTTCGTGAGATAATGTGTTCTGGAAATCGTTGCTGCAATAAGTCGATTGTATCATGCGCGGTGTGGCAGGTTGCGCCGTCCTGCTGAAACCACATGTTGTCCAGATTCATGCCGTCCAGTTGAGGCCACAAGAAGTCCGTTATCATATTCCTGTAACGAATGCCGTTCACAGTCACTGCAATTTCGGCATCATTTTCAAGAAAGTAAGGTCCAATCACGCCGCCTGACCAAAATCCGCACCAGACAGTTACTCGTTGTAGGTGCATTTGTTTCTCATGGATTGCATGAGGATTTTCTGAGTCCCAAATTCGACAATTTTGTGTATTCACGAAGCCATTCATATGGAAACGCGCTTCATCGGAGAAAATGACTTTTTTCGAAAAATTGGCATCGACTTCACTTTGCTCCATTACCCATTGAACGAACTGCCGGCGCTTTCCGTGGTCTGCTGGTTTGAGCTCCTGAGTTAACTGAATCTTGTACGCATGAAGGTGGAGGTCTTTAGTCAAAATTCGCTGCGTAGTGCTTCGTGAAATTTGCAGTTGTTGAGAACGATGTCGAATTGATGTTTTCGGGTTTTCGGCGACACTCTCGTTTTCAAGAGACCGACCGGTACGTTGACGCAAAGGATTCTTATTATCCATAATTGACCCAGTTTCTTCAAATTTTTTGACCACTCTTCGAATGGTTGACACATTAGGTGCACTTTCTCGGCTGAAAAATTGGCGAAGTTTGCGAGCGGTTTCAGCGTAACTTTCCCCATTTTTGTAATGAGTTTTCACAATTATAACGCGTTGTTCTTTCGAAAAGCGCTCCATTTTTAATAATCGGAATAAACAGAGGTGACAGCTGTCAAATTTCAGAGTTGCCACTTGCATGAAAAAAAAAAAATATTCCAATTTTAAAAAGTGCACTCTTACTGAGACACCCTTTAGTTAGTACAACCTAATAATAGGCCGTGAGGGTTCGAGACACCTGCATTTATTGTAGGTTATCTCGGAAATTATTCATCGGATTGATTTGAAATTCTTAGATAATATTTTCGAAATGTCATACTTCAAGAAAATGCAAATGCAAAAAAAAAAATCGATTTTTTGAAAAATCTAACTGCATCTCACCCCTTAAGATACCTGTCAGTCTCGTCATTTGACAGTTTTTGATTGGACGGTGGGAAGGCACTCGCAGTGAACGCTCTTGACGGGGTAGTTTGAAATGACTTTTTAGCTGAACATGTCTAGCATACCATTGAACTTCTATTATAGGGTCCGCCAAATAACTTTTTTTTTTTTTGAAAATGCTATAAAAAAAACTACTGAATATTTTCTCAAATTTCTTTTTTTATTTGAAAGTACAATCCTTCCGGTTAATAATGGAAAATAATTTCATTCAAATGGCTGCCTCGGCTGGCCATGCAGTAGCCTACACGATCGGTCCAATTTTTAAGCACATTATCGATTGTGTGCAGCCAATGGCTTCACGAATATTGTCCTTTAAAGCGTCAATTGTCTCTGGCTTGTCGGCGTAACACTTATCTTTGACGGCACCCCACAAATAATAGTCCAACGGTGTCAAATCGCAGCTCCGAGGTGGCCAAACGACATCAGCTCTGCGGCTGATAATGCGATCTTCAATGATCTTCAAAAACAGGGCGCAAAACATCGAGTGTAGCTTCGGCTGTGTGGCACGTAGCGCCGTCCTGTTGAAACCAAATGTTGCCAATATCCTCCTCTTCAATTTTTGTGAACAAAAATTCCTTCAACATGTCCCGATAACGATCGGCATTGACTGTAACGACCACTCCTTGCTCATTTTCGAAGAAAAATGGCCCAATTATGCCTCTGGACCAAAATCCGCACCAAACAGTGGCTCGTTTTGGGTGCACCGGCTTTTCAATGTATGCGTGCGGGTTTTCTGTGCCCCAAATGCGACAATTTTGCTTGTTTACATACCCGCCAAGATCAAAATGAGCTTCATCTGAAAAGATGATTTTTTTGGCAAAATCGGCATCTTCTGTAAGTCGATCGCAGGCCCACTTAGCGAAGCGTTGTTCAAGCGTATACACAACCATATTCGTTCAGCGGAAGGATAAAACTAACTATCTGTCAAATCAGGCATGAGCTAAGTGTTACCATTCACGAAATAAGCACTACTTGAAAAAAAAAAACGTTAGATGGCGGACCCTTTATAAGCCCAAGTTTAAAGCTTAGCCTTGCACAAACAACACCCGTTTTACAAAGGAGAAAACGTTTTCTTGCAGCCAATATACAGCTAGTATGTTAGTTCCTTATGACAAACAGTCATGTCACATATGTACATACATATGACTGATGAAAAATATTTTTCTTTTGAACGTGTTTTTTCATTGATAACCAATGATATCACGCGATATTCACGATATAAACACCGAAGTGAGATACAATCCCCGCAGTTGCTCCTTTTGTATCGAAACTTAATATCGCCGATGAAAATGGCCAAGAAACAATTGGTTGTTCAAGTATAAAGTTAAGGGGCGGAATAAATGGAAGATAATCCCTGAAATGTGACAATGTGTAAAATATGAGGCCAGGATATACATAGCATTTCCCCAGATGACGCTATATATCGAATTGCCGTCAGTTCCAGAACAAATACTAATTGTAAGAATAATGTTGTCGCTGTTTGAATCAATCGCAGTTTAACGTAATGATGCTATCGCCGCTTCAACTCGAGGTAAATTGGACTTCAACTAACATGTGCGGTATTTTGATAGGTTCATCCGCTTGTTGCTTCCCATTGGTCGCGTTCACCCTCCACGGCATGGGCTATCCTTAAATACTATAAGGCAGCATGGGTCGAAGCTGTGGTGTCTGTTAATTCAATATGGCTCAGCTACAATATGTCGAATCTTACTCATAGGATTCCTTTTCTTATAGATATTCGTCTTGTGTCTAAATATTAATCCGACGACAATAAATGAAGAAGTACAACAGTTCGGAAATTTTTCTTCAATTGACATACCCGCTATGTTCCTCTTAAAACTAAACCCGTTAAAAATATAAAAGTCTCTTAGCTCAATGAACATATTAAAAATATGATAGCAAAGCATGACACACACTATTATAGATGGTGTCCGTTTATGCTCAACCAATATATTAGATTGTACCACATGAAACGTCCGATCTTTTTTGTAAAAAATTAAAAGTCAATACATAATTCTTTTTTATAAAATTTTATTTAGTTAGATATGTATGAACCATTAAGTTATTGTAGTTAAATATGAACCATTGAAATATATAACGTTCTTCCACCGTGATTCAAGGTCCTTATTGAAGGCTTAATTTTTTGACCATTAAAAGTTTTCAAAGGCTTTTATTATCTCTGCTCGATTCCGGAACACCTTTTGTCGACAAAATGACGCCAGACTGTGGAAAAGGATAATCCGTTGCAGAAATATCAGGAGAGTACGGTGGATGCGGAAGAATTTCGAATCCCAACATTAGCATCTTTTGCACTGTTACGTGTGAGGTATGGGGTCTAGCTTCCCCTATGACTCGGTACTACCCCCGCCACCTAAGGCGGTTTCCGAACTCGTAGAGTACTGTGAAGCCAGAAGGATTGGACTCATCATCTGTTGCGATGCTAACGCTCAAAACACATTTTGGGGCAGCAGCAAATGCAACCGGAGAGGAGACCATCTTTTAAACTTCATTCTTTCGTCTGACCTTTTCATCAACAATGTTGGTTCTCAACCAACCTTTGTGACGGCGAGACGACAGGAAGTGATTGACCTAACCTTATCTAACAGGCATGCGAAGGCCATCACTAACTGGAGAGTCTCACCAGATGTTACGCTGTCAGACCATAGATACATCGAATTCCAATTGAAGTGCGGGATCTCCCCCTCGCATCCCAAGCGGAATCCGAGAAAAACAGACTGGGTGCGATTTAGGGAGGAGCTTGAGAAATCCACTCAAGCCCCGCCTAAACTCAAAACTAATCAATCGGTGCAGGATGCAGTTCATAACCTGAACATTGCCATCACCAAATGTTTTGAACTCGCATGTCCTGTCAAAAAACCTCCCAACAGGAAGCCGGTTCCCTGGTGGAATGCTGAGCTCCAACGGCTTCGTAGGGAAGCCAGAAGTCTTCTGAACAGATCGCTTCGATCTCAGATCGCAGATCGAACTCAGAAGATGACTGGAATAAATATCGATCGAAGCAGAAGGAATATAAGAAGCTTATTCGAAAATCGAAGAATGATTCCTATTAGTCCTTCTGCGAAGAGATCAAATCCCTGAGCGCGACCAGCAAGTTGGTTAAAGTCCTCAAACGAGGAAAATCGACAAGGCTGGAGGTACTCAGAAAGTCTGATGGTACCTTTACCGAGTCTAAAGCAGAAACTCTTAGTTTACTGTTTCAGACCCATTTTCCGGGAAATCAGACTGTCATCGGCTCGTTGCACACTCCCTCATTGGATACTGCGGCTGTAGCGATGCAAACAACTCGGCGTAGCTGGTATGTTGCGTCACGCGTGGCAACTACTGAGGCCATTGAATTTGCTGTGGCACCTTTCGATGGCTTTAAGTCGCCGGGCACTGATGGGATATACCCCGTTATGCTGCAAAAAGGTATAAGACAGCTGCTTCCTACACTGAAAAGAATTTTCACTGCTAGCCTGGCACTTGCCTACATACCTATCCCTTTGCGCGCGGTAAAAGTGGTCTTTATTCCCAAAATAGGGAAAGAGGATTACTCACTAGCCAAGAGTTTCAGACCAATAAGTCTAACATCATTCCTGCTGAAAAGCATGGAAAGACTAGTAGAGTTGCACGTGCGCGTCTGTCGGACATGCAACATGCTTATCAGCGCGGAAAATCCTGCTAGACTGCGCTTCAAAACCTAGTTGGGAGAATTGAATGCGCTCTCGAAAGGAAAGAGTACGTACTAGGCATTTTTGTCGACATTGAGGGAGCTTTTGATAACGCTACTTTTGACAGCATGTGTAATGCTGCTAGACGGCATGGCGTAGATGAAGCACTGGTTTTGTGGATAAAAGCAATGCTCGTGCACAGGACACTGATCGCTGATGCAGGCCTCGAACATTGTGTCAAGTCTGGAGTAAACAGGGGCTGCCCGCAAGGTGGCGTCTTGTCTCCGCTGTTATGGTGCATGGTGGTCGACTCTCTGCTAGATGCTCTCAATGCCTCTGGAATCTATGCCCAGGCCTATGCGGATGATGTTGCTGTTCTCTCTGTCGGCTCATGTTTAGCGAATGTCTGTCTCAAAGTGCAGGCGGCGCTAAACGTGATCGAAGACTGGTGCACGAGAAATGGGCTGTCGGTTAATCCTCTTAAGACCGATGTAGTTCTCTTCACGAGAAGGAGGAAAACAACTGGCATTACTCAGCTGGTGCTAAAAGGCATTCCCATCCCTATATCCAAGGAAGCTAAGTATCTGGGAGTCATTCTAGATAACAAACTTCTCTGGTCAAAACATGTTGAGTCCAAAACCACCAAAGCGCTGTCAGTTTTCTGACAATGCAAAGGTGCCTTTGGCAAAACATGGGGCTTATCGCCGAAAAAGGTCCTTTGGATCTACACGGCAATGGTAAGACCGATAATCTCATATGCATCGGTTGTTTGGTGGAGCAGGCTGACACGAAAACACGCTGTGGCTTCACTCACCAAACTCCAAAGAGCGGTCTGCCTCAGTTGCACGGGGGCTTTCCCCAGCACACCGCTGCTTTAGATGCTATGATGAACCTTCCACCCCTTGACATATATATCAGAGGGTGTGCACTGAAAACTATTTCTCGCCTAAAGAGGAATGGTCTTTGGTACAACTCGCAGTGGAGTGAAAGTGTACTTGAGAGAGAAATATCCTACGACTACTGTCTCATGGATATGCCCTCTGACGCAATGACACCTGCCATCCTACTGCGCTGTAACTACACAGTCACATTTCCTTGGCGTCAGGACTGGCTTTGGCCAGACACTGAACCTGGAATAGAATGTCTTCGCATCTTCACAGATGGCTCCAGGACTGATCAGGGATCCGGCGCCGGAGTTTTCTTCGAGCGCGAAAACATTCGACTGCACTTCTCGTTAGGAAAATATGCGTCTGTCTTCCAGGCGGAGATTTACGCAATCCTAATGGCCATGCACTATGTTGTGAAACACAGATGGAGGGGAAAGAGCATGTGTCTGCAGTGACAGTCAAGCTGCACTCAAAGCTGTACCCAATCCTCTGTCCAACTCCAAACTAGTGCATGAACTCAAGACCTTCTTGAACAAAGTCGGAAGACTTAATTCACTTAGGCTTGTATGGGTTCCAGGTCACTCTGGAATCCCAGGAAACGAGATCTCCGATGAACTCGCTAGAAAAGGCTCAGAGGAGAGTTTCTCAGGGCCTGAACCCGCCTTAGGTCTACCAGCTTCAACGGTTAAATCTGACATCAATGACTGGGTCTTTAACGTACACAGTCGCAGATGGAAGGAATATCCAGGATGCAGGATGACTAAGCGCGTACGCCCTGACGTCTGTAAAAAGTCCGCAACATTCTTCTTATCGTTAAGAAGAAATGACTGCAGAAGGCTAACGGGCGTCATTACGGGCCATTACACTTTTGCCAGGCATCTTTACGTGCTTGGCATCAGTGAGACGCCTACCTGTGCTGCTTGTTGCGAGGAGGACGACACAGCGGAACACTTTCTCTGCGACTGTCCCGTCTTCGCTCGTGCACGGTGGCGCACCCTTGGGGCCGACGTGGTGGGTGCCGAATCTCTTAGCTCAACATCACTGAAGCCCCTCCTCACTTTTCTCCGGACAACGGGGAAAATACAATAAAGACAAGGTGTCAGTCTGGTAGTACAATGGACCACTACTTGTGTCTGAGTGCTCCAGCAGATAGTAGAAGCCTCCAACAAAAAAAAAAAAAAAAAAAAAAAATTGCCATGCAATAGGATCGGACCATGCCTATTGACCAATGCAGGTTGCTTGTCAGTCAATTTCGTATGCATTATGTCGATTTCCTCACAATATTTGACAGCATTTATCGTTTCCCCTGGTTGAAGAAGTGAAAAGTGGATTATTACTTTTGATGTCCACCAGATTGTCACCATAACCTTTTCTGTTTGGGTTTTCTGTGTTTTGGGTTTTCGTCTGCAACCAACCACTGCCCAGATCTTTCACGGTTGTCATACAAACTCCACTTTTCATCACATGTGTGCAAAAACGGTGCATTTCGGTGTCTTAGACATGCCCCGCACCGTTTTTGTTGGGTCTTATCCACCGTTTCTCGTAAAATGGCGTCGTCAATTATCGTTTCCGGTTTCCCACGCGTTTCGTTTTCGAGGCTTAGATCACCCGAACGGAACTCACCAAACCAATGCCGACTAGTGCGTTCGTTCATCGCTACATTCTCGCAGTTCTATCAGCGAAATCAAAAGCCATGGGCCTTGATGATATTGATCTCAATTTTATTAAATTTTTTTTAACTTTTATATGCAAATACAGGGTAGGCCATTTAAAGTTGACCTAACTGGCAACGCTGTAACTTTTGACAGCGCTGACAGATCGACTAATGTCATACCGCGTTGGAAGCGTCATTCGAAGGCAATTTACACCATAGAACAGTACACTCCAAAAGAACGCGCTGAAATTGTTCAGCTTTACATTCAAAATAACTTCTCAATTGTGTTAACTCAACGTGCGTTTCGTAAAAAAAATAAAGCGAAAATTCATCATGTCAGACGTGACACATTTCTCGTTGAATGGAGGCGTAAACAAGCAAAATTGTCGATTTTATGCCACCGAAAATCCTCAATTAATTGAAGAACAGCCTCTTTACGACCAAAAAGTAACAGTTTGGTGCGGTGTTTGCGCGAATGTGATCATCGGACCGTATTTTTTCGAAGACGATGATGGAGCCGCGACAACAGTCAATGGTGAGCGTTTTCGAGCCATGTTAACGGATTTTGTGATACCCATTATTCGTGAAAATGACATGGATGACTTCTGGTTTCAACAGGACGGGGCTACATGCCATACAGCTCGACCAACAATGAATTTATTGCGACCATGGGCCCCCGGGCGATTGATATCGAAAAATGGTGATTTTGACTGTCCACCGATCACCAGATTTGACGCCACCAGACTTTTATTTGTGGGGTTATTTGAAATCCAAGATATACGCTAATAAGCTTAAGACATTAGCTCAACAGAAAGCCAACATTCGACGTGAAATAGCTGCCATATCGTCCGAAACATTGGCCAAAGTCATGGAAAATGCCGAAAAAAGAGTGCATTTGGCTGTCAAAGCTAAATTAGTGCCCATTTACGCGATCTAATTTTTAAAAATTAGCTGGAATAAATCTCCTTTGGTGAATACCAGACTTGAACCCATCCAAAACAACTTGAATTAAACTGTTCGAAAGGTAATTTCTAATCCATAGAAGCATAGATTTATCGATGCCATAAGCACGCATTTTCGACAAAAGAGCCTGATGCCAAACTCTGTCAAATGCTTTTGAAATATCAAGCGCAACGATCTTGCTTTCACCTAAATTGTGCACTTTTCGGTAAGATATGCCATCAAATCAGTGGACCTGTTGCTGCGAAAACCGTATTGCCGGTCATTAAGAAGCTTCCGCGATTTAAGATATTTCATAAGCGGACGGGTTATCAGCGTTTCCATGACCTTGGAAAGAAGGAACGTTAGTGATATGGGAGCTAGACGCGAAATGCGCAGCAAGCAAATTGGCCTTGTCTAAAGAGCTGACGTCTGGAATGTCATTATAAATGAGCGTGGGAATTGAAGACGAGGCTGATTTTTTTACGTTTTTTCACGAATGACCGAAAGTTTTTGCTACCCTTGGGACATTATAGCACTTCCTGCCTCAACCTGATGGCCTCTTTACAGCTCGAGTCATGCCACGCATTTGCTTTGGGTTTGATACTCTTCACTCTGTGAAGAATGAAGGATCTCATACTCAGCAAAATAATGTTCGTGATCATATCAGCAGCGGCATCCACGTCACTATTGAAAACACATAATGACCAGTTAAAATTCCTAAAGAAGTCATTAAGGCCGCTCCAATTGGCTTTCTCGTATAGCCATACTGTTATTTTAGGAATTTGTTCTCTAACTGTGTGGGGTGAAGACGAGAAATTAGCTGATACGATACAGCGGTTAGAAGAGCCTAGAGGCGACAATATGGCAACAGAATATTTGTCAGGATGAGAGGTGAGAAATAGGTCCAAGATGTTGGCGGAATGATCTGCCGTATCAGGCATTCGTGTAGGCTCATTTACTAGCTGGGTCAGATTATTTATCTCAGCAAAGATCTCTACATACCGTCCTTCGGGTATTGTCTGGCTTGAATGTCGAAGCCTCTTAGAATTGTGTACATTGAAATCGCCCGCAATGGCAATCTCAGTGTTAGGCTGCAGGGATACAATTCTTGTGACAGTAGTGGAATAAATGCTTACGGACCTGGATTTTTAGCCACAGAAAATTCCGGATAGGAACAGTGACCGTATAGTAGCTGAAGTTGGTAAGCTATATATAAAGGGCGTGACTGCGGTAGAGAAAGAAAAGGGGCACCAAGTTATATCCAGGCAGGTTCAAATCCGATAAATTGGTTTTATATAGAGACAGATGAACGTTACAGCGAAGAAATTCGCTCTAAGGCCACGATTGTTGCTCACATCAACCCTAAAATATCCCATATCACGAAACACAGACACCAAAGGAACCAACCCCTAGGTCTCAAAGGTGGTAAAGCAGAATTGAGAAGTGCAATTTCAAGTAGCTTCCCAACATCAAATCGATTAGAGTTGGTCCATCAACAATTTGCACTTTTGATTCCGCTACGTCAGATGCTACGCACTTTCGGTCATTGCACTGACCCGTTTGATGAAATCAAACGGCAGTTGCGACCGAGAATGCGCAGCCGTGGCTTGTGGAGGGAGGTGGCGGGTTCGCGGGAAAAAAAAAGTCGAAAGAAAAACAGAAAGAGAATAGTGCACGCGTTGGAGATTGGCACGGTACCTTTGCGAAAGAACAAGCTGTTTATTACCAATGCAATAAATCAGATATTCTACCAATCGAATTAGGAGTTCCCCAAGGCTCCGTTTTAGGGCCACTGTTATTTACGTTTTTCATAAATGATATTTCTAAGAGCATAAAACATTACTATCATCATATTTATGCGAATTGTGTACAAATTTACAAGACTTATTCAATATCTGAAGATTCAGCTGCACTTGTTGTTTTGAAAAAAGACCCCAACTCTGTATTTATGGTCAAAAAGTATCATTTAGATCTTAATCCATCAAAAACGACAGCTCTTGAGATAAACAGGGGTAATGTAGATACAAGATCCATATTTCTGCAAATGAATAATTGCAACATTGAGTATGTATCAAAAATGAAAAATCTCGGAGTTTATTTTAATCACATTAATTTATTATATTTTTGGCAAGATATATTGCATCTTTCTTGTCATATGACACATTTTCTACCAACCGATGAGATGATAAACTTAAGCTTTTTAAGGCTTATGGTTTGCCACTTATTTTATATGGTTGTGATATATTTACAGATGTTAACTACGAATAATTTTGCAAATTAAATGTTTCCTTTAATAATAAGTTGGATCTGTATGCCCATATTTCAGACTATTCTAAAAGAATTATTGGTGGTTCACTCAACAGTTTTTTGAAATATCGAAATTAAATCTTGCGCGCTCGCAAAGAACCATAACTTTAATACCTCCCAAACATAGGTTTTTAATAACCGGTTATCAATTTTTTGTGAATGCAATTCTCGTTTGACCACGGCACGTCGTTTCAGAAGAGAACTTTTTGAGTTCCTTAGGCAAAAAGAGGCTAAGAAACGCATTCCATTTATGTATATAAGTATTATTATTTTCTAATTCTTTCTTATTTTATTTTCTTTCATCATATCCAACCTACCCCTCAGCCATCCCTACAGATAACCCCATAAACCTACTAGAACTAGAACGCTCTATAGTCTCAGTCAGCGGAAAAACCCCCGGTTTCGACCATATATCCTACGCAATGCTAAAAAATGCTCCTCCAGTCTTTAAAGATTACTGACCGTATTTAACAACATTCTAACCACTGACATAATCCCACAAACGTGGAAAGTGGCCCATACCAAAACCAAACAAAGACCACTTCGAAGTGGGTGGCTACCGGCCAATATCCCTCCTCCCCTGTGTAGGAAAAATATTAGAAAAAAATAATATCCCGACGACATTTCTGGTTCATTGAAAAAAACAATCTAATCGATAAGCGCCAAGTTGCCTTCAAAAAGGGTCATTGAGCCTTAGACGCTCTTCTCCATCTAGATGACTTCATATCATCAGCTTTATCGACAAAGAACCATATATCGATATTATTAGTTGACTTCGAAAAAGCATTTGACCCAATCGGTATACATGTTATACTTAGACAATTAATAGACTGGAAGATCGGGCCCAACATCTATAATTACATTAAATCATTCCTTTGTAACAGACGTTGCCGCATCAAGTTAAATGACACATACTCCTCAACACAACGGCATACCGCAAGGATCACCCTTATCTGTAGCCCTGTTTACCATCGCCTTCAACGCAATCAGTAACATAATTGACAAATACAAAGGCGCCGACCACCTACTCTACGCAGACGATTTGATAATATTTTCAAAACGCAAAGACCTGACAGCACTAGAATATATACTAGAAGACAAAATGGGGCGAATACTCCGGCTCAAAAATTTCTTTGCCGAAATGTGAAATATTATATACAGTGATGTGCAAATTAAGAGGGACACTCTTACGTCAACGATTCCAAAGCATCCAATCTCTGCTGGCATTGAGCGAAACGAAAAAAACTAACGGTATTTTAAGCTCTACTGTTTAAAGAACAAAAGGTGTTTTTTATTATGCTACATGATCCACTCAGGATCACGAGACATCATAAAACACTACAGATCAACGAATAGCCAGCTTGACATTTCGCCTCGTTCAGTCCTGTCAAAGATCTGACATTTGAAAACAAAATAAACAAACAAATTGAAGATGAAAGCAGCTGCTATTGAGGTAAATTGCGTTTATTTGTTGAATTCAAATGGTTAATATTTGTGTTACGGTGGTTGTTGGAAAGTGACACAGACAGTGAAGAAAGCAGCACACCTGAATATTCATTGCTGCATGAAGAAGTAACAGATTTCTCGGTCGAAATTTAAATTAATATACATGTTTACCTTTTTCTGTCCACCTGCTCCATTTCCACTTCACAATAAAAACAATCTTTGAAATTTAAGTGTGGAATTGCCATATCAAAGAAAATTTTTCTTTTCATACAAATTTGATACGACCGATTTAAATGCTAATGATAATAATTTTTATCGATATACACCAATTGGGGGTAATATTTCCCCAATAGACTCAAGAGTTTTAGAAATGTGAGATAATACAAGCATTTTGAGTACAATTACTCGATACGGAAGCGAAAACTGTTTAACCAAATCCTGGCCACAATTTTATATGTTCATCAGGCAATGATTCTCCTAATTTGAATGCGAAACCAGTGGGAAATAGTGTAAACTCACTTCCACTCAAACTCGGATCTTGAAATTGATCCAGATAAAGAGCTGGATCACGTGTTGTTATTGTAATACATGTAAACCATGATCCGGATAAGATCTGGATGGCATAATAAAAAAAACACCTAAAGCAACGTTATTTCCACTCAAATATTCTGGGTATATTGCGAATTGTGTCATTAGTATGCGCAAAGGGGTTAGTTTCAGCTGTGAAAAATAATAGGGACATTTGTTTTTTTTTCGTGTAAATTAAAAATTAAGTAAAGGGTCCGCCAAATAATTTTTTTTTTTTTTTGAAAATGCTATAAAAAAAACTACTGAATATTTTCTCAAATTTCTTTTTTTATTTGAAAGTATAATCCTTCCGGTTAATAATGGAAAATAATTTCATTCAAATGGCTGCCTCGGCTGGCCATGAGTAGCCTACACGATCGGTCCAATTTTTAAGCACATTATCGATTGTGTGCAGCTGTATTTCACCAATGGCTTCACGAATATTGTCCTTTAAAGCGTCAATTGTCTCTGGCTTGTCGGCGTAACACTTATCTTTGATGGCACCCCACAAATAATAGTCCAACGGTGTCAAATCGCAGCTCCGAGGTGGCCAAACGACATCAGCTCTGCGGCTGATAATGCGATCTTCAAAATCAGGGCGCAAAACATCGAGTGTAGCTTCGGCTGTGTGGCACGTAGCGCCGTCCTGTTGAAACCAAATGTTGCCAATATCCTCCTCTTCAATTTTTGTGAACAAAAATTCGTTCAACATGGCCCGATAACGATCGCCATTGACTGTAACGGCCACTCCTTGCTCATTTTCGAAGAAAAATGGCCCAATTATGCCTCTGGACCAAAATCCGCACCAAACAGTGGCTCGTTTTGGGTGCACCGGCTTTTCAATGTATGCGTGCGGGTTTTCTGTGCCCCAAATGCGACAATTTTGCTTGTTTACATACCCGCCAAGATCAAAATGAGCTTCATCTGAAAAGATGATTTTTTTGGCAAAATCGGCATCTTCTGTAAGTCGATCGCAGGCCCACTTAGCGAAGCGAAAACGCATTGGATGGTCAGTTGGCTTCAACTCCTGAACCAATTGGACTTTGTATGGCGTCATACCAAGGTCTTTATGCAAAATTCGTCTCAATGATGTCTCCGAAATGTTCAATTGTTGAGAACGACGGTGAATTGATGTTGATGGCGCTTCACGCACACTTTCTGCCGCAGCAGCAATATTCTCGGGTGTACGCACTGTTTTTGGCTTTTCACGCTTTGGTTTATCGATGAGGATGCCAGTTTCTTTCACTTTTTTCACAAGATAACGAACATACGGAGCTGACGGTGCTTCTCTTCTTCCAAAATCCGTACGCAATTTTCGCACACATTCTGCAACATTACCATGATTATCAAAGTAATGTCGCAATATTTCCCAGCGTTGTTCAAGCGTATACACAACCATATTCGTTCAGCGGAAGGATAAAACTAATTATCTGTCAAATCAGACATGAGCTAAGTGTTACCATTCACGAAATAAGCACTACTTGAAAAAAAAAACGTTAGATGGCGGACCCTTTAGTTGATTTTCACTTATTTTCTGAAAGGTAAGATTAGAGTTTGACCTCAATTACGATACTTCTACTATACGCAGAATGCTTTTCCAAAACAATTTAAAAGCAAGAAGCGCAAGAAAAGTTCCGTTGTTCTCGAAGAAGAATGTTGCAAAGAGATTACTTTTTGCAGAGGAGCATTGCAACTGGACAGAATTACAATGGCGTAATATACTTTGGTCTGACGAGACTAACGTTAATTTATTTAATTCGGATCGCCATAGTTCACAAGTGCGGAGACCACCCAATACAGCACACCAAAATAAGTACAATATCAAGACGGTGAAGCACGGTGGAGGCTGTATCATGGTATGGGGTTGCTTCTCCTATCAAGGTGTTGGTCCCACCCACAGAATTGAAGGCACTATGACAGCAGTGTCTTATGTGGATATCTTATCTAATACAATGCTCCCTTATGCCGAAGACAACATGCCTCTTCGATGGGTGTTTCAGCAGGATAATGATCCTAAACACTCATCAAGGCGGGCAAGCGAGTGGTTTTCGCAAAACAGGGTCAATGTTTTAAGCTCGCCTTCTCAATCACCACACTTAAACCCCATTGAGAACCTGTGGCGAGAGGTAAAAGTTGCATTGAGGGGTGTGAAAGCGTCAAATAATGACGATTTGTGGGCACACACCAAAGCTGTATGGAAAGCTATTCCACCTAGTTTAGTTTTTAGTTTTTATTTCAACGTAACGATTTGCTACACTGTAAGATATAATATCTTTTAAATAGTAATAGCATTAAATAGTTCATACAATTTTAACAATTTTTACAGTTTTACAAAATCGGAACCAATATTTAAGAATTTAATGTTTAAGAATTCAAGCATAAGTGTGTTTTTAGTTTCTTTTTAAAACTTGTAGTGTTGTCTATTCTTCTTATACTGCGAGACAAGTTATTCCATAAGCGAATGGAATTTATAAAAAATTGACGCTCAGATGTCAGACAAGTATGGCGTGGATAAATTAATTGTCCGGATCTGTTTGAAGAGGATATACGGATTCGGTCATATAGATAGGAAGGTTGATGTGTAAGTAGAACATCCGAAAGAAGACATAAGGTGCGAAATTGGAGGAAATTTTCAAAAGTCATGTTCAGCAGGTGCTTGGTGTACTGAGAGACTAGGTCATAACGCCGCAATCCAAAGACATAACGTACTATACTATTAAACGCGACATTGAGTTTCCTCTTAGAGATATAGCTACAATTGTGAAATATCTCACAACCGTATGTAAGTATAGGTAGGGCCAGTGTTTTAGCGAGTAAGGTCCTTGTTTTAATGGGGGTAAAAGATCGAGATGCCCACAGTGTACGGAGTACACCGTACGTTCTCCCTACGGCTAGATTAACGTGGTTGTCCCAGGTTAAACTTCGGTTAAACATAATACCCAGGTTTTTTAAAGAATCAACGTATTCGATATTGGCATTGTTCATGATGATTGGAGGAAAGTAGGATAGGTCCAAGGGTGTTTTAGAGATCACAATGCACCTTGATTTTTTAGAGTTTAACAAAAGACCATTTCGAGCTGACCATTGTGCTATGTCTGCGAGATCATTATTAATGTAATTTGCAGCATGTTCTGTTAGACCTAAGGGACAGCTAAAAATAAGCTGTACATCATCAGAGTACATGTATATGGAGCAATTCTTTATAAAGTTCGGAAGTTCGTTAATATAGAGGGAGAAGAGTAGGGGACCTAAAATGGAACCCTGCGGCACGCCGCGGATGTTGGCGAGAAAGTCCGAAATAACATCTTTTATTTTTACAGCCTGTTTTCTGTTATTTAGGTAGGAGGATATTAGCTTGACAGCGTGACTCGAGAAGTTGTAGAGCCGATGCAACTTTTGACACAGAATACCATGATCGACTGTGTCGAACGCTTTGGAGAAATCTAGAAGAACTAAGAATGAAATACTTCCTTCATCCAGGGCATACCGTATTTCTTCAGAAATACCTATAACAGCTGTGATACAGCTATGTTTCTGTCTAAAACCTGATTGCTTGGAAGATAGAATGTTATATGTTTTTATATACTCACCAATCTGCTTTTGCATAATTTTCTCAAATACTTTCGACAGGAAAGACAGAATGGAGATTGGTCGGAACTCGTCACCTCTGGTAGACTTGGGAATAGGTATTATTTTGGCCAATTTCCATTGCGCCGGAAATATCCCCTTTGTTAAAATTGTGTTAAAGATGTGAGTTATAGAGGGCAAGGTTAGCGGAAGCACAATTTTTAGAAAAGATGGATGCATTTCATCTAAGCCCACAGTATTTGATTTGATACTGAGTATGCTTTCAAGTACGTCCGCACTATTAATACCTGAAAAGTTGAAACTGGGATAACAAGCTGGGGTAGAAGGGTTTTGTGGAGAACGGTGGAGATTATTATTGTTGGCAAATGCTGATGAGGATATAAATCTATTATTAAGTGTATCCGGATCAATTCCCTCTAAATTATGATTCTTAGATTTACCAATGCCAGCATTACGTAGGTTTCTCCACAAAAGCTTACCGCCCAAAGAAGCTTTAAATCGCCTAGAAAAAATGTGAGATTTGGCAGCTCGTATCTCAGACACAACTTTGTTACGGAGCGAGCAGTAAGTACGTCGATGATCTTCCAGACGAAAACGTTTCCAACGGCTGTATGCAAAGTCACGCTGTAATATAAGTTGGCGGATACGATTAGTGAACCAGGGGGAAGTGCTGTTCGATGGCCTTTTTATATTTAGGGGAACATGCCTATTATATAGCTGTTCAATATTTGTATTTGGGAAGTCAACTTGTTCATCAGGCGATGGAAGGTAGTAAACAGTGCTCCAACTAACATTTCTAGTCTGTCCCTCAAGAGCATTGTAATCTATGTTTTTGAAATCCCTGTAGCTATATGTCTTTGCAGAGGTTGCTATATGAAAATCAAAAGTGAGGTATATTAGGTCGTGCCTTGAGAAAGCTGGTGCATGTAACTGATCGTACAACAGCACATTGCTTCTATCACTAACTAGAAAAAGGTCTAGCAAGGAGGATGAGTGGTCAGAGAAGTGGGTAGGAGCAGCAGTGTTGACAGAAAACAAGTTTAACGAGCCCATTTCATCTATTAAGTAGTTATCATTAAGAAGGTTGCTGTTTAAGTCACCGCATAAAATGATGTTAGGACAAGTTAGGCAGATTTCTTCCACCGCAGTGATAAATGGAAGCAAGCTTGTATTTCTATGTGGTCTGTAGGCAGCACCAACTAAAATGCTAGTGTCAGCATTGACCAGTTCCATAGTACTTGCCAAAAACTAATGGATTCGATGCCGAGGCGTTGTTTAGCTGTTATCAGTAACAAAGGCTACTCAATTAAATACTGAAGTAGCTATTCCATCAAATATTCACGTTATTATATTCCAACACCATTTTTGTCTGTTTTGGTTAGCACAAGAAGATGATTACGGCAAGAATTGATAGCTGCCCATATTTTTTTGCACAGGACAAATGAGAGAATTCACAACATTTTTTTTTATTTTTTATTTTAGTGGTTGGATTTTATATTTAGATAGATAGATATTATTTCTTGCAGAGTATAACAGTGTTTTACAATAGTATTATAATTTTCTCAGGCCTGCATAGAGATATGGTTTTATAGAACCTTACTGCTGAAAATACAATTGGTTTATGGATTACGATATGCAGTACATATACAATATTTTAAATATGGAGTTGGAGGAAAACTATGGAAAAAAACCTCCATTTAATAACGAGAACAAAAGCAAAAGTAAAATAATTGTAAATATTACAGATGTTAAGTTTGAGGTAGATAAATATATATAGAAAATAAAAGTAGTAGGTAAATTAATAGATGATCGATAGTAAATAAATGAATAGATAAATAATTAAATAAATAAATAAATAAAAAAAATAAATAAATAAGTAAATAATGCAAAAAGTTATAACAGCCATAAATCCCTAATAAGTGGGTTATCAACATCAGAACATCTGGACATGAATTTTTCATTGATTTTTTCGATTCTTCTACCAATCTGGATGACACCCGCTCTTTCGTGTGGTGTAAGGGTTGGATAATATCGTGGTAGGTTAAGCATGATTTTTAATATGTAGTTTATTTTGAGCAACTTGAAGGCGTCTAATGTGGGATTTCGCGCAATTACCCCAAACTGGAGATCCGTAAGTCGTTAGTGCTTGAAAAATAACTTTAAAAATAATTATTTTGTTCTTTTTGTTAATATGTGATTTGCGGTTGATGAGAGGGTAGACCATTTTTATAAGGACATCAATCTTAGCTATAGTCTGTTGGATGTGATGTCCGAAGGTCAATTTCTGGTCTAAGTACACTCCTAGGTTGAAATTTCCAGAAGGCAAGAAACAACTTAGTCTTCTTCCCGTGAAGAAAATAGCTGTGCACTTTTCAACATTTATTTTTATTTTCGAATGCTTATAATATTCAAAGAAAGATTGAATTCCTATTTTAAGGTTATTTTCTATTGTTGAACCACAGTCGTGGGAAGAGTAAAAGGCCAAATCGTCTGCGTAGAGTGCAGTGTCACAGCTTAGAACGCTGGGCATATCAGCAAGAAAAATATTGAAGAGAACTGGGGCCAGGACTGAACCTTGCGGAACTCCGGCTGGGACTGGTTTTGTTGAAGAATAAGCTCCATTAAGATTGACTTTAAAGGATCGATTCAATAAATATCTTTGTAGAATTTTTATAAGATACCTAGGATAGTTAAATTTGATCAATTTATATATTAGGCCATTGTGCCACACTGAATCGAAAGCCTTTTCAATGTCCAGGAGGACTAAGCCAGTTGACTTTTTAAGGCTAAGCTGACGCTTAACAGTCCTGCAAATGCGATGATGCGATGTGCTGTGATTTTTCCTGAAACCGAAATGTTCAGCAGGATGAATGTTAGTAGCACAAAGAAAGGCATCAATCTTAATTTTTATGACTTTTTCGAAAATTTTGCTTAAGGCATTTAAAAGGCTGATGGGTCTGTAACTGCTTGGGCTGGACGGATTTTTCCCGGGTTTTAATAGAGGTACTACCTTGGCTTTTTTCCATTTAATTGGAAAATATAAAGTTTTTAGACAGGAATTAATTATAAATGTTAAATACATCAAGGCACTTATTGGCAACTGCTTTATCACTTGATTACTTATGCGGTCCAGGCCAAGAGACTTATACTTCTTTAGGTCCGAAACTATGAATTTTATATCCTCAATAGTTGTGAACTCATTAGAGGGTAGGGAAGTAGTAGAATTGTTTAAAAGAGATATTTCGTTTTTTTATATTTATTACATTTTATTATATTATTACATATTATATTATATTAAGTCACGTAGCCATTAGAACCAGCATGCGAGCATCCCGAACAACCCCCATTAGGAACTTACTCACTGAAACAGGGCTACCACATATAAAGGAAAGGATTGCTTACAAAACATCGCTCATGATACAAAAAATGAATTCTCCTCAAAACGCACTACTCCACAACAACACCGAAAAAAATTTAAAAAGGAAAAAAGAACCTAAATATCCATCAGCAATTATTACGGCAATATCATTCGCAAAAGACCTCGGCATACACATAATTGCCCAAACAAGGAACAAGGAGGAGGAACGAGGATGACTTAATAAATACAGATTTAAACGAAAAACTTAAAAAACCTTGTCACAGCACAATCTACCAATTCTTTTTTTCGGATATCGTAGAGACTTATAAAGCACTCCGATGGCACTAGCTCTATATTTCTTCTTCTACTTCTTTTCCTTTTTCCGGCGTTGTTATGGTCAGAAGTGTAGGACCATAAACTTCCCACTTAACTGCATTCCTATTGGTCCGCTTGTGGGGTCCGCCGGTTTGACCTCAGAAAGTAGCGGCAGGCTTCCCGGTTTGGGATTACTTCATCGCTGACACCAATCAAATGCTGGTGTTTTTGCATTTGTTTGCACCAATTGTTTTTCGACTTTTTTTTTTTTTTTTTTTTTGTGACACGGACATGCTCCAGATTTTTTTGTACACTTGTGGGGCAGTTTAATGGTGGTATATGTGTCCTTAGGCTCACCTTGGTGTTTTCTAAATTGCCTAGATGTGATTTTTGTTTACCTTTGTTTTAGTCGCGTTTTACGACAAGCGAGAGATATCGCTGCAGGGATATTCTTAACCCGTCTCTGCACGGATGGCACTACCTCTATACTGACGCCTCAAAATCCAACAATGGTACATCATTAGCTGTTGTTGGCGAGAATCAATTAACTGTTCCAAAAGGCCTTCTACCACCTCCTCTAACCTCGGAAGTCAACAAAAAGTCAACCACGATAAAACTATAATTTTCACCGATAGCCTTTCCACAATCACCGCAGTCAGAAACGCAATAACCGCACCGACATCATCGAGTCTATTTGAGATAAATTAACTTCGAAATCCCGCACCATAAAAGTCATTTGGATTCCAGGACATATGGGCATCGCAGGAATGAGGACGCCGACTCTGCTGCAAAAAAGTTATAAAAGAATCCTTGATCACCTTTTTCTCACACAATAAAAAAGATCTAGAAAAAATTCCTACTCAACACATGGCAGCTCAAGAGAAAAACAGACTGGACCAACTACAACCATCCCTATATCACATTCAACCTAAATATACCCAAAAAATACCTCACAAAGGAAATTGAAGGCATATATCCGACTAAGGATGTGTCACACATACACAAACGCCTAATTACCAAAGAACATTTATGAATTATAAGTTAAATTGTCATATGTCAAAAAAGTGAAGGCTTAATAGTATAGTGGTATTTAATAGTAATAAATTAAACTTAACCATTTCATTCCGGATAATATCTCTGCTTCTTGCCTAACCCAATATTTTATCAACAAAAATGACCAGCAAAAATTTGAATGCAATTGGATGTTTGCTTTGGTTGTTCAGGAAAAGATAAAACTGCATAATCAGCGGCATTGCTATCATGACGAATAATCTACATAGCAACGGAAAAGTTCGTTTTTAAGCAGTATGCGATTGACGGGGACTAATAGAGAACTACAGATTCCGTACCTCTTACCGCGGTTCCCCTGATGGGTTCAATGTTTTTGTTGTGACACGTATTCTATACGTGTGAATCTCCTTTAAAAAACGACATAACTATTCACTGTGACGGCAAAATATGCACTTCATGCTTCCTCTTTTGGGGTGGGTTTCGCTTATTCCATTGCAACCATATACGATCCCACCATCCATATTCAAAACGTGTGGCGAAAACAATGGTGAAGTGATACTCAAGTTCGAATTACATACATATATACGCTAACAAAATTTCAACTTCGAAAATGTATTTAGGATATCTTATTGTATTTTCAATTTTATTTTTGAATTAACTCGCAGCTTAGAAGTAAAATTACACAGGTGATATTGTTCAATCGAAAAACAAAAACTCATGTCTTTATTTTTCAAAATCGCTCACAAATATTCTCCATTACCGGAAGAAAAAGGTGTATTTGATCAAATAATCATTATCCAAAATATAAGGCAGCATAGCCTTCAAAATATATGTGAATATAATATTGTTCTGTTTTTGTGTGAATAACAGCATTTTACATTATCAAATAAATGTTAAATTTTTATGAATATATGAGTGAGAACTAATCTGAGGCATTTAAATTGGCATTTGCAAAACGTCGTCAACACCATTTTGTAATCCAATATGGAATAAATCATTAATATTCGCAAATTTTCGAATATTTTGTCGGTTACAATCGTCATTAAATTCAAAATTAAAAAAAAACATGCAAACATGTCTCTCCACACCAAGTATATCATCGGCACCAACCACTAGGAGAGTTTCTTATGTGCCCATGACAGTCAGGCATACTCCCACATTCTCAAAGCGAATTACATGAGATTGTTTGCAGAAAGCCCTTCTAGAGTTGAATGTCTCTATTTGGCCCATGAGTTCAGCCCAGGCGGTAGTCCGAGATTAGTCTGTTTTTGGATAATCGTTCACAGTGTATTGTAATTTGTGATCGTAAGACCTCAAAATGCCTTACACTGTTGGAAATAAATCACTAAAAAAAAAAAAAATCATTATCATTGGTATCATAAGCTTTAGGTTTGAAGTACATACATTAAAATCCGGTCTTTCATTCTATCGTGATATATATTTACATCCCTGGTAATTGTTACTTTTTTTTTCTATTTCCAGACTATTGTAGAACTTTCTGAGCGTGGCGGAGTTGGATTTGAACCTTCGTCTTTCTGTTCAGCATGCCTGGTGAGAAGACCGATTCGCTCTAAGCACTGTAGTGTTTGTGATCGTTGCGTAGCACGTTTCGATCATCACTGCCCATGGGTCGGTAATTGCATTGGCTTAAACAATCATACATACTTTATGGGATTCCTATGGTGTTTATTGATCATGTGTGGTTGGATGTTATATGGTGGAGCCAATTATTACGTGAACGAATGCCATGTTACGCTAAACAACGGTACAATGATAAACAACTAAAATGATCGCAATACTCAAGATATTGTCATTTTTTGCAGATTTCCTTCAGAGCCTCAATGCCATTGGCAATTGTAATGCATGGGTTGGCTGGGTTATGGCCAATGCATTGCTCCACATGTCTTGGGTAATTTTATTGACAATTTGCCAAACGTATCAAGTGGTCTGCCTCGGTATGACAACTAACGAACGTATGAATCGTGGACGATATCGCCACTTCCAGGCGAAAGGCGGTAAAAGCCCATTTACCCGCGGCCCATTCTACAACTTTATTGATTTCTTCAATTGCTCCTGTTTTGGTATTTTCCAACCACAAAATGTCGATTGGATGCAGTTTTTCGAATTTGAAAAAAGCATTGAAAACGAACCACTGTTGTGTGGTGGTGGTACAGCAGAAAGTAACTATCAGTATCTGTAAGATACCGTGGGCAACTATAAACAAATCGATTTAAAAGACATTGACCTTTACTACTACATACCAGCGCGACACCAGTTTCATCATCAAGACAACAAGGACATTAACTACAACACTCTGGCGATTAATTAATTAAGGTAAAGAAAAAATCTTAATTTATTTGCTTAGTTATAAATGATGCCGACTTGCGTTAGCAGGACTGCCTCTGTTTCGAATTGTTTACAAAAACAAAAAGAACAAAGTGGAAGATGTACATACATGTAGAAGTATGTACGAGGACGTGATTGCATTTTATCATTCAGGATCGTTTTATAATTAAGCTTGCTCATGTACCCAAACACAGATTTTTAAGCTATATTATACCTTTATTTATACAATACAGTATCATTGACGTAATTTCTTTGTAAATATGTATTTTTAAAATCCCAAAGTAAAAAAGAAGAGAAATTTCACGATTTTTCCTAGAACGTAGAGGAAGAAATAATAAATTTCAAATGTCGTGGTGTGGAAGAGCAAAAGGAGATTTTATAAGGTAATTTAGTTTTAAACAACAGGAAATTGCCTATACCTTGGAAGGGTCACAGTACTATGGCTAGGAATGTTCTGATCTGTTTCAATTTGTTTCTACCATTTTATTGAGTTTATCATGTGTTGGAACAAATCACAACCGGGAAGCGAAATAGGAACGAGGACAAGTTAGCACACCAAATTTATTATACGGACTTAAGAAAATAGTAAACAATGTTGCCTTTAAACTGGGATCTCAAGGGACCTCTATGTTTTTCTTATTACTTAAAGAGACTTTTTATCTACCTAGTTTCCCAAATAGTCAGGTTTGAAATGACTGTTATCTTATCATGTACCGTGTTTAACTTATATGTGACCCTGCATACGAAATCCCCCTAGTGTGTCAAATTTCATGAATTCACTTTTTTTTTGATTTTTTTTTGTACCAAGCCTTCAATTTTCATACGAAACATGTCTCAAAAACATTAGAAAGATTCATAGTTTATATCGTTTAGTTCGTCTGCTTTTCATGTTGTAGAATACGATGTCAATAAGTCATAACGTTCAATATCAAATACATTGTACAGTCCACCAAATTCATCAGAATCGCGAGACATTTTCACGATAATTGAAACAAAGTACGATTTCCAGCAGTAAATGATAAAACAAAGATCAACAACTTTATAAATTGACAAGTATAACTACCAAGGTACGATACGGGGAAAATATAAAGTCGACGAAAGTGGGTTGATTCTAGCTATAGTACATCACAACATCCACAACAATACGGCGACTGGAGGAAGGAGGGAGGGAGTTATGTTTATAAAGAAAAATGCGTATTTTATGAACATTTTTCTTTCTCAAAATAATACAAAATGTACGGCCTAAAAAATCAGTTATATAGGTTTGCATTAGAGTTCTAGTTGCTTTAAGGTGTTTCTTAATTTCATTAAAAATGTTCGGATCATTCGGAATATTTATGTACATATGTCATTAACGATTTCGTTGTCAGGAACTCTTTTTAAGAAAAAAAAAACAACACCGATAGGACTCATTAATTTATTTCAAAAGAAAACAAGAAAGCGATGAAAATTGGACTTCCGTAGACAGCGCTATCGACCGTTCGTTTCGGTTGCCGTTTCTTCTGCGTCGCCTCGTTTCAATTTCCTTTGACAGCGCTCTTTGGGGCGCGTTTAGGTTCAATTACGCCTTTGTAAGGGATTTGGTTGATCTGACAATTCTCGATATCCTTCACAAGGTAACAGGTAAGTTTTTTATAGATTATGTAAGGCCCTTTGAATTTTGGGATTAGTTTTTTATTGCCAACTGAGACGTCCGTTTATGGTGGTTCCCGAAATACTTTAGATTGTATCGTTGAACTGACTCGATGCAACCTATCGTCGACAGTATATTTGAAAGCATTGAGGGGCTTTCGCGGTCGTGCTGTGGAGTGACTTATTAACGGTGAACTCGACTTCTCCCAATTTACTAATCCAATCGGAATGCTGCATAGGTTTACTGAGCTTACCTGGCACCAGGGGTAACACACAATTAAGCCTCTCTGCTTGACCATTTACATTGTTACTTTTATGTGCGTAATGTTATTACTAGTCAAAAACTCACTAAATTCCAGGGACGTGAAACATGCACCTCTATCGGATAAAATTCTTCTAGGCCTACTTTAATACAGTGAACTCTCTCATAAGCGGGCACTGACGGTACCAAGACATTTGTCCGCTTATGAGAGGTGTCCGGTTATAATAAACATTTTTTAATCCATTTTTGTGATAAACATTAATTGTAGGTAATAAAAGGATAATAACAAAACATTAACAAAAATTAAGCCTTTAAAAATTCATTTTTACGTTACTTAAAACTACATATTGTAAGGAGCACCAATAGAATATTATATTAATTAAAACACAAAAATCGACTTTAACTCCGTTTATTAGGACCGCTCTCTGCAACGTCTCACAATCGATTGAACTACAATTTTTATGCTATGTTAAGAGTAAATGGTATAACCGGCAGTCTCCTTTCTCTTAAACTCTCACCACAATTCGGCCATCCTGACTAGCAATCGTCCCGATTGACCAAAACTTTTAAAATTCATTTAGCCAAGGCTTAAGGTTAGCAACCTCCCATACGCCAGTATAAGGAATTTGACTCAACTGCAACCCTTCTACGTCTTTCAGTAAATACCTGTCATTTGGTAGTACTTTTGCTACAACATAAGGCCCCTTAAACCTGGGTGCGATCTTCTTACATGCTCCGGGTGTACTTAAGAAGCTTCTGACCATAACATAGTCCCCTTTTTTGTACTCTTTATGAACCCTATGAAAATTAATGCGACCGATCTCAACGACGTTACAAAGAAGACTATATTTACCAACGAAATGAGAGGTACAAAGTAATGAAATGAATACATTCGTAAGTGTGTTCGTTAGTATAACAGCGTTTGTATATAAGTTAAATGAATGAATGTGTGTATGTTAAAGAGAATATAAGCATATATAAGTACATGTAGATTATGTAAGTTAAAATCGTATGACATTGGTAGTGTGATATTAATATATATATATAAGAAAGAAAGAAAAAGGTTAATTCAGAGTATTCATATGTTTATGAGGTGATTTTTTCAACATCCTCAGACCGGGGCGAAATCGTTAACTCCAGTGGATACAGGAGTTGAACTGGTCTTCGAAATCTGCTACCATCAGCACAGCGAACTTCACATGCTCGAACCCTTCCATCTCTGCCTGGAAATGTTTTCTCCACGATGACCATCTTCCACTGTATACGAGGTAATGCTGAATCAAATAGCAAGACGACATCACCCTCTTGCAGAGACCCTGGGGTTTTGACTTTATTCTGATGAAATGAACGTAAAAGTTGTACATATTCTATTCGCCACCTTTTGGCAATTTTCGCGCTGTATTTCATTCTATGTTTCCATAGCTCTTTTATATTCGAATCACTGGTAGTCTCGGCAGGAGCAGATTGAGATGATTTTGACCACCCTAAGAGAAACTTGGCAGGTGTGAGAGGCTCGAGGTCCAAAGGGTCGTTAGACACATGCGTCAATGGCCGATCGTTAGTAATAGCTTCTGTTTCGCTAATAACAGTACGCAGTTGTTCGAAGTCAAGTCTACTCTTCCCGATGACGACCTTCAGAGTGTTCTTGATTGTCCGGATGAGCCTTTCCCAAAAGCCTCCCCACCAAGGTGCCCGCTCCACGATAAAGTTCCACTGTATTCGTTTTTTTGACAAGAAATCTAGGACAACTTCATTGTTAAGTATGTGTTGAGCTTTACTTAGTTCCAGGGCTGCCCTTCTAAATGTCTTCGCATTGTCTGACAATATGGCTGTTGGAAAACCGCGCCTAGCTATAAAGCGCCTTATAGCCATTAAGCAACTTTCGGTTGTTAAGTTAGTGGTGAGCTCCAAATGAACAGCTCGGATAGCTGCACAGGTGAATAATAAGATGTAGGCCTTTTGTGGTGTATCACCTTCTCGGGTCATATAATATAGTGGGCCAGCAAAATCAATTCCCACATGATTGAAGGGTCTCGTCAAGGTGATTCTTTGAACTGGCAGTGGTGCAAAAGGCTGGGTGGCTGGTTGTGCGAACAACTTCTTGCAAACAACGCAACTTCGTATTCTCTTCTTTATAAGTTGACGGCCCCTGACAATCCAAAAACGTGCTCTTAATTTTGTAAGAATGATATTAACTCCTCCATGATAAGTCGACAGGTGACAGTCATCGACTATAAGGGAAGTGACATGATGACCGGACGGCAGTATGATGGGATGCTTAATGTCCAACGTATCCTCTAACGATTGGAGTCTTCCACCTACTCGTAAAAGACCGCGTTCGTCGAGGAAAGGGAACAACTCGGAAATTCTAGATGAGGTCTTTGGCATCGCTTTCTTCTGTAAATATCGTATATCGTCAGTAAAATTTATCATTTGTACATACCTGAGCCAGTAACGTTCAGCAATTTCAAGTTCAGGTGCAGAAAAGCATCGCCCATTTGAATTCTCTTTAGACCGGCAAAGACTGATGAAACGTAGAACGCAGCATGTTACCCGTAACAACTTGGACCAACTACTAATTTTTTCGCAACACAAAATTGGTTCTTGAACTCGTTGCAGTTGATTATCGGCTTCTACCAATAGCGTCGTGTTTAGCTCGAATCCCTCAATACGTCGTTCTTTGGCGTCGAAGTTATCGTAAAGCCAATCTGGACCCCGTTCCCACAATATAGATGTTACAAGTTTCTCGCCCGAAATGCCACGGGTTATTAAGTCAGCAGGATTACTTTTCCCAGAACAATGGCTCCACTCTGATATGGCAGTGTGACGACGTATCTCCATAACTCGGCTTTGCACATAAGGTTTCCATCGCTGCATTTGCCCATATATCCAATTTAAGGTGATTTTCGAATCTGTCCACAGGAAGAACTTGCATATAGGTATCCGCATCGTTTTTTTTAGATAAGCGCATAACCTAGCCGCAACCAAAGCGGCGGTGAGCTCCAGTTTCGGCAAGGTGAGTTCATCCAGATTACTCTCCTTCAAGGGCGCGACTCGACTTTTGGCACAGAGAAAAGATGTTGTTACTACTCCGTCATTTATTTGTTGCAGATAAGCTACCACGCCATAGGCTTTAATGCTGGCATCAGCAAAGATATGGCACCGAATGTTGTTTGAAACTGACGCTAATTGTACTGCCCTGGGTATTGCCATCTCCTTCAACTGCAGAACGCCGCGAACGCATTCGTTCCATTGCAACATCATATCTGTTGGTAGCGCTTCATCCCAAGTTAACTTTTTTCGCCAAGCTGTTTGGAATAATATTTTCAGTTTTATTACAGTAGGACATACAATACCAAGAGGATCATAGACTCGGGCAATCGCTTGCAAGATGTTACGTTTAGTTCCTTTGGAGCGATTTGACTCAAGAAAAGATTGGACGGAATCTAATGGCACCATCAATTCATCGCTAAATACGGACCACTTTAAACCCAAAACCTTTTGAGTAAGTGGAAACTCCTGCGAACCAGCTGCTCTTCGAACTGCAGCATTGTTAGAATGCCACTTCCTAAGATTCATAGAAGCTCTTCCCATGATATTTATAGCTTGATTGCAAAGTTTAACGCCTTCTGTTTCCGAATCGACGCTAATGACCAGATCGTCCACATAGAACCCATCTTTAAGCCGTTGGCAAGTTTCAGGGAATAATTGCTGCTCCTGTTCCAAATGGTTTCGTATTGCTGCAGATAGAAGGAAAGGGCTACAGCTAACACCAAAAGTTACTCTGGTCATACGATAGTCTTTACAGCAATGTTGTTTGCCTGCTTCCGCCAACGAAGAATACCATAGGAATCGATGCGAGTCTCTATCCTTCTCATTCAACATTATTTGTAGGAAGGCTTTTTCAATGTCTGCTACGATACCTATGCGACCGATCCGAAAATTTAGAAGAATACTGAATACATCAGGTAGAAGATTGGTTCCAGTAAAAAGTTGGTCGTTCAGTGAAGGAATATCGTCCGTGTGACTAGAGGCATCAAATACTATGCGTAGCTTGGTTGTACTGCTGGTTTCCTTGTACACCGGTCTATGTGGAAGATATATTACTCTTTCCGAAGCTGTTTTTGTAGTAAACTTTACTGGTTCTGCTATGCCCTCATCAATCATCTGACGAACAGCCATGTCATATTCTTTTAGTTTGGCCGGATCCCTAGACAAGCGTTTTGTTAAATTATTTAAACGACTTACCGCCAGCTCTCTGTTGTTTTCGAACACTAAATGTGGATCTTTCCAAGGTATCTTGGCTTCATAGCGAACTCCAACTTTCCTCAGGCACCTTTCTGTCATTTCCGCAGTAATTTGCATTTTCTCCTCTTCCTCTCCTCGTATTCCGATAGACTCCAGGGACCAAATAGCAGACGGGTCTACATTGATAACGTTTGGCATGCTGAACACATTTGCTACAATGGAAGAATAAGCGCAGTCATCCTTGCCAATTTCTTCCGACGATGAATGAAGTCCTTGAAGCGCCCATCCAAAAATAGTCTCGACCGCTCTTAGCCGTGGTGATAGGCATCGTTGTTTTCCACTGACCACTTCCCAGTAGAAATTGGAACCAATGAGTAGGCTCAGGCCATCCTCGGCTTCCATGTTAACAACTGCTTGATCTGCTAATTTCAGCTTTCGAAATAGTGGACAAAAACTATCAGGAACTTTTAAAACGTCGACACATATCTCAGGTACAACAACCGCTTCAACCTGTATCATTTTGTTGTTGTATTGGCTCTTTAGTGACACTTTTACTTTCCGAAATTTCTTTGTTTGATTGTGACCCTTAGCACCAAAGGGAATAATGGCCATTTCCACCGTACCGCTGTATGTTAACTTCAGTCTCTCCACTAAACTTTCCTTTATATATGTATGTTGACTACCGCCATCAATAATTATACGAATTACGATCTGGGTTCTAGCGCTTGTTGCAATTACTCGCGCCGTTTTTAAAAACACGTTTGAGGAATTGAAATCACGAGTATACGCACAGAGATTACATCCCGTTTCCTTATTACTTGGTATTTTTTTTAATGATGGGTCACACATCTGCGATATATGTTTGCCCGCACAGTTACTGCATTTTAAGTATTTCGCACTTTTGCACTTCCTTGACGAATGACCGACCTTGGCGCACCGAAAACATCTATTTGCTTTAATGAGTATGTCTCGTTTTTGTTTCATACTCATCTCCTTTGTACACTCTTTCGTCGTATGATCCGTTCCGCTACAAAATACACAAGCGTTGCTGTTGTTGTTTACCCCTAAGAGACTCGCAGCAGTAGTCGGCGTCGTTGGCTTCGCACGTGTTGGGAGAGGGGTGATTTTGCTTTATCTCCAATGCTTCTACTTCTCTCTTTAGGTACCGCAAGATATTTTGTATATAGGAATCGTTGTCGTCGCTAGGGGTTGTATGTGTTTGTGAAACATTATGTTCCGCTGAATTCTCATCGTTTTCTTGAAAATTCTCCTTCACTGTACGATGGTAGTCGATACGTAGGTCTACCGGTAAACAACGCAGACGTATTGACCGTAGCATCACGCGATAACGATTTGATGGTATTTGTAAGGCTGTCAACGATCGTATTGTTGTAGTGATTGTGTTATATAGACTTCTCAGCCCAACAACATCAGTCTTTAGGATAACGGGACGTAAATTCAATAGCTTTTCCATGTAGTTGTCAACAAGCTTGTCACTATTTCCGTATTGTTCCAAAAGCAGAGAAACAGCTGCATCATAGCAGGCCGCCGATGGGGTAAATCCCTCTATCGCACGTTTGGCCGCTCCATACAATGCACCTTCCAAATATTGAAATTTATCCGAACCGGCAAGGTCAGCATTTTGATGTATAACCGTATTGAATTGGTCCCAAAAGGGCAACCAATCTCTCAATTCACCACCGAATTTTTTGAGGTCCAATTTTGGCAATTTCACTGCTAACGTTTGTTTAGGGGAGTTGACACTGATGAGTTCCTTAGGACATTCGGTATTCTTTAATTTGTCGCGCACCCTGTTTAGCCGAGTTTTCAAACGCGATACAACCGATACCGCCGTATCTTCATATGTAGCTATTTTCTCGAAATCTTTTGCGATTTCATCCTCCTGAATTAACTTTTTGTTGTGTACTTGCTGATCGGCGACTTTAAGGCTATCGGACACTGCCGTTAATCGCGCGATCAGAGTACATAGCTCATCTTCAATTGTCTCTAGTACTTCCATGTCTTTATCGCTAATGCGTGAGTCTTCTGACTCCAGATCTTCTGACGCAATCTTCGCGACTTTTGTTAATTGTGCTCTAAACGCACCACGAGCAACCACTTCCATTTCGCGCTTCCCGGGTTTCGGCACCAAAATATGAAAATTAATGCGACCGATCTCAACGACGTTACAAAGAAGACTATATTTACCAACGAAATGAGAGGTACAAAGTAATGAAATGAATACATTCGTAAGTGTGTTCGTTAGTATAACAGCGTTTGTATATAAGTTAAATGAATGAATGTGTGTATGTTAAAGAGAATATAAGCATATATAAGTACATGTAGATTATGTAAGTTAAAATCGTATGACATTGGTAGTGTGATATTAATATATATATATAAGAAAGAAAGAAAAAGGTTAATTCAGAGTATTCATATGTTTATGAGGTGATTTTTTCAACAAACCCTATTCCTATCCTTAGATAATTTATTATACTCTTGGCAGCTCCTCATTTTATCAGCCGCTCGTTGTCTCATCCCAACCAAATCTCTTTCTTCTTCCTGTTTATTTATTTCTTGTAACCTTTCCTTAACATAGTCAACTACTTCTCTTCTTTGGTGAACTCCGAAAAGTAACTGACTCGCACACAATCCTGTGCTGCGATGAATTGTATTATTCAGAGAGAATTCAATCTCAGGCAAAACTTTATCTAGACTAAACATCGTACCTGCGCAAGTTAATTTGGCTTTCATGGGTGATATGCACCTGTTTATTCTTTCCACTTGTCCATTTGCTTGCGGAGAAACCGTGGCTATTTTGATATGCCGCACGTAGTATTTGTCAAGAAAACTTTCAAAGTCTTTAGAGGTGAAAGCGCTACCTCGATCCGATACCAATACTCTTGGCCTGCTGTATGCCATGAAATAATCTTTTAGACACTTTAATGCCTCAGTGGTACCAGTCGATTGTACTGCGTATAGCTTAGTAAATTTCGTGAACGCGTCTACAACTAAAAAAACATATTTCTTTTTTGCCTTTCTTAACAACACAGGACCAAAATGATCGATATGCACGGTATCAAATGGTTCGTCCCCTTTGGGAATGCTATGTAAAAATCCCTTATGCTTTCCTGACTTTGGTGAAAAAGTTATACACTTCAAACAGTTATCTATGTGATTTTTTATTTTTGCTTTCATGCGACCAATGCAACCAATAAGCTTTCACCACAGCATTGAGCACCTTTTCGATTCCTAAGTGTCCCATTTCATCATGGTACTTTTGAATTATATTCCTTTCCATTTTACTCGGAACATAGTAAAGTATATTCTGCCCTGCTTTTTTATACACCAAGCCATTACGCATTTCATAAACTCTACTCTCTTCTTTTTCTAACTGGTCTCTAATTTTGCAAATATCTTCATCTTTACTTTGACAGATCGATAGGTTTTGCTCAAACGTATTTTCCTCCAATATTAAAATATTTGTCAGCCTACTCAGCGCGTCCACGTGTTGCATCTTGGATCCGCTTCTATGTTCTAATGTATAATCCTAATTTTGAAGTTCAAGAGCCCATCTAGCTATCCTAGGGTTTATCTCTCTCTTATTCAAAGTTAAGGTCAATGAATTGCAATCTGTGACTATCTTAAACCGTATTCCCTGCAAATAAACTCTAAATCTTCTGAGTGCATACGCTATCGCTAGTGTTTCCAGTTCGAAACTGTGGTATTTAGACTCTTGTTCCGTTGTCCTTTTGGAGAAATAAAACACAGGATGAAATTTCCCGTCTGACTTTTTCTGCATTAGGATTACTCCGAAACCAAGAGAACTAGCATCACAGTGGAGTTCTACCTCATCTCGTGGATCAAAAATTGCCAGTATAGGTGCTCTCATCAATTTCTTTTTTAAGTCTTCAAAACAACGTAACTCTATTTCGCCAAACTTGAATTTGGCATCCTTGCGTATCAACTTGTATAATGGTTCAGGTAAAAGTGAAAAATCTTTTATAAATCTCCTAAAATAAGAGCTGAGTCCCAAAAAACTATGAACGTTCTTAATGTTTTGTGGCACTGGAAAATTCTTTACTGATTCAAGACCTTTCGCGTCAGGTTTTATACCATCTTTAGAAATAGATAGATTTAGAAACCCTAAATATCGAATTTCGGACTCCAAGAATTGGCGTTTGTCTAGTCGAAGTTCTAACTTGTTTCTAACGAGTCTGTCAAAAATTTCCCTCAAAATGTTCAGATGCTCATCAACATTTTCTGTAGCTACCATTATGTCATCTAGGTATATAGCTATTTTTTCTGTCCTTATCAAATCATCAAAAATTTCAGTAATAAATCTTTGAAATGAAGAAGGTGCATTTCTCAGTCCGAAAGGCATTCGGATAAGCTCGTATTGGCCTAACGGTGTTGCGAACGATGTATATTTTATAGAATTTTCGCTCATTCTCACGTGATAAAATGCACTTTTCAGATCTAATAAAGAGTATAACGTCTTGTTTACAAGTCTATCCAGCAAATCATCTATCAGTGGTATCGGATAATTATCTTTTAATGTTATTTTGTTAAGGTTACGGTAATCCACGCATAATCGAATATCACCAGTCTTTTTCCTGACTAGTACTATAGGCGATGCATACTCCGATTTGCTAGGCCTAATAACCCCTGACTTCACTAAATCGTCTAAGATAATTCTGACCTTTTCTTTCTCCTCATATGACAACCTACGTGGGGTGCAATGGAAGGGCTTATCGCTAGTCAATCTTATGGTCATTTCAAATGTAGTTTCAGGCGAAACGGGACGCTTGCTTAACAAATAACTCTCTTTATATAAATTTAGAAATCTTTCTTTTGCTTTAAAATCTAATTCATTGTTATTTATACACATATCTTTATCGTCATTTTCAATATTCATTAACATTTTACATTCTTCTTTAAACTTATCTTCATTATTTTCTATCATTTTCTTTAAGACACATGTCCTTTTCTCTAATTTTAAGTTAGCTTTCTTTATAAAATCATTTCCTAGTATTGCAGGAAATTCCATCGTTTCATTATGTACTACAAGCATATTTAATTCCAATTTTTCGTTTTCAAATAAAATTCATGTTTCAATTTTACCAATAACTAAAAGTGGACTTTCTTACCCAATTATTAGTATCTTCTTCGGGACTGATTTGAAGAACTGGTCTCGGCTTCTTTTTTTGGCAATTGGCGGCATAGTGCCCCAGTTCGCCACACACATGGCAGGCGCCAGGTTCCCTTTTCGGTTTGAAACAATCTGCTGCTAGATGTCCTCGGGAATTACAGTTAAAGCATCTTATTACGGATGAAGTCGGACGCTGTGATTCGGCTTGTTCCTGACGTGGTTTCGTTGTCATCCTTATTGGCAATGTCACATTATAAAAAGCATCTAATAATTCCAGTTTGTCTGCGAAACGATGAGTCCGAGCTTGGGCTCTCAAATTATAATCGGGTATGCCCTCAACCAGATGTTCAAGCAACTCATCATCAGGTATGTCGGCCTTGTTTGCGAGAATTAACTTTTCGTGAACATATTCGGAGAACGATTCTTCTGGCGACCACTTTCTTGCCTCCAACTGGCGCCGAAGGGTTATACGGCTGGTTCGATCCTCAAATAATTTGCGCATTTCTGCGAGCAGTGTATCCGTTGGTACAGTTGTTGTGTCTGCTCGTGAATGGAACCACTTTAGAGCCTTTCCTTTCAACTTACAAGAAATCAACATCCTCATATTATCCTCGTCCATCTTGTATGCCGCTTTTATATTTTTCAACTGCGATTCCCATGGTACATATTCCCTTCGAATTCTGGCAAAAGATCTTTTACATTATTAAATTTTTCACCGACGACGGTGCTTTTCAATGGATCTCTCTTTTTTTAATAATATATTTTCTCGTTTTACCATTGCACTCTCTTTTGTAGCTGAAGCTCTCGTTTCATTAAATTTAATTCTGCTTTCATCAAAGCCCACTCGTTTTTCTGCTTCCTTTTTATTTCACTCCTTTTGCTCTCTTCCTTATCTCCTCTTCTTTCATCAGATTTCTCTTCATTAACGCACTCGTCTTCACGCTCATCATCGCACTCATCATTGCACTCATCATTGCTCTCATCATCGCACTCATCATTGCCTTCGTCATCGCTCTCATCAGGGTTGTTTTTTTCAATCGCTTGGTTCCTCAATGTATTAGCTGTGTATGTGTCGCTGTCCTCTTCTTCGCTGTTTTGTTCCTTCCCGGCGCTGTTGCTGGCTCTGGTTTTCTCTGGAAACGTTCCGCGTTCTTTCTCGGGAATTTCCAACAAACGTAGGATTAGTTCACTTTTGTTGCCGTTGGTTTTTTTTTTTTCAAGGAACCAAGCCATTCCTTTAGCTGTGCGGCCGTCATAGATTTGAAAATTTCTACTTCTGTGCTCATTTTAAACTCTCTTTTTTTTTCTTCTTATAGTTACGAATTTATTTTCAACTATCCCACTTCTGAAAATTGTAAGGAGCACCAATAGAATATTATATTAATTAAAACACAAAAATCGACTTTAACTCCGTTTATTAGGACCGCTCTCTACAACGTCTCACAATCGATTGAACTACAATTTTTATGCTATGTTAAGAGTAAATGGTATACCCGGCAGTCTCCTTTCTCTTAAACTCTCACCACAATATGTATGTATGTATATATATCGCACGTTGAAAACAAAAGTGGCACTAAACAAAAAACCCCAGTTTCGAATATGGCCGATTAAAGTTTTGGCGTTACTTCAATGGTCGATAGCTCTAAGAAAAAAGTTTAGAAAGTTATGTTACTTGGCCAAAGTATAGAATTACTATATTTTTATATAGTAACTTTTTAAAAAGTTCGGTATAGTGTCGGTTTTTTTTAATACCTTTACGTATTTTCTAATAGAGCCGTAAAAGTATACAGATTTAAAAGGAAGAAAACAGGCTAAATACTTAGAAAATAAACACAAAAAATTTCTTTATTAATTAAGTAATACTGTTTATTTGACAGTGAAGTATTATTCACCAAAAAAATTATTCAATAATAATAAATAATAAACACAAATTAAATTAAATAAAAATAATTAACACAAATTAAAGATCCATCAAAACAATAAAAAAATTAGGAAAAACAAATAAACCTTCAATTACTTAAAAATACACTCAAAGTAGGATTTGTAGTAACTGAGTATCAAACCAGCATCTACAAGACTGCTCTTCTTCTTCCTCTCTGATAAACCTAGTTTACGCTGGTACAACTGTACCAACACTTCAGGGCGACTATTAATATGTATTACTGACCGCTCTTTTAGCCAGATTAAGCTCCTTAAAGTCATCAAAGTAAGATGTTTTATAGAACATTTTTATGCCATTGTTGTGTGCATTCTGTGGAATTTTTTCAATTGTGATGACTTTTATATCCACTTACTTTACGACTTGACCCTCAACATTTTTGTTTAGCCTTGGCACTGGAAGTTGTTTTATGTCTATAAAGTCTCCGTAGCCTAGGTCATTCACTGCAAATGGTGTTCCACGTTTTTTGCATTTCGAATTGCAGATACAGATTGGTCCAGACTTGAGGCATTTTTTCACTTCTTTCTCAATCATTGAATGTGCTGCATCTCCTTCGTTTTGCGTATGACCACGGATTAAAAATTTATGCGTAATTGACCTAATTTTTAAATTGTTTACTGCATAGATATACATTCCAATAATGAATTGATTTTTTTGCTGGCCACAACAATTATCGGAATAAAATACCACATCCAAATCATCGTTGGTCATAGAGGATTTCTTTTGCAAATACTTTAGTATACAGCTGCCTATTTCGTTAGCTCCACGATTACCTTGAGATTCATCCCAAAAGTAGCATTCAGTTTTGTTAGATTCCAGCTCAGTGATAGTAAAATTCAAGCAGTTTATTTTAGATTTATAGTAAAAGGTTGAAACTTCTCCATTTGGCACTGTCATAACCGCCTGTAAGTCGTAACATGTGACTATAAACTGGTCCGATATTTTTGTTTTATCAATGATTTTTTCTAATCGACTTTTTTCTTTTTCTTGTTGGTGACGGTGATATTCTTCTCTAAGGGCTTCCTTTTGGAAACCTTCTGAAAGTTTGCATTTCTTACAAAGTTCCCATTTACCTTTCCTGGGTGTAAAGAAGAAGAAGATTAAGTTGTTGTGTCAAAGTTGACAGACGTGAATTCGAAGTGCTCTCACAAAAAGTAAAATAAATTAAAAAAAAAAAAAAAAAAAGTAAACACATTAAGCTTATTTATTGTAAAGTAAAGTGCATTTACAAAAGCTATTTCTTTTAAAATTATTAATATAATACTGGTAAGCATAAAATGGAAAAAACATGTATACGATGCGAGGAGCCGTTACCACTTGATGGTGACTTCATAAACTGTTCTTCCTGTAAAGGAAATTTTCATTTTAACTGCTGCTCAATATCGCAAAGTTCATACCGGAAGATGTCCCATCAAACGAAACAAAAATGGGCATGCACTTGGTGTAGGTCGAAGGAAAAAGCGACACCAGAAGATGGAGCGCAAATTGCGAAGAGATCCAGACTAGCGGAGTCCCCACAGACCAACTCTACGGCTGACCACCTGTCTAATAACAGCTCCATAAACAAAGAGCTGAAAGAAATAAAGACACTTTTAAAAGAATATGCCAAATCGGTCGAATTCACAACACATAAGTACGATGAAATTAATATTACACTTGAAAAAAAGAACACATTGCTAGAAACATTAATGAAAGAAATCGAAGAATACAAAAAACAAATAGACATAAAAGATGCTCAAATCTCAAATCTCCAAATACAAGTTAACTCACTAGAACAAAAACAAATTGACAAGAACATAGAAGTAAAAAATGTCCCCATCTCAAACACAGAAAATGATTTTCACATCATACGCGCAATAGGTGAAACACTAAATACAGAAATCACTGAAAACGATATCGAGGAAATGTATTCTTTTAAAAACAAGAAAAACAATCAGATGAAAAACATTGTGGTAAATTTCACTCGTAAGCAAACAAAAGTTGCATTCCTAGAACGCGCAAAGCAAAAAGAATACTGAAGTATGACGAGATATGCACCAAACTGGGAAAAGAAATCAATCCAGCATACAAAAACCAAAATATATACATAAATGAACAACTAACACCACACTTCAAAAAGATTTTATGGCTAACAAAAACAAAAGCACGAGAATTAAATTGCAAGTTCGTCTGGTTTAGGAACAACAAAGTACTTGTCAGAAAGTCGGAAGGAGAACGTATTATTGACATACAGACCATCAATGACATCGATAAAATGACATTATCATATGGTACCCCCAGAACTGCATAAGTACACTAATGAACGAAATTCATCAAATAAAAAATGCCAGACGAAATTAACGAAATAATAAATATTAACTTTAAAAATCTTAAATCACAAGAGGATGCATGTTGTTACATAAAAGATAAAAAAACTGAATTTTCGTGTCTATCTCTAAATGTGAGGTCTTTGAGAACTAATTGGAATGCTTTTGTCTTATATATAAATGACTTTTTGTCCAGTATTGATGTAATTATGTTGTGTGAGATAAATATTACGAAAGAAGAAAACGATCTGTATAAAATTGAAGGATATAACAACGAATTCTTCAATAGAAGCAACTCAGGAGGAGGAGGAATAGCAGTTTATATGAAAAACGATATTTGTTATGAAAGAATTGATCGAAGAAGCAGTATGTATGAAAATGTGTCTCTCAATGTTGTACGTGGAAACTTCATGTTGTCAGTCATCTCAGTGTATAGACCACCAAAGCTAAATGTAAAGAGTTTCATTCACGAACTTGGTGAACATATCGATTCAGTTGGAGCGGGAACAAACCTGATAGTTACGGGAGATATAAATATCAACATTAAAGACAAAAATAATGTAGACGTCAGTAACTATCTTCTAATGATAGCATCAAAAGGACTTTATAGTACTATTTTTTCCCATACTAGAATTGACCTAATCAAAAATACAAGGACATTAATTGATCATAACCTGGTAAGAATAAAAGGTGGAGAAATTAAGTCTGCATTGATAGAGACATGTATATCGGACCACTACACCTTATATCTCGGACTGAATAAGAATGAAGTAACAAAGAATGAACCGGACCAAGAACGACACATTAAAACACATCTAGTAGCAGAGAAAATAAACAAATATAATTGGGAAGAACTAAACGCTTTCACAGACGTCAATTCATTTTACAATCATTTTAAACAGGCGATGAACACAATTGTTACCTCATCAACGGTTATGGGAAAAAAAACGAAACAACGAGCATAGCTGGATAACCGCCGAACTAAAACGTGATTGCAAGGAACGTGATAGATTATACAGACGATACAGAAACAATAGATATAACGAAGATTATCACATGCAATACAAAGCATACCGAAACGAGCTAAATAAGAAAATTGCAAGAACAAAAGCACAATTTTATAAACAGAAGTTCCAAGAATTTAGCAATAACCCAAAAGAGACGTGGAAGTTAGTAAACTCAATATTGGGAAAAGTGACTAGCAATCTGGACGAAACCTTGAGAAAAAACTTTGCAAGCGAGACAGTCTTCAAAGACCTTGCAGACAGATTCGCAACCACATTGTCATCAGAAGTAGTCAATATTGTACACGAATGCAACGAAAAAACATATGTTGGTCACTCGAACAGTAGACAGAACTCAATTTATGCAAATGGAGTATCCATACAAGAAGTCAAAAATGTACTTAATTCGTTGAAATGCAATAAATCTGCCGGAATAGATGACATTCGACCGAAAGACCTGAAGAACAATGCAGAAACTCTCGCGCTAACGATAACAAAGCTAATAAACATGAGTATAGACCAAGCATCATTCCCAAACTTGCTCAAAATATCTATAGTTAGACCAATATACAAGAGTGGTAAAAAGAATGAAGTTACAAATTACAGACCTATCTCAATATTATCAGTTGTTGACAAAGTTATGGAAGAACTACTGGCAAAAATGTTATCCAAGTATGTAGAAAAATACCAAATCTTGAACAAAAACCAATTTGGGTTCCGCAAAAACAAAAGCATCAACCGGTTGCTAGGAGACTTTGCGAACAAAATATATCAAAGCTTGGATAAAAATCACAACTCACTGGTTTTATTCATTGACTTCAAGAAAGCGTTCGATACATTAAGTCACAAACAAATCCTGAGGCAATTGGAAAAAATAGGAATAAGAGGGGGCATTTTGGCATGGTTTGAGAGTTATCTATGTAACAGATACTTCAAAGTTAAAATTGGCAATTTCTTCAGTGAAGAGCAAAAAGTAGCATATGGAGTCCCACAGGGATCAAAATTGGGACCGCTTTTGTTCATTATTTACGTAAACGATCTATTGTCAGTGTTGAAGTATAGTACGGGATACGCGTATGCAGACGACACAGCGATAGTAGTTAGCCACAGGATCGTAGACGAAGCTGCAAAGATGATGCAATTAGACTTCAATGGCATAACAGCTTGGTGTCACGACCATGGATTAATTATCAACGCACTGAAGACAAAGTTAATGCACATTCGTCCGCCGCATATCACAGAAACAAAACTTAAGATAAAAATGCATGACACAGATTGCTTGCACAGAAGTGGTAATAATGAACACATAAGAGAAGATGATAACTGCAGTAAATACATAGATATCGTATCAACATACAAATATCTTGGCCTGATTGTTGATTATAACTTTAAGTGGAGGAATCATATAGAGGCGCTTAAGAACAAGTTGTATCAAGCAGCGTATGCACTATTCCATCTAAGCGATAAATGTACACGTAATGTCCTTAAACAATGCTATTTTGGATTGGTAGAATCGCATATTAGGTGCGGTATACTAGCATGGGGTAGATCTTCGCAAATGCAACAACTACAAAAGGTACAAACACGACTACAAAAAATTGTACAAAAAGCAAGGTATAATGGTGAAGAGCAGAATCAAACAACAAATATGATGAACATCACACAAATACATAATCTCGAAATGCTGACACACTTTTACAACGATAACGCATACAGAATCCAGACGCAGCAAACTATCAACACCAGAAGACGACAACACCAACTATACGAAATACCGAGGTTCTGGAACGAATATGGTCGAAGAACATTCAACGTAGCAGTCCCAACGGTATTAAACAGCCTCCCAAGAAAATACCGCAACATCACGAGAACTGAAGCGCTGAAACAGATTAAACAAATGTATATACAATCATGAAAATGAGTTTTCAACTTGTGTTAATTTTAATTCAACATCTTTTTTCTCTATTTTTATATACTTAAATTATTTTACTTTTGAACAACAACAATAATAATATAACAAATATTGTACTCAGTCTTCTGCAGACAAGCCCTTTTGGCTTTGCAGATATTGTAATCAAGATACATTGTTATTGAATAAAAAATTGAATAAATTGTTAAAAAGAAACTATGTAATATTGAATTCTTCATTAAATATTTTTCGATAGGTATGTATCATAACATAGGGCAGTCCCTCTTGCGTGCACATTCGTTTATAGTCTGAATACAGATCGACTACGGTTTTTCCGCCATCTATAAACTCTACTAATTTGCTTCCGCAAATAATGGATTTCAATCCGAGGAATACTCTTGATGTGACTTTTTACTCCTTGCCTCAGGATATCAGATACCATTCTATACTTGTTGTGCTTACCTCTCTTTTCTCCTTCTTATATTCCAGTATTACTGTATTTCTTCTGAATCACTGTCCTGATACATCTGCCAGTAATATCAAGAGTGTTTATAAAAAACACTTTGCACACTCTTGTTTTAATTCCATTTATTTCAAAGTAAAAAGCATTTTTAAGCTTCCTATTAGAATCGAATCTTTTGTATTGATATTTTGGAGTTATTTCTTCCATGTTTCGTGCTATGTACTCCCTTTGACGCAAAAGTGAAGCCATACTCCAATACGAATGGAATATTTTTTTTCGGGACTCTTCGGATATTTTGTCGGAGCATTTTAACCTACATTTATCTCCACAGGGTCGTTTAAGACGTTTTTGAGGAACTGTTTTTTTTTTTTAAATAGAGCTTGAAACGTATTGTTCTCCGGAATTTCTTAATATCTGTGCAGTTTTAGTAGTTATGGTCTTCCTTTTCTTCTTAGTATTTTTAGCTATCTCTGTATCAGGCTGTTGATTCTCGTTATTACGATTCTCAAGAGAAATATTGGTGGTTAAACTATTTTGTTCGTTTTGCACATTGTCGTCAATATAAGAAATAGCGGCAGTTAATTAATTTCGGGGTACTTGTTCATAAGACCTATCAGCTAGAGCTACATATATACTCACCAACGTTTGTTTCATCAGTTTCAGGTAAAGGCTGTTCAAAGTTATTGTTTCTTGTACCTGCTAGCACTTCATAATTTTTTTGGAAACGTGCGATTCTATATTAGAATCATTTTGAATTGCTTGACAAGTTTTTTGACTTAGTTCAGTGAGGTGATGAGGACGATGATGAAAGCGAAGCTGGACGGCTTTTCTTGTTTGGTAATAAGTAAGTTGTATCAGATGCGGGCGAAAAATCTCCATCATTATCATCAGAAGCGATTTCATGACCGGAACGGCTTGTGGATGTGGGTTGATTGTCCATTATATTCAAAGTTGATGCTGTCTTTTCTAAAAGTGGTGTGTTGTATTCCTAATCAATGCCATGATAAGTTTGAGACGCAACATGTTCCCTAACATTTTGTTTCTTAACACTATTTCGACCAAGATTTTGTGTATACCTATTTCAACCAAAAGGTGTCTTTTGGCTTAACTTTCTTTCAGTATTCGGGTATGGAAAATTAATAAAATAAAATAATGTTTAAAAACGGTGTAACAAAAAATTTTCCTTATTCAATACAACACTTTTTACAGATGAATGGTTGGTCTTTTAAGCACTTGCCACACGAGTATTTTTTACACTGAGAACAAATTGTAGTGGCTCTATTACCGGAACAATACTTTACTTGGCACTTTTTCCCCCTTTTTGGAAAGGAATCGATTTTACATGAGGCTGCTGATGATATTGCCGTATTTGTTGTTCTCTCATTGCATTCTTTGTATGCAGTTGATAGTTCCTCTCCTAACTGGAATAAGAAATCTCTCCGTGAAATATTTTCACCTGTTGTTTCTTTGTGAAGAATCCACATGCGTTTATACCGATCAAATCAAGGATATTGAAAAACACGTGCATAGGCCATCTACGACACTTACATTGCACGCTATATTTTCTTGCCATTTGGTCAGTCATATCGACCCCAAATTTTGTGCTGTTGTAAAATTTAATTGTTTCAGGAAGACGCTTATTGTTGTTTTCGACTTGTACAGATTTATGCAATGAACTTAATAAAAGTACTTTTTTGTTCGGTTTACTTTTATAAACGGTTAGAGTCAAGTTATTTGTTGCGTAAATTTGCACTGAAAAGCGTTCCCTTTTGTCCTTTTTTATTTTTACAGATCTTGGCAACTCTCTCCTATTTTGGCGTATTGTTCCAACTAAAGAAGTATTCTTCTGTAAAAGCTTTGTTGCCAGGGTACTGCTTGTGAAGAAATTGTCTGTAGTAACACTTCTACCGCTGCCAGTAAATGGTTCAATAAGCTTCAAAACCACGTACTCACCCAATGGAACAGATGGCTGTCTTCTTTCGTCTTTTCCCAAGTAAGGAAATCCATTTCTAACATATTTGCTTTTGACATCAGATGCCAACCAAAACTTTAAACCAAATTTATCCGGCTTGTTAGGCATGTATTGGGTGAACCGACATCTAGATTTATTTGGGAACAATTGTTCGTCAACTGTGATATATTTGTCCGGATTATAACAGTTTTGACTGTTTTCGATAAATGCGTACCATACTTTAGATGCCAAAGCAAATTTATCCCCTCCTAAACGTTGGCTCCGCTCATTTTTATTATCAAAACGCAAAAATCTTAGAATTTCCTTGAAGCAATTACGACTCATGGTATTGGAAAAAAATGGAGGACCCCATTTTGTATTCCATAAAAACGATGCGTTAACATTCTTTTGCTCATAGGCACCACGTACATATAAAATGCCTATAAATGCCCCATTCTTTTCCCAAAACTCTTCTTGCTTCCGATTCCGTACATTTTATAATGTGTTCCATAGTATGGTTGTCGAATAGTAAATAAAATGCTGAGCTGAAACTTCCTTTCATAATATTTCTTTTGGCGTGCCCAGTTGGACCTGATAGACCTTTGAAAATAGTATGAAGGGGTGGTCTGCCAGGAGAGGAACCTGTGTCAATATTTTTCCATACTGTCCCGTCCATGGCGATTTCTTCTCCTTCGTCTTCAGAATCTGATATCAACCTCATTCTCTTTCGCCTTCTATTTGCAATCGAAATTTCCTCTTCTTCGGTATTTGAAGAATCATTTTCAAATTCGCTAACGTTTACATGAATGAAAATTTTGGAAAATTCATCAATTTCATCTTCGCTTTCAGATTGTAAGTCTTCATCAATTTCAGAGCATTCTTCATCTATATTATTCACTTCTTGCAATATCTCATTTATGCTTCCTGTTTTGGACATCCTTTGCGTTAGAAATAAAAAAAAATAAAAAATGTAGAAAATTGAAGGAAAATTATAAACATGTCTTGTATTTTCATACCTAATATGCCCAATCACTACAATGAACAATAGTAAAATGCAAACAAAACTGTCTGCAAACAACAACCAAACATAAAATCGGGGGAAATCCCTTTTTCTACTTTTCCCTTATTCTACTAGGGATGCCATAACGTGTATTAGAATTCAAATAGTGTTATCAAGTGGTTATGAAAAAAGAGTTCATGAATGAAAAGTGTAGTAAAGTCTTTAAGGTGTCAAAAGACACCCAATGGTAGAAATAGGTATACCATGTACGTATCTTGAGTTTCAGGATGAGTACGAGGATTATGATGCCACTAAATTAATTTAACAACTATTATATGAATTGTCAAAAAATAAAATAAGAAAAAATTATTCAACTTAGAAAATAATTTCAAGTCAAAGTTTGAAAAGGTGTCTTTTGACACCTTTGGTCGAAATAGTGTTAATCGCCAGTTCTAATATCTTTCTACCTCAAGACAGTTCCATGTTAATAAATGTACCTTAAACAAAAGATGTGCAATTATTTGATAAAATTTTGCACCCTCATACCTACTCATAATAATTATTAATCTTAACTTCTTAGTTTTTCTACGTAAATTAGTTATCAATTAAGTATAAGAGCAGATACTGAGCAAAATACTTTATACATTATAATACATGAATGGCATTAAGCAAAAAATGACAAAGTATAAAAATAAATGAGTTACGGAACTTCATTATAAAAATGTCTCTAAACATAGTATGGCAATGTTTTATTATCTTAAAGAATGTAATATATATGGTAATAACAATGGCACTAAACAAAAAATCACTGTTATGAACAGATCTTTTTTTCAATTTTAAAAAAAATTATATTCAAAGAGTGGCTCTAAAACAAAAGTTCCTGTTGATTAATTCCCCTAAGCATCATATCACGATTTTTTTGTAGGAAAAAACTGACACTAAACGAATTATGACATTTATGAATTCATTTATCTGTATAATAATAACTCTAAGCTTAAATTTAAATCGACATTATGCAAAAAGTGCCACTTTATTACTCACCATAACACCTATTCCCTCTAATGACTTGGTTTGAACTGCCGAAGCGCCGTTTTATCGATTACCGATCGAGCGATTTATGTCTATGTGATAAGTGGCACTAGTGACCTCTTATAGATGTTAGATTAAGTATCAAGACGAGTATCTTTACTAAAGATGCGAAGCATATATCGGAACCTATATAGATATCGCTTTAACTCAACGTGCGATATGTACCACATGTTACATTATGTATTAGGAAAATTTAATTTAATAATTTGTTTAAATAAAGAAATTTTAAATTTTAGTTTGGTGCACATTATGGTTACTGATCGCTATATTTTCAAAATGCAACTGTACATCTGTCAACATATTAAATGCTTTTAAATCATTTCTTTTTAAAATCTTTTAGTCTCTTAATTTCATTGTGGGCCTCTTCGTAAGATCCAGCGTTTCGAACGCAGTTTTGTATCGTTGTGGCACTTACTTGCCCCTTACTGTAATTTATTTTAAAGTTTTTAAAAATGGTTTGATCTAAAGCAGAGGTTCCCAAACTTTTTTTTCTCATATACCACTTTCAAAATTAACCTGATTTCGGTAGAGCCCCTGCTGTTACATTTTTACCATATTCCCAAAACTCATCAAAAAATGTGAAGATTAAATCTAACGATGGAAATTTGCATCGCGGCTGAGTTCCAATCCTAAATTCGTAGTGGTAAAAATAAAAAATAAGAAGAAGATTAGTATATATCTTTTCTTATGTTCTATTTAATAAAATAATACGTTTACAGACTTCATAGAGCTAAAATTAAACATTAAAAACGCATCGTAACTTCAACAATACAAGTCAAAAATTAAAAAAAAAAATCATAATTTTAATGTATATGTTGGATTGACAGCAAATTATCAATATTTGGCTTCAGATTTGTAGGGAATATCCGCAAATCTCCCCGTTCTGTGATGTTCATTCTGTTCATTCTGCAAATTAATGTCATTGAATTTTTTGAACAAATCTGTCAATTTGATCAGGATTTCTTTTAAATCTGGATAACTTTCCAGAAACTCTAAGAATGATTCATAAAGTGAGTAAAATCTTGTTAAGCATGCACCTTTCGACAACCAGCGTATTTCAGTATGTAAGAGTAATCGTTGGAAGTCTTCATCATTTTCGTCGCACAATTGTGCAAACAATCGGATATTCAACGCATTGCTTCTTATTTTATTAACTGCTTTAATCACAAATTGAAGCGATTGGTGCAATCCATCGCTCAAATATTTCGCTACTAATGTTGTCGATGGATGACACAGTGAGTTGCAGTTACTTCTGGTATAATTCTTTTAAGATAGATTATAAACCCACGATATCGCCCGAACATGGCAGGAGCTCTATCTGCTGACACCGAAATGATGTTATGTTATGTAAATGGAATCGATTTTTCCTTAAAAAAATCACTCAGGACATTAAATAATATTGATTCGCCCTTAGTATCCGCCTCTAAAGTTTTCGCGAATAGCGGCTCTTCATGGATTTCTTCGTCCATAACAAATCGAACATATGCCAATATGAATGCTTCATTACCAGGTAAAGTTAAATAGAAAAATGAAATGTTTGCAGATAATTACACAAGAAGCTTTCAATATCAGAGCTCATTTCATCAATGCATGGTTGTTGTAACATTGTTGTTACTCAAAGGAATTCTTTTGAATACGTCAAATGGAGGTTTGTGCAGAACAGTTTTTAATACCTCTTCAACGACGGTTTTCAAGATTTTGCGATATTGTAAGATGCCCGCAAGCCATCATCGTCACTTTGAGACGATGAAGTTAACATACTGTGCACGGTGGAGTTCTGTTCATATTTTTTCTTCAATGTTTGAAAATATTTTAAATCTTTGCCTTTTGTCGAAATGACATCTTCTTAGATGATCTTCGAACTTCGATGGTTTCGAATTTTTTTGGTTTATTTGGTCTGAAAACCAAATTTCAAATAATCAACACTGTACTGTCGACATTTTTTCTTAGATTCATCCATGTTTCATATCAGTAGGTACCCGTAAAAAAAAAAATGCTTTTAATAATCATAAGGCGATTTTAACAGAATATGGCTTTTTTAACAGAATAGGAATAGGAGCAATAAACCGTTAAGACCTATAAAGAGGTTCTCACAAAACGGTTGGAACTATTTTAATGTAATATAAAACATTTTTTTGATTAATTATTGTATATTTTGATACATTTCTGTTAATTCGAGAAAAAATACCTATGTACTTTTAAAGAATATTTCGACATCATAAGTCCACGATTTCAATGATTTATTTATTACTTTGATGTACGGTACGAGTGGTGCCTACATACATGAAGAAACGTATAATTTATGAAAATATTTAAGTCATCTAGTATTAGCAACTACGAGGGCTATATCTCTCCTTTAGTGAATCGCCACAGTCGGACAAATAAAAAAATTTATAATAAAAAGTATCATACTAAAATTTCAATTTTTCTCGGCTTTCTCTTCTTTTAAAGAAATATCGAATATGTAATGGCCTTGTTCAGTATTTAATTTTTATTACCTACATATTACACGCAAAGATAACAAATATAATATTATTACAATATAAAATAGAAGTATGCATAACAAATGTACAAACTGACATCGATTCACTCACACTTTTCTTTTCAAAATTCAGGAAACAAATGAGCGTTTGTCCCTGGCAGCATTCGTATTTACATATATTGGTGGGGAATCAGACAAGTTCATGCAAGATTGCACGCAGCGTATTTATATTGGTGAGGAATCAGACAAGTTTATGCAAGATTGCAAGCACAGCACTAGTCGTATTTCGTCCCTTTGCAAGTTTGAACAAGCGTTGCAGGCGGGATGGTGGCCCTTTGCAAGTATCGACACGCATTGCACTGATTATCAAATATACAATATACTCATGTTAAATAAATAGGCTATCTGATCCATATACCAGCCTAACCGAAAAAATTGTTCTTTACTATCAAAACCAGATAAATGTTCGTGGATCTCCACTTACAACTGGTGAGCCCCCCTTTTTTTCATGCCAACGTAGACCCCCGTTGAGTCTCCCGTCGACCTCTGGGGGTCCACCTGGCCCACTTTGGGAATCACTGATCTAAAGGCTGACAAAAAGCATTTCTATTAGGTGGTTGAAAGAGCTCTTTAATATGTTTGAGCTTAAAAGAAATGAAAACAGGATTTCCTTTTAGAAATGAAAACAGGATTTCCTTTTAAAAATACTTTTATTAGCGAAGCCACTGTTCGGACTTACAAAACTATACTTTTATCAATAAAATCCGCGTCCGACCAGATCGGGGTTCTGGAGCACAACATACCTCGAGGAGTTCTGCATCGGTTTATATATGGTATTATTGGGTCGATTTACTGTGCGTTGCGACAATGTTGTAATGCGTTCTTTGGGGTCGGTCATTAACATAAGTGTCTTTGTCTGGACATTGGCCTATATTTGACATTTTATGTTTAAGTGTTATTTTGTATGTTCTGTCGTTCGTTGTCGTATGTGACCGATATTCGGTATTAAGTGCTTGTGTGTATTTTGTATATTTTGTGGCCTATATTTGGTATGAAGTGCTTTAAGAGTTACTTTGTATATTCTTTGTTCGTCAGAGTTTATGCCACTGTTTGTTTACGTTTGTTGCAATGTCAACTTTTGGGCGGGCGTTGTAACAGTTTTCGGTCATGTCTGTTTGTTTGTTTTTCTTACGATGGGCATTGTACTGATGTCGCAACTGCCTCAGTGAATGTGCCATATGAATTATATTATATTGGGTTTTGCGTTTTGTGATATAACTCTTAAAATCGCGTTGGTGAGATGCTACATTGTCAATTTTTTTTCTTTTTTGAACCCCGATTTTTCTATCAAAATGCTTTGGTTATTCACTCATTAATTCACATGTCATCAACGATTTTTTATTAGAACGCCACGAAACTGATGAGTTATTAAAATTAAGGTTACGAAAAATGCCATAACTTCTCTTTTTCGCCGGCCATATTAACGCAATGCAAAATTGTTAGTCTTCCTTTGGCCATTTTAACACCAGAACACTTTTCACCTCTTAAAGCAAATGTTTTATCAGGAAGAGCACGAAGAAAAAGTCCAGTCTCATCTGCATTACAAATGCCTTTAGAATCGTAGCCATCCATTATATCAGGGACTTTCTCAATGAAGTTTGCAACATCGGCCTGGTCAACATTTGCAGCTTCCCCAGAAATTGTCCGAAATGTCAAATTGTGCCGCTTCTTAAATCTCTCTAGCCAGCCAGATGATGCATTAAAATTTGCATAGCTCAAACTTTCAGCAATTTATTTTGCTTTTGTGTGCCTGATGGGCACCCTACGCCTTAATGCGCTACGCGCTTTAACGTACCAATCTAAGTCTGTCAATATTAAAACCTTAGGCTTAAAAAAAATGAACAGCCTTTGCGATAAATCGCCAATCGCCGGTATCATTGAAAACGACCTACAACATTTTTCGATGGAATGAAAATAAAAAACTTATAAATTATTTTAAATGCGTGTAGTTGATATTTCATTTTTCCTTTTTTTTCATTGCATTACATTTTTTATTACATTCTTTTCCTGCTCTGCCAATACTGAATTAGGAATATCTTTTAATATCAGAATATTAAAAAATATCTTTTTATATCAGATCTAGCAGCCATATGATCAGGTTTTACTCCTCGATGATCCATACGGCGTATTTCACTTAAAGCAACAGAGTACGTCGTAGCACATACCTTAAAATTCCTCACTTTCCCATAATAAATTCCTGGAAATGATAATTCCTCTGCATGCTCATCGAACGAAAGTGCTAGTGGTTGTTTACCCATTGTTGGAAATAAAATCAGCATCATCTCTTCTCTCCAAATCATCGTGTGTTGATGCATGCTAAGTATTTTTTCTACTTCTGATGTTTCTTCAATACCGAGAAATTTTCTTTATATTCTTCTTCGACATATTTATCATTATTGCAAAATCATCATCAGTTTGGATATTATATTTTTCGCGTCTGTATCAATCACGATTTAATTGTGGTTTTTTTAACAAACCCTTCCAAATATCCTGATTTTTGGGGTTTATCCCGTTTTATATTGACGTTCATCGCATAATCGTCATCTAATTGTCTTGGTAAAGCAGTTACCACATTATTAACATCAATCTGCCCCACCAACTTTTTCGCCCCAGGAAACCAACGTATTTGACGTGTTGTTAAAAAAGGCAACCGGTTCGAAATCAGTCTTTCGTTAATTGGATCGAGCAATGGCAAATCTTTGGCATCGGCAGATATTGGAATTGATTTATTTTTGCCATTAGTGAAATTTTGTGCAATTTACATGCGGCATAACATATTTTACACATGATGTAAAGTTAATTTACGGTTTCAAACAGTCCATTTAAGAAGATCATAATTTTCTTTATGACAAGTCACCTGAACGATATCGGATTTCCACCAAAATCGGTCACAAACATCATAAACACAGTTTAACTTGTTGCCGTAAAATTACGTTTCAAAATAATTTTGCAACCAAGTTTTGCGATTTTGTGACAATAATTGTTACCGATATTGTTTTTTTTCGGCATTTGATGTTTGATAGTTTTGATTGAATTAATTCAGCATCTTGTTGTGCATCATTTTTTTTTTTCAGTTTGCTCATTCTCTGCATAAACGACTTCCTTCGGCAATGCGTTTGCATTTTTCCATAATGACCGACAAATTTGCACTAATTTCGCGATTCCAAATACCCCAATCACCATCACCCGTTTTCACAATTCACAACAAAATATTTTTAAACATACATTTTTTATCCATTTATATCATGCAAATATTTGCCTGATTGCTTAGGAATAAAGCAAGTAACTGGCAAAGTCGACTTTGATCGTTTCAAATTTTCGTTACAGATTTTTTGGACACATTTTCAGTTTTACAATTCTATAATTGTTGACAACTAAAAGAAATACATACACGCTGGTTCAATTGTGAAACTTTTATTTTGACACACAGAAAAAAAAACTCGACCCCCCATGACATACATACATATGTCTCGGATATATAAATTAAACTATTTGTTACTTTTATGAAATAAAAAAAAAAAATTTATTTGGCCAGCGGTTACCCTGGCAAGAACCAAATTACAAGTGTCACTTATTCTAACTTATTCTACCTTAAATACTAGACTACAGATGACAGCAGATAAGCGGAGTGTAGTGGATGTGATGATGTGGTGGATGGATGGGTAGCGTGGATACTCAGGTGACTGTCGGAATGCAGTGGATGGGATGGACGCGTAGCGTGGGTGCTCAGGTGACTGTCGCGTCCGGTGTTGGCGTGGGTGCATTGACGACAGGTTGAGCTGTAGGGCATGTTCATCTCGCAGGCGCATCGTCAGCAAATTGTCTCACGTACGCTCTGGCGTGTGTCCAATGTTTTGCATGTTAACTTATATATACGAAAGAAAAGGCGGGAAAAGGTAGAAAAAGGAAACAAATCGGGATTGTTAAGCTGATCTCTCGGTGTCAATTGTGGTAGGTGGTGTCAAGTTAAATCTTTTTGGTTAGATTACGAATCAACAATAATCATTTTCAATGATAAAAGCTCTTTTTTCATTCACATTATCATTAGATTGTCACTTCTATAAAATATTTTCTTTTTTGCGTAAAATTTCCGTGGCTTGTTTTTTTCCGATTTTATATTTTGCCGCTAACATGCGAGCACTGATTTTTGTTTTGTTATGTTGTTGAATAAGTTCAGCTTTTTCTTTCAATGTTAACAAATGCTTTACTTTCCCCATGATAATGCTATTAGACCAAATTACGCAAAAATAAATTTGTATCTATCGTATTCAAGCTTCAAATTATGCATACACTTACACACAAACCTACATATGTATTGTATGCGATTGTCTGTATGTGTGTTCTAAAATGTTTTTTCAACATCCTCCGGCCCGGGGATCATCGACAGCTCCAGTGGATACAGGAGCTGAACTGGTCTTCGGAACAAGCGCCCATCCGCACATCTCACCTCGTAGGAACGCACTTTACCATCTCGTCCTTCATATGTCTTTTCGATAACGACCATTTTCCAATGCACTCGAAGGGTTTCCGAATCGAAGAGAAGAACTATATCCCCTGGAATGAGCTGCATCGATGTCTTGTTGGTACAATTGTGAAACGATTTCAGAAGCTGCAAATACTCGGAGCGCCAACGGTTCGCCAGTTTTACGAAGTACTTCGTGCGGTTTTTCCATAGCTCCCTCAAACAGGAATCGTTTACCTCACTTACTTGAGGTATATCGGCAGCTGGAGAATATCCAAGTAGGAACTTTGCTGGTGTGAGTGGCGTTAAGTCCATCGGTTCGGCTGAGACATACGTAAGAGGTCTCTCATTGGCAACAGCTTCCGCCTCAGACACTACAGTACGAAGCTGTTCAAAATTAAGTTTAGCCTTACCTATAACCGTCTTCAGGGTGTACTTAATGGTTCTGACAAGCCTTTCCCAGAACCCACCCCACCAGGTAGCTCGCTCGACAGTGAAGTTTCACTATATCCTTCTCTGAAGCAGGAACCCGTGTAGTGCCTCTCCATCAAGTAGTCCTTTACCCTCTCTTAGCTCCAATGAGGTCCGCCGGAATGACGCAGCGTTGTCGGAGAAAAATGCTGAAGGAACACCACGCCCAGCGTTTCATGCCTTATAGCCATAATGCAGCTATCAGTCGATATGCTCGTGGTCAACTCCAAGTGGACAGCTCGGGTAGCAGCACAGGTGAAGAGAAGAATATATGCTTTATACATGGCTGTATCTCCAGAGATTACATAGTATAACGGTCCAGCAAAGTCGATTCCCACATTGTCGAAAGGTCTAGTCAGGGTGATCCTCTGAAGCGGTAGTGGAGCGAATGGCTGCGACGCATGTTGACCACAGAGTTTTTTGCAGGTTATACAGCTCTTAATCCGTCGTTTAACAAGCTGGCGTCCTCTGATGATCCAGAATCGCTCCCTCACCTTGGAAAGGACAGTATTCACACCTCCGTGAAGTGTATTTAAGTGGTAGTCGTCTACTATAAGTGAGACGATGTGATGACAAGAAGGTAGGATGGGAGGATTTCTGACGTCAAATGCTTCATCTAATAATTGAAGTCTTCCGCCGAGTCTCAGCAACCCATCGTCCAAAAATGGCCGGAATCCAATAATTTTCGAAGAAGGCATCAATACCTTATTTTTCTGCAAGCATCGAATGTCGTTAAAAAAGTAAACTGACTGAACATACCTGAGCCAATAACGTTCAGCATCTTTGATCTCTGTCTCAGTTAAAAACGTCTCGGATGTCCTCTGACTTGTTCTGCAATATTTTATAAAGCGCAGCACCCAGCTGGTCACCCGCAGAAGTCTTGACCAATTGCTAAAGTCCTCGCAGCTCAGGATCGGTATGATCATATTAGGTTCGTGGTCGGCTCTCTCTATCAGCATAGTTGCTAGTGTTCCGCAATTTGGTGTACATTTTACTTCGAAATGATCATCATTGAGCCACTTTGGTCCGCGGGCCCACAATAGCGATGACTTTAGTTTGTCTCTGGATATGCCTGTAGTGATTAGATCTGCCGGGTTGTCCTTACCAGAGCAATGGTTCCAATCAGAACCAGAAGTGTGTCGCCGAATCTAGACCACCCGGGTCTGAACATACGGCTTCCAACGTTGCGTCTGTCCATAGATCCAGTTGAGAGTGATTTTGGAGTCAGTCCACACAAAATATTTATTGATTGAAGTTTTCAGCGTCGTCTTCAGATATGCACACATTCTGGCAGCTATTAAAGCGGCTGTTAATTCTAATTTTGGAAGGGTCAATTCATCAGATCCGTCTTCTTTTATTGGGGCTATACGACTTTTAGCGCACAAGAACGAGACAACAACAACTCCAGATGAATCAACAGCTCGAATATAAGCCGCTGCGCCATACGCTTTCAAGCTGGCATCCGCAAAGATATGGCATGTTGGATGATGACCAGAGGGCCGGCCTTGGAATAGACATCTCTTTTAACTGCTGAACATTTTTTTCTTTCCATTCAAGCAACAATTCCGGGGGCAAACTCTCGTCCCAAGCTAACTTTCTCCTCCACGTCGCTTGGAATAGGATTTTTAATTTGATGACGGTGGGACAAACCATCTCCAGTGGGTCATAGATACGTGCCATTGCAGAAAGAATATTCCGCTTACTTCCATGCGACAGGTTTGCTTGTAAAAAGTTTTGCACCGATTCTAAACGCACCGCCAATTCATCACTGTATACCAGCCAGGTTAACCCCAAAACATTCTGGGAGATCGGGAACTCTTCCTGCTAGGTAGCATTTCGAACCGCATGGCTATTGGAATGCCATTTTCTCAATCGCATCGATGCCGCCGCCATCACCTCTGACGTCTCTCGATAAATTTGCTCACCTTCGTCGTCGGAATCTACACTCAAGATCAAATCGTTCATGTAGAAGCTGTCTTCAAGGACCCGGCAAGTCTCGGGGAACCTGTGCTTTTCCTTGGCTAGATGGTGACGGATAGTAGCCGTGAGTAAAAAGGGACTGCAGTTCACGCCGAATGTGACCCTGGTCATGCGAAACTCCTGATAATTGCACTTTTGGTCTTCGTCATCCGAATTAGCTGCCCAGATGAAACGATGTGAGTCTCGATCGCTTTCGTTGAGCATTATTTGCAGGAATGCTTTCTCGATGTCTGCTACGATGCCGATTCTCCCAAGGCGGAAATTAAGAAGCGTCTTCTGCACGTCTGGCATCAGATTCGTACCCGTTATGAGTTGATCATTTAAGGATGGAACATCATCAGCGCGACTGGATGCGTCAAATACGATCCGTAACTTCGTAGTTAAACTCTCCCCCTTGTAGACTTCTTCCTGTTGTCTGATCTGTAGGCCTTACGGGTTCTGCTACACCATCCGTTACTAGCTGCTTAATGCTCGCATCGTATTCCTTCAGCTTGACCGGATTCCTAGATAGACGGTTAATAAGAGAATGAAGTCGACTCACCACTTGACTCCGGTTACTGCCAAAAATCACGCCAGGATCTTTCCAGGGTAGCGTGGCCTCGTAGCGATTTCCCACTTTCCTTATGCACTGCCTTGTCAACTTCTCTGTCATGTACTCTTTCTCGCTTTCTTCGGCCCTCACTGCTATGGATTCCAAGGACCAAAGTGCTGACAGCTCTAGCTCTTCATCCTCCGTCATGCTAAACACATTTCCAACAACTGCTCTGACTTCGTCTCTGCTGATAACATCGATAGGTGGATGCGAACCTTGGAGTGTCCATCCGAAGATCGTCTCCACTCCCCTCAGACGAGGAGATATTCTCTTCTGCTTTCCAGTGACCACTGCCCAATAAAAGTCAGACCCGATTAGCATACTTAATCCCTCTTCAGTTTCGAGATTCACATGCACATCATCAGCAAGCTTCATGTTTTTAAAAGATGGGCAGGATGATTCAGGCGCTTGGAGAACATCCACGCAGATTTCGGGTACCACTATTGCCTCTATGAGAACGGTATTGTTACTAAATTGACACTTTAAATTTATTTTTATTTTTTTGTAGCTTTGCATCGGTGATTCTTGTTTTGATCCAAAAGGAATTACTGACATGCGCACAGTTTCGCCTCCAGACAGTAATCCTAGCTTTTCGGCAACGCTCTCCCGTACGTAACTCTGCTGGCTGCCACCGTCTATTATAACACGTATCAAATGGTTGCTTCTATTTATCGCAATAACAATAGAACGCACTGTTTTCAGAAAGGTATTTGTACTCGAAACGGAATTGTTATTATGAACACACATACTGCGCCCTTCTCCTCATTTGTCTGACTCAGTTGCACACATTTTGGTAGGCACTACCATATTAGTGGATGACGTTGCTTTTTCTTTCACTGAATCACACAAGGGTGTCAAATGTTTTCCGCCGCACTTCACACATTTAAGAAACCGAACACTTCTACACTTCCTGGATGAGTGACCTATTTTTGCACAACGAAAGCATCGGTTCGTCTTGCGAAGAATATCCCGTTTTTGCTGTATGGATTGGCTGCTATCGCAATTTTTTGTGGAATGTTTTGAAGAGTGACAAAAAACGCATTCCTCTGCTTCATTCACTCGCATAAGGGCTGTAGCTGTCGTTGGCGACGACGTAGATGTTTTACTGTATGTGTGAATAGCACTGACTTTGCTTCGTTCTAAAGCTTCCACCTCTCTTTTCAAGAAACGCATGATACATCGCACGTGTCGATCATCCATCCCTTCAAGGGACCCTTGGTCACCTTTTGGGATTTGTTGTTCTTTACGCAGTTTCTGTAATCGAAATTTTAGCCGAGCAAGCATGGTCACTGCTGTGTCGTCGTGCTCTGCCATCTTTCCGAATTCAATTTCATGATCAGTGTCGTTTAGGAGTTTCATGCTAATAATTTGTTGATCTGCTGTTTTGACACTACGCTCAATGGGCCTGTACACACGGGAGTAATCCAACCGGCTGAAAATTGATTTTAAAGGAGAGGGAGCTGAAGTGTGAAGTATGAAACGGAGTAAAATCTTCAACCGCGTATCGAGTGGTTGAAGAGAGCGCAAAACTAATACATACACAACTCTTTACTTTTCGAGTCGGCACGTTTTTTGTCTCGTGTTGCGTCTCAATCGTAATTCGCCCTTCAAGCAGTGAACACTGTATAAACCAAATGGAGAGGAGACGTCTTTTGCGAAATATCTCTGTCAAATGAAATGTCAGAAAGACGAAAACACTAACACAATGAAACGAGGTTCACATATACATTTTTTTCAGTTGGAGTAGTTCATTCCGTATAAGCTTAGAGCAGAGCATTACACCAGTTTTACTCCTGATAAAATTACTCCTGTGTGTGTAGGCCCAATAAGCGTAACCAATTCCTCTTCGATCTCGCCGAATCGTTCAGAATTGCTGTCGTTTATTCGAGAATCTTCTGAGTTCAACTGCTCTGTCGCAGCCTTGACAATTTTTGTCAGTTGCGATTGTCTGTATGTGTGTTCTAAAGTGTTTTTTCAACAGTAATCACCCCTATTCCCAAATCCGACGAATCGAACAATTCGCATTCCCAAATCCGTTCGAAGTGAATCGATTCATGTGTCGATAATGTGAATTACGATTCACTGTATTCTGAAATCCGCGTGAATCGAATCTCTCCAGTCAAAGTGTAACGTTTGAGATCCGCACCAAAATCGTTGCGTGCTGTAGAAAATCAAGCGAATTGGGTTGAATTGTGAGTGGATCACCGAAAATGTAAGCCTTTCTCGTATTCTCGTGTGAAGTAAGCACAGACCTTACTATTATTCCTATAATACATACGAAACTGTAAAATCCTTTTCTGTTGTGCGGATTTTCCTTAACTCTTATGGCAATGTGAGTCCCATGAACGCTCATCACAACACTGGGTATTTTACACTTTCTATAAAATTGTGCTTTAGCTGTCCTCTTCTGCTCTTCGATCGCCTTTGGGCACAATATCCTATCCAAGGTGTCTAAAACTCGAGCCAATAAACAGTTACGGAAAGGATGATTTATGATGATTAAACTTACGATGCATCGGATATAATTGCATAATATTTCCAGCGGTTCTCCTTATGGTTCTTTTGTGCACACCCGAATTATGGTTGTTTGCTGAACGGAGGGTAAAAAAAAAATTTTTTTAGTTTTTTTTTTTAAAAAAAAAAATTTTTTAGTTTTTTTTTTTTCTTAACCGCACTTTATTGAGTTTACTTAAAGACTAACTTATTACATTTTCAATATCTTACAAATAACTTTTTACATTTTGTATATGTTGGGTTTAAGTATCAGTGCCCCATAGCCCAATCTGACGGTTCATAGCAAACGTTTGTCGAACTTAATTGCAATATTGCATTGCATCAGTTCTATGTTAGTCATATAATATGTCATAGAGTTTCATACGTTGACCAATTGCTTTGTTATTAGGGTGAGCCACTACTAGGTTATTTATCGAGAGAATAAAAATGAAACGAAAATGATATTAAAGGAATGAATGAAAGCTATGCTGACCAATTGACTGGGATTTTGGGTGAATGCCGTTTGGTTAGGTGTTGACGTAACCCCCGCGGCTTGGAAAAAATGGCCGATACTGTCCATAAATTCATTTTTTCAACTTTATTTAAAAAAAATACTCTAATAGGTTTATTTAAATTTCTTAAGTCAAACTTGAAATGCTAACTTCGTTCGAAATTTTGAAAGTGAAGTCGATTACGTAGTTCATTCGACGGATTTAAGAATAGGGCGAATCGTGAATCGAAGGAGTGAAGTGAATCCCCAATCCATCGGATTTGGGAATAGGGGTAAATATTTTTCATTGGGTTTCGCTGATGAATTTGCTTCTGGTTGATATTTTTGATATTTTGTGTTTTTTTTTTGCGAATAAAGCACCGTTTTGATTGCCGTCTTTGTTTTTTTTTTGTCTCCGTACTCTTCTATGAATTTAAATTTGAATAAAATTGAAAACAAATCGTCGTTAATATCTAATTGCATATCTGCTTATTTATACTGTGCGTACCAATCTTATTTAAACACATCCTCAATATTAGTTCGGATCTCGCCTTTCGGTCCTCCTTGGTCCAAGAGCTGCTGCATCGATTTAGCCCATTGCTCCGGTTCCAGTGGGTCTTGTCTTTAGCACACACACATTTTACCAACAAGGCTTCAACCTGTAGCTTCTTAGAGTCAAAATTGTCTCTAGATAATGGTTCAATTCTTCTACCAATTGATGATTCGCCATACCGACCAACTTTAACACTTTTTCCGAATTTCAACATTTAAAATTCAACCGATTAATTTGATTTTTAATTTTCCGTCCGGCTTTTTCAAGACGTTCCAAAAGGGAGATCGAGAAAGACTAATGAATTTTTGGACTTAGCATTTGAATGACATAGGAAACGGATAGTATTTGCTATAAACCGGAGAATTGTTAGTGGTTCGAATTCCTCCCGCGACCTTGGTCGTTAACGTAAATTTTTCTTCGGGTTCCGAGAATAAGTTTTAAAACCGACTGACAATCGAATTTAATATGCTTTGTTGGACTGTTGGACATATTATCAGACTTGATGCACAACACATTTACTGTTGGAGAACTAGTAAGTAAGTAGTTTTTCTTCTTCATTAAGATGATTGGAAGTGTCTAATTTTAAAGATAACCGCGGTCCTAAGTAAACATTTTGCAAATCATCATAATATTCATCATTGGTCAAATCAATTTCAAACACATTTGAATACTGTTTAAATATTGTGTTTTGAAAAAGCAATCAGCAATTGTTTTAAGTGTAAGTTCTATTCGGTCAAATAAAATGTGTATTTTTATACATTTTACATTTCTAAATTCAGTTTTGTAAAAAGAGGCAAAAAGGAATCCAAAAATTCAAGGTATAAGTTGGATTTTCTAAGATTCTAGAATTTTTTTGGCATTGTGCTTTATTTATATTGACTGTACGACCCAGCAAAATACAATAATAAAGCTTGACATTGTTCAATGAGTCTACTTATAACTAAATGTAATGATAGCCAGCGGGTTTGCGATGGGTGTAGCATTTTATGTGGTTTTACACTGCAAAAAGCTTGGAATTCTTGAAGAATATGTTGCCTTTTTGCACTGCAGTTGAAATGACCGTAGGTTTCACGGCAACACATTTCTATATCATCAGGCAAACATTTTAAGGCGTTATTTGCCACCAGATGAAAAGACTGGCACACGCATCGCATTAAAAACAAATTTGCAATTTCATCTTTTAACAATTTGAAAACTGAATTCCGTTTTCCCACCATTACACTTGCTCCATCTGAAGCAAATGCTACTAAGTTATTTTTATAAGCTATTTTATTAATTTTAAAAAAAATCTGTAATTTTTTAAATAACGTTGTAGCATCTGCTTCAAGGACCTCGATAATAGCGAGAAAACGTTCATACACTTCCAAATTAAACACGTATCTACAAACAATAACTAAATTTGAATGAATTCACTGCAAATGCTAAGTGTGTTACCTTATCACACTTTAACGTGTTTTTTCGATGTAGTCATTTTAACCACACTTTAGAGTGTGTCATTTTAAAACACGCTTAAGTGTGTTAATGCGACACACATTCTACGTGTTGGGAGAACACGTTTTAATATTTCCTGAAATATTACTTTCAAAATAAATTTGTAAAAATCACCACAAAATAGTAGATATTCACTCATTCACAGTTATTAAATTATCACTCTTATAATCAAGGTCATGCTTATAACTGTAAATTAATGAATATTTATTATTCTACAGTGGTTGACATTTATTCACGTAAATTCTAGAATTACATATTTAGATAATGTCAATTCAATAATATATAAATATATGATGAATATTAGAGATTATATAAATTTTAATTATTTTAGTGATATAAAATTGTCGAATAAATTAAATATAAAAACGTTTTACTAATTTTGTAGAGATTTCTTTATTTTCTGCATAAATTTCAATATCATTGAATGTTTATTGCTAATTTTAGTTCCAAATAATTCGTGTTCTATATAACGAAGCGTGTTACAATAAGCTGGTGGGTAATCCAGATGCCACACAAAATACGCTGCTATAAGTCCAATAACAATTTTTTCTACTGATGGATTTTTTATTTCCATCATTACGTTTTCATCTGCTACTATGTAACACATGAGAAAGTCATTTTCCTTCAGATAAACTACTGCTCTAGGGGCCTCGCGTGCTTTACTTGTTAAAGGTGAAGTTGATGACATCGCCTAAATCAAATGTACCAAAACATATTAATACATCGTATGTTAAATTTAAAATGAGTGAAAGATTTAGATATATGCATATATACTCATCATAATTTAATTAGCTTACGTACTTCTTGCACAACGATTAATGACATTATCTTTCTGTTAGCAGATAGTTTTTTTGAAGTTAATTCTTTACACAATTCAGTTAATACTTGAATACTAGAGCGACCATTATTCGTTTCTATTTCAAAATATTTCAATAATTTATCCATCATTGTCCGCACTTTCTCCAAAACTGCAGATTCTACCAACTCTTTTAAATTTAGAAATTCAAAGAATATCTATGAATCATGAAAAAATAAAAGGTTACAAAGAAAATCAGCGATCATTTTGAATCTTAATTTCTTACCATGTTGTAATGCTTCAATGCAGGATATTTTGTAATAATATCTGTTATCCGATCTGCCTTATTCTCAATCCACTTTCGTCGTTCTGTTAGCGTAATTTTCAATAATTGTTGAACGTGGAGTACATTGACATCGTCGCTATAATTTTTCTCCAGTTCTTTCAGGGCTGTTTGGATATCAATATCTATCTCAGCATTTCTATTCATACTTAAAGCAATAGTACTTTGTAAAAAATGAATTGAATATTTATTTAATATAACTGTTTAAAAAATTTCATTAAACTATACAGGTTGGAAATGTTTATAATTAAAATACATACGAAGTTCGTGGAACAGGGACAGCTACTTCTGATGGTAGTTTGGGTTTAGGATTTCCTGTTCGATCGCGTTTCACGCCTTTCATATTTTCAGCTGCCTTTACATTTCTTCTATGATTGCGAATCCATGAACTTAGTTGATGTCGAAGTAAACCCTATTTATGCAAACATTATTCGAATAATATTATAGGTATTATAGGTATAAGACAGCCAAATACTACACTGGATGAGTCGTAAAGTCAATAAAATAAATTGTGCACTTCACTCACACTTCCATTGAGGCCAGCAGCTAATACGGGATATTTAGCAACTAAGTCAGAAGCTAAATCAGCATACTGATTTCTTGATGGAGATCCGTTAGTTTCATTGTACAAATATCCACCCCAAAATGCCACGAATTTATGTTGATTTGTGACAGTTATTCCTTCTTCTGAAATCTTTTTTTTTAGATCTACTGTTAACGATGGTAAGGGTAATCTTGATTTCCTTGGAGTTGTCTAGATAGATAGAACAGATGATTCAGAAACTAATTTTTACACATTTTAAGGAATGAAATGATATAAGTATGTATCTAAAGAACATACCTCTTCAACGTTTGTGGTTTCTTCAATCATAATCACTTCTGCGTTCATTATTTCAGTGGGGGTGATTACCTCATCCATAGGGATAAAAACCACATTAATGTCGTCATTGTTTTCAACGAATTCGTCTTCTTCAAGATCTCGGAATTGATGGTTTCTTCCAGCTTCTTTTATTTGTAAAAAGATGTGACAGTTTTTCATTTTTTTGTCCAATAGGTTATCCGATTTGCATGCTTGTTTTAATTTGTTCCGGATCATTTGAGCGTCAGAACTATTCTTGTCAAGTGTATATTTTATACACTTGCACCTCTCACCCATAATACAATACACAGTTTTTTCCATTATTGAATGTTGCTTTATTCTTCTGCCAAATATATTATTTAAAACTCTGTATCAGAGACCAACAACGAGACCTACCACTTTGAATGACCGCGGACGTTTGCTCTGTGGCGAGCTCTTACAAACCCGGGGTATTGTCAAAATTATGTCCAACAATCACGCACATTGTTATAACTTCAAGAGTGTGTGTTCAATATTAAAATATATTCTATGAAGAGCACACGGGGGTATTTTTATCGGCAGAAAACAGATTTTATAGGAGAGGGAGCTGAAGTGTGCAGTATGAAACGTAGTAAAATCTTCTACCGCGTATCGAGTGATAGAACATGGCAGAAAACTAACACATACACAACTTTTTATTTTTCGAATTTTTGTATGTTTTTTGTCTGGTGTTGGGCTTCAATCGTAATTTGTCACTAACCCAATGAAATGAGGTTCACATACATACATACATATGTATGTATGTATACAATTTTTTTCTGCCGACGTAAATCATTCCTTGCGCGCTTAGAGTTGAACATTACACCAGTTTTCCTCCGTGCGATGGTCCTATGGGCATATATAATTCAATCGGTTTGCTAATTTATTGAAGTTTATATGTATTATATTTTGATATGGATGAATTTAAATGTTTAATGTGCTTTTATTCTTGTGCAACTAATGATCAATTGATGAGGCACATTGTTCGTAATCACCGAAACGATCCTCAATTTAAAGTAAAGTGTTGTCACCAAGAATGTGGTTGTACATTTCAAAAATGGAAGACTTTTCGTCAACATTTATTTCGAAAACACAAAACCAAAGCCGGCATTGTTGAAAATGTGAGATACGAAAGAGAAAGGGATCAGCTCATGAACGAAGATGAGCTTCTGGCTGAAGATAATGGTGAAGGTATGAAATACTTTGAAAGCAGTTGTTGAACAAATTAATTGTTAACTACTATTTTATGCATTCAAAGTTTATTTTAAATTAATATAGATCATGAACAAGAAATGGCTGCAAATAAAGAAGAACGTATAACGTGGTATGCTGCTCAATTTCTCGTCAACATTAGGGAAAATTGTAAAGTATCTCAAAAGACTGTAGATACAATTATTGAGGGCGTAACAAATTTAGTTGAGATTTATACATCGATTCTTCTAGTGAGTTATATTATTTGGGTCAACCAATTAGTGATTTATGCAAAAGCATAATATTCTGGTGTGTATACTTGTATCGTAACCTTTTTTAATAGGAAAAAATAAAAAATAAGCAAGATACTCAAAATAATTCAGTAAAAGTAGAAGATATTACTTCAGTACTTCATGAGGAATACCCGTCATCAATAATTTTTTCTTCAGTCCAAACAAAGGATGCTCTGGATCAAGTGCTGATCACAGACCTCAATATGATTTCTGCTAGAAGTGTTTCTATCGCTAATGGATTAGTTTGGAAAAGAAGAAGAAATGCAGCACCAGTCATTTGTCACACCGATTATAATGCTCAAGTGATACCATTTTTAACTAATTTAAAAAATCTGTTATCAAATAAAGAAATTCGGAGTTATATCGATGAGCAAAGACCGCACAATGATGGTATACTTCGCACAGTATTAGACGGAGAATATTATTGTAATAATGAATTTTTTGTGAGTAATCCAGGGTCTTTGGCAATTATATTTTATTATGATGATGTATGTATGGCTAATACTTTGGGTGCAGGAGGAAAAACCCAGAAATATTCTATGTTTTATTGGATTTTGGGAAATTTAAATCCCAAAGTACGATCATCATTAAACGCAATTCAATTATATGCAATAGTAAAAACAGAATACCTAAAAAAACCCAATGGCTTAAACAAAATTCTAGTGCCTTTCATAGAAGACATTAATATTTTACAAACTACAGGAATTGATATTGATATTGGAAGAGGACAGATTCGTAATTATAAAGGTTCTCTTCTCTTCTGTTCTGGAGATACTCCAGCATTAGCAATGCTTGGAGGTTTCAAAGAGTCTACAGCAGCCCATCGCCCTTGTCGTTCTTGTCAAACAACGAATAACGCTTGGCGGTCAAGTTATCGAGATGCTGATTTTGCTCCACGGACAATTGAAACACATCAACAAGCTCTTAATATAATAAATGATAAAACAATCACTCCAGCTGCCAAAAAGTTCTGGCAAAAATTTACAGGTATCAATAGAAGAAGTCCTTTAATGGACATCAACTATTTTGACATTACAAGATGTCTCCCCCAAGACGTTATGCATATTTTGATAGAAGGACCACTAGAAATAGCATGTCGATTTTATTTGACATATTGCATCAAGACTTTAAAACTTTTCACAGTATCAGATTTTAATTATAATTTGATTAACTTCGACTACAAACACTTAAAGAAAGATAAACCTGCGCCTATTGAATCGTACCACCTAGAACCAAATGCTACTCTACGTCAAAGTGCAGCTCAGCTATTAACCCTTGCTCATGTTTTGCCATTTCTAATCGCCCAGTGGACAATAACTTATGAAAATATTAACCTTGTGGAACAAACTACATGCTTTATAGAAATATTAAAAATTGTAAATATTGTTCTAGCGTTTGAAATCGATAATGATTCAATTGATGAGTTAACATTTATGATTAATTTATTTATTAGCCATTTCATTGATTTATATCCTGAATGCATAGTTCATAAATTTCACTACCTTGTACATGTTCCACGCTACGTACGTTTATTCGGACCTGCAAGACAGCAGTGGTGCTTCCGCTTCGAAGGCTTGCATGCCTATTTCAAAGGGCTTATGCCAGTAGTCCGAAATTATAAAAATGTACCGATAACTTTAGCTTATAGGCATCAAGCTCGTTTGTGTTCACGACTTAGCTCTTATCCTGGTGCTCCTGCAAAGAGATTTTTATATCAAGGTGATACGGTATTTCCTGGAATAACGGTTTTGTTGGATCATCTACCAGATGCAACACTTTTTTATGAACTCATTGATAAAGCTGTATGGCCAACATGTGAAATGATACTGTCTCCGAAAGTTATTATTTTCGGTACATCATACCGACCAAAAAGCATAATATTGTTAGAATGCAATGAAGATGACATGCCCTTATTTGGGGAGATTGAAAATATATATATTTATAATAATAAAAAAATGCTTTTGGTTTTATTATATGAAACTGAAAATTATAATTCAAAGTTAAATGCATATGAAATTAGTAGATGTTTTAATAATGAAAAATCTGTAGTTAACATTGAAACACTAATCTTCCCGCATGAATTATCTTATTTTGATTGTATGGGTATTAAATATGTACCATTACTCAATCACCAGCGAATAGAGTTATATGGATAATAAATTTGATCATTTAATTTTAACCTTGCTTAGCAAGATACATGTAAATACCTTTATTGTTATTACTTATATTAATGTTTTGAAATTAACTATACTCGAATACAATTATTTCATGTATGTAATAGTGTAAAAAATTATTTCTTCAAAACAAAAAGATATTAATTAGATTTAATAAAAGTTGTTTCTTTGATAAACTGCTCGTGATGAGAATTTTTTTATAACAATTTGGTAATTAATGTAAATTGCAAACAAGCGCCAGAAAAATCCTATACATATATTGACGACATTTTAAGAAAACGAAAACGAACATTTTTGTTCTGCTGCTTAAAATGAATGCAAAAGTACATTTATTAAAAATTTAAAAAAAATTAGTTCTTAGCAAGTCAAATGTGAATGTTAATAAACACTATTGGAACCAATGTCATTTGTCAAATATTAATTATTTATTGGAGCCTACTAACAACTTTCTGAGCATAAAGTACATACATACATATATGGGTTTTATTTTCTATTGTAATTCGATTTTTCAATTTTTACACCTGTGATCTTAGAAGTTTATAATATTCTGAAACGTGTAATTCTTTAAAGTGTGTTAGATACCATTAAATGTTGTACTTTGACACGTTTTCCCCAAAACTGAATAATATGCGTGTTGTTTTTTCAGAGTTAGAAAACTATAATAATACGTTGAACATATATCTCTAAAGATTTCACGTGTTTGAGTAACACATGAAAATGAATAACACGTTTAGATGTGTAGGAATAACACGCGTTCACATGTTTTTTAACACACCTAGCATTTGCAGTGTTGTCGTTGACTCGTCTATTATAATACTGAAAAGGTTATCTATTAAAATAGACACCAAGTTACCAAATCCAAATTCTCCTGTGACATTTTTAATGATTGACGTTGCCCTGATGCTACTTAAAGACATTTTTTTTTTTGCTATTTCTGAGTCCGGGAAAATGTTTTTCATTAGCTTACTTAGATGATCAAACGAATTGAAAGCAATGTTATGCTCTGCAGCGAAGGCACATACAGCTCTGTGCAAAAAAATAGCACCAACAGTTTATAAAGCCTTATGAAAGAAAAATTTTAAAAGTTCGCAAAAATTTGATTTATTTTTGTATTCAAATAGTGAAAGCAAAATATAAATAACTTAAAAACACAAGAATTCATTCATTATAACAAAAAACAAAAAAAATACAAGCATTTAACTTAAAAAAATCAGTTTTTAGGTGTGCAAAATAATAGCACCAAGAGTAACAAATCATATGTAAAAAATGGTAAGGATTTTAAGTTTTAAATTAAAGAAGGACTCTAATACTTGGTCTTATGACCTTTATTTTTAAGTACGGCGGCGGAACGCCGTGGCATGGAGTCGACCAACCTTTGACATCGCTCAAGTGGAATATCCTTCCATGCAGCCTGCACAGATTCCCATAACTGATGTGTATTTTTTGGTTTCGCTTTAAATACTCCTTTCTTAACATCAGTCCAAAGGTTTTCGATTGGGTTCAGGTCTGGGGACTGAGCTGGCCATTCCATAACCTGAACCCTATTCCTTGCTAGAAATTCTTTGGCCAATTTGCTGGTATGCTTTGGGTCGTTGTCTTGTTGCAGGACCCATGTAAGAGGCATATTTCATTCGGCGTAAGGGAGCATGATTTGCCTCATAATATTAACGTAAACTTCGGCAGTCATTACCGGTTTTATCCAAAATAAGGGACCAGTGCCATTATACGAAAAGCTACCCCATACGTTAATTTTTGCGCCGCCGTGCTTAATAGTTTTTAACGTATATTTTTCGTTGAACTCCTGTTTTCTTGGCCTTCGAACGAATGTTCTGCTTCCAGAAGTCCCAAATAAAACAATTTTTGACTCATCAGTCCACAGAATATTTCGCCACTTAGTAAGTGGCCAATGCAAATGATCTTTTGCAAATTTTTTTCTTTTTTGCAAGTGGACCTTCTTCAGTAACGGTGCTTTTCTGGGACTTCTGGCAGGTAAACGGTTTTTTAAGAGTCTTCGTCGTATTGTACAAGTGTTCACTTTGAGATTTAAATCTTCTTTTATCTTAGAAGAGGTGATAAATGGGTCTTTTTTAGTCAATCTAATGATGCCTCGTTCATCGCTAGGCGTTAATTTCGCCTTTCTTCCTCTTGTTTCTTCGTGTTCAACATACTTTTTTGCGTTTGAAATCATTTTATTAGAGCAGCCAACTTTATCACGACTAAATTTGTAGGTTTTTCCTTCAGAAAGTAATTTTCTTATTTGTGATCTTTTTTCATCGGTACAATGTTTACCTCGACCCATTTTAGCTGGCGGATAAGTTCCTTTTATGAAATATTGATTTTAAATTATTCAAATATCTTACCTTCAAATATTTTAATCTAAAAAGAAAGATGAACACTACTTTACACAAGCAAAACTCTCTATAGAATGACATGGTGCTATTTTTTTGCACACTACAAATCTGCCTTCATTACGTATAACGGGGAATACCCGGTTTTTAAAGTTCAGTTCTGAGTAAAAGTATCCTTCCATTATATCACCGAATATCAAACTGTTATTCTACAGTAGATGCCATATCTTAACGGCAGGAAAAAAAAATTAAATGCATTATAAATTGAAAATTCAACATGGTGCTATTATTTTGCACAGAGCTGTAGCTTAATTTCTGCTTTTTTTTGCTCTTCGGCGGGGAGACTACAAATGATTGGACTGTTGGTTGCTTGTTTGAAAGAAGAAGATCTGCATTGCACGAGTATCACACTTCTTGGAATTATCTTGGCATAACCACCTTTTGAATTCCGGCAACGCTTCCCATTGCTTCAGATAATTTTTGTTGTTTTTTTTGGCTCTTCGTCTGCGCTGGAAGAGTCCGATTTTACTCTTCTTAGTTTTTCTATTAAAAATACAATAATTTTGTCTACAATTGAAAAATATATATATACATTTTAACTTACCCATATTGAATTGTGTCCGTTGTCGATGAATTCGCGGAATATTTTGAACTCGACTTCCTGTTTTAAGAATTGCAATATATTTTTCACTTGTTTATCGCCATCGAACGAGAGAGTTGAGCTGGTATCAGAGGTACCACCATTGCCATCCTCTTTAACTTGCGTTTCTTTATGTATTCTGAGTTCATTTGGCGTGCATTTTAGGAGTATGGTTTTAGGCATTATGTAATAATGTGAGGACGGGACACCTAGTGCGGTGAGTGAGCGACTACATGCTGTGACGGTGTTATATAACTTTGCATCTGCTTTATGATGGACGGTTGGAAGTGTCATAAGCTGTTGCATCAGCTTGTCAATCAGTTTCTCCTCCTCGCCAAATTCTTCTTGCAGGAGAGAGATAGCTCCGTCGTAACATGCATCCGTGGGTGTGAAACCGGATATAGTTTTCGCGGCATTTCCTGCCGGCACCGACTGTAAGTAATTGAATTTTTCGGGGCCGGAAAGAGTTTCATTTTCGTGAATGTTGGCGCGAAAATTTTCCCAGAAAGGAATCCATTCCTGATGCTCCCCAGAGAATGTTTTTAATTTTAATTTAGGCAAGTTAACGCTTCGAGAGGTCGTTGGAACTACTACGCGCGATGAATTCGGCTGGTCCGGACAAGGGTTAAGCCGGGCTTGAACTCTTGCTAATCGTAATTTCAGTCGAGCTACCATACCTATCGCAACGTCTTCGTACTCAGCCGTTTTTTCCGGGTTTTTATCTTCGATGTTTTTCGTCTGCATATCCTTGTCGACGTTCGCGAGTCTTTCCCTGGCTGCAGTGAGGCGTTGTAAAAGAGCTGCAAGTTCTTCTTCCATGATTTCGAGCTCAGATAATTCTTCGATATCTCTTATAGATATTCTATTTAAGTTAAGATATTCAGTAGCCTCGTTCACTAATTTTGTTAGGTGGATGCGATAGCCGGCACGAGTTTGAAGCTCCATTTTATACTGCTTATCAACTTTTATAGTTATAACGCTCGAATTAATAAAGTCTGATCGGCCGACGTTCCCGGGTTTCGACACCAAGATGTGTCTTAAAACACGTGGGAGAACTCTTTAAATCTTTATTTAATTCCAACCGATCTTATCGGGTGGCAAGCTTGGTTACAACTGACTTATCAAAATTTAACAAAAGATTTAACAAAATGAATCATAAAGAAAAAACTGTGGTTACAATGAATTAGTAACTAAAAGAGATAGATAGATCTATTCAGATAATACAGTAGAGGGATTAATAAAGTTCTTCACAAAGTTATATATAAAAGATTAAATCGAGGACTAATTTTCAACACCTCTTATTTCCTTTTGAGTTCTGGGAAGGGGAAAGTTTTTATTGTATGGATTTTGTCTGGAATAGGCTTCACACCTTCGGTGGAAACTAAATGGCCTAGAAATGCAATTTCCTTTTTAAGAAAGTCCGATTTGTCAAGCTGAACTTTTAGATTGGATTTTCTTATTTTGGAGAAGACTTTTGTTAGGTTTTCGTACCATGTTATTGATGTTCTTGGCTCTGACTCTCGATTATCATTGGCTGTCCACACGAAATTTCCTCCCCCGAAGAAACTATCTCGTCGCCGCTTTCTTCTCGGACTTCCTGGGCTACTTCTTCCACTTCCTTCATTGATGATTGGTTCTTTCTCTTCGGTAAAGGCATTATTATACTCCGGACTATAGGTGTAACTGCAAACGCTACTTAAATCACTTGTGTCACTGTCGTACTTACTACACTCACTATTGTGTTCACTTGAACTGAACATTTGTTAGTAAAGAATAAAATGCCACAACAGAAGTATTTATACAAAATTTCTGCAGCATACAGAAATTTCCACATGTAAAGTTATAACACTTTTATGCCGACGACGACGACAACCGGCCGAATGGCATTCTTAGATATTCGTAGTGGCCACCGTCTACGGAAAACGCAGTTTTAGCAATATCCTTCGGGTCCATTTCAATTTGATGGAAACCGCTTGCTAAATCCAATGTTGAAAAATAAAGACATTTCCCAAGTTTATCCAGGATCTCATTTATATTTGGAATGGGGTACTTGTCAGCTATTGTTTTCTCGTTCAGTTTCCTGAAGTCAATCACCAGTCGCCATTTCTTATTCCCGTTGTGGTCCTTCTTTTTGTCTCTCCATGGGGAATAACTTTGTCTTATTATGCTTTGATGGAGCATAGATGTTACTTGCTTCTGGATTTCTTCTTTATGGCAATACGGGTAGCCGTATGTTTTTGTATAAATGGCAATATCGGTGGTATGGATTTTGTGCTTGACTGGGTTAGTAAAGCTTAAACTTTGTCCCTCTTTAAAGAAAATGTCTTCAAATTCCTTTCAAAGTTTTGTGAGGCCTTTCTTTTCCTCAATGTTCAGGTGTTCAGTGCGAATAAGTTTCGTAATGTCGAGGTCGGTCTGGGGACTGGTAAGATTAATGTTATAATTATTTATCTCGATAAGATTGGAAGAGGTATAGGGTTTGACTTTAAGGGGTTGTTCAATGAGAAAGGGTTTGTCAACGTTGGAATTATTGCAGATTTCGACTATACAGTACCAGTTCTTTGCCGTGTAGATACCTTCTGATATTATGAGGTTGGGCTAGACAAGGGTATTTTCTATGAAAACGTCTCCATTACGTATATCTACGGGTATTTTCGTATCGTTTTCGTATTAGAAGGGATAATATATTTTCCAGAGCTAAAGTTCGGTTTAAATAACAGTGGGATTGTACAGTTGCGGGTAATCAGTAATTTATTTCCTAAATCGATTTTTGCGTAAAGTGGGGAAAGGGTATCAAAATAATTGTTAAATTTAAATAGGAGAAAATAGAGTGTACCAGTTTCATTGAATTCATTAAATATGGGTATGGATACTTTTTTGTCCAGTTCGTGGTTGTTAAGAATTGTGGATATTTTTATAGGAGGGCATTTCTCAACGTTTAGGCTATGGGTGAACTCAGGATTGATGAAAAAAGCTAAAGCTCCTAAAGAATTTAAGTGGACGGCCAAATGCGGATGAAATTTTAATGTAGGGTAAGGTGAAACCGTGTTTGTTGACATCTAGGTATCCGATGGGTTCGTCGAGGCTGGGTTTTGAAAATTTTCGATTTCTAGTGTTTGCATTACGTCCAGTACTTGTTTGTCTCGTTCGTCGAAGTTTTGGTCTTGGTAAATGTAGTGTTCCTCGAGATTGGGGATGTATGGTGGTGGTATATTAGGTCTTGACTAATGGGCGTCTACATTATGAACTTCTTCTATGATGTAGCGAGGTGTGTTGTTGTCTCGCCTAGTCTGCTGCGTCGAAGGTGGTCTGTAAGACGGTTGTTGTGTGAACCAAGATTGGGATGAGCCGATCTTCATTGGTTGTGTTGGGGGGCAAAGAGATTCCTTTGAGGAAGGTTTGGTCTAGGTAACTGTTGGTTGAACGTGTGGATATTGTTTCAGTTATGAGTTGGAAATGAGGAAGGATAGGCATTTAGAGGTCTCTGGGCTTGAGTGTGGTCATGGAAATATGTGGGGTTCTGTGTTCTATTATTTTGGAATGGTCTTTGGATCAAATGTGGGGTCTATAGGTTTGATTAGGTTGGGTGTTCTGTAATTATAACTTTCTTGCTGACTATTAAATTTCTGATTATGCTGAGGAAATTGGTTTGATTTCTTTATAGGTAAACGATGTTCGTATTTCATGTAGAACATATTTTGTTCCTGTATGCAGTACGAAAGCGCTACTGCAGGAGAAGTAGGTTTCATAGCTCTTATGTTTGAACCAAGACCGGAAAGGAATGCATTGAGGCACATTTCCGCGAATAGATCTTTTTTCGCCTTGATAACGTTCATATCCGTTTCGTGGATAAGAACATTAATGTTTAATGTTGCCTGTAACTCAATCATTTCAATCAGGGGTTTCTGACACTCCTCTTATGTGCATGAGTATTTCTTCAACGTTGTTGATGAAGTCATACAACAACCTTGGATTTCCATCAAAGCGTGGCAGATCTTTCACCGCGTCTGGAATCCTAAGTGAATCGAAGATGTCACGGAGGTTGTGTGTTACAGCGGAAGCTGCAGCAGAAGTCATAGCAACGTTTGGATTCATGGGTCGAACCCATCGGGTTGGAAATTAAAGTTGAAGAAATAAAATTAAGGCTACTATAGCTTCGAGATACCCACTCCGGTATTGAACTAAGGCTTCTAAATTTGAACAACTTGGAGATTTTGGGATAAGGGGATTTCCTAATTTGAGTGCTTAGTGTTACAACTTCTTATTTAGTTTCAAGTATTACTTTGGATATACAATTTTCACTTTATTATAACTTATGTTTACTTACAACATGTATAACACATATGGTATTATTCGTATACAATTGTTTGATAAGTTTTCTTTATTTCAATTGAATTTCAAATCTAGAATTCTTAATTAGATTTTCAGTTAAATTTCATTCCTAAATTGATCTTATAAAAAATTGTTTAATATGGACTTATTTCTGATACATATGTTGTCATCTAAAATAATATTTGAAGTCACATGTGAACGAGTATCAAGAAAATATTCATTTTTGTTGAGTCGAATTGAGATCCCTCGATGTACATATGTAGTATCAGTGTGCTTCTGATTTCCCTCTTAAGTGCACTTAACCACTGAGATTCCAAGCACTTGTAGTTCTTTGTCCGTTAAGGTTCACGACCGTTAAGAATTGAAATTCACAGTTATATCGCGATAAGTCTATTTTAGCACGAAAAACCACCGTACTTTACTTTTTTACACCGGAAAACCTACGTTTTTCTTTAATACGGAAAACCACCGTTTAACTTTTACTTTCGCTTTATAACGTCGGCCACAAATGATAATCGGACTGAGGGTTTCGAAAAAAAATAAATTTTTATTGTTGATCCATTCATGCGCGTCACTAATTAGATGACGAGGCATTTGGCTATTCTCCAGTAGCAAAGGCTTGGAGTATCTTTATTAATGCAAATTTATGATACCTATTATACGTAGTACATATTGATACGTATCATACGTAACATAATTATAATACCTATAATACCTAGTATGCACAAGTTTACATTATGATTGTTTTCCTTTGCTGTTATCTTTTTGCTGAGCTGTTGGGCAGCAATACCGTGTGATGATAGTGGAATTGTTTGTCACTGCCATACTCTCCTGTAGAACGCTTGGTGAATCATCCAGCTGCCTCTTATGGTGGTATGGATGAGGTCCCTGATGTCCTTGATTTGTAGGTTCAGCTGATGTATAATGTAGTTGTTGAGTGTACACCAAGTTCCCCTTGCGCCCATTATTAAAGGTAAAATCCTGATGGTGGTGTTAGGATGATGTTCTTGTAGGCGGCTGATGAAGGCCGGTGCGCTGTATTTTTGTACTTTGCCCGCGTATTGTATGGTTAGCGGTTCTGGACCCTCCCAATGCACCCCAATATCACATATCACTATTAGGTTTTCTTTGGATAATATGAGATCAGGTTTCATTAGCGTTCCTTCGTGGTCTCTAATACGTGGCTCAATCTCGCACCTCCATCCGTTCCGTTGTGCTGCAGCAGCTAGTCTCTGTTGGACGAAGTTGTGCCTCGCAATCCTTTCCCAATGCGAGGCGGGACAAGCTTGTAGGACATGGCATAGGGTTTCTGTTCGTTCACAGTGTCCTCGGCAGCGTCTTTCGGATGGGGGGTTGGATGGCTTTGACGTAGTCCTCGCCGGTCCAATAGAGTGGGGGGTTTTCGATGAAGGCGGTCGTTTCTTTATGATTTTTCACTAGTGCTATACCGTTTCCTGAGAATGAGGTCTCTAGGTGCTGGGCGTGATAGGTGTTATATGCCCGCTTAGATGTTTTTGCCGGGTGGATCATTTGATGGATTCTATTTATCCAGTCCTGTCCCATGGTGATGATGTTGCTGAATATTGGATCGTCCGATAGCCTTTGGATGCGATCTGCCATGATGACAGGTATTCTTCCCCTGAATTCAAATATACCTAGTCCTCCTTCGGGAATTGGGGTGTGTTGCACATGATTCGAGCAGTGGGCTGGTAAATGGAGTATAGCTCGCACGCAGGATCTAATTTTTGCGTCGATTTCCTTAAGCGTCTTCCTGGTGGTCGAAGGTTTTTGTAGAGCCGGAATATACTTAGGTATTAGGTGGTGCCGTATGATGAATAATTTCTGATGGGGCTTGAGGGGTGCTTTCCTAATCCTTTGCAGCTCAGTAAGGAGCGACATCGGGTTAAGGTTGCATTCCCCGCCCACCGTAAATTGGTTACCCAAGTACTTCATTTGATCTTCAATTCCAAGTGCGCTGATCATTAAGTTTTCGTAGATGGCTGGTTGGGATGCCGCAAATACTTTCTTTTTACTAGGCACTGTTTTTAAGTGGATCATATGGCTCTTTAGAGGGTTTATCTGCATACCTTTTTCCTCAAGGAATTGGCTAGTGGTGCCGAGCATTCTTTCCGCATCCTCCTTTGTGTCGGCGAAGAGAAGTATATCGTCCGCGAATGCGAGGCATCGAAGTCGTTGGCCAGCAGACAATTCGATTCCCGAATGATTATTGTTGAGTCTGTTTAGTAGCTCATCTATGACCATATTGAAGAGAATCGGGGATAGTGGGTCGCCTTGTTTTACCCCTCGATTCATTTCAATCTGTATAGTTCCGGTGTTGGATGGTACTTCGGTTGTTACTCCTCTCAGATGTTCCGTCATATATGCAATGAATTTTTTGTCCATCCTGGCCCTCTTCAATGCACGTATACTGTGTCGAAAGCTTTTGCTATATCAAGCGACAGTATACATAATGGGGCTCCTTTCTTACGCCTGTTTTTAATAATCGTGTGCAGGGTCAGGGTATTAGCAAAACAGCCATCTATGTGAGTGAAGCCCCTTTGATTCTGTTGTAAATCAATCCCGTTTAGCCTTCTTCCGATAATTTTGTGCAGCAGGCTAATTAAGATTGAGGTGATGGTTAGGGGTCGGAAGTCGGCCGGGTGATTTGCTTCCGGGATCTTCTTTATAAGCACTGTTTTGCATTTCTTGAGTATCGGTGGTGTATACTCTAACAGAAGCATTGCATTATATAGGAGGGTAAGTTTACTAGTGGGTATAGATCTTAAGCGGCGTAATGTTATACCGTCTGTGCAGTTGGATTTGATGGTCTTTATCGTGTCGGCAATCTCTTGTGTTGTTATTGGGGCCGTGGCTGTAATTTGGCTTATGAGTGCATCCGTGATTGGGGCGTTATCCTCCTTCGACGGGTGTGCTATAGTAGAAGTATAATACTCACGGATTTCCTCAGAGGGTAGTAGGACGTTGGTGTCGAGTGTCCAATATTTACCGGAGATTATCATTAACGGAACTAATGCCTTTGATGAATAAAAGACAATTTCTCGATTTAATATAATTTTTATTCTTAGCTTCAGAACATACGTACAGACTCTGTCAACTCGGGAACACAACACACAACACAACACACTAACATGCAAATCTCACAATTGTTAACAAATTCGGTGATGGCTAATTTCATATTGGGACAATAATATTCTAATTTAAGTTCTTCGTAAATTTCATTGATTCCGCGATGGTTGTTTTCTAGGTGTTTTTCGGCTATTAGTTTCTCTAGATCCGTCTCTTTCGTTATATCTTTTAACAGTTTCTTACACCTTATAATCTTGTATTTTTTGAACAGTTCTAGGTAGATTGAGTTTAGGTTTGAGAATATTTCGTCGTTGTTGACTATGATGGCGTTTGTAGAATCGGGGTTGAAATGGTTTCTTATAATCTGAATGATAGTTTGTTTATCAGCTTCCTTTATGCCTATTGTTTTCCGTTGTTTATCGAATATTTTTTCGTGTTTTATGTATGAAGATCCAGAATTTATTTTATTAATGATAATTTGGTTCTTATAGAGGTTGATCGGGGTTACTGTTTCAGTGATGGTTTTTAATTTTTCGTTTGTATTCATTTCTATCCTACTCAAGAAGTCGGCGACTTTGTTTTCTTTTCCTTTTTTGTAGAAAATTTTGTAGTCGTACTCTCCTAGTTGCAGTTTCCATCTAATCAGTTTGCTGTTTGGTTCCTTGAGGTTGTTGAGCCATACTAGGGGTTGGTGATCTGTAAATAGATGGATTTTCCTACCGAAAATGTATGGCCGGAACTGTTTTAAGCACCATACTATTCCAAGTAGCTCTTTTTCTATAGTAGAGTAATTGGTTTCGTGTTGGTTGAGGGTTCTGGATATATAGGCAATTGGTTGATTTTCTTGTGAAAGTACGCCTCCTATTGCGTATTGGCTAGCATCAGTGGTGACTTCAAAAGTCTTATTAAAGTCGGGATATATTAGTATCGGTGTTGTAGTTAGTTTGTTTCTTAGTGTTTCGAAACTTTGAATGTATTCTTCGTTGTTGATATCGATTTTGGCGTCTTTCTGTAGAAACCTGGTCATTGGTTTTGCTATCTCGGCGAAATTTTTTATGAATTTCCTGTAGTACCCAGCTATTCCTAGGAATCTTTTAATTTCTTTGGGTGTCTTAGGTATTGTATAGTTTTTTATTGTTTCTATTTTCTTTTGGTTGGGTGATATACCTTTTTCGTTGACTATGTGCCCTAAAAATTCGACTTCTTTTCTTAAGAATTCGCATTTATCTAGCTGTACCTTGAGTCTGACTTGTTTCAGTCTGTTGAAAATCATTCTCAGGTTTTTGATGTGTTCATCTAAACCATTAGAAAATACTATAATATCGTCCATATAGACTAAGCATTGTTTACCTATATAATCTTTTAGTATTTGGTCCATTAATCGTTGGAAGGTACTCGGCGCATTTTTTAGCCCGAATGGCATTCGACGAAATTCGTAATGCCCGTTGTCTACAGAAAATGCAGTTTTTTCTATATCTAGTTTTTCCATTTCGATTTGATGGAATCCGTTTCTTAAATCGATTGTAGAATAGTAATTGCTCTTTCCTAGCCTATCGAGGATTTCCTCGATATTAGGGATAGGGTAACGATCATCAATTGTTTTCTCGTTCAGGCGCCGGTAATCTATAACCAATCTCCATTTGCGTTTTCCGGAAGAATCGAGTTTCTTGGGTACAACCCATACTGGACTGTTGTAGGGGCTGTTACTATGTTGGATGATTTCGTTACTTAGCATTTCTTGGATTTGCTTCTGTATTTCTAGTTTATGAATGTATGGATACCTATATATTTTGCTTTTTATAGGTATGTTATCGGAGGTCCTGATGGAATGTTTGATTGCGTTTGTGAAAGTTAGGGGTCCTGATGTGTCAAAGATTTGCCTATTTTCGAGTAAGATGTGTTCTAGTTTCGATCTTTCTTCTTGAGGTGATTTGTTCTAATTTTATCGAGTAGGCTGTTCTCGTTAATTGTTTCCTTTTCTTCACGTAGTTCACAGTTATTAAGCTGGTAAATAAATTTGGTTTCTATTATCTCGAAAGGTCTATTAAAGTTGACTATATGTGGGGTTGTGTCTGTATTCGAGATTCTTGCTCTTGCTTTGAAATTTTCTATGTAGTATATTCCTTCTACGATAGTTACAGAGTCGTTTATTTTTTTTGTTTCTATTAACCCATGGCCAGTTTCCTTCTTTACTGGGATTTTGTAGAAATGTTCCCCCGGGTCTATTTGGTAAGTAGTGTTTTCTACTTCGTGACTAAAGTGTAGTTTTAGTTCCTTGTTATTGATAGAAATTGTTTTTGCTTTATAGTCAATGATGCTTGCGTTTTTCATAAGGAAGTCATTACCTAATAGACCGTCAAATTTGTCGTGAAATTTGAATAGGTAAAATTCTAGTTTTTGGTTTGAAGGTTGCAATTCTTCGGGATTGTTTACTAAGATTTTTTCTTCTATCTTGGTTAATTTGTTAAGTGATCTAAGGTAAATTGGTTTTTTAAGTTTTATTATGGGGCTTTCCTTAAAGACACCTGGGTTTACTACGGAATTCGAAGCGCCAGTGTCGATTAGGAATTTAAAGTTGGCAATGGTTATGAAGGGGAGTTTGTTGGGCTCTGTTCCCGAAAATTTCCTACGTCTATTTGAGTCTGATTATTGCAATCCATTGGTTCGACTGGGTCAGTGTTGGTTCTAGAAGAGATATTTCTTGATTGGTTTTGAGTTCTCAGGTGGATTCTGGCCTGAGGCACGGCCTTTTAGTTTGGATTTTATAACATCGGAAAAAATACTTTGTGCTAGTGGGTCGTATTTAGTTAGTAGAGGGTATATTTTATTGATTAAATTGAGGAAGTTCTGTAATTCCCTGTAATCGCCGTTGAATTCGGGTAATTGCCCTAAATATTTAAGGGGGTCTATGTTAAGGGATAATATCTCTGTGGATGGCATTGTATTGCCGCTTTCGTGCTCTCTCGGTTCAGATACTAGGTTGCTAATAATGTCACTTAGAGTTCTAGATTGACTTCTCAAAGTTTCTAAGCCTGATTCTAGTTCATCAGTCATAGAAGCGGGTATCAATATATGGTGTTAAATCGGTTAATGTAATAAAAAGTGGTTCTTATATTTTTATAAAATTTCTTATTTCTGTTTACATACGTATTTCCCTTTTTTTTGTTGGGAGGGTGTCGTTATTTGCGTTGACTCGCGTTCCTCAGGAGTTGTCTGCGGATCCTCTGTTGTAGTAGTAGGAAATGGTCCTGGAAGTCGGCAGTGGCTTCCTCGTCGATCCACGTATCGGAGTCGTCCTCTGCTCTGGGTGTATGTGCTTCTTCGGCTGGTACAATTACTTCTTCTTGGGGATCTGCTTCTTTAGGTAGCATGTATGAGCCCTTTTTTGTGGTCACTTTCGCACTTTTGATCTTTTGCGTAGATCACGATTATTGCGCGGTTTTCACAAAAAAAAAAATGTTTGATTCCACTACGAATCTTTTAACCTACGTTAACTTTTGGATTCACTTTTCGAATCCTACCGACTGCGCCATTAACGGAACTAATGCCTTTGATGAATAAAAGACATTTTCTCGATTTAATAAAATTTTTATTCTTAGCTTCAGAACCTACGTACAGACTCTGTCAACTCGGGAACACAACACACTTTGGAGGAGTTCTGTCCTAAGCTTTTATACTTTGCGATGCGTAGGGTCATGGATTGACTCAAGTGTTTTCATATGTAGGGCAATGGGCAACGGACGTTGGCTTGCGTTCGGTTTTGTGCTTGCGTGTTCTTTTCGTTGTTCCGTAATGTTTTCTGTCCCCTTTAGGGAAATGTGGAACAACGGACAAGCGGGTATTGGCTTCTGTTCGATATTTTGTGTTTACTTGTTGGTTTCGTTGTTCCGTAAGTGTTTTCGGTTTTGTTTAGGGAAATGCGGAACAACGAACAAGCGGGTGACCTATATTCGATTGTAATTGTTTGTTTCCCCACTTGTCTACGCAGCAATGTTGATGTGTGTCGCCATAGTATTATATGACGTTTGGTATGGGTGCAGTATGCTTGGTGTGCTCGGATGTAACTGTTATTCCCGGCCAGAAGATTGTTTGTTTCGATTTTTCTATACATGATTGTATTCCTGTATGACCGTAGCGCAGCAATTCAATATATTTCTTTCGTAAGGGAATGACTAGTCGGTCATTCTTCATCAACACGCCAGACTGTATTGAGAGTTCATCTCTTACCGATCTGAATTTGTTTGTTTCTAGTTCCAGTTTGCTGCTGGTCCATCCGTTACATACATATTTCTCTTATGACATTCTGCAACGTCATGTCGTGTTCCGCTAATTGTTTATCACCATACTCTTCTCTATTAAAAGGGTCAGTTGTTTCAACTTATCGAAGAAAATGTTCTACTTTTAGAATCCTTTCATCTTCTCTCGCAATTTGAGTGTTAAGAGGAGCCGGTAACCGTGATAGCAAATCAGCGATAAGTAGTTGTTTTCCAGGAATGTACTTTATGTTTAGGTCGTATTTTTGGAGTTTAAGCCTGAGTCTCTGTATGCGTTTTGTGCATTTGTGGATGGGTTTATTGAATACCTCTCTCAGGGATGAGTGGTCAGTCTGAATCGTAACATTATCTCGACCACTTATAAACTGATCAAAGCGCATGCAAGCATATACAATGGCAAGCAGTTCTAGTTCGCATATTGAATAATTCTTCTCAGTTTGTGTTAATGACTTGCTTGCGAACATTACCGGCTGGTCATTTTGGAGCATTACAGCCCCTAAGCCTTGCCGGGAAGCATCTGCTTGTATTGTGACTTCTTTTTTTAGGTCATAATATCGAAGTACCGGAGCTTTAGATATCATGCTTTTGATGTTGTTGAATGCCTGTTCCTGTTTCTCGTTCCAGGTATAGTTCTTTGTTCTGACAATATCACGCAAGTCTTCTGTCACTCTAGTCAGGTTCGGCAAAAATTTGCTGAGATACGTTACCACTCCTAAAAATTTGTGCGTTTCTTGTACATTCGATGGCCTGCGCATATGTAAAATTGCATCTATTTTCATTTCGTCAGGTTTAACGCCATTCGTAGTAAAGACATGTCCATAAAATTTTGCTTCTGTTACAGCCAGCCTCATCTTCTTCTTATTGAGTTTAACATTCTCTTTCTTTAATCTTTCGAATAGTTCTCTTAGTTTCTTGTTATGATCTTTTAGCGCTTCTTCATGTGTGTTGCCAACTCCATATACAAGTATGTATATCATCAGCAATAGCCTCAACTCCCTTTAGCCCACTTACAATTTCATGTTGTTTTTGTTGATAGATTTCCGCTGATGCACTTATACCAAATGGCAATACTCTAAATCTGTATGGACCGTATGGTGTCCAAAAAGTCGTTATGTCCATACTTTCTTGACGTAATGGAATTTGCCAATAGCCATTCTTCGCATCCAAAATACTAAACACCTTTGCATTGGCCAGCTCAGCAAGCACCTCTTCAATTGTGGTCATTTGGTACTTCAGCCTTTTAATGGCCCTATTCGGGAACTGGGGGTCTAGACATATCCGTATGCTTTTATCTTTTTTCTGCTGCAAGACAATGTTTGAAATCCATTCAGTATAGTGGTCAACCTTCTCTATGATTCCCCTGGATTCCAATTGAGCAAGTTCTTCCTTTAAAGCTTTTCTAGCTGCTATTGGGATTCTTCTTGGAGTTTCCTGGACTGGCACGACGTCCGGATCTATTTCAAATTTAACCTCAGTAGCCATCCCCCTCAAATATGCAATTAAATTCCGCTATAGGTTTTCTAGACATTTAATTTCATTTTGGTCATGCGCAATGGACTTGATATCTGCCGTAACGGAAATCAGTTCAAGGGCTTTACAAACATTCGCAGACAAGATTTGTTCAAGGTGTCCTTCGACAACTTGAAAAGAGACGTTGAATTTTTTTAGGCTCTTTTTACATCTGAGGACAGTTTCTCCTATGGGTCGGATTGGGTTCCCTGAAAAAGGTTTGAGCCTTACCTCAGACTTCATATATTTGGGATTCTGAACAATTCGCCTAAGGTTATGCACCCCGATAACGCAACAAGATTGCACAATGATTGCACAAGATGCACCTTTACCTTTATTGTATATCGAGCTCTTAGAACTGACCTTGCCTTCCGATTTTTGCACACAAGCTGCGGCAAACTGATTCATTCCTTTACAGAATGCACATACTTTACCAAATGCAGGGCAGTGTTTGCGTCCGAATATATGTTTTTTACAGCAAAACTTACAGGTTATCAGTTTCTCCACCTTGTTGATATCCTCTTCATCGCCTGACGCAGCAGCCGTAACTATGGCATTGTTGTTGAGTCGTTTCATTTGATATGCATGTATCTGATATCGTTTTGCGATATCTATTGCCCGGGAAAACAACAGCTCTTCGTCGTCATGTCTCATCAGCTCATCTCGTATTTTTTCGTCTCGCAGCCCAAAAATGAATTGGTTACATAGTAGTTTATTCTCCAAATTTGAAAATGTAGATGACTTAACGGCAAGTAATAATCTACTTACGTATGAATCGAGGCATTCACCCTCTTCCTGGCACATGTGGTTAAAGACCAGGCAGCTATATCGGGATGTTGTCGCAGGTGCAATTTTGGTTTCCACAGCATCTAAAATCTTTTCGACTGTCTCTTTTTCTTCACTAGTGCATCTTTCTAAGGATTGGTTGTATAGTCGAAGTCCATCGTCGTCTAGCGCTGATTCCAAATGGGCCCTTTGTACATCACGTGGTTTTGACAACAGAGATTCGATAATGGAGTAATTTTTCCACTGTTTGAATAATTTTGTGTTTTCCCTATTGACCACATCACCGTATTTTTCGTTAATCCTCCATTGAATTTTGCGCGCGGATGCCATTGTGCAAATTGGATTTTTTTTTTTTTTTTTTTTTTGCTTTATCCCACTTCTGACACCATGAAACGAAACGCTTAACTCGAGGGATAGGCACGGAATGACATTTATTTTGACGGCTTGGTTCAGGCTACTATGTGACAGATGTCTAAGCTTTACATGAGTAGGAATAGATCTTTAACCTAAGCTTTCCATGAGCAGGAGTAGTGTTTTATGTAATATCATAACAGCGTATAGCCCGTAACAGAAGTTTTCCGTAAGTGTCATTCTCTATTGATGTCACTAGAAGGAGAATTTCCTCCACGTTCGTGAGAAAGTCATATAAAAGTCGTGGATTGCCATCGTATTTAGGCAAATCTTTAATGGCGTCTGGGATTCTTAAAATTGGTAGAAAGGTTGGACGTCGCCATGTTATTATTTACTGTACTAGGTATATTTCACTATTGATTTCAATATTATTTTCTTCGTTACTATTGGTTAATTCACTATCTCTTTCATTTGGATTGAATGTTAATCTATATTTAATTGTGTTGTGCATTGAAATTATAAGGATTGTGGAATTTAAAGGATTTTTAATCTATCTTAACTATATCATGAATCAACTTACATTAAGATGAGTTTTGCCATGTTCTCTGGCTTGGTTCACTCTGTTTCCGTTACTTGAAGGCGTTGCTTAAAGGTTCAGGACTGAAGAGTGGAAACTCAGCCAATTGATGTTTCTTCACTAGAGTGTTGTACAGCCAAATTGTGTCCCGTGCACTATCCACTTATCCCGTCACTACTATCCGTATGCCACTGATATTGAATTGTTTATTTGTAAATGTCACACTACCAGTAAACCGCTGGTATTAACCGATACACTAAACATTCAGGACGAAAGATGGATTTATTGCAATCCTACCGACTGCGCCACTTATATTTGCCACGAAACGTTCGAATAAAAAAAAAACTAATTTAATTATCGGGCAGAGCTTCGCCCTTTTAACTTTATTAACAGAACTGAACAAACATTCATTTTTGTCGTGGGTTTTTATAATAATAAATTGATGACTATGACATTAGCGTGAGATTCGGAATTACATATGATACATGTGAACAGGTAAAGAAGCAAATTGGAATTTAGATATATTAGATTACATAAGATTACAAAGTATTTGATGCAAGTGCACAGGTAAAGAGGCAAATCTGAATTTGAATATATTGAATTACATTAGATAACAAAGTCATGTGATCTACATGCTAAACTGCATGGGAGCAGAATGTTGGATCGTAACTCGGGTGACCAAATTCCTTATCAATTTTAACTATCACCACATTTAAATAAGTTAACAATAATAACAATTGTTTAACAATTTATGTTTATATTTATGTTATACAATACAATTTATTTGTTTATCGGAATGTACATTAAACAGTAGTGACGCGTTGAACAGTCGAAGAAGAACTCTCCTCCGAATGTCCAACGATCATATTATATGCGCGATGTCATGCAGTCAAAATGTGTGGGCGATATCCAAGCGTTCGCGACCCGACACCGATGCTTGCGAATGCCACACCCAACGAATACGGCGACAAGGAAAACGTTAACGCAAACAAAAATTTGTCCCCTTTCCACAGTCAAACGAAGATAGTGACAATGCATCAAATGCAACGCAAGCAAAAACGTACGGCATCCGTCACATCAACGTCGTCACATACATGAATGCATAACACCTCCCTTCCTTAAAAAGAAACAAATGATGTTTACATATAATACTTTCCTTATAGAATTTCTTCATACTGTATATAGTGCATATAGTTATTTGTTAGTTAAAATGTACCAAATTGAATTGAATAAAAAAAAACAATTCTCCTTTTTCTTTTGAGCAAATTATTTATTCGTACGCTCGCACGCTTGTTGAACTGAGACTAACTACTCACTCCAGACACGCCACCGAACTCAGCATGCATCCCAGTGGTGACATCAAGATACATATGTATGTTGTGGAATGCAGCGGATAAGGTGACGATGAAAAGGTGTCACCCGTCAGCGGATAAGGTGACGATGAAAAGGTGTCGTCCGTCACCTCCGCGCATTCCAATGACCGTGGGACTATTTATGTGTGCTGAGTCGGGTGGAAGATGATCTGGCGAAAGGGAGTCTATATATGACCCCTCCCTCCTCAAGATCGGTCCTCTCCTGAGAGCGATCGGGCTCCACTGCTTTCGTTGATGTTTTCTTAGTTCCGTATGCGTTTATTATTAACAAAATAACAAGTATACAAATAAGTATAATAAGCGAATAAGATATAGTATGTTTTACATGATTATTATATATGAGCTCTTCGATATTTTTTCGATTTTGTATTTGCTTTAGGCTTATGTCTTCAAGTTCTATTTCCTTTTTCATTACAGTTAGTTTATTATAATTTGGAAATATTACATTTTGATTGATTGTGGTTTGTTCATTAATATAAACGGTTCCATTTATTTTGATTCTGCAGTCACTAAAATATATTAGACTATTTTGTGATAATTGATAATTCAAATTATTACATGTATTAGTTAAATTCGTGTTATATATGTTTTTGGCAAATATTAGGTCCTCACTTAATTCTATAATTTCGGGATCATTATTTCTAGTGGTTTTACAATATTGATATGAATTTTTGAACAGGTTTTGAACACAGTTTACACTTTTTTTCATTTTTTTTATATAGAGCTCATTATCATCATCGTAGGCTGTACTGTTAATTGAAATATAATTATTTCTTACTATTACAATTTCATTTCCTTCAGAGTTAGGTACAGGTAATAATAATATTTTATCGTATTTTTCGGAAGAAAAAATTGGAATCTTAATTATAAAGGCGATCTTATTCTCGTATACTATGAAATTACTCTTAATATTCTCTAATTTCTGAATATTTACATTGAATCTTACATTTTCTTCTTCTGTTAAAATATTTCTTCCTAAAATACCTAGCTTAGAAAATACAATATTATCTTGAAGTTTTTCAATTTCGTTATTTAGTAGTAATATATCGGTATTTATTTGGCTTGTTTGCAAATTTTTTGCCAAGTGCATCTGTTGTCTATTGGTATAGTTAATAAAATTATCCAAAATCTTTTGATGTTTGTTAATTCTAAGGTTTAAAATATTTAAATTATTTTGTAATAATAATAATAAAACGGGTGCATGGTTACATGATCATGGCCGTTCGGCCGATCGTACCGCCCCGTTTGCCGATTGTCGTCGTCGACGTCGTCGCAAGACAGTGTTATAATTTTTACCTTGTACGTATTCAAATATTATAAATAATGATAATATTATATAAATGAATTAGTTTGATTCAGTTTGTCTTTGCAATGTCTAAAAAAGGATTAATTCTTCCAGGATATAATTATCTTGGTCCTGGCAATAATATATACGACGAAGAAGAAGTTGTTAATTCTGCAGATTTTGTTGCATATGTACATGATTTGGAATATGAATTATCAAATTCTACTGAGGATATAAGGAAAGCAGATCGAGAAGCTATTATTAGTTTTATTCGGGATCTTAAACAAACTGGACGTGTAGCAGATTTAGCTGGATTTATTGGACTTGGAATTAAATATGGTGTTGAAAGTGTTTTTGGTGTGCATTACCCGACCATGAGCGGTAAATCAAAAACATTAGCGCAGACAATATTTGCTCAACGTGAAAAACATATAGCAGATCTTTGGTCAAGACCAGAATTCAAAAGCAGATACGTTAATTTCCAGGCATTTAAAAAGGGAGTAGAAATTAAACAAATATACGAAGCATATAGAGCACCACACGGACATTATTATAAACAATTAAAAGCTGATTATCAATCAAATAATCCAAATTCTATTGTACAAGATATACCAATAGAAGACGATCAACCTGGACCAAGTGGCATCAATAAACGACCCGCCGATACCGGATCCGACCCCGACCCCACCAAGTTACTCCGTACTGATTCGGCTGTTGGAGGTACAGATACAGGCGAAGGTTCTAGCGAATTATCACCTGATACTATTAAATTCTTTGAAAATATTATTGGTCGTTCTGATACTGGTAACGTTACTGAAACTGCTCATAGAGCATCGACAGGAATCGCGGCAGCTGTACCAATGGATACGACAGAAAGTGGATCATCGCGTGGTCCAAATACGGGAGCAAGATCCGGAGCTAGTGGAATTGCTGGATCGTCATCGCAGGCCATTTCAAATTTAACGTGGATTAATCCAAGTACACCTTCACCACCTAGTGTAGCATATTTCAAAAAAAGTCGTATATTAATTACTTATGGATACAGTACCGAGAATATACAATTAAATGATCCGGAATACGTAGAATGTGTTACAACACCACTAGCACTTATTCCTGTTGATTATTTGCCATTTTATTTAAGTCATTCCGAGTTCGAGAGCTTACCATTTGGTTCAAAAATTGTGGAAGTATCGTGTCGAGTTACGCCGTTAGGTACAAGGACAGCATTTGATACAGGTACAACACTTAGCGGTACGGCTACATCAGAATACGTACCAATTGGATTAGTATGTGAAGGTCTTAATGTTCAATTTTACGGCCGCAATAAAGAATATAATGTAGATGCTACAAATCCAATGAAGCCAACAGGTATAAAAACAATTGATCCAAAAGAAATGGCAAAAAAATATTATGAGCATGTTAATAGCAATGCATTATGTGTTCCGCAACCCATAGAACAATATTATGTACATGAATGGAATCGATCATCTAACCCTGATATTCGAAAACTTCCTGAATATCAGGTGCATAATTATGGTGTTCCTAGAATGGACGAAAAAGTACATCAATTTTTGTTAAATCAAGCTGTCGGACAGGAAATCATAAATTATAAATACAAACCACAGAATGGATTAATTAAATCTACTAAAGATCATTTTGTTCCATGGAATCGTAGAGGTGACTCAGTTGAAACAACTTTTACTCGGCCAAGATCGATGTTATTGCAATTTTTTAATCAAGCCGGTAAACCTGTTATAGGTGATGTTGGCCTTGGCGCGGATAAAGACTCGTATACCTTGATAAATCAGATAGTTGAAAATTATTGTCGTAAAATTGAAAATTACGGCGCATTTCATCCAGGTCGCGGTGCATCAACATTCAAAGCACAACCACAAGTTCATGTTGGCCTTGTTGCGACGCCACAGCTAAATCCAGCTACATCCAATGTATCTTATTTGAATAGCGCATGTTATTGGAAAGTTGAATGTGATTGTAAAATTATATTTAATGTAAATTCAGCATTCTCTAAAAATAACGCAATCAGTTGGCCACTTGAGGTTACTTTTGTTGAAAATGCAGATCAAAATTACACAGATGGACAATGCTTATTCGGCAATACAGATACAAAGAGCGGAAATATTAAAATAAAAAAGAAGAAAAATATTAACATGTCCAAACACGTTTATGACGAAGACGATTACGACTTCCTTGATTTAGAAACTGGAAATTTAAAGTTATAAATAAAAAGAAATAAAATTTAAATTTGTTTTTTTGTTACTTTATTTAATAATATGGTATTTCTCCATTAGTTTGAATGTGGACAATGGGTGTGGTTTTTTACTTAACATTTTTAACATACTACATGGTTTCCATACGTATGAAAACATGCGCGATCTGAACGCATCATCTCGTGGAAAAACGTCATTATTTGATAATACAATAACTGGTGTTCTTGTTATTACAGCATCTGGTGCATATTTCACTTTAGCATTAACCGTATCGCCACCCAATATCATTTTTAGCGTTTCTGTAGCACACGGTTCCATAACTGGTTCGTTCCACAAGATGATACGTCTATCTACACATTCCATAAGTGGGAATCCACAATATCTGTTGAAATTTCCCATCTGTCCAAAATTTATAAAGAAATGAATAAATGGATCGAAAAAAAAATTCTTACCAGCATTTGGTGCTGATAGTACAAATATAGTATTTTTTTTAGGAATTTTCTTATCTATAACATATAATAGATTTTTCAAGAACTGTCTTATTTCAAATATATTATTATTAAATTGAAACTCTAAAAGTTTACTTAAGACTATAACAGAATAATCAATATTATAATAATACTCCGATATATTTCCGAGTGGAGCATTAAATAAAAGATATTGTGGTTCACAAGAAAGGAAAAATTTATATAATTCAGAAAACGACTGTTCATTATAAAAATTATTTACTATTTTAACGCAATTTCTTATGAATACACTATTTATATCGTAATACTTATAAATACCCTTTAACCATATTGAAGTACTGAAGATATGAGTTACTGCCGCTGTTGGCCGCTGTAGAAGAAACTGGGTGATCTTATCACCCTTTCCTCTTTTCGTATGCCCGGAATTTTCTTGAGATCTTGTGCCGCCATCTGCAACAGTTTGGTGATCAGCATCTCCTTGGGGTCCACACCCGAAGAAGTCAGGAAAGTTGTCCGATATGTCGCTTCCTTCCACCAGCGTTCCTTCGGCATTCCGGATATCTTTGAGAAGTTGAATATGTCGAGTTTTACCACTCGGTATCCAGATTCTCCTGGCGTGCTCCATGTACACAAGGTATCTCCGTCCCTTTTGGAGATAACTTGTGAGATGTATCCAGTGGTTGAGGTCGAACTCGTAGGTTGGAATAACCCGCCTAGAGTATCTTCTTCCGAAGTGTCTTGATTCGCGAATATATTCGACGAATCCACATCTGCAGCTAGAGTTGCTGTAGGCACAGTCATGCACGACGTGGAAGTGGTTGTTGTGGTGTGCGATAAGCAGGAACCCTCCGCCAAAACTGCGATGAACTCGTCCGTGATCCACTCGCAGTCCTCCGATGGAAGACAATGATCCGTAAACGTCGTGTAATACGCGCTTACGGAGAGGTTTCTGACGAAATCCTAAAGAAAAATGTGTAAACATAATTTAATTTAAACAATTTTTTACAGATTTTCTTACCTTCAGCAAACAATTCCTTAAGTCGATCCTTTGCCGTTGGAGACTTTCGATGATAGACATAACCCCGAGCTGTATCTCGTATATACATCTCTTCAGGTCGTATCTCTTCTCGATTATCGCTTTCGTCACAATTTTCTTGAATATTTCTACAGCAGTAACTAGAAAGTCCGACGACCATAGAATCAGAATGATGCTCAGATAACTGAGCATGTTGTCCTTTGGGTCCTGATCCGCTATTATCTCCTCTATTGACTTTTGCCTCTTTTCTGGCACTTCCTTCTTCTCTAATGCTTTCCTTTTCATTAGAATCTTCTTGCGAAAGTCTGCCAAATTCTTCATTGTTTCGTGTTGAGTTTCCACGCCTAATGGATGCTCTTCCATTAGAAACGGCTGCGAACACGGAATTGACTCGTTGTCCGATGATAGTACTTCTTCTGCTACTGTTGTTTCTTCTCTCGCCTCCTGTGCGACTTCTGTTGACTCCTTTGCGATGTGTTGAGTTTTCCTCCTTGGATTCGGCATCTCGTTCAGGACTGTAAGTATAGCTACAAATTGAACTTTCTGGACTATAATTATAGGAGCAAACTGAAGTATCAGAATTATATTCTGTATGCGACTGAGTATACTGACTGCTCGACTTGAACATTATGAAAAAGTTATTTTGCGGATCAAGTATTTATACCCACGAAACTTCCACATGTAAAATTTATAACACTGTCTTGCGACGACGTCGACGACGACAATCGGCAAACGGGTGCATGGTTACATGATCATGTCTCCGAAGTTTTGAAAATTGTCCTCAATTGTTGCATGATTCATTTTAAATAAACTCTGTACACTAATAACAAATATACTTATTCCACAACAAACAATTCTCTTTTTTTTTTTTTTTTTTTTTTTTTTTGAAAAAAAACTATAACTATAAATACATATGAATTTCTTACTGCTGCTTCTTCTCCTTTTGCTGCTCCTTCTCCTTTTACTGCTTCTTCTCCTTTTGCTGCTTCTTGTTTTATTTTTCTGCACTTCTTCTTTTTTGTTTTTTTTTTTTTTTTGTTGAAAATTACTTGCTTTTTTTTTTCTTGTAGCACTGTTTTTGGTTTCGTTTCACTTGATTGTTATTATTATTGTTATTGCTTATTATTTCTGCGTTCGGATTATTTTTAACTATTTTTATAAGTTTATCCTCGTCGCCAGTTATTTGTTAGTTAAAATGTACCAAATTGAATTGAATAAAAAAAAACAATTCTCCTTTTTCTTTTGAGCAAATTATTTATTCGTACGCTCGCACGCTTGTTGAACTGAGACTAACTACTCACTCCAGACACGCCACCGAACTCAGCATGCATCCCAGTGGTGACATCAAGATACATATGTATGTTGTGGAATGCAGCGGATAAGGTGACGATGAAAAGGTGTCACCCGTCAGCGGATAAGGTGACGATGAAAAGGTGTCGTCCGTCACCTCCGCGCATTCCAATGACCGTGGGACTATTTATGTGTGCTGAGTCGGGTGGAAGATGATCTGGCGAAAGGGAGTCTATATATGACCATATATGTATCTTATATACATATGTACATATATAGGTACATGTTGAACTTTCATACATTGCTTTAATTTTTATATTTTATTTTCTTTGATTCGAACATTGTTAAATATTGATTTTACACATACATACATATGTATATCAGGCACGAGGCGTGTCTTTTTCGCCAGCGGAAGCACTCAGCATAAAACCAAACATTTTAGATCACATTTTTTTATTTCCACTTTAGTATTACACACATAAAATTAATAAATAAAATAGATATAAAATAATATATTGTACATAAATAAACAATATTTTAAGTAAATTCTAATTAAAAAAAAAAAGGTTTTCAAGCCTTGTAAAACAAATTTATCCTTCTTTCTTTCAAAGCAAAATGATCTATGATTTGATCAAAAAATGTGCTTTTGGCTTGCATGTCTTTTAATAAACGTTTTTCAATTGAGATCAGGGCTAAACTTGATAACCTTTCTTGTCCGCATTTATTTCTGAGGAAAGTTTTTATTCTCTTAAGATATGAAAATGATCTCTCTACAGATGCAGTTGTTACGGGGAAAGTTAACATTAGTTTACAAAGCTTAAAGTACTCAGTGAAACTTTCATCCAAACCAATTGTAATTAAAAATCTTAATGTTCCTTGAAGATCTTTTTTCGACTTAAAATTCTCATCATTGAAAATAACTTTTAGTTCTGTTTTTAACGCTGGAATGTCAAAAAAACCCTGGATATGAACTCTGTAGGTTATCGAGCAAGTTATCAGGAAAATGAATCTTGAAGTATTCATATAATGATGTGTCCGAAAGTTTTAAGAACTCAAAACATGACAAGGAACTAAATCGAATATCGATTTCTGCGATGACTTGCTGGACAATTGTTTCCAAACGAGCTTTATAATGTTCCTTTGTTGACAAGTTAATTTCAGAACGTTTATTGCTGTTAAAATGTGATAAATTTTCGTTTTCATTAATTTTTTTCCAAAAAGATTCAAAATTTTTTGATTTGACTAGATTAGAAATACTATTTTTGAAACTACTTATTTTATTTAGACAGAATTGAACATCGCTGGATTTAGATTGAAGCATATTAAACAGAATGTCACTTTGTGGAAAAAACTCGTTAAAAAAATAGAGCAGAATAATAAATTTCTTATCATTAATACAATAAAGCAGGTCCTTCGATAGAACTAAAGCTTCATTGTCCCAATCTTCTTCATTTTCTATGATGCTTTCAAAAAAGGTTAAAAGGTGGCCTTTCAGGTCAAAGATAGTTTGCACAACCCGCCCATTATATTCCCAATGAGTTGGAGCAGCGCTTGGAATTTTTCTTTTTACAACTGAATTAAATGCTGCAACTCTTTTAGACGAATGAGAAAAAAAACTAACGAAACTATTCAGACTTTTGAAGAAACCAGCACATGGTTTAACTTTAGAGACTGATTGAGTTAAAACTAAATTTAGCTTATGAGCAAAACAGTGTATGTAATGTGCAACTGGAATAATTTCTTTTATTTTTGTTTGCAAACCATTTGAATTTCCCGACATAACACCCGCACCATCGTAGCTTTGACATACTAATTTGTTAAATACATTTTCCTTTTTTAAAAAGGGTACAATAAAATCAAACAAATTCTGAGCTGATCTTCTAAACGAAACATCTACAAAACACATAAACCTTTCGACAACAGCTCCATCCTTTTTAACCAAGCGCAACATCACTGACAGCTGTGATTTGTTTGATACATCGGTGGTTTCATCTAGGAGCAGACCCACGTAGACCGAGTTCTTAATTTCAGTCCGTATTTCTTCGAGTAAAATCGCAGCAACCGAAGCGATAAGTTCATTTTGGATATCACTTGATAAACCAGAAAAAACCGTTGAATTATCCAAATGATTTTTTAAAATTGGATTGTATGAAGCAAGTAAATAAACAGTTTCTACGAAATTTCCTCTGTTCAATGAATTTTGCGTTTCATCATCGCCTCTGAAAGGTAACTCCAAACATGCAAGATGCCAAGTCACATCAATTAAACTTTTTAAAATGTCTCTGTTTCTTTTAACATCTTCATTATATTTTCGAATGGAAAGTGAACGAGATGAATCAATTAAGTTTTCTATCCGAACAGAACCAAACATTTTTATAGACATCATCGCACTCCTTTGCATGCCTCTTGCCGGCTTTTGAAAAATTGTTCATCTCATTAAATCCAGCACTATTCCAAACACTTTTTTCATTTACAAATAAAAGACAAGGCCAACAGTACAACTTATTTGTTTTAAGACATCCCGTTAACCACGAAAAACTTTCATATAGGATTGTATTGAAAAATGTCTAGTGCACCGCTTTGTAATCGTGTTTATATTTACACATGGTTTCGGTCTTCCAACATCTATTATACTTTTTTTTTCTTCGAACGATCTAGCCGAAAATGGTTTATTGAAAATACTTTCTATAATAGAGTTACAGGCACTCATATTTAATCACAAAAAAAATAATAGAAAACGGGTAGGCTCGCCTACGGTCACGAAAATAATTAAAAAACTACCACCTTTCAAACCAATTTGCTCTCTTTTGTTTTCTCCTGCGATGAATGGCACCTACATAAATTTGCACACACATACAATAGTAAAAAAAAAAAAAACTTTTCTACCCCTTTTTTCCATGAAATCGAATTCAGTAACAGTTTGAGACGTTCGTTTGAGCAATTCGATAGATACGTACATATGTACGTACATATCTTTGTTTTCTCTCTATCTCCTGTTTTATTTCATGGCATTTTCGTAATGCATTCCCTCAACTCATTCTTCACACGTTGGTCAAACGGCAAGAAACTTAGAAAAATTTGGTTCACTTTGGATTGAGATTTAAGTTAAAGAAAGCGAAATATTGGAATGCCTAGCTGTTGTGCATTCTAGGTATTTTTCGAGAAGCATTTTTGGTTGAGCGTTATACGAATATAAGTGAGTGATGCTGTCTATTTTCAGTTGGGTTGGAGTAGAATGGTGTTTAGAAATTGGGAAAGAAGGCAATTTAAAGGAATGCATAGGTGTGACGCATTTTAGTCATTTTTTTTTAAAGCATTATAAATAATGGAATGATGTTGAGCATTCTCAGTTGGTTAGCAGTGGGACAGTTTGAGTTGTATGTAATTAACAGAGAAATCATGATTTTCCTTAGTAATTTTGGTAAAATATGATAATGTTCTCAAAACGATGTTGGGATTTAATTTACAAAGTAGATTAAACAAGAATGGACTTGTAGATTATTATATAAATAATATAATAAACAAATAATGTGATTTTGAATTTAATTCTTTGCTAGGTACGATTTTTTGAAATGATTCAACGGAAGCACTCATTCCACTCAATATATGGACGCTTCGTCCCTGATGTACATATGTATATGTATACAAGTTGAGTAGCTTCAAATACTTATTGTCTTGATTCAACATTAAAATTTTATTCATCGAGTTTTAAAACTCTCGATGTGGGACGTTCTTTATTGTAGTAATGTACAATCTTTTCTCTTTCTATAACTGGGTTACGATTTCTTTTATTGAAACAATTGTGAAATAATAGGGTAAAGGCACTAGTAGCCGGACAGTTAACACAAATCTTAATTTTGGCTTCTTCTTATGTTTTAACTATTAAAGCTTCAGTGAAAAGGTTTGAATATGTAAATAAAGTAGATAATTTTAAAAAAGTTAGTAAAACTGCTCAAATATATTTATTATTGTGGATAATTGTTTTTTTAATTTTTAAAAAAAGTTCGGTTTGCGCTAGTATCCGGACAGTAATATTTAATATCCGGACGTTTTAGTTTCAGAAGCCGGACACCAAAATTTCACATCAACTTTTAACGTTTTCTTTTTGATTAATGAAACATTTTATTTTTTTATACAAAAAAAATAAGATTTATTCACATTTTGGTTAACTAATTATTCACATAGTGAGTACATAACAAAACATATATGTATATGTATTTATACATTCTTTTCTTTAACTAAAAAAAAAAAAAAGAATTCACTGCGCATCCAACCGCTCTCGCTTTTCCCTAAGATCCAAGATTGGGGCATACTTTCAACAATGTCCTTTGGAGGACGTAAGTATGGGAACACTACCATAGGTTCAAAGAGTTTTCCACCAGCCGAGAAAACAATTAGTACGGTCAACGTTTCTTTTTCATTACCAGCACATGTTTGGTAAATATTTTTATAACCCTTTGGTGCTATTACTTTGCCAGTTTTTGGACAAAGACAAAAACTACTTTCGTCGCCGTTGAGGATCCTTGATGGGTCGTGCATTATTTCCTCCTGGTTTATGCTCTTTAAATAGTCTTCCAGCTCTTTAAACCATTTTAAAATAATTTCTTTTGTGACGCCTTTGCTTATGCTTTCAGCTTCTCTCATAACCAAAGAAGGATTTCTTTTCATAAATGATTTGAGCCATGTTTTACCTGGTCGATCATTTTTGAAAGGTGTTTTCCTTTTCGAGTCCTGAATTATCTTTTGCACCGTATTAAGGAGGTCATCAGTCTTTAAGGGAAACCCACATTTGCACATATCAATGCACCATTCAGCAATCTTACTTTCTTCTTCAGGTGTTAAGTAAGGATCTGGCCCCTTTTTTGTTGCTTTTTCGCCAATTAGCCTTTTACCTTTTAGTCGGTCATGAAGAGTTGATCGACATAGACCATATTTGGTAGCTGCTTTTCTCAAACTCAAATTGTTTGTCCGAATTTCTTCTAAAGCCCGTGTTAAATTGCTTTCCTCCATTCTTTAATAGAGATATAAAAATCATTAAATAAAAAATAATAAAAAAAAAAGGAAAAAAGAACAAAAAGTATGTACATTTATAAAAAAAAATTCCCTAAATTAATGAGTTTACATCTACACAGGCCGACAAAATTCATCGTACGATAGATAAAATTGTAATGTATTTTGGGTTCATTTGGGTAGGGTCAAATTTTATTATTTATGGTTATCAGTATGTTTATTACCCATATCCTGAAACCAATATCCTAATAAAATCTAATTGTCCGGATACAAAGTCCTTTTTTTCAGTACCCGGACAGCCGGTTTCTGAGTTAAAACATAGTGTCCGCATACTGAAATTATTAAAGAAACATGCAATATTCTTTATTTGAATTAAGCAAAATACACATAGGTATCGGTTAAAGATATTAAAACAAGAATTTAAAATTTGTATTAAAGTCTCCGTACCCGGACACTCTGTCCGGAAACTAACATCAGTATAAAATTTGGGCTCCAGTATCCGGACACCAAATAATTTGCATAGAATTTAACACTTTTGCTTTTTTTTTTATTGAACACAGAAGTTATTTATATTTAATTAAAATTAAACCTAATTTGATGTGTACATGCAATAAATAATTTTTAAAATACTTACATTTTGAAAACAGCGTCACTAAATTTTTTAGAGGAAAAAGGCACTTAGATGCACACTTCACGACTACCACATACTAAATGATGCGTATTTCGCAAACCACTTATCGCATCTATTGGAAACCGCTTGTGTGTATGAAGGAAACCTAGAGGGTTGTTTTTTTATCTATTTTTCACATTAAAATCGGAAAATTATCTTATTTTTTGATAATAAACGACGAAGTGTCCGGATACTAGCACTGTCCGGATACTAGTGCCTCTACCCTACTATTTGTCAGGGTAATTCGTACTTCTTTATCTTAAAATAAAAACAATGACCGTTCAGTTTGATCCACCAAAATATAATGATCCTTTATTCTCCCTCATCCCTTATATATATAAATATATACTTCCAGTGAACTGTTTAGTTGCTGCCCTGAATGGAGGGTTGGTGACGCTTGGTGATAATGGAGGGTTCTGTTCGATTGGTATCGATGAATTGCTGTGTTCGGTTGGTGACAGCTCGGCCGAACCTGGCATTGGAGACGTCCTCGGCTCCTCAGGGTCTTCTTCTTCGCTTTCAATTTCCGGTCCCAAGAGACACCACGGTTTGATTTTGTCACTACTCATGACTGTTGTAAATTTGCGACGTTTTCCCGAAAAGTTGACCTCCTCTAAGACATAGCGATCATATCTTAGTACCCGCTTCACTATGTAGGGTCCTTTGTAGAGTGGTTCTAATTTGTGAGATTCGCCAGTTGGCTTCGATACGGCCTCCACAAGCACTAGTTGGCCTTCTCGATAGGTTGTCGGTGACTTGTGTTTGTTGTCGAACCGTTGTTTCCACCTTTCCCTCTCTTTCCGTATTCGTTCTGCTGCGAGTTCTCGTTTTCCGGTTATGGAGCAACTATCGTCGACGTCATGCACGGCTTGAACGAAGTGGTTCGTGACGACATCATTGAGTTTGAAGTCAAACACGAGTTCAGCTGGGTAGAATCCAGTTGTCGTATTGCGTTGTGTATTTATCGTCCACTGGAGATGTCTCATTTCTAAGTCCCAGTCGGAATCGCCCTTGTTCGAAGTTCGAAGAAACTGAAGAATTGTCTGGTTGATCCGTTCGATTTGGCCGTTGGCTCGAGGAGTGCGCACTGCTGTTTTTATATGACGAATGCTATTCCTTTCACAGTAATCCTCGAATTCTCTCGACGTGAAGGCTGATCCACGGTCGCTTATCAAAGTATCTGGTAAACCAAAATACGAGGTTAGTTCGTTAAGAGTCTCAATTACCTGTTTTGTTTTTGTGCTCTTCACTGCCTTAACTACAACGTATTTACTAAAGGCATCAACGATTCCCAAAACGTGAGTCTTTCCTCGACGACTTCTTGGAAGCGGACCAAGATGATCGATGTGAAGCGTTCGGAAGGGAATAGGGTTGACATCGTATATGTGCAACTGCCCTTCTGATGCTCTAGACGATCGTTTGTTGTAACAGCAGAGAACGCATGCGGCAATGTATGATTTTACATAATTTCTCATCCGTCGGAACCAGAGTGTGTTACTGATGCGTTGTATCACTTTGTCGACGCCATGATGACCCATATCATCATGAAAATGCTTCACTACTCGCCAACGTACACTTGACGGAACCACAAGTTTGGTTCCGTTCTTAGTTTTCTTAAAAAGTCGTCCATTCTTCAACACAAAGTTTTTCTTAAACGTTTCCTCGCCCCTTCGTAATGCTCTCATGATATCTACGAGTCTCTCATCTTGACTTTGCATGCAATAAATTCAATCATCACGTTCGATCCCAATTTTCAACACGTTTGCGGCCACAGTCGAAAGCGCACGTGCAGGTTCCACCGGTGCACGGCTGAGCGCATCAACGTGTTTCATGCGACTTCCACTGCGATGGACCACCCCGAAATCAAATTCTTGCAGACGCAACCACCATCTGGCTATCCGAGGTATGAGGAGCTTGGATTCTTTCACTGCACTGATGGCTGAACAATCGGTGACCAGTGTAAATCTTCGTCCCAATAGATACATTCTGAATCTTTCCAGCGTTGCGACTGCGGCGAGCACCTCGAGTTCGTAGCTTGCGTACTTCGATTCGGCTGGCGTGCATGTCGTGCTAAAGTAGAATACTGGTTTCCATTCGTCATCGTTGTCCGTTGATTGAAATAATATCCCAGCGATTCCCACGGAGCTTGCGTCTGTGTGCACCTGATGTCGTCTTTTAATATCGAACACTTCCAGCACCGGTTCGCTGCAAAGAATTTTCTTCAACGCATTGAACGCTGTCGCTTGTGGTTCCTCCCATCGAAAGGGTGAGTTAAGCTTATCCTTTTTAAGCAATGACGTTAGTGGTTTCGCTATTATCGAAAAGTGTCGAACAAACTTCCTAAAGAAACTTGCCAACCCGATGAATCTTCTCAGTTCGTTCACATTCGTTGGCTGCGGGAAATTTGCGATAGCCTCTGTCTTTTGCTCGCCTGGTTTAAGGCCGTCCTCGGAAAGTTGATGTCCCAAAAATGTGATTTGGTTAGTGAGAAATGTACATTTGCTCAATCGCAACGTCGTACCTGCGTTTCGCACATGTTGGATGAACTCTGATAGAATTGTGATTCCTTCCTTCGGTGAAGTCGATGATATAATAACTTCATCCACATAACTGAATACTTTTCCTTCGAGTGGCTTGATTAGTTTTGCGATTGCTTCATGAAAAATGCAGGGGGCGTTCACTAGTCCGAACGGCATTCGGTTGAATTCATATTGTCCACTATTCGTTACGAATGCTGTACATTTTTTACATTTCTCTTCGATGGGTATCTGATAATATCCAGACATGAAATCCAGAACGGTAAAATACCTTTTGCCTGCAGCGGAAACCAGAATGTCTTCTATGGTAGGCATTGGATAGGGTATTTTTGCTGTGATGGAGTTAAGTGCTCGGAAGTCGATACACATGCGGTCTTCGCCGGACGATTTCTTTACGAGGACCACTGGCGACGAATACGGTGATTCGCTTGGACGGATGACTCCGCACTCAAGCAGCTCCGCCACAAGTTTGTTTACGGCTTCTCTCTTCGCGAAGGGCATCCGGTACGGGTTCGTGGCGATCGGTATGTTCGACGTGAGAGTGATGTTCATTGCCGTTGTGTTGCATTCCCCTAGTCTGTCGAGAGTTTCGCCGAAACAGTCGTTGAACGTGTTGACTAATTCCAAAATACTTTTCTGTGTATGTGCTTCCAGATCGCCACCGAGTTTGACGTTAGTGGATTCTTCAAGATGACATGTTTCCTTTCCTACGACGAGTTGAAAGTTATTGTCGTTCAACATGTCCTAAAATAATTTGGTGAGGTAGGATGTCGTCATCTACAACCAGCAGTCGATGTTCAAATTGTCGATTGTCCATGAGAATTCGTGCGTCGATACAGCTGTTGCCTATCCATACTCCTCCACCGAATCCGCTAAGTTGGAATGGGTCGCACGTTATGATCGATCCAATGTTGTTTGCTATGCGTCGCTGAATGAGAGACCTATCACTGCCTGTGTCGATGAAAGCGTTGCCTGTGCGGCCGTTGATCTGGATGGTCCTCATTCTCTTGTCGAGCGCTTTGTCGTCTGATATAATGCAGAGGACGCCGTTCTTCGAAGCGTTCGGAGATGCTTTGTTCCTATCGGGACAAGAATTATCTGCATGTCCAGTTCGGCGGCATATCGCACAGCGTTGTTTGCGTTGGGGTTGTGGGCAGTTGATGGAAATGTGGCCTGGCTGTTCACAATTGAAACATTTCACCGTTCGTGCGTTGTTCGTTATTGGTGCGTTTCGTTGGGATTCTCCGCTGAACCCTCTAAACGTAGAAGTTGACGGCGTTGTTCCCGTTGGACGATTGGTTATGAACCGATCGATGGCGCTTCTAAATTCGTTTAGTGAGGTGAAATCTAAACTTGCCAGTGCGGACTGCAGTTCCACGTGCTTCATCCCTTTCCGTACGTACGTGATAATTGCGAAATCGGACAAACCGTGTTTCTGTCCCAAGGCTCTCATTTTAAAAAAATATTCCATCGGTGATTCGGATGATTTACGAGTGCATTCGACCATTGTAAAGTGGATGTCGGCTTCGCTAAATTTTCGACCAAAGTCTTCCACCAAGCGGGTGGTTAATTCGTCCCATGTATGCATTGATCCCAGGAGTGCTTCTGACCATAACTTGGCTGGGCCTTTCATTTTTGATTGGCATACGAGTAACACACTTCGTTTGTCCCATCCGTAGCCTGAAATCAATGCGTTTACCCGTTCTATGTACTGCTCGGCGGTAGGGGAGAGCTGATCGGAAGGGTTATATTCTGGTATAAGCGAATGAATCTCGTTTACATTGGAAGATGGTAGTTGGGAATTACTTGTCGTCGATGACCAAGGCGGCGTTGGAGTAGCGGTTGTTTGTTGCGCTGGTGTTGTGTGGGTTTCTCTGGAATTTAGAACAGTAGCCAAAGAAGACACTTGGAGTTGCAAACTTTGTACCAAATTCGTTAAATGCGTGATGTCGTTCCGTACAGTTGAAATCTCCTCTTCCTCGTCATCGCTGAGCAGATAATCGTTGGAAATTTCGTCAGTTCCGAGAACGTTGAGCGTGCGTGCAATGAGATCTGCTCGTTTACCGGTGGTTGGTTGGTTATTCTTTTTTAGAATCACTTTGAGTTCCTTTATGCGCAATTCGTTTATTTTCGGCATTTTATCCCACTTCTGAATATTTGTCAGGGTAATTCGTACTTCTTTATCTTAAAATAAAAACAATGACCGTTCAGTTTGATCCACCAAAATATAATGATCCTTTATTCTCCCTCATCCCTTATATATATACATATATACTTCCAGTGAACTGTTTAGTTGGCTGCCCTGAATGGAGGGTTGGTGACGCTTGGTGATAATGGAGGGTTCTGTTCGATTGGTATCGATGAATTGCTGTGTTCGGTTGGTGACATATTTTATTAACTTTAACAATCTTAATAATAAAATATGCAAAGACTATTGTCAATATTAAGGCAAAAGTTAAAAATCCTGCTAATTGTATTTCTGTAGGTATTGGCTTTAATACTTTTTAAATTGCCTTTTATTATTGTTAGAGGAATGCTACTTGTTTTAATATCTTCTAATTTAGTGCTAAGACAATCATCTAATCCAAAATTATACTTGTCGTTATTTACATAAGTGAAAGTTTCGTTATTTGTGCTAATATATGTTTCTAAAGTGGAAAATCTACAGTTCGGTTCTAGGTATAGAATTCCTGTTCATTGTATATACTCGATAATTTCTTCAGTTTTGCATTTGCAATTATACTTTGTCTCATCTCTTACTAAGAAAAGATATTTATTGGATTCGAGTGCATGAAAAATTTCAATGTCATTCTGGATTTGTTGGAATTTACAATTGTTCACTGACCTACTCATATAAATATTTAAAATACAGTTATCTTGTCTAATTCTGCTTTGCAGAACCAGATTCTTGCATATATAATATTCTTTTATCTTCTTACATTGTTTAAAATCTATAAATGATCCAAATTCTTCTCTGCTTTCGGTTATTAGAAAATAATTAACATTTACATCTAAGGTGAAAACGTTCTTCTCTTTTATAACTGGTAAATTTATTATTTCAAAAAGTTCTATATTCCTTTCTTCTACAAGAGGTATCTCAACAATAATATTAATTTTCTTGTCCGATAAGTAAGATTTTATTTCCCATTCTTCTATAAGGTTATTATAGTTTTCAATATTTGGTTCAAAAAGTAAGTAATGTTTTTTAGTTCTTTGTTCCAGTATTTCGATAAGCTTGGATGGCTTAAGAATTACAGGATGAATTAAATTCGATTTTAGGAGAAAAATAGCTTGCTGTATAATATCTGTCTCTATATCTAAAGGTAATGTTTTATCTAGAATCTGCCTGTGAATCCTTTCAAAATACTTATTTATAATAATTTCTTTGTTAACGTTATCAAGATTTTGAGTTACATTGTTCAATCTATGCACTAATTCATTTATTTTATCTTCATGAGAGTAATAGCTATTGTGCAAGGCTTTATTTTGTTCGTTCAGTGATTTCATTATGACAATTTGAGATTTGGGACTACTTTGTAAGTTTTCATTATTACTTTGCATCGTTCGTATAGCCTTTTCATAGTACTCGCTATCTTCATGGTCCATAGTTCCGAAAAGACCTTTCAATCCACTACCGACTATGTTGATAAGACCTCTCCTATTTCTATTTGACCTTATGCCTAATAAACCGTATATATCTTCTAATCTTCTATCTATACGAGATGTATGTTTTAGTACTTCGGATTGTATTTTATTAGATTCTAATTGATGCTTCATACAAATAGAACCTAATCCTTGAGACTGTTTAACTATTTTATCGACACTTGTTGCTATTTCGCTGATATCTAAAGTTTTGATTACAGAGATTTGACCGTTAGTTTTACGAACATTTCCTTCCCGTTTGAATTAGCTTAATTTTGCTTTTATTACACTTCATATTTTTGTTATTTCTTTTGACTATTATATGATCTTGAAAAACTTTTGTTGTCAACTTAAGTGGTCCTACGTATCTATCACTATGTTTGTCTGACCTATCATTCTCGATAAGAACATAATCATTTACCTTGTATTCTTTAATTTTGGAACCTAATCTCTTATCGTATCTCCTTTTTGCTTGTTGTCTCATGTTCGATAAACTTCTTTTGACATCAGATTCCAACCTTATCAATTTTAATTATAATTCTTGTACATAATCTGTACTGGTTTTCATTTTCAAACTACTATATTCGCATGGGGTATTTGCCTTTCTACCAAAATGCACTTCATGTGGTGTAAAGCCTGTGCTGTTGTGTACCGTTGTATTAAGAGAGAATGCTGCATATCTAAATAATTTTGCGTATTCAGGTTTTGATTTATCCTTTATCATGAGTCTTAAATACTCTCCTAGTCTAGCATGTGATCTTTCAGCAGATCCGTGCGCTTGTGGATGCATGTTACTAGTTCTTAAATGTTTAATTTTAAAAAGCTTGCGTAATTCCTTCATTACCTCATTAATAAATTCACCTCCATTGTCAGTGAGAATTATTTTTGTAATACCAAAATATAGTATCCATTCGTCCGTAAATGCTCCTGCTACAGTTTCACTTTTTTTTTCTTAAACAGGTATATATTTTATATGTTTACTTAAATTATCTTGAATAGTAAGGCTATAAAGCGTTTTATTTCCCTCTTTGTAAGGTCCTGTTAAGTCCATTAATACTTTTTCCAAACTACATATAGTCTGCACTAGAAACTATTTTTCCCTGGATTTCTATTAATTTTTTGTCTTTGACATTCTGGACATTTGTTCACATAATCGATCACGTCTTTACTTAAACCTTTCCAAAAGTATTTTTCTTTGATTCTAGAAATCGTTGCTTTTTGACCTCCATGACCACCAATCAAACCGTTGTGATTTTCTTTAATAATTTGCTGTTGCTGATTTCTATTGCTAATGACCTTTACTTCGTTGTTATTTTCCGAAATTCCTTGATTACTTTGATTTGTACATTTTTCACATTCGTCTTCGTAAATTTTACTCAAAATGGTCTCATTTTCTACTTCATCAGACGAATCACTACCAAAAATTTCTTTCAAATTGTTCTCAACTTCATCATAATTTATATTTTGTGCTTCTATAGGGTAAACATTTCTACTTAATTCATTAGCCACAACGTTATCAACGCCCTTTCTGTATTCTATTGAATACGAGTATTCTTCTAATTTTAATCGCCATCTAACTAATCGACTTCCTGGGTCCTTTACTCTAACAACCATGTCAGTGGACGATGATCTGTTTTTATTTTAAATTTCTTTCCATAAATATATGGTCGGAACTGTTGAATAGCTCAAACGATGGCTAGACATTCTTTCTCTGTCGTATTATAGGCCCCTATTGCGAGTGTCGATCAGCGATCGACGATCGACATTTATCGATCATCAAACGTCTACCCATATTGTGAGTGTCGATAGTCGATTGACAATCGACAATTTTCGATAGTCGATTGTCGATTGAAAGTGTTGGTATTGTGAATCGTTACAGCGATCGACATTTGTCGATTTGACAATCGTTCGTAGTCGATTGGAAATTTGCCATCGTTGGTTGTTGTTTGAGGATTGATTCATTCATTCGGAAGAAAATGTAAGTGTGTAAAAAAAAAAACATAAATAAACAGTAGAAATACTTTAGGGCAAAACAAGTGACAAATAAGAAGCAAATGGAGATGATGGTTTCTTATATGGAAGTAAATCCCGATCTAGCGAAGGGAATTTGCACTAAAACACATGCAAAAAGAAGATGGGAAATGCTAGCAGCAGAGCTACAGTGCATCAAAGTCAAAATGGGACAGTATGCAAAAAAGATTTCGACATGGAATAATAAAACATAGTGTGTAAATAAGAAAATAATAAATATGTATTTCCAATGTCTTATTTATGTAGTATAAAAGAAAACATAAAACATAGAGTTAATTCAATTGGAATTGGGAACGCTAACATAAACACGAAAAAATGTAGGAAAACAATGTCAAAGTTAAAATGGGACACTTCAACAAAACTTAAAATAAAAGTATGGCAATAAAAAATACAAAACTTATTAATACTTTGTTGGCAAGCCTTTTTGTTTTATAACTGCTGCTAACCGTCTTGGCATTGATTCTACCAACTTCCAGCAGAAGGAAGGCTCTATTAAATTCCACTCAGCTATTAGCGCCTCTTTTAACTCGTTCCGATTTTTTATCACATGCTTCTGCAATTTTTCTTCAAGATGACCCCACAGATGTTCAATCACGTTCAAATCGGGTGACTGGGGTGGTGTTTCCATAACGTGCTTACAGTTATAAAGAAGCCAGGACCTTACATTATAAGCTTTGTGTTTGGGGTCATTATCTTGGTAAAAGTAAAACTCATTCTCTAACCCCAATTTGCGCGCACTTGGTACAAGATTTTCACGCAGAATGTCCAAGTACATGTATTGGTCCATTATACCTTCAATAATGTGAAGGTTACCAACACCAGCAGCTGACATTGCCCCCCACACCATCACCGAACCACCACCGTGCTTAACAGTCGGGCGCAAATTTTTTTCAAGGAGCTCTTCATTGGCCTTTCTCCATACATAACTTCGGCCGTCGGAGCGAAACACGTTAAATTTACTCTCATCAGTAAAAATGACCTTCTCCCAGAATGAAAAATCTTTGGTAGCATGGTTTTCAGCGAACTGTTTCCTTTTGGTCTTATTGGCTTTGCTGATGAATGGCTTCCTTCTTGCTACCCGTCCATTGAAGTTGTGCTTTCTTAGGACAATTCGTATGGTTTCCGGATGAGCCTTTTTCTTAAGCACTTCATACACATCGGTGGCTAGTTTTGGCGCACTTATATGTGGATTTTTACTCACTTGGCGGACTATCCAACGTTCATCCGAGTCATTGAAAATTTTTCTTGATGATCTTCTGGGCAGATTTTCACAACTCTTTGTGCTTTTATAGCGTTTAATGATGTTGTACACGGTTTAATGTGCTCTATCTACATTCTTACCGATTTCGCGAATAGATTTTCCACTCTCGTACTGTTGAATTATAATTTTCCGCACTTCAACCGACGTTTGCTTCTTGCCCGACATAATTCAATTCTTTTTTTCTCAAAAACTACGTCAATCGAATCTTTCTTTTGGAATTCATTTACCGTTATCCTTGGACGTAACGAAGTTGGTAACATTTGAAATGAATCCCATAAACATGCCCTATAATGGGATGTGTTCGGTAGCTGTCCCATTTTTATTTTGGCGTTTTTTTTCGTACTTTTTAAGATTTCGACTTACGATTCTGGATAAAATTTGTCATTCATTTTTCTTTTAAGGTTTTTCGATTAATATCTAAACAGGCCGTAAAAAATAATAAAAGTAATTTTCTACTTTCAAGTCGTATGTTGTTTTTTTTGTAATTAAAGTTATATTTGCATGGTGTCCCATTTTGACTTTGATACACTGTAAATAGCCATGGTTCTCCTGTACGTAGTTGGGAGAAATGGGTAAAGGTAGGAAGAACAAACACGCGTAATAAATATACATTAGTACTAATTTGAAGTTAATAATAAGGTTTGGACTGATTTCAAATTTAAAACGCGAAAAAAGAAGGTGCAAAACAAACTTGAAATGAAATCGACCGGTGGTGGCCCAAACAAATTACACTCATTTAGTCAATTAGAGGAGAGTGTTATTGGCCTGTTGGAAATGGACACATATATGAACCCACCTGGAAGAGAATTTGGTCTGGGAGGAAATAAATTAGAGGCAGACCCAACTGAAAATCTATTTTGCCAGGAAAATGAAAAACCGATTCCTGAAGTATCAAACAACAACGAAATGGATATTGGGATGGAAACCTCACCGGCAAGCGAACAACGAACAATCAAAGAAAACAAAATTGTTAAGGAAGATAGGCTTACATTATTAAGAACACAAACGAAAAATCAAGAACATTTTTATAAAAGTCTTACAGATGTTATGCAGCAAATCAAAGAAAGCTCTAAGAGCATCGAAGAATACACAAGAAAAAGATACTACATTAGTAAAGATTTTAAAAAGGACTGTTTAGCAATAAAAAGAGAAAAACTGAAGCTCTTGAAAAACGAAGTGGAATGCAGCCAAAGAGATAGGACATTTAAACTAAATTTAAAGCGACAAATATTAGAGCTGCAGAGAGCCCAACTTAATAATAATATTTAAATAATATTTTCTTTGTAATCGAACTGTTTTTTTTTAATAATGAACTGAATCTGCTTTTATTTATTTACGTTTAGTTTTAAAAGAAAATGTGATTGAAAAGAACTGAAAGACTTTAGTTGTGATTTTTTTTTATTAATAAATAACCTATGAATTTAAACCTAATAGAATATTATTTCTTATATGTGCTGCTTCATTAGCCTCAGAAAGTTCTTCTTCATACTGCAACTCATTGGAATATGATCCACTCGTCTCTTCTGGCATGTTTGGTATTGTATAGGCTTTCTAGCGAGCTTCCTTCAGGATCCCTGTATGGAGTCATTAAATAGGTTCTTAACGCGTACCCGGCATCTCCTAAAATAAATAAGAATTAGCTATTACAAACAAAAAAAGAAAAATTGGACAACCTAATAACCACGTTTGTCTTTCCCCACTGTGATACCTTTCTTCCAAAATTGTCTTTAAGGTTGACATGTTAAAGACATGGGAGTCGTGTGCCGATCCAGGATACCGTGCATCTATGTAGCGTATTACCATTCTGTCATCACAAACCTGAAACTGAAATGGATTAAAAACAGAATACACTTAACTAACGAACTTACAATCATAGCATTTATACTGTAAAATCCTTTTCGGTTATAATAAAGATGTTGGTGTTCCTTCTTTGGTGCTCTTATTTTAATATGGGTGCCGTCTACGCAACCTATTACACCTGGAATTCCACTTTTCTCGAAGAAATGCATCTTTGCTCTACGTTTGTCTTGTTCAGTGTAGTTGAAATTTATCCATTTGGGACATAGGGTCGTCTCTAGCACCGAAAATACTTCCGTCAAAACTAATGACACAGTGGATTGTGCCAAACTTACACAAAATTCATTCCCAACGCTCACTTGGTAAGATCCGTGAGCACAGAATCTCAATGCTGTGGCAAGTTTGAGAATGTTTGGAATTGATGTATTCCTTTTTTTCTGTTTTAGCTGTGGATCTATTTCTGCCAAAATTGTAGCAAATGCTTCTTTTGATAGGCGGAAATATTTTAAAAAACTGTAAAAGATTATTTAATAGCAAATGTGAGTAAATTAAAAGGCAGTGTACTTACATTCTTTCCTCCAATTCCAACGGATTAGAAGCATCCCTAATTTTTCGCCTTTTCCTGGCGATTTTCACAAAATTCCGATCATTTTCAGTTTCTGAGTCGGAAAACCAAATTTCAACACTAGTCATTTTTCATAAAAATTAAACTTTTTATTGAAAGTTACTTTCAAACAATGAAACCCCGAATAATATTGAAATATGAAAACTTCAAACATCTGTCAAATGTATTCGATATTCACAATATTTATGCTGATAATTCACAGTAGCACAATCTTTTGTCGATTGAGTTACACAATACCAAAAACAGAATTAATCGATGCGATCGACTATTGTCGAATCGATCGCTGATCGACACTCGCAATAGGGGCCATAGTTTAACTCTGCATTGTTCAATGTTCTGCTTGTGAAATGAACTGGTAGATCCTTACCTTCATATTCTTGGGATAAAACTGCCCCTATACCGGAATTACTCGCATCTGTTGTAATTACAAACTCTTTTTGAAAGTCTGGATAACGTAAAATTGTAAATTCTTTTAACTTATTTTTTAATTCGATAAAACTTTCTTTCTGTTCCTGTTTCCAATTAAAAGGTACATTTTTCTTCAATAAGGCATATAAGGGTTTAGCAATTGTACTGACGTTTTGAACGAATTTTCTGTAATATCCTATCATGCCTAGGAAACTTTTTATTTCCCTCTGATTTGTCGGTTCTAGCAATCTGTCTATTGCTTCAACTTTTTTAAAATTTGGTAAAAGCCCCTTGCTTGTTATAAGGTGACCTAAATATTCTACTTCTTCTTTCAAAAATTCCGATTTAGTTAATTGTATCTTAAGGTTGGCTTTTCTTAATCTGTCTAAAACTGCTACTAATCTTTCATTATGTTGCTTTAATGTTTCTGCGAAAACTACTATATCAACTAAGTATACGAAACAATCTTTACCCTGTAGTTCGTTAAGAACGTTATTCATCATTCTCTGAAAACATGCAGGCGCATTTTTTAAGCCGAATGGCATGCGAAGAAATTCAAAATGGCCGTAAGGTGTTGAAAATGCTGTTTTCTCAATGCTTTCTTCGCTCAAGGGTATCTAATGAAATCCGGATGTTAAATCCAATGTGGTGAAGTATTTGGCACTGCCAAGTTTATCTAAAATTTCTTCGATATTCAGACTTGGATAGTTATCGCTAATCGTGATTGCGTTGAGTTTTCTAAAATCAATTACCATTCTCCATTTTTTTAAACCGCTTGCATCAGATTTTTTTGGTACCATCCAAATCGGACTTGACCAAGGAGAAATACTTGGTTGGATGATTCCATCAGCGAGAAGTTTTTGAATTTGTCTATTGACCTCTTCCTCATGTACCTTAGGGTATCTGTATGTATTCGTATTTATTTGTACTTTATTTATGGTTCTTATATAAAACTTAAAAATACCTTCTGTCAATTCTATATTTATTCTGGCACTTCCAATCCCACTTCTGTTATTTTTACCTATTAAACTATTAAATCATTCCTATTTAAATCCTGCTCAAATATGCATTTCTGTTAAGGAAACTCCTGCACCTGTGTCTATCAACATTTTAATTCTTTATTTTTGTATATCATATCAACATGAGGACTTCCTAACATTACTGACGAGATAGTCGCCTCCTGAACTAACCGTCCAGTCGAAAATATGATACATTTCTTGAGTCACTTCTATTTTTACTTTTATTTATGACATGTTTGTCGTCGTTATTATTTCTTCGAATATATCGATGATTTGAGTCACTAGAAGTATTCCAATTCTTCTTATATCTATTAGGTTGTCTATTCTTCTGAATTTTTTCATTAGATTTGTTTTTAAAACAATTTCTCGACATATGACCTTTGAGTCCACAAGTATAACACTTTATATCTAAAATAAAGATTGCGTTCCGACTAAAAAAAGGACCGGGTGGCGTTAAAAAAGAAAGATCGAGAACTCAAATTAAAAAATAGCGCCTTTACTACTCAAAGGTTAAGTAACGATTAAATTACATATAGATAACAAATCATTTCAATTTATAATACAAAGTCTCCACAAGAATTCATTATAAAGTAAAGATTCAAATATTTATGTTTAACATCATTTTGGACATATGTACATATTATTCAACATAATATTTAACATCCTCCGGCCAGCGAATTAGGGGTAATTTCCAGTGGATAGAGCAGCTGAACGGGTCTTCGAGTTCTTGTACCATCAGAGTATCGTATTCCGGAAGCACGAACTTTGCCCTCACGGCCTGTGAAAACATCTTCTATAACAGCTAGTCCCCAAGCTATTCGAGGCTTCCCGGAGTCGAACACTAGAACAACATCATTTTTTGTTAGTTGTAGCGAAGAATTACGTCGACTATGGTGATAGGAGCGCAGAAACTGCATGTACTCAGTGCGCCATCGAACCCAAAGCATACTTGTACATATATTTGAGTCGTTGTTTCCAAAGCTTCTGAATTTCACCTGACTCATTTACAGCTCGCTGAATGTTGGCAATTCCCCGTGACCGAAAAGAAAATGAGCCGGGGTAAGAGGAGCGACATCTGAAGAATCGCTGCTCACATATGTAAGAGGACGGATGTTCACTATACTTTCTGCTTCAGCAATCACTGTTCGAAGCTGCTCGTACGTAAGTTTTGCCTTCCCTATGACGACCTTTAAAACGTTCTTTATCGTACGAATCAGCCTCTCCCAAAACCCACCCCACCATGGGGCTCGTTCAACGATGAACTTCCACCTGATTCGTTTATTTGCCAAAAAATCTTGGAGAACCTCATCCTCGAGAATTCGATCTATGCCAGCCATCTCATAAGCAGCTCTGCGAAATGTCCGGGCGTTATCGGAGTAGATGGTAGATGGAGTGCCTCTTCGAGCTATAAATCGCCTAAATCCCATTCTCAATATTTAATTTCGTGTCAAGCCTTGTCCAATTCGAAAGTTAGTCTTTAAATGATTCCAAAGATACGTTCCGTAATCTTCAAGTCCCAACTTACCAGCAAATTTTCCATAACTAGACTTCGCAATTTATGGGATACAACATAAAGTAGGAATCTCTTCATCTTCTCGATCTAACCTGATTGGATGATATGAATGAGAATACGGTAAATCATCTGATTGATGAGTTAAAGTATCTAATCTTAATTGATCACTCACTACGATATCATTTCTTTGAGCAGGAGGAAAAGGTTGAAGCTCCAAGTTTACGACTGACTCATCCTCAGGAGTCGTCGCTCTCTGAACTGGCATTGTAAGGGGGCGCTGAGGGTTCTGCAATCTTAACCGTTTTGATCAAACTATTTCTTGAAATCGTAGATGTAGAATGTCCTGTCACTCCTAAGGGATTAAGATTGTTATATAAAGGAGGTCTAATTGATCCAGGGTTTATTAAATGTTTCTCATCCTCATAATACAAACGGTACACCCTAAGGTAGTCATTTAAAATTTGATTTCCGCTTTGTGTTCTAAAATGAGGATAAACTTTATAAGCTTGATCAGCATCGACAATACTAGAGCGGGTAATCGTCGTTTCATTCGGAGTATAGTGAACTTCTTTAAAATAATAATCGAAATTCCCAAGTCTTAGGATCTTTTGAAACGTCCTTGAGATAAATTGTAAATTTAGAATAGGGAAGTTTCATTCTCATTTGATCTAATAACATTGGTAGGTTCTTTAAATTTATAACGATAGCACCATAGTCCAAAGCATTAGATACATTTTGCATAGTATATCGGATTACATCCTCAGTTAAAAGAGAATCAGTAGTCTTCTGGGACTGCTTGTCCAGAGTAAAAAAAAAAAGGCAATAAAAAGAGCAGAAACTAAAAAAAAATCACTTTCTTGACAATAATAATAATAATAATAATTTTTTTATTTTCTTGACAGGATAATTTTTACTGAACCGTCCTCTATGAGGTTAGCAATCGAAGTGATCTCACATGTGTTCTTCGTGTTTCTTATATGTGGTCTCGAAGAGTTCGACTCTCGAACCTTAACTTGTGGTGAACATTATATTGTGTTTACATGGTAAATTGTGTTGTTTACATTATTTACATCATTTTGTGTTTACACGGTAAATTGTGGTTATTATTTGTTTTATATGATGTTGTGGAACAACCGGGGCCCAGGTATGGGTTTGCCATGATGTGCGGTACTGCATGATGTTGAGGTGTATTCAGGATCCTGCTCAGCGGTGAAGTGCGGTGTGATGTGACGTTGAGGTGTATTCAGGAGCCAGTTCAGCGATAACGGTGCGATGCGGTGTGGTGTGATGTTGAGGTGTATTCAGGATCCTGCTCAGCGATGACGGTGCGATGCGGTGTGGTGTGATGTTGAGGTGTCATCTCTTGTTGTTGATTTCTTGTCTCATGCCAGTGTCATTGTTTATTTTGTTATAAGTAAATAAAATAAAGCAAAGGTTAGACAATCACTGTAAATAACAGTTGAAATGTTGTTAAAGAAATCATGTATGTTTGTGAATAAGGGAGTTCATTGTTCGTTTTTCGACTGAGCGGTGGTTGTCGGTGTCGATATCGGTAAGGGGGATAGTTTCACGATCGGACGCTTGAGTGTCGATGTCGCTGTTCGTATGGTCACCACGCACGTAAAACCATCTGAGCCTGGGTGCAATTGTTGGACACAATCGAGTAACCAGGATGTTGGTGGTAAGTTGTCTTCTTTTACTAAGACTATGTTATGTCTCCGATTCTGATGTTTTCTTCCTTCTGTAGCCATTTCGGTCGATGTTGCAGTTGATGGAGGTATGTTGTGCTCCACTGTTTCCAGAATCCTTGGATAAGTCGTTGTATATATTTCCATTTGGTTAGTTGATTGACATTGTTCTTCTTCTTTTGTGAGGTTGCGATCGTCTAGGTTCTCTTCGATTTCCCAGAAACGTCTTAATTGTATCTCAAGCGTAGTCTGATGGCTTAGCACTGTGATTGAAGTGTGATTTGTGCATCCACTTATAATCCATCCTAATTCGGTGTGTTGTGCGACAGGTGAACCATCTTGACCCTTGACTAATCCCTCAAGGATGATGGATGAGTAAACATCAGCTCCCAAAAGCAAGTCGACCTTCCCTGGAGTATTGAATGTGGGATCGGCAAACTTCAAATTTGATAGGTGATCCCATTTGTCCTTATCTATATGCTGTATTGAAGTCAGGTGTGAGAAAATGAAAGCCCTGACTTCAAGAGAGAAAGATCTACTGTGTGAAAATATTGTGAATTGTGTTTGATGTCGTGACATTCCTGTGAGTGTTTGTCCTAGGCCAGTCACGTTCGCCGTGACCTTGTGTTTTTTTTAATCCAAGGAGTTGAGCTGCTCGTTCTGTGATGAAAGATGCTTCCGAACCTGGGTCCACCAATGCTCGGAAGGTGTGTGTCCTACCGTTGATGGCCTGTATGTTGACCAAAGCAGTTGCTAGTAAGACCTTAGATTCAGTTTGATTGAAGTTTGTAGTGAACGTTCGGTTTGATGTTGAAGGTTCATCATTATTGTTCGACGTTCTGGTGTTTTCCACGTGAAGCATTGTGTGATGTTTAAGGTTGCATTTAAGGCATCGATTGTTGCTGCTACACATTGAAGCGTGATGATCATACCCGAGACAGTTGGAGCACACTGAGTTCTTCTTGACGACTTCTGTTCTACCCATGATATCCAGATTGACAAAACGTTTACATAATCGAATGCTGGGGGGACCATTACATATGCGGCAAAGAAATTGCTTACTTGTTGACTTTGTGTGAAAGGTGTTCTTCTTGACGGAGGCAGTTGGCGATTGTTTGGATAGATTATTAAGTTCTGAGATGTTTTCTAAAGAGCTGAATCGACAAGCAATAAACGAAAGAAAGGTTTTCACATCAGGAAGGGCCTTTGAATTGCCTAATTTGTCTTCCCAATCTCTTTGTGTCTGTGGAGGTAATTTGTGAAAGATTATATAAATGAGAATGCAGTCCCAGTTGTCCACCGCTATCCCGAGATTCGAGAGAGCATGGATGCACTCGGTGCTTGTATCATGCAAGGACTTTAAGGGCGCTGCTGATTCGTGGATGAGTTTATTTTGTTCCATCAATATTCGCAGTTGGGTGTTAACTAATTTCCTTTTGTTTTGAAATCTGTCAACTAGGATCTCCCATGCTGAAGAATAATTTTTACCGTCAATCGGAAGATGTTGGATCAGACGTGCAGCCTCACCTGAGACGAAGCTTCTGCACGTCTGACAGATCAACGTTTTGATCTATCATGTTTTGGAACACGTTATAAAACTCACACCATTCCTCATATTTGCCCGAAAACGATTTTATCTGGATACGTGGAAGACGAATATCAGATATCGAGCACTTGCACTGATTAAGACGAGACGCGTCGAGATTCACTTCATTAAATTTGTCTAATTCGTCACGCAGAAGACCGATGAAAGTGAAATATGTTTTCTTTATCTGTGAATAAATTTCGTCAGTTAAAGACTTTTCTTTTAAAGGGTCCGAAGTATTGTTCACTATAGCGGAGTGTTCCTTTTTTGCCTGTTTGAACAACTCCTCCACTTCCGTTAAACACGCCGTTACGTACCCCCTTGACTTTCGCGCCGCGGAATCTTTACGGAATTCTTCTAAGTCCCTCAAAAGTTCTTTTAGGGCTAATTCTTGCGACTCAACCGATTTACTTAGCTTTGACATGTTGCCACACTTGGTATGGATGTTTTAATTATTGGTTCCAAAGGTATAGATAGTCAATGCATGTATGTGTCTACACTGTGAGTGAGTGTGAGTGATATGATATATGTTGTGTCATGTTTATATGTATGAATATATGATTCAAGTTATATAGAGATATTTAAATATATGGGTAAATGAATGTATGTATATAAGATGTGATAAATGAGATGAAATAAAATGTACTCAGCCTCTTTTAAGTTGAATTTTTGAATTGTGTTGTACTGTTGAACGGCTGATAGTGTACTGTTGGTTGAACTGCTGCTGGTGACTGTACTGATGGACTGTACTGCTGCTGATGGCGTACTGTTGAACTGCTGCTGGTGACTGTACTGATGAACTGTACTGCTGCTGTACTGTTTGTTGAACGGTGCTGCTGATGGCGTACTGTTGAACTGCTGCTGGTGACTGTACTGATGAACTGTACTGCTGCTGTATGATGAACTGTACTGCTGCTGTACTATTGGTTGAACTGCTGCTGGTGACTGTACTGATGAACTGTACTGCTGCTGTACTGTTGGTTGAACGGTACTGCTGATGGCGTACTGTTGAACTGCTGCTGGCGACTGTACTGTTGAACTGTACTGCTGCTGTACTGTTTGTTGAACGGTGCTGCTGATGGCGTACTGTTGAACTGCTGCTGGTGACTGTACTGATGAACTGTACTGCTGCTGTATGATGAACTGTACTGCTGCTGTACTATTGGTTGAACTGCTGCTGGTGACTGTACTGATGAACTGTACTGCTGCTGTACTGTTGGTTGAACTGCTGCTGGTGACTGTACTGATGAACTGTACTGCTGCTGTATGATGAACTGTACTGCTGCTGTACTCTTGGTTGAACTGCTGCTGGTGACTGTACTGCTGCTGTACTGTTGGTTGAACGGTACTGCTGATGGCGTACTGTTGAACTGCTGCTGGTGACTGTACTGATGAACTGTACTGCTGCTGTACTGTTGGTTGAACGGTACTGCTGTTTCTTGATGAACTGTATTTTACCGCTTGGTGAGCGGTGCCTAGTATGCTGATAATCCGGCTCGAAGGACCATCTTCTGGACCATCTTCCATAGTAAAAATTAAAGTGATATGGGTGTAAGCAGTTTTGGTTTCTCGGGTCTGGACTTGGACAGCCTGTAATGGCAAGATTGTGTAAATGTACATGATGACTTACTTTTTACTACTGATTCTGTTTTAACCGAGGATGTAATTCGATATACTATGCAAAATGTATCTAATGCTTTGGACTATGGTGCTATCGTTATAAATTTAAAGAACCTACTAAATCGTAGATGTAGAATGTCCTATCACTCCTAAGGGATTAAGATTTAAGGAGGTCTAATTGATCCCGGGTTTCGGCACCATAAAATAAAGATTGCGTTCCGACTAAAAAAAAGGACCGGGTGGCGTTAAGAAAGAAAGACCGAGAACTCAAATTCAAAAATAGCGCCTTTACTACTCAAAGGTTAAGTAACGATTAAATTACATATATGTAGATAACAAATCATTTCAATTTATAATACAAAGTCTCCACAAGAATTCATTATATGAGCGAGATAGCAAATAATACGCTTAAATAGTATAGGGTAAAGATTCAAATATTTTTGTGTAACATAATTTTGGACATATTATTCAACATAATTTATATTAATTAAATTCTTTCCCGTGTATTCCCTGCCTAGATTAAAATTCTTCGTTTTTATATTATGATTCGCAATCGGATTTCTTCTTCCATAGCCAGTTGGCTAGCTTCTGCCAATGTTTTGGGTCGTTGGGTATTTACGAAAGGGATGAATTGTGTTTTGGATTGCCGTCAGATTTTTCTTCGCACTATCGTCGGGTTTAATGGATCAATACTGTTTTGATTGCCGTCAGATTTTTTCTTTGCTTCGCACTATCGTCAGGATCAATTGTGTTTTGATTACCGTCAGATTTTTATTTTGCTTCGCACTATCGTGAATGTGTGTTTTTGATACGGGAAAAGAGAACTTTTCCTCCCGTTCTCGAGCACAAATTATTTCACCACTGCCACCAATTTTGTTACGCGTGACCAAATTCCTTATCAATTTTAACTATCACCACATTTAAATATTGTAAGTTAACAATAATAACTCTTTAACAATTTATTTATTAATCGGAATGTACATTAAACAGTAGTGACGCGTTGGACAGTCGAAGAAGAACTATCCTCCGAATGTCCAACGGTCATATTATATGGGCGATGTCATGCAGTCAAAATGCGTGGGCGATATCCAAGCGTTCGCAACCCAACACCAATGCTCGCGAATGCCACACCCAACGAATACGGCGACAAGGAAGACGTTAACGCAAACAAAACATTTGTCCCCTTGTAACAGTCAAACGAAGATAGTGACAATGCATCAAATGCAACGCAAGCAAAAACGTACGGCATCCGTCACATCAACGTCGCCACACATACGAATGCATAACACTTGGGCCTTTTGTTTTTCTACTGCGTCGGCAAATCGGTCCCTGCTCGGGCGCCAGTTAAATTTTACTACTATTTAAAACAATAAAAAAAATATTTTTTTAGGGAGCTCTGCTCCTTTATTCGTAGAGTCTGATTTAAAACTGAAAACACATTAAAAACTCTAATCTAACTTAACCTAACGATGGGATAGATGTCAAAAGAGCGCGCGACATATACTTTGGGTTAATATTCACTGCTCTTGCCTGATAAAGTGTTTCTTTTTAAATTAAAATAAAAATAAAACATATTTAAGCCATCGATTTTAATAGTTACAGTAAAAAATTACAGTATAAACGTGCATTTCTGTGCAGCCGACTGTTCCATCTATATTACTGTCCATTTCACCGCTTTTCCCCTTGCACGCAGTAAGTACGATGAAGAAGTGTGACCATTGTAAGGAGAATCTGCCTCCATCCGGCGATTTTGTCCCTTATGTGCTCGAAAACTTCGATTGCACCACGATAACCGAAAGGTCATGGAGATCCATAGGTTCCAAAAGGGAATCATGGAAGCCAATTTTGCCGAACCAACAACGAAAATCTCTGCACCATTCCGCCACAAACCTCATAGCGCCCACTATCACCTACGGTGCAAAACTGAGTCACTTTTACCTTTAAGTGCGCATTTATCAACAAAACTCAGAAATAAAAAAGCTTGATAAAACAAAATATTTTATAATTTATTATTTAATGTTAAATAATTATTTTACATAAATAAAAAATAATTCATTTTATAAAAATAGGCCTTAATATTTAATATTATATTATTTAATAATATAATTAATACTTAATATTTAGTCCAGAACCCTTTGACCTTTTTAATTTGCGTAATTCGCTTTGGTAGGCTTTCCGAGAGTCGACGGCAATAATCATTAGGGATTTTTGCCCACTGTTCTTGTGCTCTCTGCCAAAGGATAGCTAAGGATGATGGTGGAGAGTCATATTCCTTGGCAAGAGCAGTTTTCAGGTATGCCCAAAGATTTTCTATTGGGTTCAGATCCGGGCTTTGCGCTGGCCAGTCTAGCACATTAAATGGCTGCCTTTGTAGCCAACTCTGCACTTTTTTTGCCATGTGCTTCGGATCTCTGTCATGCTGAAAGATAATTTCACTCGGAAGGTGGGGCATATTACGTATTGATGCGGTGAGGTTCGATTTTAAAATATTTAAATAAGCGTGCTGGTCCATTATACCCTCTATTAGGTGTAATTTTCCAAAGCCCAAAGCACTCATACTTCCCCACACCATAATTGAACCACCTCCGTGCTTAACCGTCTGTTTGACATGATGCGGCTTCAAAGACTCACCTTGCCTTTTCCAAGCCCACGATCTGCCATCAGTGCAATAGCAGTTTATTTTGGTATCGTCGGACCACACCACTTTACTCCAATCATCTTCCGACCAGTCTGCATACTTTTTGGCAAAGTTTAATCTGGCTTTGACGTTTTTCTTAGAGAGTGCTGGTCTTTTTTTCTTTTCGACAGCTACTACATTGTGCTTACGCAACGTCCGAATAACTGTCCATCGGCTAACTTGTTTGCCAGTCGCTGACTGAAGCTCTTTGGCTGCTTCAGAACCTGTAGCCGTCCTTCCAGAAATCACGAACCTCACTAAAGAACGCTCGTCTTGTTCAGAAAGTTTTTTAGGCCTTCCCCCTCGAAAACTAGCTATGTCCAGAACACACTTTTTCTTAACCGGGCAACAGCGGATTGAGTAACATGACACTCTTTCGCTATAAAGCGCGTTGATTTTCCGTCTTTGAGTAGTTTTATAATCATTTTTTTTCCATATTCTTTCCGAGAGATGCCATTTCTGTAACTTAAAACTGCACAACATTTACAAATCACATTTACATACATAAATGTGTGCACATTTTTTCCTTACCTTCAAACACGCTATCAAAAAACTTCAAAAAGAAAAACGAAAACCAAAAACCTTTCAAACTCTAAAGTTCGATGACATAAACAAAAACATTGAAAAAAACAACACTATAATAGATACACTCATGAATGAAGTTAAAGGAAGATCAAAAAGAAAAAAAACGAATGCATCTCCAAATGCAAGCACAAATCAATAAATTAGAACAACAACAATTAAAAAATACAATTGAAATTAAAAATATACCACCAATTCAAAACGAAAACTTAGTTGATCTTCTCAAAGCAATTGGAAAGACAATCAAACAAGAAGTTACAAACACTGATATTTCCGATATATGTATGTATATCGCACCCAATCGAAAAACCCCGAACGATCTTCTATTGTAGCAACATTTAACAACACCTTAATTAAAAATACATTTATTAATAATGCCCGTATAACCCGCCCAGTGACAATTGCAAAAATTACGGAGGCAAACACCAACAACAACATATTCATAAACTTACAAACGTAAACAAACACTTGCTATGGCAGAGAAAGAAAACAGCAAAAGGAGAAGGTTGGAAATTCGTGTGGGTGAACTCGGGAAAAGTGTTTGCAAGAAGAGAAGAGAGAGCAGAAGTTTTGCTCATCCAATGCATTAATGACGTAAACAAAATAAAACGACATTAAGTTTGGAGTTTGGAAATTTTGCTGAATTAAAAGATGAGTTAAGAAAACTGAATTTTCGTCTGCTATCTTACGTAATCTTACTGCCTGCTGCTCTGCCCATTCGTCGACGGCGTGATGGCTCCGATAGCTTGCGCGAGTTGTTTTCTACATTAAAGTTAAACACCTTTTTTATTTTTTATTACTTAAACTTATTTTATTATTTGTTCACAATAATATTTATATATTTCTTTACAAAAATGTCTTCTAAGATCTTCTCCAAAGATCCTCTTGCTTTGGAGTTCGTGTCTCGACTGATCACTAGGGATGCAACATCGTTAAAAAAAACATCGATGGTTTTGCGACAAACATCGATGTTAAAAAACATCGGTTATAACAATGATACATCGATGTTTTTGTTGGCTATACAATACGACCTACTGTACAGAACAAAATAGTTAAATCTTACCTGTTTCAACTCAAAAACCTAAGCCAATTTCCATTCAACTATACCACAAAACAATAAAATTCATCATTGAAATGAAACGTATGTATTTTGTTAATACGATTTTTTTATTTATACTCGTATATAATTATTAATTGGAATTTAAGAGACATAATTTTAATTATTTATTTTTTATTTGTTCGAAAGCAACTGAGAAATTGAGCTGTTTCTGCCCTGGTTGGTGGTTGCCCCAGCCTCCGAAAACAAAGGCTCGCATGGAATAGACGTGGCGACGATGGGAGGATATATTATTGCAATCCTTGCAAGTTTTGGAAGAAGAGATTTTATATCCTCCCAGATCAGAACACTCAGAAACCGTCCTCTGAACGAAAAAGTAATACAACTTTGAAGCTCTGAACACTCTGAACAAAAAAGGAAACGCAATTTTGAGTTTGAGAGTTCAGGTTCTGTTGAGATGCAAAAAAGAAAAACGAGTAATGTTTTACACATCTTGGCAAAGTTTAACGAATACAAGCCGACTTGTTGACCCTCTAATACTGGTGAAACCTGATAAACAAAAAATAATACTAAAACTATTTCACGACGATTTTTTGTTTATATTTACAGCACTTGTGGTACCTCCAAAGGGTTAGATGCATCCCTTAAACTTCTTCTCAAGCTTCTATCTTTTATTTTTTCTACCTGGTCCCTTTCATTCGCTTACAGCGCGAATGCTAAACTACGTATGTATGTATGCATTTTATAGAATCTGAAAAAAAAATAGAACACGTTTGATAACAAATTGAAGGTAAATAAAATCGGTATACCTCCTTCTTTAAATTTGTCGAAATTTACACAGTTTTCTCACAGAATCACTAAATTATCACAAATATGCTTGAATGTTACTTTTCAAATGAAATAAAAACAACATTGAGTAACAAATGTCAAAACATTCGAAAAAAACTTTGAAAAATTCCGGGGGGAATAAATTGCGATGGAAATTTACGATAGGAGGAATATTTTCCAGGGAATAAAAAATTTCGGAGGAATTTTTTTTTCACCCGGAATTGCCGATAGCCCTGATTATTACACAGAACATTGGAGGATAGCACTATACTTTTGGGACTCACCTTAGGTCAGAGCCCAAGCTATCGCCAATATCTCGTAGTTTTTTTTGGTCTTACTGAGAGATCTTGAGATATACATACATACAGTAACGAGAATAATTTTTCATACAAATCCTCCTGATGCCGAAATTAATAGTTTGTGGAGCAAAACAACGATTTTTTCTTAGTTTTTTTTTATACACATTTTCTTAAACATTTTTTTAACATATTAAAAAAAGAAGTACATTTATAAACTTAGTAATATGTGAGTAACAAAAAATTAAAAAATTCAACGTATTAAAACAGTGAGAAAAATTATTCATACAAAAAATCAAAAATAATAAAAATTCACGGTGTTTTTTTTAATTACTTATTTATTAATATTTTGTATGTAGTCCTTTGTTTTTTATTATCTCTGCCAACCGACGAGGCATTGATTCCACCATTTTTTGTGTAATGTTAGTCCCAATTTTATGCCACTCTTCGCTAATTGCAACTTTTAATTGGTTCTTATTTACAATTTTGTGGTTTCTAATTTGTGTGTCCAGATGAGCCCACAAATGCTCTATTGGGTTCAAATCTGATCTTTGTGGGGGAGTTTCAATAACGTGGGGGCAGTTGTAAAGTAGCCACATCCTTACTTTGTGAGCCTTGTGCTTAGGATCGTTATCTTGATAAAAATAAAAATCCGAATCACACATGTTCTTTATAGCTAACTCACTTAAGTGCTGCTTCAAAATATTTAAATAAACTACCTGATCCATTTTATCGGTAATAAATTCAAAATTTCCAACTCCATGATAGCCCATTGCTCCCCATATCATTATGTTGCCTCCTCATATCATATATAACATAACATATCATTATGTTGATTGAATGTTTTGGGGAAGCAAGGCTTCATTTTTTTTTCTCCATACCTTTTGTTGCTTACTATCACTACCAAAAATGTTAAATTTACTTTCATCAACGAAAATCACTTTTTTCCAAAAGTCAATTGGTTGATTAGCATATTTTGTAGCAAAATCCAATCGCTTCTTTACGTTGGCTTCCCGTAAAAGAGGTTTCCGCCTAGCAACATGGCAATGCAGTCCTAGTGCATTAAGTTTTTTTCGTACAGCTGAATCTGTCACAGATGTTCCACTAAATAATTTTAAATTTTTATTCAATTGCACTGCTGTTTGTTTTGGATCTTTTCTTATTTCACGGATTAAAAATTTTTCATCTGTTGTTGTTATTTTCCTTTTACGTCCTGCGCCTTTTTTGTTTTCTATTCTATCTTCTAAATAATAACGATTGCAAATGCACTGCACTGTAGAATGGCTTAAATTTAATAATTCACCGATTTCTCTTAAAGTTTTTCCCTTTTCGCGATGATAAATTACCAGTGATCTAACATTTGCTGTGGTATTTTTGCCCTTTTTTGCCATTTTGAAAGTAAAACTAAAATCTTCAAATCAAAATGCAATTAAATGAGAGGCAAAACTAACACTCGTAACAAATTTGTAAATAAAATAATTTTTTGACAGAACTGATAACGGTTCTTTAAAAACAGAAGTTGTAAGGACAGTGATGCAACTTTGTATGAATAATTTTTCTCACTGTTTTAATACGTTGAATTTTTTAATTTTTTGTTACTCACATATTACTAAGTTTATAAATGTACTTGTTTTTTTAATATGTTAAAAAAATGTTTAAGAAAATGTGTATAAAAAAAGAACTAAGCAAAAATCGTTGTTTTGCTCCACAAACTATTAATTTGGGCACAAGGAGTGTTTGTATGAAAAATTATTCTCGCTACGGTACATACATATGTACTATGTAAGCGTAAATTTGTCCTTGCCCATTTCGCCCTGCGATATTACGGCTGTTTTTGATAGTTCCAATTGATCTACATATGTATGTATGTACATACATACATATGTACATATTTATCTGGACGATTTGCGTTCATGTTCCCATGGGTCATGGGTATGCTGTAATTTGCTATTTCAGAGTCTACTGCATTCCCACAGTGACGTGCATCCAGATAGGGCATACTAACATACTGCGCGTGTAAGATTAGTTGCAAGGTTAGGATTACTTACTGAATTTATCGCTACTTGCTTGTTAAACTCAGCTACGGAATTATAATTGTTTATTTTAAGATGACCTTGTATCTCTACCCTTTCGTCATCATCCAACACACGGAATACAAAGTTTAATCCCCTTCCTGCTATGTTAACTAAACCTTTTTTGTAGTGGGAGTGTGGTAGCATTTTGTTAAGTTTGGAACGAGTGTTGTTGAATGCGTTAGTCAGTGACTTTCTTAGCGTTGGGTCCCCGAATTTCTGAGAATTGTCTTTTACTGCTTCTTGCATTTGCTCTATTATTTTTTGATACATATGTAGCTCTCTAGCAGTATCACATGAATGATTTTATCGTATTCTACTATATACTACTAGATGTAAATGTCCTTGTTTTACCATCGTATGTCTTCTAGTAATTTGGAACATCTTATGATCCTAAATTTAAAATCAGTTGAGGAATCCGAGTGGAATGAAATTTCATCAGATTCTGATGAGGATGACGAATCTGACTGCTGTTTTTTCTTTGATTTTTTTATAATGTTCTTCTTTTGCAGGCCGCTCGTAGATGGTTGCTTTCTCATTTCAGACTTTTTAATAGTTCTCTTTTGAAGACCGCTAGTTGATGCTTGGTCAAATATAACTTTCTGTTTTTTCTGCTGTATTACTTTAGATATTTCCAGCTCAGATTTGTATGGCGAAGATGTGATTTTGCAATTAAAAGTCGATTTCTTTCAACAAATTGGCTTGGAAGCATTGTTTGAGGTGTTTGGACTCTCTGGGGGCTTTGAACAGGCTGGGGGCTTTTGATGGACTGGGGCTTCGAACAGACTGGGTCTTGGACTCGTTGAGGGCTTTGGAGACATTGATTTTGGAGACCTGAGAGGCTTTCTGGGCTTAGCCTGGAGGCACGCATAACTTCAACCGGTGGAACGTTTTCCCGCTCTGCATTCATAACTTTCTCTTCCTCTATAAAATCGGCTTCTGTAAAAATATTCCGATTGAGAGGATAGATTCCAGTTGCTTTGAATGCATTAACAGCTAGTGATGCCTTTTGAATCCGTAAGTAAGCTTTACCAAACAGCTCCATTATGTCGTAATTGCTTAAGGACCTTCGGGAATGCAAGAGTCATTGCCGGATTTCTTCACTGTAGCACATTATGAGTAGAATGTGGTGGCAAACACAAGATCGATACATTGTTAGTACGAGCAGAATCTATCAAGTATATGTTCCGTGTGTGGCTGTAATGTACATCTAAAATAAATAGGACGGGGGTTTCTGTTGTTGGTTTTGAAAACTTCAGAAAGTGCTGAAACCAATCGAAGAATATGTGGTGACACTTTGCAATAGATTCTGCTGGAGCTCCCTTCATTAGCAAATTATCCATTTTTTTTCTGGGAAAAACTATCATTGGGTGAACAAAGTCTCCAGCTGCGTTCATACACAGGCAAACAGTTATTAGGCGCCCCCTTTCAGCGGATGTTATAGCACCAATCTGTTTTTTTCTTTTTGCTGCAAGAATTTGTGGAATTTTTGACTGGACAACGGACAATCCGGTTTCGTCTACATTATAGATCTTACCAGGTAAAAAATGTTTTTCTTGATATTCCTTCTCCAATATGTCAAAAAACGACGAAACATTGTTCTGGTTAAATCCACTTATTCTTGCAACTGATGTTCCAGTGGGTTTACGGAGAGAAATAATATCTTTGTGACGATTTAGAAACCCATTTAGCCATTTTCGTCCAGCCATTTCCTTTTTAAAATGATGCTCCATGTTATTACGACAAACTAATTGAAAAGCCAATCTTTTAATATCTTTTCGTGTCAAACCGTAGTACTTCTTTTCCATTCCTAGGACGTACTGCACTAATTGGTTCTCTAATTCTGGACTAAGAACGGTTTTTCTACCAAGGGGAACGTCTAAGGCTTCAGTAGAAGACAAATTAAAAAGTCTGAAAAGTGTTGTCCGTGGAACTTTAAAAGCATCTGCAGCTTTTTTGAAGCCCATTTCTTTTGATTTTACGGCTGCGATGGCTTTTTATGTCTTCCTTGTCAGACCTTACGTTTTTTCTTATTAGGTACCATCTGAAAACTTAGAAGATATCTAAGGTCGAAAAAGAAACAATTATATGAGTTGGTTCCCAATATGGAATACTATTCCATATTAGGAACCTAGGATATTCCATATTAGGAACAACGATGTTCACTGAAAAATGTAAAAATTCACTAGTTATTCACCTGACCTCACCTCAAAACTTTAAATTATTACAAATGCTGAATTTTTCCCTAATGGTACAAAGAAAGTATTTGACTAAAGTTAAATAATCCGCCAAAAATAATTTTTTTTAGCTACTGAGCACGTCTAATTCAACCGCCGACTACAAGGATACTAACAACAAATATGCACATGAAAAGAAAGCTTTGGAAGAAATTAGCAGATACATACATGACGTAGTTTTCAAAAAACTGCACTATTCCATATTAGGAGCGTATTCCATAATCGGCATACTTTCTCTATTTGCGTTTTGAAAACGTTGATGCAGCTTTTACTTACTGGGATAGCTTCTTCTTCAACTAAGTTAATTTCCGGCTTCGGAATACGTGATAGAGCATCCGCATTCATGTATTGTACTTACAACATTTATTATATTTAATTTCATAGTGTAATTCTGACAGTTTAAGTCTCCATCGGACTAGTTTAGAATTAGTTTCTTTTATGGAAAATAGCCACGTCAGTGGTTTGTGGTCGGGCTCGATGATAAACTTCCTACCGAAAAGGTAGGGGCGAAAGTATTTAGTTGCCCACACTATTGCTAGTAGCTCCTTTTCAATCGTATTATAGTTTATTTCATGTTGATTGAGGGTACAACTAGCATAGCACACTGGGTGGTTTTCCTGAGAAAGAACAGCTCCCAAAGCGTATTGGCTTGCATCGGTAGTCAGAGTGAATGTTTTGTTGAAATTTGAATATGTAAGTATCGGGTCATTTATTAGAAGCATTTTTAAAGTTTCAAAAGCATGGATATATTCAGGGTCTGCTACATTGATTTTAGTATCATTTTTCAGGAATTTCGTCATCGGTTTGGCAATTTTAAAATAATCTTGCATGAATTTTCGGTAATAACCGGTCAATCCTAAAAATTGTTTAATTTGATTGCTAGTTTTTGACGCATTCGATTTTCTTTGGGTTCGGTTTTATTTTTTTATTTCTTAAGAAATTCCAAAATATCTATCTGAACCCTTAGATTGACTTCCTTGAGCCTTTTGAAAATTTTTGCTAGTGAAATTAAATGTTCCTGTAGGGACGTAGAAAGTACAATAATGTCATCCATGTACACAAGGCAAATGACATTAATGTATTCTCTAAGTACATCGTTCATGAGGCGTTGGAAAGTTGCCGGAGCTGCCTGCATGCGAATAAATTCGTAATGCCCGTTTTGCACGCTGAACGCTGTCTTGGGAATATCTTCGCTTTGTATTTCTATCTGATAAAATCCTTTAGCTAGATCAATAGTCGAAAAGTATTGACATCTTCCCAGCTTATCGAGGATTTCGTCAATACGTGGTATGGGATATTTAATAGAACGCAAATGTTGGACATAAGTGTTGTGTATAAATTCAAATCCATATTCTTGTACAAGTTCCATGTTTTTGCGTTTTTTTGTTTTCTCTGCCGATTCTTCATATGGTTTAGAAGGTCGTCCACGTTCACCAGAAGTAGTTTTTGGAGTATTATCTTCAAATGGTGTTTTTAATTCACCGTTCAACCACTCACTGTTATTGGTTTCAAAACGATCTTTTATTCTTCTCGCTTTTTCCCATCGATCTTTAAATTTTGAAAGAAAGTTTTTTTGAATACTTGCTATCATCAGCTCTATCTGATGATAGCATAAAAATATCTTTTAAATATTTTCTTAATTCAGTATAATTTGCACCAGAGTTTATAAAAAAGTTACACAAAACCCTACGAGAACAAAGTCACTCATTGTGGTAAATAATTTGCTGAATAACGATCGAGCAGCTAAACTGAACTGTATGGTTTTGCAACATAAAACTATTGACACAGCTTTTCTGGTGAATACAGGCTTCACAGTTAAAAAAAAATGTGCTTTTGTCAAACGTAAAATTGTTCGTGAAAAGTAACGGTGCATACGAAAGAAAATATATTTATTATTGAGCGAACGAGCGGAGCTGTTTTCGGGTGAATCCAATGTCGATCTTGTATATATTGTTTTGGAGTCATTTCTTAACCGATTTTCAAATGTATTAGTAGAAACAGATGACATGAAGGTATATACTTGGGTGGAATTTAAATTTTTGACTCAAAAAAAACTAAAATTAATTCAAATTTATGTTCAAAACGACATCCCTAGTTTACCTACCATTAGAGTTGTTACTAATAGTACATACCACTAAGTTGGTTGTTTTAAGTAATTTTTTAATTTTAATGATCAATTTGTAAGCAAACTCTTAAAGTACTAACTTTTATAAAGGGTTTATGTTGGGAATGTTATCAGAAAAAATATTATGAAAAAAATGCAAAATGTTACTTTGCAATATATTTTTGTGTCTTATAAAAAAAAGGCAAAAAAGGAGCAAAAATTTTTTATCCCCTTGCAATTGAAATTAATTATATATTTTAGACAGACAAGTAACTAGGCAGCGGCAAACAGCGCTAACGGTTAAATGTCTGTTTGAATATAAGAAGGAAACATCTAAGAAAGGGCAGATTAAAACAACATATATTTTTTTAATATTATACAACATTATTGTGTTTGTATTTTTTGTAAAAACTTGAAGCTCTGTACTTTTCAAAAATGTATAACACCTATATAGTTCTTAAATAAAGATTTCCAGGACATTTTTTTGAAAAGTCTGTTCGAGTAATTCAGTCAAATCAATATTTTGACTCACTGCACTTCAGTGATCGATTTCACGAATTTCTTTGTAAATAAAAAAATAATTAATATCGAAACTAAATTGTATGTTATTTTAACCATCGATTTTCATCAAAATAATTCGGGCAACTCTACTTTCGTAAAAACCATTTATGAGATGGCGTTGTATGGAGAGCTCCCACTGTGCGACGGTGCTAGTTTTTCTTGGCCGCTTCAGACTGCTTCTCAAATCTTCCCGGGGTACCTCCGCCGATGAAGGACGATCGCTGCTACCAGATCCCGATGGTAATAGTTCTGTAAAAGAAATAGGATTTAAACAGAATGTAGGTAATTTTTTGCTTCTAATATTACCTGTATTGGAACAAAATCCCGCTTCCGTCATCATCTGATCCCTTGTCCTAGCACTGGCAATGGTACTCCCCAACCGAAACGTTGGAATAATGGATGGTCTGTCTAAAAACACGTCTGTAAGATCACTGTAATGGTAAAGTAAATTGGTATACACATATGAAATAAAGTAAGGGGAAATGAAAATAACTTACTCTTCATAAGGACATGTAGCCCTGTCGTTGCCCGTTCCTTTGTTATGCTGAACTTTCTTTTTAAAACTTCTTTCTAGGCTTTCCATTTTCCCTCAATTTGGCAATCGGAGAAAAAACTTCCATGCTCGGACATTCTCCCGGAAATTCTTTCCCACAGCAGCTTTTTTGTTTTCACCTCAATTTTTTTACCGAGCTTTGGGTGTTCTTCTTTATATAAGGTGATGAGAAGCCTACAGTCTTTCTCCAGCCAAGTTGCCTTCTGTCTCTCCTCCAAAGACTGCGCCGAAGTTGATGCGATTGGAACAAAGTCCTCGTCGAGATTCCCACTAAAGGACTGCTCAAAAACTTGAGTCCGGAATTCTTCATCTAAAAGATTAATAAAAGTGAAATTCTAATACTAATTCCATATTAAATGTTTTACTTACTAGTTTCCAAATTCCGGCGCGTATTGGGAGAACACTCAACGAGTACTGATTGGCCCTTATCGGACGTAATTTCTATTTTCTCCATTTTTTGTAATAAATAATATTTTATTGAACAAAACACACATGGAATAAACCCACAAGCAGAATGACAATAGCTTTGTTGAGTGACACTTTTCACGAATCTGTTCTGACTCAAAAGCGTCACTGAACAGACTAAATGACTTCGACCAATTTTTTTAGCTACAGCACGGTTTCAAAGATCTTCAGAATGGTAAATATCTATTTTTATTTTTTTTGCTGCAGTTAAACCACTTTTTTTTACCCATTTTTACACAAATACTTCAGCAACAATATCTCGCGAAAGAAATCTAACTTTAAAATTAACAAAAGCTCACTTTGTTTTCCAAAACACTGCGCACGAGTATACTGGCTTTAATCAAATGAACCAATTTCATTGCAGCAGATTTGTGCTCATTTTCGTAAAGGTAACAGAAAGTGCCGTTAATTTGGTCGTATGATCTGTGGATGTTTGCTTTTGCACAAACAACTAATTTCTCTTCATATCGGTATTTTCTGTTTGTTTTTCTCACATAAACAAGAGACAAATGTCGTATTTTCCATTAAAAATGTTGTGGCTGTAATCAAGTGAACCGCAGTGTATGTACATATATATATCAATGTTTCGACGGAAAACATCGAGCTTTTGACATAATGTAAAAAAATTCAGTGAGTATAGTTTTTGGACGTTTTAATGCTCTTTGGATAACATTATGTTCAATGAAATATACACGCTGACCGTTTTCAAGATGCACTGCAAAATGCTGTAAGTTTTCTTTGTGCCCCAATGAAGTTAGTTGCATTGTCGCTTCTAATTCGGACTGGAATCCCACGAGTTAAATAAAAACACCACACGCAATTTTGATCTTTATTCATTGGCTGCTCATCATCGAGTGTCAGCCCAACACTTAAGACTACCTTAACTTAACAATATCATAATAGTAATTTAAATAAACAAATAACACTCAAAAAGGAAAACGCAACATGTACCTGGTAAACAAATAAGAACCAAAAGAAAACGCAACAAAAGGAAAAGACGCTACGCATAAACAAGTCAAGATCTGCTTACATGCATTGCATTGCTGCATGGTAACAGCAATGCTTTGGAAGCTTAACTGGGCTAAGTTGTATATTCTGGGAGCTTCATACATGTATGCTATGAACATGCATGTAATTCACGGCGGTTAACAAAGTTCCTCAGGTATATAATGAAGGCGTCAGTGGATAAATCTGTAGCCAATTCTAAGTGGATTGCTCACCAGTCCGAAATTGAATCAACGTGAATCAACACGAACAGGTACGAACGCGCGAAGTAGCAAGAACCGCAATAAAGTGATGACACATCGAATCCCGTTAATACGGTGTATCGACCTTTGCCCTTGGCCTTGATGGTGTTAAGTTATTATTTATCTGTGTGTTCTGTATTATCTGTGCTTATATTTTCGGGTTCCTTTCTATCAGTGTTAAGTTTGTCAATTCTCTTGCTAGCTGTTTGTTCTAACCTGTCTTTAATGTTAGGGAAAAAATATTGCTGAAATTGAATTAGTTATTTTATATATTTGTGTTTATTGGAATGTGTCAGAGAATTATTAAGTTAATAATATTAAATTTATATTTATACATTACTACTTGTTTGTTGGAACGAAGTTATATGAAGGCCGATTTGAAGTTGTCTACGAAAGCCTTTGAATATATTACAGATATTTTTATAATATTAGCAAATACCGATCCTTGATCAACTACAATTTTTGAAGGGATGGCGTGTAGACCAATGTAAGTTTTGAATGATTTTAATATGTTAATGCTGTTTCTAGAGAGAATTGTATATCCTAATGTAAATTTCGAAAATTTGACCAATATTGTAAGAATGTATTTCTTATTAATAGTATATATGTATATCCATATAGGGGATATGAAGCGGTTTTAAAGGTGTCTCAGGTTTTTCGCACTTTACTCTATAGGGATTTCTTTCATACTTTTGGGTTTGACATATTTCTAAGCCGGAAGTCGGAAACTTATTGATTTTTATTTCGCCGTCTATGTAAGTAGCGATAAGTTCCTTTGGGGAGAAAAAATGTTTATGCTGGTGTTTTCGCTAAATGTGTTATCTCCAATAGTTATTCGTCGTCTGTTTCTAAATACTATTTTTAACGTCATGGGTGATCCTTTATTCGATTTTTGGAGAATGTATTGCAAACTAAATTCGTTTAGGGGTCTTTCGGCAATTGGAATGCCATCATCTAGGTTCTTCAAAGCAGAATGTGCGAGCTGAGATATGCTGAGCGATATCATTGAAATTAATGTCTATACTCGATTTTCACTCTACTAAGGGCATCTGTAATCGTATTCTTCTAATCTTAGACGCCAGCGTAGTAGGAACAGTTAGGAAACTGTTAGATCGCATGATTTTTATCGGAGTTCGGTTAAACACCCTTGATTGAGACGATGTGTCCCAAAAACGCTTTTTCTTTCTTTAGAAAGTCAGACTTCTCGAGTTAAAATTCGAAGTTAGGTTCCTTTAACTTCGTGAATACTTTCTTTAAGTTTTCCAGGTGTTCGTGTAAGGATTGGAGAATACCAAGAAACATTTTTCTAAGCTAATTTCTTCAGGAGATTATCCATGATTTGCTGGGTATTTTTTAAGCCGAATCAAGCCGAAAGGCACTCTCAAGTATTCGAAATGACGGCCGTCTACAGAAAACGCAGTTGTAGCAATGTCTTTCGGATCCATCTCAATTTGATAAAATCAGCGTGCCGGATTTAACCCTGGAATGCTACACTTATTTGCGAAACTTATTATGCTACACTGGGGTACAATGGTACCCCAAAGAAAAACGACATTTTTATATGAAAAAAAATGTATTCAGCGAATTCATAAAAGAAACTAAGAATACGGAATAATAGTAGTTTTTTTTGCAAAAAAAGGAAAATGAAATAATATTATTCTGAACAAGTTGGACATATTTTATTTTGGTGTTGCAGACAAATGAATTTTTTGCATAGAGCGCAGTTGATCCTTGATTTTCTATCCCGGCTTCTTGGGCAAAATGCACACCTACCCGCGGTGGTAGTTGGCTTTGTTTGCTCTTCTGCTGCTGGGGTTATTTTTAGTATACCGCATATTGTCTCGCGGAGTTCACGCCTCAAAGTTGGAGTTTGTAAGCGACGTTTCATATGTGGTTTCACTAAATCTATTGCCAGTTTTTTTAAGTATGTTCTTCTGTTTTCCAATTTTTCTTTGTTTTGTGCGTAAGAACCACGTAAAAGGATCATTGAGTTGTATCCCACAATATTAAGCAAATTACGAAACAAGCAAAATGGCCAGCGGCGCGTCTTTCTACCAGTAGAATAAGTGTGACACAATTGGTCTAAGGTGTCCACTCCGCCCTTTGTTGAATTATAGAATTGTATTATCTCTGGTAGTTCGGTGGAATTTGGCTCATCACCTTTTTCATGCATTGTAGAAAGCATCAATACAATTTTTGTTTTTTTTTTTTGGTGGACAGTACGACAACAAAGTAAGTTGGTTACTATAGCAAAACATGGAAGAGTTTACCTGTCTATCCTTGAGTTCCAAAAATGATGGAGGTATTTCTTTTTTATTTTTCCTCAAAGTGCCCACAACGGTTATGTTTTTTTTCAAAAGATATTGGGCAGCCTCCACTGACGTAAACCAATTATCCATAGTCAGATTTCTGTTGGTACCATGAAAAGAACTAGTAAGTTTGTCACAATAGTACTGGGCAACCGGAACATCGCGTGGTGTGGAATCTTTGCCTATGTAAACTTCAGCGTCGAGTACAAAGGCCGTTTTAGCATCGCAACACATCACTATCTTGATTCCATACTTGTCGGGTTTTGATGGAATGTACATCTTAAATGGACAACGACCTCGAAAACCAACTAATTGTTCATCAATCGTGGTATATTCCGATGGAACATATAATTGTTTCATCTTATTTATGGATCTCTCGAACACTTCTCGAAATGCTGCAAGTTTGTCCGTCGTTTTCCTCTGAGCTCTGGTGTCTTTGTCGTCAAATCGAAGACAGTTGATTAGAAACCTAAAACGTGCTTCGGGCATAGTTGCCCGAAATATTGGTATTCCACTGTCTTTATCAAATAACTCTTTGGTAAACACTCCATTCATTTTCATTACACCGGCATAATAAAACAAACCAATGAGTGCCTGTATTTCTGTAGAATCCGCGTCTTTGGTGAAAGAAGGTTTATTAGTTGTTTCTGTATCATTGTCATCGTCATCGTCCACCTTTTTGGCATATGTTAATCTTTGGACTTTTATTTCTTTGTTTGTATATGCCGTAATATCTCCAAGGTTTTCTCTGGTAAAACATAGTTCCCAGGATTCTATTCCTGACTTTATTTGCTTGGATTCATTTTTATTTCCAGACAAATTTAGAACCAGATTTCTATTTGGTGTACGATGTACTGTACCTTTAACCCCTGACCATTTGAACCCATTTTTACCTCTTAGTTTAGTGGGGACCTTCAACATTTTAACTTTGGCTTGCTCGGCACGGTATATTTGTGCCAGTGGTACACAATCTTCAGAATCAGAGGATGGAAAGGAATTCTGGGAGCAAACTGGAGTAGAAGAAATTGAGTGGTCTTCGTTCTCAGTCAACGATGTAAGCCGATGTTGATCTGGGCTAGTAGAATAGTAACGCAAGATGCTGAGTGAGCGTATTTATTCGGGCTATGGATTGCAACACTCTTTTGTGCAAACTTATACCTATTCGTGGAATTACCGGCACGCCGCCGTGTGACCTGCATCAACAGAATTAAATTATATTATATGTATTTCGGTGTGGGGAAGTTTGGGAATGTAACAAATTAATCGTTTTCGTACAACAATTACAGACATGGTAACAAGTATTGTAAATGTATATAAAAAACCCCTTCAGCGTATTTCTCCCGTATAAAATGGTACTTTACGTCGATGTGTTTTGTCCTTTTGTGGAATTCGGGGTTCTTTATTAAACCGATTGCGCTCTCATTGTCTAAATGAAGTATTGAACTTTCGCAACAGACAAGGAAATCTTTCAGCAATAGTTTGAACAAGCACAATTCTTTAACTGCTTCCGCTGCGGCCACATATTTCGATTCTGTTGTTGACAGTGACACACACCGCTGTTGAGTAGACCCCCACGAGATGGGAGTACCACCAAAAAAACAAACGTGCCCACTAGTAGATCGTCTTGTTCTTCGATCACCAGCAAAATCAGCGTCACTGTAAGTGTTAAGTTTAAATTTAGCATTAAAGTCAAAAATTATACCATAATCCGGAGTTCCCTTGACATATCTTATAATACGTTTCCGTAACATGGATTTTAGTTGGTTTTTCCATGTATCGACTGACAACCCCTAAGGCAAAGTTAATGTCTGGCCTCGTCCCAATAGCAAGATACATTAGACTGCCGACGGCTGCTCTATATGGAAAGCTGTTGTCAACATCGTCCTCATCGACACTTTCAAAAACTGATCCATCCGCCGGTGTTGCAACCTGGTTTGAATCCGCCATGCCGGACTTCGAAACCAATTTTACAGCAAAATTACTTTGACTAAGATGTATTGTGCCATCAGCTTTCTGTTGAATCTCCAGTCCCAAGAAATGCTTTGCCTCGAAGACCTTAAGAACGAACTCTTTCTTCAAGTGGTTTACAAGCGCTGCTATTTTATTGTCACTATCTGCCGCGATGATACCGTCGTCAATATATATGGCTAGGATGATTCCTTCTCCAACGAAAACACATGGATCGGCATCAGAGGCTTTCAGATTAAAACGCTCGAGAAATGAATTAAGCGTTTCATTCCAACATCTGGATGCTTGCTTAAGACCATACAAGCTCTTGCGAAGACGGCATACTCGTCCTGTTCCGTCGTTAAATCCCTTTGTCTGCTTCATGAAGATTTCTTCCTTAAGATGTCCGTTCAAAAAGGCAGTTGTGACGTCAAACTGTTTCATCTTATACTTCCTTAAAACTGCTAATCGAATAATTGCTCTAATGGAGCTGAACTTGGCCACTGGACTAAACGTTTCTTCATAATCGACGCCCTTTGCTTGCGAGAAACCTCTTATAACGAGTCTGCCCTTATAACGTAGTGGTTCGTTGGTGTTAGAACCTTTAACTTTAAAAACCCACTTGTTATCAATTATTTTTCGCGCCTCCGGTGGTTGAACCATTTTCCAGGTTTCGTTCTTCTGTAGTGCATCCATTTCTTCTTGCATCGCTGCCTCCCATTTTTTTTTAATCCTTCGAAGTTAACGCTTCGTTAAGACTTGTCGGCTCCGAAACCTCAGCTACAAACGCACAGCCGGCTAACATGGCTGAAATGGCACTATTTCCATCCCTTGCTGCACTCCTCAAACGATTCTTAATTGAAGTTCCGTAAACAGGTGTTTCCTTTTGTTCATCCGCAGATTCAAAATTGTCATATCCTTCATCCGTGACGTCAGCAAAAACAGGGTGTTCATCACCGGGATTATCGGAAAATCGAAGAGTTACATCATGTTCAGATTGCTCTTTGACTTCGTTAGCTGGATCTGAAACTCTGAATATGATATTGCGACTGTGAAGAATAAAACCACGTCCTGTTGCTCAATGATGACATAACGATGTCAAATTACTGTTAAACTGCAAACAACGTGACAAATTCAGTCGAATCCCAAGACAACCACCCCCGGAGAGTAGTGAACGAACATCTTCGACACTACACCCCGTTCATGTTGTGTGACAAACATCATAAGAGCGTACCTACACGAATTATAAAACAAAAAACATCCACTCACTTTTGCACATTTTCAACTTTCGAATTTTCTCAAATAACCGCCAAATCGAATAACTCACACGTCCGTGCATAAGGCATCTTGAGCACAAAGGACTCGTTTACTTGGTTACAAGCAATTGAAGATGCCAAATATCCACTTACTTTTTCATGATTTCAACCTTTGCATTTTCCCAAACAACCTCCGAAATCTAGTTCAACTAATAATTTTATTTCACTTGCTGCAGAATTTTAACTTCTAAAAAATCTTTTTAAACGTGACAAACTAGAAAAATCACACAATTTATCAACCAGTATAAATTCGGAGTGGAAAGGTCCACGAGTATTAAACTAAATTCATCTGAATTGAGAACAAAAGCAAACTGTGAAAAAAATGTCTACTTGAGCTACAGCTTAAAAGAAATAAAAAACGATTTTTTTTTATTTTACAAAAAAATTCCTTTTATTAGTAACCTCATGTCCGGGTTGATTAAGATTCGGAAGCACAACACACTAATGAGGAGTTCCGCTTTGGTTTTTACAGTCTTCATTCACTATGCGAAGCGACGATGTTGCAATGTGTGGTGTGGGGTCAGTTATTGACTTGAGTGTTTATATCTTATGTAGGGCAATGCGGACCAACGGACAAATGGACATTGGCCTATATTTGATATTTTATATCCGTAATTTTGGTCGAGTTTGTTGCTTCACTTATTTACGTAGCAATGTCAGTTTTAGACGGGCATTGCTCTGGTTGACGATATGTCACAGTAGTTCGTTTGGTTATATAATCCTTAAGCCCACGTTGTGATATCAGGCATAAGTATATTAACTTTATAATGTTTATTTCGGTAAATATAAACGATAAAATACAATAGTAAAATACAAAAGATTATGACGATGTTTCCGCTGCCGCATGAAACCGTCCAGTAACCCGCCGCGCAACCAAATCTGCCGTTTTCCGAATTGCCGCCTCAGTCAACAGTCAACTTCCAAGCCGCTCGGTCGTGCCTTCTGCCTTTTACCTCGCTACCCTCAGTTTCTTTTTTTTTATTTCGGTTGTGCTACGTTCAGTGACGTGACGAATCAAATCAAACAAGCAAACTAAGCTTATAAACTTATAAACAAATAACAAAAAAAAAATATACCATAAACCAAAACAAAAAACCAATATTTCCCTTACTTCTTCGCTGCGTTGACAATTTAATTTAATTTTTCTCACTTACCTCGTTTGTGATTTACCCCAATTATATCGCCCATTATGGAAAAGTGCTGCGCGAATGTGAACTGAACTTACGGAAATAAATCCGCTGAGTTGCTCACATGTGCTGTTATCTGCGGCAAAGCCTTTCACCCAACATGCATTGGCTTATCTAAAAGATGCCTAACCTATATACCGGAATTAGCCAACAATTTCAACTTCGTTTGCGAGAAGTCCCTATCTCCCAAATCTCCCTATCACACGTCATGATAGCGATAAAGTGTCTTAGCAAGACTATGACGCTCACCCTAAGCAACATTGCCGCTTCGAATAAAATAATCACAAATGACCTTGATGTAATAACGAGTAACTTGGAAGATATCTCCAGTGCCGTGGACAACTCGTCTGAGTCTGCCAAAAAATTCTTTCTGGGGGCCGACGACATCTTACGCTCGGTCAACAATTTCGTGGATACCAACTTGGCCCACGAGTTCACCAACCGGCTCGCCAAACTTGCGCCTGAGATTAACAGACTGCTCGTTACGTTACGGAATACACCGGAATGTTTTAAAGACATGGTCACCTCTTTCCGCTCCGACCCCGACACCCTCCTACAATCCTCGTCAAAATCATCTTTTAATCCTGAATATGTTCAGATCGACTAATCCCCCTTAATCGATGAATTTCTGCCCAAGCTTAATAACTTAAGTGATGACCTTTCGGCTACCCGCCTATCCATTGCCAACATAGTCGCCGAACTCTCATCGACCCTTTCTGCCCCCACAGTCAAACTTACCCAGCAAACCGCTAACCCCATCGAATGTCGCTATGCTCTCTCTCGGTTAAGAGATAAAAAAAACATACGAAAACATCCGTCTCTTCCTAGCTTATCTCCATGATAAGTCAGACTCGGTTTGCTACGAAGGGAAAACTAACACAAGCGTAAGGGCATCAATCGAACAGGAAGGTTTTCCTGCTGATTTCGCTAGCCTCAAAAACTTCTTTATAAAATACCACGAATTCTTCAACATTTCCCCTCAAAAAGTCTTAAATGATCTCGATACTTTCCGGCAATATATACACTCAAAGCGGATATCGCACCTCCAGCGTAGCCGAGCTGACCACGATATATTTTTTCGTTCCTAATTGTCGCCATCCCCCTGTCACCCACACCCTCTGCGAAAATCTCCCTCTTACTATTTATTATCAAAATGTAAGAGGTCTCCGCTCGAAAACCCAAGCTATCCTGCAACAATCACATGCTTTGCCCTTTGATGTCTTCGCGTTGACTGAAACGAAATTGATCCCCAGCATAAATAACCTCACACAGGGAAATATTTTACTCTATCACTCTTTACATTCCCATTTCACACCGCAAAACTTTGTCCACCTCCCCACCCTGGTACAATCGCAGGCTCCGTTCTCTAAGAAACAAAAGAAATAAGCAATGGACAATCTTCCTTCGTACTCAATCATCTAATAACTTTTCTGACTACCTGGGCAGTTATCTCCACTTTACAGCCCTTCACAACACCCTCTATCAATGCTATTTAACTGAAACGCAAACCAATCTTATAAATTATCCAAAGTCCTTCTTTAAGTTTGGTACCTACAAAAGAAAATCTGATGGCTATCCTACCTCCCTCTACTTCCACGATCAAACCTCGAATGACCCCAATATTATCGCCAACTAATTCGCTCTGTTCGCTTTCGCGTTCCAGGAGTCACCACCATCACATGCGGTCACGATTCAGGTTGATTAGGATGCGACTTACCTATCGTAACTCTCAAATTAGAGGTGATACCTTCACTAGTAATAAAAGAAGTCAACTTTAATCGCGGCGAGCTAAGATTATTCTGCTACAATTGATTAATTTCCTAAAAAATTAAACCTATGTTTGCAACTGTGATTTCCATGAACTTGCAAGGTATGCATTTGGCCACACATCCAACGGGCGCGTATATACTACATAGAATATTCCTAACATACATGATTCCTGGTCAGCTCCTTGTCCTTGCTCTTTCGAGACCCTCCTTTCGAATAAGGGAACTAGCACTTTTATTCTCGTATTACACTAGCGTTTATAAAGCTATATACATAAAAAGAACGTTAAAACATATAATACTATTCTCGAAATACTCCTACTTTTCAATTAAGTTTCGACGTTATTTTTGGCGCGATTCAGTACGCCTTTTAAAAATTTTGTTTACTTAGTGCATTAATATCTTAAGGCGATGACAATCAAGTGTTAGTTTTGCGTCATACATACATATATCAGTTATGGTATTATATTGGCCATTGGTGGAATAATATATCGTGGTTGACCATAGCTCGCACAAAATAATTATATTATTATGCGATTGTCCAAGTTATGTTAACTTCATTACGTTTAGATAAAAAAAACTAATTTCACCCTTACAATGAGTATATCCAGCTGATGGCATTTAATTTTCTATCCTAACACTGAAAGAAGACCATGTTTGGCAATCATCCACTTGAGTGCAAACTGATCAACTGCGTTGCTCTCTCTGCTCTTACTTTTTTTTGACCAGGTGTGAGATCGTCCACTTATTGTAACCGTGAGTCCCATCTTATTTTTCAAAATGTATTGTATCCGTTCTCTGGATATGTTTAGTTCAGAAGCCACTTCGTTCGATTATGGCCTTCAGATTCCGTATCACTTTGATCGCACAAACGATGCAAATAATTTTGGCTAATAATTTTCTTTCATAACAAGTCATTTAGTTATTTTTGAATAACATAAAATACCCAAAGATGTCATAACTTATTATAGTTATTTAGAGCAAAATACCTATAATTAGGCTTGTGCATTTTAGCTCAGTCCAGAGAGTGCTCAGTTTAGCTCAAATCGGTTTACTGAACTAGTTCATTTTTCTAGGTCTGTTCGATAATAAGGGACAAAATTGTACAAAATCACGACAACACAGTTTATTATTTTGAGTCCACTCTGACCGATAGTTCACTTAAGACTAATGTGACAAATTTTAATTTTTAGCAACGGAACTCGAGTGCTCACGAATAAATTCAAATTCGTAAACACTCGAATTTCACAATGAATTGAGTTCGAGTGTGGGAACAGACAGTACCGTCGCTCGGAATCTGATATTCGTGAGCGACCTAGTAATGACCGTTCGCACACTTACAATTAGTGTCAACGCAGTAGAATGCGTGAGAATATAAATCTTAACAAGGCCATTAAGTTCAATGTACCCATAGTTCACTGCTGCTTATTGAGTCTTGTCGTCATACTATCGTTATAAATAACAGCGCTATCACTTCCAAACTAAAGGAAGGAACAATATGAAATAAAACTATACACATAATACAAAACAAATATAATGGAAGTGATCAACGATCTGTCTTTATTTTCTCTTATTTAAACAAATTCTTTAAGTTAAACAAATAAAAAATACCATTAAACACAATTCGACTTTTTACAATACAATATCAATTACAACTTCAAACTAGGAAAAGACACAACCACTCTGCTCAAAGCTTGATTTTAATCTCTCCGAACGAACGAAAGAGGAAAGGAAAACAAAAAGCACAAAGACACACGAAAGGGGAATCACGCAGCTGCGTTCATGATTCTGTTTCGCACCTTTTCGACCAACTGTATATCCTTCCCTCTTTGAACATTCAAGTTGTGTGGTAGTACATAATAGGTGTTTTTTATTATGCCACATGATCCACTCAGGATCACGAGACATAATAAAACACTACAGATCAACGAATAGCCAGCTTGACATTTCGCCTCGTTCAGTCCTGTCAAAGATCTGACATTTGAAAACAAAATAAACAAACAAATTGAAGATGAAAGCAGCTGCTATTGAGATAAATTGCGTTTATTTGTTGAATTTAAAAGGTTAATATTTGAATTACAGTGGTTATTGGAAAGTGACACGGACAGTGAAGAAAGCAGCACACCAGAATATTCATTGCTGCAGGAGAAGTAACAGATTTCTCGGTCGAAATTTAAATTAATATACATGTTTACCTTTTTCTGTCCACCTGCTCTATTTCCACTTCACAATAAAAACAATGAAATTTAAGTGTGGAATTGCCATATCAAAGAAAATGTTTCTTTTCATTCAAATTTGATACGATCGATTTAAATGCTGATGATAATAATTTTTATCGATATACACCAATTGGGGGTAATATTTCCCCAATAGACTCAAGAGTTTTAGAAATGTAAGATAATACAAATATTATAGCATTATGAGTACAATTACTCGATACGGAAGCGAAAACTGCTTAACCAAACCAGTGCCACAATTTTATATGTTCATCAGGCAATGATTCTCCTAATTTGAATGCGAAACCAGTGGGAAATAGTGTAAACTCACTTTCACTCAAACTCGGATCTTGAAATTGATCCAGATAAAGAGCTGGTTCACGTGTTGTTATTGTAATGCATGTAAATGATGATCCGGATAGGATCTGGATGGCATAATAAAAAACACCTATTGTCTGAATGCATACATATGTAGGTGTATGTGCATATAAATGAAAGAAGCGAAATTTTCCAAAAGTACAGTGGGTATGATATGATACGCTTAAGGTGATACAATTATTATATAATAATTGAGATTACATTTGTTAATTATTGGTGTGACTCTGGTATTGACCTGAGTGGACTGTACAAAACAATGAGCCGGAAGTCAAGAGGGCAATTACTTGACGGAGTCACACGTCCAAATCAACTGCTGTTTATTCAATCCTTTTAGTACTATTACAAATGATAATGTTTAATACCGTAAAAGATGATGCCGATGATGCTGATGATACCAATGATGAGGATGATACCGATGATGAATATGATGCTGATGATACCGATGATGAATATGATGCCGATGATGCGCCTTTCTCGTTTTTTCTTACTTCTGTGATATTCTTTGTTACCTTCGTTTCGATGAAGCCGGATTAATCGTCTCACGTGTTGTTGTCCCTTTGATACCACATTGAAAAGTGGAGTTGACAAGATGGCCGACCGCCCCAAGTGGATGTACCCATTTTAGCCCCAAGTGGATGTACCCATTTTAGCCCCAAGTGGATGTACCCATTTTAGCCCCAAGCCGGAAGGTGGCGCTTTAGTAGCAGCCAGGGATGTTACATGAGTACTTTGTATTTTTTAACATTTTAACATTTCAAATTAAATATTTATTCATTTCAATTGGTTAAGTAAGTTTAATTAATTTTAATTAAGGAAAACTACATATTACTATGTAAAAATATTAATTTTGAAACTTTCTCAGATTTGAGTAAAGTCCGTCTTTCATTAATTATTTATCCAGTACCAAAATATACGCTCTCATGAGACCGCAGAAGCGACAATGCAAATCCTTTTTAAAATTAAGGCATATAGATGGGGATATACTTTTTTCCTTTCCTCCCACCATTGTAATGGATCCATTTTTCGGTTTGCTCATTTAGATATTTCTCCAATTCTCTTATTGCAGCTTTACAACTGCAGCTCCGGTCTTTTATTTTTTTGCATCTCCTGGGGTGGAATCGGCTAAGGTGATAAGTGATAGTCACTTTGGTGACAGTCATTTGTGACTATCATCATCTTTCGGTATCGGGTAAGATTATCACAAAAAAATTTCAGGAAAGGAGCAACACTTGCTTTTTCGGAGTTGATGACAGATAAGAGCTGTCAAATTATCCAAGAAAAAAATTCAAAAATTAAAACCAGAGCAATAAATTCAATTTGTTGCAAAATCATTGCTTTATTTTATTTATAATAGAGTGTCTCTAACAGCATCACAAATTTTCGGCTTCTCTGTTGGATGGTTGGAGGTCTTCTTGCATATTGGATTGGTGGATAAGATTGGTTGGTTGTTGGGAAAGGTCACTTTCATTCAACGGCATCCTCAATTCACAGCAAATGTAGTGCAGCGCAACACAAACATGAATCTAAAAAAACAATCATTTAGCATAATTTTAACAATGTTAACTGCGAAATTATTCCCACTTACATATCATCTGCAAGCTCGTGAATATTAGACCGATTTCTTAAATTCTTCCTCAGAATTCTGACTGTCATCACTGTCTCATAATCTTAATCTGTCTCTTAATCTTTGCTTAAAAATAGCTCGAAAGACGGAAACGACGGATTTTGAATAATATAATAAAAAACACAAAACACAAAACAAAGTCACTTTAAACGCACAAAACATATGAAAGTGATACCTAAATAGCTGTCACCAGAAAACTGTCACAAAAATGTGACAATCACAGTGACTATCACCTTACACGATACCGAAAACGAGAATGTGACTGTCACTTATCACAAATCACCTTAGCCGATACCGCCCCTGGTCATATGCATCCCAGATGCTTGTCGTCGTTTTTTGGGACTCAACAACGTTACTAGGAGTTAAAGTATCTAATCCTTCATCAGGCAATCTCATCTGACTTATTTTGGTTTGAATACTTTTTATTGCATTTCAATGTGCTTTTGGGTTTTTGATAACCTTTTCCTTGAATCGCGGGTCTAACATTGCACATTCAGCTTACACACATCATTTTTTTTAAACTGTAAGTAATGAAAGTGCCTTATTATTATTTGGAGAACATTGTGCAGGAATCCTTTTTTATTTATTTTTTGTTCATCTTAACTTTAATTATTTTTTATTTAATGAAATAAAATGAATATATGTACAGTATTGTTCGAAAACTAAGCAACTTTTCCCTATGAATTATTCAAAGTCAAATATTTACGTATTTATTCCTTTTAGTAAATTACAAAAAAAATCTTTGACAGGGTCACGTTTTACTTTGCACTGATTTCCATTGTCACCTCGTAAAATGGCTTTAAAATTGGCAACTGATAATCCAGTCGTTGGAATCCATTGATAGATCACTGCGTCGGATTGCAATCGAGCTAATCACAGCGTCCTTTATAGCCATAATAAGTTCCAGCATATCATAACTTGAATTCCAAAGAGTTGGAACGTCTTGTTCCAATTTTAATTCAAGAAGGCAATTAACGAAATACTATTAGGGTTAATTAAAAAAATATTTTATTCGGAGCAACAATCGCTCCCACGTTCACTTACTTTCTAAACTACAGTATTTTTCTTACATCTATTTATACTACTAAATTTGATTATGCTAGCAGAATATGGTGTGTGAGAAATAATCTAATGAGATACAAAATATGGTGTCAGATTTTCTACAGTGTGTACATTAAAGGTGAAAAATAAAGGTGTTCGATTACAGACTGTGCATCCGCTGGATGCGTGTATGGGAAATGGAAAATAGAGGTGTTTGATAACAGACTGTGCATCCACTGGATGCGTGTACCATTGTGCTGTGTATGCTAAACGTGCGGTCATCGTAACTAGGCTCATTTGTTTCTGTGTTTCTTTTAACTTATTCAGTGCTTGGGTACTCCTTTTATAATACTGAACAACGTATTTGATTTTTGACAAAGTACCCGCTATTTCCTTTGTAGCTCTTTGTACCACAAGATTTGCCATCTGTTCAGAAGCGTTTTTCTGATTGGGAATATCAAGCACATGAACTTGATATTGTGTTGCAGGTGAAAACAAGACCTTTAACTTGTTTTCGTTGTTTATGAAATGAAAATCCTGGTTGCTGAATAGGAACTCACACAATCTGAGTGTTTATTTCGTCTTTTTATACTTAAAATTAGTTTACTCTATCCTTACATTAATTGCTTACAACTAGTTATTATTACGATATTACTATTAATGTGCCATCAGCACAATAGGCCGTTGGCTTGAACGACATACGCGAAAGTTTTTTCTGCGTCAGCTCAACGGCGCTTGTTGACATTACGTAGCCGCAATATTTTTATTTACTTATGTGCGCATCGTAAGCACATATGTATGTAGGTAATTGAACTGAACATTCTCCCCCACGTTGAATGAATATTCAGCAAACTAAGCAATTGTGACAACGAATTCCGAATTTGTTGGTGTTTGTCAAGGCGATGGCTGTTGTACATATGTTCGTAATAACTGCTGATCGTGTTATTTTGTGTTTCCAGACTAGGTAGATGATTAACATACTTAGTCGACAATACGAGGACCAAGTATCCAATTGCGAAGTTGTTATGGCTGCGAACTTGAAGTTTGTAAGGTAGGTCGAGAACTTCTTGCTGTAAGATAATACGTTGTAGGTCCGTAAGAATTTTAAGCTGGATATCGTAGTGCGTAGAATTGAACTCTTGAAACAATGATTTGTGCTCTGGCGTTGAAATTTCTGATATGGTTGCAAAGCTTGTATAAGACTCTTGTAAGTTAGTGGAGAATGTGTTATGACCTTGAATCATGATAAAGTTTTGTCTCAAGGTACAACTTAAAGTTATACTACTTTATTTGCTTAAAAAAATATATTTTTATTTCTCTCAAAAATCGGGCAGTGTTTACCCTTACACGTCTGAACTTAAAGTCTACTTACAATTGATTTACAGCTACCTTAAATACTACTGGCACTCGTAACCTGATGAGCGATGTTCTGCTCGCGTTCCCTGGTGGCGTGGGTGGGTGTTCGGGTGACCGACGACGAATTCCTCCGGCTCGCTGCACTTGTTATCGCTTGCTGGGTCAGGTGACATTGCTGGTTCAGGCGGCGATTGTTGGTGCAGAATTATGATGCAGGTGCAACGTAGGCGAATTCCGAATACACCACGTACGAGTGTGGTGGTCGTTTCGCGGAGCTGGTTGTTAACTTACATCCTGGCTGCATTGTTTACATTCCGGAACCTTCTAAGAACAGTTGTATGTTTTCTTTTCTGAAGATTACAGTAAGTCGGGATGGCATGGTTGTAGAGTATAACCATTGATTTTTGTGCTTGAGCTGAGTCCAAGTTGAATTTGTTCCAGATTTGTTTAGTACACAAGTATGCCTTGTTTCATTATTGAAAAGACCCACTTCGCAAGAGCAGACCTCTGCTCCTTCGCTGTATCTTGATTGTACGTTGAGGCGAGGCATACATATTGCTCATTACTTAAATTGATGCATCCTTCTAAAGAAGCTGACTGAATTGGAAAATATTGATCGCGATGTGCGTTCAGAGCCAATATTGGCGCACAGGGTGTGATTGTTGGCATGGTGTTGTTTATGAAGGTTGGTATCGGTGTCATGCTAAACAGCTCGTACTGTTCTTGATTTATTAATGGAAGTGTGATCCAAAATATGGCACGATTATTAGTCATTCCTCCTTTTACTATCATCAGCCTGTATAACTGTAATAGATCTTCTTCGTCTGCAGGTATTTCCAAAAATGCCGGTAAATGACCTTTGATGGTGTGATATTAATATATATATATATAAGAAAGAAAGAAAAAGGTTAATTCAGAGTATTCATATGTTTATGAGGTGATTTTTTCAACATCCTCAGACCGGGGCGAAATCGTTAACTCCAGTGGATACAGGAGTTGAACTGGTCTTCGAAATCTGCTACCATCAGCACAGCGAACTTCACATGCTCGAACCCTTCCATCTCTGCCTGGAAATGTTTTCTCCACGATGACCATCTTCCACTGTATACGAGGTAATGCTGAATCAAATAGCAAGACGACATCACCCTCTTGCAGAGACACTGGGGTTTTTACTTTATTCTGATGAAATGAACGTAAAAGTTGTACATATTCTATTCGCCACCTTTTGGCAATTTTCGCGCTGTATTTCATTCTATGTTTCCATAGCTCTTTTATATTCGAATCACTGGTAGTCTCGGCAGGAGCAGATTGAGATGATTTTGACCACCCTAAGAGAAACTTGGCAGGTGTGAGAGGCTCGAGGTCCAAAGGGTCGTTAGACACATGCGTCAATGGCCGATCGTTAGCTAATAACAGTACGCAGTTGTTCGAAGTCAAGTCTACTCTTCCCGATGACGACCTTCAGAGTGTTCTTGATTGTCCGGATGAGCCTTTCCCAAAAGCCTCCCCACCAAGGTGCCCGCTCCACGATAAAGTTCCACTGTATTCGTTTTTTTGACAAGAAATCTAGGACAACTTCATTGTTAAGTATGTGTTGAGCTTTACTTAGTTCCAGGGCTGCCCTTCTAAATGTCTTCGCATTGTCTGACAATATGGCTGTTGGAAAACCGCGCCTAGCTATAAAGCGCCTTATAGCCATTAAGCAACTTTCGGTTGTTAAGTTAGTGGTGAGCTCCAAATGAACAGCTCGGATAGCTGCACAGGTGAATAATAAGATGTAGGCCTTTTGTGGTGTATCACCTTCTCGGGTCATATAATATAGTGGGCCAGCAAAATCAATTCCCACATGATTGAAGGGTCTCGTCAAGGTGATTCTTTGAACTGGCAGTGGTGCAAAAGGCTGGGTGGCTGGTTGTGCGAACAACTTCTTGCAAACAACGCAACTTCGTATTCTCTTCTTTATAAGTTGACGGCCCCTGACAATCCAAAAACGTGCTCTTAATTTTGTAAGAATGATATTAACTCCTCCATGATAAGTTGACAGGTGACAGTCATCGACTATAAGGGAAGTGACATGATGACCGGACGGCAGTATGATGGGATGCTTAATGTCCAACGTATCCTCTAACGATTGGAGTCTTCCACCTACTCGTAAAAGACCGTGTTCGTCGAGGAAAGGGAACAACTCGGAAATTCTAGATGAGGCCTTTGGCATCGCTTTCTTCTGTAAATATCGTATATCGTCAGTAAAATTTATCATTTGTACATACCGGCGGACCCCACAAGCGGACCAGTAGGAATGCAGTTAAGTGGGAAGGTTATGGTCCTACACTTCTGACCATAACGACGCCGGGATAAAAAGGAAAAGAAGATCATTTGTACATACCTGAGCCAGTAACGTTCAGCAATTTCAAGTTCAGGTGCAGAAAAGCATCGCCCATTTGAATTCTCTTTAGACCGGCAAAGACTGATGAAACGTAGAACGCAGCATGTTACCCGTAACAACTTGGACCAACTACTAATTTTTTCGCAACACAAAATTGGTTCTTGAACTCGTCGCAGTTGATTATCGGCTTCTACCAATAGCGTCGTGTTTAGCTCGAATCCCTCAATACGTCGTTCTTTGGCGTCGAAGTTATCGTAAAGCCAATCTGGACCCCGTTCCCACAGTATAGATGTTACAAGTTTCTCGCCCGAAATGCCACGGGTTATTAAGTCAGCAGGATTACTTTTCCCAGAACAATGGCTCCACTCTGATATGGCAGTGTGACGACGTATCTCCATAACTCGGCTTTGCACATAAGGTTTCCATCGCTGCATTTGCCCATATATCCAATTTAAGGTGATTTTCGAATCTGTCCACAGGAAGAACTTGCATATAGGTATCCGCATCGTTTTTTTTAGATAAGCGCATAACCTAGCCGCAACCAAAGCGGCGGTGAGCTCCAGTTTCGGCAAGGTGAGTTCATCCAGATTACTCTCCTTCAAGGGCGCGACTCGACTTTTGGCACAGAGAAAAGATGTTGTTACTACTCCGTCATTTATTTGTTGTAGATAAGCTACCACGCCATAGGCTTTAATGCTGGCATCAGCAAAGATATGGCACCGAATGTTGTTTGAAACTGACGCTAATTGTACTGCCCTGGGTATTGCCATCTCCTTCAACTGCAAAACGCCGCGAACGCATTCGTTCCATTGCAACATCATATCTGTTGGTGGCGCTTCATCCCAAGTTAACTTTTTTCGCCAAGCTGTTTGGAATAATATTTTCAGTTTTATTACAGTAGGACATACAATACCAAGAGGATCATAGACTCGGGCAATCGCTTGCAAGATGTTACGTTTAGTTCCTTTGGAGCGATTCGACTCAAGAAAAGATTGGACGGAATCTAATGGCACCATCAATTCATCGCTAAATACGCTAAACTAAAACCTTTTGAGTAAGTGGAAACTCCTGCGAACCAGCTGCTCTTCGAACTGCAGCATTGTTAGAATGCCACTTCCTAAGATTCATAGAAGCTCTTCCCATGATATTTATAGCTTGATTGCAAAGTTTAACGCCTTCTGTTTCCGAATCGACGCTAATGACCAGATCGTCCACATAGAACCCATCTTTAAGCCGTTGGCAAGTTTCAGGGAATAATTGCTGCTCCTGTTCCAAATGGTTCCGTATTGCTGCAGATAGAAGAAATGGGCTACAGCTAACACCAAAAGTTACTCTGGTCATACGATAGTCTTTACAGCAATGTTGTTTGCCTGCTTCCGCCAACGAAGAATACCACAGGAATCGATGCGAGTCTCTATCCTTCTCATTCAACATTATTTGTAGGAAGGCTTTTTCAATGTCTGCTACGATACCTATGCGACCGATCCGAAAATTTAGAAGAATACTGAATACATCAGGTAGAAGATTGGTTCCAGTAAAAAGTTGGTCGTTCAGTGAAGGAATATCGTCCGTGTGACTAGAGGCATCAAATACTATGCGTAGCTTGGTTGTACTGCTGGTTTCCTTGTACACCGGTCTATGTGGAAGATATATTACTCTTTCCGAAGCTGTTTTTGTAGTAAACTTTACTGGTTCTGCTATGCCCTCATCAATCATCTGACGAACAGCCATGTCATATTCTTTTAGTTTGGCCGGATCCCTAGACAAGCGTTTTGTTAAATTATTTAAACGACTTACCGCCAGCTCTCTGTTGTTTTCGAACACTAAATGTGGATCTTTCCAAGGTATCTTGGCTTCATAGCGAACTCCAACTTTCCTCAGGCACCTTTCTGTCATTTCCGCAGTAATTTGCATTTTCTCCTCTTCCTCTCCTCGTATTCCGATAGACTCCAGGGACCAAATAGCAGACGGGTCTACATTGATAACGTTTGGCATGCTGAACACATTTGCTACAATGGAAGAATAAGCGCAGTCATCCTTGCCAATTTCTTCCGACGATGAATGAAGTCCTTGAAGCGTCCATCCAAAAATAGTCTCGACCGCTCTTAGCCGTGGTGATAGGCATCGTTGTTTTCCACTGACCACTTCCCAGTAGAAATTGGAACCAATGAGTAGGCTCAGGCCATCCTCGGCTTCCATGTTAACAACTGCTTGATCTGCTAATTTCAGCTTTCGAAATAGTGGACAAAAACTATCAGGAACTTTTAAAACGTCGACACATATCTCAGGTACAACAACCGCTTCAACCTGTATCATTTTGTTGTTGTATTGGCTCTTTAGTGACACTTTTACTTTCCGAAATTTCTTTGTTTGATTGTGACCCTTAGCACCAAAGGGAATAATGGCGATTTCCACCGTACCGCTGTATGTTAACTTCAGTCTCTCCACTAAACTTTCCTTTATATATGTACATACATATGTTGACTACCGCCATCAATAATTATACGAATTACGATCTGGGTTCTAGCGCTTGTTGCAATTACTCGCGCCGTTTTTAAAAACACGTTTGAGGAATTGAAATCACGAGTATAAATTAACAAATTATTTACTAAATTACCATAAAAAAAAAACAATATTTATTTTTCCGTTGATGGGCAGCGGTTACCCTTACACTGTTAACTTAAGACTGGCTACAATATTTTCTTAGATTACCTTAAATACTAATTGTGCGGGATGGTGGATAGGAGGGATCAAATAACAAGCCGTCGGGAACTATGCTCTGGCTGGTGGAAGTGGTGTTTCATATTTCTCCCGTTCGCCGATACCTGCTGGAATGCGGGCGCACAGTCAGCAACCTTGAGGATGATGTTTGGATTGCTGTGGGATTTGTCGTCACTTGGAATGCGCGTGTCAGCTTCGAATCTTTGTGACGTTAACTCCTCCGCCCTTAAAATCGCACGTCCTCGTGAGATGTTGTTGCTGTCACGAGATGGGGGATGTCTTGGAATCCTATAGTCTGCGGTGGCTTACTGATGTTAGGATATTTCTCCTTAAGCGTACCACGATTTCTATCTCTTGATATTTTATATGCGAAGATGGCTATAGCCACGACGGTAACCATTAACATGATGTTCGCGTATAAGTTGATGTTGTGTTTGGTTTCCAGCAGCTCGATTTCTTCAGTGCGATTGACGTAGAGTTCCTTGATCATTTCGAGAGACAATACCTCTTCTATCTTATCAGGTTTGTATGATGGTTGTAGTATTGCCGGTAGGGGTTGGTGACTTGTGGCTTCTTTGGACATAACAGTTTTTCCTTGGACTTCAATGGTGGTGTTGAAATGCTTAATGATGAATGTGCCATTGAGGATAACGGTCTCGTTGTTGATGTTAACTGGGCCATTGAACTGGTTCAGCAGCAAGATCCCTGGTGAAACTTCCTCTACCTCTGGTACGTGTTCGTTGTTAATGACGGTACATGATGCCTTTTGGCTTTTAATGAGCTTTGGGATGCACGTTGAATTTCTTAGGTTAACAATATTTTGATTATTACATATTGAAAGGCTATTTGATGTTTTACATTTAGTTGAAATACCGTAAATGTCTTTATTACATTCTAATATTGAATTATAGCTAATTTTATTAATTATTTTATTCCTTTTAACAGATCTCAATAGAAATTGATTACATGTTTCTTTTGTTGTCATTGGAATACTTAAGATGTATACTAAATTTTTGTCATTTGAGGCTATCCTTACTTCGGCAAATTCTAATGCCTCGTCTACATTAATATATGGAATATTTTCGTTCTTTAAAATGGTTTCAGTAATATTTACTTCCGTATTTGATAAAATAAAAGAATTTACTATATTTACCTTTGCCCAATGAATGGCGTAGGCTACATTAATTATCTCTTCCTTAATTATATCTAATTTGTATTTAATCTTCATAATTATTTCGTTATTATTATTTTCGTTTTCCTTAAATACCTTGATAATCTTATTTGTAATATTTGTAAGTTCGTTAATCTTATCTACTGACATCTTATTGATTATAGTTTGACTATTACTATTTTTTAAAACGTTATTCATTTTATCTGTTAAAATCTCATAATCATGGTGGTCGGGGTTTCCCGCGATCCATTTCCATGCGGAGCCTATAAAATCTAATGATCTCTTATTTCTATTATTAATTTTAAGTCTGGCTATATGTGTTCTTATACGGGATATCTCATAGGAAAGGAGAGGATTCAGGATGTGGTTGTTAGTAACGGATGATCTTAACGTAGCCTCCAAGTCATTTAGCGTTGTCTCGTAAATGTCCATGTCAATTAGGTGAACGATCTTGAATGATCCACTTTGTAGCTTAGCTTGACCGGCACTGATCTTGATGAGCTGCGAGTTAGAGTAGTCCAATATCTGCACGTTTGCGACGCACAGAGGGAGAAGGAACCTTAAGAATTTAGTTTTTGATTAGACTTTTGTGTACGTTCCTACCTGATTGTGTTAAGACTGTAGTGTTTTTATTTTCTGCAACTATTTCTTTTTTGAATTTAGGAGTGAGCTTGTTTCCGATTCGTTTATTAATTCTTACGTATATCGTTTCACCTACTGAATAATTTTTTAAGGGCGATTTTTTCCTATTATGATATTCTAAATCAGTTTCCTGTTTCTCTTTAATCTTCTCAAAGTTTTCCTGTCTAATTCGTTGGAGTTCTGTAGGGTTGTTTAGCAAATGTTTCCCGAAAAATACGTCAAATGGTTTTTTTCCTGTTGTAGAGTGCAGTGAGCTGTTGTATTCGTATATCGATTGGTCAAGTAGTTCCTCAAATGTGCCGTGGTGTTTTTGGGCTTTTATGCATCTCATGATTTCTGAGAGCGTGGAGTGGAATCTTTCCACTTGACCGTTTACGGAACTGGTGTAAGGAGGGGCTTTGTAGACTTTAATATTAAAGAAGTTTTCTACCATGAATAGTACCGAATTGGAGTTCAATGACTTCTCATTGTCTACGACTATTGTTTCGGGTACACCAAATGCTAGAATGAGCTGCCTAAGAGGATGTTTGATATCCTCTGCTGACCTTGATTTGAGTATTTTCGCTAAAGCGTACTTTGAGAATTTGTCTATTGCGGTGAGAACTATGTGCTTGTTGCTAAAATATATGTCTACATGGATAATCTGTCCGGGATACTCGGGAATCGGGGTTGCTTGCAACATTGGTTTATTAGGATGCCTATCATACTTGTGTTCTTTACAAATTCGGCACATTTTAGTAATTTTTTCTACTTTCGCCCTCATCTGTGGAAAATAAAACTTTTGCAACAGTTGCATTTTATTTTCACGAGAGTTGCGATGTGCGCGATTGTGTTCTTTTATGATTTCGGCTTCCTGTTGCGTTTCGTCGGTTAAGTCTATAACCTGATTCCTTGCAAACCGTACTCTGTACTGCTTAAAGTAGGTTGGGTAAATTTCTTGGAGTTTTCCTAAAATGTTTTCGTCAGTTTTGATACCATTGGTGACAGACGGATTGAGATATTGCTTCAGGATGTCAATCAGGATTTGATCTGTATATTCGGGTTCAACTATTAAGTGGCGGTGGTAGGTAGGGAAAATAATTTTGAAGTCATGGGAAGGTGTACTACCGAGGGTGAGAATGATTTGATTTTTAAAGACGTTAATCGGCTCGTTAGCTATTGGAATAAGGTGTTGTCCGGAGCTCTCATCGCTATGTTGTGTTGGCGTTAGAGAATTGACTTCGGTTCTGGGTGGCCTTGACAATGCATCAGCAACGACGTTTGATCTACCAGGCTTATATCTTAATTCATAATTATACTCCTCAAGTATAGCCTTCCATCGTTTTAGTTTATTGTTGGAGTTTTTATTGCTTAAAGCATATGTCAGGGGTTGATGGTCTGTAAATATTTTTAGAACCGTTGGGCCGTAAAGGTAATTCCGTAAGGTATTGAGTGCCCATACTATGGCCAACATTTCTTTCTCGTTGGTGGCATAGTGCTCTTCGGCCTTTGAGAGAGTTCGTGATATAAAGGTTATTGGTTTATTATCTTGGGCAAGTACCGCGCCAATGGCGTAGTCCGAAGCGTCTGTGGTGAGATGAAATTCTTTACTAAAGTCCGGAAAAGTTAGGACCACATCTTCTGAAGCGAGTGAATTTTTAATTTTGTCGAACGCGTCCATGGCTTCTTTGTTCAGATATATATGTTTTTTGTTTGATACCTGCTTTGACGTACGTCCATCCTCCCCCCTTAGAAGGGATGTCAGGGGTTTGGCAATTTTGGCGTAGTCCCTTATAAATCTACGATAAAACCCTGACAGACCCAAAAATGAGCGAAGATCTTTTAGCGTCTTTGGGTAAGGGAACTTGACTATCGCCTCTACCTTCTTTGGATTTGCCTTTATCCCTTTATCAGAGATAATGAATCCGAGGAATTCGACGTCCGTTTTTAGGAATTCACATTTATCAATCTGAACTTTTAGATTCGCGTCCTGCAAAGTTTTGAATATGGTTGAAAGGTTTTGGAAGTGAGAGTCCACATCTTTACTGAAGACTACTATGTCATCGATGTAGACGAAACAAATCTTCCCTATGTGTTCTCTCAGGACATCGTCTAATGCCCTCTGAAATATAGACGGTGCATTTTTCAGTCCGAATGGAAGACGGACGAATTCGTATTTTCCATTATTGACCGAGAAGGCGGTCTTCTCGATGTCGTCCTCGTGCAGAGGAATTTGATGAAACCCGCTCTTCAGGTCCAGGACTGAGAACCATTTATTCCTTCCTAATTGAGATAGCACCTCGTTTACCTCAGGTATGGGATACCGATCAGGAATAGTGATCGAATTTAACTTCCTATAATCGATCACCATGCGATATTTCTTTTCGTTTGAAGCATCAGCCTTTTTCGGCACTATCCATATAGGGGAATTATAAGGGGACCGTGAAGGTCTTATAATACCATCGGCGAGAAGTTGGTTCAGTTGTTTATCAACTTCATCCTTGAGAGAAATCGGATAAGGATAATATCTAGAATAGACGGGGTCATCTGTAGTAGTTCGAATCCTGCCCTTGACTGTCGTAGTGCAAGTTAACTTCTCGTTGGGGTCAATAAAAAGATTAGAAAACGCTTCAGCTAAATCCAACAGACGTTCCTTCTGATTTTGGGACATGTGATCGGTTCTAATATCCACTGAATTAACTGACTCGGAAATTTGTTGTTTTAACCTTACTTTTAACTGATTGTCGATAACCATGTAATTTTCTTTTGTGAAAATTACCGTTGAGAGTTCTTTTAGGGTATCATTACCGAGAATACCGTGGAAGGATTGGAGGGTAGGCAAAAGAAAGAATTTAATATTAGTTGATTTAAGTCCGAAAAGATTGATAAAAGTATGGTGCTTAATTTCTACTCTACCTCCTATCGAGTTAGCATAAAAATTTTGTTTATTGGGAAGAATTTTTTTTACGATTTGAGGCTGCACATAGTTTTTGTTAGATCCTGTGTCTACGAGGAATTTTAAAATTTTGTTATCACTCGTCTTACACTCGAAGTAAGGCAGAGACGAGTGGGTTAATCTAAAAAATGGATATCTGCAAAATCAATTGTTTGTTGATTGTCGTTGATATCGTATTGGTTAGTGAGGTACTCGTCAAGACTTTCATTTTCGGTCGGGTTATTCTGCAACCGAACCATAGAGTCATAGTTTGCAATTTCGGTAGAGTCGTCAGGTGCGTATTGTTCTTTAATTTCAGTATTAACATGGAAGTTTCTCTGCAATTTGTTGGGAGGAGCGTGATGCTGTTGCGAAGGAATCATCGGTCGCTTTATTGCAGGTGTCCAGTTCTTAGCTTGAGGCCGGTTCATATAATTGATGTTATTAGTTTTTATGGTGTCTACTTCCATTGGTTGCACCCTAGGCATAGGGTTTGGTGGATACGGATAAGATGGTTGGTTGTTCTGTTGGAAATTCTGTTGGAAGTTGGGTCTGAAATTTGGTCTAAAATTTTGTTGGAAGTTTGGTTGACGATAATGTTGTTGGTATGGGGAGACGTCTTGTTTAGGAGGGTGATGTACTCTTGGTTGTGGTAGATATGCGAGTTGCGGGTAGAAAGGTTGTGAAGGGTAATTCCTACGAGGAGGAAGAGGTGGTGGTATAGGTTGAGAAACCATCCTCTTTGGCGTGCCACTATTATTATTGGCGTATAGCGCTCGAAATTGTTGGTTTTCAAGTTTTAGACACAAATTGAGGGCTGTTGGGAGATCCGCTGGTTCCCTTATACCTAGGAGTCTAGGCAGGTCACCTCTTAGACCCCTAATAAAGGTGTCCAAAGCCTTGTCCCTGTACGATGCTGTCAGGTGGTGCAAAGCATCGGGTGGCAGATCCATACTGGAAATCTTGTTTAGTATCAGTGATAAGTGATTGTATACCGCTTGGTAATAACTCTCTACACTGTTATTACCCTGAACAAGGGTCGTCATCTGGTACTCCAAGGTACTCAGATCACGCCTATCCGCATAGTGAAGCGTCAGGCACTTGGATATACACTCCCAATTTAGTGGAGTGTTGTATGATTCCAAGATTGCATCAGCGTTCCCTATGATCTTATTGCGGATTACATTTAGTATACCGAAGTATTTCGGCGTACCCTTAAACTGACCGTAGATGCCTAGGATCCTGTCGACGCCTTTGCGCCAGGAGCTGAACTCACCAGGAGTTCCGGAAAACTCCCTTAGACATCTCACGACATCCGGTATTTTGTCTAAATCACTGAGATTCGTACGCAGGTGTTCGTGAATAGTTTCGTCTGTTCCTCTATGGAACTGGTTTGTTGGATTTACCATTGATTGCACTAAATTCTTGCACTCGCTAATGCAGACGCGAGCTGCAATTCCTGCGATCAGGGATTCTAGCTCGGGGGTGGCGTTGACAGTGACATTTGAAGTTGATGGAACGGGATTCTCGGTGCTTAGCACCGGTGGGCGTAAGACCGGGTCGGGCATTGTGGCAGTACGTTTGGACATATGTAAATTCGAGGAGTTGCAAAAGGAGTTACGGGATGCGGTCTACTTTGTTAATTATTTGAACACTAACTACTGCTTATGGATTACACTTGTTCTTCACACTATTCTTATTTTTTCTTTCCACTTTTCAATATTTCTTAAAAATTTCTTCAATTACTATAGTTAATTTCAATAAAATTTTGTTTCTTCTTATTATTCGTATTTTATGATCTTCTTACAGCTAATTTTCTTTTGAAATTTTTCTATATTATTTCTTATATTCTATTATTTTTGCTCTATTATTTCACTATATTATTTCTTAAAACTAGCTTACATTGAAAGGTTCCAACGCTGGTGAAGGGGCTGCATTCCTTTTTACCTTTGGTTACTGGGGGTCCTTGCTTCACACTCCCTCGTTGGTGGCTCCGTCTACTGACTGGAGTCTTCGTAGGTAATGGCCCAGTTGCTGGCGAGTAGGCTGCGGCGTGAAACGACGTCTGGAGCTTCTTGAGGTCCTTTTGAGTCTTGTGTGTTGTGTGGAGCTTCTTGAGGTCCTTTTCACTTTTTAAACACACGCGTCGCGCACTACTTTTTTTCGATTAACGCACTTTGCTACTGGGCCCCACGTTGGGCGCCAATTAACAAATTATTTACTAAATTACCATAAAAAAAAAACAATATTTATTTTTCCGTTGATGGGCAGCGGTTACCCTTACACTGTTAACTTAAGACTGGCTACAATATTTTCTTAGATTACCTTAAATACTAATTGTGCGGGATGGTGGATAGGAGGGATCAAATAACAAGCCGTCGGGAACTATGCTCTGGCTGGTGGAAGTGGTGTTTCATATTTCTCCCGTTCGCCGATACCTGCTGGAATGCGGGCGCACAGTCAGCAACCTTGAGGATGATGTTTGGATTGCTGTGGGATTTGTCGTCACTTGGAATGCGCGTGTCAGCTTCGAATCTTTGTGACGTTAACTTATACGCACAGAGATTACATCCCGTTTCCTTATTACTTGGTATTTTTTTTAATGATGGGTCACACATCTGCGATATATGTTTGCCCGCACAGTTACTGCATTTTAAGTATTTCGCACTTTTGCACTTCCTTGACGAATGACCGACCTTGGCGCACCGAAAACATCTATTTGCTTTAATGAGTATGTCTCGTTTTTGTTTCATACTCATCTCCTTTGTACACTCTTTCGTCGTATGATCCGTTCCGCTACAAAATACACAAGCGTTGCTGTTGTTGTTTACCCCTAAGAGACTCGCAGCAGTAGTCGGCGCCGTTGGCTTCGCACGTGTTGGGAGAGGGGTGATTTTGCTTTTCTCCAATGCTTCTACTTCTCTCTTTAGGTACCGCAAGATATTTTGTATATAGGAATCGTTGTCGTCGCTAGGGGTTGTATGTGTTTGTGAAACATTATGTTCCGCTGAATTCTCATCGTTTTCTTGAAAATTCTCCTTCACTGTACGATGGTAGTCGATACGTAGGTCTACCGGTAAACAACGCAGAAGTATTGACCGTAGCATCACGCGATATTGATTTGATGGTATTTGTAAGGCTGTCAACGATCGTATTGTTGTAGTGATTGTGTTATATAGACTTCTCAGCCCAACAACATCAGTCTTTAGGATAACGGGACGTAAATTCAATAGCTTTTCCATGTAGTTGTCAACAAGCTTGTCACTATTTCCGTATTGTTCCAAAAGCAGAGAAACAGCTGCATCATAGCAGGCCGCCGATGGGGTAAATCCCGCTATCGCACGTTTTGCCGCTCCATACAATGCACCTTCCAAATATTGAAATTTATCCGAACCGGCAAGGTCAGCATTTTGATGTATAACCGTATTGAATTGGTCCCAAAAGGGCAACCAATCTCTCAATTCACCACCGAATTTGTTGAGGTCCAATTTTGGCAATTTCACTGCTAACGTTTGTTTAGGGGAGTTGACACTGATGAGTTCCTTAGGACATTCGGTATTCTTTAATTTGTCGCGCACCCTGTTTAGCCGAGTTTTCAAACGCGATACAACCGATACCGCCGTATCTTCATATGTAGCTATTTTCTCGAAATCTTTTGCGATTTCATCCTCCTGAATTAACTTTTTGTTGTGTACTTGCTGATCGGCGACTTTAAGGCTATCGGACACTGCCGTTAATCGCGCGATCAGAGTACATAGCTCATCTTCAATTGTCTCTAGTACTTCCACGTCTTTATCGCTAATGCGTGAGTCTTCTGACTCCAGATATTCGGACGCAATCTTCGCGACTTTTGTTAATTGTGCTCTAAACGCACCACGAGCAACCACTTCCATTTCGCGCGTCCCGGGTTTCGGCACCAAAATATGAAAAATAATACGACCGATCTCAACGACGTTACAAAGAAGACTACATATATTTACCAACGAAATGAGAGGTACAAAGTAATGAAATGAATACATTCGTAAGTGTGTTCGTTAGTATAACAGCGTTTGTATATAAGTTAAATGAATGAATGTGTGTATGTTAAAGAGAATATAAGCATATATAAGTACATGTAGATTATGTAAGTTAAAATCGTATGACATTGGTAGTGTGATATTAATATATATATATAAGAAAGAAAGAAAAAGGTTAATTCAGAGTATTCATATGTTTATGAGGTGATTTTTTCAACAGATGGTTTTTGGCTCTTTTTTTAGCTGCTGCGTTGATAGTAACAGTGCACTTATTTTGCCGTGGTGGGTGTCTGTGAGTGCACCACGTATGTGGCAGAACAAAGGCCTCTAGCCTCTAGTACATTACCACGTTGATGGGGTTCCTTTATTCCATCGCCAATGCCTTGGATATTCATCAAAGTGTTCCTTGTATGAAGGCCCAATTTCTTCACTAGACGAGCAGTAATCAAGTTCACTTGAGAACCGGAATCTAAAATGGCTCTGCATGTCAATTTCTGTCCATTTGGTGCCAACAGCTCAATGATGGCTGTATTAAGGAGTACGTAATGATGTCTTTCTGGGCCATTGGATGCTGCCAGCGCTACTGACTGTTTTATCTCACCTTGAGGGTTGTTGTTGCTGTTAGCTGTAATAGATGGCTGTTTATTGATGGCCGAACTGTTGGGGTTACTCTGTAGTAGCGTGTTGTGCCTTTGATTACACCTTGAACAATTTCGGAAAACACAATTGTTCATCCCATGGCCACTTCTTAAACAATTTAGGCAAAGCTCATGTATGCCTTTGCACTATTCGTAAACGCTCTCCTGGTTGTAGTTGAATGAATTGTTTACAGGCAAATAACGGTTGTGTTCCGGTTTTGCAAACCCTGCAAAGTCCTTTATTAATCTGACTTGAGGTTAATGATGCACAAGCTCGAAGTGACGCATCTTTCTTCCTTTGTCCAATTGACTCCAATGATTGAAATTGGTTCTCAAGAAAGGTTAGAAATTCCTTAATTGACTGCAATTCCTTCGGCTTCTTGAGAGATTGTTCGTATAGAATTCTCGTTCCTTGATCTAGTTTGTGTAGGCAATTTGCAAATATGTCGACTTGGTTACCCTATTTTAACGAAAATGTACGCATTTATATAAATACAAGTACTTATGTCCCTAATATATACACTTGACTGTATTATTGTATGATATGTGACGTATTATCATCTTACTGTATGACCCGCTCTCAAATCGACCCATAGTCCCGCAAGCTAGATGTATTTTAGCCTACATATCGTCTTGTAAAAGAGCACTCTCAATAAAGCTGTCAAACTATTAACATCGCGCCGTGTTTTTACTTTTACGTGGTCTCTGTCGTCGTTGTCGATTTGTTCCTGATTTGTCGATTGATGATTTGTTAATTTGTCGATTTGCCGATTTGTCAATTTGCTCTTTTGTTTCCCCATCCCCTACATTTGTTTACTAATAAATGAAGAAGAAGAGGATCCCACGTGGAAGTATCAACGCCGATGTTTCCTAATGCCATCAAACATTCATGAGTTGTATCTTGAAGAGACTTAATGGCCAGTGTTGATGGCTGAGCTTCTGTCTGCCTGGGTTGTCTAATTATTTTTTGGACAAGGGTTGATGTAAGAAGTCTAATGTTGCTTTAGCGATCTTGAAGAATGGTGCATGCAGTGGTATAATAATCTTCTGTGAGTGTTAGATGACGGATGAGAATCTCCGCTCAGATGAGTTTTAAGATACCACATTTTTTGCACACTAGGTATCGGTTGCATGTCAACCAATTGTGAGAACAGATCAAAAAATTGTCTAATTTGCACATCGTAAGCACATACATAGGTAATTGTACTGAACACCATCACTTCCGTCATTGTTTTCTTTAAAAGAAATTGCACAAATTGTCACTAGTATGTCTCTCGTTTTACTCTTTGCAGGTAATCAAGGCTGAGCAAAGCCTAGTCGTGAGGCATACGAAAGGTGCAGTACATACTTGTTGCTTAATTTCAGACAGCAGGTCATTATAGATTTCTGGTAACAAATTTTGAGATACGGTTTTCCTGGTCGGCAGTTGGTAGCCCGGACAATGTGATACCATTTCTATAATTTCCTTGAATTCGGGTTCTTCCACAATTCGTAAGGCGTGATGCCCTTTTGAAATCATTTTTATAAGTTGTGTATCAATTTGTTCAACTTTTCGGTTTGGTGGTGGCCTATGAACATATGGCATAATTGTTGGTACTGGTTGAGAAGAAGATGTAAATGTTGAAGTGGAAGGAGCACACACTTCATTAGTTTGAGCAGTTGATGGCGATATTAAACCCTCATCTTTATGGTCAGGTTGTGCTCGCTCAACGGCTAGCTGGGAAAATGGATGCTTTCCTCTCATATAACGACTAAGGTTTCCTTGTGATCCCCCACTTATACTAATCCGTTGAGAACAATACTTACATTTAGCCTTCTTATCATTTTCTTCCCTAAAATGCGCCCATATGTTACTATGTTTTCTTTTCGTTGACATTTTTATTACGACGCACAACAAAATTAAATAAAACTACAAAAAAGAAGTTAATAAATCAAATTCAACGGTTATAAAGAAAAACTCATTTAACAAAAACGAATTAACCAAACAGCAGCAGTACTGATACTCCTATTCCTACTTAACTGCTACGACATCACTCCCATGCATATGCATGCATTGAGTGAAATACAAAAATACGTAATATGCGAAACTTAACCAGAAATTTATCTCCATCATACTTTATCTACCATTCACCCCGCTTGAAAGCAATTATATTACTTAACTCAATCGTACGAACATTCGTGCACATATGTATGTATGTACAATATGTAAGTGCATTTTTCAAATCCCCTTCCAATACACGACCGGCAACGCAACGATGCTCGATTTTTTGTGCTGCGATTGTTAAACAAAAACATCCTTAACGTGCACAATCTCCATATGAACTAGGTCAACTACACAGAGCCGATCTGCAAACATATTAACCAATCCATTCGATCTGTAACTCCCTTAGCATGGAGCGACGGCCAAAGGTACTCGAACCGTGGATTTGGAGCAGGAGCGCGACTTATATGAGTCTAAAAGCCGAGATTATAAAAAAACGTTATAATTAATTTTATTTGGTTGCTTAGAGTTTGGGATACAAAACTGAACTGAACTTCTTTACAATTTTCTTTTAACATGAAACCTACTTTGCAAAGGTGATCCCATGAGCTTGCAAATGTGGAATTGGGTCAAACGTCCAGACCAGACGCTAGCTAAGCAAGATCATGTTTTCACCTGTGCAATCACAAGATCAGCTTTACTTTGTATTTGAATGCTCCCACGGTGAATGTCCGCTGGTGCATATGCACTATTGCAGTTGGATGGTCATCGCTATGGTGGGGTCACGGGGAGGACAGTGTGTTTTGTGTTTGTTGGTAGGTTAGCGGGCGACGGGATAAGAGGAAGCCGCCGTAACTCGCGATTTTCGATGATTATTGCCCTAGATTTACACCCGTATCACGAGTGTCAAAAAGAAAAACGATAAACGAAATTTATCAAAAAAATTGATAATCGGTATTATGAACGTCAATCGTCAATTTACGATTGATACATTTTGACAAGCTACAAATTTCCATTGTGAATTAAGAAAACCGTATTATGAGTGTCAATTCAAATCGTTTTTATTGTTAAATGTCACAATTTTGTTCAACTGTGTTTTTGTTTGCGAAAGAAATTGATAAACTCAAGATGTTAGTATATGTATCGTATTTCGAGCAATAAAATAATAATTTTACTTGTTTTCAGGTCTAAAGTAGTAAGTAAAAAAAGGCAGTTGGGAAGGCTCGTGGAATTAATGCAGGAAAACGAGGACATACATAGCTAAGGGAATATGCTCAAAGAACGAAACACAGAGGAAATGGGAAGAATTTTTGAAGGAATTGAATAGTTTGGGTCCGCCAGCACGAGAATGGCAAAAATGGCAAAGGGTTTGTGAAATAGAGAAGAGTTTACAGTAAGCAATTATTTTTTCTACTGTGTGGGCTGACTTAAAGTGTAAAACAAAAAAAAGAACACCGAGAATAAGATGGAAATGTCTGCAACTGGAGGTGGCCCCAACTGTCTACACCATTTCAATGATACGGAGGAAGCAGTCATTCAAATGCTTAATATGAGTACAGGTGCTGATCCACCTGGTCAAGAACTTGGGTTTGAAGAAAACTTAAAAGAATCTGAATCTGTCGCGCCCCCGACTCAAAAACATCCGCCTAAATCGACTCGAAATTTTTTACTGGGGGAGAGAAAACATCTCCTTGAGGAACAAACCTCTGCACAGAAGGAGTTCTACAGTAAGATGTTAGATCTTATGAGTGATATCAAAAAAAGCATGAGAAATGTAGAGCACTATATTAAGAGGAGCGTACAACAGAAAGATGATCTAATTAGTTTAAAAAAAAAATTGAAAGCTTACAGGGAAAACAAAGAAAACCAAGGTATGGACAGAAGAGCAAAATTGCTAGAGATAAAAAAACGAAAACAAAATATAATGGATATTTAACTATTTCGATTAATTTTTTTTAATATACAATATGTATGTACATATTATAAATTATTTTAGTTGTAAATGAATTAAATGAAATTGCTTTACTTTTATATTAAACGTGTTTATTAAGAATAGTGGACTCAAATGATCAAAGAATTTGATTTCTTAAATTGATTGCTTCATTGTTATCAGAAAATTGAATGTCCCCAGTTTCAGTTGCTTCTTCAGCATCAACTCCTTGTTCTTCATCGAAGAATTCTGAATCAGGGACATTAAAATGTATGCAAATATTATGCAATGCTGCACATATATTTGCAATTATTGTGGCTTTTTCTGGAGTATAATGCAGTTCACTTGCTCCTAATATGCACCTAAATCAATTTTTTAGAACGCCAATTGTACGTTCCACAATGTTTCTTGCTTTAGCGTGTTTGTTATTAAACACACTTTCCAAAGAACCATATTCTGGGTTTCGAAAGGGCGTAATTAAATGAGGCTTGAGTGCATATCCACCTAGTAGCCAAGTATTCCTTTGCCCCCTCCTGTATTCCTCTTCTAATTTAGATCTTAACTTCGACATATTAAAAACATTTGCATCATTTTGCATTAAAATATCTAAGAATGAAACGATTGAAAATTTAGATAATAGTTGTACAAAATATACTAACAATTAAGGCATTTAAACTATAAAACCCCTTTCTATTGTAGTTATAAATGCTGTAGATGTTTTTTCGGTGACGCTATTTTTATGTGCGTTCCATTCACACATCCAATTACATTCGGGATTCCACCTCGTTCGAAGAAGTACATCTTTGCTCGCCTTTTACATTCATTGGAGTACTCATACTTTACCCACATGGGCAAATATGGTTTCCAAAGACATTTAACATTTCCTTAAGAACCACGGATACGGTGGGCTGAGCAAGGCCAATGTTAAATTCGTTTGCCACACAAATTTGGTATGAACCATGCGCACAAAATCGCAAAGCTGTAGCAAGTTTTATAATACTCGGAATCGATGTATTTCGAACAGAAGGTTTCATTTTAGTTTCAATTTCACATCAAATGTATGAAAACGCCTGTTTATTTAGTCGAAAGTTTTTTGAAAATCTAAAAACGAACAATGTTATCAAATGAATGGAAATAATTACATATTTTACATGTTATCCTCCAATTCAAGTGGGTTGTAAACATCTCTTAAATGTCGTCTTCGTCGCATGACGTGTAAAATTTCGTCACGTTCATTTTCCTCTTCGTCTTCAAACCACAGTTCCACAGAAGTCATTTTTAAAAATTTTAAATTTGATTCTTTATTTGATAGCGAAAAAGGAAAATAGTATTGACAGCAGCCTATCAAAAAATTGATTGTAGTCAACCTATTCACAATTTTAATTTTGTTTAAATTTATCAATTGAGTTACATGATACCGAAAATCAAATGAATTGATAAATTTATCAAATATCGTTTCATTGACAATTGACACTCGTAATAGAGGTGTTAGCTTTTCTGCAAGTATATGCCGTTAGTGATATCCAAAACATTGTTAGGGTCACAATTAGTCCAAAGGTTAATGAATGTTTATTTTCAAAGTTGTTACGCAGAATGTTAATATTGTTTTAGTTTATAAAGTTATAGTTTTTAAGCTTTTGCAGGTTAAGCTTCTCTATCGTAGACTTCGCGACGAGGTTTTGATGTGACATCGGAACATATGCATTTCTTGCCAAAATACAGATGGGGTATTTCTGTATGTAATGCCATTCATTTCAACGTCGTAGTCTTGATAATGTAGGAGGATGGTGCCTGATAAATTCTGGGGTCCATAGTTGCAAGATGAGTTAATTAGTGTAGTTGGGGCTTGAATTAGGATGATATAGTTTGGTTCTGGTTGTATTATTTTGGAGATTGGTCCAACATCTTCTAATGTACAGTGGGCTGTTGATTTTGGAAAAGTCTTCCAAAGCATGCTGCAGTAACTCCTAGTTTCTGGATTCTTTACAATAATATATATTTTCTACCATAGGATATGCTTTGTCAAGGTATTGAACACTTTGAGTGTTGTATAGGTGTTGTAAGGTGGGATTAAAATGTCTTTGGTACGGTTAATTGGTAGTGGGATTACATGGATAAGGAAATTTATTTATTGTTTATTTATTTGAGTTTATTTTTTATTTCATTTCAAAAAGTTTTTAACAATATTTAGATATATTACCCACGAAGCTTATTGCTTATCTGTGGGTGGTTGAATTTTCAAAAGGTTTTTGAATTGATTGAATGTTTAATCTTAAAGTTGTATGTATTGTTTCAATAAGAAGCTAATAATTCAATTAAAACTTAACAGAAATTCAAAAATATGTACATCAAGTATCAGAATTGCGATCTAATTCAAAAATAACATTTTGATACTTTTTTTACGTTTTTTAAAGTTTTGAATGTTTTTAAGGTTTGTTGGAAGTTGGTTCATGATTGCTGGTATAATATAGCTCAGTTGTCGTCTTCCATAATTGTTATATATCGCCGGTGTTTTAAGTAGACCTTGATATTTTTATGCGGCTTAGCGCCTCAGCATTTGTATTTAGCTTTCCTTTTTTGTAAACTACTTCGTAGTCAAATTCCTCTAATCTTAGTCTCCATCTGACTAGTTTGGAATTTGGCTCTTTCAAGCTCATCAACCAAGTGAGTGGCCTATGATCTGTGAGGATCTTGAATTTATGTCCGAACAGGTATGGACGAAAGTACCTGGTTGCCCAGACAATGGCCAATAGTTCTTTCTCGATTGTTGAGTAGTTTACTTCCGAGTCCGTTAAGGTGCGGCTTGCGTAACAGATCGGTCTATCACTGCCGATTGGCCCTTGTGATAAGAATGCACCGATGACATAGTTACTAGCGTCTGTAGTTAATAGAAAAGGTTTTGAAAAGTCGGGATACAGGAGGATAGGGTTATTAGTTAAAATATTTTTGTAATTTTCGAAAGTTTCTAGACGGGCGAAATCCTTGATGAATTTCCTGTAATATCCCAGAGACCGAGAAATGATGTAATCTCTTTCTGAGTACGAATTGTTTGATGGAGTGGATCTTATCTTTTTTGTTAGGTTCTCGATATGTTCCTAGAGAGAAGTCGAAAAAATTATAATATCGTCTAAATAGACGAGGCATATTTTTCCCTGAAGGTCTTTAAGAATGTTGTGCATCACTGGAAAGTGGATGTGGACGGAGCATTTCTTAATCCGAAAGGCATTCTTAAATACTCGTAATGACCGTTTTCGACGGAGAAAGCTGTTTTGGCTATGTCCTCGGGGTGTATTTCAATTTGGTGAAATCCACTGGCCAAGTCAAGCGTGGAAAAGTAAAGGCATTTGCCAAGTTTGTCCAGAATTTCGCTGATGTTAGGAAGAGGGTAGCGATCTGAGACGGTTTTTTCATTTTGCTTTCTATAGTCTATTACGAGACGTCATTTTCGTTTTACGCTGGCGTCCCTCTTCTTGGGGACTACCCAAACAGGCGAGCTCCAAGGGGAGTAGCTTGGACGGATTATCCCCTGTTCAAGCATACTATCTATCTGTTTTTTGACCTCTTCTTTATGAACATAGGGGTACCTATATGACCTTGTATAGATGGGGATATTGTCTGTTGTGGTGATTCGATGTTTGACTTTGTTAGAAAAGGTAAGGGGTTGGCCTTCTCGGAAAAATATGTCGTTAGACGTTTTGCAAACCTTAAGCAAGGCTTTCTTTTCTTCACTGTTTAGGTGTGCTGAACGGATAAGGTCTGTAATGTTGTCTTCCGGATTTTGTTCACTATTTTTGAAATTAAAATTATTTATATCTGTAAACTCTGTTGGATTATAGTGTTCGACTTTGATTGGTTGTTCTATTAACAGTATTTTTGGTTGTCGGCTTTCGTTTGCAACTTCTACGATGCTAAACCAGTTGTTCGATTTATACATATATTTCCTCAGAGATGTGTAATTGGGGTTCAATTTCGGTATGTCTTATGGATAATCAGCCAATATTTTCTCCGCAGATACATCATGGTTTGCTGGAGTCCCCCGTGCAATGTTTTTTAGATGGGCATCAGTTATAAGAAGTTTTGCAAAGTGATTATTTCCCCGCAGGATTATTGGATGTTGTTGGTCATAAGAAAGGTCGGCGTGCTGTAGCCTTTATCCTACTCTCAAAATCCCATCTATGTCAGTAAAGGGGCAGAGAGATTTAGGGATTTTAGCTCTGTCCTCCGACGCAAACATGTCCATTTGGGCGATTTTGATCAACAACAAAGAGGAGGCCTGTATTTCCATTTGAGTTAGAAAGCTGCTCGAATTTTAATGAGTGTAGTATAGTTGGCATGCTGATGCATACATATGTGTGACGACATCATTAGTTACTTGAACGAGAATATGTGATTTTATCGCTCGTGAAAGAAGTCTCCGTTTTTAGAAGCTTTCCGGAAGTGAAGTTTGGTTTGAACCTAAGTGGTATGATGGTTTTGTTAGTAATTAAAGTGTTGTTAGTTAGATCTATTTTGGCTCCTAATTTTGATAGCATATCGATCCCTAGTAAAACGTCATAATATTGATGGAATTTGAATACTAAGAATTTTGACGTACCAGGTTCTTTAAATTCTACAAACATTGGGAGGGTTACTTGCTTGTCTGAAACATATTTATTGAGTAGTAGTTGGGGTACAAGTTGTGAGGCTTTCGGGGTGAGTGAATTCTGGATTTATGAAGGATGACGAGGCTCCTGTATCAATCAGAAATTTTACGTAAGAGTAAAACGGTGTTTATTCACGTCTAAGTAACCTGTTGGTTTCGAGATGAGAATTGGGGAAAATTTTGTTCTACTAATTCTTCCATTACTTCATGCTCTTCTTGGTCTAATTCGTTAAGATCATGATCCAGGCTGTGGTATATGTATCTGTATTTACATCATGGATTTCTTCTATATTATATTTAGGTTGCGAGTTAGGATAACGAGGACTACTGAAGTTGGGTCTATTTGTGAAATTTCTTCTATTTGTTCTTTGTGTTAGTTCGAGAATTTATAGTGCTTATGTCCATTGGTTCTACTGGGGATGGTTTTGGGCTATGTACTTGTTTTGGAGGGTAGTTTGATATCGGGTTTCTGTAATTTGGTTGAGAGTTTGGGAAATTGGGTTGAAAATATTGCGATTTTCGTGGATTAGAGTTAGTGAATGAGTTCTGGAATGATCGGGATTGGTGTCTTATGAATGGGGTACGGTAGGCTGTTGTTATTGCTTGTGGGTTTCTTACTTGTTGGTTTCTGGTAAACTTATCGCTTTGAGATCTAATCATAGAGGCTCTGGAATAGAAAATGTTTTGTTCTTGGATACAGTAATTTAAAGCAATGGACATTGAGTCTGGTCTCATGGCTCTGACTACAGAACCAATAGGCTCTTTTAGACCTAATAGAAATACATTTAGGCACATTTCTGCGTAGAGATAATGCTTGGCCTGAATGACGTTTTGGTCGGTTTCGTGAATACGTATATTATTCAACATTGTAGCTTGTATTTCAATTACAGCTCCATAAAATTGTTCTATAATTCTGTTAGATTGACGGAGGTTATGTAAGTCGCGTATGAGAGACGTTCCCGTCCTCTTGTTGGAGTAATGAATGATTAAATTTTTCCTAATTTCGTCCCAGTGTAACGGTGTGCCATACATATTCAATATTTCATTTGCTTGCCCTTCTATTTTATTTCGAATGGCCCGCAATAATATGATTGAATTCTGTGTTGCATCTAGGGGTTTTATCACTGTTCGACTTCCACGTTGCTTATGAATTCATAAAGCAATCGGGGATTGCCGTCAAATTTCGGCAAATCCCTGATTACGTCAGGAATCCGCAATGCATTATATATGTCAATAGCTTGCGTTTGTGGCTGTACCGGCAATATCAGCGTTTATTTCGGGAATTGGATTTATTGAAATATTATTGTCCAGGTGTACTTCGGCTTAGATTTCTTTCGAACACAATATCTTCTTCCATGATTGGAGAGAGACCAAAAGTTTCACTGGGTGAATATAGACTTATAGCTCTTCTTATTTTAGAATATGGCATAAACGAACGAAACTTCTTATGCATTGGAGAAAAGGGGATTTTCAAAAGATTAATCTTATTGTTCTTTGTTTAGGGGATGCGTCAGTAGGTTAAATGGAATTATACTAGGTGAATATGAAATTTAGGAGGAAATTCTTTTTGTATCTATAAGTATTCAAAAACTCACATTAGTCCCATTAGGAGCAATATTGTGGAATTTCCTATGGTATTCAGCGTTGACGATGGTGATACGATGATGGGTGGATGTTGTTGGATGATGATGTAGTTTTCTCTTTTAATTGTTTTAATTTTTATTCTTATTTATTTTTTCTTTTTCTTTGTTCTTGAGTCTTGCACTGATTATTTTAATTTGATTGTTATATATATGTATGTCTATGTGTAACTTAATATAAAAAGGTTTCTTCGGTGTTTAGAATTAAAAAATTCGCGGCGAGTGCGATCACTGCTACCGATTTACGTTCAGTATTAACGAGTTGGGAGTGATATACCTTCACTTCACAATGCGTTACGATTACACTTGACTATTCGTCTTATTCGTTTTTCGATAAACCGCCGAATGTTAAACTCGAGATCTCTACTGACTGCGCCAGATACGTATGTACGTTGCCTCGCGGTTGACTTAAAAAAAATATGTCTTTCCCCTTCAATGAACAGTTTATTATTAATTTCTGCATTTTACTTTAGCTTGAACCTAGTCTAATTTGCAAAGGTGATTCCAAGTACATAATTTAATTGGCTGGAAATTTGCCAGACGCTGACTTCGCTTAATTGGATCACCTGTGCAATCACAATGTAACTCGCAATGCTTAGCTTGCTATCTGGATTGGTGTTACGTCCGGTCGTTCTTGGAAGCGTTGCCCTCTGAGCATTCTTAGGAGGTGTTGTGTTCAGACAGGTGTTATGCTGGTAACTAGCTCTCTGGTGTGTAGTGTATACAATGCCGCTTTTAGCACTGCCAGCGCCCTTGGCGAGATTTCTAAAGCGCCCCCTAACTGCAATTCAAACCTATATTATACGAAAAAAGGCAGAGGATATAATGATATAACCATTTATTAAAAAAAAAAAAAAAAGTGTCTTTTCTAGCCTTTCTATCCACAAACTCTTTTATTAAGTTATCAAAGTTGATGTTTCAATCTAAATTGAGATATTTTCAATCGCAGATAGATTTTTATCAGCTTAAGCTTAGAAAAACTCCTCTCCCCACTAGTAACCGTTACAGGTATAATCAATAATATTTGCAATGCTATCCATACATTTGGATATAAGTAAGTTGTAAGTTGCGATCTTTGATAAAATTCAAAACAAAAACAGACGTGACCACATACTGATCAGGCAAAAATTATTTCAGACTTTTGAGTTCATCACCCAGCATACAATCATCTATGTCTGAGATAGAGTCTACAGTTAATTTCAATTGGACACAGAGTTTGACAAGGCCGGGTTTTCCCAGAATCTGTTTTATATTGTATAAAAAAGACCAAGATTCCGAGTAGGTACTCATTTAATTGTTCGAATCTTTCATTGACTGAAATTAATCTGGTGTCCAAAAGACAATAATTGAAAAAATTCAACCTCAATTTTTTTTTCTGGACCAGTTATAGGCTGATCGCGGCCATTTTCACCAGCCTGACGCTTAACACGTCGAAGTCTTGTTGTGGCCCGAAACACAGGTTCTATTTCAAGTACTTCAGCCAATTCTTTCGCAGATAAAATGGCGTATTTCTATAATCTTCCAAGAATATGCAACATTTTTTCAACATTTCTGTGCATTTACCGAGATCCATATCTGTTGATTGTAGAGAGTTGCTAACTATATTAATTTGAAAAAGTATGTCATACCAAGCAGCGAATCAAACTATGAAATTTATTAACTGTTCGATTAGAGTAGTAGCCTCATGTGAGACTTTAACATCAGTTTTCTGTGCTTTAACACTGCTTATTATTGCTTCCCAACGTGTGTCACTGAGCTTTTTTATAGTATATAATCCGAAGTTTGAATTTTCCATCTAAGAACAGAAGCTAAAAACAATGTGAACAACCTCTGAAGTACCCCAAACAAAGTGACCGATTTTACGGATGACTTAGCGGCACGAGATTGTAGCTATGATACCTTTGAACCCCAATATTTTTTCCTTTCATGTTTGCCCCGTTGTCATAGCCCTGGCCCCTACAATCGTTCAATTCCAGTCCGTATTTATTTAAAATATCAATCATAACTTCAATCAGTCTTTCACCAGTCGACTCAATGACAGGTATAAATTCTATGAAATGCTCTTTTTAACCCCCGACGCAAAAAGAGGCTTGTTATAAGTTTGACGTGCAGGACGTGGCCGCCACTGTAGCTACCGATGTCCCTGAGAACGAATGAACATCAACCAGACGACGGGCCAAGCAATTGGGTATCACCAGACGGACCCTACAGCGAATTTTAGTGAAAGACTTACAAACAGTGCATCAATTAATACCTGTTGACCGTCAGTCGCATGTGAATTACTAGCAAGCCATCGTTAATCAAGAACGAAGAGGAAGATTTTGTGTCGAAAATCATCATGAGCCACGAGACGCATTTACACTTAAGCGACTAAGCCCGCCGCGACGATGCTTATATTAAAAATATTAATAGGTACTTATAATGAAGTCAAAAGGCCGAGAGAAAAAAAATTATTTTTTTACTTTTTAAACTTTATTTTGTGTCGGGGGCTACTTAAAATTTTTAATTTTATTTTTTACTGATATTTTATCGTCATCTGATGATAAATCAACAAATTTTATTGTGAGTGAAAATTGTCCTACATGACTAATGTCTGGAGTACAATCAACTATAACAGAATAATATTGCGATTTCTTTGCGCGTGATATGATTTCTGACTTCACTGTTTCACTCATAGTGGTCTGAAACATCACCCTTCATAGCTAATCGCAAATGCTATTGCATAACTGCATCAAATTTTGCTAGTTATTATACTAAGCCCAATCCTTCAGATACTAAACTCGATGTTGAGCTTCTATCGAACAGGCGACAACAAAAACAATAAACTCGATTCTTAGAAACGAAGTATATTAACAAACGACGCTGAATTAATTCATTGTGTGGAAGTTTTTTTTGTGAAATGAGAATTGGAGAAATATCGCCTCTTCCGATAATTATCAATGTTTTCTTATTTTTATTTTCCATTATTTATACATCTGTCTTGCGACACGTACATTTTATAACAATTTGAAGGAAATATTGTTGATTGTGTGACCATTGTCACAGAGCTTAGATGTGAGTTTTACATATATAATGTTAATGTTTATCTTAAATGTATTGTGATATATAACTAATGCTTAATGATTTGGCAATTGAATTAAATAGTAACTGCTTTTTACATGTTAAAATTTAGCCCTTGCCCCTGGCCTTGGTCGATGGTGTTAACTCCTCCCTCTTTAAAAATCTGCGTCCCGCAGATCGGTGACGTCGTCTTGAGGCTGGTTAGATGTTCTTAGTTCGAGACTGCAACTGTTGCAGAATCCAGCACCTTGAGCGCCGGGAGACGCAATTTCCCAGTAACCTTGCGCCACATTATGATGATGAGTGACTTTAACAGTACAAAACCAACGATGTCCCATAGCGTCGAGAGTCCCATCCTGATGGTAAAATTACCAAACCGTTTGATGTTCTCAACACTGAGCTTGTGGATGAATTGAAGATCCACTTCATGCCCCTTGGTAGTGACGTTCGTCATCACTGGTGGCAGAATTTGGAGAGCGGTGTAGCTCGAACTCACATAGGTCCTATTTCCTAATTGAACGGTTTCGTTGTACAACTGGATGATGAAGGTACCCGATAGGGATCGGTTGGTGTCCCTTGAGATAAGCTGGCCATTAAAGTTCGTCGCAAAGATGATGTTTCCCTTGATTAGTTCAACGACCTCATGAGTGTTGGTGCGATACGTGCATGCAGCGTGACCTCCTAAGTCTGGTTATGCAGTGGTCTTCTGGCATTTCTAACAGGGATTCTTCCGTGCACACGGTGGTGTTGCTTATCGAGAGGCATTTTTGGGTCATGCCATAGGTGTTTTCCTGATTGGTGAGGATTCTGTCTAATTCGATGCTAACTTGTCTGCCGTTGGTTATCGATGGTTTTATCAGCAAAAGGTTGTAGTCTTCCTTTTTCACTTTCGTCATCGACAAGAAGTACGAAAGAGTTGAACCGTTTGTATAAACAGACGGTGTTCCAAATTCGACTGCTTCGATCTCATTTCCCTATGGGAGGGTTTCGAGTTCGTTCACAAGTAGGTTGATTAGTGTTGTCGATGATCCAGTTCATTTTTTTTAGACAATTCATCGATGGCTCCAAAGACACGTTCGTTCACTCTATACTGCTGATTGTTGTTCTCTAGAAGGTGCTGGTGGTTTCTGAGAATTTCGTCCCAATCTAAAGCATACGGGTTTCCGACCCATTTCCAGGCGGATCCAATCCAGTTAATAGACCTTGGCTTCCTTGTTGCTCTTTGGCTCAGCATCCCAATGCGATCCAGGATTGATGTAAGATGGAAGTTGATCAGATGTCTGTCGCTTTCGTTGGTGATATGCTTCTTGATCGAATCGGTAATTTCTGTCACCTGGCGTTTAAACTGACGTGCACGAGGTTGAGGTTGCCGTCGACTATCCATGCTTTACCCTCCTTGATAGGAATGAGTGGAGTGGTGTATGGGAATATCTGGAGCCCCTCGGCTATTGCCAGGCAGATCAGGCAAAACATGAACGTGTTCATACTCTTGATTAGACTCTTTGATTTGGTCACTTTGGTTCTTTGAAATTCTCTGAAAAAAAAAGTATAAACCGATTAAAACCGAACCGTGCCGAACCGTACTGAATTTTATTTAGGGCACCGGCCATGGAAGGTTCGTGATTGTCCCTTTTGAAAGCCTACGTTGAGATTGTAGGCGACCTACTCGCGGCACGAATTACTTCACCATTGATCTACTTATCTAATCAATCTCTGTACATGTTCCCATGGGTATGTCGGAATTGGCCACATCGGAGCTAGAATGGTCCACTGTGTTCCCATGGTAACAGCGACTTGCACTCAGATAGAGCGTACTAGTTCTTTCGTCCTATTTGAAAGGACCCGTGGCTATTGATCAATGAAAAAAGTAGATCAATTTAGAGGCCGGTCCCTGCTCGAGCGCCAGTTAAAGGATTCCCTGAAGGGGAACCCAAAAAAAAACCGCGAATGCCAGCCTCGAGGCTGGCCCAACCATTCAACTTACAGAAAAGACAACTTTCGGATTATTTATCTTTATTAATCTTTAAATTATAATAAATTAAACTTTTCGTTACATTAAATACTTTTTAAAAAAATATCTTTATTTAACCGAACCGAACTAGTCACTTCGGCGGCTGCACGAAAACTGCCCTTGTTACATTCTTCAATCGATACAATTCAAGTCTACTCATACAATTCGATTCTTAGTTCTAGGTCCAAACATACATAATTTATTCATACACATAAATGCTGATCCGCATCCGCTATTCTGGGTATCGATAAATTATGGGTCATTAAGTGGTCGCATTGGAGTGATTGCATTAGCTGTTGTTTAGCTTATACAAGTGTCCTTTGTGTGTTGTCCAAGTGGCATGGCATTAACTTAGTGTAGAAGTAGGTATTTATTTAATTGCGTCTGTTTGTTCCAAAATAATTGGAAAAAGTACTCACACCGATGTAATGAATGAGAATGAGCTGAGTGTGTTTGTCTAAAATAACGCTAACTCTTTTTAACGGGAATCTTCGATTATGTACATTATCCATCTCTTTTTAATAGTTTATGTTATGTTAGTTGTTATGGTCGGGGATTTCCGTAAAGGGAACATTTACTTTCTAAATTGAAAAAAAATCACATTCTCAAAACTTCTATAAAAAAAAACGTATAGTATTTATTGATAAACTGTTTTTTAATTGTATAAATATATACAATATATTAAACTACTTAAAAAAAAAATTTGAACATTTTTTACTCTTCATAGTGACGGTGGAGGGCGCATTCCAAAAGGCTCGTTTTTGAAAATAGCAACTCGGCTCGTAAGTTGTTCCACAGCCGTATCGCTGCGATAAGAAAGTATCGCTATATTTGCAACAGTGTGTGTAAAATATGGAAAAATCAAACAAACACCTCTACGCGATTGAGCAAACGTAAACCTTCAAATACTGTCGAGTTTTTCCATAAATAACAAGGTTTTTCATTTCTCGGTATTGATCTAGTCCTATTGGGATTCCTAACAATCAATACATTAAATATATTATATATCTTACGGAGTCATTAAAGGCTACATTTAACTTACGTCTACATGGAAATTCTAGACAAGGATACACACAACAATAGAATGTAAATTAAGGTAATATAAGGCTCTTAGCTAGCTTAAGCTTCATATTAGGATGAAGTAGGTGAAGTAGATGAGTTGAACACCGCGTAGTTGAACACTGTGCAGTCAGTTTTTTTTGCATTTAGTCTGAATTTGTTTTGTTTAGACCACATTTGAAACTTTTGCTACGGAGTTGACTAAAAGACTTTTAGGACAAGCAGTCATAAAATAGCGAAAACGAACATCAACAGAAGTGATTTTCCACTATTATGTTTGAATTCCATTGTCGATAGAAAAGAAACTAAACACGCGATAAAGAACATCTGTTTATTGCCGGTACCAAATACATGTATTTTTATGTTGAAACTAGCCTTGATTGTCCTCAATTTGTGGATTAGAAAATTGATTTAAATGTATGTATATATGTAGGAAAAGTTTGTGCTTTATATAACTTAAACTATTTAATTATCAATTTGGGAAAAAAAAATTATTTCGGCAGCGTAACTGCCTTCCAAAATTACACTGAACAATGTTTCTTATTTTCTAAAGCTTAAATACTAGTTTCTTACTGACTAAGCAGATTTCCACTGCATTGCGCTTCCCACAGGTGTCGTCGTGTTACACTCCGAGGCGTGTTGGAATGCTTCGGTGTCAGGTGGTCCAGACTGCTGGTATGATGTTGGAGCGATGATCAAGCGTTGACACGTTTTTGGAAGGTGTTAGCGAAGATGTAGGGTACCGTGTGCAAAGCAGGATGTTGAGTGCCGTGTGCAGTTGTGGAGTGTCGTGTGGTGTAAGGTTTGGTGTTAACTTATACAAGAAAAGATTGTGTTTATTTAAATAGAAAGGAATGCAATAGGTGATAATGATGATCTGCCGCCACTTTGGACCATACAGCCACACGTTGCCCAACCATTTGCCGACTTCTTATTCCTCGATCAGAGCAAGTCCCACACGCCCAGCGTATCGAACAACCGATACCAGCTTCATATCTTCCAAGCGAAGCCGACCACCGACCTAGTCCATTCGGACTGAAATCAAATCATGCTGTATTGTTTGACTAACCGCATTTCTCCGCCTTTATAGGACTCCGTTAGTCGGAAGTCATACCCACTGCAGCGATGATTCAATCAAGCGACGTAGAGAATTCCGACACCCGATGGCGATGATCGGTGACTTGCCCGTCCACTCACTTCGGTGTCAATATCCATTTGATCGGTCGCTTGCCTACCCATTCACGTCGGTGTCGATTTCCACTTGCATTCGGCTGGTGTTGCTGTCAGCTCCCTCGCTGCGGCTTACTCATCCACCCACGACTTACGCAAAGACAAAACAAGATGAAAGTGACAATGTAAAAGACTTCATGAAATTAAGATCTGGTAAATTGTAGATGATACTGTATGTTTATGACATAGCAAATATATTTAATCGCTCCCCACATATACATATGTATATGAGTTAAAACCCTTTCTTTAGGTTTTCCTTAAAAAAATAATTTTATTAATTTGGGAGCTGAACCTCCTCTTTTCAAATCAGAAACACAAGTGACTTAGTGGCTAACAGAACATTTACTTATCGCCTAACTTATTCCTAATGTGCATCTTCGTGTACGTGTTGGAATGCGGTGGATGGGCAGGTGTCATATGGCAGCTTAGTGCATGTTGACTGATGGTGATGGGAAGGTGTAATGCTTCTGGATGATGTAGGTGCATGTAGACACGGAATGACCGGATGTCGTGTGGAGGATGCAAGATGATCGGTTGGCTGTGTAGGTTGTGGAATTTGGTGTTTGAAAATGTGCATTGTCGCGTTTAACTTATGTATATATTTGGCAATATGTGTATCGCCGGGGATATTTGCTGACTGATCGTGGATCAGATTAAGTACAGCAGGTTCGGATCTTGAAAACGACTTGCAAAAACAAGTAAATAAAAACGCATGAAGGTCGATTTAAAACAAACATTTTATTTGACTGTCGTTAGCGATTACTTGATCACAAGTGTTTTTTTGCGTTGGATAAATCGTAATGACGAAATCTCCTAACAGTTGTTGTTGGTCCGTTTTTTCGTCTACCAGGTCGTTGACCCACAATCTCCGTCTGGATTTGGTGCGTGCCTGAGTGTGTGAGTTGTGTGAATTCGAACTTTCACAGTTTCGAAAACCACACATGGGTGGATGAGCCTTCATTGCACAAGTTATATGAAAGGAAACACTAATACTTATTTGTAAAATATTTTATTTAAATACGTCTGAGCCCTCTTTTTGTAAGATCACGAATGATATTCTTAGTCTAAAAAATATAGAAATATACATATATGAATGATATTCTTAGTCTAGAAAAAATATCGCACAAAAGGAAACGTAAAACTCACCACGGCTAGTAACAAGAGCTTTTTTCTAAGCAGTGAAGTTATCTCATGTAGGAACCATACTTTCATGCATTTGGCTTGGCTTGGTTTGTGCTTAACTTGTAAACAAGCTACGCAAGTACACCAATGCCAGTAATGTCACACTCAATGAGTACAGTCGTAGAAGTACGTAACTCACGCCGGCATCATCACTTTAATGTTCAGCGTGTGAAGGTTCTGAGCTCCCAAATCTTTCAAATGTTGTGTGGTTCCTCCATGGTAACATAGCTGCCCGAGGTCGCAAAATTAGCAAGTACAAGAAATTTGAAAATGGTACGTAATTTCACATTGGTGCTTACGGTCGATCCCGCTTCTCGGCTTCAGAGCTACTTTCTTAACTGTATTTTGAGTTTAACAGTTGGCGCGACTTCAGTTCTAGCCTATAAAGTCCAATCTTGTGTGATTCCTCCATGGTAACATAGCTGCCCGAGGTCGCAAAGTTAGCAAGTACAAGATATTTGAAAATTGTACATAATTTCACATTGGTGCTTATGGTCGATCCCGTTTCTCGGCTTCAGAGCTACTTTCTTGACTGTACTTTGAGTTAAACAGTTGGCGCGACTTCAGTTCCAGCCTATAAAGTCAGATCTTGTGTGGTTCCTCCATGGTAACATAGCTGTCCGAGGTCGCAAAGGCTTTTCTGGTCGGCTTTTTGTTTTGGTTTAGATATAGTTTTGCCGACGGCAAATGCGATGGTTAATGCCTAACCTTTATGACTGTTAACAAAGTTTGGACACGCTTTACGCTACGTCATTCGCAGTTTGTCAGATATAGCGACGTGAAGTTGATAGGTATCTCCCTTCTCTGTGATCTTCCACTTGATGTGCTCTATGATTTTGGCCAGAAGAAAGTTTATTAGCTTCTTTCCTTGATGATGTTCTTGTTTATAGAGATGTTGACCACTACTATATGACGCCTGTATTGGTTCAGTTTGATGATGTGGACGAGATTTAGCTTTTGAGCTCCGTTTTCAGTAGAGTGCATTTTTGTCAACACGTACCACGCTGTTGATTCTTTGATGGGCTTGATAGAAATTAACTAATTAGATTATTTATTATTTAGAAAAAAAAAAAATTATTTTTCCATTTACTTGGGCATAGATTACCCTTACAATTCACAACTTAATCTAATTGACAATTTTTCTTACACTACCTTACTACGGTGTCATCGCATTACACTTGTTGGACGTGATGGAATGCAAGTTAATGAAACGTCTATTCACTTTTACATTCAGTCTATGACTGGCGTTTATTCTGCTGTCGTACTTAAAATTACCTTAACAAATTCTAATAGCTTAATTAGATGTAGGTGTCAGGTGAAGAATGTGCTGTAAGATGAGTATGCGAAAGAATGGAAGTATGGAATGTGGGAAATGAGATGAAGGCTAAATGGATTGTGTACGGTTCAACTTCCGCTGTTGGTCTGGATGGCGTGTGTTGTTACGTTCCCCCTCTTTAGCCTTGAACGTCCCGGTTCAAGATGCTGTTGACTTGCATCTGAATGGCTTCTTTATCAATAGTTGGAGTCGGGGTTGAAATTTGGATTTTCTTCGGCTTTAGTTTCACAGCTATTATTATAAGGGTTATAAGAGCCAGTAAACCACCAATAATGTAGAATGTAGTTCTGCCGTTCTCAAGTTCCACATCGATTCGTTGATTGTTGAGGATGTGCAGTTTGTGCAAGTACGGGAGAGAACTTTTTGTTCGAATTATGTTTCATTTATGATTGTTCTTTTGGGGACAGGAAGGTCTATAACTGCTATTGGTTGGGTTACTATAAATTGGTTACCATTAATTCAATGGAATCTTTGAATGTAATCAAAAATGTTCCGTATATTTTCATATGCTGCCCGTGGTCGTCGATTACCAAATTTTCGTCATGTGCCATGATCAAACCATCTTTGATCTGTTGTATTTTATTGACATGTTCTGCTGAAATTTTAGGACAGTTTGCGGTGTGGTTGTTTAGCAGCTCCGATAAACAGACATCTTGATGATTGATGTTGCAATAGTTATAAACAATAGTTGTTTTACAGTTATTTACAGGAAAATAGGAATTTTTACATTTTGCAGTTTTATTGCTACCTAAATTTAAGATCTTGTGCTTGGTTACATAGAATTTAGAATATTCGATGAACTGTCAATTACTATCCTATTTCTTCTGGTCATAAACATTATTAACTTGAGATTATCTCTCGGTACATAGTTATTTTCGTTTGAAATTATTTTATTTATGCTGTCGGTAAGTTCATCTAGTTTTTCTCCTATTGCTTTGTTAACCTCTACTTGATTATTGTGGTCCCTGAGTAGTTCATTCTCCTGGGCTTCTCAATATCTCAAACTCTTGGTGCTCGTGAACACCGGCAACAAATTTTATGACCGGTCCGAGAAAATCGATGGCTCTACGGTTGCGGTTTGGAAAGTTGAAAATGCGTTTATATCGTTTATATCGTTATATCGTTTTGTAAAATTTCCCTCTCCTTTTTATCGAATAAACTATCATTAACATTTTTATTGTGTAAAATAATATCTCTTAACTGCGTAATGTTAGTAGAATGTTTGAAATAAAAGTAGTCATGAAAAATAGCGACATTGCCAATAGGAAATGGAATATATTCTGCTGCAGAGTAGTCCATAACTTTGAGCTGAACCGATGGGAAAAATAACGATAAAACAAAGAAATGGACATCCCTACAGAAGACAAGACTTCCTTCTTTTCCTGGATGACGAGCTGTGAGGGATTTCCAACGATGAGGAATAAATGGTTTTGATTGGGGGTTTCAAATGGGTTTCTTCTTCTTTAACAAATTTATTATTATCAAAAGAAGCACTCTATTATTCTATAGAATTTTCGGAGTGAACCACGAAGTTGGGCGCCAGTTAATGAAAGCGTCTATTCACTTTTACATTCAGTCTATGACTGGCGTTTATTCTGCTGTCGTACTTAAAATTACCTTAACAAATTCTAATAGCTTAATTAGATGTACATAGGTGTCAGGTGAAGAATGTGCTGTAAGATGAGTATGCGAAAGAGTGGAAGTATGGAACGTGGGAAATGAGATGAAGGCTAAATGAATTGTGTACGGTAGAACTAGTGTACGAAAACTGAAAGATGGAATGTGTGTGAAATAGATAAGGGAGTCAGGTTTAACTTCCGCTGTTGGTCTGGATGGCGTGTGTTGTAAGCTTGCAGGTGTCATGTGGTCCAGACGTAGAGTCAGCGGTTTGATGCGATAGGAACAGTGGAACAATATATATCGCGGGAGTTTGGCCTTCGTAATACATTGTAGCTTAACTTAGACGCACAGATGCACGGTTGGTAAATTCAGTGTCGTTTTGGAGGGCGTTCGCTACTAGACATCGTAAGCGGGGTTGTTGCCGTCCTTGGTTTACTTGCGACGAACAGCTGGTGCTCCCAGATGTGCGCGCTGTCGTCGGTATGTCTTTTTCCGGTTGTGGTGTAGGAGAGGGGGAAGGAGATGTTAATAGTTTTTTAATGTGGGCAAGTTCTATTGCTGTCCTCCCCGAAGATCGGAATTGTTTCCTGGCTACTGTGTATGTTTTTATGAACTCATATGCGTGGGTAAAACCTGCTACCCTGTTAGGTATATATTTTTTCAAGTTTGACTTGACTTGCACTGCGGTCGAATGTTCCGGGACGCCCGGTGACTGTCGCAGTGGCCCTTGTTTGTCTGGCCTTCTCGACCTCTGCGAGGTCAGAAAAGATGAAAGATTGTCAGGAATAGGAAGAGTAAGGCTGTTGCTTTCCTACATTAGCCTTTGCTGTACCCTTATTGGACGTTATTACTGTCAGGCGGTGTAAACTAACTAGTTTTAAGATTTATATTTTTAAAAAAAATATTTTTTATTTCTTCCGATGCAGTCGGGCATAGTTTACCCTTACAACTCTAAACTTAATTTAATCGATTCTTACTCTACCTTAAATACTATTTCGTCGTAACCTGCTGCGATGTCGGCGTGTGGGATCAGGTGTCGACAACGGTGGAATTCGCCAGACGACAGAAATGCTCGGCTCAGGTTCAGATTCCGTCACGTAGCATGTTGTTTGTTGCAGATCGTGGGACGAAATCTGTTTCGCGTTAACTTATATAGTCCACTCGATTAAGTTGCGAGCCTTGTCCGCGGTGGTAAAGGTACTCTTCGTCGTTGGAGCTTGCGACTTCGAGGCCAGTCTAGTGGGATTATAAGTTGCTAATCACATTTGTTCATTCGGATTTGTTTAACCTGGACAGAGCATCTGTAATATAATCTGACTTACCCCGTTTGTATAATTTAATTTATTAACTCCATACTGAGGTGGATGAAATGGAATGTGAACTGCTGCGGGTGAGGAAGGGTGTACGATACAATTTGGGTGCAAATGAAGAGAGGTGTACTAGGAAGATGTCGTATATTGCTTGGATGGTCGTGAAGTGAAGTGCGTTGAGAACTCGAAGCTTAGCCTTCGCAAGTGCTCGGACCTGTTTTCGAAAAGCTCTCTGCTATACGAACATAGTATTAAATTTAGACATTGTACCAAACGTACTTTGTTGTTCTCCATCTTATTAAAATCTTGATCCGGTGAATTCTTTCCTTCTGTTTGTGCCTTGTTGAGATTCTGCAAGCAAATAAAAAAAAAAAGTTTTAAACTAAATTTAAATTTGTATATGAAACGTTTTTGTGAAATCGCGAAAATACTCAACTCATCGCTCACTGTTTTTACGTGTATTGTTATCAGTATACAACACCTTCATCAAACCTATTATCACACAACTACAAACATGACAAGGCACACGTCTACAATTAAAGCCAAACAATCAATATATCCACCATCACCCTCAATTCAGCAATCACCCCTACCCATCTCAACGTCATCACAATTTCAACACAATTTCGAAAACTGCAAATCAGGCTGAGTTAATTATGAACAAGCTTGCAACAGTGGATAGATATACATATAACCTCGCGGATCACAGCCATCGGAAACAAGGCCAGCCTAAACATAAGCCGCACTGCTGTCGAAGAAAACTCGGCAAATCTCTGTCGCTCGTAATTGGTTGTTGTCAATATAAAACAACACCTACAGCAAGAGCTGGAGCAAATGTCGGACTTAGCACCGAAATTACACTGTTCAAAACGCAAAATGAAGAACTGCACATCAATAACACTACCACTAATGCTGTTCTGATTGGGATTCCGGCCTTCTCAGGAGAAAACCTAGAAAGCACGTTCAATCAACTATGCCACTCGATTAATCATCAACCGCCGCCGGTCAGGCGTTTTTCCCGAACAAAACCGAATGTCTTGGTTAGGATTATTATTAGGTTAATTTGGCTTTGTTGGAAAGAGGGGAGTTGAATGAAATATTAGTATTAGGAGGTGTAAGATGAGAAGTGTTTAAACTCGAGAGGGGTGCACCAAGAGAAATGGGAGATGACCCAGTGGGGTGAAGAGAAGAATTATTGGTCGAGTTGAAATAGAGTACAACTTGATCATGGTCGATTTGGAAGAACGTTAGGAGACTAAAAATAAATGACCCTATCCACATAATATGGATGCAAAATAAATAGCAATATTTTATGAACCTCCATATCTTAACAAGGGGAGGGTTGGTTGGATTTTTAGATGGGCGTGATCTGTGGGGGTTTAATGGGATCATCTTGGGACTGTGAAGAGGGAGATGAATGCTTTGAGAATAACACAAAGGCTAACAATACAGCAAAGATTATATACACTAGTTTCTGAGCTGTTAGATAGACTTGAGTTTCTATTTTCTATGGATGGGTCAAGGTAGTCAGGAATAAAAGTGGAGTCTAGGTCGCCAGGAAGAAATATAAAATCTGTAAACATTAAAAGTGAGAGGTTGGTGCTGAAAATCCGCAGTGATTTTTTTAATAGTTTAATTTGTTTTCTTTATGTGTTAAAATGCAGTTAAAGGAACTCTGCCCCTCAAAGCCTCTTGTTTTAGAGAATTTGATTCAGCTTTCAACCTAACTTTCTCTCTCAGCTTCCAGATTGGTATGGCAATGAAGTAGATGATCATTGCTGTGCCCACAGCAAACATAATCCAGCTTGTGGTGCTTTTGAATCCCAAAGACATGTTGTCCCACCAATTTTTTACGGGTGTTGCAACCCATCTGTCAAAGGTAGACTCAGGCTCAATAATGAAATTTGCTTTCTCAATCAGGTCATTCATAACGATTGAGTCATATGCCTGATCCGAGGGACCCCATTGCATTAGCTCTTGAGCTCCCAGCATCTTATTGTTAGTATATAAGGTTGCTACATCTTCTCTCGGGGGCAACATGGCGGCAGAGTTCTCAAGTGTCATTTTCATTTGTACTAGATCATAATAACCTGTGGGTAAGAGAGCGATCGTAAAAGAGGAGATTTGTAGCCTTCTGGTTTCCGATGGTTTAAGTTTGATCATCTCCCCAGTCGTTGCCCTGATCCAGTAATATTCATTCTTGTGCATAATTTTCAGATGCACACCTTCAAAAGACGGTGTAAATGGAATACACAATTTTTTGATTCTCTTTCCCCTTGCTATTTCTAACATGTTGTTTCGATAGACTCCTTTTATCTCGTCTAAAGGGAACATCCATTGTGCCATGATGGAGGGATTGGCCAGCAATTGATTAAAAGCTACAGACCATTCAAATCTTCTCAGTTTACATAGCTCAAAGTTCAGGTCTGACGCTAATTGTTCAATCACTCTTTTTGTAACCTCAAGCCCATATTGTAACTCTGCTCTGGACTAGGACCTTTGGAGATAGTCATAGGATACATACTCCTGTTTTTCTGTAGCAAGTCTTTTTACACGCGCAGATATACTAGATTTGTTCATATACCGGGGAATAGGAACATACTATATGTGGCAGATGAAGCCAGATGAAGCTCAACCCTTGAGCAAAAGGACTGGTAGTGGTATTTCTCATGTCTGCGTTCTTTGTACATTCGTACCATCTGAGATCCCAATCAAATACCCATCTGTCGATTTTCTTAGTTCTACACCATCCATGACACATAATGGAGTATGGTTGTAGAAGACTCCCTGGAACCAAAACTTAATTTTTGAATCAGGGAGAATTATGTAAGTGTCTTGATCCACCTCTCTTTGACACAGGCATCATATGAGATTGCCCCATGTGAGATAATTTTAAGCTTTACTTTACAGGGATCTAAATGTGTCTTGGGGAATGAGATTGCAAAGTGACTTTGCGCCTGTCTGCAGATGTTCTGTGAGAAAACGTTACAATCCATTCCGAGGTGAGGATATGTCAACAGTCCGGAAGAATCGAATTGTAGAGAAATTGCACTGATCGTGAAAAGCTCCGTGGTCATTTTCCGAGAGCTCCACCAGGAGCATTCATATTTCTCAGAGTGAGGATATTTAATGCTCATGCCTACATATAAGCGAGTAAATTTGGAATCACAGGTAACATTTTAGCAAAATTCATTAATCTTGAGATAGTCATCATTTGATAACAGTCTTTGACTTTTGGAAACGATGGATTTTTCTTTCCCATTAAGGACCCCTATATCGCACAATGTTGTTATTGAGAATTTATCCACTTTGAATCCTTTAATTGGGAACTGCGAGAAATCTGGGGAAAATACCGAGACGATTGCAATCTTTTGAACTCTGCCTACATCAGAAGGGGGGACACAAACAGGGGGGAGGGGATTGCATGATGAGATACCTTTTCCATTTCATAATATAACAGTCCCCAGTTTTCCGTGTAGGGAGGCAGGGGCATGCATTCTGAAACCTCCACCTTATGATTGGTAGCGACTGCTGCTTTCCCAATATGGGATAAACTCACAACAAGCAGAAGCAGAAGTAGACTATTCAACTTGAAGAGAACCATTATTTATCTGACCTAAAACTGACGTATGGCTTTATACTTGTACTGACAATTAATGTTTTGTTTTCGAATGGTGACTATGTTGTTATTATTAAGTTTCACTACACTTTCGACAAAGCAATGTCTGCTAAGGGCAATGTCTGCTTTCCGAAACTTATCGTCGATCGTTATCTCATTTAATTTTCTGTAATCGATAACGATCCGAAACTTTCTTCTGCAAGAATTGTCCATTTTTTTCGGGTCGACAATGAGTGGGCTCGAGTATTTGGAGTGGAGCTTCCACTTCCTTGATTTGCCTCCTCATGCTTAAGAGGGTATACATATATACCACATATATATCACGATCTCATGTTGAATTTCTAGGGTGCTAGTTAATTTATTACCCTCCTTGAAAAATAGATTGCTAATTATTTTTAAGAGGATCTCTATTTCTCTACCTGCTTCCGTGTTTAAATGATATAGTTTTATTTGATTGACCTTGGATTCAGTGGCTTCTAGAAAAAAACTTCGTTTCAAGAATGTGGGACGTTTATGAGATTTAATATTTGATTGTTCGATTGCAGTTCCCGCGTCTATAGTTAATAGCATATTGAAGTAGATTTCTTTATTACTTTTTTTCTTTTAACGCGGAACTACATACATATATGTTACATACATATATATAAAAAAAAAAACAGAGCCAAGGGACCAAAAACTATTCACCTCTACTGAACACCCTCACAGTTGGATTAAATAAATGTGAGGTGGCTCCAACGAAAGCTTTATGCTCACTCAACAGTTCCCCTCAACAGAATTCGTCCAATTCATATCGCCCTTTTATACCCGAATCGTAACGGTTAAATTTTCTTTTCCTTTTATTTTTTCTGCGTTCGATTCCGAGTATTGAAAGACGTGAAATGACGGACTCGGGTTGTGTATAGCACATATAAATTAAACTAAGTTAAATTTCTAAGACTAAAAAAATATTTATTTTTTCCGATTTTACGCCTTCACGGCTACTTAATAACTGAACTAACAATCCAAATATAAACTTAAAACTAGATGCATGGCCATGCAGCCAGACGCCTCGTCAGCAGCGGATGTTTGTCGATAGCTCAGGTGTTTTGCAGGCTGGCATGTTGTGTACGTTGCCTCAAATGTCCGGCACGAATTTGACCCGATGTGATCACTACTATTGTGGATGTTTTTGGTCGTGGGAAAGGTATCATGCCATGTTTGCATGATCCAATGTTTTTGGCGTTAACTTATACAAAGCTAAGGAGAGCGTGTTAGGCACATTATGTCGTGGTCTGTAGTTTTGGCGGTATTGCCCAGAATAGTTGCTATTATTTATATTACGATAATTACCTGGCCTATCGAAGGTAGGAGTTTCTTCCTGAATATTTGATTTTTGACTTGTTTTTTGAAATACTGGCCTAATACAGGAATGCTGATACTTTCGTTTCTTAGCTCATCTGGTTATACTTGATGCTTTGTAATTCAATAGCTAGTTCGCTTACCGTGTTGACTCGGAGATTGGTGATCCTTTTGTAAAATTTCGTGGGGTGCCGTGTCCGGTTTGTATCGAAGTTTAAGGGTGGCATTAATGCTTGTCCAATTTTTTGTCCTTAGCAGGTTGATTGTATTTTTTGCTTCCCCTTGTAGAAGATTGCTCGTATCACTGCCTTAGCTGAGGTAGTATTCCTCACAACTGAAGAAGGAGTTTATAGTGATTTCGCCTTATCCAGCGAAAACAGGCAAGTAACGGATTTCTTTAAGCATCCTGATAGAATTAAAACAACGAATTAAGTTTTTATTTTCGTAAAGAAAAAGCAAGACCATTTATTTTACGAGTACTTTGATTTGTTACAATTATTATGATAAAGTGAAGTGAGTCTAGTTTATATATAGTTTACAACATCCATCACGTTCCTCTCTGCCCTGTTGCCTTTGTAACTCTTGGTAGGCAATTCGCACTTGCTCGAGTTGTTGTGTTCGACAATTGAAATCTGCTGCCACTTGTTCCTAATTAGCCATTTTTCTATTTTCGTCTTGTAATTGATATCTCTTCATTCACTAATCACTACTCTAATCTTTTGAGGATTATTGGTGCACTACCAAACAAACTTTGGTGTGTTTATGTTTCGTTGTTTGGACACTATACTACTTCCAGTTAAACACAAGTAAAAAGAAAAAAACAATTTGTATTTACTTTAATGACTTTATTAGAGACACACGACCAGAACTGTTAGAGCTTTTGCTCTACTCGAAATACCACGAAATACTACACTCAATTGGTTCTATTCACCTGCACTTATTGGGTTGTTGTTCAATGCATTCGAATCGCAGACATCGTGTCAGCGATTTCACAATTCTTTGCATCATTGGAATTCTTAGTAATACAAAAGTAGTTACAATTATTGTATGAGCTTATTGTTTATTGACCGGATAAAAATATCGTATTTTTCGTCTGCTGCTGGTATTGATGTATGATAAATTGTTGGCGTTGACATAGTTGACATACACGTAACCCGCATATTTCCATGTGTTTTTAAGACCGTGACATGCACTGCATCCTGGTTTTTGGCATGACATTCGATCCAATTAATAGTCTCAGTGCACTCATATACTATAAAAGTGATGTTGTACCTTCATTTAGCAATACTTAATCCAGAGTTCTCATGACAAATAAAAACCGTCCGTTAATCTGATCAGAATAATTGATAGAGGGACTGAAATTTATGAAGCTGTTTCAAATTTGACTTCCCCATCACAAGATTTACATTTTACGTATTCACTTATTGCTGCATATAAACCTCAAAATTAAATATTCAATAGAGGAATTACTCCTTCTGTACGCACTAAAGCTACGTTTATCGGTCTCCGCTGTTTTTGGATTAAAAACATTTTTCTCTTGTTGGACCTTGATATTTGCACTTTGGCAGATGCTCTTTGTTCTTTATTATACTTAAGGGGCATTTGAAAACACAAAACTATGAACAGAGAGTATAAACTGAACGCACGACTTTACAATGCGCCAGAGCTCTTTCAACTGACGAAACGAACCTGTTTGGTATAAAAAACTACTAAATTTAGCTCTCAGAGTAAAAAGTACACCTGTTATATTGTTATTTAATGTATACGAATGCAATGAAGAACCTCAACTCAGGTATGGCCCTAAAAAGAGCTGCTACTCCAGACTTTACGCTGCCTACTTTCCAACACTCCGAGACGTCCTTATAAGTTTAGGTGTATCGGTGAATATTTGCTCGTTTGATTTGAAATTTTCAGAGAATATAATCAAATATATCAAATATATGTATGTATGGGGCTCACATATCGGGTGTATGTATTAAATTTAAAGGATTTTTTGATGAAAAAGGGCTTTTATTTAAACGAAAAGGATAAGGAATAAATAATTCCTTCAAAATATTGTCCATCTATAGCTATGACTTTTTCCCATCTTTCTTTCAATTCATGGATTCAGGTCCAAAAAAAAAAACTACTCACTTTTTGAGCCCAAGAACATCAAGCAATTTTTGATACCTTCGACTGAAGTGAAACATATTCCAACATATTGCCTTCTGCATGGATCGAAAGAAGTGGTAATCGAACGGTGCAAAACCTGGACTGGGGTGGGGCAAAAATTCCCATTTGATATTTTCCAAATAAGTATTAACGAGATGCATAATATGTGGTCGAGCATTGTCATGCTGGAAAATCAATTTGTCGTGCCTAGCCTTCCAGTCCGGGCGTTATTTTTTTGATTGCTTCGTTCAAACGAATTGTTGTCGGTAAAAACGTCCATCGATGGTCTGTCCATTTCTTAGCAGTTCACAGTAGACCACTCCCTTCTGATCCCACCAAATACACAGCATTACCTTGGCAGCATGGATATTTAGCTTTGCAGTCGATTTGGCTGGCTGGCCGGGTTTGACATATGATTTTGTGTGCTTGGGATTATCATAATAGACCATAAAGGATCAACTTTTCGTCGCCAGTAATATTGCAATGCAAAAATTACTTTTTTTTATTTCGATTAAGCAGCATTTCGGACATGGATTTTTTCGCCCTTTCGAAGTCTGCCGGCTTTAACTCGTATGGTACCCTATTTCCTTTCTTTTCCAATGCCTCTGTGACGGATAATTTGAAATTCAGCTTTTGTAAGTGTAGGTTACTTTACCTAGTGTTTATTGTTCGTAAATTAACATAAAATAATATAAGAAAAAATATTTTTGCAATACCTAGCTTGACAAAGTAGAGCTGCTTCACCGGTAGTCCATCCGTCAATGACTTTGACATGACACGAATTGATGGCAGTACCCTGAATTTAAGAGTAGCCAACTGTCAGGCATAGAAAACACAGAGTGTTGCCATCAAGTTGTGCCAGTCGTTCCTATTGCGGAATTCTGTCAGTGACAGCCTCCAACCGTCTGGAAAATTATGATCGTGGCTTTAATATGACGCAGTTACAATATGGTCGGACACGTATAGTACTAGTAGCGCTGTCCCTTATAAATTCATAATATCACAGAATAAATAGTATACAGAAGTTGCATCTCATACAAAGCAAATTTTGTTCTAGGGTTCCAATATTGGCACCCTATTGAACAGAGAGTACAAGCATGAGAACATGCAAGAGAGTATACAAAAAATTGAGAAGCTGGTGCGAGCGAAAGAGAGTAGCATGTGCGTTTTCGGTGGTTTTGTTTTTACGAGAGCAAAGCAGCTTACGATGTGTATGCAAGTGTGTGTGCGTGTGTATGCATTGATAGCTTCTTCTATCGTAAGCTTGCATGGTGTTGTATTGCTTCTCTTGTTTTCGATTGTGTGGATTGGATTCGAAATCACTTGGGAATTGTACTTTCATGCGAATGGTTGTGTTTTCCTAATGTCTGCAAATATAGTGCAGTTGAGTTCTTATAGTAACTGTGAAGAGCTGAGTGATACCACATTTGAAACGCTTTCAAATATTTTGTCAAATATGGACTTAGCTGATACAAATAATGAAGAACTCAGTCGAAACGAAAACTCTGAAATAGATATTAACATAGAAATCATTGATGATTTCGTATTAAATGATGACTTTCAGAATTGTTCGGAATTTAGTATGGATTTGGCGTCTTTAAGATACTTCATAGGTTATATCGTGTACAAAATGATACCGAAAATTAACTGCGATATTTGTGTTTCTATATTGAGAAAAGAAGACGAAGTATTAAAAGTTCCTAGTGAACTTTTCATATTTCATAAAAATTACAATTCTCTTAAAGATTTTGGTAACCTCGTTGCTCCTTCAAAATTAGCAAGAAACATATTACAGTGTTTAGCAATATTTTTGACACACAACCACAAACTGTTGGTATAGAAAACTTGATAAAATCCAAATGCAAAAATGCCACACCGCAATGGTTTTCCACATGTTCTGATCATAAGGAAATAATATTGGACTTCATGATCTTAGTACTCTTGAGGAAGCATTGCTCGTGGGCTTCAGAGAAAAAAAATTTTACTAAAGTCCGCAAACTTAAAATCCTGTCGCACTAAAGTTTTTGGGTTATTCTTCCCTACATATATCAGATTGAAATTTGCACAAAAATCCCAAATAATGGAATAACGTTAATTGGTGTTACCCGGCCCTTTTAGTTTACATCGAAAAAGTACGTGTACGAATACCAAGCGCTACTTTCAACTGAAGAAAACTAAATATAGAAATCTAAAACTTGAAACAAAATTTTGTCAACACCACGTGCATTCACGACGTTGTATAGCAACACAATACACACACACACATAAACATTTTAAGATTGCTCTCTCTGATCGTGGCTGCTCTCTGGTTGTTACTCTCTGATCATGCTTGCTCTCTCGTTGCTTGATCTTCCCTTCAGTTGTTCCGCCCGCACCATAAAGTGAATAATCATCGCAGGCCGAGATGCGACTTCTGTATACTATTTATTCTGTGATAATATATACACATAATATTTCGAACGTCATGGAATCCTCGTTGAGAAGTGTTTGCTTAATTTTCTTATTGCGAATACCAATTAAAAACCATCCTTGGTTTTGTTCTTGCTTGGCTTCAGAAAACCACCGATATCACATGTTTGAGCCGGCAATCTTGATCGCACTATTAAGTCATGGACGCTCAAAATTGTGCGTAATAAAATCGTTTAATATTTGAAACTACTTGCCAAATTTCTATTATTTAAAGTCGGCTTTATTCCACGGAGTGTCAGTGGAGACTGACGCATTGCTTTTTTGTTTTCTCTCATCCCAATACATGATAGATACACTATTATTATTCATTGCAGAGCATTTCATTCAAAAAACATGTTCAAGTTACCTCTCATTCCAAATCGTTCTTCCACGCAACGACATTAATTTGTCTATGTTTATATTTTTGAATAAATAATTATTGAGGCAAGCAAATTATGCCTCGTTATGTATTGTATATAATGAATACTTATCGCTTTTAAAACCTATTATCCGTGTTGTGCTTACTTACCTTTACAGTAAAGTTCAATTATATCAATTTTTTTCCATCTCTCCTGTGCTTTCTCCTTAATGGATCACGTTTTCTACTTGATGATACAAAATAAAGAAAACAAACTTTTACATAAATATTAAAGGATTATTAACAACGTTTCTACGGTACGTCTAAATTCAACCACAATAAAATTATATTAAGGAAAGAAAAAAATTAAAACATGTACACAAGTAGTACAGGCAATATATGTGTATATTTATTTACTTAGAAAAATATATTATACTTAATTTAAATTGATATATGCAAATGTTAATCATAAATACCACTTAAAATTAGTTAAAATTAAAAAGCAATGTAAATTAATAAGAAAACAAAGGGAGTATATTTATGTAAGAAAATAATTAAATGTACGACTTACAAATAAATAAGAAAAATGACGAACGAAAGCAGATGATTTAGGATTTTTTTTAAATATAAATTTCAAAATTGTATATTAGCATTTCTAAATATTTGTTGGAAGGGAAAACAAAGTTAAAATAAAAATACTTTACGATCTTAGACGCACATATTCCACTAAAACTATTCATTCATTCATTCCATATTTGCAAACTAAAAAAACGCATGCGTGGATACAAATACTTGGTATCGAACTTATAAAAAACACCAAAATACAGTTGTAAGAAAATATATTAATTGGAAACAAAAATGTTAATGAGAAAAAATTAAAATAATAAAGCAAATCAGATAAGAAAATCCACAAAACAAACGTATATTTCCTTCAAATAACATAAAACAAAAATATTGCACTTCTCTAGTCACTTATTGTACATTTACGAGTATTTTGCTAATTCTAATATTATTTTGTACATTTACTTGTCTATGAAACTGAAGTATACTTTTGTCGTCCGTTTTTTTTTTGTATTGTTTTTTACTTTTTTTTTAAACAAATAAGTTCAATGTACTGTTTTATGTCTTAGATATTAAGAGATTATACAAATTGACAGATGATTAAATATAATTACGGTAATTGATTGTAGTTTTATTGTGAACTCATAAAATATGGAAGCCTCATAGCATCGCTTTTTGTCTACTTGAACAAAGCTTGTATTCTTTGGTAAGTGTTTTCGAAACTTTCTATTGTTTACAGATTCCTTTACTGACAATAATAAAGGTAAATCCAAGTCAGACAGTTAAAGGAGCTCCCTAAAGGGAACCAAAATAAAAAAAAAACCGAAACGGGAAACAAAGCTAGAACTTCAAATACACACGACTTTAATTTACGTACTTTCGCTTAGAATTAGTTTATCACCTAAACTGTATTTCCCAGAAAACCCATCGCTCGCGCCAAATCTCCGACGCATGCATCCGATTTCACCATACAGAACGGAACATAATCCCAGCCCATTTCAATCAACTTGAATAGATACGAACACGCGAAGTAGCGAAAGCCGCTCAAAGTGATGATGCAGCGAATCCCGTTCGTTGCTCTGTTTCGATCTTTGCGCTACGTCCCGTAGGTCCGGCTGATTATTACATTGAGTTGAAGGCAGGTTTTTGTTGGCTTATCCCTATCGCCGGGAAATCTAACTTCTAGTCTACTCGTAACTCTTCTGGTAGCTTTTCGAAAGATTCTGATTTGCAGATTGTGGAGTTCCTGATTAATAGGCAGCTCTTGACCAATCCATATGTTTCTTTTTGATTGATTAAGACTCGTTGGAATTTCTGGCTAATCTATTTCGCATTATGGATTGCTGACTTTATTCGAATCAGATTGAATTCCTCGCTGCACACTTTCGGCATTTTAACTTTTTTTTTTTGTTACAGGTATAATTACTTCTGATTTCATGCAAATCTTCCTTAATCTTTCTAGGTGATATCCCCAACTTAAATTTTTTTGTAATTGCGTCATAATTATTCTGTGCTTTGTTATTTTTTACAAAAGGCTAAAAGGCTGTGCTTTATGTACTTTTCTGCCTGTATTTGTAACCACCGTACATTTATTGTTCTTTACGACAATTTTTTTCGAAAACGAGGCTTATAAAGGGTGTCTCAGTATGAGTGCACGTTTTAAAATTGGAATATTTTTTTTTTCATGCAAGCGGTAACTCTGAAATTTGACAGCTGTCACCTCTATTTATTCCGATTATTAAAAATGGAGCGCTTTTCGAAAGAACAACGCGTTATAATTGTGAAAACTCATTACAAAAATATGGAAAGTTACGCTGAAACCGCTCACAAACTTCGCCAAATTTTCAGCCGAGAAAGTGCACCTAATGTGTCAACCATTCGAAGAGTGGTCAAAAAATTTGAAGAAACTGGGTCAATTATGGATAATAAGAATCCTTTGCGTTAACGTACCGGTCGGTCTCTTGAAAACATTGCTGCTGTAAACGAGAGTGTCGCCGAAAACCCGAAAACATCAATTCGACATCGTTCTCAACAACTACAAATTTCACGAAGCACTACGCAGCGAATTTTGACTAAAGACCTCCACCTTCATGCGTACAAGATTCAGTTAACTCAGGAGCTCAAACCAGCAGACCACGGAAAGCGCCGGCAATTCGTTCAATGGGTAATGGAACAAAGTGAAGTCGATGCCAATTTTTCGAAAAAAGTCATTTTCTCCGATGAACCGCATTTCCATATGAATGGCTTCGTGAATACACAAAATTGTCGAATTTGGGACTCAGAAAATCCTCATGCAATCCATGAGAAACAAATGCACCCACAACGAGTAACTGTCTGGTGCGGATTTTGGTCAGGCGGCGTGATTGGACCTTACTTTCTTGAAAATGAGGCCGAAATTGCAGTGACTGTGAACGGCATTCGTTACAGGAATATGATAACGGACTTCTTGTGGCCTCAACTGGACGGCATGAATCTGGACAACATGTGGTTTCAGCAGGACGGCGCAACCTGCCACACCGCGCATGAAACAATCGACTTATTGCAGCAACGATTTCCAGAACACATTATCTCACGAAATTCTGATGTCAACTGGCCACCAAGATCGTGCGATTTTTTTCTTTGGGGTTTTGTGAAATCTCGGGTTAATGCGAATAAACCCGAAACAATTCCTCAGCTCAAATCGGAAATCCAACGCGTCATCGGTGAGATACAGCCACATCTCTGTGCAAAAGCCATCGAAAATTTCATGAAAAGAGTAATGGCCTGTCATCGGAGCCGTGGGTGTTATTTGCCGGATATTTTGTTCCATACTTAATCGGAACATGTCTTCTTTACAATACAATAAAAATATCACAACTCTGTCATAAAATACTTGTTTTTATTTTAAAATCAAAAAGTGCACTCTTACTGAGACACCCTTTATTTTCTTCAAACGTGCGTATACCATGTTTCCCTTTTGAAAATACTTTTGTGACGATTTATTAGTTACTTCTGATTTTTTAAGAATTCTTCACCTCAGGTAACTCGGAAATTCGAAAAATTCTGAAAGTTTATTCTCTGTGTTCTCCTAAAGCAGAGGCTTTCTACTGAAAATAAACATTATTTGGCTGAGGAAGCTTCTATCATTATCAGTAAAAAGTTGTCTTGGAACGGTGAAGTAATGTAAAATTTTGACAAGCTTGTCTTTCAAGTATTAAGAAGACTGGTTCTTAATATGGAAAAATTTAGCCAATTTGGAAAACGAGGTAAGAGATGAACTTTTCGCCCTTTTCATAATATCCATGTGTTACAACGCAACATGGATCATCGATAAGTTCAACGATCTCATACCCACGACACACATTCTCCGCCAGCAAAACCATTGCTAACTAAAAATACCGATGGCAAACATGATCGCACCGGACCAAGCTGACTAGTGAAATTGGGAGCGACGAATAGTCACCCACATTGTGGAGAGCTGACGCTGGAAAAACAAATCACCAGTTGGCTCCACCCACCGAGCTACAATGCTATTGCAATAGTATGATTGCATGATGGCTTGGTTAAATGACCGCAGTCGAAGCAGCTCTAAGCAGCTAATAAACCATCAAAAGATGTGGGCCAACGGCAACCAGCTGATGCCGAGGTTTCCTAAAATCAAGAACTCAGAACACAATATAGTCTTCCCGCTGATCAAAACAAATGGTTCAATTTGGAATTTAAACCAATTTAAAAATTTAAATAAATCGTTCCCCACCAGAGAAGAAAAGTTCTTTGTTTCATTTTTTTTTTTCGTTCATCGTTTCTTTCCGATTGTGCTAGCGACACTATGTGAAGCATCTCGCATGGATATGATGGCATAGAAGTAGGTTGCGGATTTAGAACTCTCTAGCATTCTTATGTGCTACTTATGTATCAGCTGCCAAACTCTATTTACAAAGGTTCCTAAATATGTTTCCTGCAGCAACCCAATGTGGGATTCAGAATCTTTATACCATCAACCCATTAAAGACCAAGTACATTAAAAATAGAGAAAATTGAAAAAAAAATTGGAGTACTGTTTAATAAGTGTTATATTTAACCGAAAATACAACTTAAAAAAAAAAAATGCCAATATGAAAACACAATTTTACTCAAATTTTTATTATTTTATTTTATTAAGTTTTAGGTCTTGTCACGGCTGCGGTTGAAATCCAAGTCCCTTATGAATCGTTAACAAAAATCGAATTCGGAATTCATTGTGAGCAATAATAAACAAAGTAATAATAATACTCAGTAAACGTTCTCAAACCCCATTCTTCTACCACATTAGCCGCGCTTCCTACATCTATTTACCTCCATCTCCTTCTTACATCTTACAGTTCGGCCATCCTGGCTCCTTCGTCGTCCTCGTCGAAATCGACGTCTAGCTCAATCCAGTGTTTCATTCGATCCGCTGGCCAGATTCCCAAATATGGCTTCTGGCTTCGTGGTTCTAATTTGCGTGATGTTCCTGAGGCAGCGACACTATCGTTCAGTGACATTACTAAATCACCGACAGTATACGCCTTTGCCTTACGATGTTTTTTATCGTGATTGAGTTTCTGTGATCTTTGAGTCTTCCTGATTACATCAGCACCCTCCTTCCTGATTTGGTCTATAGCTTTATTTGTCTGGTGAAGTTCTACTCCCTGAGATAATACGTCTTTATAAGGATCTCTGGGTACATATGCCATTAACATCTGGTGCGCCGTCTTTCCAGTGGCTCCATTTTGTGTATTGTTTATGCCCCATTGAACCATTTTTACCTTCTGGTCCCACTTGTTTTCTTCTTCAAACGTGGTTAAAAGGGCGTGCAGAATGGTTCGATTGTAGCGTTTTACCTGACCATTGGCATGAGGTGTTTTCGTTGCATTTAACGTGTGTGTAATCACATGATCCTTGATGAAATCCTCAAAAATCTTTGCAGTGAAGGCATAGATACATGAGATACTAGTCGTCGCGGTGTACCGAATATAAAAAAACAATTCAATTAGAAAGCTTTGCTTGAGTAATCGGTAATAATTAAGGACTACAAATTTTGTGAAGGCGTCAATTAGCACTATTAAGTAGGTATTGCCCTGAGTCGATTTTGTGAACGGCGCCAAATGATCGATGTGCACGGTATCAAAGAGAATTGTTACTTTCTCTTCTTCTCTTCTCTTCTCTTCTCTTCCTTTTTCCGGCGTTGTTATGGTCAGAAGTGTAGGACCATAACCTTCCCACTTAACTGCATTCCTATTGGTCTGCTTGTGGGGTCCGCCGGTTTGACCTCAGAAAGTAACGGCAGGCTTCCCGGTTTGGGATTACTTTATCGCTGAGGCCAATCAAATGCTGGTGTTTTTGCATTTGTTTGCACCAATTGTTTTTCGGTCTGCTTTTTTTTTTTTTTTTTTTTTTGTGACACGAGATTTTTTTGTTTGATCTTACTCTTACAACACCGGTGATCTCCAGTCGTGTCAACCCACTGATTTGCATGTACACTTGTGGGGCAGTTTAATGGTCGTATATGTGTCCCTAGGCTCACCTTGGTGTTTTCTAAATTGCCTAGATGTGATTTTTGTTTACCTTTGTTTTAGTCAAATGATTCAAAAGGAAATGTCTATCAATTCACCTTTCCGCCGATGAACAAGTTTGTGCATCAAAAACCAAACATCATCTGAAGCAATACTTCAATATATTTTTGTTTTATATAAGTACATAGTGTGTCTGGTTCTGCATACAATTTTGAAGTTTACACATGTCTAGAAAATAATGCTGCTGAACGTGTATAACACAAAGAGCCAGATTTAGGATCAAGTAATACTACTTTATGTAGTTGTCGAGAAGTAACCCGGGCATGCAAAATTGATTTGATAATTTTTACACCATCCTTCAGCTTCAGTATTATTTGGCAAAGTTGGAATACTTTCCTTGGAAACAATGAGGCGGAACAGGATACCAAGTTGCAAGCTACCAAGCGATGATGAAATAAAGAACGCAGCTAGAGAGGCCTCAGTCGAATTCGTGCTGATTTTGAAGGAACATCTATTTCTAATTTGACAAAGATAATGAATGCGTCAACCTTTGTTTGAACTGAACTGAAGGAAATTATAGAAAGGTCCGGTAGAAAAACTAAATCCTACATAACAATAAAATTACCGGCTGTAATAAAATAAAATAATCGATATATGGGAGGGGTAGATTTGATGGCCAGCTTTATCGGAAAGTCTACTATTTCTATGAAATCCAAAAAGTTGTACATGTGCATTTTCTATCACTTGGTCGATTTGGCTATTATAAATTCGTGGCTCCTCGATAAACAAACTTCGGCTCACAATGACATAAATTTAGTTCGCTTTCGAAACGAATCAGCAAAGACCTAGTGCAATATTTGTACCAGCTCACAGTCTTTGTTAAAACGTGGAAGGCCTGTTTCTTCACTTCAAGCTGAAAAAAGGACCACCTGCACCCATACCTTCAACAAGTGTGATGGCGTCAATCATACGCCGGTTTTTTTTTAGAGTTCGCGCAGGATCAAGAGTTACGATCTTATGGTGTTTGTCACACAACCTGGACGGGGTGTAGATAGTTTGAGTCGAAGATGTTCTTTCACCACTCTCCGGGGGTGGTTGTCCTATATAGGATTCGGGAGGTTCGACTAAATTTGTTGCGTTGGTTGTAGTTCATAGTAAATTGTTCTTTATTTCCATGTCATTAAGGTATTGCATGGAAATGCACACACAGGGTATGAATTTTGAAGTGATCTTATACTCGTACTGCGAGTGTTATGCCTTCGTCAGCATTCTTTTGATCATCTTTCACTCACAACTTATGTTGTTGAACAATTATTCCGTATAGAAATTGTTCTTGGTTATGGACAGACTTGAAATACAAACTTTCCGCTTAACAGTCGGTGATGATTACCATTGCACCACGACCACCCCCAAATATTGGGGTCAGTTCTCCCAAGTCCCATCATATAATATAAATCTTTTTTTAACGTGCCGTAAATGTTACATTTTATGAAAAGTAGATGTTTCTATTAATGTACATTAACATATGTATGTACATATTATAATATTACGAAAAAAAAAATTTCTAGACTCCAAACTCACGTTTATACCTCATATAGATTATATCATAAGTAAAGCATATTCTATGCTTGGAATTGTTAGGCGGAACAGTAAAGAGTTTACGGATCCATATGCATTAAAATCCCTCTATATCTCACTCGTAAGGTCCATTCTTGAGTATTGTAATACAGTTTGGAATCCATATTACACAAACTCATCTGCAAGAATTGAGAAAGTTCAAAGAAAATTCACTAGATATGTTATGTACAAGTTAAACTGGAACATTGAAATGCCGTCTTATGAAACAAGATGTATGTTAATTGGATTACAATCGCTTAAAAAACGACGTAAATATTTTGCTATCATGTTTGTAAGGGATATATTAACGTATCATATCAAATGTCCTTTACTTCTCACTTTAATAAATTTGCATACTCCCTCAAGAAATTTACGTTAATCCTTTATATTTTATGAGCAATTCCATCGCACTAACTACGGCCGCAATGAACCAATCTCACGTTGCTTGAGAGAAGCTAACTTAATTTGTAATAGCATTGATCTTTTTGCTAATTGTACACGAGACACATTTAAATCAATGGTTCTAAATTCACTAGCTAGTCAGGTCAGATAGCTTTAGTAATGTCCTATTAATCAATTTATTGTTTTGTTACCCTAATCCTGATAGATGAAGATAATAGTTAATATAATTAGTTAGTACTTATGGTATTATATAGATTAGAGTGTTAATATTCTTGTAAGTAGTCTGTAAGAGAATTGTAAATCTCTGCTTGATGAAATAAATAAATAAATAAATAAACAATATTAAAACCTTAGCAAATCAACTGGGTTCTAGTTTTAATTTTTTGAAGTGCATGATGTGCCATATTTGACACAAACTATATTTTAGTAAATTATTAACATATAATTTGACAAAACTAAAAATTATTGATGACTAAGTGTTTCTATAGCCAAAACTTAGTCAGGATAATTTTTAATCCAAATTTGGAAAAATCATGCATCTAAGGATTAAATTTTAAAATGGGAGAATTCTGGGATCTAATGGGTTAATATTCGAAAATGTTCGAATTATTCGTCGGTTACAAACGCCGTTAAATTCAAATTTAAAAAAAACATGCAAACCACATCGATTATATCATAGGCAGCAACCACTAGGGGAGAATCTTGGGCGATCATGGCAGTCACGCATACTCCTGCATTCTCCAAACGAATTACATAAGATTGTATGCAGAAAAGCCTTCAAGAGTTGAATATCTCTGTTTGGTCCCTGAGATCAGCCCAGGCGGTAGTGCGAAGTTAATCTGTTTTTTGGATAATCATTCACGACGTGATTATTGATCGATCAATGCATTATAAATCATTGAAAAAAAAACATTGACATCGGTAACATAATTTTTAAGTGTGAAGTGAAGGTACATGCATATCCGCTTTGCGATTCATTCAATCTCTCTTAGTATATATTTACTCCCTTGGTAATTGTTTTTATTATTTTTTTTTGCTATTTCCAGATTATTGTATTGTATGTATGTATAACTTTCTGAAAGTCGCGGAGATGGATTTGAACCCACTTCGTTCTGTTCAGCACGCCTGGTCAGCAGACCGATTCGCCTTAAGCACTGAAGTGATTGTGATGAGTGTGTAGGACGTTTCGAATAACACTGCTCATGCGGCGGTAATTGCATTGGCTTAAACAATCATATTGTACATACTTTATGGCATTCCTGTGATGTTTATTGATCATGTGTGGTTGGATGTGTAATAATTGGCTCCACATTATTACGTGAACGAATGTCATGTTACGCTAAAAAATGGTATGTACAATGATAAACAACTAAAATGATCGCTTTACTCAAGGTATTATCCATTTTTTTTGCAGATTTCCTTCAGAGCCTCAATGCCATAGTCAATTGTAATGCGTGGGTTGATTGGGTTATAGCCAATGCATTGCTCTACATGTCTTGAGTAATTTTATTGACAATCTGTATCAGGTGGTCTGTCTCGGTATGACAACTAACGAACATTTGAATCGTGGACGGTATCGTCACTTAAATCCGTAAAATCCCATTTACCCGCGGTCCATTCTATAACTTTATTGATTTCCTCAATTGCTCCTGTTTTGGTCTTTTCCAACCACAAAATGTCGATTGGATGCAGTTTTACGAGTTTGAAAAGAGCATCGAAAACGAAACATTGCTGTGCGGTGGTTTTAGAGCAGAAAGTAACTATCAATATCTGTAAGATCTGTAAGATATCCTGGGCAACTGGCTTTGCTACTACATACATACCAGCGCGACACCAGTTTCATCATCAAGACACCAAGGACATTAACTACAACACTGGCGGTTTATTAATTAAGGTAAAGGGAATTTCTTAGTCTATTTACTTAGTTATAAATGATGCCGACTTGCCTCTGTTTCGAAATGTTTACAAAAACGAACAGAACAAAGTGGAAAATGTGCATACATACATATATACATGTAGAACTATGTACGAGGACGTGATTGCATTTAATCATTCATGATCGTTTTATATTAAAGTTTGCCTATGTACTCCAACACGGACTTTTAAGCTACATATTATATGTATATTATACCCTTGTATATACAATAGATTGTCATTGACGCAATTTGTTTGGAAATATGTAGATATGTATTTTTAAAATCGCAAAGTAAAAAAGAAGAGAAATTTCACAATTTTTCCTACAACGTAGAGGAAGAAGTAAGAAATGAAAAATGTCATTGTGTGGAAGAGCGAAAGGGGATTTTACAAACTAATTTAGGTTTAAACAAGAGGAAATTGCATATACTTCTGTATGTACCTCGGAAGGGTTACATGTATTATGGCTAGGAATGTTGATTACCAATCGATTTCTGTTTCAATTTTTTTCTACCATTTTATTGAGTTTATCATGTGTTGTGGACAAACCGAACCGAAAAACAAAAAAGAAATGCGGACAAGTTAGCATACCAGCTTTATTATGCGTACTTAAGAAAATAGTGAACAGCTTCGCCTTATATAGTAATACCTTGAAACCTATTCAACTGGGATCTCCAGAGACCTCGATTTTTTTATTACTTATAAAGGCTTTTTATTTACCCAGTTTTCCAAATAGGCAGGTTTAAAATGACTGTTCTCTTATCTATAGAGGGTCTCATGTACCATTTGTCATTTATAGAAATTTTTCATTATAGAGATAAATAAAAAGAATCGTATTTTATGTTGTAAAATTTTTATTTATTTATTTTTTTGATAAGGCTAGCATTGTATGTTAGCTGGGGTAAGCCAGAACAACGGTACCCTTCGGCTATCTTAATTACAGAGGTTATATAAGTTTGTAAAAATTTGTGGTTTTGAGGAAGTTGATTACACTTTTTGTGTTAGGGGATGTATGGAGGGCGGAACATTCAGTGAGGATATGGATGTTGAGTTGGGATTGGTTACAGTACGTGGAGGGTTTGTGCTTGTCGAAGCAGTATTCGTGTTTAACTTTGATGTGTCCAAGTCGTAGTGCGATTTTTTTGGTAAGGTCTGTCCTGGGTGTGATTTAGTGTCGTGGGTCGTTGGCGTAGTTTTTGATTGAGAGTCTGTCTTTGTTAATGGTCTGATACCAGTGGGGTGATTTCTCAAAGAGGGATTGTTGTTGGGGTAGTGAAGTTTTCTGATATATTTGTTTATGTTGTATTTTACGAATGAATCTTCTTTACTGTTTTTGACATATCGTTTTACAATATAAGTCATTACAACACTCCCCTGTACATATTAAAGTTTACAAGTTTAATATTTATTATTGAAGATAATTAAATGAATTCATTAATACTCTTCCGTTCTTATAGATACATATTGTCCAAATACAAAAAATCTTTAAAGTTAATTTAGTATTAGTGAAGGACGGTTTCTATTGTCGTTCAATAGATCTATTCACTAACGTATAAAACGATGACGATTTAGGGTATTTAAAATAAATAATAATATTACAAATTTTAATATTCTAATATTTCCGAAGGATTTGTGTTTTGGACCGAGTTATTAACACATCGCTGGAGTATTGCTTGGTTATATGATTTTGGTCTGAAGATGTATTTTCGAGTGAGTTATCTTCTACAGTTTCAGTGATGACATCTCTTTTCCCCCCCGGTGTGCCGGTTCCGTATTTGTTCTAGCTGGCCTTATCATGATCCTGAACATTGTTTGTATCTGGGTAATCAACCGCTGGTTTATGTGGCTGCAATGATTCTTTAAAGGATAATTTAATTAAGTGAAATCTATTTCTACATATTATTCTCGTCTCTGTTTCAATAAGTCCGTATCTTTTTAAGTCCCTTATCCACACGTTGTCGCCATTCTTGAGTTCGCAAAGTTCTACAGCGCGAAGTCGCTTGTCAAAATCTTTTTTTTATCTTTTTCTATACAGTTTTTCGTTTCTTTCCAGGTTTTTAAAGTTTGGTGTTTTTCTCAAATTTATATTTGGTAGTGTATCTCGTATTTGTCTTCCAAATAAGAGTTCTGCAGGAGTTAGTCCATTTGGAAGTGGTGTTGTTCTGTATGCCAACAGGGCCATCGCAATTCGATTCGGATTTTTCTTTATTAGTGTTTTTGGTACTTTTACCATTGCTTCTGCTGCTCCGTATGCCTGGTGATATTGTGGGCTGCTGGTAATAATTTCAAATGGCCTTTCATTGTCAAACTTTCGAAATTCTGAGGAATCTAAACTTTGGAACTATATTCCGCTGTTAGTATAGATAGATTGTGGTATACCGTAGCGACAAAATATACGTTTGCACGCATCTATTATATTACTCATACGCATATGATTCAATTCGATTATTTCATAATATCGGTAATAATGGTCCGATATGACTATATACCATTTATTATTAGTTTTGAATAAATCCGTGGATACTTTTTCCCATGGATATGCGGGGAACTGTGAAGGAATTAAGGGCTCTTGTTCATTTATAGCGCGCTGAATACAAATTGAACATTGTTTTATTTTTTCTTCTATTTCTTTTGAAATACCGGGCCACCACATTGTCCTTGTAACCGCTTCGACATTCACCAAAAGAATCCTTCAGTTCCCGGCTGTCCCTTTCCTTTCCGTTCACCAAGCCTCCCGGTCCACTCGCCCCGTTAGTTCCGGGATCGGACCACTTTACGGCCAGTTGAAACACATGGAAAGAGAACGTAGGAGAAAATTCCCTTGGTGACGCCAACAGAAAACCACCACAAAAGAAAACAATGAAAACACCGAAGGAACATTCGGGCTAATTATCAAGATTCGAACCCGGAGTTCTCGGCTGCGAAGCATGGCTGCTATGTGTCAGACCACGAGACCAATTAGTGCTTTATCGCCACAACCGGAACTGATAGGACCTTCCCCGTATGTTTTTCCCTTATTTATTGGGTCGAGTCCAAGGTGTATGGAATAGCGAAGACCTTTACCAGGCCTAATCATAATAGTGACCTAACAATTCTATTTCAGTTTTCCCAAACATTGATTTTCGTTTGTTGAGTGTCATTCCGCTTTCCCTAATTTTCTCTAGTACTTCTTTTAGGCATTTATTGTGCTCTTCAACACTTTGTCCCCATACTAAAACGACGTCCATGTGGACTATACAATTCTTTGTACCCGCTAAGCAAATGTGTCATGGTCTTTTGAAAAAACTCCGGTGCGGATGTGATCCCAAAGGGAAGTCGCAAAAACTTATAACGGCCAAATTGTGTGAGAAATGTCGTAAAATCTTGCGATTCTTCTGAAAGAGATATCTGCTAAAAACCACTGTTTGTGTCGAGCTTTGAGAACAGTTTTGCACCTGCTAGTTGGGAAAACCAATGATCGATCTTTGGTATAGGATGCACCTGTCTTTTTAAACTTTTATTCAGTTCTGTCAGGTCTACGCAGATTCTTATCCTCTCTTTTTTTTGGAACGACCACCATTGGCTCGCAGCACTCTGTTGCTTTTTCCACAGCAGTAATTACTCTACTCCTCTTCATTGTCTTCAGCTCATCTTGAACTTTACTTTTTCGGTGTATAGGTATAATTCTCGGAGTACTGATAGCGTACGGTTTAATGTTAGGTTTTAGTTCGATTTCATATTCTTCCTTATACTTTCCCAACCCTTCAAATACTTCCTTATATTTGCCTATCCAATTCTCTTGAGAGATTTCGAACACTCTTTTTTTACAAGGCCTAAACTCTCAATTCCTTGTCTACCGAGCAGAGGCGTTATATTATCTTTTGTAATGTAGATTGTTTCCGGAATTCTTCTGTTTTGATATTGCAAATTTACCGCTTTTCCAATATAATCAATGGCTTTGTTTGTACTGTACAGTTTTGCTCCCGCTTCTTGTGTGTTAATTCTTTTAATATATTTCGCAATAGACCAAGGAATTAATGACACATCCGCCCCTTTATCCAGCTTAAAATTGACCTTCTTATTAGACAGTCATAAATCCACAGACCATTTTTCGGACACAGACTCAACGAAAAATTCATCATAATCTACTTTTCCTATTTCCTTGGTCTTACATTGTTTCGCAAAATGACGTAATCTATTATATTTTTCGCGGGACACTTGTTGTAACCATGACCTTCAAACCCACATCGAATACACCTTCCACTACGTTTGTTCTGATTTTTTTTCGCAGATAATTTTGACACTCCTTTTCCCTAGAACGCGTCACCTTAGAGACATTAGGTTAGGGCAAGATCTTTTATTTATTTTGGCGACGTAGTTCCTCAATCTGACGCAATCCTTCATTCCGACAATGATTGTCAGGAGAAGCATTTCATCCAGTAATAAGCCCCAGTCACAATTTTTTGCGAGAGCATTGAGTGAGGTTATAAACTCCTCCGCAGTTTACTCATCCCCTTGCTTTCTCTTCAGAAACCTCGTTCTCTCATAAATTTTTATTTTTTTTTGGTATAAAATAGGAGCTAAAATTCTCATCGCTTACCTTGTATGTATGTAGTAGGGCTTGGTTGGAAAGTTTCGAAAATTTCCTCTGCTTTTTCTCCCATGCAATAAATTAGCGTGCTAACTTGATTTCCTTCTTCGGCCTCAGAAAGTCCGCTGCAGATCCGATATCTGTTGAACCGCGCGATCCACCTTTCCCAATCACATGGGATGAAGGAAAATTCTCCCGGCGGGTTTAACATAATGTTTTTTGCTGTTTTTGCTCCTCCTGTTCCCGTTGATTTCTCCGGCTTTTCCTCTGGCATTTTTCCCTGTTTTCCTAATTCGATTTTCTTTTTCTTTTAAATAAGTTTTTTTATTTAATTTTTTTTTAATCCGGTCTTATTTCCGCCACCTTAGACTAAGCCACTTAGACAACCTCTGCCACCATGTTGTATTTTACGAATGAATCTTCTTTACTCTTTTCGACATATCGTTTTACAATGTACATATGTAAGTGTTGCCCTTATAACAGTTTATGTCTTGCGGGTAGAAGTTCGGGGAGAGAAGTGAAGGGGTACGTGGAGTCCGTTTGGCGGCATTGTCGGCGAATTCACTGCCAGGGATTCGGATATGACTTGGAAACAGGGTTCACAACTTGAAGCGAGGCAACTATCGTATCAGTACCGTAAAATTATCGTACATGAAGCAAAACTCTCGTACTTTTCAAAATAATGCCTATAATTAAGAAATAACTCGTATTAAACGTTATATCAATATTTTTGGATGTGCTTTACAAACTTTTTTAACTATATTTTTTACATATGAGACAGTCCTGCACTACTCCCCCCTTAACTTGAAAATGGATAATGGCGCCAACATTTTAAATTCAATTGGAAAAACTGCACGGCTCTTAAGATCCAGTGGACTAATATTTCGAATTTATAACAAAAAAAAAATATTAAGGGATAGTAAGTTAGTAACGAATATAATCGAAGACTTTATCATTTTATCTCAATATATTCTATATTCCGAGAACAACTTTATAACATTTCAGATATGTACATACAGTGGTGTTCAAAGAAATAGCACACCCCCTATGTTTTATACTAAATGCTCCCGATTTTAGTCAAACATGATTTAATATTTATTTTGTTGGTTATTTTCAGTGCATTTGTATTTATTTAAGTGACACGACGTAATATAATATATATACATACATACATATATGTACTATAAAAAATAAAAAATAAATATTAAACAATTAATAATAGTCCATAAATTAATTGTTCACAGAAATAGCACACTATCTTTTAGTACGTATAAAATTAATTAAGAGGTTTAATTTTCCATTAAAACTAATATTTTGTTGGATAACCTTTGAACTTCAATACTAATCTGCATCTCGATGGCATGCACTTAATCAATTTTCGACATCGTTCAGTGGAGGTGCTATACCAGGCCCGTAGCGTACTTTCCCATAAAAAGTTCAAATTTGATGGTTTTTCGTCTTGAATCTTTTTCCCTATATCGTTCCATAGGTTTTCTATGGGATTAAGATCAGGACTTTGTGATGGCCATTCTAAAATATTTATTGTGTGGTCTGCAAGCCACTGAATTACTGACCTCGCCTTATGCTTCGGGTCATTGTCTTGCACGAATTTCTACGTAAGGGAAAGATCACCATAGGGTTCCGTATGATTTTCTAGGATTCTTCTGTGTTTGTATTGATCCAAGCGCCCTTATGTTTTTACAAGTGAACCAACACCGTGCCAAGATATGCATCCCCAAACTATAATGCTGCCACCTCACTGTTTAATGGTCTTAATCGTGTACAGCGAGTTGAATTCTCGGTTCGGGGGACGACGTACATATATTTTTCCGTCAGATCCGACCCTGTTGTACTTGGATTCATCACTCCACAGAATGTTTTTTCCAGAAAAAAAGTGGTTTGTTAACATGAACCCTAGCAAACTTTAATCTCTTCACCCTATTTTTGTTTGACACAGCTGGCTTCTTTCTTGCGATGCGTTCATGTAGATTAGTCGGCTACGTACGGTTGCTGCTGATATTTAAATATTATACTGATTCTTAATTTTCTTTCTTATTTCTATTGATGTTAAAAACGGATCTTTTTTGCTAAGACGCGCCATTGTTCATTGTCCACATGTTCAGTAGTCTTTCTCGGTGGTGGCTTCCGAATTTTATTAAATGTTGTTCCTTCCACCGTCACATGCTTTAGAGCGCCTTGGAGCAGTGGAGCAGCCTGGCAATGTTAGATATTGTCTAACCCTTACGTATCATGCCTAAAATGACTTATCGCTTTTCTGCAGTTCAGTGTTTTCCACGAGCCATTGTTTTTATCTAAATTTAATTTCCAGAACTGTTCAAATACTTTAAATATGTCAAAAATTAGCTTACTTCGAATTATTTTAAATACACCTGTGCTGTGATCAACAGCGATTGATGATTAATAACCGACGCATATACCCATCAAACTTTTAAAAAGGGGAATAAACTGTTTCGTTGTTATCTTTACTGATCACACGATGAATTTTTACTGTTGACAAACGTCTAACGCCACAACGTGAAGAAATATAACGGTAGATTCGAAATTCAAAGATGGTGTGTTATTTCTATGAACGCCACTGAATATCTTCAAGTTATAACACACCGGAATCTTACAAACTTGAATCTATCATTGGTATTATATTCACTTCAGATAATTTTTATTTAAAACTCCTCATTCGACATTAGAATACTATCAAATTCGTCCACATCCGTATCAAAATACAAATCACTTTTTTTTTTTCTCTAGATTCTGATGTAGTTTTTCTTTTGTACATTACGTACATAAGAAGTACATTACGTAAAAACACATTTGCTAAGTTTTTTCATACAAAAAAAAAGAAAAAAGTACATTACGTACATAAGAATACAAAAGTACATTACGATTATTTGATGCTGATAATTTGATGTAATTCGAGGCAGAGCTTACATCGATGACAGGTAACTTGGCATTGCAAGTCTTGTCTTTTTTAACATTACATTGCTTCTTCGGAATTGAGATTAGCGACCAGTTTCAAAACCGGATTCGAAAAGTTGAAACGTTTCTTCATTTGACTACAGCTTTCAATTAAAAATTCAACACAATTCATTGCGGAGTCTGATTTCAATTGTTCATTATTTTGAATTTCAATCCAACATTTTTCTAACTTCAACCCCAAAGTACATATTTTCTGGACGTAAACGATGTATCTCATAGCGCGGATCTGGTTCACTTAAATCACTTCGATCAATGTAATCCCATGGCATGTAGGTTTCTAATAACTCTTGATAGTTTCGGCATATTTTTTTCATAAGGACTCATAACAACTACCGACGATGACTTGAAGAGTTTATTTAATTTGGTGAATTTGGGTAAAATAAAGTCCAAGAAGAAATGGAGAAGTTTAATTAAGGAGACATCACACCTACAAAAAAAAATTTAATGTTTTCAAATGCGTATGAATTGATTAAAAAAAGAGATATTATTTTGAAAAATTACCCAGTTCGTATCCCATTCAACACCTACTGCCGAAGTTGCAAGAACCCACTGGAAAAGGAAACTCTCACCCATTTCCTGTGTGAATGTCCGGCTCTAGCTAGAACCAGACAGCGCCTACTCGGCAAAATCTCCTTCGACGACCTATCAGAATTCAGGGAAGTAGGATTCTGTAATATCATCAAATTCCTTAATTCCACAGGATGGATATGAAACTCCAATAATAGCACACCAGGTCACTGAGTGGTGGCATCAAAACGGCGCATAAGCGCTAATTGGGCCTGGCATCTTGATATCAGGCGGCCACTCCTACCTACCTACCTTGAAAAATTACACATATATTTTGAGGTAAAAAATTTATACAAAAATTTTTTTTTTGATTTTTTTAATTACATACATACATACATATGTATGTATGTATATGGCTACTGGAATTAAAAAAAAAAAAACATTAAAAAATCATTGCGGACGTAATTGCGGCTCACTGGAACATCTAAAAAAGAAACAAACTGGGTTTTAATCGGCATCGAAACCGCCAGGGAATGAACTAGAAGAAAAACATTTGGTCGGAAAATAACAAAATGGCGGCGTTTTTTCGAAAATGGCCAATTTTTGGGGCCATTATTTTGCGTGTTATTACCTAAACAACGCTTTAGTAAATTGTCGGAGGTCAATTCTTCGTTTATTGGCTTCAAAATTTCTTGCACTTCAGTGGGTGGTGTGAATAAAAATTGAGTGTGTGCGTTCCCTTAGAATTTTGTAGAGAACACTCCATCTGGTGTGAATAAAAGTAGTTTTCGTTAAGTTGAACGAAAACCCTCCACTCACATATTTTGACAGTTGAGTGTTTCCTCAAATTTGCTGTGAATAAAGACGAAATGTATTGAGAGATCACTTGAAGAAGCTGAGTGTGCATAGGTGGTGACTTATACGGAAAAAAAGTGAAAAAATGGAAAATATTGTTTCGGATGTGGAATACTTGGAGGGTTTAACGGAAATACCATAAAAAAAAAGAAATCTGGAATGGAAGACGACAATTTTGTGAAATTGTTGCAATTTTATCCATGCTTGCTGGATAAAAGCCAAACTCCAGAAATGAAAAATAGAAAGCAAGCTGCGTTGGAAGCTATGGATGAAGAAATTAAAAAATTGCATGGCATTAATTTAAACGCAATGCAAATCAGGAAAAAAACAGAAAATTTGAAGGCCCGCGTCAAATCAAAAGGGGATAAGAAAAAAAAACGGGCAATTTTCCCATGATTTTAAAAGATCATGAGAAACAATTACTGAATTTAATGGATTATAAAAATAATCCAGTCTTAAATAAAATACCAGGTACATATATATATTTTTAAATTGACAATTATTGTGACTATAAAATTATAAAAACTTTAAAACACTTAAATGCATTACAGGCGGAGAGCAATGCGGCGTGCCGGATACCAGCAAAGATCCTGATGAAGTTGCGCATCTCACATTTCAGAAGGAAGAATTACCAGGACCATCAAGTAGCGCACTACAATTCCGGCAAGTTTCAATGACTAGAAGAAGGAATGAATATTTTCAAAATTCAGTACTTGATCTTCAGAGGACAGTTCTTCTACAACAAAAAGAACTAAATAAAGAAAAAAAAAATCTAAATGTTCTACAAAGGGAAATATTTACATTGGAAAAGGAGAAGCTACTCTTAGAAATACAATTGTTAAAGAAAAATTTAAATTAAATAAAATATCATTCTATATATACACTACTTATTCTACACTACACATTCTATATATACACTCCTTTAAAACTATTATAACATAAAGAAACCTTGAATTATTGATGTTATTTCGCTTCTTTTGGATACTCCTCGTTTGTAGACAGTGTTATTCTCTTCAGAATATTCAGGTACATGTGCTTCCTGCGAAGGTAACGTACCACTTTCAGGAAAGTCTTCATCGTTAAGATACTTTGCTATATTATGCAATACAAAACAAGCTATTATAATTTTCGGCACTCTTTTTGTAGCTAGCCTAACTCGGGAAGCCAGTAAAAGGAATCTTCGTTTTATTTGTCCAAACATACGTTCAATAATTACCCTTTCCCGAGTATGTAATTTGTTATATTTTTTTTGGGCTTCTGTGACCGGATTCCTGAAAGACGTCATAAGCCATGGTGTTAAACCATAGCCTTCATCTGCAAGAATAATAGCTGCAGCCGAATTATTATTAATAACATTAAAAACAGATGAATTTCGCAAAATTCTTGAATCATGCACAGATCCTGGCTATTGGACATCAACACTTGTGAAAAATTCCTTAGCATTGCAAGTAGCTTGTACGTTCAATGAAAAAAAAAACTTTGCGATTCAGGTACTCATCACCATGTACATGAGGTTTTAATATCTCAATATGAGTGCAATCGAGAGCACCAATTGCACTGGGAAAACAATATTTTTTTTTGTTTTTAATTCATTTTTATTTATAGTTTCTTAGATCTATCTTATCCTGGACAAAAATGCTTAAAACTAGCTTAACTATCCTTACAAATTTAGGAATCTTACTGGCCCTAGGCGGACACTCTAAAATAAACTATATAATTTTTATGTATGCCTTTCGACTACTATATAAATAACTTACAATTAACATTATTATAATTAACTTAAGCTAAGAAAAAATTTTCTTTTTTTCAAAAAACTTGGCATAATAGCTTTATCCTATTTTACTTGCCTATGCAATACTTTGTTTGCCATTCTTCTTTAGCTTTTCCTCGATCGACGAGGGAAATTTTATCCATAAACTTGCTTTTGCACATATGTATAGCACAACAAACTTGCCAGATAATTTTCGATACAGTGGATCTATGAATTCCAATGTCCTCACCAACTCCAACTTGGAATCCTGGGTCACCGAAGAAATATTTTCATTTTTTCAATTTTCGGTATAGCACCACCACGGGTTTCTTCAGGAATATCGAAAAGGAACTGATTGCTTAAACATTCCATGTTATTAAATTCGAATCTATACAGGTTCTTGAAATTATCTCCTGTATTCCCGAAACGCCGTGAATTATAAAAGTTCGTGTTTCTCGGTTGTATATTTAAGAACATTACTGAAAAATAATATAGTAACAATATACAAATATAATAATAATATTTAGTCTGCACCCACTTTTGTTGATTAGACAAGATTGCAAAATTGACAAGTAAATTTGACAGCTCTCCTTTCTAGTTTTCAAACTTCAAGTTGAGGGAACGAGCCTACTTTTATGAAATTCTTTATTCACACCAAATTGAGTGTTTCCTTTAGCGAAAACACTTCACTCGTAGGTGACCACTAGGAGTGTTCCCTTTAGTGTTTCACACTACCCAGTATCTAAATCAGGAGTACGCTTGTATTTCTTCAAATCGTTCTGGTTCGCCCCAGCTGCATCCGCTCTACGCCACGCCCACCATGAATTTTCGCCTTTTGAACATCTGGAATGTTGCGGATTTTCATCAGTCGAAATCTTGTGGTAATATGCAGCTCAAACTTCATTTCTCATATCTTTTGGATGGCGTCGAATCGCTAAACCGTAGTAGGTAGCTAAATTTTTCATCACTTTGATTGTTAATTGAACAGTTTTCCGTCCTTTTGTGGGATTTTGTGTCGGTTTATTTTCCCCTTTTTCAGCCAATTTTTTTTTGCTTTTTAGCAATAGTGATCTGCTCTTTAGCTTATTTAGCTCTTCTAAACATACGTTTTTTCCCATGCAAAACACATTCTTTTTTTTCAACGATAAAATAAGGACCATAAGGCTGCAAATCTAGCAAAGACTTGAAAGTCTTGGTATCACCGTCTCCAATATAATATTTGTACCATGCATCATGAAGGTCTCTGGAACATCTCAATAATACCATCAACTTCCATATCTCCTGCAGAACCTTCGTTATTCGCTGGGCAGAACTGCTCATGCTCGGCATAAATTGTTTCATACTTTAGTGTGTTTTTTTTTCGAAGCCAGAATTTCACTACAGAATTTACAATAGCTGCTCTTTACCATAATATCTAAAATTTTACCGCTGTACTTTCCAAACAAACTTACTACACCTAAAAGAGAAGAAAAGCCCCGTTTCGCCCACGATCCATCACCAGACACACTGAGTTCGTTTTCTATATTACCGCCAGCTTTAATTTTTTCCTTCTCTTCATTTCCCGCTTTTTTTACACAGCATCAACTGCTATATTTATATTATCAACACAATAATAATATTTTTGATTACTCCAACCCGATCCCAAATCCATAAGACAACAGAAATTAGCAATTCCATTGATTCCAACACCAAGTAATCTCCTTATCAAAACAAACCGTCTATTTATTTCATATGCTTTGTCAATTTTTTTTTTTTTTTTTAGCATTTTGTTTTTATTTCGTTTTCTATATCTAACTTATTATAGACAAAAATGCTTAAGCCTAACTCAACTAATTATAATTACCTTACTGGCCCTGTGCGGGCACTCTAAAGTAAACAGCACGTTCTTAAAACTATGTCTTTCGACTTAATTAAAATAAATGAAAAATAAAAGCTAAGAAAATTTAAGAAAAGCAAAAACTTAGCACCTGATAAAGAATTTTTGACTTTATATAAAACTTAAAACTAATTAAAACTAACTTAACCTACCTTAACTACAATACACATAGAACATATGTATACATAATATACATTTACTAAATGCATCTTTTTTTTTGGATTTATGTTTTATTATTTTTTTTTATATTTTTTTTATTTTTTTTTATTTTTTATTTTTTTTTGATTTTTTGGTTTTTTATATAAATTAATTAATCCTAAAGATTACACCATCACCCGTATCCTAATCATCCTAATCTAAACCGACCTTAACCTATGTAAGCCAACCATCGGTGTTGGGTCGGGTTTGCCTTAAAGAGGCTGAACTATCAAACCGACGACGGAGCTTCTTCCAGCCACCAGAAGCGTTGATGCTGTCGGACAACGTCTCTCCTATCTTGGCATGATACCGCTCTACTGAACATGAGGCGCTCCGGCTCACAGAGCGCGACATCACGTTCGTAGAGAAGTCGCCGCTCTACGGAATTGCGGGATACGTTTGGACTCAAATATGTAAAATTATCACTGCAATTACACGTCATACAAAGCTTGAAACCCAGTCCGTTAACATCGCTTTTAGAAAATTTTACATTACTATTACAGGTTTTGTATTTTAAAATAGTTTGTAAATAAGTAAATACAATATTCGAAAGTTGGATCTACCGACACTTCAAGTTCATCACCTTTTTTTGCAGTTTAACATATGTAGCTGCAGAAACACTAGTAAATTCATCGCTTTTTTCACCAGTATGGCGATTTCCACTAAATTTTCTTTTTTTTGGCTTTGCAGCACGCTGTGTATCTACTAGTTCTTCAAAAATTCTTAGGCATTTTTCAACGGACTTTTTACTTTGAATAATGTGCACACACTAAAATTCATACAAAATATACATACATTTGAAATAGATTGTATAATAGCGAGACGTATATGAGATAAATACTGTTTAAATAATAATAAAACCACTCTCTAAAGTGTTCCTCTTTACTAGCAAAATGAATTTATAGAGGAAATATATTGTTATGCCTGGGCTATACACTATTTGAAAATACCCCAAAAATCTCTCATCATGCCAGTTATTTGTCTGGGGTCCACGGACACTGGCGTTTCCCTCGGAGAATGTTGTGCGCAAAAGAAGAGAAATGGTTTGTTCCAGCAGCAACACACCAAATACAACACGGCAATCTATAACAAATGCAAATGCTCCATTCCAACAACAACACACCAATTTATAACAAATGCAATTAATTTTATTAATTCGACAAAAGTTTACTTATTTTAATTAATAACAAAGTACTAGCGTAAGAGAAATTCAAATTTGTTGTATACTTGGTCACTTCTTTCAACCTATTTCAATTTTCTCTCCGTTTTCACCTCTATTTGTTGTTAATTATTGCTGACATCAAAATTGCATATCGATCGAACGATCGGTACGGCTAACCCCATCCAGATGCTATATCGGCACTTTTGTCAGATGTAATTTGAGTGTTGTATATTTTTTTTTTTTATTACGACTGGTATGCGTGACATGCATAACACGTCCCCTCTTTTTGACATATCTAGGGATATTTAATCCTTAGATTGGACTTTGGTGAAGCATCAATTTCCAGGGTTTCTGCTGATGAGTCTGCAACATCTTTTTGTCGAATTCTGAACGTCACTTCCGGGTTCACTCTGTGTCTTCTGTTGAAACATCAATTAAATAAGGCTATCGTGGTCGTTCCTGTGTTGCATTTCCATGTTAGGTATGCGAGGGCTGCTATACTTGGGACTCCAATCATAGACATAAGTACACCTTGTGATCGTTCTGGAATGTTTTCCATTGTTTTGGACCAAAAACTCCTTTGGTTCTGTATCTCTGCTGATAGATCTTGTAGCTCGTGGATATCTTTAGCCGTAATCTTGGATATTGGTTCTCTTTCGATTATGATGTCTTTAAGCTTCGTGTTGACGCAGCAATTTTCTAATTCCCTATACGAGTATTTATCTTTTACGGGTATTTCTATATTATTGTCTGATGTCTTAATAATAGTGTCGTATGTTTCTAATTTACAGTTATTATCTAGTATAATTAAACCTGTCCCAAACAATGTTCCTTCATTAGTGTTATTACTACATTTACACTTGTATCTAGTTTTATCTGTCATAGTAAAAAGATATGAATTTGGCTTGACTTTGTGGAAGACTTCAACTCTAGAATTAATAATTTTTATTTTGCAATTTTCGGCTCTATTCCGCATAAAAATATTTAGTTCAAAATTTGAATCGCTTAATGTACTTTTAAGTAACTGAGGTTTACAAATCGATATTTTACTGAAATGTTTACAATCATTTAAATCTGTTTTTAAAGCATATTCTTCTTTATCTTTCTATATGAACAAGTATTTATAACTTAATTCTAAGATTACAATACCATTGTCTATAATTGTACTATTTCTCGTAGTTCCTGTAGTAAATCTAAAGGTTCAATAATTCGTGGGTGTAAAATTCCTGCTTGAATAAATAGCAGACTGTCTATGATTTGTACTATTTCTAGTTCTAATTGTAATATTTTATGGTTGATTTTATTGGATATTTGGTCGAAATACGCGGTGACAAGGATTGTTTTGTTGAGATTGACTTCTTCTTCTCTAACTGTATTGATTTCGTTAACAATTTCATTAATCTTATTTATAGTTACATTACTGTTTCTGACATTTTCTATAACTTGTTTGTTTAAGTGGCTTAAGATTTTTACGTTCTCTTCCATTCCGTCTTTGACGCGATCTTCATTTTTTGAGACTTTCTCAAGAGCATTGGAATAGAATTCAGCGTCTTCATTGTCCATTACTCCGAAGAGAACCTTTAAACCGGATCCAATGACATTCAGTAATCCTCTTTTTTCACGTTTTGGTTTACCTACTATTCCTAAAATTATTCTTTGAATTTATTGTATTTCTAATTACTGAGCTTGATTCTTCTAACATCTAACATTTAATAAAGCTAACATTAGCTTTGTTAAATTTCTGTTTTTTATTGTTCATCTTCACCATGACATAACTATCATGCAATTCTGAGATTGTAAATGGTCCTTTGTAACGACTCTGTAATTTTCCTTTTCTTTAATTTTTTATCAATACTTTCTGACCTACCCTATATTCTATAGATTTCCCTATCTTTTTATCATACCTAGTCTTAGCTTTTTTCCCTACATTTTCTTGTATTTCGTTTGGCACTAACTTGTTTTCCTAATATATTGAACTTCAATTCGTCAATATAATCGTACATAGATCTTTCATTAGTGGTATCTACTCCACTAGGCCTATTGACTTCGAAACCGAATATTAGTTCGTATGGAGTGTACCCCGTGGTGTTGTGTACTGTAGTATTGTAACAAAATCCTGCGTATGGCATTCGTTTGTGCCAGTCTTTGAGTTGGTTTAATTCCTTGCCGGTCGACTTAATATACTCTAACAATCTACAATGAGCTCTCTCGACGCTTCCGTTAGCTTGGGGGTATGCGACACTGGTTGTTATGTGTTTGATACCTAAAAGTTTGCTAAACTCTTCGAAGAGACCATTGCAGAATTCTAACCCGTTGTCAGAAAGGATTATCTTCGGCATTCCGAAGTTGATTATCCACTCTTCCATAATCGCTTTAGCAACAGTATGCATTTCCTTATTCTTCAGAGGGACGAACTTGATAAATTTGGAGAGGTCGTCTTCAATTGTTAAGCCATATTTGAAGCCATCTTCTGTCTCTTCTAACGGCCCAATTAGATCTACCATGACTTTTTCTAATGCTCTTTCCGCAGAAGTTATTATTTTCATAGGGCTTCTAGTTGGCACCCGGTTAACCTTTTCGGTTTGGCAATGTGTACACTTTTTTACAAAGTTCTCGATGTCTTTTTGAATTCCCTTCCATTTGTATTTTTTTCTGATTTTGGAATACGTGCCCTTCTGTCCAGTGTGTCCACCGATCAGTCCTTCATGATATTATTTCATAATTGCTAATCGTCTGTCATTATCGTTCACAAACTCACTTCACTAAAGCAGTCGTCTTCTTCGACATTTTCTCCATCTAGATTTCCTGCATCTTCAATTGGATTGTCTTCTTCGATATTTTCTTCATCTAGACTTCCTGCATCTTCAATTGGATTGTCTCCTTCGATATTTTCCCCATTAATGTATCTTAACCTCTAATATAATTCCACACAGTTTCAGGGCTTATTCAAGAATGACATTTATTTCAATGTACAATATACATAATATAATATCAATTCATACAAGTAATGGTTCAAATAGTAGTTCGTTATTTATATAGATAAGGTAGTTAATATTCCAATAATTAGTTAGTTCATATAAACATTAATAATTAATAAAAGTAAAATATATATCACCCATCATTCTCCAAGTTTGTCCTGTTTTGTTCTTCGTTATTATTGTTAATACTATCGTTTTCTATAAGACTCATCAAGTCTTGCCAGGTTTCTTCTAGTTCTTTTTCCGTTATTCTGATGTTTCTACTTAATTCGTCTGCTACAACATTTTCTTTGCCCTTTTTATAAGTGATAACGTAATCAAATCCCTCTGGCTTTAGTGCCATCTAACCAGTCTACTACCCGGGTCTTTAACTTTGAATAACCACGTCAGAGGTCTGTGATCCGTTTGAATCACGAATTTCGTACCATAAATATAAGGGCGGAATTGTTTTGTAGCCCATACGATAGCCAAACATTCCTTCTCCGTAGTGCTGTACTTTACTTCGGCTTTGTTAGGTGTTCGACTTGCGAAGTGTACTGGTAAGTCTTTTCCGTTGTGTTCTTGGCTGAGCACTGCGCCAATTCCCTTGTTAGAAGCGTCGGTCGTAATTATAAATGGCTTACTAAAGTCTGGGTATTGTAGGATGGGATGTTTAGTTATAAGATCCTTCAATTTTCTAAACCCTTCTTCTTGTTCTTTTCCCCAAATGAAATCAACGTCTTTTTTAAGGAGTCTGTTTAAAGGCGCGGCAATATTACTGAATTTTTTTATAAACTTCCTATAATATCCTATCATTCCTAAGAACGATTTAATACCTTTAGGATTTCTAGGCGCTTCCATATTCACGATACTACTTATTTTTTTCGGATCTGGTTTTACCCCTTTATCGGTAATTACATGCCCTAAATACGAGACTTCCTTTCTAAGGAACTCACATTTTTTAACAGGCTGCAGTTTTAAGTTCGCTTACCATTCGCCATTTCTTTTTGCCGCTAGCATCGGATAATTCCATCCTTCTTTGGGTTTTTGAACATGTTCACGAACTTCCTCCTCGTGAACTTTTGGACATCTGTTAGTAGCTATCTGTTTGGATAGCTCTTAGTAAATATTGGCTCGGAACCGACACCTGTTCGATTCTTATGTTTAGTCACATTTGTTTTTGATAGTTTCTCATTTTCTACGCTGAATATATCACTAAACTATCTTTCACGATTTCTAATAAACTCTCGTTTTTTTCTTTGTTTATGTGTTCTGTACGATCGTTTCCAACTACTTTCTCAATTCTGTTCTGTCCTACATTAAAATCTTTTAAGTTCGAACCCTGTATACAAATTCCCTCTATATCAAATGGTTTGTCAGTTGTATTTACAATGGATACTAGGCATTTACCGTTCTTATTCTCGCTTATACAGCTAGGGATGATGATACCTCCGGTAATTTCCTGTCTAGGTATCACCACCTTATTATCTAATTTGCCTTTCACAGCTATGAACCTAAATACTTCTGACCTTTCTTTGACCGTATTTTCTTCATTGAGGTATCTCAGTGGAATTTTTCCACAACTACCGGTTATAAAATTTTCCTTATAATTGATCGTGAAACCACCCTCTCGCAGGAAGTGATTACCGATCAATCCGTCTTATTCTCCAAATAAATTATTCTCAATCACTTGGAATTTTATCCTACTTGGCTTACCTCTACTCGGGGTATGCCAAAACTGAACTTCGCTATTCACTTCACCTATCGTTTCCTGTGTTTTTCCTCCTATACCACTGAATTTCATTTTCTTTCCGGTGTTCACTTCGTCTTCATAGATGCAGTTGGCTTTTATTAATGATATCTCTGCTCCGGTATCTATAATTAATTTCTTTAACTCGCCATTTATTAGCGTTAGCACATGAGGGCTTTCACAATTGTCTAGGGCTCTTAGCTGCGTGGTTGCCTCGGTCACCATGCAGCTTACTGAAAATCCTGTTCAGACTGTCTACCAATTGAAGTCGTCGGCTGGTCTCTTGGCTTAAACTGTCTACCATGTGAGGTTGACGGCGGGTTCCTCTGTTTACCGTTTGAGGTTGGCGGATGATCGTTATCCTCTGGTTGGTTGGAGATTCTATTATTATACTGCCTGTTTCGTTTCGGTAACCTACAATTTCTTGCTATATGCCCTGACTTTCCACAATTAAAACATTTAATTTCTTGAATATTGATTTTCGCTAGAATTTTATTAGTCCTAAAGAGGTTAAGCCGTTGCTCTTCTTCGCTGGCAAATTTGCTTGCTTCGGCAAGGTTCTTAGGTCGTTGGGTTATCACATATGTTGACAACCTTTCGCGAAGATCATTAATGAAAACCGTTAAGGTTTCGTTTTGTATGTACTCTATGTGCCCTGCCTGATGTTCTTCTTTTACATCACATAGTTTGCTCTGTAATAGCCGCCTTTGTAATGTTTCTACGCGCTGCGTGAAGGATTCGTCTCTATTTTGTCTAATTGAAATGAGTTCTCTATGCAGTTGTAGAGCACTATGAGGTTCTCTAAATACTGAGATCAATTCGTTTTTTAAACTCTCCCAGTCAGTAATGTCGCGATTCATAAGAATTGTTATTGTTGCATTACCGCGAATCCTAATTTTTATAAATTTAAAGAGGATATTTGTTTGTTTTGCTGACGCTAATTCGATAGCGTCATTACACGCGTCGATGAACCCAAAGACTTCATCGCTCGTGCCGTGGAAGATTGGGATGAAAGAAGTCAATACACTGATAGGAACCTCTGTCATTGTTTCACTAAAGTCGATTTCTATACTATTTTTACGAATAGTCAATTCTGGATTTGTTTTGGTACTATTACTTTCTAAGATTTCCTCGCTATCGGAACTACTTTCTGAAGTTGCGGCACTGAATCTCGAAAACATTAATTTATTTAATTTATTTTATTTTATTTTTATTTTTTTGGGCGCCGTTTATGAACACGACATATATAAGACAATTACTTTACACAAAAGAAATTACTTACAGAATTAAACTAATGAATTCCATCGAGATCCTACGTTGATTTTTGGCTGGATCCCACCGCTGCCACCAATTTAAGTGTTATGCCTGGGCTATACACTATTTGAAAATACGCCAAAAATCCCTCGTCAGGCCAGTTATTTGTCTGGGGTCCACGGACACTGGCGTTTCCCTCGGAGAATGTTGTGCGTAAAAGAAGAGAAATGGTTTGTTCCAGCAGCAACACACCAAATACAACACACCAATTTATAACAAATGCAATTAATTTTATTAATTCGACAAAAGTTTACTTATTTTAATTAATAACAAAGTACTAGCGCAAGAGAAATTTAAATTTGTTGTATAAATTAAACTATTTTACGTTTATATTTCTTAAAAAAATATATTTATTCTAACCGAGTGCCTTCACGGCTGACTTAAGACTAAACTAACAATTCGAATCTAAACTTAAACTAGGTGCATGCCCAATGCAGCCGGACGCCTCGTCAGCAGCGGATGTTCGGCGATAGCTCAGGTGTCTTGCAGGTATGTTGCGTCCGTTGCCTCAAATGTCCGGCAGGAATTTGACCTGATGTAATCACGACTGTTGTGGATGTTCTTGGTCGTGGGAAAGGTATCATGCGTTGTTTGCATGATCCAATGTTTCTGGCGTTAACTTATACTTGGTCACTTCTTTCAACCTACTTCAATTTTCTCTCCGTTTTCACCTCTATTTGTTGTTAATTATTGCTGACATCAAAATTGCATATCGATCGAACGATCGGTACGGCTAACCCCATCCAGATGCTATATCGGCACTTTTGTCAGATGTAATTTGAGTATATTATATATTTATTTATTTTTATAAGACTGGTATGCGTGACATGCATAACAATATACATATAAGTTATCGCGTCGGGTGCGCGATGGAGGAAAAAAAACACGGTAGAATACCTTTACACAACTGAACGCTTTATTCTTATTTCAAATCGTTTTTATAATACAATATTTGCTTACGCTATGAGACAGAATTACAATGGTGACCTACATTTATTACTAATTGCCAATATTTCTTAGAATTAACAATTTTAAAGGTGTAAAATAAACATTACTTAATTAGGTGCAATATTTCTTAGAATTGGACAATTAAAAAGGTGCAAGATAGACATTACTTAATTGTGTGAACTTCGTAATTGATTGCGATTAAAATATCGAAAGAAATGACGTAAGCGGTTGTTTGGATAATGTGGGATAGGAATGTGAAAGGGAATGGAAAATTGTCGTGTTAACTCCCCCCTTCATAAGTATGCGCGTCCCGTGGATCGAAATTGAGTTTTATGGGATTGAGATGTGGAATTGTGAAGGGTTTTTCATTCTTTTCCCTGTTTCTTAGCCTAAAAAATAATGCTATATTGAGTAGGAATCCAATGAACAAGATAAAAATGTCGGAACCTACTGATAGAAGATTATTTAGATGAAGGTGGGACAATTGTTTTACATTGTCTAAATGTAACTTATGAAGATATTGGAGATCTAGCTTAATATCTCCTTGTGTAAGGTTGCTTTGGAATATTGGGGGTAAAATTTGGTGAGTCGTACTCTCCCAATTTAAATATATGGTCTTATCGAGTTCAATTGTTTCATTGTGAAAGTTGATAATGAAGGTGCCATTTAAGTTCCTGGTCTTGTTACTATATGAGATATTACCGATGTAATTGGTCAAGAATATGGTTCTTTCATTAATCAATTCTACTACGGGCTTGTTTTGATACTGATAATCGCACGTCGCGTCTTCGCCATTCAGGACTTTGATGATGCAGTGGCTGGGTGCAAGTTTTTGAAGTTCGCTCCTTTTGCATATTGTAGTGTCGTGGATTATAGAGCATTTCCCTTTGATACCGAACTTCTCTGCTTGCGATAAAAATAGGTTAGAAAAATTTAAGTAGATTCTTTTATCATTTTCTACTGTTGATCGAATAAAAATGTTGTTGTAAACTGTTTTTTCTGTTTGGGGTAAGCATATCTATATATATAATACGCCAGTGAAGACGCTTCTCCTCCTAAACCGTTGGAAAGGTATTTGTCTGAAGTGGTGCACTATGTAATAAAATTTAGCAAAAACTTAATGCTGGAGTGATTTAAACCGGATTTAATTAAATATTCCTTTATGTAGTTTATTTTATATTCCGTCAAATACATGAACCACATTGACCACTAAACCCAATTCCCCAACCGCCAATTGATTGTTGCATTGCATATTTTTAGGAGTTAATCGCCATCTAGATAAATTGAAAAAGGATACATACAGGCACTATCCTATTAGCAATAATATTTGGTGTATCTAGAAAACTGGACCGAAATTGCAAAATATTTTAGTTTTTCCTTGATTTATACACTAAACACTAATTGTATTCTAAATTTCAAGCTTCTATGTCTGCTAGTTACATATAAAAGTGTATAATTTTTTAATAACATCATAGGTTCTGCATATTCAATTGCTTCCAGCTCATTTTTGAATGGTAGCGTTTCTATTTTAGATATTATGTCAGCGATTTCCGCTTTATTCAGTAGAGGTGAGTGTACTATACCTTTTTTTGCTAGTTCCCCTGCCATTAAAATTTGTTCAATTTCATCTTTAAGAATTCCTAATTTATTGAAGAGTATCTGTTCAAGTCTTATGGTGTGGTTGGTATTAATTTCTTCCGTGATTTTGTTGTATCCATTAATTAGATCATTAGTGGCTCGGGTTAGATATTGATTGATATGATACTGTTTATTGTGTTATTGTCCACCAAGTCGTTATGTTTAGCGAGAATGTTGTCCCAATCTGTCGCATCTGGGTTGCCTGCAAGCCATTTCCAAGCAGAGCCTATCCAATTGATTGATCTCCTTGATTTCGTTGGCTTTCTTCCTTGGAGTTGTTGAAGCAGATTTCCTGACATTATCGCGTATACTTGATTTGAGATTGCTTAAGGCTTCTGTATAATTGGCTAAGTTAATTTTGTGGATGATTTTGTAATTCCCATTTATGATTTTTCCATCTCCTATCTTGATTGCTACTATTGGATTATTGTACTTGTATGTGCTGACTGTAGCTTCCGTCCAGCAGGTCATTAATCTGAAAAGATAGGCATGTTTTTAAGGTGTGATTTATGAATTCTTTTCCCATCGGTTGTAGTTATGGTGACTTTATTATCTGTTCCTACGATTTCTTTTTGGAAGATAGGCTTTTCTTTTCCCTTAATTTGCTTATCTCTTTTATACACTACGTTACCAGGATTGTATTCACTGGGTTTTGATCTCTTTATTGTGTCCATAGTGCTTACTTCTTTGATTTCTCGAAATTTCGTTTCGTAAATCTGTGTTGACTATTTCTTTGAAATCTACTAAGTTCTGATAGTTGATTCTTTGTGATCTTCCAAAGAATATGTCGACGGGTTTCCTTTTGATAACCGAGTGTACAGTATTATTATATCTGTCCACTGCGATGTTGACGATTTCTTTTATTGAATAATCAGGGTATTCTTGCCGTAGACACCTAATCATTTCAATAATAGTCGAATGCACTCTTTCAATGGCTTCCTTAACCTCGCTTTTTTGAGGTGGGGCGAGATAAACAGTTATGCCTAGTCCTTCTATATAGTTGAGGATTATTGGACTAATGAAACTTCCTTCGTTGTCCATTACCAACATTTTTGGGACGGAAAAGAAATGTAATAGTTTGATTATTTTATCTCGAACATGTAAGACTGATTTGTTTTTTATGTGAAAAAAATTGGTAAATTTTGAGAATTTGTCTATGCAAGTTATAAATTTCTCTCGGTTGATTTCTATAATGTCCATATGTAAAATTTCTGTCGGATATGAAGGTATTGGAGTAGGTTGAAGCTCAGGTTTTTGTGGGTGTCGATCATACTTATTAGAACAACATATTTCACAGGTGTCAGTATATTTTTTAATTAACTTCGTCATTTGTCGAAAATAGTATTTTTCAAGGATTTGTTCCTTGTTTTCTTTGTGGTTCCTATCTGCTCGTTTATGCTCATCTTTGATTATTTTTAGTTTATTTTCTTCATTCGAAATATCGGTGACTATTCTTTGCGTAATTCTTATTTTGAACTTAGCAAAGAGGTCCCTATATATTTCTTGTAGCATTTGGATATATCTTTCCGGAATTTTAATGCCATTTACTATATTTGGGTTAAGTTTTTCCTTTAAAATATGGGCTAAGTGGTCTTTGTCAAAAGATGGTAGTCTAATGTAGTTCCTGTGAAAATGTGGATGTGGACTTTCATAGCAGAACATCTCTTTTCCTTCTGAGAATATCAACTGGTTCCTGAAGACGTTTATGGGTGCTTCGCAATGTGGTATTAGGTCAGAGCTATCTTCTTCGGCACTATGTTGCGTTCCCGAGGAAGAGGTTAGCATGTTAAGTTCGATTGGCAGTCTCAAAAGGGCGTCTGCCACGACATTTGTCTTGCCAGGTTTGTATATTAATGTATAGTTGTATTCCTCAATTTTTGCCTTCCATCTCTTGAGTTTCGCATTATTGTTTCGGTTACTCAAGGCAAATGTAAGGGGCTGGTGGTCTGTCAAGATTTTGATACATTTTGCGCCATAGAGATATGTCCTTAGTTTGTCGAGAGCGCAAACTATGGCCAATAATTCCTTCTCTATAACAGAATAATTTTCCTCAACTTTATTCAGAGACCTGGATATGAAAGTGATCCGTCTGTCTTCGTTAATTTCGCCTTGCGAAAGAACAGCGCCAATCACGAGATTAGAAGCGGCTGTGGTTAGAAGAAATGGCTTGTCATAATTAGGGAAGATTAAGATGTCTGAAGAAGTGAGCATCTTTTTTAAGTCATGAAATGCTTTAAGTGCCTCTTTATCTGTTTTTAATTTCTGTTTTCCTAGATTGATTTGCTTTTACTTGGGCGTTCTCTCCTCTAGTTAAGTTGGTTAGGGGTTTTGCGACTCTGGCAAAGTCCTTAATGAACTTTCTATAATATGATGCAAGACCTAAAAGCTTTTTAATTCTTTAAGGTTTTGCGGTGGTGGTATGCGATTGATTGCTTCAATTCTTTCGGGCTCCGGACGTATTCCGTCTTGTGTTATTACGTAACCCAGAAAATTAACTTGTTTTCTCAAAAAATTGGATTTGTCCAGATTTACTCTTAAGTTGGATTTTTCTAATAAGGAAAGAACTTCATCTATATTCTTCAAATGGTCTTCCTTATCTTTCCCTAGGACAATAATGTCGTCAATATACACATAACAGGTTTTACCTATCAGTGGTTTGAGTACGTCGTTTATCATCCTTTGAAAGATGGCAGGCGCATTCTTAAGGCCGAACGGAAATCGAGTAAATTCGTATTTTCCGTTTGCCGTAGAGAAGGCCGTTTTTGGAATGTCGCTGGTTTTCATCTTGATTTGGTGAAAGCCGGACGTTAGATCGAGAGTTGTAAAATATTTACATTGTCCAAGGCTTGCCAATGTGTTTGTTATATCTGGTATTGGGTACGCATCTGGAATTGTAACTGTATTAAGTCGCTTAAAATCAATGACTAGTCTGTATTGTTTCTCTCCTGCCGAATTGGCTTTCTTTGGTATAATCCAAAGGGGAGAATTGTATGGGCTTTTAGATGGTCTTATAATGCCATCTGCAAGCATTTTTTCAATTTGTTTTTCTACTTCAGATCTTAGGTTAGCTGGATATGGGTATGATTTTTGGTAGATTGGTTCGGATGTTGTGGTTCTTATTTCTGCACGAACGCTTGTGTCTATTATTCCGCTAACGGATATGGGACCGAAAAGGTTGTTGTGTTTGTCTAAAATGTTTTGGATTTCTTTATCAGTGTCGATACCTGTTTGGACGTTGTTCACTTGTTTCGACAGTTTTGCTTTTAGTTTAATCTTGATGTTGGGGGTTATATGCAAGACGCTATGTTTCCTATCAATCACGGCTTCCAATTTTTTCAGTGTGTCGTCTCCGATTATTCCATTGAACGACTTTAGCCCAGGAAGGACGAAAAATTCGATTGTACTATCATTGCCTACGCTTTTGAAAAAAGGGCCGCTTATCTTGTGAGTAATTTTAAGCTGTCCTGCTGCCGCTTGAATCATAAATGGTGTTTTAATGGGCTTGCAGTTATCTGCAATCTGACTTGATACAAAGTTTTTATTTGCTCCTGTGTCAATAAGGAACTTTAGTATTCTGCCATCTCTAGTATCATATTCTAAGTATGGTACGCTTCCGTCATAAAATTTATTTCTGCAGTATCATCAGTTTGCTCTTCCTCGTAATAGTCTTCATCTGGTTGGCAATCATCTTCGTCTAGTTGTTCTGTTTCTTGAATGGTGATTGTGGCGAAAAGACGTTGCTGTTTTCGAGGCAAATTAGACGACTCATTTGACCTTCTTTGAACCGGATTGATTGCAGGCCGGTTGATATAGTTCACATTCTTAGTTTGAATTGACGAGTCGATTTCCATAGGCTGATTTGGTTTGGGTTGAGTTGGTCTTGGTGGTGGGTTGTTATACGGATTGGCATTATTTTCGAAACGATGGGGTGTATTATAAATTCGGTTTCGTTCGAATGCGGGTATCTGTTTATGTGGTATTTTATTTGTTGGCCAATGTTGGGGTTTGTTTGGGAACATTTGGTTAATGGGTGCAGAAATGGTATTGTTTATGGCTCTGTTATGTATTGCCATACTTCTGAAGTTTAAGTTTTGGAATTCGAAACATGAGGTATAAGCTTCTGGTAGGGTCTTGGGTTTTTGGATGATGAGCATCCTTGATATATCGCCATGAAGACCTCTGATAAATATGTCTAAAGCCCTGTTTCGATAATTCTCCGTAAGGGCACACATTGTCTCTTCGGAATAATCTTCCGTTTTTAGTTTATTAATCAGTAGTGAAAGCTGATGGTTTACCCTTGCGTAAAATTCGTCCATGCTTTGTTTTTGCTGAGTCATAATGTTAAGCTGGTGTTCGAGTGTACGAACATCGCGCTTGTCAGCATAGTGTAATGATAGGCATTTCTTAATTTTTGACCAATCATCGTCGAATATATGTACTGTAGGAGATCAGTGCTGCGTCAGCCGGGCCTCTGATCTTTTGTCTAATATGTTGTATTATTGCCCTGTATATTGGTTTTGTTCTGACTATGTCGTAGTCTTTTAAGATGGATTCCACAGAGTGGATCCAGGAAATATATTGGACGGGATTGCCGTCAAAGACTTGTAAATCTCTAACACAGTCGGGAAGTTCCTAATGTCTGACAGGTCTTGTTCGGTTCGAGAGTTTGGGAGGTTGGTTGGGGAGGGCTAACTCTAGATTCAATTTGTTGAAGACGATTAGTTATAATTTTAATTTGCTCCATTTGAGCATTAACCGCAACGGTAAATTGGGTAACAAGGTCTTTTAATTGTTCCATTTTTAGGAAATAGTTAAGTATGAGAGCTTATTTAATTGTATATATGTACGTACAGTTTTTGGTTTTCTTAGATATATGGTGAATGTTAGATAATAATAATAGTAGTCAATTGTATAATATTCGACACTTTTAATTCACTTTTGAGTTTATCTTAGATACTTAAGTTAATAAAGGTGTGCAATTTGTATTTATTAATTTGTGTACAGTGTAAAATAATTATATTGCTTGATGATATGATGAATTATATGATGAATTTAATCATCTCCTGGAGTTCGTCGGGTGGTTCTTATGTAAACGATCAGTTTTGGGTTTCGGTGACTGTTATGGACGTGTTTTTTGTACAATAATTTTTCACGCATTTTTTGCACCGTTGGGGTTTTTAGTTTTGATCGCACGATTTTAATTTTTCGGAAGCGTGTTCTTATGGAACGCCTTTTTCCTTAGTAATACTCTCACACACTTTGTCTTAAGCACTATTCGTAATACGACTGCTGGCTTCACGTGATGTATGTATTTAATTAATGGAGAGCAATTCGCGGATCTGATTTGCACGGATACTTTGCCGGATTTTAGACTTTTATCGGGCTATTTTACCGAATTTTAGAATGCTCGGGCGCCAGTTATCGCGTCGGGTGCGCGATGGAGGAAAAAAAACACGGTAGAATACCTTTACACAACTGAACGCTTTATTCTTATTTCAAATCGTTTTTATAATACAATATTTGCTTACGCTAGGAGACAGAATTACAATGGTGACCTACATTTATTACTAATTGCCAATATTTCTTAGAATTAACAATTTAAAAGGTGTAAAATAAACATTACTTAATTAGGTGCAATATTTCTTAGAATTGGACAATGTGCAAAATAAACATTACTTAATTGGGTGCAATATTTCTTAGAATTGGACAATTAAAAAGGTGCAAGATAGACATTATTTAATTGTGTGAAGTTCGTAATTGATTGCGATTAAAATATCGAAAGAAATGACGTAAGCAGTTGTTTGGATAATGTGGGATAGGAATGGGAAAGGGAATGGAAAATTGTCGTGTTAACTTATATGTCGGAGATGAAAGGATGGTTGGGTTTTTCCTGGGACAAGAAAGATAATAAAACTCAGAAATAGTTATTTATGTTTTAACGCTTAACAACCCACAAGAGTGTGTTTACACTATTTTTACGTGTAAAATAGTGTCCGCGTGATACTTGTGGGTTGTTAAGGGTTAAGCTGACCGATGTATAAAATTATATAGAGCATGTGTTTGTATATGAAAGACGCGTCAAAGAAAAATTACGAAAATCAACAAAAATAAGGCTTTGACGATATATACCTAAAACGCTCGCTAGATATTTTAGAAGCAAAATTTGAGGTTTATTTTATCAAAAACGTATTTTTTTAAAGAAATAATCATAAAAAAAATTCAATTTTTTGAAAATTTGAAGATGTCATGTTCCCTTAAAATATAGGAATTTATAATATTAGCCTTAGCCCATTGAATAGCATAATCTACGTTCGTTACTTCTTCTCTTACGATCTCTATTTTACTTTTCATTACTATTAAATATTCCTTCTTCAAGTTATTTAATGCTCTCAATCCTCAATTTTCGACTTTTGTCAATTCGTTAAATTTCTTTTCTATTAAATTTTTCACGTAAATCTGTCTGTTATTGTTTTCTGCCAATTCGTTAATTTTGGATGTAAAGAGATTCAAATCTTCATGATCGGGTGAGCCCGCAACCCAGGTTTTAATCTATTTATGTGCCGTTGTGTTTGTTCAATGTCATGTGTCATAAAAGCGTACATGGAGTCCTTGTCACTAAAATTTGTCGTCACTGTCCGATTAATATCGTTTAGGTATAGGTCCAGATTAATAACGTGAATAATTTTATAGCGTCCGTCCTCTAATAGAGCTGTCACGATGTCTAACGTCAGTAGTTGTGCATTCGAGTAGTCAAATATCGGGTAGTCGGCCTTTACGAAAGTTATTCCCTGTTGTGGAGTGAATGGAAAAATTGTACTCGTTAATGGAGCGTTCTAAAAGTTCCGCGAAGGAACGATGGAGGTCTTCTGTTTTCAAGTATTTCATTATCTCAATGAGTATTGAGTGGAAACCCTCAACTTGGCCATTTACGGTACTTGAATATGGGGCTGTTTTGAACATTTTAATTTTGAGTTCATCTTCGATCATAAAACTTATCGAGGCTGATGATGATGATTTTTCATTGTCTATGATTACGATTTCTGGCAATCCAAAGGAGAAGAGTATTTCCCTTAGCGGTTGACGCACGTCTTCGATCGCCTTTGATTTAATTATTTTGGCTATTGCGTATTTGGAAAATCTATCGATAGAGGTGAGTACAAGATTACTTTCTGTGGGGAATATATCTAAATGAACAATTTGCCTGGATATTGGGGTATTGGGGGAGCCTGTATGTCCGGTTTACTTGGATGCCTCTCGTACTTGTTTTCCTGGCATACTGAGCATTTCTTGATTACTCTTCTGATATTGGTGGCCATTGAGAGGAAGTAATACTTTTCCAGAATTGGGGTTTTGTTTTCCCGGTTATTGCGATGTGCAAAATTTATAATAATTTTAATTAATTTTTTTTAATAATTTATCTTGTAGCTGTTAAAATGGGAACGGTAGAATAATGCCCATGACATACGAGTATTCTTCGGTTTTAATACAGGAAGGATTCAGAACTTTCATGAGGATTTGTTTGAGGTTTTCATGATTGAATTCAGGTTCTGTAATGACGTGCCTATAATATGATATGTGGGAAAAGTAATATTGAAAGTCTGACTGGGGTGAACATCTGTTTTTCGGATAGTTTGGTTTTTGTACCTTTACGCATTGTATGAGATTATGTGAAGAACTTTGGTCGCTATGTTGGGTAACAGTTAAAGTATAGATTTTGGATAATTGTGGGGCTCTGAATAAGGCATACGCGACTACATTTGTTTTCCCTGAGTTTGATTCATTATTGTATTCTTCCAATATCGCCTTCCACCTTTTTATTTTGCTATTGTTATTTTTATTGCTTAGCGCGAAGGTAAGCGGTTGATGGTCGGTAAAAATTCTGACCTTAGTAGGACCGTAAAGGTAATTTCGGAACGAACCCAGTGCCGACATTATGGCTTACATTTCTTTCTCGTTAGCCACATAGTCTTCTTCCGTTTTGCTTAGCATTCTGGATATGAAGGCGATTGGTTTGTTATCCCGCTCGAGAAATGCACCGAGTGCGAAATTAGATGCATCAGTGGTGAAGTCGAAAGGTTTGTTGAAATCGGGGAAGGATAGAGGTAAATCCTTAGAGCCGAGAGAGTTTTTAAGTTTATTGAATGATTCAAAAGCTTTTTGGTTAAGTTGTATTGACAATCTGCCGGATTGGTTTTTAGATATACGTCCTTCTTCTCCTCTTAAAATGACTGTTAGGGGCTTCGCCAGTTTCGCATAATCCTTGACGAAGCGGCGATAGTAGCCCGCAGACTAAGGAATGATCTAAGTTCCTTTAGAATTTTCGGGAGTGGCAAATTTAAGGTGGATTGAACCTTGGCGTGATTCGTTTTTATACCCTTCGAGGATATGATAAAACCCAAGAACTCTACTTCAGATTTAAAGAAGTGGCATTTGTCCAATTGGACTTTCATGTTTGCCTTGCTCAAGGTGTCTAAAACTTCCTCGATGTCCCTGGCATATTGGATCCCATCCTTGCTAAAGACGATGATATCATCTATGTATACGTAGCAGCATTTTCAAAATGTCATCAACTGTTCGAGGGAAAATTAATGGAGCGTTCTTTAATCCAAACGGCATACGTGTAAATTAATACTTTCTAAAGTTTATAGGGAAAGCTGTCTTCTCGATATTAGATTCCTTTAATGGTATCTGGTGAAAGCCACTTTTCAAATCGAGAACCGAAAAGAATTTATGCTGTCATAGCTGGGTAATCACTTCATTTATCTCTGGTATGGGATAACGATCGACTCTCGTAACAGAGTTAAGTTTCCTGTAGTCTATTACTATCCTAAATTGCTTTGCTCCCTTTGAGTCCGCCTTTTTCGGCACGATCCACACGGGAGAATTATAGGGAAACCGTGAAGGTTTTATTATGTCGTCTTCAAGCTGTTTTTGAACTTTAACTAGTGATGAGTATAAACAGGATCGTCAGTGGAAGTTCTTATATCTGCGACAAAAATAAGGTCCGATCAATTAGGTACTTTAAGGGATCATCTCAGTGTGACCCTCCGAAGAATCCCTAATTTTCGCGATTTTTTTTCTCATGGTTGGAATAAACTAATCGTCCTGGTTTTTTTTTTTAATAAATAAAGATATTCAGGATAAATACAAAATGATTTTTTTTATATTGATTTATTTAGTGTACAATAGTTTAATTAATTGTTGAAAAGTATCGTAAAAAATAGGTCCTATATGGTGGCCATGATTGCGACCTCAATTTTGATCTGAAACAAAAAGTTCAAAAAGATTATTAATCTGTTGGAAAGTCGCTATGTCCCTATGGAGGTTTTCTGTTTTTTTTTTTAATTTGACAAAATGGCGGCGGTTTGAACAAAACGTATAGAATTTGACCTTTTTTCATAAAAAAAATAAGCTTCCATAGGTCGATAGAGAATGACGTGAAAAACGTTCTCCCAAAATTTTAAATGATAAGCTTGAAAATTCTGCCTTTGAGAGTGGCCACCGTTTTGAAAAACACCGTTCCGAGAAAAACGCGTTCAAAGTTTGGAGTTCGAAAATTTTTCCAGCGATGCCTTCGTGATTCACGTTGCATTCCGATTCGTATTCGACCGTGTTCTCTCTTCCCTTCCAAAAGAAACAAGCTTTGCATAAGCTCGATCGAACAGCAACGTCCAATACTTTATTGGTATATTTTCCAATCACAGACACGATACCCAAGCGCGAAGTAAAACCGCGCTTCGAGCAGGATCCATCACCCGACACTGTGAGTATATCCGCCTGATTTTCCGCTTCCAAAGTTTTTTCCTTTTCTTCGGAGCCTGCTTTTCGGATAACGCTCTCGTATACCGTTTTTACAACAATATGCAGCATTTTCAGGATTCCATAATAAGTTGTGCTGTTGAAAGTTGAAGTCAGACCCATTAAAGCGGTAAAATTTCTGATGCCATGTATACCGATGCCGAGTATTCGCATGACGAAACAGAAACGACGGTTGATTTATCAACGGGCAAGAATTGATCTAGGCCGGATCCGAACACAAACACTCAACACAAATTTTGAAACCCAGTCCTCGTATAGATTTTCTATAAAATTTCACATCACTATTACATTTTTTGCCCTTCAGTAGTTGTTGCAGAGCGCCGAAAACCAAGAAAAATTCGATGAAGACATAGCTGAATGTTTGATCAATTTTAACATCAAACTCCGGACTCTTTCTCGCTATTTTCACCGCCGAAGTACTTGCGAACGTTGTATCGGTCTCCATGAAGTGTCGATTTGTTCCCTTGAACCTTGCCGATCTTTTTCTATCATTTCGTGGATGTGTGCTCCTCGAGCCTTTGTTGTCCTTTCTGATTTTTTTCTTAGGCGTGTTTTTCGTAGGTCTATCCATGGTGGATGTCGAAAACGAACTGAAATGATTGGCCAGTTTATTTTACGAAGTTATAGGACCTAAGTACCCTAGAAAGGTACAGGCGCAGAAAAATAACTAAAGGAATAAGGGTATGGCGGGACGACCGACGCGACAGATGTCCCGCTCCGTTCCCTTTCTACGAAAAACGATGTAGCGACCGAAATAATTGGAATTTCGATTTAAAAATTTGATAGAATATTTATAACAGTGTATACTATTTATCTTTACACTTTTTATAAAATCGTAAAACATACGCTAATATACGTACGATTTTGCTATATTTAGAAAACATACCACGGTTTATTCTTTTTGATTTCTTCACTTTTTATTGCAGATAATAGAATAATACTTTTAGTTTGCGCTTTTAGAGCATACTTTTTAGCTCTATATTTATTTCACTTTCATTAAAACTTAATACTAAACTAGGCCAATTTCCAGATTTTTGTTGTAACCATTCGGTACCCTCCCACCATCAGGAATTTATCAGGTGATCTACAGTACAACCCCTCGATGGCAAATCGGCAGGATTTAAATGTCCGGGTACATGCCTCCATTGTGGATGAATCTGTCCAATAAAAAATATCGTATTTTTTAATGCTTAAGAAGTCTATTATTGCTTTCGTCAATCTGATACCTATAGTCGCGGCTAATAATTCCAAGCGCGGTATACTGTGTCGTGAGTCACTACCCTTTTTCTTGGCTGGCGCTACACGTGCTTTCGCTTGTAAGAAATAAATGCGTATACCGCCTCCACTCTCTATACGAATAAAACAAACGGCCGCGTATGCCAATTGACCGCATCACAAAATATATGTATACTTATACGATCATTATCGCAAACATCTCCTAACACACATCGCGGTATCTCGATTTTATTTAAATTTTTTAAGTCCTTGGCCCAATTTAAAAATTTCTTTTTGACATCGTCGTCAACTTCTTCGTCCCACGATAACTTTCGTGCCCAAGTTTCTTGTAATAAAATGCGCGGGCATAATGAAACAGGACTAGCAAAACCTAGAGGGTGATCACACGATGCGCGAGTGATAAAATTTTCCTCTTTGTAATTTTATTACATGAATCATCGATATTCGGTACATTTAATGACAGGGTATCGCGTTGTTTGTTTCAAACAACACCCAAAACTGCAGCTTGGTTTTCGTGAGAGTTACATATTTCCATTAAACTCCCACCCTCGAAGGTCAAAACTAGCCAAGTCCATCATCGTTTTGGCATCATAAATGAATTTGTTTAACTCATTGAAAGAATTTACGCTCGTAACACAATTATCAACATAAAAACTATTTAAAAGTTTTACAACGTTTTCCTTGGAAATATTATATTTAACATTATCTTCTAGATTATCAATGATTTTATTCAAATGTATGTACATAATAGCACCTAAAATAAAAGGACTGCAAGAAAGACCAAAAACTACTCTACAATGTTATCGAAAGAATGTTTCTTGTAAACATTTCTTGTGTTAACTTACATAGAGTGTTATACTATCGGTTGTCAATGTAAATGTACACTACGGTACAATAATTCAACACTGGTGCAAAGATATAACGAATGGCATAGACACTTGAAAATTATATCAGGAGATACCAGGGCACTTTTCGATGTATCTTGAAGCTACAGAATTATTCGTTCGCATTATTGTACTCGCTCCATCGAACGCAAATCCAATGATGTTCTTGAACGGGATCTCATTCGAAGAAATGTTCCGCTGTGGCAACCTCAACATCTCAACTTGGCTCAAAAACTCGATAAAGGTCCCAAAACTAGCTAACTACTTGATCTTCTTCAGCATCAAAAAACCTGTTTTATGAAAAATACAACATTTATAAAAGGAACAAGATATAGAAGTACAATAGACAATTTTAATCAATAAAAATTCACAAATTTTTTACCTTACAATGGCGCACATCGTTTGAATGCTCCCAATATCAGTGGATTCATCTATCAAAACCCTGAACAAACTGGTTTGTAATATCTTTTGTAGATCTTCCTTTTCAGCTGCAGCGATAACATTTTTTACTACTGCCGTTCCTTTTGTTGATTTCAATTGGATTTTTTTGATGACATTGGAGTCAGGCTCACTTTAAAAGTCAACGAGATATTATGTTTAGCTACAAAATCACACAATTTTACCTCAAGAGCTTGAGCTGCTTTAGTTTTGTGTGAGAAGGAAGGGCGAATTAAATATTGTTGCCCGTGGGAGGAATAAAAAAATATTGTTATTTTATTCTTTTCTTTATTTATTAACTTTGGGGTACAATATTTGCGTAGCAATAATTTGACTTTACACAACGCGACGGGGGAATAAACTACACACCATCCAGCACCTGATACCTCTACTTATTCAATGCTAAAAATGATCAATACAATGTATCAGCACAATTGCGTTTCTTATGAACTGACCTAGTTATTTTGGAGTTCTCCGAATCAATTGCATGGGAACGGCTGAAGGTATGACAAAATCATAAATTCTTAATTAGCTGATTTTGCTATACTTTGAATGAATTCGTCGTATTGGTCAGGTGCTGGGCAATGCGTAACTGGCGTGGGTGGTCGCACAAATAAATGGACATACTTTCAATATGTAAGTTAAAGTTTAATTTATTAACTTTTTTTAAAAATATATTTTGGGAGCTATGCTCCTTTATTACTCGACGATTACTTAAAAACTACAACACAAAACTGAATCTTATTCTATCTTAACCTACGGTGCAACTTGGGAACGTGAGTCTATTAATATGTCGTTGCTTTTGTTGTATGTCGTTCATCATAAAAGGGTACATCGGGTCTTTGTCACTAAATTTCTTTGTCACCGTCTCGTTGATGTCCTTCAGTAAATCTTCGTATACGTCTAAGTTTATAACATGGATAATTTTAAAGTGACCGTCTTCTAGCGGTCCGGTTCCGTTGTCTAAAGTCAGTAACTGTGCATTGGAATAGTCGAATATCTGATAGTCGGTCAGTGCGTTTCCTACCAATGTTGTCAGTCTAAAAAGAAAGTTCTAATTTTTAATGTGTGCTTTGTGTATGATTCGCCCAGATTTAGTTAATACGGTGGTAGCCCTATTTTCTGCCACTATTTCCTTTTTATATCTGGCCGTAAGCTTGGATCCCAAGCGTCTATTTATCTTGACATAAACAATGTCTCCTGGCTGATAAGATTTTATGGTCTGTCTATTTTTATTGTGATATAACAAATCCCTATCTTGTTTTTCCGCAATTTTCCTTAAGTTTTCTATTCTGTTTTTCTCAAGCTGCATCGGATCAGTGCTTACTCTTCTACCAAAGAAGGCTTCTATCGGCCTTTTTCCCGTGACCGAGTGTATAGAAAAGTTATAGGCGTAAGCCGCTTTTTCGAGAAGATCCGTAAAGGAATTGTGAATATTTTCAGCTTTTAAGCATCTCATAATTTCTCCAAGGGTGGAATGGAAGCGTTCGACTTGACCGTTGACTGAACTCGTGTAAGGAGGTGTTCGAAATATTTGAATGCCAAATTCATCTTCAATCATGAAACTGATCGAGGCCGAGCTAAATGATTTTTCGTTATCAACCACCACAGTATTGGGTATTCCGAAAGAGAAAAGCACTTCTCGAAGTGGTTGCTTTATGTCCTCCGCGGCTTTTGAATTTATGACCTTTACCTGAGCAAATTTCGAGAATTTGTCGAGTGCTGTAAGCACCAGCCTCCCTTCGGTTGAGAAGATATCTATATGCACTATTTCGCCTGGATATGTTGGGATAGGCGTAGCCTGAATTTCTGGTTTGTTCGGATGCCGGTCATATTAATTTTGCTTGCAGATATTACACATTCTGAGGATTTTCCGAATTTTCCTAGCCATGCCTGGAAAGTAGTAGCTCACGAGGATCTGAGCTTTATTTTCCTTCTCGTTCCTATGAGCTCGTCTGTGTGTGTCTATAATGATGGTTTCCTGGTCTTTTTCGTTAGTTATGTCTTCTACCAAAGTGTGGGTAAACCGGATTTTATAGTTTTTGAAGTACAGCGGGTACAATTGTTGAATTATGCCCATTGTTGGTTCGTTAGTTCTGATGCCATTGATAACCGTGGGGTTTAAAATCTTTTTCAAAATCTCCGCTAGATTGTCGGCGGTATAAGATGGTTCTGCGACTCGATGGCGATGATAAGTAGGGAAAATAATCTCGAAGCGACGTGAAGAAGAGTCCTCAATGTCCAGAATGATCTGATTCTTGAAAGCGTTTAGTGGGGTTTCTACTGTGTAAATTAGGTTATGGTTTGAACTTAAAGCACTATGGACAGTTGAAGTAAGGGAATTAACTTGTGTTGCTTGTGGTGGTCGCGAAAGTGCGTCTGCAACAACATTGCACCTGCCGGGTTTATATTGAAGGTTGTAATCATACTCTTCCAGGATCGCCTTCCATCTCTTCATCTTACTATTATTGTTCTTATTGCTAAGAGCAAATGTAAGAGGTTGATGGTCGGTAAAGATTTCTACGTGAGCTGAACCGTAAAGGTAATTTCGCAGTGTATTTAGAGCCCATATGATTGCCAGCATTTCTTTTTCGTTTGCGGCGTAGTGCTCGTCTGTCTTGCTCAATGTCCTAGAGATGATAGTTATTGGTCTGCCGTCCTGTGACAGGACTGCGTCGGTAGTTAATTCAAAGTGCTTAGTATAGTCGGGATATGATAACATTACATCTCGGGAAGTTAAAGAATTTTTAATTTTGTTAAAAGCTTCACATGCTTCTGGATTTAATTGGACTAGTTTTTTGGTAGACTGATGTTTTGAAACGCGGCCATCTTCGCCACGAAGGAGTGCTGTCAAAGGTTTTGCGAGTTTCGCATAATCCTTGACGAAGCGGCGATAATATCCCGCGAGTTCAAGGAATGATCGGAGGTCTTTTAGTGTCCTAGGTAGTGGGAAATTGTTTATTGCGTTAACCTTGTCAGGATTTGTTTTAATGCCCTTAATCGAAACGATAAAACCTAAAAATTCTACTTCCTCCTTGAAAAATTTGCATTTGTGGGCATGGTATGATATTCGGTCTCGGTGAAGGATGGTCGGTAGCTGTGGTTATCGTTTGTCGGCATAACTTGGTGTTCGGCTACTTCCTCGGCTGAGATATGAAAGTTCTTTTGTTCGTACTTATTCGGGGGAAAGCGTTGAGCTTGCAGTTGGTTAGGAATATTCGGTCGCCTAGCTTGATTGCTTCGAGCATCATCATTTGTCTCTTGTTGGACAAGCCGGGTCTGGGGTGGAAAGCGGGTCGAGGTTGGAAAGAGGGATGTGCATTCATGTTGGGAAATCTCTGATAACTAGGATTAGTCTGCGATTGAAAGTGGGGTTGCTGATTGGCATTGGTATTGATCGCGTTACCAAGGTTTCGGAGTAACTCTCCTGGGGTTGAGAGTGAGGGTAAAAGCGTTGGTTGGGCTAGGTCGGTGTTGGTTAGTTTTGCCTAAAAGGGGGAGTAGGGTGTAGGGCATGTGGCTTTCTTACGGCGCCTTGACCGGCGTGTATGACATTTGCTCTGAGGCTTTGGTTCTCGAGCTTCAGGCAGAGGTGTAGTGCCTGTGGTATTAGGTGGTGGATAGGGTAGATGTGTCTCTTGCAAATGAAAACAATTATCTAGCTTGAGGATCATTTGTGGCGACAGGAAATCATCTACGTCATCATCGTTCTCTTCCTCTGAACTGCTTATCATAATGCAGTCGTCGGAATCCTCCTCTTTCAGTCCTGATGAGTGCCTTAGTGGTTTTATTATCCTCGAATGCCATGCCTTCCCGCCGCTTGCGTTCTCATTCATCCGCCATATTATGGTTTGAATGAGATTGTTCGTCTCTGGGGGTGGCTCAGCCTCTCGCGGGTCGCTGTACGAAGTACATTGCGGAGCTTGTGGATTCTCCAGAGGTTATGGGTTGATTAGGCGGTATTTGATCTGAGGTGGAAAAACTAATTGGGGGTCGCTTTGTTGGCTGGTAGAAGGTCCTTGACCTTGTGATCTTAGAATAGGCATTCTGATTTGAGAAATAATCGGTAACAGAGTAGACAAAATTTTTGTTGCACAAAACAGAAATTATATACCTCTTTTACATATGTGTAAATATATTCGTCTAAATATATGTTTTTTCTTTCTTACTTTTCTTCTATTTTATTTAACAATAGTATCTTTTCCCTTACTTATCTATTGAAATGTCTGTATATTAAATATTATGTTTTTTCTTTCTTACTTTCCTTCTATTTTATTTAACAATAGTATCTTTTCCCTTACTTATCTATTGAAATTTCTGTATATTAAATATTATGTTTTTTCTTTCTTACTTTCCTTCTATTTTATTTAACAATAGTATCTTTTCCCTTACTTATCTATTGAAATTTCTGTATATTAAATATTATGTTTTTTCTTTCTTACTTTCCTTCTATTTTATTTAACAATAGTATCTTTTCCCTTACTTATCAATTGAAATTTCTGTATATTAAATATTATGTTTTTTCTTCCTTACTTTTCTTCTATTTTATTTAACAATAGTATCTTTTCTCTCACTTGTTTATTGAAATTTCTGTATATTAAATATATGTTTTTTCTTTCTTACTTTTCTTCTATTTTATTTGACAATAGTATCTTTTCCCTTACTTATCTATTGAAATGTCTGTATATTAAATATTATGTTTTTTCTTTCTTACTTTCCTTCTATTTTATTTAACAATAGTATCTTTTCCCTTACTTATCTATTGAAATGTCTGTATATTAAATATTATGTTTTTTCTTTCTTACTTTCCTTCTATTTTATTTAACAATAGTATCTTTTCCCTTACTTATCTATTGAAATTTCTGTATATTAAATATTATGTTTTTTCTTTCTTACTTTCCTTCTATTTTATTTAACAATAGTATCTTTTCCCTTACTTATCTATTGAAATTTCTGTATATTAAATATTATGTTTTTTCTTTCTTACTTTCCTTCTATTTTATTTAACAATAGTATCTTTTCCCTTACTTATCAATTGAAATTTCTGTATATTAAATATTATGTTTTTTCTTTCTTACTTTCCTTCTATTTTATTTAACAATAGTATCTTTTCTCTCACTTGTTTATTGAAATTTCCGTATATTAAATATATGTTTTTTCTTCCTTACTTTTCTTCTATTTTATTTAACAATAGTATCTTTTCTCTCACTTGTTTATTGAAATTTCTGTATATTAAATATATGTTTTTTCTTTCTTACTTTTCTTCTATTTTATTTGACAATAGTATCTTTTCCCTTACTTATTTATTGAAATTTCTGTATATTAAATAGGAGGGAGAGAAAAACAAAATTTAAATTTCTTACAATATACTGATGACGATGTGGTCCATCGTTGATTTTCCTCTCGGGTTCGTTGGAATGGGTGGTGCGGCTAGTTCCTACGAACTTCCGTTTTGCTCACTGTGTCCAATTTTTTTTTTACTGTTCACGGTGGGCTACTAAGGGGCCCTTGCCTTTTTCACCACAACACAATTCGGGGGGACCAGTACGTGCGGTACGAAAGTTACGCTTTCTTTTAGCAGGCGCGGCGGCTACTTTAGGCCACTGGCACTGGTTATACGTTCGAGGCGGAACAAAAAAAAATTTTTTTTTTTTTTCAAGCGCGGCGGCTACTTTAGGCGACTGGCTTTTAATAACGCACTCCGGATAACTATAGCGTAAACTTTTTAAAACACTCGCAACACTACTGGTCCCTGCTCGGGCGCCAGTTAAAGTTTAATTTATTAACTTTTTTAAAAAATATATTTTGGGAGCTATGCTCTTTTATTACTCGACGATTACTTAAAAACTAAAACACAAAACTGAATCTTATTCTATCTTAACCTACGGTGCAACTTGGGAACGTGAAGGAATGTGGGAATTGATGGAGATAACCAAACATCTCGGGTGACGAGTGTTCGGCATGGGAACGCAATTCAGGTGCTGCTCGGGCTGAGTCGGTGTCAAGTGGAGTCGCGCTTGGTTGGTGCCGTGCGCAATCCGTGGAATGCACTGGTGTCAGATGGAACCGTTGTGATGGTGCATTGGTGCCGTGTGCAGTCTGGGGAATGTGGAGTGTGACCGGATGTGCGGTGACTTATGTTGCCTTAACTTGTATCAAATATAAGTTTATGAGCGCACGTCTCCTATGAAGGTTGGTAAGCAAATTAACTCTCTTGCGGTCCTTGCGCCGATTTAGGTCCCGATCGTTTCCTCGCGCCTGCGGATACTGCGCTTTGGTTAATCTTTATACTCTGCCATGTATATTTCGATTACCTCACTGTAAAATTGTTCAAGGGTTCCGTTGTTTTATCGGAGGTTGTGGAGGTCTTTAATTAATGAGGTTTCATTTCCCTTATCTGCGTAATGAAGGATCAGGTTTTCTTTTATTTTATTTCATTCCAATGGATTCCCTTACATATTGCGGACTTCATTGGCAGCACCCTCGATTTTGTTACTGATCGCCCTTAACAACAGTTTTCCATTACTGGTATCTTTAATTGATTCAATAAGTTGAAGATTTTCTTCAACGTTAGTTAGGAATTCCGTCGAATTTTGAGAGGTTTTAATTACATCTGGTATTCTAATGGAATTGAACAGTTCTGTGAGGTTTGCCGTATTGGAACAAGTTGGGCTATCGTTAAGAAAGGAATAATTTGTTAACCACTAAACCGGTATTGTGAGTCTTTAACCTTGCATTCGTTATCAATTTGATTTATTTCTAAACTTGTATCAATTCGTTGGCCGTTTTCAAAATAGGCGGGAATGCTAGATAGAGAACTGGCCAAATTAGATAAACTGGGTGAGTTTCTTTTGGACAATATTTGGCATTGGGGAACTGGAAGGAAAATAAACTATATGAAAAGAAGGAAATGAACTCAACTTACCAAATAATTATTTGTTGTTTCATTTTTCTTTGATGATGATGTTGCACTTAGTCATTAATTTTTGTTTGTATGGTTTAATTTTTCCGAGTCGTAGGTACCGAACTTAATGGTTGAAACCAAACGAGTTTACCGTTTACGATACCGTTTCGTACGTAGCACACCCACCGATGTTCATTCGGTGTATTTCTTTCGATTCTCGATAATCCGTCGATAATCTTCGCAATCACTCACATAGGTACAGTTGGATAGCTGGACTATCCCACCGACTGCACCACTTAAGTATGTGAAACAAGGGTTTTAAAAAAAAAAACGTTACTTTCTGAACACGGATACGCAACTGCTGTAAATCTAGTTCCGCACATCTATTTATTAGGCTACGAAAACAAGTTTAAGAATTTAGTGTGACAAGCAAAAGTTTTACATTACATCGACTGAAGTGATATACAAATTGGGACGCAGTATTATTAAATAACAATGTAGGAGGAACTCTATGGGAACACAAAGATTACAAGATGTGAGGAATTGTGGGAACGAGATAATACTTTAGTTTAGCAAACGCTATCTTATACATAACTCGCGCTGTGTGACCATTTGACAGTTGTCTTGGCTGACTGGGTAGAGGGAATTTACATCGTGTGTGATATTGTTTTGAACATTGTTTAATTGGCACATGTCAATCAATTTTCCATAGCGATTTAATATTCTGAATACTTTCTTATTGAAACAGGCTTTTCCCGTTTTTCAACAGTTGAACACATACTGCACGCTGTTCAGTGTTGCAGTTGTAATAGCGCTGCCATTAGAAATATTTAATTTCACCTGACCAATACACTCTATTGGTACTGTCGCACTATTCGCTACAACAATTTCTTTGACGATTTGCACATCGTCACATGTGAAGACTCATCTGAATCTATGTACGAATCAAGCACGATTGCTTGCCAAAAATAACGAAAAACAGAAGGGTGTCACTTTTCTTAGAGTTTTGGCGAAATGGCCTGACTTACCGAATTCATAACAACTGAGTTTCTTTTTCCATTTGGGCTTCTTTTTAATAATTTGGAGACTAAAGCATTTTCACTCGATTACGAATTCAATTGCGTTTCTTGCAACAATATTGTTTTAATCGCATCGGCCTTCAGGAAACCACCTTAATTCTCGATGCCCATTACAATGGGACGATGTTCTTCGGTCAAACTAAGAAGCAGCGATGATAAACTACTTAAATGCAATGTCACAAGATGTTGAAGAATTGCTATTTTACCGCGAGTGTTGCTATCTTCAAATGTTGTCGTTAAATTTGTCCACGCTGCTTTCGCTGTATTCGCATCGCTAATATACGAATAGATTGACGGATTCAACAGTAATGTAATTTCGGACAAGGCCGGTAAATCGTTATTCTTTCTTTCGAAGCTTGTGTCTGCCGAATATTCCGATTGTGTGTATGATCATTAACCATTGGTTATTAGATAAGATTTCGCCACTATCTTCCAAACATTGAAGTTTTCACGTCCTCGCAATTTCTCGATTGAAATCTGTTGAGTAGCCATAGCGTTGGGCAATTATTCTTCTTTTTCGCTGCAAGTTTTCTCACCAAATCGTGATCGATGATTGAAATGTGGTTTTAAATAGACCTCTCGCCTTCCTGTTTCTTTTCTGTAATTATTATTCGCTAATCGCGTTCCAAAGAACCATAACCTGACGCTTTTCAACGTTAACATAGTGGCGCGATATACATACAGTCGACTCCGCTTAATTAAAACGTTAAATTTCCAAAGTTGTCTTTTCACTGAAGTACTTTCATTAAATGGAACTTTAAATAACTGAAAAAAATATTTCATTTAACAGAAATTAGAATTGAAAACAATTTCAACTCTCCGATCTAAATATCAAAGAATAGCATTTTCAATGCATTAGTATTTTATTAACGATAACATTAATAATATACCTGGTTATAGCACAGTCAAAGGATCCCCGCAAGGGGAATCTAAAAAAATCGCGAACGCAAGCCTTGAAGCTGGCCCCACTGTTCGACTTATAAAAAAGACAACTTTCGAATTATACTCGTTATATTTATTTCGATCGTGTTTTATCCCTCGCCTGTTTGTTGTTCCCAAGATCGTATTCGGTGCATATTTCACATCCCATATTCGAGTGCTGTTACCTGATCGCAAACGCATCATCAGCATGCGTTCGTATGCATTGGCTGATGTAATATATGGTCCGACTCGCTTATATTCGAGTCTATGCGATAATTACCAGACGGAATATGATCCCCCTGTGCTTTTAGGTAACACGCGAAGTAGCGGCAACCGCACAAAGTGCTGACTCGTCGAGTCCCGTTAATACGGGTTATCGACCTTTGCCCCTGGCCTTGGTCGATGGTGTTAACTCCTCCCCCTTTAAAAATTTGCGTCCCGTAAATCGGTGACGTCGTCTTGAGGCAATTTCCCAGTAACCTTGCGCCACATTATGATGATGAGTGACGTTAACAGTACTAAAACAACGATGTCCCATAGCATCGAGAGTCCCATCCTGATGGTTAAATTACCAAGCCGTTTGATGTTCTCAATACTGAGCTTGTGGATGAATTGAAGATCCACCTCATGTCCCTTGGTAGTGACGTTCGTCATCACTGGTGGTAGAATTTGGAGAGCGGTGTAGCTCGAACTCGCGTAGGTCCTATTTCCTAATTGAACGGTTTCGTTGTACAACTGGATGATGAAGGTACCCGATAGGGATTGGTTGGTGTCCCTTAAGATAAGCTGGCCATTGAAGTTCGTCGCAAAGATGATCTTTCCCTTGATTAGTTCGACGACCTCATGAATGTTGGTGCGATACGTGCATGCAGCGTGACCTCCCCTAATCAGTCTGGTTATGCAGTGGTCTTCTGGTATTTTTAACAGGGATTCTTCTCTGCAAATGGTAGTGTTGTTTATCGAGAGGCATTTTTGGGTCATGCCATAGGTGTTTTCCTGATTGGTGAGGATTCTGTCGAATTCGATGCTAACTTGTCTGCCGTTGGTTATCGATGGTTTTATCAGCAACAGGTTGTAGTCTTCCTTTTCATTTTCGGCATCGAAAAGACGTACAAAAGAGTTGAACCGTTCGTATTAACGGCCGGTGTTCCAAATTCGACTGCTTCGATCTCATTTCCATATGGAAGGGTTTCGAGTTCGTTCACAAGTAAGTTGATCTCGTTATGGTCTAGTAAGCTCGTATTTACGATGCCGTTTTTGGCCATCTGGCACGCACGTACTATCTCGTTCACTTCCTCCTTCAATAGCAGAACCTGGTCCAAGATGTCCCGTCTAAACCTGTGGGTATCCGCTACCGCTCTTTCGCTATTGGTATTGTCGATGATCCAGTTCATTTTTTTAGACAATTCATTGATGGCCCCAAAGACACGTTCGTTCATTCTATACTGCTGTTTGTTGTCCTCTACAAGGTGCTGGTGGTTTCTGAGAATTTCGTCCCAGTCTAAAGCATCCGGGTTTCCGGCGACCAACTTCCAGGCGGATCCAATCCAGTTAATCGACCTTGGCTTCTTTGGTGCTCTTTGGCTCAGCGTACCAATGCGATCCAGGATTGATGTAAGATGGAAGTTAATCAGATGTCTGCCGCGTTCGTTGGTGATATGCTTCTTGATCGAATCGTAAATTTCTGTCACCTGGCGTTCGAATTCGTTCAAACTGACGACGTGCACGAGGTTGAGGTTGCCGTGGACTATCCATGCTTTACCCTCCTTGATAGGAATGATTGGAGTGGTGTATGGGAATATCTGGAGCTCCTCGGCTATCGCCAGGCAAATCAGGCAGCTTGTGACGGACGAAAAGGTTATATCAAATTTACAGATTAACTAACATATAACAAAAAAAAATGTTCATCAATTTTACAATCAAAAATGTATGTACATACAAATATTTTAATACACGTTTTCATATAATAATTTTACATAATAATGAATTTGTAAGCATTTGCATTTCTGCATGTGCTACTGTGTTATAGTGCTATGCTATTATGTGCTTCGTGCCCTACTATACTATACTATGTGGTTGTGTCATTCCCCTTTTTTTTTTATTATTTTTTTTTTTTCAATTGTTTTTGACCTGAGCTTTATGTATGTACTTTGCGTCCCGCCGTCGTGACTACTGTCACCTTATTATTTTTTTGCGACGACTTCCTTTCGATATAAGGGCTTATGTTTGCCCTGTATTCTTTTAACATGAGTGTAAATTACATCACCTTCCCTAAATGTTTTCGGTACCTTTTTCTTTTTATTATGCCATGTATTCCTTTCGGCTTGCTTTTTTTGTAACTTTTCTCTTAATTCTTAATTCACCATAAGGCGAAAATTGGCCATGCTCTGAAAGTTAAACCTACTGCTCCTGTTGGAGAATATGTCGAACGGTTTTCGCTGCGTCATTGAGTGGATAGTATTGTTATACCTATCTATAGCGATGTTCAGTACCTCCCTCGACGTTAAGTCTTCAGACATCGATAGATTTCGAGGATGGTGGAGTGAACTCGTTCGATCTGACCATTGACTTCGCTTCGGTTAACGGGTGTTTGGTACATTTTTATACCAAGCATCTTAATGAAGTTAACCATGATCGGGCTGAGGAAACCTTTTTCGTTATCGGTGACTATCATCCTGGGAACGGTGAAATAATGGAGAATTTTGATAATTCTGTCCCTCAGATGGAGAGAAGATTGGTTTTTTATGTGGAACAGCTTTGTGTATTTGTGAATTTTTCACCTTCTATTTCTACAATATCCAAGTGAAGTATTTCGCATGCGTAGGATGGAGTCGGGGTAGGCTGTAGTTCAGGGGTTGCCGGGTGTCGATCATATTTGTTGGTAAGGCAAATGTCGCAAGACTTCGTATATCGCGTGACCAGGCTTTTCATTTTGGGAAAGTAGTATCTTTCAAGAAGTTGTTCTTTATTCTCTCGGGCGTTCCTATGAGCTCGCCTATGTTCTTTGCTTATAAAGTCCCACACTCGGTCCCCAATCGCCACGTCTTCCACTATCCTTTGTGTGATTCTGATCTTATAGCAGACGAAGTACTCTGTATACACCTTCTGCAATAATCCTATACAACATTCAGGAATCTTGATCCCGTTTATGACATTTGGTCTTCCCCTGGTCTTTAGGATTTCCACTAATGATGTTGTATTCAGATTCTCTACGGCGATATAGTGCCTTGAATAACCGGGATGTGGTTCTTCATAGATACTGAGACCTTTTCCCAGTTTTATCACAATCTGGTTTCGGAAGACATTGAGGGGTGCTTCCATATGTGGGATTAGAGCCGATGAATCTTCCTCTGCACTATGCATCGTTTCGGTTGCTGATTTGGTGGAATTAGTATCGGAGTTATGTGGTTCCGTTGAGGATCCTTGCTCACTGGCCGCGTCCGTCGTGGAATGAGCGGTTTCTGTAGCATAGTCAATGTTGGATGCGGTTTCGGTCGAGGAACTATTGTGAAGCGTGTTCACCTGGGACTCTGCCTCAGTATTAACTGAGGTTGGTTGTCAATCTTAAGCCTCGAGAGGGCATCAGCTACATTGGATTTACCTGGCCGATAGATCAATTCGCAGTTATACTCCTCTATCCTAGCCTTCCAACGCTTTAACTTCGCGTTGTATTTCCGATTTCCTAGAGCGAAGGTAAGTGGCTGGTGATCTGTGAATATGCGTATTTTCCTTGCCCCATACAAGTACGATCGAAGATTGTCCAGTGCCCACACTATCGCGAACATTTCCTTCTCATTGGTCGCGTAGTTTTCCTCGGTCTTGTTGAGGGATCGTGAGATATAGGCGATAGGTTTATCCTTTCCCAATTCTCCCTGCGATAATACAGCTCCAATTGCCGCATTCGAGGCATCCGTAGTAAGATTAAACGGCTTATAGAAGTCAGGGAATGAGAGAACGTCTGCAGAGGTTAGTAGAGTCTTTAAATCGTTGAAGGCCCTAATCGCATCCTCACCAAGTGTTATCGGGATGTTCTTGGACTGGTTAGCCTTCACTTGAGTGCTTGAGCCTTCTCTTGGTGAGTGGCTCCGCAACCTTGGCATAGTCCCGTATGAATTTTCTGTAGTAAGAGGTCAGCCCAAGGAAAGATTTTAGTTCTCGGGAGGCTGGATATATCGTATAGCCTCAACCTTTTTGCTGTCGGAGTGTACACCATCGGAAGTTATAATATAACCAAGGAATTCCACTTTTGTACCCATAAAATGTGTCTTTTCTAAGTTTACCTTTAGGTGGGCTTCGCTCAATTTGTTCAGGACGGTGTCAAGGTTCACCAAGTGATTTTCCTGGCTATCGCCGTAGACAATTATGTCATCTATGTAGACATAGCAAATTTTGCCTATATAGGGTTTCAGCACATCGTCAATCATGCGTTGGAAGATCGCTGGAGCGTTCTTATGAAGTTCTTGTTCGCCCCTGTGTCGACAAGGAACTCCAGCACAGCCCCGTTCTTCGCCATAAACTCCATATATGGAGTAACGTCCGTCATAAAATTTACTTCATTACAGACAGTCTCCTCGGCAACCTCGCGGTAAGTTCCTTCGTCTTCTTCAACCATGGTGTGATATAACCGTTGTTGTTTGTTTGGGAAGTTGTCCGACATTGCCCTACGTTTAAAGTGATTCATCGGTTTTGGGCGATTTGATGTAGTTCACTTGACGAGTCTGGATGCTTCTGTCGACTTCCATTTTTTCCATAGGTTTTGGCCCAGGCCTTGGAGGATTACCATTATCACGCCGAGGCTTCCATGTAAATTGCCTCGGTCCACTTGGATGGGCCTGATAGAATTTTTTTTGGCGGTGGAGAGAGCCCTGTATCCAAATTTTTAAGTGATTGGTTTATAGAAGCCGTGATCAGGTTAGGACCGGTGGATGAGTGTATAGAATTACTTCTAAAATTCACGTTCTGTATCTCCAGGCAAGGGAAATGTGCCTCCGGGAGATTTTTTGGTCTTTGTACTATCAACATTCTTGATAGGTCGCCGTTTAGGCCTCGGACAAACACATCCAGGGCCCTGTTCCTATATGTTTCCACCAATGCCCTGGCCGTCTCCTCGCTATAGGATTCCGTCTTGAGTTTGTTGACCATTAAGGACAATTGATGGTTGACAGCGGTGTAGAATTCGTCTATTTTTTTTATTTTTTAGCACAATTTTTTATATTTTTCAGCACAATTTTTTTTCCTTATATATTTTTTTTTCGTATATTTTCGGCCCAATTTTTCTCTTTTGTAGCAACTATTTTTATATAGCAGAACCTCTTTTTTTTCACACTTACAACATGAACGTGTTCATACTCTTAATTAGACTCTTTGATTTGATCACTTTGATTCTTTGAAATTCTCTGAAAAACAAATTTATAAACCGATTAAACCCGAACCGTACTGAATTTTAATTTAGGTTCGTGATTGTCCCTTTTGGAAGCCCACGTTGAGATTGTAGGCGACCTACTCCCGGCACGAATTACTTCACCATTGATCTACTTATCGAATCAGTCTCCGTACATGTTCTCATGGGTATGTCGGAATTGGCCACATCAGAGCTAGAATGGTCTACTGTGTTCCCATAGTAACAGCGACATGCACTCAGATAGAGCGTACTAGCTCTTTCGTCCTGTATGAAAAGACCCATGAAAAATAGATCAATTTAAAGGCCGGTCCCTGCTCCGGCGCCAGTTAAAGAATCCCCGCAAGGGGAATCTAAAAAAATCGCGAACGCCAGCCTTGAAGCTGGCCCCACTATTAGACTTACAAAAAACAACTTTCGAATTATACTCGTTATATTTATTTCGATACTACAACTTTCGAATTATTCTTGTTATATTTATTTCGATACCATTCCTCTCGGTGGTCACAGCGAACTGACTCCCCGATCTGCCCGACTTGCACTTGTCGCTTCGCATATTCCTCCTTTCCGTGCTGACACAGGTGTTTTGTCCCTCGCCTGTTTGTTGTTCCCAAGATCGTATTCGGTGCATATTCCACATCATATAAATTAACTAATTACGTTATTTATTTGTTTAAAAAAAAAATATTTATTTTCTATTTTTTTTATTTTTGGGCATAGGTTACCCATGAAATACAAACTTAATCTAAACTACATTAATTCTTACTCTAGCTTAAATACTATTTCGTCGTAACCTGCTGCGACATCGGCGTGTGGGATCAGGTGTCGGCAACGGTGAAATTCGCCAGACGACAGGAATGCGCGGCTCAGGTGTCGAACGTAAGTCCACGCTCGGACGAGATGTTCTGGGCTTAGGTGTGTAGCTCAGATGGCAGCGTGTGCAACCTTGGATGGATGGCTGGTGCACAAAGTGTTGACCGGGCAGATTCCGTCACGTAGCATGTTGTTTGTTGCATATCGTGGGACGAAATCTGTTTCGCGTTAACTTATATTCAAGTGCTGTTACCTGAGCGGAAACGCATCATCAGTATGCGTTCGCATGCATTGGATGATGTAGTCCAAGCAAAAAAATGGGCTGAAGTCAATGGTTGAAGGTCATTGAGGTCCGATGATAATGATGTTAATGGCCATGAATTTGGGCAAGCTTCTATCTGTGTGTTGAGTACTTCAAACGTCATATTATGTGTTATTAAAACACGTCGCATATGATGCTTTCTAAATTGTATTCCCGCTTCTCATAAACCCTCCTGATGAGGAGAACCTGCCGCAATCAATTTCCACTCGATCCCTTCGTTTGTTGCAAACTCTTGTAGTTTTCTTTTATGGGGGAGATCATGAATTAATTAGGACAATTCCTTTAGCTCTTCCTTAGCGCCAACAATAGTGGTAGCATTGTCGCTGTAAATTCGTGAGAAACGACCTTGCCGTGAAATGAATGGTCGTAGAGCAGCAGGAAATGCGGATGTATTGAGTTCACTGACGACCTCAAGACTTATGGCCTTGATCGTAAGAAACATAAATATTGCTATATGTGTGAATGCGCACAAAGTCCCTCGTCGGGTCAGTATCTAAGTCAGATTCTAGACTACCGGCGTTTCCCTCGGTGATTAAGCGAAGTTATGAGTATTCAATCGGTGATTGCGCAAAGCAACATCTTTCAGAGATTTGAAGAGGTTATCCAACAGAAAAAGTCGCCCACCACAACAAGAATGTTCACCAATTTATTAATCAATTAAACTGAATTATTGTAAATTTAAAAAAAGACAAACAACTGTTAGAAATCACTTGTGACTCATGTCACTTACAAAATTCAACTTCGATTTTTCCTATCGCTACATTAATTTATTAGTTTCTTTTCTGCTGACCGTAGTGATCAATGGGCATATTGGAGAATCGGGAATTGCTGACCGTGTATCTGGGACATATTTCTGATCGATATGGTTTTTTTTCTTGGGTAGCGACTGCATAACAGCTAGCAGTATACAACTTTGGTTATATTATTTTGCTTAAAAAAAACAACTTTATTTTACGATGTTCACTTACAGACTGCCTTAACTTTTTTTTTTTTTTTTTTTTTTTATAATTCGTGCAGGTTCAAGAGTTACGCTCTTTTGATGTTTGTCACACAACCTGGGCGGGGTGCAGATGGTTTGTGTCGAAGATGTTCGTTCACTACTCTCCGGGGGTGGTTGTCTTGGGATTCGAGAGATTCGACTGAATTTGTCGCGTTGATTGTAGTTTTACAGTAACTTTATTCCATGCCATTAAGATCTTATATTGGAAATGCACACGCAGAGTATGAATTTTGAAGTGATCTTATACTGCGAGTGTTATGCCTTCGTCAGCATTTTTTGATCATCTCTCATTCACAACTGGTGTTGTTGCATGGGTTTTTTCCGTATAGGAATTTTTCTTGGCTATGGTCAGACTTGAACTACAGACCTTCCGCTTAACAGTCGGTGATGATTACCATTGCACCACTACCACCCCACCACCACTACCACCACTTAACTTTAATTCTAATAACGTAAACTACGCTTAATGTATTTTGACATTAGTTGTTTTGTTTGACATGACAGAAACAGTTATAATTTGACTTGCAATGTTGGCATTATTTTTGTATGTGGTTTTGAATGTAAGAATGGAAAAAAATTAAATATGAATTAGAAAAATTTAATAAAACCATGTTGCATTTTGCAGACAAATGACGTTTATAAAACTAAATAAGTGCAAGATCGTTAAACAATCTAATTGAGATACTCCACTGAGATACCTACCCCCCACCTTTCTCAAAAGAATTAGATTATTTTTGAACCAGATATATTTATAATTTTTTCGCTTCCTTACGCCTTCAGCTTGAAATAAGAGGGCCTGAGTGTATTAAGTCATCGCATCGTTAATGTATGCCTTGCTGCTGTTTGCTAATGTTTTGATTATTCTCGCTGATAACGTTGCAGTTTATGTTTTTTTCTCTTTTTTCCTTTTCGCATAATATCCGCTGCTTGGTTAGGGGATCAGTGAACCTAACTCAGATGATCGATTTGAAATCGATGTTGTTTCCTCCTTTGTTGCGTGCATTTTTGAGCATTAGCTTGGCCTTGTCAATTGCATTTTTGTTTTTGACATCTTGAACAACAAGAATGAGCTAGAGCTTGTGCTAGCTTTTGGTGTTCGATTTACATCCGAAGAAGATAATGCAGTTTTTGTTGTGTAACCAATAGTCGTACACGCTGAATTCCTTAACCTTTTCAGTGAGTTTAACGCATGAGATATGGAAAAAAATCAAACAGTCACCACAGGAAATCTTAGTTTCTTTCAATTTTTTCAGAATAAATAGTGCACTTCATTGCGAAAAAAAGAACCGAGATGTGCACCCCACGACACTCGAATGCATCTGCAACCAGATTGGTTTTGCCTGGTTTCTCAACTAAGGTTGCTGATCCGATTGCTCGAGGCGAAAGTGAGAGGCCGCAACGATCTTAATACACTTAGCACCGTATACATAGGTATGTTCTAAGTTCGTCTAGGGACCAAACTACGAGTATTGCCAACAATTATTTTCCGATAGTTGATAATGCTTTTCCGTTTTTGTTCAGGATCATGATATAAATGTCACGGCCTGGTCTCTTCCGATTTCACCCTGTGATAGAACAGCTCCAAGCGCGAAGTCAGAGGTGTCCGTTGTAAGAATGAATGACTGATTGAAATCGGGGAAAAATTAAAATATTTATCTGATGACATCAACATTTCCTTGACGTCCCGGAATGCTTTCAGTGCTTTTTCGTCTTAGTTTCTGGTTTCTTAGATTGGTTTGCTTTTATTTGGGCAATTGCGCCTCTAGTCAGATTCATTGGTGGCCTCGCTATTTTTGCGAAGGCTTTGATGAACTTCCTATAGTACGAGGCAAGGCCTAGAAAGCTTTTAAAATCTTTCAGATTACGTGGTGGTGGAATTGATTGTATTGCGGCATTTTTTTTTGAGTCCTGTTTGTGTAATTATGTAATTATGTAGCCTAAAAAGTCGACTTCAGTTTTAAGGAACTCTTCTAGGTACACATTAAGGTCTGCATGTTCTAAAAGCGAAAGAACTTCGTCAATGTGCTTTAGTTTTTCCGTAGATGATTATATCGTCTATACAGACGTAGTACGTGTTTCCAATGAGAGATTTTAATACGTCATTGATCAAGATTGCTGGTGCGTTTTCCAATGGCAGTTGAGTAATCTCAAATTTACCATTAGATGTCGAGAACGCTATTTTAGAGATGTCGCTTTCCTTAATTTTGATTTGGTGAAAGCCAGATGTGAGATCGAGTGGGGTAAAGTATTTGCTTTCTCCCGGGCTTGTTAATGTGTTTGTGATGTCCGGTATAGAGTAAGCATCAGAAACTGTAATCTTATTTAGCTGTTTAAAATCGATTACGAATCTGTATTGCTTTTCACCCGCTGCGTTGAACATTTTTGGTACGATTCACAGCGGTGAATTACATATGTATATGGACTCAGTTTGTCTTTCGCCTTCACTTCTAAGATTTGTAGGATATGGATACGATTTCGTATAAATTGGTTAAGAAGATGTTGCCCTAATTTCCGCGCAGACATTAGTATCTTTCTATAGAGACCAAATAATATTTTATGCCTAGCAGGAACTTCCTTTATCTTAGTATTTACGCCAGAATTCTAATATTGGGACTGATATGGATGTGTTATTTTTTCTATCAAGGACAGTCTTTAGAATGTCGTCCCCTATGATGCCGTCGAATGTCATAAATCCCGATAGAGCAAAGAAATCAATAATAGTGTTATATGCTATACTTTTGAAAAATGGGCCGGACATTTTGTGGGTTATTTCTATCTGTCCTGCTGCAGATTGTACTTTAACTGGTTTATTGTAATGAACTATTCTTACAGAAAACAATTTTTTTTGCTCCTGTAGCGAGTACTATAATCTTGGTTTTTACTCTAAAGAGGTTTCCATCATTAAATTTAATTCGTCAGGAATTTCTTCACAATTTTTTTCGTAACCTTGGACTCGAATAATTTTTCGTTTAGGTGTTCTGAATTTTCCTCAAAAGTGTCTACTACGTTGGTCGCAAAGAGACTTTCTGCTTTTGCGGTAAGTTTTCGGAGTCATTAGATCCCCGATTTGGGATTTTATCTGCGAATCTGTTGATACACATAATTGACCAGCCGGGTTTGTACTGATGAGTCGATTTCCATTGGTTATTTTAAATTTGTCTCTATGGTGTTACTACTTTTGAACGATTTTTCGGGGGGACCATTTGGGTTATTGTTGCAGTTGTAGTGTTTTTCGCATCCCTTCGATGGATAGAGATATTTCTGAAATTGAAGTTTTAAAGTTCTAAACAGGATGTGTAAGCTTCAGAAAGAGTTAGTGGCTTTTGGATTATTAGTATTTTAGAGATGTCCTCTTATAAAGGTATTATTGATAAGCAAGGATAATTGGTGATTGAGCTTTGGGTAAAATTCATTGATTGTAAAATTTAATTGGGTCATGGAATTGAGTTCGAGCTCTAAGGTACCTACGAATATCTCGTTTATACGCATTAAGCAAGGATATACATTTTTTTATTGCACCCCCGTCGCCGTCAAATAAATTGTAGGAAATAAGAGCGGCATCGGTCGGGCCCCTTATTTTGAATGATGGCTCATTGTACAGGGTTACCATCGAACACCAGTAGATCTCTGAAGCGAGAACTTGTTCAGTTCTGGAGGTTATGAGTACTTGTGTTAGTACAATAGTACGGTAAAATTAACAGCATACCGTCGGGAGGCCCGTGTTGTCCTTTTTTGCAAGTTGAGTTGCCTACTCAGGCCAGGATTGCGCCACTTTTGAATGATGAGTCTGGTCTAGTTCATTTTGTTGATCCCTCGCCTCATGCGATGTCAAGGTTGGTGTGCATTGTTTGGTTATCAATTATTTCGGATTTTAGCCAATTCAAATTTCTCGGATTCTTAACCAATTTGAATAGCTCTTTTCAGTTCATTAACCGATCGGATTTTTAACTAATGTAAGTTACACCTTCACTCGGCTTTTTAACTGATGTGAATTTACACTTCTTGGTTTTTTTAACCGATCTGAGTGCTAGGGTTTTTAAACGATTAAGTCACAATTTTAATGCTCGGGAACCAGTTATGTGTTCGCCGACGCGGCACATTAAAAAAAACATACACACAATCGACCGATCACAATGTATGGTCGATAAAGCAGAAACTCTTAGTTTACTGCTTTAGACTCATTTCCCGAGAAATCACATTGTCATCGGTTCGTTCCACACTCCCTCATTGGAAACTGCGACTGAAACGATGAAAACCACTGGATGTAGCTGGTATATTGCGTCACGCGAGTTACAATTTTATTTATTTAATTTAAAAAAAACAACCGTTCTGTTATAGGTCTCAAGTCAGACTCTTTCGTATTTTATTTTCGTATTCATTATTTCTTAAAACTACATATCGAGGGTCAACGCATTCAGTTTCCGCTTGGTTTCGAGTAGTAGCAAAGCAAGCAAATTCGCTGACCTACATTTGCGTAACCCGAAAGCCATTGACACCTGGTTATTGGTTGCGAAGTAACACAAATGTGCCGTCAGCAAGTTTGTTGACTTTCATTTGCGTAACTTCACCCCTCTTTGATTCAGAATTCTCCTGAATTCTATTCTCTTCAGGTTTCACAATTTCATGAGAATTTTTAATAGTGACTTTTAATTTCTTATATTTTCTCATCATACAAAAAAGTATTATTACATTAATAGGGATTAATACAATTAATAGGGATGTACTTATGACATAGCTAGTATTTTTATGGTAATGAAACTCTTGAATTTTTTTTAAATTCTCTATTTGAAATCTTTTTACCATATGTTCGAAATTAAGTTTTTCTTTTATTGAGAGGTTTTCCTCATCACCATACCAAAATTTATTCATAAATTCGAGATTATAGTTCATTATTGTAACATTTAAAACATTAATGGAACAATTATTTACATTTATTACATAATTTACATTTAGCTAAAGTTTTCGATCGTCACATTTATTTATTACAATTTCATTGCGAAAATTTTTACAAATTGCGATATGTTCATCATTTTTTTTTATTTCGCTTTCATTGTTATGCCTGTAATTACATTCAAGTTTTGTTAAACAATTATTAGTTACATTCAAATCCTTAAAATAAATATTATTTGGATTATATTCAAACTTTGTGCCATTTATTTCAAGAAATGTCATTTCATTCATATCTAGTTCTTTAAATTCCTTATTCGGTATTGGGATAATCATTCTGAGGTCTACTTGCATATACTCTTTTGGAAGTTTTATAGCTAAAACCAACGTTTCTCTATTGTATTGCATTAAGCCTACTCTGGAATGTTTTAATTTATGAAAATCTAAGCCTGAAGCTAATATATCTTCTCCGCTTAGTATGCTTGGGTGTAAGATTCCTTGCTTAGCAGATGCTATGTTATCTAAGATATTGTCTATTTTGTCGTCTAACATCTTTAATTTAAGTAATTGATCCGTTTTCAATTGTTTTAAATATAAATTCTTCTGAACGTTTACCACGTTACTATATACTTCTGATATTTGTTTCGTATCTTTTTCAATTAACGTTTTTAAGTTATTAATTAGCTGCTTATTAATATTTATTTGTTTATTAAAGCTAGCTATAGTAGCATGATTATTATTTGAGTCTATGACTTTCAAGTGGTCAAGAATATCTACTCTGTCTGTGTCATCCATGGTTCCAAATAACCATTTCTGACCAGTTCCGATAAAATTCATTAGACCTCGTTTTTGTCCTATTTGTGGGACCATAGATCTTAACCCTGCTTTTATATTTATAACTTCGTTTAAAATTTTCATATTATTTTCTAAATGTAATTTTTGTGAATTTATTTCTATTGCCTCGATAGCAGCTAATATATCAGAAGTATTTATCATATGTAATATTGTTTGACTACTTTTAATCAATTCTACTGGACCTCTATTTAATATTATAAATCCCTTGTTAGCGTTGATTTGTGTTACAACAAAGGCTGGTCCTGCCACCGCTATGACCATCATTATGATTGTGAATACTGCCAGCCAACTGGGTACCTGCAAATTAATTGGTCTTTTAATAGTTGAAGGGTGAACATTATGAAGGTTATGTTTTCGGTAGTATGTTTCGTCTTTGTGTCTTAGATGTTTATAGTTCCTAATATACCCTTACTGTCGGTTTTCTTGGTAGTTTTCCCTAGTTTTGTTTCTTTTACCAATCACATTCTGTTCGTGCTTATCCAGCTTTACTTGTAACTGCCTAGCATTTGTTACTTCTGCACTGAGGGACTCATGCCAAGAGTTGAGTGATACCTATTGTTATATATTTTAATGGCTCTATATATTTTCATGTTTGTTGACATGTCCTCATTTTTCATAGTTAATAATATTTCGAGTAAAGTGGAATGTAGCCGTTCTATATCTGCATTACCGGTATGAGAATTTGGTTTGGTTATATGAACTTCGATTCCATATTTTCTAAAATATTCTCTTAGATTGTCGGACTTAAATTCGTTATCACAAATGATTTTTGTTGGTTTTCCGAATTGTGTGAAATGTTGTTCTATGCATTCTATTTTATGTATCCAATTTTTACTAACTAAACTATAGGCATATGCAATTTTTGTAAGCTTGTCAATGAAGGTTAAATAAAACAGCTTCTTAAAAATCCATGTTTAAAATTTCATTTGGTTTGGATGGTGTCTCTGTAATTTTAAATTTCGGTTTTATGGGTTTTCTCTCATATTTACCCTCCTGACATATCTGACAGATTCCTATAACTTTCGAAATTTCTAAAATTAATTTAGGAAAGTATATTTTATTTTTGAAAGTGTAATATGTTTCTGAAATGCCCGAATGACAATTTTCCTTGACATGATATCGAGATATTTGTCTATGCAATTCCTCTACTGTATTAATTTCTTGAGCTCTCATGGTACACTTAACAAATGAAATCTTTTTATTATCCCTGAAAAGTCGTATGAGGACTTGTTGAATATTGTTATATTCACTGTAGGGTAAATCAGAAAAAAATCCTACTCTTCCTGATGTTATGTTCTTTTTAAATAATTCCTCCCAATATGTTTGACTGATTTTTAGTCATATCTACTTGGATTATTGTTCTTCCGTGAATTGTATCTATTTCCTTTGTGATATTATTAGTAAGTATTAGTTGCAGTTTATATTTGTTAACTATTTCCTCCTTTATAGGAAAATGATCAAGTTGTTGTTCTGGTGCAGAGTGAACAGTTGCTTGATTTGAAGCTGTGTCATCTTCTAAATTTTCTACGTTCTCTATTCTGCTTAAAAAGTCTGCAACTCTATTTTCCCTCCCTTTGAGATACTCTATGTCAAAGTTGAATTCGGATAGTTTTAACAACCACCTTTGGTTTCTGGCTGAAAATTCTTTTCCATTATATTTTTTATATATATTGTTATGCCTTGGCATTAATTATGAAGAAAAAAATGTATTATCGTTCGCGCTACCGCGGGCTGGCATTAACTTGGGAATTCAGTTCCAGCATTACCCTTGGTAATATTCGCGGACGATAGATTCAACCACAAAAAAAGTAAGAGGAACAATAAAAAAGACGAATTTAATTTTAGTGTGTTTATTATTTGACCAATGGTGTACAAGTGCTGTCCTAAAAATATCTTAACTCTAACTTAGTCTACGCTGCGTGCACATAGTTGTCATTTTTCGCGTATGCAGCAGTTTTGTTGGCGTCGGTTCTCTGTGGGAATTGTCGTTTTCTTCCACCTGAAATTTGAGGTGCAAATTTCAGGTGCATCGGTCATTTGAACTCTCTTCGGAGTGCATCCGTAACAATATATTTAATTGGTTGGTGATCTGTCACTATTTTAAATTTATTTCCCCAAAGGTAAGGACGGAAGTAAGTTACTGACCAGACTATGGCTAGGAATTCCTTATCTGTTGCTGAGTATTTTTTTTCATGGTCATTCAGCGACCTTGAAGCATAGCAAACAGGTTGGCCTTCCTGGGTAAGGACTGCCCCGATAGCATAGTTGGATGCATCGGTAAAAAGGGTAAAAGGTTTATCGAAATTTGGAAATCTGAGGATAGGGTGATTGACGATATTAAGTTTTAATGTTTCAAATGCTTGAATGTACTCTGGATCATTTACGTTGATCTTACCATCTTTTTTTTAAGTATTTGATCATGGGATATGTTATTCTGGAGTAGTTTTTGACAAGGAAGTTTGTCAATCTCTAAAATCCAGTTAGTCCAAGAAATCCTTTTAACTGTTTTTCTTTTGTTGGAAGGGGAAAGTCTATTACGCATTTAATTTTATTTGGGTTCGGTTTCACACCCTCTGTGGTTAAAACATGGCCCAAAAATTCAGTGTCGTGCTTTAGGAAGGAGCATTTGTCAAATTGTACTTTTAGATTGTGCGTAGCTAACACATTAAAAATTGTTTTAATTGCGACCAGGTGACTCGTTGAAAATATAAGTACATATATCATCTAGATATACTACACAGATCTTGTTGAGATGATCTCTTAATATTTCATTCATTAGCCTCTGAAAAGTGGCTGGAGCATTTTTCAGCCCAAAGGGCATCCGAGTAAACTCATATAGACCATTTGGCGTAACAAATGCTGTCTTATGAATATCTCGTTGATGCATTTTTATTTGGTGGTAACCTTTGGCTAGGTCTAATGTTGTGAAATATTGTGCTCGCCCTAGCTTATCTAATATATTGTCTATATTAGGTAGGGGGTATTTATCATTTAGTGTGATATCATTGAGCCTTCGGTAGTCGACACACAATCTAAATTTTTGTTTGCCAGAACTATCTGGTTTTTTTGGTACTACAACAATTGGGGAGGAGTATCGGCTTTTAGATTTTCTTATAATTTTTTGTCTTTCCATTTCCTCTATTTGATTCCTAATTTCCTGCTCGTGTTTTGGAGGTAATCTATATAAACGAGGATTAATTTGTTGATCGGTTGTAGTAATAATTTCGTGCATTATTGCTTCGGTATTGGTCAACTGATCCCCATCTTTATAAACTAAGTGTTCAAACTGATTCAAAATTTTCCTAATTTCTTCCCTTTCTTGGTTATTTAGATGTAATAAGTTTATTTCTATATTGTCTTGGTTTGTTAAATCATAGCATTCTACTGTCTCATAGTCTTCTGAATACAATTTAATATTAACGGTGTTTAATAATTTCAAGTACATTTGATTAATATTTTTTCATAACACTTTTTATTATAAAATCCATACCTATTAGCATATCATAGGCTTTATTATTCAAACTCATTTGGTACCATTTCATTTTACACTGTGGATTCATTCGAAATTCCTTGGGGGCGTCAGTAACTATTATTTTAACTTTTTCTGTTGTGACATTATTTATAGTATTAAAGGACACATTTTTTACTTCCAATATCTCGAAACAAGAACAATTTATTGTACATTTGAAGAGTTTATAAGACTAATGGTTGAGCCTGTATCTACTAAGGCTTTGTACGTTTTGTCTTTAATTGTAAGATTACAGAAAATTTTATCTCCGAGGCCTAGTTTAGAAAATTTACCGGTTCTACATTATTTATTTCTTGAACATTAGAATTATTAAAATTATGTTGATTGGGATTATGTGCATCGTTTGATAAAACATTATTTATGCCCATAGGACTTGGGTTTTGACTTCTATTTCTATATTGTCCTGATGGATTGAAACTGTTGTGTCTAACCTGACCTGATCTAGGGTTGAAATTATTTACCCGATTGAAATTGCTTATGCCTATATTTCTATTTTGGTTATCTTGATTTTGACTATTGGTGATGAAATACGGTGGTCCTGCTGATTCTACATTTCTTCCAAAATCATTTCTATTATAGTTCGTACTAAAGTTATTTTGGCTTAACTCAAGACCTTTCTTGTCTAGAATTAAAATTTGATTTGGCACTTTGATTACTGACTGCATGGTTACTTACATTTACTTTTGTATTTTTCTTTAAATTCCCCTCACCGTCTGGGATGTAAGAATATAAAATTGTTTTTATTTTATTTAAATCGAACTCTGTTCTAAGCTCTCCGGATAACTATCCAGTTGTAATTTCTTTAATTTTTACTACTATTAATTGACAAACTGAATCAACTATTTCTTTACAGTTTTCTTCGTAAACTGCGTATTCGTGTAATTCGTTATGTATTAGTTCTATCTTATTACATAATTTTAGTATACTATTTACCTTTATAAAGGGTCCACCATCTAACGTTTTTTTTTTTCAAGTAGTGCTTATTTCGTGAATGGTAACACTTAGTTCATGTCTGATTTGACAGATAATTAGTTTTATCCTTCCGCTGAACGAATATGGTTGTGTGTACGCTTGAACAACGCTTCGCTAAGTGGGCCTGCGATCGACTTACAGAAGATGCCGATTTTGCCAAAAAAATCATCTTTTCAGATGAAGCTCATTTTGATCTTGGCGGGTATGTAAACAAGCAAAATTGTCGCACTTGGGGCACAGAAAACCCGCACGCATACATTGAAAAGCCGGTGCACCCAAAACGAGCCACTGTTTGGTGCGGATTTTGGTCCAGAGGCATAATTGGGCCATTTTTGTTCGAAAATGAGCAAGGGGTGGCCGTTACAGTCAATGGCGATCGTTATCGGGCCATGTTGAACGAATTTTTGTTCACAAAAATTGAAGAGGAGGATATTGGCAACATTTGGTTTCAACAGGAAGGCGCTACGTGCCACACAGCCGAAGCTACACTCGATGTTTTGCGCCCTGTTTTTGAAGATCGCATTATCAGCCGCAGAGCTGATGTCGTTTGGCCACCTCGGAGCTGCGACTTGACACCGTTGGACTATTATTTGTGGGGTGCCGTCAAAGATAAGTGTTACGCCGACAAGCCAGAGACAATTGACGCTTTAAAGGACAATATTCGTGAAGCCATTGGTGAAATACAGCTGCACACAATCGATAATGTGCTTAAAAATTGGACCGATCGTGTAGGCTACTGCATGGCCAGCCGAGGCAGCCATTTGAATGAAATTATTTTCCATTATTAACCGGAAGGATTGCAATTTCAAATAAAAAAAGAAATTTGAGAAAATATTCAGTAGTTTTTTTTATAGCATTTTCAAAAAAAAAATATTATTTGGCCAATCAAAAAATCGTATGCTTTATCTAAGTTAATTTTTACCCATCTCATTCTGGCATTATCTGGTTGTTTAAATTCTTCTGGACACCTAGTTTTTACATATTCTGTTTTTTTTTGTAATCTGCCCTTCTATGGTGTTAATATGTATTTTTCGTCCTAACTTTTCATAACTTCGTTGGCATTTATTATATTTACATATATTTTTATTTTTATATTTTCGTACTTTGTTGGCATTTAGTAAACTGACTGTAGATCCTGTATCTACCAAACAAACATACTCTTTTTTAGCGATCGTAAGAATAATATACATTTTATTTTGTTCCGAGGCTAGTTTATAAAAAACTCTCCATCTGTCAATTGATTAACTTCGTTTCTATTACTTATGGTATCTACTTCCATTGGTTGTTTCTATTGTTAAAGTTTATCGGCTGCTGGTTAGTATGATTATTGCTAAAATAACCCCTACTCTGTCTACTTGCACCATTGTTATTGAAATTTCTCCTCGTTTGTCTTGAGTTATTATTACTATTAAAAAAGTTACTATTCTGAAAATTATTGTTATAACTACGTTGTGATGGGTAATTTCTTGGTCTTGTTCCGGATTTGATTATTTGATTTGATTGGATGATTTATATTGTTTGATTTTTGTTCTTTCAAATTAAAATGATCTTGGCCAATAAATTTATTAAGTACTATCCGAATATCTTCTACAGAGTATTTGTTATGTAATTCGGCTGCTAAAGCCCCAGCAGTAATTTCTTTTATTTTTAAAACTAAAAAACTACTTAAATTATTTGCAATCATTGTTTGAGAATCACTAAAAATTGCACATTCTGCAATATCACTAACAATTGTTCTTACTTTGTCACATAATTCAGAGATCGTACTTACTTTTAAAAAGCTAATCTCATTCATAATTTGCCTTTGGTCCTTCGTTGCTTTGAAGTGAAGTTTTAATTTACTCTTGCAGCTTTCCCAGGTCAATGGAGGCGATCTTGTCAGATAATTCTTTGCTGGTCCGATGATTTTTTCGTTATAGATGACGGTGTATACATTATTCCTCTGGTTCACTTCATATTCCTCTAATGCTCTGTCCACAGAAGAAATAAATGCTGGCAAGGTTCCCACACTTCCATCAAAGACAGGAAGATATCGAAGTTCTTTTTCGAGTCTGCTGCTTAGTGTTACCGGTTGATTTTGGCGATTTAATATTTCTGTAAGCATGGCTAAGCATTGCTCCGTAATATTTGGTGCCATATTTCTGTTATTATCCACAATTCTATTTTGCGACGTTTTTCTCTCCAGTCTGTGTTTTCTGTTTTAGTGTTCGTTTCTTCGTAATCTAATAAATTTTATTTTAGATCACTGCGTTTCTCACTTTGTTTTTACTTTAACACTTTTTTGATTCGTATCACTGGATTCTACTTCTATTGAACAGAACCGAACCGACTGCGCCACTTCAATAAATGCAAAGTCAACGTCTAATTGAATTGTATTGAACTTTATTGACCGGTAGTCAGAACTAGACTCCCTTTTTAATTTCTTATTTCTAACTTACGACCTATGTTAGTAATATGTTGACTCGATACAAATATGTGGAGTCAACATTATTTTTGATACCATGAACCGATACTCACTGCATACAAATCACCAAGCAAGCGGTTTTGTATTCGATTTTGTATGCATTCGGTAGGTCATTGGTACTAGTGACCTTCGATTCAGCATTTCCTGTTGAGTTGTGCTGATCATGGCTTATGTATGTAACTCGCGTTACATACTCTATGTATGCTACACTGGAAACGAGGCGGCTGGCATACAATTTTCAGCTGCTGTCGTTTTATTTGGCTCAGGCTCCTCTGAACCTACTTAGGGGGTTGTCACCATGGTGAATACTATCTTCCGGTGATAACTATCTGAGTTCGTTTCCCTTTCAAACGCATTCGCGGGCCGATTCATATAACTGACATTCCTCGATTGCTCAGATCGGTCTACCTCCATCTTAACGGGGGGTTTCGAAGCAGTCGGTCGCGGAGCAGGGTACTGTCCTTGGAAGCCCGAACCCCAAGGGGTGTTCGACCGACGTGCGGAGTTGTCTCTTACATCGAAAGGTCTCGTTTGAGGTGGTCCCCTGTCATTTCGGAAGTTATATCCTATAGGAGATGTTATGGTGTTTGGGGCTTGCACATGCACTGTGTGCCTCCTAAAGTTTAGGTTTTGCATTTCGATGCAAGCGGTGTACGAGTATGCCTCTGGCAGTGTTTTTGGCTTCTGTATTACCAGAAGCCTCGACAGTTTCTATAAGTTTCAATCAGGGCATCAACCGTTTCACTCGAATACGTTTCTGCTATTATTTCGTTGATAATAAGGGAGAACTGGTGGTTAACCGTGGCGTAAAAGTCATCCAACCTTGAGCTACCCTGCGTCAACTGATTCAGTTGATGCTCGAGCGTCTAAATGTCCATTTTATCGGCATAGTACAGTGAGAGGACTCCCTTTATCTCAACCCATTCGTTGTCGAAAATGTTGTACGACACAAGTGCGGAATCAGCCTTGCCGCGAATTTTTTGCCGAACGTGTTGCAGAATTGCTCGATAAATTGGTTTGCTTCGTAGTCCTTGAGCACCGTCTCTACACTGTGTACCCAAGAAACGTACTACACTGGATTTCCATCGAAAACTTGGAATTCCTTAACGGAATGGGGGAGTTTTGAAATGTCCCGAAGGTCTTGTTTGGAATTTGGTCCACGGAGTGGTTCAATGTGTTCGGACTGTGGACTATTTGATGGACTCGTATGTTCTGTAGAATGGACACTTTCTTGAAGGGCACCTAATCGTTCGTTCAATGATTGAATCGCCTGCCTTGGATTGCAGAGCTCGATCTGGGTGAGACGATTCTCTATCCCTCTCAGCTGATCCAACACGGTGTTAATAGCACCGGTTAGTTGCGTAACTGAATTCTTTAATTCGTCAATTTAGATGCACTGAAGTGAAATTAGCAACCTAACAAGAGAATGTCTTTAAACTGTCTTCGACCAAATTATACGGTGACGGGGGATGTGTACTGGAAAAGATACGCTAATTAAAGGAATCAACAGGCCATAAAGTGTCCAAGGGGTGTCGAGCCAGGGGTCGAAGGGCCAAGCAGTGGTTAGTAGTTACATCCAAGCACACTACACCCAACATAATATGATCAAACTGTTGCGACATACCAATGCCCACCTAAAAAGCTGACATTGCTGCGTAAACAAGTGGAGCAAACTCCACCAAAACAAACAACCACAAAAATATTGAACATAGGCCAATGTCCGTTCGTCCGTAGTTCCGCATTGCCTTATACAAAACACTGAACACTTAGGGAACAACGAAAGTAACACGCAAGCATAAAACACTGAACGTAGGCCAATATCCGTTGTCCATTGCCTACATATGACATAAACACTTGAGTCAATACATGACCAAATACCACGCATTTCGATGTCATCGCACAGTATAAAAGCCCTGGACAGAACTCTCTCAAAGTGTGTTGTGTTCCCGAACCCAGTCGATCTAGACGTGTAGCAAATAAAATAATTTTTTTAAAAAAAGAAAAAATCTTGTTTTCATTTTAAACAGATTTTCGTTTCTGTTAGTCTGCACTTATACATACATACATATATGTACATATATATTTTTTTCCTTTCTTTTTTTTTTTAATTAATGTGTATAATTTTTTCTCTCTTTTTTTTTATTTTTGTTCGAGTTTCAGTTTTTTATTTTTTTAATAAGGCCAGTATCTAATCCCTGGATGCTCGCTGACAGCTTCCTTTAAATTTCACACACACTTTGTTTACATTTGGCACATGATGATTTTGTCATTCGTCTTTTGAAAGAGGGACAAAATGCCGTTAATCTTCCTCTTCCTTTCAGAAGTTATTTCCTCACTATTTTCTTTATTATTCTTCACAACATCATAGACAACGTCATAGTCAAAGTCGGTGTTTTTAAGCGATGAGTCAAATGGCCTTCGATAAGGGCTAAGTGCAATTTTTTCTTGAAATGCTAATGCTTGCGATTTAGAGGTTTTTGCTGTGCTTGGAGGATGTTTGAGCATAAATCACAAGCTGTTAATGAAAGCCATGTTCAATATACCGAAAAATTGATACATTGGCCATCTGTTTTTTTTACGTGAACAACTCATGGTGCTACACATTTGGTTAAAAGTGTCGACACCACCTTTGGTTTTATTATAAAAATCAATCATGTTAGGTTTGTTCGATTTTATGTTCACTGTCCCTTCTTCGTTACAAGAGGATAATAAATATAACACTTTACTTGGTTTTGGCTTGTATGAAACAAGTGTTAACTCATAATCATAGCAAAATATAGACGTGCCACACCTGCGACCTTCAACATTTTTTAATTCTTTTGGAATTAATTTTTTGTTAGATCGCAGAGTTCCGACTAACGTCAATTTAAACGTTCACGTAAAAGTGATTTTGCAAGTGGTATTGACGTAGACCAGTTGTCCATAGTAATATTTCTATTGGATCCATAAACAGTTTTGGCCAATTCCTTTACTCACCTATACTCACCAAGCGGCAGATTTGTATTGTTCGAACTCCTTCCCAAATATGGTGCAGCATCAATCATATACTTTGTACCGCTGTCACACATCATCAGCATTTTCAATCCATACTTTGCTGGTTTGTTGGGTATGTACATTCGAAAACTTAATTTGCCTCTGAACGCCAGTAGTTGCTCGTCAGTCGTAAGGTATAGCCCCGGTGAATAGTTTACACGCGTACAGATTTGTCATCGAATCGGAGACATGACATATTTAAAATTGTTATTGTTTCGGGTATTTTTATAACTTCTATTATTTGTGTCTTCTAGTGTCCAACGACATGACTCTAATTTATAAAATGCTTAGCATTTTATATTATGATTTATTATTATTGAGCTTGCGTTAGGAGGAATTTTTTTCACAAAATTTAGCTAATAATGACGCTTCATTATTGCTAGGGTTATATTCTTCTTGTTTATCCTCAGATAAATAATATTTATTATTTAATCTGCAGAGGATATTTGAGAATACATTAAATAGTTGGCTTACACTTATCTGCCTGTTCTTTTAATTCTTTTTCACCAAAGTTCTTTATTAATATTTTTTTTATTTCTTGCCAATCGTTTGGGTCGCCACCCCTTAAAACTACATCTAGGGCATTTTCTGTTAATTTTGATTTGATTTCGTTTAATATAAATTGTTTAGATGGTTCATTGTATGTGCTAATTATATTTAATATAAACTCTGCCTTTTTAACAAAGGTAATAATGTTACATCATTTCCCATCAAAATAAGGCAAGGTTTTTGTTAGTTTAAGAGGATCTATATTAATGGTTGCCATGGTTACCCGGTTTTCTTCTTGTGTTGTCTCCGCCAATTCGGTTCTCGCTGTTGCTGGGATCACTGCTTCCTGAGCTCCTTCGGGTATGCAGTAAGGCTGGAATTGGTTTCGCTCCTGTGTTGTCTCTGTCGATTCGGCTCCCGTTGTTGCAAGGATCAATGTTTCTTGAGTCCTTCTGGAACCTTCTGGTTGAAACTTCCTCATCAATGGTAATCGTTAATGTATATACAGTGGATTCCGCTTATTTGGGACACTTCGGGCTAAAGGTTTTTGTCCCAATTAAGCGGCTGTCCCAATTAGGCGACTATTCCAAGTGAGAAAATAACGAAGTGAAGGCTAAGTAAAAAAAACGACTAATAAATATGTACATATATGTATTTATATTTTAAATGTATTTTTTAATCCATTTATTTTCTAGAAGTACTAAGAAAAACAAATCAAAGTACGTACATACATAAATATCGAAAAAGAAAAATAAACATATTTCACTTAAAAACTTTCAAAATATATATGTAATACAAAATTAAAAATGTAATATAGCTACGAGTATGTACGTTTTATAGCTTTGTTTTGAAATATGTACATACATGTTTACAATTTATTGAGAAAATATGAAAATAAGGAATAGAAAAAAAACGCAAGAACTTATTTCTCATCTAATGTCCTAGATAAGTATAGGTATTTGTCGATGGTCCCCTGGCGAATGTTTTTATTACTTTGTAAATTAATAAAATCATCACAAACATCTAATGCTGATAAAGGGCTGCCTTCACTGCCATCCTGCATGAAGTACCGCTGCAATTCTCGCAAGAGCTGCCTCGCCTCCCGAGTGATAACTCGAACTGGAACAGGTTCATCAATCTCCATATCACTTCCAGGATCTTCTTCGGCGCTTTTTTTCTGTAAGTTCTTCGATAATGGCAGTCCTCATATTCGCAGTGGCATTGCAGGTCACTATCAATCGATACAAATTCTTCATGACTTGGAACGCGCTCCAGCAGATAGTAGCTTTCAATATCTCATGGATCTATTATGGTTTCATAATTTAAATTTTTGATACCGCAGTGTGAAAAAGCAGTTTTGAATTGTGGAGCAACTTATTTTTCTCCAACTATCCGCAACAAATTGTATAGCCTGTAGAATGTTAACCCCTGCGCCAACTTCTCTAGCATTTGTAGATGTTGTCAAAAGATTTTCTTCTATTGCTTCAACGATGAACTGCACCAATCTTCATCGATAAAAAGTCTTTACGTTTTTTATGATTCCAATGTCCAGTGGTTGTAGCAAAGATGTGGTGTTTGGAGGGAGAAATTCTATTTTAATATTTTTTAAGCTGATTGAAGGAGGATGTGCAGCCGAATTGTCAATGAGTAACAGAATTTAGCTTGAACTTTGTTGCAACTCCGCATCCCAATCCGAAAGCCATTTGATAAACATTTTGGCTGTCATCCATGCGTTCTTATTGGCGTAATAAAGAACTGGCAAACTTTCCACTATAATGCCTTTAAAGCACCTATGCTTAGCAGCTTTCCCAACAACTAAGAGTTTCCGTTTTTCACTTCCCGACATATTGCAGCAGCACAACACAGTAACGCGATCCATTGCCTTTTTTGAACCTATAAGTTCATGATGTTCATAGCTCAAAGAACCATCTGGCGTGGCACGGTAAAATAGCCCTGATTCATCGGCGTTATATATGTCATTAGGATTCCATAACCGTAAGAGTTCGGGAAGCTTATACAGTTTCCACTGATCGGCGCTACAAGAATCTGCACTAGCTTTCTCCCCATGTACTTTCTTAAATTTGATCTCGTGTCTGGCTTTCCATTACGATAGCCAACCATCCGTAGCGTTAAAATCGGTATGACCCAACTTTGCCGCAAGCTCCGCTGATTTAGCTTTTAGCATTGGGCCACTAACACGAACACCTCTTCCAGTTACAATGGAAAACCATTGATTCAGCGCCTCATCAACATCTGGGTCCTTTCCTTCTCGTTTCCGTTTTCTGGATTTGTCTTGTCCTTTTCCCCATTCTTCTCGCAGTTTCATTTCATGACTTTTGATACGAGCTATTGTGGACTTAGGCACATTAGTGATCCTTTCCAAATCACGATAAGAAGTGCTCGGTGCTTGACTTTTTAATTTGCCAAGTAAAGCAATTTTGTCGTCTAATGTTAAGTCTTTTCTTGACATTTTGACAAACTACAGCAACTACAATACAACTACAAATCTGGTCAGTCAATACGCACGATACGCGATAGACAATTAATTTAATTTTATCCCAGCACTTTCTGAAACGAAACCAAAAGCAAACCTCGTTGTAACCCAACTAAACTAGGAACACCAAATCGAATAACAAAGTGATGACACAACAACAAACCTCTTTGCACACATTTCAGAAATTGATTTGCAAAAGCACGAGATATACCGTTATTTGAATCACACTGGTTTTTTTTTCTCGTCTTCGTCGTCATTGCGAGCAATTACTATGAACCAACGAATTTTTTGATTTTGCTGTTGTAAGTTACTCGATACATTCCAAGTAACAATGTGTTTTTTTTGTCAAAATGTGTGTTAGACGTGTGATGAATCTGTCCCGATTAAACGGCTGCTGTCCACAATAACCGAACAAATTCACCTCTTTTTCGTTTCCGTTCTTTTGCATTTATCCCAATTAAGCGGCTGTCCCGATAAAGCGATGTCCCAATAAAGCGGAATCCACTGTAATTGTTTTTATTAAAAGAAAGTCTTCTTTAGCTTAACACTCCCTCTATGGGATTTTGTGCAATTTGTCCGATGCGGATCTTGATGCACTATGTTTTTCACTAGAGTTTATTTTTATTTGTTTTTTTTTTTTTTTTTTTTTATTGTCCTACACCGTTAATTTTATTTTACCGGTTGACTATTTCAGTTAATCAAAAGGACGATTCCGAAATTAACTTTTGAAAAAGTACGACACGTTTTCCGAGTCTTACGGAATCCTACCGACTGCGCCAATTTTATTTTTGTGTGGTTCGACAAAATAAAAAAATATTTCCTTTTTTTTTATTTATTCTTTACTTTCTTTATTATTTACTTTTTTTATTACATTAATTGAACAACAATAGCAAGACAGAACCAACACGACTTAGCTTCAAGTAACGAGTAACACAAGCAACACAAGTAACACAAGTAACACAAGTAACTCAAGTAACTCAAGTAACTACTTCTTCTGGAAAACAACGCTTCTTATACTCATATTATGTTAGGCCAATATCCGTTGTCCATTGCCTACATATGACATAAACACTTGAGTCAATACATGACCAAATACCACGCATTTCGATGTCATCGCACAGTATAAAAGCCCTGGACAGAACTCTCTCAAAGTGTGTTGTGTTCCCGAACCCAGTCGATCTAGACGTGTAGCAAATAAAATAATTTTTTTAAAAAAAGAAAAAATCTTGTTTTCATTTTAAACAGATTTTCGTTTCTGTTAGTCTGCACTTATACATACATACATATATGTACATATATATTTTTTTCCTTTCTTTTTTTTTTTAATTAATGTGTATAATTTTTTCTCTCTTTTTTTTTATTTTTGTTCGAGTTTCAGTTTTTTATTTTTTTAATAAGGCCAGTATCTAATCCCTGGATGCTCGCTGACAGCTTCCTTTAAATTTCACACACACTTTGTTTACATTTGGCACATGATGATTTTGTCATTCGTCTTTTGAAAGAGGGACAAAATGCCGTTAATCTTCCTCTTCCTTTCAGAAGTTATTTCCTCACTATTTTCTTTATTATTCTTCACAACATCATAGACAACGTCATAGTCAAAGTCGGTGTTTTTAAGCGATGAGTCAAATGGCCTTCGATAAGGGCTAAGTGCAATTTTTTCTTGAAATGCTAATGCTTGCGATTTAGAGGTTTTTGCTGTGCTTGGAGGATGTTTGAGCATAAATCACAAGCTGTTAATGAAAGCCATGTTCAATATACCGAAAAATTGATACATTGGCCATCTGTTTTTTTTACGTGAACAACTCATGGTGCTACACATTTGGTTAAAAGTGTCGACACCACCTTTGGTTTTATTATAAAAATCAATCATGTTAGGTTTGTTCGATTTTATGTTCACTGTCCCTTCTTCGTTACAAGAGGATAATAAATATAACACTTTACTTGGTTTTGGCTTGTATGAAACAAGTGTTAACTCATAATCATAGCAAAATATAGACGTGCCACACCTGCGACCTTCAACATTTTTTAATTCTTTTGGAATTAATTTTTTGTTAGATCGCAGAGTTCCGACTAACGTCAATTTAAACGTTCACGTAAAAGTGATTTTGCAAGTGGTATTGACGTAGACCAGTTGTCCATAGTAATATTTCTATTGGATCCATAAACAGTTTTGGCCAATTCCTTTACTCACCTATACTCACCAAGCGGCAGATTTGTATTGTTCGAACTCCTTCCCAAATATGGTGCAGCATCAATCATATACTTTGTACCGCTGTCACACATCATCAGCATTTTCAATCCATACTTTGCTGGTTTGTTGGGTATGTACATTCGAAAACTTAATTTGCCTCTGAACGCCAGTAGTTGCTCGTCAGTCGTAAGGTATAGCCCCGGTGAATAGTTTACACGCGTACAGATTTGTCATCGAATCGGAGACATGACATATTTAAAATTGTTATTGTTTCGGGTATTTTTATAACTTCTATTATTTGTGTCTTCTAGTGTCCAACGACATGACTCTAATTTATAAAATGCTTAGCATTTTATATTATGATTTATTATTATTGAGCTTGCGTTAGGAGGAATTTTTTTCACAAAATTTAGCTAATAATGACGCTTCATTATTGCTAGGGTTATATTCTTCTTGTTTATCCTCAGATAAATAATATTTATTATTTAATCTGCAGAGGATATTTGAGAATACATTAAATAGTTGGCTTACACTTATCTGCCTGTTCTTTTAATTCTTTTTCACCAAAGTTCTTTATTAATATTTTTTTTATTTCTTGCCAATCGTTTGGGTCGCCACCCCTTAAAACTACATCTAGGGCATTTTCTGTTAATTTTGATTTGATTTCGTTTAATATAAATTGTTTAGATGGTTCATTGTATGTGCTAATTATATTTAATATAAACTCTGCCTTTTTAACAAAGGTAATAATGTTACATCATTTCCCATCAAAATAAGGCAAGGTTTTTGTTAGTTTAAGAGGATCTATATTAATGGTTGCCATGGTTACCCGGTTTTCTTCTTGTGTTGTCTCCGCCAATTCGGTTCTCGCTGTTGCTGGGATCACTGCTTCCTGAGCTCCTTCGGGTATGCAGTAAGGCTGGAATTGGTTTCGCTCCTGTGTTGTCTCTGTCGATTCGGCTCCCGTTGTTGCAAGGATCAATGTTTCTTGAGTCCTTCTGGAACCTTCTGGTTGAAACTTCCTCATCAATGGTAATCGTTAATGTATATACAGTGGATTCCGCTTATTTGGGACACTTCGGGCTAAAGGTTTTTGTCCCAATTAAGCGGCTGTCCCAATTAGGCGACTATTCCAAGTGAGAAAATAACGAAGTGAAGGCTAAGTAAAAAAAACGACTAATAAATATGTACATATATGTATTTATATTTTAAATGTATTTTTTAATCCATTTATTTTCTAGAAGTACTAAGAAAAACAAATCAAAGTACGTACATACATAAATATCGAAAAAGAAAAATAAACATATTTCACTTAAAAACTTTCAAAATATATATGTAATACAAAATTAAAAATGTAATATAGCTACGAGTATGTACGTTTTATAGCTTTGTTTTGAAATATGTACATACATGTTTACAATTTATTGAGAAAATATGAAAATAAGGAATAGAAAAAAAACGCAAGAACTTATTTCTCATCTAATGTCCTAGATAAGTATAGGTATTTGTCGATGGTCCCCTGGCGAATGTTTTTATTACTTTGTAAATTAATAAAATCATCACAAACATCTAATGCTGATAAAGGGCTGCCTTCACTGCCATCCTGCATGAAGTACCGCTGCAATTCTCGCAAGAGCTGCCTCGCCTCCCGAGTGATAACTCGAACTGGAACAGGTTCATCAATCTCCATATCACTTCCAGGATCTTCTTCGGCGCTTTTTTTCTGTAAGTTCTTCGATAATGGCAGTCCTCATATTCGCAGTGGCATTGCAGGTCACTATCAATCGATACAAATTCTTCATGACTTGGAACGCGCTCCAGCAGATAGTAGCTTTCAATATCTCATGGATCTATTATGGTTTCATAATTTAAATTTTTGATACCGCAGTGTGAAAAAGCAGTTTTGAATTGTGGAGCAACTTATTTTTCTCCAACTATCCGCAACAAATTGTATAGCCTGTAGAATGTTAACCCCTGCGCCAACTTCTCTAGCATTTGTAGATGTTGTCAAAAGATTTTCTTCTATTGCTTCAACGATGAACTGCACCAATCTTCATCGATAAAAAGTCTTTACGTTTTTTATGATTCCAATGTCCAGTGGTTGTAGCAAAGATGTGGTGTTTGGAGGGAGAAATTCTATTTTAATATTTTTTAAGCTGATTGAAGGAGGATGTGCAGCCGAATTGTCAATGAGTAACAGAATTTAGCTTGAACTTTGTTGCAACTCCGCATCCCAATCCGAAAGCCATTTGATAAACATTTTGGCTGTCATCCATGCGTTCTTATTGGCGTAATAAAGAACTGGCAAACTTTCCACTATAATGCCTTTAAAGCACCTATGCTTAGCAGCTTTCCCAACAACTAAGAGTTTCCGTTTTTCACTTCCCGACATATTGCAGCAGCACAACACAGTAACGCGATCCATTGCCTTTTTTGAACCTATAAGTTCATGATGTTCATAGCTCAAAGAACCATCTGGCGTGGCACGGTAAAATAGCCCTGATTCATCGGCGTTATATATGTCATTAGGATTCCATAACCGTAAGAGTTCGGGAAGCTTATACAGTTTCCACTGATCGGCGCTACAAGAATCTGCACTAGCTTTCTCCCCATGTACTTTCTTAAATTTGATCTCGTGTCTGGCTTTCCATTACGATAGCCAACCATCCGTAGCGTTAAAATCGGTATGACCCAACTTTGCCGCAAGCTCCGCTGATTTAGCTTTTAGCATTGGGCCACTAACACGAACACCTCTTCCAGTTACAATGGAAAACCATTGATTCAGCGCCTCATCAACATCTGGGTCCTTTCCTTCTCGTTTCCGTTTTCTGGATTTGTCTTGTCCTTTTCCCCATTCTTCTCGCAGTTTCATTTCATGACTTTTGATACGAGCTATTGTGGACTTAGGCACATTAGTGATCCTTTCCAAATCACGATAAGAAGTGCTCGGTGCTTGACTTTTTAATTTGCCAAGTAAAGCAATTTTGTCGTCTAATGTTAAGTCTTTTCTTGACATTTTGACAAACTACAGCAACTACAATACAACTACAAATCTGGTCAGTCAATACGCACGATACGCGATAGACAATTAATTTAATTTTATCCCAGCACTTTCTGAAACGAAACCAAAAGCAAACCTCGTTGTAACCCAACTAAACTAGGAACACCAAATCGAATAACAAAGTGATGACACAACAACAAACCTCTTTGCACACATTTCAGAAATTGATTTGCAAAAGCACGAGACATACCGTTATTTGAATCACACTGGTTTTTTTTTCTCGTCTTCGTCGTCATTGCGAGCAATTACTATGAACCAACGAATTTTTTGATTTTGCTGTTGTAAGTTACTCGATACATTCCAAGTAACAATGTGTTTTTTTTGTCAAAATGTGTGTTAGACGTGTGATGAATCTGTCCCGATTAAACGGCTGCTGTCCACAATAACCGAACAAATTCACCTCTTTTTCGTTTCCGTTCTTTTGCATTTATCCCAATTAAGCGGCTGTCCCGATAAAGCGATGTCCCAATAAAGCGGAATCCACTGTAATTGTTTTTATTAAAAGAAAGTCTTCTTTAGCTTAACACTCCCTCTATGGGATTTTGTGCAATTTGTCCGATGCGGATCTTGATGCACTATGTTTTTCACTAGAGTTTATTTTTATTTGTTTTTTTTTTTTTTTTTTTTTATTGTCCTACACCGTTAATTTTATTTTACCGGTTGACTATTTCAGTTAATCAAAAGGACGATTCCGAAATTAACTTTTGAAAAAGTACGACACGTTTTCCGAGTCTTACGGAATCCTACCGACTGCGCCAATTTTATTTTTGTGTGGTTCGACAAAATAAAAAAATATTTCCTTTTTTTTTATTTATTCTTTACTTTCTTTATTATTTACTTTTTTTATTACATTAATTGAACAACAATAGCAAGACAGAACCAACACGACTTAGCTTCAAGTAACGAGTAACACAAGCAACACAAGTAACACAAGTAACACAAGTAACTCAAGTAACTCAAGTAACTACTTCTTCTGGAAAACAACGCTTCTTATACTCATATTATGTTTGGTCAGCGAATCCACGGCTTGTTGGGGATTTATCATGCTCCCTTTGTCCAATTTGCTGATCACAAGAAATTGGTTTACTGTGGGCATGAACGTTCGCGTCATTGACTTCTTGCGATCGCGTTGCATTGTATAAAATATGTATCTTATCGGGGGAGTGATCGCATTACATTTTTGTTTATGGGATTTTTTTTATGAGGACGGCAGAGTGCTCTGAAAAATTACAAGTTAATGTGGGGGTGTTCTAATAACGTAACCGCATGTCGTATGTCCTCCCTTTAAAAGCTTTGGAACTCAGCTGTCTTTATCTTCTTAAAGTTTCCGTAAAGATTTACTCTTAAAGATAATTTGATTATTTATATACAAACATTTGCTGATGATCCCGTAGATCTCCCAATGATTAATCAGGATTCTGTCATAATCCAGTTCAATCTATAGACCGTCAGTAATTGATGCTCGAGTTACGTATACGCCGTATGCGTATATTAAAAATGTATTCAAATTAATATATAGTTAGCGTAATAAGACTAACTGCCACACGATTTTAAATATGTATTTATTAGATTTCAGTTACGTATACGCCGTAGGCGTATATTTAAAATATATTTAAAACACTATTTATTCAAATTTCAAATACACATATATGTGTTACAGAGTAATAAGGCTAACTGCCACACGATTTTAAATTTCAGTTACGTATATTGTTTTCTTGGTATGCTTGGAGCTCCTTTCGGTTGGGCGGATGTTTTTAGAATGATCTCATGTCCCACAGTGTTGTGATAGTCAATTACGCTGTTTTGCCAAAAGCTCCGTTATTCTCATACGTGGCTTGGGGATAACTTGGCTTGGGATATATACATTTGTGGCTGATGGTATGTTCAATTCGTCATTCCTTACTTTCGAATAGATAGAATGTAGAGGAGAAGTGTATATGGATGGCGATGCATATTCTATGGCTTCAATTACGTTGGTAAGGTTTCCATTTCACTGATGATTCTACTAACTTCGTCTTTGTCTAGGAGGTTCGTATTTCCCGTTCCACTTTGACAGGCGTGTACGATTTCGTTGATTTCATCCTTTATTACAAGAGCCTCATTCAGAATATCCTGTTCATATCGTCCAGCCAAAGTTGATTTAATCCCGTTATTAAACTGGTCTATTATCCAATTAAGCCGTCTCTCCCAAAGTGGTTAAAGAGCCGGACATTGATTTCATATTGTTGGTTGTTGTTAGCTACAATGTTTTCTTCGTTGGAGATTACGCTATTCCAGTCTGCAGCATCGGGATTCTCTGCAATCCACTTTCAGGCCGATCCGAGTCAGTTAATAGATCCAGAGGTTTTTCACCTCTGAGTAAAGGTACTCTGTCGCTCGCTTTGTTGGGATAAAATTCGATTGTGGTCCTACTCCGTTAGTGACTTATTAACAATTTGCCCTAGAGCCCCGAATTGAGTTTAATTCACAACGTGTACTAACTTAAAGTGTCCATCGAGGATCCATCCCTTGTCCTCCTTTATTGTGACAATTGGAGAATGATAACTGAAGAATTGGTAGCCGAGGATTGAAGGCAGCATGATAGCCGTTTTGAAAAGAGGGATGCAAGTAAAAGCTTGCTCTTGTGGATCTTCACATAAAATTAAAAATATCTTATTTAACAGTACAAATCTTAAGTTTTTATTTCCATGTGGATTTTACAAGTACTCTTACAAAGCGTAATTTTGTATACGAGGCATACTTTCTGAAGCAACTGAAGAAGTGATTCCGATATCTTGATACAGTTGATGGTATGTGGTCGCAGTTTAGCTTTAAGGAAATCAGTCAGTTGCCGTCTATATTGGTTATCTATAGCAAAGTAGTGACGAGTAAAGCCCGGATGTGGGTCCTCTACAATTTCTAGGCCTTTACCAATTTTGATGATTATATGGTTTCGAAACATGTTCAACGGTGCTTTGACATGTGGGATCAGGTCAGAACTATCTTGGTCAGCACTGTGGGCAGTTCCCAACGATGACTTCGCCTCCGAAATTTCTGTTGCTGAAGGAAAAAGTTAAAGACAGATGATCAGTGTGAATTCGAATCGTCCGTGGTCAAATTGAACGGCTTTTCGAAGTCGGGAAGGGACAAGATTTCGGATGACATTAACAAGGTCTTCAAGTCGTTGAAGGCCTGCAATGCTTCTTTATTTAAAGAACTCGTAATTCTCACGTTTCTGGATTAACTCGCTTTGATCTTAGTATTCTGCCCACGTGTCCGGTTCGTCAGGGGTTTCGCTACTTTGGCATAGTAACTTATGAATTTTCTATAATAGGATATATGTAAGACCTAAGAAACTCTTCAAATCCTTGAGATTTTCTGGAGGAAGTAACTTTCCAATAGCTGCCACTTTCTTCGGATCAGCTTTATGCCATCACGGGTAATGATATAGCCGAGAAATTCGATTTCTGATTTCATGAAGTTAGTTTTCTCGAGATTCACTTTCAGATTTGCTTCTTGGAGATTTGCAAACACCATTTCTATTTTCCTAAGGTGATCATCCTCGGCATGACCAAAGACAATGTAGACGTAGCACACCTTCCCGATGTATTCCTTCAGCACGTCGTCTATCATACGCAGGAAAATAGCGGGTGCGTTTTTAAGCCCAAAGGGCATCCTTAGGAGTTCATATTTACCGTTCATGGCACATCACTGGATTTCATAGGAATCTGGTGAAACCCAGAAGTTTTGCCCAAATTGGAATGTCTGGGATTGGGTATGTATCCGAAATGGTAACGGCGTTTAACCTTTTATAATCAATTCGGTACTGTTTCTCTCCTGACGATTTGGGTTTTTTTTCAGTACCATCCAAATCGGAGAGTTATAGGGACTTTTCGAGGGACGAATTATTCTTTCGTCTAAGAGTTTTTTTTTTGTTTCATCCTCTACTACTTCCCTCATGTTAGCAGGGTATTGGTAGCATTTGCTATAAATTGGTTCATTGGTGGTAATTTCTGCTTCAATTGTGGTTTTTATGATCCAGTTATTCTGCGAAGTTTACTCTTTGTTTCTTTTGAGATGTTTTCATTGAGAAGAAGGTTAATTTCGCCTGAGACCTTTACCTTCTATGGGATGGTTATATTTGGATTCAATTTCAACGAGGGAGTCGTCTCCAATGATGCCGTCGAAGGAGGTCAGGCCGGGCAATGAATAAAAGTTTAGCAGTGTGTTATTACCTTTGGACTGGAAAAATCTACCGCAGATTTTGTCTTCTATCTTAATGTTACCACCAGCTGAATGTACATAGAAAGGGTGAACAAGATAAGTGCGACGAGATGATGTTTTATCGACGACAGATGGGGAAAGGAAATTTTTGTTGGCTCCCGTGTCAACGAGGAAGCTGAGGGAGAGCCCGTCCCTCGTAACATATTCTAAATATGGAACGCTGGACGGGCGCCCCTCATTAAATTTACCTTATCACAGACTTTGTTCTTCGCCAACTCCTCGTATTTTAAGTCGGGAACTTCCTGAGGTGCCTCTACATTGTACACTCTTTGTTGTTTTTGTGGGTAATTGTCAGAGTGTGCCTTTCTCTTGAACGGATTCATGCCACGAGGACGATTCAAATTCCATATTTTCTTGTGGTTTCGGTGCTGTTGGTCTTGGGGGAGGCGTACTCTCTATTGGAGGTGAGTACCATTGTTGACGAGTTGTACGAATTGTAAAAGAATCTTTTTTGCGGTAGTGCTGGTCTCGACTCTCTCGTAAACATTTGTCTGATGGGTGCCGTTATTGTATTTGATGCACTTGAGTTGTGAATCATATGATTCCTATAGCTGAGGTTTTGAATTTCTAAACAGGCTGTGTAAGTCTCGGGTAGAGGCCTTTGCACTATAAGCATTCTAGCTAGGTCGCCGTTAAGGCTGCGAATAAAAACGTCTAAAGCCCTATTCCTATATGTTTCCACGAGTGCTGTCACCGTTTCTTCACTGAATGATTCGATTTTAATTTTGTTCACCATCAGTGAGAGTTGATGGTTAACAGCTGCATAGAACTCGTCTAATTTCGAGTTCTTTTGAGACAATTGATTAAAATGGTGTTCCAGTGTCCTCATATCTCTCTTATCCGCATAGTGCAGAGAAAGACACTGTTTTATGGCTCGTCAATCATTGTCAAAAATGTTATACGACAACAGGGCCGCATCGGCGGCCCCTCGCTGTATATATGTAGTATGACCTTATATATGGATTTAGCCCTAACAATATTAAAGTCCTTAAGGATGCTCTCAACAGTGTGCACCCATGTCACATACTACGTTGGATTTCCATCAAAAACCTGTAATTCTTTTACACATTCTGGCAGGCGAGAGATGTCCTCAAATCCGCCTCGTTCCTAAGAACGCAGAGTTCGTTTTCAGCGTTGTCCGACAAGGTCTCCGGTGCTTCTACCGACTTCCTTTCTAAGCTCCTCAACCGAGTGTCTAATTCTTTCATTTGACTTAATACGGCATTAACTCCGGCCGTTAAGTCGGTTATGGATTTATTTATTGCGTCCATCTCTTACTTTGGGAAAAGTTGCCAAATGTGGAATATTAATATTTAATTGCTCTTTTCCTTTTTAATTCGTTCACTCACCGACACCACCCAATATGGATATATATGTGTATATTCCCTTAGATTTCACTATTCAGGTTTCACACAATACACAATTTAAATTTTACACTTGGGCTCCGCACTTAAAATAATTAACTGATTCTGATTTATAATTTCTTAACACAAAGGATAGACTGATTCTTTCAATTTCAATGAATTGATCCTAATTTATAATTTTTTAACACCAATGATTGATAGATTCATTCGATTTCTTAATCCCACTAAGTGTGTAATTTGCTCGAAACACAAATTGCCAAATTCGCCTCTTGGAATTTTCCCTTTTCAGGAAGAGATCTTAATATATTTTTATTGAGTTGATGATATCTTTCTTTTAAATTTATATTTATCTTTCTGCGCTTATTGCCTTGTTTCTTACATTAGGAAAACGACTGCACTGCACATGTTAGTCCTTGTTTCGTTATTTATATAAGTTAATTAAATTTATTATTAAGTTTTTTAAAAAAATAATTTTTTGGAGTTGCCTCCTTTATTGAACGCTTCTTTACAAGTGAAGTACTTAACTAACTAAATTTACCTTAACACCTAGGTTATTCTAATTCATAACATCGTGTACGTGCTGGAATGCAAATTTCGTTATCTGTGGAGAGGTATCGGGTGCATTTGGGTGGACCGTGCTGGGAAGGTGTCATGTGCTATGTAATATGATGGAATGCGATGTGAAGATGTCGTATGTTATGTTTCTGGATGTTAATTAAGGTGGTGCATGTTGGAGCTGTTGTATGCCTGGATGCTCATGTAGGCAGCGGATAGTTGTTGTGGACGAATTCGCAGTGTCGTGTTTAACTCTTCCCTCCTTAGATTCGCACGTCCTCGTTCGACTTCTTAGAATAATGGTATTCTGCTGACTCTGGTTGGCTGTTGGTGTAGGTCAGTGTACAGTGAAGTGGTTAAACTGGGTGTCGTTGACGCTATTTCTTCGGGCACTTATGATGGTGATCAATATGACGAAGGCTGCCGATAGTCCGAAGGTAATAGATAAATTGATTTGGTTTTTTGTTCCTAGTTCCTCTATTGTTTTGGGGTTATTAATGTGGAGTTCCCTTAGCATTTCGAGGGATAGGTGTTCTTCAAAGAGGGTTGTGTTCACGTGTTAATAACTCGGTTGTTTCGTAGGTTGTATTGCCCAAGTACACTTGAATTCTCTATCCGGACGAAGAAAGTTCCGCTTAAGTCCATACTTCGATTGGTTGTCCTTATTATGCCGTTGTACTGGTTTAAAATGAGGATTCCCGGGAAGATTTCTTCTACGATGGGGATATGCTATATGGATGATGGTGCAATGGGTAGGAGAGGAATTAATAATGCTTGGGATACACGACTGTTATTTATTAATGTGACTCTGGTGTTGACCTGAGTGGACCATAGAAAAATTGACCGGAATTCAAGAGGGCAATTTAATGACGGTGTCACACGTCGATGTCGATGATGCAAATGATGTCGGTGATGCCGATGATGATGATAATCCGAAAGTGCACGTTGAACATTGCTGATGTGCCTTCCTTCTCTATACTACTTTTGTAATATAAATCTATTGGTTTTGATTTGGATGGGGTTCGATTGCTCTGCCTATGTTGTTGCCCCTTTGTACTCACTTTTTGAAGCGTTTCTGGTTGACAAGAGCCGACAAGCCGGAACGTGGCGCATAAGTAGCAGCCAGGGATGTTATATGAGTATTTTGTGTAGAATACTCAACAACAATGCTGCGCTTAATTTTAAAATATTACTATTCTTACATATTGAGATATCATTATATGATCTACGGGCTACTTTTATTCCAAATATTGTTTTGTTACGTTTTAAAATAATTTCATAATAAATTTTTAAACAAAATGTTCCTTTTTTAACGGGCTTAATAAACAAATGTTCGCAACTTTTTAAATTGTAGTAGGAATGCTTACAATGTATAGTAGGGAATTTGTATTTGTTGCTTTTCTTACTTCAGCGTATTCATGCGCTTCGTCTATATTGTTCATTCATTTCTTACAATTTTTTTATGTTATTTATTTCATTGGTTGAAAGAATATACGAATTATTTATATTATTTTTAGCCCAATCTTTAACTAATTTAATTTTGTACTTAATGCTTTGTAAAATTTCGTTTTCATTTTTATTTAATCTTTTCATTCGTAATATTATTGCGGTGATTTATCCTTTCTATTGATAGTTTAGTAAGTCCTTGATAAAACATCTGTAGTAACCGGAAAGACAAAAGAAAGATCTAAGTTTTAATATATTCAGAATCTGGAAGTCGCGTATTGCCTTGACCTTGGATGAATTAGCTTTGATACCTTCGGCTGATATTATAAATCCAAGGAAGACTACTTTGATCTTGAAAAAACTTACACTTGTCCAGTTGCACTTTGACGTTGGCGTCTTCCAGCGTCCTGAAGATTTGCTGGGCGTTCTTGAAGTGTGTCTCTTCATCTTTTCCGAATATCACGATGTCATCGATATACATATATGTAATATATCTTTCCGATGAATTCCCGAAGTATGTCGTCGATAGCTCCTTGGAATGTCGAGGGAGCGTTCTTAAGCCCAAAAGGTAGACGCGTAAACTCATACTTTCCATGGTTTACTGAAATGTCAATGTCAGATTCCTTTAACAGAATCTGATGAAAGCCGCTTTTCAGGTCCAGGAGAGAGAACCATTTATTTTGTCCAAGTTGTGAGAGGACTTGGTTTATCTCCGGTATAGGGTCTCTTTCGGGAACAGTTACGGAATTTAACATCCTATAATCTATAACCAATTCATATTTTTTATCTCCGGGTGCGTCTGGTTACTTCGAAACAATCCATACTGGTGAATTATATGGAGATTTCGATTTCCTTATGATTCCGTCATCGAGCATATGTTTTACCTGTCTATCGACTTCTTCCTTCATCGCCATTGGATAAGGATAATACTTCGAATGAACGGGTGTATCGGAGGAGGTTCTTATTTCTCCTTTGACATTTTTGATAAAGGTTAATGTTAAAAAAACTTTATTAAATTGAATTCAACATCGTATTAATTGCGACTGCTCCGCATGATTGTCGAAAAGAAAAAGTAAAGAATTGAATAGAACAAAGTAGATGAATATGACAACTCCTTAAAAACAAACAGCTTGACATGAAGCGCTATCTTTGTTACAAATACAAAAGGAGTTTGATGTGAGTATTGCCCTATAGATGGATACAGGGTGACAATCCTTAACACGCCCTCTCAAGACACACGTCAATCCTCTTTATTTTTATTAATGTTCCCGCTTCCTTAATCCAAGTCCATGCAAGCATTTGTCATGTTTCACTTGAGGTAATGCTTTTGTAAGCACATCCGCTATCATATTTTCCGTCGACACATGCTCCAACACAAATTTCTCATCAGCAATCGCTTCGCGGACAAAATGATGTTTAATGTCGATGTGCTTCGTACGCGCATGAAAAACAGGGTTATTCGCCAAACATTGAGCTCCTTGATTATCAACAAAAATATTTATGTCGGCATAATCATGTAATGATAGCTCATGTAATATGCTACGTAAATAGATAGCCTCCTTCGTTGCCTCCGCCAAGCTGACATATTCAGATTTTTCGCCGTGTTTGGTCACTATTCTTTCCAGCATCTCGGTCAACATTACAGGTAATCTCATAATCACTTCTTCGTCCAAGGTTCCATTTAAATACGCCGTCACTACGTCGAACTGCCAAATTTTAAGTCCCAATTGGACTGCCAGAGCTGAAAGCAGACGCAACGTCTCCAGTATTGCCACAGGAGCGAAAGTATGTAATTAACTTAATGGTAATTAACTAAATATTTTCGACTATACCCCTTGGCCACCAGTCGAGCTTTACGCCTCTCCACATTGCCTTCAGGACCATGCTTGTTTGAAAGAACCCAACGACATCCAACATTCGTCCGGTCGTTCTTTTCAATAATCTCCCAGGTTTCATTCTTAATGAGACTCATCACTTCGGACTCCATTGCATCTTTCCATTCTTCGCACGCGTCGCTTTTCAAAGCGTCTTCAATACTAATCTCTGCTACTCCAGCGAACTCGACGTTGTCTTCAGCTTCTGATTCACTTCTATCAACGCAAGTCCCCTCTTCCTCTTGCTGTGCGGCTGTTGAGCGCGTTAGCCGAAATAGCTTCTTCGGTCGCCCTCTGCCTCCAGTACGCAACAGCTGCGGTTTTTTAGGGGTTCTCCCCCATTCTTCCTCAAATATTGTTGTTATCTCCGGTGCTCCTGACTGATTTTCAGACACTTCATTGACCTTTAATGGGCGTGGTGAAAATTCAACTGTCTTCGGATTATTTTCAGCATTCTCTGCTTTCTCTGTTGATGTTAACAACTCGTCTAATACCCGCATATCCTGTGGAACCTTTTGAATCTCCTCCAAGAATCTCACATCACGAACCTCAAGGATCTGACGTAACCACACCCGATTACCCTTTTTATTTCGAGGATAACCCACAAATATACCTTCCACCGATCTTTGTGAAAGTTTATCTTTGTTAGGATCCTTGTCTAAAACAAACACCTTGGAACCAAACGCTTTTATATATGTAAAAGACAACAAAACAAAAGAATAAAAACTAATACATATTTATTTTCTGAGTCAAAAAACAAACATCAGAGCAAATCTAACAGCACGTCGTTCCTCCCCGGCTCAGCGAGAGACACTGTCCCTTTTGGAAGTTGACAGCTCGGCCGCTCCTGACCTTTCGTCCCCACTGGACGAATCAAGCTCGTTCGTGTTGTCTTCTGTTTCATAATCTATATCTGGACTCAGGTGACACCACGGCTTTAGGTGGTCACTCGACACGATGTTGCTATAGCGTCGCCCTGTTTTTGGCTTATCCGGCAGGTCCTCTACTAAGTACCGGTCATGGGCTAAAACCTGGTTGGTCATGGGCTAGATCGAGTTTATGAGATTCCCCGGTCGGTTGTGAGACGAAATCCATTACAACTAAATCACCTTCCGTGTACTGGTATGGAGTTGTTGTCGTACCGGATCTTCCACTTCCGCCTCTCTTCTGTGATATGATCTGCCGCTTGCTGTCTCCGTTTCGTAATGTCGTCGCTATCTTCTCGCTCTTCATTTAGTGCCTGTATCAGTCGGTTGTGGCTTACGTCTTTCACATTAAATACCAGTTCGTTTGGTGAGAACTGGGTAGTTGCATTGACTTGGAAATTGATGCTCCACTGAACGTCCGGCAATGTAAGATCCCATTCTTTGTCGCTACGGGTTGAACACTTGATGGCAGTAAGTACGAGCTTATTCATCCGTTCTGCATGGCCATTGGCTCTCGGGGTCCTCACTGCGGTCTTAACGTGCTGAATTCCAAATTTCTCAACGAAACCCTTAAACTCTTTGGAAGTGAAGGCTGTACCTCTATCGGTGGTGATTCGTAACGGCTGCCCAAATGTTGCCATCACTTCGTTTAGCATCTTGGTGACTGGTGTTGTCTTGGTTGTTCGTACCGCTCTTAGCACAGTGTATTTGCTGAAAGAACAGACTTCACGTTGTAGTAGAACTCCTCCCAAACCGACCGAACTGGCATCAGTATGTACTTCATGTTCCTTTGTTGCGTCGAACAATACTAGTACTGGGTGTTCAGTTAGCGCTGCCTTTAATTCACCGAAGGCGGTATCCTATTCCATGCCCCACTTGAAGACGACATCTTTCTTTAAAAGGTTTGTTAAGGGCTGGGTTGTACAGCTGTATCCTTTTACAAATTTGCGGAAAAAACCGGTGATTCCCAAAAATCTTCTGACCTCGGTTGCATTGGTTGGTGTTGGGAATTCACTAATACATTTCGTTTTTTCATTGCCTGGCTGTATTCCGTTTGAGCTAATCACGTGTCCCAAAAAATTCACTTTGGCTGTCAGGAAAACACACTTTGATGGTCTCAGCGTTAAGCCCGCCTTTCTTACTGCCCCCAAGAATTCCTCTAACACATCGATTCCTTTCTCAAGCGTATCCGTGGAAATAATAACTTCATCAACATAATTAATTATGTTGCTTTGATGTGCTAAGCGTCTGATAATATGGGTTATCATTTCCTGAAAGTACATGGGTGCGTTGACTAAACCAAATGGCATTACGTTGTGCTCAAACAATCCATCAGGTGTCAAAAATGCTGTGAGTGCCTTACAGTCTTCGGCCAACGGGATTTGGTAATAACCTGCTGTCATGTCAAGGGTGGAAAAGTATTTCTTACGCTTCAGTTGCGCTAGTTGCTCCTCTACCACTGGCATCATGAATTGTTTTTTTTTTGTAACTGCATTCAACGCACGGTAGTCGACACACATGCGACTTTCTCCGTTGGACTTAGGAACTAGAACCACGGATGCGGCGTGCGGTGAGTTGCTCGGACGGATGATGTCGTGTTCGACCAGGTTTTCTATAATCGTCGTCAACTGTTTCCTTTGAGCGAAGGGTACCTGATAGCGTTTTCTTAATATCGGTTTATCAGTCTTCACCTCTATTCTCATTGACATGGTGTTACACCGACCTAATTGGGAGATATCTTCGGAGAAGCAGTCATTATAACTCACCAGAAGGTCCTCCACTGCACAGCGTTTGTTTCCGTAGAGATCATTGCCCAATTGAAATGGTTCCCTTTTGCTTGACTGAACCTGCAACACTCCTGCCTCAATTACCACTCGCTGATTCCGTCGACATAGGGCATCCCGTCCCAGGAGTATTGCATTGGGTAAAACTTCGTCTGGCACAATTTGGAATGCTACGTCTATTTCGTCGTGGTCCATCAGCATGCGTACGACGATCTTCTCCGTGGACGTTACTATTGACCCTCCGAATCCATTGAGTTGCTTCACGGATGTTTGGCGTTGAGCATCTTTAGGTGTTATGGACTCTTTTATCAAAGAGCGATCGCTTCCCGTGTCAATGAATGCGGAGTACATGCGTCCGCCTATGCTGACCTCTTTGGTTACAGGTGGAATGAATGCTGCCAGATCTTGGCTCACTTCAACTTTAGCTACGATGGCTTGCTTTGCCCGACAATCCTTCGCCTCATGTCCTGGTTTGTTACATGTTGTACACCTTGTCCTCCGTTGGGGTAATGGGCACTTTGCGGCAATATGTCCCATTTGATTACAGTTAAAGCATTTGATGCCTTTCCCTTCGCGTTTGTTTGCACCCTCTGGAATGGATCGTGATGGCTCTTGGATTACAGCGCGAATTATGTTGTCCGGGATGAACAACAGTAAAAAAAACTATATTTCTTTTTATTACTTTGTTTATTTCTTATTTAATATTTAATGATTCACAAAAACGATCTTTCCACCGCGACGTCAGAACACGAACTCCCAGAGATCTTCCAAGCTAAATCACTCCCAGTCATTGTCAAAATGTTTGGTCAGCAGAAATCGAATGCTTGACCAGTCGGATATTCAGATTGTCGTCTGCTCCGTGAAGCAAATGTGCCGACTCAGATAACTATGTGGGAGTAAGAAAGTATTCATATCTCATTACGTTTGAGATAACTAAAAGCATCCGCTAATCGGACATCCAATGTACTGGGAGAGGAATGTGTCGTGTACATAACTTCTCCCCCCTTCAGATTATAATTCTCCTGAATTTTATGATTTACTTTAATAGATTTTTGATTTTTACAAAATATAAAAAGGATAATTAGTACAAGGATCCCGAAAATGATCAGGCTCAGATTTATACCATAGGATACATTTCTATGATATTGTAATTCTTCTATTTTATTAATATTACTTTCGTTTTCTAGGATAACATCATCTAGTGTTATCTTATGGCTAAAATTTTTAAAATTTTCGTTTACTGGGTAGTAAAATCTTTCTTGGAAAACCTCTTTGACATTTGAGAAATAATGATCTAAAATACGTATTTCACAGTTGTTAAAATGGATTAATACATTTCCAGTTATATTTAAATGTCTTTCGTCGCAATTTTGTTCTACTTCTAATTGATTTGCATTTTTAATTACAATAGTTTCATCGTCCAATGTAAGGATCTCAGTTTTATTGTTCTTTATCAGTTTACAATTATGTTGGATAGTACAATGCTTACTTAAATTTAATTCATTTAAGGATCTTAGTTGTTTATATTGATATGTCAAGTTATTGTTTTTGAACACAATTTCGTTTGGATAATCTATTTCTTTTTGGTTTTTGTTTGGTACGGGTACAATAATTCTTAGTTGTATTTTTTCGGTTTCTTTTGGAATTTTAATAGCGAATGCTAACACATCTTCTTTGAATTTAGTAATGCCTAATTTTATATACTTCATTTTATTTACATCTATATTATATCTTTCTATTTCTTCATCTGTCAGTATATTCGGATGTAATAATCCATATCTGGCTGATGCTAAGTTGTCTTGGATGTGCTCATTTTTTTCTTTTATTATTTGAACTTTAAAAAGCTGATCATAATATAAATTTTGCTTCATTGTTTTACTTGCTACATTGTTTAACTGTCCTAATATTACTGTTCTATCTTTTTCTATTATATTCTTTATTTGTTTAATGGATTTACTGACATTGTCGTTAATTAAAACTTGCTGGTTCAGGTTAGTTATGGAATTGTGGTTATTTATCTCTACATTTCTTAGATGCGCATCAATATTTTCTCTATCTTCTTCATCCATGGTGCCAAAAAGCCATTTTGATGCACTACCTATAACATTGATTAACCCCCTTTTCTTTCTACTTTCTTTGGGCATAATAGTTTTTACTTTGTTTGTCAAGTGTGTAAGTTCCAGTTGAAGTAATTCCTTGTGGTTCCCGTCGAGCTGGTCGATGTTTTTCGAAATGCCGTTTAGTACGTCTACTATTTCCTGTGGTTTAATCAAATGAATTATTATGTCTGTCTTGGTCACTAAGTCTGCTTCGTTGATTTTTATTTCTGTGAAACCTGATTGTTCTTTTATTTCCTCTATACTTAATAGTCCATTAGTTCGTACTGTCAATAGTATTAGTAGTAATGTCATCATGTAGAGCTGAAAATTTTGGTTGGCGTTTAATATTTGTTATATGGACATTAGCCAGCCTACTTTTTCTAAACTTAGGTTGATGCTTGTGTTTAGTTGCTTTGTAATTTCTTATAAATCCTTTAGACCTAACTTCGCTATAATTTTCTCGTTTTTTTTTTTGCTTTTCTGATGGTACTTTCCCTTACAGTTTGTAGATTATTTCGAATTGTACTAAAATTATTTTATGAAAATGTATTACACTTGGGCCTGTTTTTATTGTTGAATGAATCTTTTATTATAGTTGCGAATTACTTGTTGGATTAGTCTTTTGACTGATACATTTGTTTATTTAATTTTAATACTCTGCATTTTTCTAGTAAAGTACTATGAAATCTTTCTATGTCCGAATTTCCGGTGTGGGAATTCGGTTTAGTAAAATGGATATTAATATTTTCTTTTTGAAAAAATTCTTTTATATGAATTGAATTAAATTCATTATCTGCAATTATATTTTTAGGCTGTCCTGCCTTGGCAAAATGACTTTCTAGTTCTTCTACTAAGGTGATATGATTTCTATCCGTTAAATAATACGCGAATCCGAATTTGGAAAACTTGTCTATTATGGTGAGGAAACTGCATTTGAGAATTACGAATGTATCTATGTGAATGAATTCATTTAGCTCTGTAGCTGTTTCAGTAAGCTGAAATTTTGGTTTTATTGGCTTACGATCATATTTTACTTGTTGGCAAACTTCACACTGATTTATAACTATTTGTATTAGTTCCAGTAGTTTTGGGAAATATATTTTATTTTTGATGCCGTTAAATGTTTCCTGAATACCCGAATGCATACTCTCATTTACATGATAAAATGAAATTTGCTTTACAGCTTCTGTTTCTAATCTAATATCTTGTGCCCTATAAGAACATTTTATAAACTTTATTTGTTTCTCCTCTGAAAATAATTCTATTAATTTTTCCTGAACTACATTATACTGATGGTCGTTTAATTCGGAGTATATTCCCGTTATTCCTTTTTTTATAAATCTTTTGAATATGTCATCTAGATTTATAAGATCATATTCTGCAATATAAATTATACGTTTACCGTGTACTATTTCTATCTCTTGGGTTTTGTTATTTGTTAATATTATTTGGGTTTTGTATTTATTTATTATTTCTTCTTTTATAGGGATATGGTTTAATAATTCTTCTTCTGCAGAATGAATTGTAGCCATAGTTGTTTCATTTTCTTCTTCTTCTAAATTAAATAATAATTCTATTTCTGAAATAGCATCTTCATTATCTGTACTTTTTTCTTCAGATTTGATGTTTGCATTAGGTTCAATTCTACTCAGAAAATCGGCCACTCTATTGTCCTTTCCTCTTAGATACTCTATATCAAAATTATATTCTCCTAGTTTAAGAAGCCACCTTTGATGTCTCGGAGACATATCTTTACCTTTATATTTAGAATGCAAATATTTTATTGGCTGATGGTCTGTGAATATTTTAAACTTGTTACCATATAAGTAAGGGCGGAAATAGTTTACGGCCCACATAATTGCCAAGAATTCCTTATCAGTGGCTGTGTAGTTGCATTCGTGCTTGTTAAGAGTTCTAGATGCGAAACAAACTGGGTGTCCTTCTTGTGAAAGGACTGCACCCAACGCGTAGTTTGATGCATCCGTTGTTAATTGGAATTGTTTTTTGAAATCTGGAAATCTAAGGATTGGATGACTGGTCATCAAATTTTTCAACTTCTCGAATGCTTCTACATACAATGGGTCATTGACATTAACTTTAGCATTTTTCTTTAGGTATTTGGTAATTGGAAGTGCTACTTTCGCGTAGTCTCTTATGAATTTTCTATAAAATAATGATAACCCTAGAAAGCTTTTTATCTGTTTCTGAGTTCTTGGCAATTCTAGTTTTTCAATTGTTTCTATTTTATTGGGATTAGGTTTAAGTCCGTCTTTTGTCAGCACATGCCCTAAAAAGTCTGTCTCCTTTTTTAGAAAATTACATTTATCTACCTGTATTTTCAAACCTTTCGATTCCAGTATTTGGAATATATCTGTAATTGCTTTTATATGTTCCTGGAGGGTAGTACTAAATATAAGTATGTCGTCCAAGTATATAACACATGTCTTATTAATATAATCTCTGTAAATGTCATTCATCAGTCTCTGAAATGTCGCTGGAGCATTCTTTAGACCGAATGGCATTCTCACGAACTCATACAACCCATGTGGTGTTATAAAAGCTGTCTTTTTTCTGTCTTCTTCTTTAATTAATATTTGATGATATCCTTTAGCCAGGTCTATTGTTGTGAAATATTGAGATCTGCCCAACTTGTCTAATATAGAATCTATATTAGGAAGTGGGAATTTATCATCTATAGTTATTTCATTAAGTTTCCTATAGTCAATAACAATTCGGTACTTTTGAATTCCAGAGTTATCATTTTTCTTGGGTATCACTATTAATGGACTACAGTACTTGGAGTTACTTTTTCGGATTATTCCTTGCTCCTCCATTTCAGCTATCTGTCTTCTGACTTCATTCTCATGTTTAGGCGGATACCTGTATAACTTCGAATTTATTTGCTGATCTGTGGTTGTCTTAATTTCGTGAACTATTTCGGGAGTGCTAGTTAATTTATCCCCTTCTTTAAAAAACAATTTTTTAAATCTTTTAATTAACTTATCTATAGCTTCATATTCTTCTTTATTTAAATGATCTAATTTTAAATGCGTTATAACATCTTCGTTCACATGTTCTAAAGTATGTATTTCTTTATATGTATATGGGTCACCTATTATTTGTAGTTTCTGATTATTTAAATTTATGGCTTTGGCTTCTAAGTCTATAAGGGTATTTAGTGTATTTAGAATGTCATTACCAATTATAAATTGGTAACGTCTGTTAGGTAAATTTATTACTTTCCACCTGATGAGAGCTCCTACTGGAAGCTTTAGTTCATCCGGTGCTGGTGTATGTGCTTCACAGGTAATGGCATATTTTCCATTTATTGTGGAAAATTGTATGGGGTTAATTTTAACTGTCTTAAAATCATTTATTTTAGAATCGATTATGCTAAGTGACGACCCTGTGTCTATTAGAGCTAAGTATTTTTTTTTGTTTATAGTTAATTCTATTGTGGGGAGGTCATTCGAGGCTAATTGATAAAAAACTCGGCATTATTAATCTCGCTGTTATTTCCTAGACTATTTGTTTCAATGTTACTTACATCCATTGGCTCTTGATTATTTTGACCCGAATCTCCATACTGTCCGGAGTTTGTATTCCGCTGTTGAAAGTTCTGTGGATGACGATATTGGCCTAAATTTGTCTTATTGTTATTAAAGTGCCCTGGGTTGGTATAATGACCTGAGTTTCTATTGTTCTGTGGATAATTCTGTTGAAAGCGATTTTGGCCCGAATTTCCAATACTGTTATTGTAATGCCCTGGGTTGATAGTATAATGACCTGAGTTCCTATTATTCTGTGGATAATTCTGTTGAAAGCGATTTTGGCCCGAATTTCCAATACTATTATTATAATGCCCTGAATCTCGTCTACTCTGGTAACTATTCTTATGATTCCGATAGTTGTTCTGATAATTATTACCCTGCTGATCCTTAAAATTCCCTGGACGATGAGATACCTTACTGGTCTTTCTAAATTCTTCCCTAATACACGAATCTTCGTACCTCCTTTTAATCATTATTTCAAAAATAATATCTAATTCCTTCTCTTCATAAATTTTTTTCTAATAGTGTTCCTTGACATATTTCCTTAATCATATTTATTAATAATGAATCAACATTACTTAAATCTACGGCGTTGTCGCCTTTATAGAAGTTTACAAGTTCATCAGTTTTAAATTTTATTTTTTGTGTTTCAAATAATAATTCACTTACAGTATTGACTTTCATGGTATAAATACTTTTATAGATGTCCGATGGCTCCACTTCTGGTTTGTATCTCAGCTTCAGTTGTCGTTTGATGGCTTCCCAGTTTTCAGGATCTGGTATATTAATTATGATGTCCTTGGCTTCTCCTTGTATTTTTTCGTTATATATTGTTCTTATTATGAATCTTATCAGGTTTCCATTTGAGAAATCTCTTAGATAGTATTCCACTTTTTTAAAAAAACTATTTATTGTCACTTACCCTTTTCCGGTGAATGTAGACATGTGTGACACCTCACGAAGGATCCTCTCACGGTCCATTCGCTCTGCTTCTCGTGTTTGGAGATTCTGGAACGCATTGGTTAACTGCTCCAACTGCTGTTCCCTTAATCTCAATTGATGTTGGAGTTCGATGTTTGATTCTTCCATGGTGATTTCTTCAAAGTTTCTGCTGGCGTCGAATTCTGCTTGCCTTCTTGTGATCATTAACACTTGCTCGTAATCTTTTCGATTTTAACTGAGTTTTCACTGTTATTTTCGCGACAGTTATACTTCCTAATCTTTTCGATTTTAATTGAGTTTTCACTGTTATTTTCGCGACAGTTATACTTCTTAATCTTTTCGATTTTAATTAAGTTTTCACTGTTCGTATCACTGGATAATCCTTTTTAAGATTATCCTACCGACTGCGCCAATTATGTTGTCCGGGATGAACAACAGTAAAAAAAACTATATTTCTTTTTATTACTTTGTTTATTTCTTATTTAATATTTAATGATTCACAAAAACGATCTTTCCACCGCGACGTCAGAACACGAACTCCCAGAGATCTTCCAAGCTAAATCACTCCCAGTCATTGTCAAAATGTTTGGTCAGCAGAAATCGAATGCTTGACCAGTCGGATATTCAGATTGTCGTCTGCTCCGTGAAGCAAATGTGCCGACTCAGATAACTATGTGGGAGTAAGAAAGTATTCATATCTCATTACGTTTGAGATAACTAAAAGCATCCGCTAATCGGACATCCAATGTACTGGGAGAGGAATGTGTCGTGTACATAACTCGCGTGACGTCGTTGGTAGGGTGGATACATTGTCCAGGGATCTGAGCAGCTCATTGGTCGTTCGTAAATTCATAGCGAGTAGTGTGCGAGACAAAGTTGAGTCATTCAAACCATTAATAATATACGAGTTAATAGATAAATCGTTCAACTCACCTCGTCGTCCTATGGCGAGCATTAGATAGTAATACTCGGTTAACGTTTCATCTGGCATTCGCTTCCGCTTCATAAGCTCCCTGTGCACATCTGCCACATTAACCGTACATGGAAAATCTCTTTTCAGAGCGGCGGCAAACTCCTTCCATGTCTGAAACACTGGCTGTGCGTCTAACCAATCCTTTGCGAGCCCATTCAGCTTATGCTGTACTGCAAATAGCGTCATTTCCTCACTCCAGTTATACAGGCGCTGCAACTGTTCTACTTTGCTGAGAAATTGCTGTGACGAGAGTGAGCGCTTTAGTGGATCGAAGTTCGGCAGAATTCCGATGGCGTCTGGAGATCCGTTATTGCTGTACCCTTGCGTGGACGACGGAATGATGTATGTTGCTGGCGTAGCTGACCTGTTGAACACTACCGTCTCGGGGTCCGCATCTCGTCGATTTTCCGGTGGTGAAAGATCGACAATCGTTGTGTGTTCCCTTTGAGCACCACTACTTACATTTGCAGCCAATTCATTCACCGTTTTTGTCAGATCCAGTACAATGCTGCGTAGTTCAGCGATCTGAGTTGTCAATGAATCCCCCCTCCCCTCTATTTCTTCCACGTCAATTTCGTCTGTGCCCCGAACTTCGATTAGTTTCGCGATCTTGTGAGCCTTATCTCCTTTGATGATTAGATCGTGCGTTTGGAGTAATTTATTCAGTTGGTCCACCCTCAATGAAGTTATTTTCACCATATTTACGCCGTTCAGGATTTTTATTTGATTTTTTATTTTTTTTTTCTTCCCGTTTCGTCCGCTCACTTCGGCTCGCTTCGATTCAATGTCCTCGGTTCTTCCTTTCGATGATTGTTTTTCTTAGATTCTTCTTGTGCCGTTGTACTTCGTTATGTGTTTAGTTTTGTAGTTTCCCCTTTACGTTGACTCTTTGCGTTTCCTATTCGTTGGAATTGCCGTTCGTCTTTCTCCTACAGGTAGCGTTATCGTTGTCCTATTCCGTATGGAAATTTTCGTTGGCACTCGTTCGTTTATCTTTTTCCCCGTTTACGCGTTTTGTTGCTTTTATATACTATGTATTCCGTATTCTGTATTCGTATCCCACTTCTGAGTTGTAAAAGACAAAGTTAAAGGATTCCCTGAGGGGGAATCCAAAAAAAACGCGAACGCCAGCCCGAAGGCTGGCCCAACTGTTCGACTTACAAAAGAAACGCTAAGTTCGGAATCGTTATAAACTTTATTACAAGCAATTATGTTCGTACGTTGTCACACACGTTCGTCACAAGACTGACTCTGCCCAGTTCGTCGCTTGTGCTCATTCCCTCGCTCAAGTCTCGTCCCCATGCTGACTCAGGTGTTCCCGTCGTAAATCCGCAGTTCCCATGATCATGTTCGGTGCATAGTTCCTATGATCATGTTCGGTGCATATTCCTCGAGTGCTGTTACCTGATCGGGAATGTGTGCACGCCTCGTTAGCATGCGTGCATTGGCTGATGCAATAATGGAACACACAAGGTAGAAAGAACCGTACAAAATGCTGATTCATCAAGTCCCGTTAGTACGGGGTATCGACCGTTGCCCCTGGCCTTGGTCGATGGTGTTAACTCCTCCCTCTTCAAAAATCTACGTCCCGTAGATCTTTAGTTTGAGGCTGTGGCCGCAGGATCCTCTGGCAGCCTCAGCGCTGGAAGACTCAACTTCCCACTAAGCTTCCGCCAGATTACGATGATGCATGGAATCAGTAGTATGAAAACGGTGGCATCCCATAGGGTCGAGAGCGCCATCCTGGTGGTCAGGTTACCGAGCTTTTTGATGTTATCGATGCTCAGCTCGTGGAGGAATTGAAGATTCACTTCATGCCCTTTGCTAGTGACATTCGTCAGCACTGACGGCAGGATCTGGAGAGTAGTGTAGCTTGAACTCACAAAAGTCCTGTTCCCTAGGATAACTGTTTCGTTGTTTAACTGGATAATGAAGGTGCCTGTTAGAGACTGGTTAACGCCTCCCGCGATAAGCTGGCCATTGAAGTTTGTTGCGAAGATGGTGTTCCCTCTGACCAGTTCGACTATTTCACGGGTGTTGGTTCGATATGTGCAAGCCGCGTGACCTCCTTTCAACAATCTGGTTATACAGTGATCCTCTCGAATTTTTGACAAGGACTCCTCTCTGCACACAGTGGTGTTGCTGATTGACAGGCATTCTCGACTTATGCCGTAGGTTTCCTCCTGATTGATAAGTATATTATTGAATTCGGTGCTTACCTGCTTGTTGTTGATTATCGATGGTTTTATGAGTAGCAGGTTATAGTCCTCCCTCTTCACCTTTGGTATTGACAAAACGTACAGGAGCGAGGAGCCATTTGTGTAAACGGATGGTGTCCCGAATTCTATCGCTTCGACTTCGTTCTCATACGGAAGCGTTTCGAGTTCATTTACCAATAGGTTGACCTCGTCGTGGTTCAGGAGGTTGGTATTCACTATGCCAGTCTTCGCCATCTGACACGCTCGCACTATCTCATTTACTTCTTCCTTCATTAGTAGGACCTGGTCGAGAATGTCTCGCCTGAACCTTTGTATATTCTTTTTCTTCACTATATTTTTCTATATCTTTATTCGGATTTTTCAATGCACTTCGATTGCTATTTTTAATGCACTTCGATTGCTATTTTCAATGCACTTCTCTAACACTATTTTTAATTTTAATTCTTCCTTTTATAGTTGTGGCTTTTTTTCACTTACAAAAATTGTTGATTCATTTTAATTAATTTTCATTAATTATCGTTTTTTCTTAAATTAGTTATCTAATCCCGACGATTATCTGAAACAAAATACCGGTTAATTAACTGAACCGTAACGGGGTTTGTTTTTTGGGAGCCGGCAAGGAAGTGTCGTATGTTTCCCTTTTGGTCGCAAACGTTTATTCTTGTAAGCGACCTACTCGTGGTACGAACAATCTTCACTACCGTATCCTTTAGCCTTCTAGGATATCCGCATGTTCTCATGGGTATGCGAAAGGTTAGCAACAGGAACTCAGAATGGTCATTGTGTTCTCATGGGTACAATGAATTTCGCTCGATAGAGCGTACTGGTTCCTGTGTTTGCTGATCCATAGGCGAAAAGGATATGGCCTTATTTTGCCGGTCCCTGCTCGGGCGCCAGTTAAAGGATTCCCTGAGGGGGAATCCAAAAAAAACGCGAACGCCAGCCCGAAGGCTGGCCCAACTGTTCGACTTACAAAAGAAACGCTAAGTTCGGAATCGTTATAAACTTTATTACAAGCAATTATGTTCGTACGTTGTCACACACGTTCGTCACAAGACTGACTCTGCCCAGTTCGTCGCTTGTGCTCATTCCCTCGCTCAAGTCTCGTCCCCATGCTGACTCAGGTGTTCCCGTCGTAAATCCGCAGTTCCCATGATCATGTTCGGTGCATAGTTCCTATGATCATGTTCGGTGCATATTCCTCGAGTGCTGTTACCTGATCGGGAATGTGTGCACGCCTCGTTAGCATGCGTGCATTGGCTGATGCAATAATGGAACACACAAGGTAGAAAGAACCGTACAAAATGCTGATTCATCAAGTCCCGTTAGTACGGGGTATCGACCGTTGCCCCTGGCCTTGGTCGATGGTGTTAACTGACAACAAAACAAAAGAAATAAAAACTAACACATATTTATTTTCTGAGTCAAAAAACAAATATCAGAGCAAATCAAACAGCACGTCGTTCCTCCCCAACTCAGCGAGAGACACTGTCCCTTTTGGAAGTTGATATATAGTTCATGTTCAACCGTTTTTCTGTCCATTTCTCAAAAGGAATTCCACCACTTAAACTACTGGTGGGGCAACGGTTTCGAATATGACAATCAGTGGCTACGGATTCGGACCAAAAAGACGCACATAAGCCAGACTGTAGTAACACACATCTAGCCATGTCCAAGACGGTTCGGTTCATACGCTCTGCTACTCCATTCTGCTGCGGAGTACGAGCAACTGAAAGCCTCCTTTCCATCCCTTGTTCAGCCAGATATCTATCAAACTCTGTATTACAATACTCACGGCCATTATCCGACTACAGGCACTTAATTTTCATTCCAGTTTGCTTCTCTACAAGCTTCTGGTATAGCTTAAACGCATCAAACACACCGCTCTTCTGTCGCAAGAAATATACTTCACACCAACGCGTACTATCGTCTATGAATGTGACGAAATATTTCGCTCCGCCCAAAAACTCCATCCTGAAGGGTCCCACAACATCAGAGTGCACAATATTGCAGTCATTTTACCCTTTAAGCACACTACACACCGCGATAACTGCTCAATGTCTTTATCATCAACCGCGGGTACTACACCGTCATGAACCAGCTGTAATAAGTCTTTGCTGTTCAAATGACCCAACCTTTCGTGCCACTTCAACAGTTCGGAGCACTCAGGTCGGACAACCGCTTCCGAACACTCGGAATTTTCGCGAATGAAATAAAGGTCACCTCTACGATCTGCTATTACCGAAACATTGCCATGCTCATTGCGAATGTAAGCGTCATTTCTACGAAATGTCACTTCATGGCCCCTATTCGTAATTTTCGCAACCGAAATTAAGTTTGTTCTCAGGTCCGGTACAAATAACGTATCCTTGAACTCTATCAAACGATTGCCACTTTCGCTTGCCACTGAGATGTGAACAACGCCCCTCCCTTTAACATCAGCTGATGCCTTACTAGCAAGGTTCAATTTAACCTTGGGAGACTCACTCATTGATTTAAAAAGACCTGCATCACCACAAAGGTGCGCTGTGCAACCACTATCAAGAATCTATGCTCTTTTCGTCTGCCTCATGTCTGCATAATACGCATCATTAACATTCGTGGTAACCGTATGACTAACTGCATAGGACTCGTCAACACTATTCGCCGAATGTCTCAATTTTCTGGCCTGATCCACGGACGTTCTTAACGGACATACATTTGCCTTGTGTCCCAACATACCACACTTAAAACACTTAATATTTTCAAGTTTTTGTGGTCCTTTTCCTTTTTTTGTTTGGATGAATTTGGACGCATACTACTACCACTTCCAGCGGCCATGACTGTGACAATATTACCACTTGCCTGCTTTCGTGCCTCGCTTTCTTCAATAATTTTCACTTTTAACACCTCAGCAGTCGGCAATGCATCTCGCGACTCAATTGCACAACGAAAGTTCTCATATGAAGAAGGGAGTCTATAAAGCAGCATAATGGTCAGCAGATCACCATTAATCTGAACGCCCATTCCTTCAAGAAAAATTTTGTCATATGCTCCTTGACATCACCACAATCTTCCAGCCTTTGAAGCATCAATTGCTTTAACAGTGTAGCCTTTCTTGCCGGTCCTTTCGACGCATAAATGGATTCAAGCTTCTGCCATACCTGCCGTGGCGTATCACATATGCGAATCTGTGCCTTCTTGTCCTGTTTCAACCATGCATCTTTCGCAACACCATCGGTTGATGGCATAACAGAAGTCCCATCAACAAATTCCTACAAATCATTTTTTTGTAAGCAGCGTTTCCACCTCCATGCTCCAAGTATCATAGTTCTCCTTGGACAGCAACTCCATACGCGACGAACTAGATGACGAACTAGCGGACATTGTGCATAAAATGTTCCGGTCTTTAAAATCGCAATCAAGCATACAACTGTTTAACAAGAACGCGAATGAATTTAATAATTTTATTTTTTAGGCGTTCTGGGCCCATAACCTGTTAAAAAAAACTTTATTAAATTGAATTCAATACAACGTATTAATTACGACTGCTCCGCGTGATTGTCGAAAAGAAAAAGTAAAGAATTGAATAGAACAAAGTAGATGAATATGACAACTCCTTAAAAACAAACAGCTTGACATAAAGCGCTATCTTTGTTACAAATACAAAAGGAGCTTGATGTGAGTATTACCCTATAGATGGATACAGGGTGACAATCCTTAACAGTTAATTTAGCATCGTTTTCGGAAAATAGTCTTGGGTGTCTACATCTAGTACAACACATGTTCAAGAGATTCCCTTTGGGTTGAAGTCATGTGTTCCGTTCGGAACATTAAGGCATTTATTTCTTGTGAAGCTTGTTGTTTTATTTAAATTCTGGTTTGGTCTTTTCCTATTTCCATGAAATTTTTATTGACATGAATAACCGAATTTTTTGTCTTGAGTGTGTATGTAGTTCCCTAATATAGTGTGAAAAGACTTAAGGGTAGGAAGGAGGAAACATCTAATTTTGACATTTTTTAGATCAAAAAGGGTTGTCTCTACGTGATGAGTAATTTTAATATTTCCGCCTATCGAACTAGCATAGAAACATTCTTCATTTGGGATAAGTTTGCTAACCAGGCTAGATTGTATGTAATTTCTGTTTGAGCCCGTGTCTGTTTTTAATATCTTTACACTCTTCGTTTTGGACTCGAAATAGGTTAACGAAGAGCTCGTTAGCCTAAAAAATGTATGTCTGTATGATCTTTAATTTCGTAATCGTCTGCGTTTAGTTGTTCTTGCGAATATTCATCTATTGTTTGGTCGTAGTTTGAGTCTTGGTATTCAATGACTTGATTATATGCTTCAACGTCTATTTCTTTAGTACTTGTATCTTTTGTCGTATTTGCGTGCTGCGTTTTTCGGCAGTTTCCTGTTTGATTTTGCGGTCTGATTGCCGATGATGAGTTTCGCTTAAAGTTGGGAGCTTAGTTAGGTTGGATTGGATTTGGCCGGGGTGCAATTTATGCGATGGAGGAACTATTTTGAAAATTATTTGGTCTATATTGCTGGGGTGTGGCGTGCCTTGATGATGGATTAATATGGGTATTGTTTGGCCTATATTGTTGTGTTGGGAAATATTGTGGTGAAATATTGTATCGAGGAGGAGAAGGTCTAGGTTGCATTGGCATATGTCTAAGTGGGGGTCTGTGTTGTTGTGGGAGTCCGCGTGGAATCATATGCCACGAATTACGGTTACTGCCTCTCTTAGCAGGTCCTTGATGGTTGTAGGCGTAGTCGGACCTGAAACTCTGGTTCTCCAATTTAAGACATAAGTGCAGTGCTTGTGGGAGATCAACTGGATAAAGGTATCTAGGGCCTTGTCGCTGTAAGGCTGTGTCAGGGCGCGAGTTATAAGTCACGCTTCGGCGGGCTTTAAAAAAATACAATATTTACTGTTTGGACACAACAACTTTATTGATTCTCTACTCAATTTTACATAGCTTTTATACTTTATTTTTGTTGAGTTTACAAAAATGGTTCGTGTAAAGCTCGACTGTAGCTTTGGCAGGTCTCCACTCTCCTTCGGAGAACTCCCTCTATTTGCCACCTTACTTCCTCACCTACCGCGCGTATGCTGTCCGAAGACCGCAGTACACGTTTAGCAGGCAACAAAGCAAAGCAGTTACAAAAGCTATTTGCCTTTCTCTTCACCGCGCGTAAGTTGTTCGTGAACCGCCGTACACGCTGAGTAAGCAGCTAAGCAAATATTCCCCTTAATAAAGGAAAACAACAAAATAATTATTAGCAAGAAGAAGATTTTATTTGCTTCCAAAAGATTTCGCACAAGTGTGGCACTTTTCCTGGGACGCGCGGGAGAACTTCGCTAGGTGAAATGCCAAACCTGAGTGACTGTCCACTGATCGGGCGTCGCCTTTTATACACCCGATCGTGGGTGTGCTCTTAACAAAATGTTTATAACTAATGTTATTTTAGGGTTGCCATGTCTACATTAATTAACATAAAATATTACAAAATAATATTTAAAAGCTGATATAATATTTATATAATAGTAATATATATAATAGTATAATTATACAATATTTAATATATATATTGTTATGCCTTGGGCTATACACTTTTATTAATAAATGCCAAGAATCCCTCGTCGGGCCAGCTGTTTGTCCGGGGTCCAATAGACACTGGCGTTTCCCTCAGAGAGTTTAGTGTAGTGAGCAAAATACTCCAAATACTCCTGACTTCGTACGTCCACCTGATTTCTGATTTCGTACAATCAATCAAAGCAATTTCTTGTGAAATTGAAACAACGAACAACACCAAGAAATTTTATAACTGTTTATAACTGTTTATTATTATTATTAAGCAAACGTATTACAATGAGCGCTTCTTCCAACCAACTTCGATTTGATTTTAATTTACACCTCTATTTCAATGTAATAATTGCTGACATCAAGAAACGTAGTTCGATCGAACCATCGATTCCGTTAGGCCACCCAGATGCTAAATCAGCACTCGTTTCAGGTATTTCTTTTTGTTTGTTTTTCGCTTTCATTATTAATTATTTTTTTTTTTTTATAGAGTAGAGGGAATATACCTTTTGTACCATCTTAAATGTTTCGTCATCCGTAAAAATGGCTGTCAATCTGTTTGGTGGGAAATATTTTTTAAATATATCAATGAGAATTTGTTCGTTATAGATTGGGCTTTGAATGGTTCTTCTTTGCTTGTTTCTAAAGGGAACTTTTAGATTCATATGTGATTTGTTTGATTTTTCTAAGATAATCTGAATGTTAAATTCGTTTAATGCTTTTTCTGATATATGTATTCCGTCGTCTAAGTTTTCAGTTGTTGAGTGGATGATGGTTCCTGCAGTGCTCTGATTCGAATAGTTAGGAGGTTCATCGTGAATATTTATTTCGGAATGTAAAGGGTTTTTTCGGGTTTGTGATTCTAATTCTGCTTAAAGCATCTGTATTTGTGTTGACGGTTCCTTTTTTGTATGCGATTTGGTAGTCATATTCTTCTAATTTTCCATCTAACTAGCCTCGGGTTTGCGTCTTTTAGGTTTATTAGATAGGTAAGCGGCTTGTAATCTGTAATTATTTGAAACTTTTTACCGAAAAGGTATGGCCTGAAATATTTGGTGGACCAGACTATTGCGAGAAGTTCCTTCTCAATAGTTGAATAGTTAATCTCCGATGTTATGAGAGTCCTGCTGGCATAGCACACTGGCCTATCGTTACCTATTGTTCCTTGCGAAAGTACCGTACCAATTGCATAGTTACTAGCGTCTGTAGTAAGTATGAATGGTTTGGTAAAGTCGGGGTATTGTAGGATAGGATCGTTTGTTAGGATGTTTTTGCAAAGTTCGAAGGTTCTGACGTATTGATCGGTGAGTATTACTTTTCTATCTTTCTTTAAGAGTTCAGTCATGGGTTTTATTATACGTGCAAAGTCCTTTATGAACTTACGGTAGTATCCGAGGAGTCCAAGGAAGGATTTGATTTCTTTTTGTGTTTACGGAATAGGGAATTCTTGAATTGCTCTGATTTTATCTGGGTTTGGTTTAATACCCTCGGTGGACACGATGTGTCCTAGAAATGATACTTCTTTGTGTAGGAATTCTGACTTGTCAATTTGTATTTTCAGGTTGTACTCTCGGAGTCTCTTGAAAACTTTCGTTAGGTTTTCCATATGCTCCTGTAGTGACGTGGAGTATACAATAATATCATCTAAATAGACGAGGCAAATTGTTCATTGTAGGACTATAGACCTTTGCCTCACTTGTCGAGAATTTCTGTTATGTTGGGGATTGAGTATCTATCTGAAATTGTCTTTTCATTGAGCTTGCGGTAGTCAATGACTGAACGCAATTTTTGCTTTCCGCTTGCATCAACTTTTTTGGGGACAACCCACACTGGAGTAACTGGGACGGATTATGTTTTGGTCGAGCATTTTTTGAATTTGGGATTTTACTTCGTTTTTGTTTACTTCGCTTTTGGTGTGTATGGGGATATTATCAGTGGTGGGGATTTTGTGTTTGCCTGTGTGGGAGAAAGCAAGTGTGGAGTCGTTCTTAAAAAAGATATCATCGTAGTTTTTACAGAGTTTGAACAGGGCTTTTTTCTCTTCAGAATTTAGATGTTCGGAACGTATTAAGTCGGTAATGTTGGTTTCATCCATAGTTTTTTTGCATTCTATGTTAAAATTATTTACTTCGATGAAATTTGTGTGATTACACTGCAAATGCTAAGTGTGTTACCTTATCACACTTTAACGTGTTTTTTCGATGTAGTCATTTTAACCACACTTTAGAGTGTGTCATTTTAAAACACGCTTAAGTGTGTTAATGCGACACACATTCTACGTGTTGGGAGAACACGTTTTAATATTTCCTGAAATATTACTTTCAAAATAAATTTGTAAAAATCACCACAAAATAGTAGATATTCACTCATTCACAGTTATTAAATTATCACTCTTATAATCAAGGTCATGCATAACTGTAAATTAATGAATATTTATTATTCTACAGTGGTTGACATTTATTCACGTAAATTCTAGAATTACATATTTAGATAATGTCAATTCAATAATATATAAATATATGATGAATATTAGAGATTATATAAATTTTAATTATTTTAGTGATATAAAATTGTCGAATAAATTAAATATAAAAACGTTTTACTAATTTTGTAGAGATTTCTTTATTTTCTGCATAAATTTCAATATCATTGAATGTTTATTGCTAATTTTAGTTCCAAATAATTCGTGTTCTATATAACGAAGCGTGTTACAATAAGCTGGTGGGTAATCCAGATGCCACACAAAATACGCTGATATAAGTCCAATAACAATTTTTTCTACTGATGGATTTTTTATTTCCATCATTACGTTTTCATCTGCTACTATGTAACACATGAGAAAGTCATTTTCCTTCAGATAAACTACTGCTCTAGGGGCCTCGCGTGCTTTACTTGTTAAAGGTGAAGTTGATGACATCGCCTAAATCAAATGTACCAAAACATATTAATACATCGTATGTTAAATTTAAAATGAGTGAAAGATTTAGATATATGCATATATACTCATCATAATTTAATTAGCTTACGTACTTCTTGCACAACGATTAATGACATTATCTTTCTGTTAGCAGATAGTTTTTTTGAAGTTAATTCTTTACACAATTCAGTTAATACTTGAATACTAGAGCGACCATTATTCGTTTCTATTTCAAAATATTTCAATAATTTATCCATCATTGTCCGCACTTTCTCCAAAACTGCAGATTCTACCAACTCTTTTAAATTTAGAAATTCAAAGAATATCTATGAATCATGAAAAAATAAAAGGTTACAAAGAAAATCAGCGATCATTTTGAATCTTAATTTCTTACCATGTTGTAATGCTTCAATGCAGGATATTTTGTAATAATATCTGTTATCCGATCTGCCTTATTCTCAATCCACTTTCGTCGTTCTGTTAGCGTAATTTTCAATAATTGTTGAACGTGGAGTACATTGACATCGTCGCTATAATTTTTCTCCAGTTCTTTCAGGGCTGTTTGGATATCAATATCTATCTCAGCATTTCTATTCATACTTAAAGCAATAGTACTTTGTAAAAAATGAATTGAATATTTATTTAATATAACTGTTTAAAAAATTTCATTAAACTATACAGGTTGGAAATGTTTATAATTAAAATACATACGAAGTTCGTGGAACAGGGACAGCTACTTCTGATGGTAGTTTGGGTTTAGGATTTCCTGTTCGATCGCGTTTCACGCCTTTCATATTTTCAGCTGCCTTTACATTTCTTCTATGATTGCGAATCCATGAACTTAGTTGATGTCGAAGTAAACCCTATTTATGCAAACATTATTCGAATAATATTATAGGTATTATAGGTATAAGACAGCCAAATACTACACTGGATGAGTCGTAAAGTCAATAAAATAAATTGTGCACTTCACTCACACTTCCATTGAGGCCAGCAGCTAATACGGGATATTTAGCAACTAAGTCAGAAGCTAAATCAGCATACTGATTTCTTGATGGAGATCCGTTAGTTTCATTGTACAAATATCCACCCCAAAATGCCACGAATTTATGTTGATTTGTGACAGTTATTCCTTCTTCTGAAATCTTTTTTTTTAGATCTACTGTTAACGATGGTAAGGGTAATCTTGATTTCCTTGGAGTTGTCTAGATAGATAGAACAGATGATTCAGAAACTAATTTTTACACATTTTAAGGAATGAAATGATATAAGTATGTATCTAAAGAACATACCTCTTCAACGTTTGTGGTTTCTTCAATCATAATCACTTCTGCGTTCATTATTTCAGTGGGGGTGATTACCTCATCCATAGGGATAAAAACCACATTAATGTCGTCATTTTTTTCAACGAATTCGTCTTCTTCAAGATCTCGGAATTGATGGTTTCTTCCAGCGTCTTTTATTTGTAAAAAGATGTGACAGTTTTTCATTTTTTTGTCCAATAGGTTATCCGATTTGCATGCTTGTTTTAATTTGTTCCGGATCATTTGAGCGTCAGAACTATTCTTGTCAAGTGTATATTTTATACACTTGCACCTCTCACCCATAATACAATACACAGTTTTTTCCATTATTGAATGTTGCTTTATTCTTCTGCCAAATATATTATTTAAAACTCTGTATCAGAGACCAACAACGAGACCTATACCACTTTGAATGACCGCGGACGTTTGCTCTGTGGCGAGCTCTTACAAACCCGGGGTATTGTCAAAATTATGTCCAACAATCACGCACATTGTTATAACTTCAAGAGTGTGTGTTCAATATTAAAATATATTCTATGAAGAGCACACGGGGGTATTTTTATCGGCAGAAAACAGATTTTATAGGAGAGGGAGCTGAAGTGTGCAGTATGAAACGTAGTAAAATCTTCTACCGCGTATCGAGTGATAGAACATGGCAGAAAACTAACACATACACAACTTTTTATTTTTCGAATTTTTGTACGTTTTTTGTCTGGTGTTGGGCTTCAATCGTAATTTGTCACTAACCCAATGAAATGAGGTTCACATACATACATACATATGTATGTATGTATACAATTTTTTTCTGCCGACGTAAATCATTCCTTGCGCGCTTAGAGTTGAACATTACACCAGTTTTCCTCCGTGCGATGGTCCTATGGGCATATATAATTCAATCGGTTTGCTAATTTATTGAAGTTTATATGTATTATATTTTGATATGGATGAATTTAAATGTTTAATGTGCTTTTATTCTTGTGCAACTAATGATCAATTGATGAGGCACATTGTTCGTAATCACCGAAACGATCCTCAATTTAAAGTAAAGTGTTGTCACCAAGAATGTGGTTGTACATTTCAAAAATGGAAGACTTTTCGTCAACATTTATTTCGAAAACACAAAACCAAAGCCGGCATTGTTGAAAATGTGAGATACGAAAGAGAAAGGGATCAGCTCATGAACGAAGATGAGCTTCTGGCTGAAGATAATGGTGAAGGTATGAAATACTTTGAAAGCAGTTGTTGAACAAATTAATTGTTAACTACTATTTTATGCATTCAAAGTTTATTTTAAATTAATATAGATCATGAACAAGAAATGGCTGCAAATAAAGAAGAACGTATAACGTGGTATGCTGCTCAATTTCTCGTCAACATTAGGGAAAATTGTAAAGTATCTCAAAAGACTGTAGATACAATTATTGGGGGCGTAACAAATTTACTTGAGATTTATACATCGATTCTTCTAGTGAGTTATATTATTTGGGTCAACCAATTAGTGATTTATGCAAAAGCATAATATTCTGGTGTGTATACTTGTATCGTAACCTTTTTTAATAGGAAAAAATAAAAAATAAGCAAGATACTCAAAATAATTCAGTAAAAGTAGAAGATATTACTTCAGTACTTCATGAGGAATACCCGTCATCAATAATTTTTTCTTCAGTCCAAACAAAGGATGCTCTGGATCAAGTGCTGATCACAGACCTCAATATGATTTCTGCTAGAAGTGTTTCTATCGCTAATGGATTAGTTTGGAAAAGAAGAAGAAATGCAGCACCAGTCATTTGTCACACCGATTATAATGCTCAAGTGATACCATTTTTAACTAATTTAAAAAATCTGTTATCAAATAAAGAAATTCGGAGTTATATCGATGATCAAAGACCGCACAATGATGATATACTTCGCACAGTATTAGACGGAGAATATTATTGTAATAATGAATTTTTTGTGAGTAATCCAGGGTCTTTGGCAATTATATTTTATTATGATGATGTATGTATGGCTAATACTTTGGGTGCAGGAAGAAAAACCCAGAAATATTCTATGTTTTATTGGATTTTGGGAAATTTAAATCCCAAAGTACGATCATCATTAAACGCAATTCAATTATATGCAATAGTAAAAACAGAATACCTAAAAAAACCCAATGGCTTACACAAAATTCTAGTGCCTTTCATAGAAGACATTAATATTTTACAAACTACAGGAATTGATATTGATATTGGAAGAGGACAGATTCGTAATTATAAAGGTTCTCTTCTCTTCTGTTCTGGAGATACTCCAGCATTAGCAATGCTTGGAGGTTTCAAAGAGTCTACAGCAGCCCATCGCCCTTGTCGTTCTTGTCAAACAACGAATAACGCTTGGCGGTCAAGTTATCGAGATGCTGATTTTGCTCCACGGACAATTGAAACACATCAACAAGCTCTTAATATAATAAATGATAAAACAATCACTCCAGCTGCCAAAAAGTTCTGGCAAACATTTACAGGTATCAATAGAAGAAGTCCTTTAATGGACATCAACTATTTTGACATTACAAGATGTCTCCCCCAAGACGTTATGCATATTTTGATAGAAGGACCACTAGAAATAGCATGTCGATTTTATTTGACATATTGCATCAAGACTTTAAAACTTTTCACAGTATCAGATTTTAATTATAATTTGATTAACTTCGACTACAAACACTTAAAGAAAGATAAACCTGCGCCTATTGAATCGTACCACCTAGAACCAAATGCTACTCTACGTCAAAGTGCAGCTCAGCTATTAACCCTTGCTCATGTTTTGCCATTTCTAATCGCCCAGTGGACAATAACTTATGAAAATATTAACCTTGTGGAACAAACTACATGCTTTATAGAAATATTAAAAATTGTAAATATTGTTCTAGCGTTTGAAATCGATAATGATTCAATTGATGAGTTAACATTTATGATTAATTTATTTATTAGCCATTTCATTGATTTATATCCTGAATGCATAGTTCATAAATTTCACTACCTTGTACATGTTCCACGCTACGTACGTTTATTCGGACCTGCAAGACAGCAGTGGTGCTTCCGCTTCGAAGGCTTGCATGCCTATTTCAAAGGGCTTATGCCAGTAGTCCGAAATTATAAAAATGTACCGATAACTTTAGCTTATAGGCATCAAGCTCGTTTGTGTTCACGACTTAGCTCTTATCCTGGTGCTCCTGCAAAGAGATTTTTATATCAAGGTGATACGGTATTTCCTGGAATAACGGTTTTGTTGGATCATCTACCAGATGCAACACTTTTTTATGAACTCATTGATAAAGCTGAATGGCCAACATGTGAAATGATACTGTCTCCGAAAATTATTATTTTCGGTACATCATACCAACCAAAAAGCATAATATTGTTAGAATGCAATGAAGATGACATGCCCTTATTTGGGGAGATTGAAAATATATATATTTATAATAATAAAAAAATGCTTTTGGTTTTATTATATGAAACTGAAAATTATAATTCAAAGTTAAATGCATATGAAATTAGTAGATGTTTTAATAATGAAAAATCTGTAGTTAACATTGAAACACTAATCTTCCCGCATGAATTATCTTATTTTGATTGTATGGGTATTAAATATGTACCATTACTCAATCACCAGCGAATAGAGTTATATGGATAATAAATTTGATCATTTAATTTTAACCTTGCTTAGCAAGATACATGTAAATACCTTTATTGTTATTACTTATATTAATGTTTTGAAATTAACTATACTCGAATACAATTATTTCATGTATGTAATAGTGTAAAAAATTATTTCTTCAAAACAAAAAGATATTAATTAGATTTAATAAAAGTTGTTTCTTTGATAAACTGCTCGTGATGAGAATTTTTTTATAACAATTTGGTAATTAATGTAAATTGCAAACAAGCGCCAGAAAAATCCTATACATATATTGACGACATTTTAAGAAAACGAAAACGAACATTTTTGTTCTGCTGCTTAAAATGAATGCAAAAGTACATTTATTAAAAATTTTAAAAAAATTAGTTCTTAGCAAGTCAAATGTGAATGTTAATAAACACTATTGGAACCAATGTCATTTGTCAAATATTAATTATTTATTGGAGCCTACTAACAACTTTCTGAGCATAAAGTACATACATATGTACATATATGGGTTTTATTTTCTATTGTAATTCGATTTTTCAATTTTTACACCTGTGATTTTAGAAGTTTATAATATTCTGAAACGTGTAATTCTTTAAAGTGTGTTAGATACCATTAAATGTTGTACTTTGACACGTTTTCCCCAAAACTGAATAATATGCGTGTTGTTTTTTCAGAGTTAGAAAAGTATAATAATACGTTGAACATATATCTCTAAAGATTTCACGTGTTTGAGTAACACATGAAAATGAATAACACGTTTAGATGTGTAGGAATAACACGCGTTCACATGTTTTTTAACACACCTAGCATTTGCAGTGTATGTATTTCTGTTTTAACGGGTTGTTCTATTAAAATAATTTTGTCGTTGTCACTAATATTTCCGATTTCTACTGAGCTGTACCAGTTTTTTGCCCTATAAACTCCTTCAGAGATATTGAGTTGAGGTTCGATAAGAGTTGATTGGATAAATATGTCACCATTTTGTATATCTACAGGAATTTTGGCAATGATTTTATAGTTGGAAGGTACTACTATTTTACCAGAGTTGAGATTGGGCTTGAATTTGAGTGGGATAACCGATTTTTTTGTTGTTTATCTTGCGAGATCTACTGTTGCGTTTAATTTGGTCAGGGTATGGACTCCTAATAATCCATTGAAATACTCGTGGAATTCGTCAGGAAATTAATCTGTTGCCCGATTGGTTCGTTAAATTCTATGAAGGTTGGTAATGTTATTTGCTTATTAAGTTTGTATTTACCGAGGACTGTGGTGGTAGGGTGGCATGGTGTTTGGTGATTAGGGTGAATAAACTCGGTAGAGACTCCCGTGTCTATGAGAAAACGAAGTGGTCTACCAAATGGTGAGGCAATGTTTATATAGGGAAAAGAGTGTCCGTGAACATTTATATCTATGTATTCGGTTGATTTACTGAGGGAGTTTGGTGAAATTGTTGGTGTTGTTCGTTTTGTATATTTCGATAGTCTTGATCAATATTTGTCATTGTTTGTAGTACGTTAAGATCCGATTCGTCTAAAACTGGTAGGGGTTGGTAGGCGAAAGGTTCAGTATAGTATTCCGGTTGGGTTTCTGGAATATGTGGGTGTATTGATTGTTTCGTAATGATTATGGACTTCTTCTATAACATATCGGGGGTGGTTGGAGGATCGGGTACGCATGCTTACATATGGTAGGTTACTCTGAATAGATGGCTTATATGCTGTCGGTTAACGTAAATAGGATGTGCCTGAGGCAACGCTCATTGGTGTAGGTGAGGGTTGTTTTTAGGCTGGCCTCTGAGGGCTAAAGGCATTGGAAGGAGTAGGGTAAGGAGCAATGTATCTGAATGGAGGGTTCTGGCATCCATTGTATGGTGTCAGTTGTTTGTTTGTGTTATATTGTGGCTTGGAATAGCTGTGTCTCAAGATTTTTGGTCTGTTTTGTATGTTATTGGGTGTATTTTGTGTGTCATTGTAATTTATTCTAGGTCTTGTATTTCTGAGGTAATTAGGGGTTGCTCTATTGTAAAACTGCTTTTGTGGGAAGGGGTATGAAAGATTATTGATGGGTCTGCGGTCTGTTTTGAGATAGTAAATATGTTGCTCTTTGACACAGTATGAGAATGCGATTTGGAGAGTTTCTGGTTTCATGCTCTTATGCTTGAGCCAAGTGGCTCTTTTAAATCGGAAAGAAATGTATTCAGATACATTTCGGAATACAAGTTTTTTTTTGCTCTTATAACGTTATTATCATTTTCATGTACCTATATTTGCAAATTATTAGTGAGTGTGGAATGAATTTCAATTATTTTACTGAAAAATGTTTCAATGTCGGAGGTTTGCTTTAGTTGGTGTAGATCACGTATTAAGGAAGTTTCTGTTCTTTTGTCTGCATAGTGTAGGATCAGATTTGATTTGATGCCGTCCCACGAAAGTGTGGTTCCATACATGTTCAAGATTTTGTATGCCTGCCTTTCGATCTTATTTCGAGTGGGTCGCAAAAGAATCATGCTGTATGGCGTTCCACGATACTTCTCAGTAAATTTAGAATTTGTTCTACGTTTTCTATGAAATCATATAGTAGCCTAGGATTGCCATCAAAGCACGGAAGGCCTTTAATAGCGTCTGGAATTCTTAATGAACTAAGTATGTCAGGCATGTTTGGCTGAACTAAATGAACATATGTATATTTTGGATTGGATCGGTCATGTCGAAATTGAAATTTGGTATGTGTGGCAGGGAAAAGCTTCTGAATCGATCAAAATTCTCAGATGTACTAGGATTGTTTTCGTCAGTTTCTATGTTATTTGAGGTTTCTTCTGCAACGGTTTCGAGGCTTTTGAATATTCGGGATAAGGGCTTCGCGTAGGGTAGGAATTTAAATTTCATCTTATCTTTCATTAAGATATCCAATAAATCTACTTACATTAATGAACAAAGTATCCGGTAGGTACATGCCGCCGGGTTGTTGTTTGCTAAAGGTGTCAATCCGCCGAAGTTTGTTGGTTGTAGGTTTCTTGATGAAGGTGTCACTGTCATTTTCTTTTCGTTCGATACTTTTGTCAGAATAACCGCTGCTCTTTCGGCACAACAGATCGGTTTACGTTCGATATTTTGTCGCGATGTTCTTTCGGCACAAGAATCTTTATACCGATTTACTTTTGATATTAAAATTCTAATACGAATCGAGGAATCGAGGGTGACTACGCTTCATTCCGTAGACTGCGCCAGTTATAAGTCACGCTTCGGCGGGCTTTAAAAAAATACAATCTTTACTGTTTGGACACAACAACTTTATTGATTCTCTACTCAATTTTACATAGCTTTTATATTTTATTTTTGTTGAGTTTACAGAAATGGTTCATACTTTTTAGTGAAAACAATTTAGTTTTGAGGTTGCGGAAAGTGGGTTGGCATTGCATTTGGTTTCTGGGAATTTGGAAAGTAGGTGATCTCAGGTCGATGCCTGGTGCTTGGTTGGTGTCGGCGTGGTGTTACTAACTGGGCGTTGCGTTTGATTTCTGGGAATTTTGGATATGGGAAATTGGGTGACTTTATGTCGATGTCTGGTGATTGGCTGGTGGGGAGAGGAGTGTCGGTGTGGTGTTGGTAACTCGCGTGTCAGCTTCAGATGTTTTTGTCGTTAACTCCTCACCGCTTAAGTTCAAACGTCCACGTTTGAGGTTGTTGTTGCAAGGTAGGTCTTCTATCTCCAGAAACAACACTTTGTCCTGTTCTCTTTTATATTTCCTCTGATTGAATATCCCGCCTCTTCTTCTTCTTCTTTTCCTTTTTCCGGCGTTGTTATGGTCAGAAGTGTAGGACCATAACCTTCCCACTTAACTGCATTCCTACTGGTCCGCTTGTGGGGTCCGCCACAAGCCTCTGAACATTTTAATTGATATGAATATCAGGACGATGATTATTGCTGTTATCAGGATAATGTTGATGGACAGGCTGACCTTACTTTTGGTTGGCAGGTCGATTTGTCTAGTACTGTTGATATAAAGTTGTTTCATTATTTTTAGTCTGTCCTTTTCTGTCCTTTTCGTTTGATGGTTGTAACCTTTTTAGCAGGTTTGGAATGCACGTTGTATTACTAATGTCTAAAATATCCTTATTATTACAAATGGAAAAGCCATAATGTATTTTACATTTATTTGTTATACCAAAGATATTTTCCTTACATTCTAGGATCAAATTATGTATAATCAATTTTATTGATAATATCTGTTTGCTTAGCGGCTCTAATGATGAAAAGACTACAAATTTCTAAGTTACAGTAGGGGTATCTAAAATATATATTAAATTCTTATTATTTGTTGCGATTCGTGTTTCCGCAAACTCAAGTGCCTTGTCAACATTAACAAATGGGATGTTATCTGACATTATAAAGGAGTTGGCAATATTTGCTTTTGCCCAATGAATAGCGTAAGCTATGTTAGTTATCTTTTCTTTAAGTACTTCTGATTTAAATTTTATTTTCAATATTGAATAATCATTATTTCTTTCATTTTCTTTAAAAGCTTACTTTTATTTTTTTTATTTGATTGTTTTATTGATTGTCATTTTATTAATTATAAGTTGGCTGTTATTGTTCTGTAAAATACCATTAATTTTTTCGCTTATTATTTCAAAATCGTGTTGGTCCGGCGAACCTGCGATCCATTTCCACGTGGTGCCAATTAAATCTATTGATCTTTTATTTTGATTATTTATTCTAATCCTATGGTTTGATTTTAAGGATATCATAGGAAAGGATGTTGTATAGGGGATGGCTGATTTTGGTAGTCGACCTCAGTGTTAGTTCCAGGTTTTGTAGGGTTGTGTCGAAGGCTTCGATATCGATTACATCTACTATTTAATGAACCATTTTGTAATTTTGCTCGTCCTGCGTCAATCTTGATCAATTGTGAGTCCGAATAGTACAAGATGTGTACGCTTGCTATACACGACGGTAGTAATATCCTATTGAAAAATTTGATTTTTGATAAGACTTTTGTGTATGGTTTTGCCTGAACTGGGTATAACGATGGTATTTCTCTTCTGCAACAATTTCTTTCCTGAATCTAGGTGTGAGTTTATTCCCTGATCTTTTATTAATTCTGACATACATATATTGTTTCGCCCGATTTTTTTCTATTGTGTTTCCTATTTTTCCTTGATTTTTTCGATGTTTTCTTGCCTAACGCGTTGACGTTCTAAAGGGTTGTTTAACAATTGTTTTTCAAAAAATGTTTTTTTCCCTGTCGTGGAGTGTATCAAACTATTATATTCGTATATTGATTGGTCTAATGATTCTTCAAAGATGTTAGGATGTTTTTGCGTCTTTATACATCTCATCATTTCTGAGAGCGTCGAGTGGAATAGTTTTATTTTATTAAAACTTTAATATTTTTTATTTAATTGACACGAAACGGTTTATTTAATTATTATATTGACACAAAACGAACTTAAAATATAATACAAGTCAACGGAATTGGGTTTCGCTTTATTTAATTTGAGCCGGACGATTTCTTGAGTGTACTGATAAGTGTTACTGACTATTACTGACTCTGCTGACTAAATCTGACTGCCAGATACATTATTACATTCTTTACTTATGCCTTCGCGGAGCAGGCCAAAAAGTGCAACGCTTGCACTGGCGATCGAGCGAACGAACTCCTTACAAAGTGCGAGGTTCGCACTGGCGATCGGCGAATGCGTTTCGAAACGGTGTCGGATGTCAGGCAGACGTCCACTCCGCATTCCGTTGTTTATTTAACTTTGCATTCGCTCGGTCGCAAGTGCAGCGCACTCAGATTACGTTTCTGGGGGGTGAATTACCTTTAACTGTAACTCTTAGCTTGGGTTTTGATCTAAGCAGTGGAGCTTGGCTTGGTTTGTGCTTAACTTGTAAATAAGCCACCAAGTACACCAATGCCAGCAATGTCATACTCAATGGGTACAGTCGTACAAGTACGTAACTCGCGTGTTGGATTAAATATGTTTATCGTTAACTCCTCCGCCTTTAAATTCAAACGTTCTCGTTCGAGGCCACGGTCCTCATGTGGTGCGGGATGTCTTGCACACCAATTGTTATGGACGTCGGAATTTGTTGTGTGCTGAGTTCATCGGATGTAGGAGCTTCCCGCTTCTGGAACTTTTGGTAGCACGCGAATGTTGTCGCTAGGCCAATCAGGAGTACAATTAGGCTGATGTTGATGATCGAATTTGTTCTGTTTTTGGTTTCGAGGAGTTATATTTGCTGGATGCCATCGTTTTGTACTTGCTTCAGTGTCGCGAGGGGTGATTCTTTTTCAATGCTCTCGCGTTTAGGTGTTGGTTGCAATACTGCTGGCAGCGGCTGGTATCTGGTAACTTCTTCCTCTCTGAACAGCTTCTCGTTCACCTCTATTGTAGTGTTAGAATGTCTTATTAAAAAGCTGCTTTCCAGATTTAGCGTTATAGTGATTCAGGAACAGGATAACGGGAAGGATTTCTTCGACTGATGGAACGTACTGGCTGTTGGTAACGATGCAGGTTGGGACTTTACTTCCCATTAAGTAAGCGATGCACGTGGAATTACTTATGTCTATCAAACTATTTCTAGAAAAGGGTACATTATTAATTTTAGTGCCAAATTTTATTGGCTTTATTAACATCATATTACACAGTGATTTATTAACAGTGGGTAAACTTATAATATAAACAATATTTTTCCCCTTCGCTGCTGTTTTTACGTCAGCAAGCTCTAGACCTTCGTCTATGTTTAAAACGGGAATATCTTCTGAATTAAACCATTGTTTAATGACATTGGTTTCAGTGTTGCTTAAGATATAAGAGTTCACAATGTTGGCTTTCGTCCAGTGAATTGAATATGCAATATTAGTTATTTCTTCTTGGATGAGTTTCAGCTTATAAATAAAACTATGTATGTATGATTGTGTCTTTGTTAGTTTTAGCTTCGTTCCAAATCTTTATTAATTTATTTCTTATCTCGGTTATTTATTTAATTTTTTCAATCGTTACTTGATTTATGATTGTTTGCCTATTACTGCTCCTTAATACGTAATTCAGTAATAATTTCGTTATTCGGTAATAATTTCATGATCATGTCGATCTGGACTTCCCGCAATTCATTTCCATGCGGAGCCCAGAAAGTCCAGTGACCTCTTACCTTTTTTATTATTATTTTTGTATAATTTTAGCCGGGCCAAGTGGGTTGTAATTTGAGAGTGATTTCATGGGATAGTATAGGATAAAGAGAGTGAGTATGGCTGGAATTTGTGTTCAACCTTTCCTCAAGATTTTTGATTAGTTGCAAGTGAGCTTCTAAGTCAATGAGTGGATAATTTTAAACTGTCCACTCTGAATTCTCGCGGTTCCGATATCTATCTTGACCAGTAGCGAGTTCGAGTAGTACAGAATTTGAACTTCCGCGTGGCTGGTGAATACCAGGAACCTAAAACAAGACGTTAGATTTTAATATTTGTTTTATGAACGATATTGCCTGATTCAGTCAGATCTATGGTTGGATTGTTTTCCTTCACTACTTCTTTCCTGAATCTTGCAGACAGTTTGTTACCTAAACGCTTATTGACTTTCACAAAGATAGTCTCGCCGGGAGTATAGGTCTTTAAAGGTTGTCGAGTTTTGTTATGATATTCTAAATCTTTGACTTGGTTTTCATTTAATTTCGATATATTTTTTGCCTCGCCATGTCGAACTTCTCTGGGTCGGTACTCACATTCCATCCGAAAAATACCTCGATAGGTTTCTTGTTGGTAGTAGAATGGACTGAAGAATTGTATTCGTATATGGAGCGATCTAGCATTTCCTCGAACGGTCGATGGATTCGGTCTGTCTTCAAACACCGCATGATCTCCGAGAGCGTTGAATAAAACCGCTCGTTTCACCGAGCGTTGACAATACTAGAGTATGGAGGGGTCTTATAGATTTGGATACCCGATTGATCTTGGAGCATAAAACATATTGAAGAGGAATTAAACGCCTTTTCGTTATCGAAACGATGGCCTTAGGTACTCCATAAGCGAAGAGAGGTTCCCTACGTCCTCAATTGCTCTTGACTTCAATATGCGGGCCTGGGCGTATTTCGAAAATTTATCGATCGCTGTCAAGACCAGCTTTGCATCCGTACAATAGATATCAACGTGCAGGATGTGGCCTGGATATTCGAGGATAGGTGTGGCTTGCAGTTCTGGCTTGTTCGAGTGACGGTCGTATTTGTGCTGTTTGCAGATAACACATTGCTTGACTATTGTTTTAATTTTGGATGTCATTTTTGGTAGAGTAGAATTTTTGCAACAATTGGATTTTATTTTCTAGACTATTGCGGTGGGCTCTTGTGTGTTCCTTCAGGATTTCTTATTCCTGCCTGGCCTCATTAGTCAGATCTTCGACTTTTATTTGGGTGAACCTTGCTTTGCATGTTTTAAAGTGTAGGTGGTAAAAGTCTTGAATTTTTCCCATGATATCTTCGGTTGTGAAGATACCATTAATAATACTTCGATTCAAATTTCGTTTAAGCAGTTCGGAAATTGTATGTACCTAAAATATATGGTTTTAATTTATTTTCTTTCATATATATTTCCATTTGACGACGCCATAGTTGGTAATTCTGCCCGTTGAACCGATGAATTTGATATATGTATGTATATATGATCATTATGTTTGATAATTTTATATGAACCTCGGTGTTATTTTTCATCAAAAAAACTTTGTACAAGTTTGACTTATTTGTTAAATGTAATTTAAAGTCCAATTGCAGGTTATTCATTTCAGTACTCTTGTAAACTTACTATGTAGCACGATCTGGGCTCATAACCTTTTAAGACAAGTTTATTGTAAGAAGAGAAAAAAAGAAAGGGAGGAGGCAGTACAAAACATCGGCTTTTATAATAAGTCAAAATGACTAAAAGGAAAGAGACAAATAATGCATATCTAAAATAAAACTTTTAGTACATATTTTATGGTGATTCCATATTTAAAAGAAAGTGCATATTCAACAATCTTTAAGCAACATAAAGTAATTAGCACCGCCAATCGATAGTGCACTCAATTTTCCACACAGATCTTCGGATTTTTGTTCAATGTTAAGATCTTTGACTACTTTCTCATTGTTATTTTCCTGAAGAGTTTTGAAATGTACGTGTCCTAGACGTTCATGCCATACCTTTAAAGATCCTGATAAAGCTACATTTAAATCTGTGATCTTTACTGGATCGAAATTAATTTTGTATAACTTTCTGGAACTCCATCGGCAACCGTCTCATTTCCTTTTCATAAAGGGTGAATTGTTAAATCCAAATGAAAATTCCGAATTTTGAGCTGTAAGACCAAAATTTCCTGCAATTTATTTTAATTAATATTTAGCAAATATGGATCGTACAATTTTAAATACTAACGTTTAGTATTACTTAGATTAACAATTTATTTATTTTAAACAAATTTTCCATCTCAAAAAAATAATTATAATTGAACTTAAATCTTTCGTGACTTCAGGCCACGATACTTTCTCTTTGAATCACAGACTCAAAAAAAAAAAAGCTTAAAAAACATCGAGAGAGAAAAAGAAAGGAAGTTATCATTCATATGTGTTTTGAGTCGCCACCAATGTAGTTGTTTAGTTTTCGTATTGTGGGTGCTGTTGGTGTTGCCGTGATTCTCAACATTCCTCCCGGTAAGATGAAATATTGGATCGTCTTGCCAAAGGCCATAGAATCAGAAATATCAAGCATAGCGAGTTTTGAATATATAAAGGGTCCGCCATCTAACGTTTTTTTTTTTCAAGTAGTGCTTATTTCGTGAATGGTAACACTTAGCTCATGTCTGATTTGACAGATAATTAGTTTTATCCTTCCGCTGAACGAATATGGTTGTGTATACGCTTGAACAACGCTGGGAAATATTGCGACATTACTTTGAAAATCATGGTAATGTTGCAGAATGTGAAAAAATTAAAAAATCATCTTTTCAGATGAAGCTCATTTTGATCTTGGCAGGTATGTAAACAAGCAAAATTGTCGCATTTGGGGCACAGAAAACCCGCACGCATACATTGAAAAGCCGGTGCACTCAAAACGAGCCACTGTTTCGTGCGGATTTTGGTCCAGAGGCATAATTGGGCCATTTTTCTTCGAAAATGAGCAAGGAGTGGCCGTTACAGTCAATGGCGATCGTTATCGGGCCATGTTGAACGAATTTTTGTTCACAAAAATTGAAGAGGAGGATATTGGCAACATTTGGTTTCAACAGGACGGCGCTACGTGCCACACAGCCGAAGCTACACTCGATGTTTTGCGCCCTGGTTTTGAAGATCGCATTATCAGCCGCAGAGCTGATGTCGTTTGGCCACCTCGGAGCTGCGATTTGACACCGTTGGACTATTATTTGTGGGGTGCCGTCAAAGATAAGTGTTACGCCGACAAGCCAGAGACAATTGACGCTTTAAAGGACAATAGTGAAGCCATTGGTGAAATACAGCTGCACACAATCGATAATGTGCTTAAAAATTGGACCGATCGTGTAGGCTACTGCATGGCTAGCCGAGGCAGCCATTTGAATGAAATTATTTTCCATTATTAACCGGAAGGATTGTACTTTCAAATAAAAAAAGAAATTTGAGAAAATATTCAGTAGTTTTTTTTATAGCACTTTCAAAAAAAAAAAGTTATTTGGCGGATCCTATACTTCGGATTTCGTATACTCCGAAATTCCGTATTTTATTGTCCCGAATCATGTTTAGTTCTAGTACACGATGTTATGTCAAAAGACACAACAGCTGGTGTGCGCGACTTAAATAAATGCAAAATCAACGTCTAATTGAATTGTATTGAACTTTATTGACCGGTAGTCAGAACTAGACTCCCTTTTTAATTTCTTATTTCGAACTTACGACCTATGTATGTTAGTAATATGTTGACTCGATACAAATATGTTGAGTCAACATTATTTTTGATACCATGAACCGATACTCACTGCATACAAATCACCAAGCAAGCGGTTTTGTATTTGTTTCGATTTTGTATGCATTCGGTAGGTCATTGGTACTAGTGACCTTCGATTCAACATTTCCTGTTGAGTTGTGCTGATCGTGGCTTATGTATGTAACTCGGGCGTTCAGCTGCGCACGCGGCTACCCAGTGGAATGGGGGGTTCGGATATTGGGATGGGGGGAATTCAGGGCGCCACGTAGTTTTCCGTAAAACTACGAAAATAAAAAAAAGGATTAAAATATATGAAGCAAATAATATAAGTTTTATTGACTTTTGATTAGGATAACGGGTTGCCCAACATCCACTACGTGGGCAGCACGGTCGCCTAAAAATAGCGGGGACGGTTCGGATAACCGGGGGAATGTCGAGGCGTAATAAAAAGGATAATTAAAATTAGAAAGAAAGGATACTTAGGTGTGACACGTCCTCTTATCGTCGATATGTCTCCTGTATTGTCCTTGGTTTTATCTCCCTCAGTTTATATCTTCCTCAATTTGTGTCCCTTCGATATTGGATGTCCTTCCCGTATATATGTACTCGTATGCCTCTCGTTTTCTTTGTCTCTTATGTTCAGTTCTCTTGTACTGCACTGGCGGCCACTGTCCGCCCAGTCTCGCTCAGAGTTATTTTTCAATTGCCTTGTTTGTCTTTTGTCTGGCCCGTTCCAACCGGGAAACCACATATACACTCACATCACTTTGGCCATTGGAACAAAGGGAATCACCTCCAGAGTTCCAACGCCTCCATATTAACATTTTCGGACCTTCGGACATTCGTCCGGTTGGAAGGGGTTGTTGTCTTAGTTGGGATGGACGTGTTCACCGCAGTATCTTATGGCAATTATAAATAATAAACTTAGCCTAACTATGCATCTCGCGGTTATAGTACACTAAAACCTATGTGGTTAATTCTAATTATGACGTTAAAGGTCCATAGGGGTTATTGGGCTACCCGTTTACATGTAGTGGGGAGTTTACAGTAAGTATACGTAGATTAACACATATGGCTTTGCGGGGACGACACTTTACTCTTTGGGGTCACAATCTTCTTTTAATTGTTTTTTTTTCAAACAATATATGTATATTTTAGGTTGAGCACGCGGCCTTTTGGGGACCGTCCGCCCCTTTCACCCTGTTGGGGGCGTCCGCCCACTGTTGTGAGACCGCCCGTCTCGGTCGGTTGGGCCGTTTATTCTTTGGACCGTCCGTCCAGCATGGTACCTGTCGTGCGACCTCCTTAAGGTGGTTAGACCAAACCGGGCCATAGCTCTAAATTCGCCATAGGAACACCGGTAAGTTCTTCCCTCCTTAGGAGATGGCGGAGAAAAATGTAGGAAGGGAGGGAAGGAGAGGATAAGGTTTCGTGCGCGTTTTGCACGTAACAACGACTTATTCGTTTTTTTGTGTATTTTCATCAACTAGTGTACTGGAATCACTTTATTCATCTGGTTAATGTCGGAAGATACTTCCGAATCCATCTTCGCCAGAAAAACCTACTAAATGTCTGAGCCATCATCCAATTTTGTTTTAAAACAATACCCTCGTCTCTTAAGGACTGAAATATAAAGAATAAAAATACTTTACTGAGATTTTGAGGATATTTTATAGAATATTTTATTGGAGAACATTTACTGAAATTTTCAAACATTTTTCTGGAAAAATCCCGGAGATATCAGTTGCAGCACATTGTAAGACGCCACCCGGATGCGTATTGCCAAAATGTTCAATATATCGGCACAGACACCCATAGTTTGTGTAATGTTCCACCAATAAGGAAAACGCTGGTTCAATATTTTATAAATCGCGAGACAAAATAAGTGCTTCCGTATATGGTGGCAAACCTACACGAGAAGCTTCGAATGCCTTTCTTTTACATTGGGTTGTGTAAATAGTTTAAGAGGCTCTATTTCGTTATTCAAATTTATTCTGTCCTTAATCCTACATGAGTGACTATTAATTTGCTTATAACATTCAATCACATCGTTTTTAAATAAAATATTTTGGAATGCTAATAATAACGTTGCAATGCTTGTTTTCTCCCCGAATTCCTATATGAGTGCCGCTTTCAGTTCTCATTGTCGTTTTTCTCGTAATGTTTGTCGCCTCACCGTGGATGATGTTGATAATGTTCAATAAAAACAACCGTTGTTCGTCCTCCTCAAATTCGTTGACGTATTCTGCAAGATCCTCTCTTTTGCCGTCGAAGAGTTTTATAGATCTGAGTGTTTTAATTATGATGTCTTTCTTTAATTCCATTTTCACTTGTGTTTTTTTTTTCACTTATATTTGGTTCAGATATACTTTTAATTATAAACTCATCTTCAACTACGAATAATTTTCGTTTACTTTTTCACCTCCCTTTAGGGAACTTAAATTCTTTTGCGGATACCGACGATTGGTATCCTAACGATTGGGCCAATGAAATATTTATTAATATCTTTTAACAAAAAAAATATAACACAACAAGAACGAAAAGGGGACAATCATGATTTCTTTGTATATAGTCCGAGTGTGGACAAAAGTGCTTAATGGACAAAATGCTGAAGGGCGCTGCTTGTTTACAGAACCGCATGAATGGTTCAAATGGATTGGATAAAATGATCGTGTGGGCAATTGGGATCTCTTTATCAAAACCGCTGTGAAGGCAGTTGAGAACTGATTTCCAAAACTGTCAACTAAAATATATTGGTTCTTTCAGTGGTTTCAATATCGGGATGATCGGATATGTCACTTATTTGCTCTTAACTCTCTTGAGCAAAATGTATATCAACTCAGACAGAACCATGTTTGCTCTGACAGTATACTCGTACATTTGGCTCTGCATTTGAATGAGCAAACTGTTGTATGGTGTAGAGCAGCCGGTGTCTGTGTCGATATACAGTTTGGCAATACGCCACTCGGATAGGCAGTTTGTGTGCATCCTGAAGGGCACAATTTTTATCAGAAATAATTGAAAAAAAAATTACTTTTTTCATAAATGTCTCTTCTATTTGAACTACAATTATCACAAAAAAAAATTACATTTTTTTTTTTAGAATGTGAAAATTAAGTACGATTTTTTACCGTTTTTTTGTAATTTATTTTGCAATAAAAAAATAAGTAAAAATAAAGATATCTATTAGTTATGATGAAGAGCGTATATATATAAAGAAAATGTGTGCTAAGTTTCGTAAGGATTGATCAAGAACTCTGCGAGGTAGATTGTACACGAATTCGAAAAAAAAGTATTGAGAAAAACGCGTTTTATTAAGACTGGTTTTAAAATGTGAACGTCATCACATGGTCACTAATACTTATATAAATTTCTATCCGAGGTCTCAATTGTTAGAAGATACAAAAGTACATCTACTAACGTTCTTCTATCTCTCTTACACTATATGCTTATGAATGACTATAGTCATTATAGTCATTCATGAATGACTGTAGCTCCGAAAGGAATGGCTTGGAATTTTGCTTTGAAATTTTCAGGGTATATTATTGAATAGTTGTAGATACGATTTACGAAAAAAAATGTAATTTTTTGAGACCTCTACACCTATTTCCCCATTTAACTCTCCCAGGGTTTGATCCATTTGAAGAGCCCAACAAAAAATGGTTGGGAGTTAAAGCTTTGTCATCATCACAAGATATTGGTATATAAGTCAATGATCCCGAGTTGATTATACTTTCGATTTTGACTTTTATTGTCTGAAGCAGCTGATCGTTCGGTTCTATAGTGAAATTAATTTGTGATTGTGCGTTTGTTTTATATGTATGTAGATCGAACCAATCGTTCCCAACATCCATTCATATGCGGAGCTGCTGGATGAATGAATGACAATTTGATTCTTCCCTCACCTTACCATATATTTGATAAACAGCAATAGCAATATAAATTTGGATTGGAGTAACTCTTCTGGAAGCAAAGCGTTTTAATGTCTGCATGCAGGAACTTGTGGAAAGAAAGTGGGCGATTTTCACATGAATTCCTCTTATTGCAAGGCAGGTAAAAATTACACCCCATCCTTTTTCCACTCGCCGCCCAAGCATTGGTCCAAAATAGTCGATGCCAACGTAAGAAAAGGTTTAGTAAATGTTCCTTTCTAATAAGGTAAATGTAGGTCTCTTCTAACAAATTGCGCCAAAATCCGCTTTGGATTTTTACATTTGACATTTGACGCACGAACAGTTTGATAAAAATCGGAGATGAGTACTATTCGGAACTGCACTCAAATAGTGGTTTATTTTAATTTGTTCATTTGTTCATTTATGGTATTAATTGAGTTGTGGTTATTTCGAGATGATTGAAAATATTCTGTCTATCGTCATCATCCCTGGTTCCGCAAAGCAATTTTTCTGCATTTCCTATTACATATATTAAAGAGTCCACGTTTATAACTTTTTGCTTTTCTAGGCATAATTGAATTAATTTTAGCTATTAACGTTTCTATTCTTTGTTAAACTACTTCTTTGTTTTCTATTTGTATGTGCTTAAGGTTAGTTCTAAGAATCGTGACTGGTTGTAGAATCTTTTCTGTGTTAATAAGATGTAGAATGATGTTGGTTTGGTTAATAATTTAAGATTTTCGACTTAAATTTTTAAGTAACCTCATTGCTCATTAATTGGTGTTATCTGCTGTATTCCATGCAGGTTTTCAATGGCTTGTCCTAATTGTGGAATGAAATCTATTATTATGAGTATCTAAAACTAATTTTGTTTACTGACTGACTGACTGAGAGATATTTTTCTTCTATACCTTTTCTCTAATATTGTGGAATGAAGTCTTTTTACGTCTGAGTTGCAATATGACTATTTGGTTTGTGATTTGTTCTGACTTAAACTCGTTGTCTGTAATATTGGACCTATTGGGTTTTCCAAATTTAGTAAAATGTTCAGTTAATATTTCCTTCTTACTTCTCCAATTTCTATCGGTATACGCTACTTTAAATTTGGCTAGTTTGTCAATAATTGTAACAAAGGCGTTCTTTTGTATGTGAAAGATATCTAAGTGTATGATTTCGTTTTTGTGGGTTGGAGTCTCTATGATATGAAACTTAGCGTTTCTTATTGGTTTCCTATCATATTTAATCTCCTGACATTTTTTGCAATTATATATGATTAGCTGTATTTGTTCGTGAAGTTTGGGAAAGTATGTTTTGTCCTTAAGTGTGTAGTATGTTTCGCTAATTACACTGTGCATTGATTCTCTTGTGTGGTAGATAGAGATTTGCTTGTGAATTTGATACTTCTATCATGTGAGAACTATAATATGAAGTGAATTATAGTTTTAGTTTGTTGAATGCGTTTACGTAGTCTTTGTCTTTTAGATCTATTCTTGCATTGTTCTTTTGATATTTAATTATCGGATATGCGATTCGTGAGTAATCCTTAATAAAACGCTAATAGTAACTGGATATCCCGAGGAAGGTTTTTATTTCTTTTTGCGTTTTATGTAATTTCTATTGCTGACACCTTGTTAGGGTTTGGTCTTATACCCTCTTCAGAACTGATATGGCAAAAAAACTCTGTGTCTTTCTTCATAAATTCGCATTTTTGAAGTTGAATTTTTAGGTTCGCATCATAAAGTCTTCGTAGTATTAATTTTAACGAATTAATGTGCTCTTCTAAGCTTGTAGAAAAGACTAATACGTCATCTAAGTACACTACGCATATTTTGTTTATGAACTCGTGTAACACCTTATTTATCATTCGCTGGAAGGTCGCTGGAGCATTTTTTAAGCCAAACGGCATCCGGGTGAATTCATAATGGCCAGTTGCCGTGGAAAAGGCAGTTTTGTGCTGGTCTCTTTTATCCATTTCAATCGGCTGAAAGCCCTTCGCCAGATCGAGCTTTGAAAAATAAACGCACTTCCCCAGTTTGTCAAAAATATCTACATTGGGGATGGGAAACCGGTCATCTATTGTGTTTAAATTAAGTTTTCTATAGTCGATAACTGTATCGCATCGACTTTTTTCGGTACCACCCAGATAGGACTGTTGTAAGGGCTATTGGACTCCCTTATTATTCCTTGGAGTAACATTTCGTTTATTTGTGAGTCTACCTCTTTTCTATGGATTTCGGGGTACCTATAGAGTTTATTGTAAATTGGTATGTCATCTTTCGTTAAGATTCTGTGTTTTACCTCACTTGTAAACGTGAGATCATCTTTGTCTTTGTAAAATACACCTTTGTTTTGATTAATGAGTTTATGTAACAGTCTCTTTTCTTCGGAGTTAAAATGATCATCTCTTATGAATTTTAAAATGTTCCATTTCTTGACTTCATTATTGAACATTTCCATTTCATTATCCTTATATGTGTTATGATCATAGTTTTCTTCGTTAGGGTTTAGGAATAGTCTAATATGCGAATTGTCTGTGCTTAAGTCGCGGTTCCCATAATCAATCTTGGCATTAAGTCCACATAAAATATTATTTGCTATTAATCCGTCAAATCGATCATGAAATGTGTACCTACTCTAAAAAATCTACGTAATATGTAGTCAGCTAAATTAAATTCTCGGAATATCTATTTGAGATATTTTATTAAGTTTTTTTTTAAGTTTATTTTTCTCTTCCATTTGTCCTGACATAACCCAGGATTTATTAGGCTATACTCTGCTCCTGAGTCTATTAAAAATCGCATGGTCTTGACCGGGTTATTTATTATTATATAGAGCATATTTCTGAGGCGCTTGTATGAAAATTTTCTGCATTTGTAGGTACATATGTATATCCATTAGTTCTTCACTTTGACTTTGTTGCCTATTACTATTATGCGAATAGTTTTGATTACTTCGTTGCGTTTGGGCACTGAAATTGTTATAATTTCTTGTTTGTCGGGTTTGGTTGCTTTGTGCATTTTGTGTTCGATTTTGGAATGTAAAGGGTGTTTTTTGTATAGAACTTTGAAATAGTATAAAACAAAGATGATTTTTTTAAATTGACATGAAATTGACTTTATTCGAAAGATAATCTGACATTATTTTTAATTTAAATATAATTTCTGGCATATGACCGCCCAAAACAAGATTGCCGTTGATCCCAATTTTCATAAGCGAATTTTGTTTAGCGATGAAGCTCACTTTTGGTTGAATGGATACGTCAATAAACAAAACTACCGTATTTGGAGTGATGATAATCCTCAAGTGTATGTTGAGGCACCGTTCCATCCACAAAAACTGACTGTTTGGTGTGCTCTATGGGTTGGTGGAATAATTGGTCCGTACTTCTTTAAAAACGATGCTGGCCAGAACGTTACAGTCAATGGTGACCGCTATAGAGCCATGATTACTGACTTTTTCATTCATCAATTGAACAACCATGATGTGCAGGAGCTGTGATTTCAACAAGACGGCGCAACATGTCACATAGCTCGTGCCACAATTGATTTATTGAAGGAAACGTTTGGTAACCGCATAATTTCACGTTACGGATCGTGCGATTTTACGCCGCTTGACTATTTTCTGTGGGGATATGTGAAGTCGCTAGTCTACGCCGATAAACCCGAAACGATTGACCACTTGGAGGATAACTTTGGCCTCGTTATTGCCGATATACGGCCACAAATCTTGGAAAAAGTCATCGAAAATTGGACCTCCAGATCAGACTACGTCCGAGCCAGCCGTGGCGGTCAAAAGCCAGAAATTATATTTAAATTATAATGTCGGAAGATTATCTTTCGAATAAAGTCAATTTCATGTCAATTTAAAAAAATCATCTTTGTTTTATACCATTTCAAAGTTCTATAGCTCTATAAAAAACATCCTTTATTTTGCATAATCCCGTTCTCATTGTAGTTGGCAAATCTACCTCCTCCATTAGTTTCTCTATTCTTTGTATTACCTTCCATTTGTGTATTCGGTTGGTTCCGGAATCTATATTTTGCATTTCTACGATTATCTGCAGGGACAAAATTTCCCTTGTAGCTTGATCTATGAGATGTGTCATAAAATTCTTTCCTCAACGGTCTATTATTAGGTTGTCCATTATAACCGAAAGGTTGATGATTTATTTCTAATATTATCTTAAATGCTTCATTCAACTTGTTTATATTACGTGAAAGGGTTGGTTCGGGAAGATTATCTTTAAAGCATTCGAGAGCTATGCGGTTGTTTGAATCGAATATTTCTTGATCGTATTCATTATTGAGTAACTGTGTATTATTTATTCTACTTGAATAATTGCTTATGTTGTTATAAAAATGTTCTATCGTGGTTGTAACGCGAGCTGTTCTAATTTTATCTACAATAGAAGTACATTTCTAGCTAATCTCTCTCCAAAATTTGATTTTAATGTTTCTTTAATTTCACTTCAATTGTCTAGTCTTCCCCGTCTATGAAGCGTTCTTCGTGCTTTACCTACTATCTTGTATCTAATGTAACCCGTTAAAAAATAAAATACCGTCTTTAGATTTAAACTTTTAACGTTTGTAACTACACAGATTAGATTCAAACTTTTAACGTTTGTAGCCACACAAATTAAATTCAAACTTTTAACGTTTGTAACCAAAATGAGCTAGATTCAAACTTTTAACCTTTGTAGCCACACAAATTAGATTCAAACTTGTAACGTTTGTAACTAAAATGAATTAGAGAAGCATTTTAAACTTCTTTCCGTTTTCCGACTGCTCCAGTAATGTGACCAAAATGTTCCTTTTGGTTCGGGAGTTTATTTAGAACTAACTCTTAGAGAATAATACAGATTTGTTTCAACGTAGGATAGCAAACCAAACAACAACTTCCTACGTGACAGAATATGCCGATCATGCAAAATGATGCTGTGCGATAAATCTGTACTCCAAACAACGTGAAGTGCTGAGAATGCAAATTAAACTATAATTTATTTATTATTTTCCCACTTGTTGCCTTCACGGCTAACTTAGAAAATCCGACTCACTCTAACTTAAAATTATAATACCTAAGAAATCTCTGCACTCACTCGATCCCACGATTGTCCCGGGCAGCAGACACATCGTCAGCAGCTTACCTGTTTGTCGGTGTCCAGTGACACAGGTGTAGTGTTGGGCATCCGCCGTGTGTTGCAGAAAATTGCTGACGGAATTTGTTCACGCTTTCCGTTCGTGAACTTCAACGTATTTTCTGTTAACTCCTGCGCCCTTAGTTTCGAGCGTCCTCGTTCGAGGTCATTGATGTTACTAGATGAGGAATGTCTTCGAACCCAGTAGTTGTGGATGTTAGCGGTTTCATGTTGGCAATGGGTTGATTTCCGTGACCCTTTCGACTTCTACATACGAGTATGATGATGACCAAAAGTACCAGTACAAGGAGGATGTTAAGCGTAAGATTGAATTGAAGTTTAGTTTCCAACAGATCGATCTTCTTGGTCCCATTGACATATAAGTCTTTTATCATCTGCAGGGATAGTACTTCCTCTACGTGGTCAGTGCTGATTGATGATTAGAATATTGCTGGTAGGGGCTGGTATTGGGTAATTTCACTTGACCTTATGACTCGTCCATTGACTTTGATGGTATTGTTGTGTTGTTTGATTATAAAGGTGCCATTGAGCATCACGGTTTCGTCGTTGATGGTGACAGGTCCGTTAAATTGATTCAATAACAATATGCCAGGAGAGATTTCGTCGACTTCGGGAATTCGTTGTTAATTATGGTGCAATTTGCTTTTTCGCTGCGTAGGAGGTTGGGAATGCATGAGGTGTTTCTTAAATTTAGGATATTGTCATCGTAAACTACTAAAGGTTTCACAATTTTCTCTTATTCCATATATGTAATTCGTTCTTACATTCTATTATTGATTCATAATCGATCTTATTTATTATCTTGTTAATTTTTATCGGTTTTACAATCGATAAGTTACACTTCTCTCCAGTAGTTGTAGGGAAACTTGCTATATAAATCATATTATCCTTACTAGATGCTATTTTAACTAGGGCAAATTCTAATGCTTCGTCAATGTTTACATATGGTGTCTTTTCAGCTTTCATAACATGGTCCGTAATATTTATCTCGCTATTTGATAATATAAAAGAGTTTACAATGTTAGCCTTTGTCCAATATATGGAATAGGCAATATTTGTTAATTCGTCCTTAATTATATCTAGCTTATATTTAATTTCTATTATTACATCATTATTATTTCTTTCGTTTTTCTTAACTATCTTTAAAATATTATTCATTGATTTTTTCTAAAGTTACTTTATTAATTACAACTTGATTGTTACTATTTCGTAATACATTATTCATTTTATTCATTAATATTTCATAATCGTGGTGTTCGGGGTTTCCCGCGATCCATTCCCACGTACTACCTATAAAATCTAAAGAACGTTTAGTTTTACTTATTTTTAATCTATCTATACAATTTTTAATTTTGGTTGGTTGGGTTTGACATATTTAGTCGTTGAATCTAATATGTTGGTGATAAGTTCTTCATATTTATTGATGTCGATTATATGAATAATTTTGAAGGTTCCACCCTGGAGCAGTGCATTTCCTGTATGGATTTTTATGAGTTTTGAGTTTAAATAATCGAATATCTGAAGGTTCGAAATGCACAGGTAGGCTGTTGAGAAAATGGGTGAAATAGGGATTATATATCTATATCAAACCTTATTCTTAATCAAACCTTTATGTATTGTCCTGCCTGATTGAGTGATAACAGTAGTGTTGCTCTCTTCTGCTACGATCTCTTTTTTGAATCTGGGTGTGAGTTTGTTTCCTACTCGTGGGTTAATCTTAACATACATACATATGTACATACATATATTGTTTCGCCTACCGAAAAACTTTTTAAAGGGGTTTTCTTTCTATTGTGGTATTCTAAGTCAATTTCCTGCTTTTCCTTAATTTTTTTGATGTTTTCCTGACGTACGCGTTCAAGCTCTGCCGAATCATTGAGTAATTTTTTTCCGAAAAAGGTGAATAATGGCTTTTTACCGGTGGTTGAATGAACTGAGTTGTTGTATTCCAATATTGCCCTGTCCAGTAGTTCTGAAAATGTGCTGCGATGGTTTTCAGCTTTAAGGCATCGCATCACTTCTGAGAGCGTTGAGTGGAATCTTTCCACTTGGCCATTCGCAGAACTAGCGTAAGGCGGAACCCTAAAAACCTTTATATTGAAGAAGTTTCCTATCATAAACAAGATGGAATTAGAATTGAACGATTTCTCGTTATCAACAACTATAATTTCTGGCACCCCGAATGATAGGAGAAGTTCTCTAAGTGGTTGTTTTATGTCTTCTGATGATCTGGATTTAAGTATCCTCGCTAGAGCATACTTAGAAAATTTGTCTATTGCTGTGAGAATTTTGTATTTATTGGTAAAGTAAATGTCTACATGTATTATGTGGCCTGAATACTGAGGAATCGGTGTTGCTTTTAGCATTGGCTTACTAGGATGCCGGTCGTATTTATGCTCTTTGCATATTCGGCAGGTTTTTGTAATTTTCTCTATCTTAGCCCTCATTTGTGGGAAATAAAACTTTTGTAAAATCTGAATTTTATTTTCGGTACTGTTACGATGTGCACGATTGTGTTCTTTAATGATTTCGGCTTGTTGTTGGTCTTCTTTAGTTAAGTCGGTAACAATTTGTCTTGCGAATCGCGTTCTAATTTTGCTAACGTAATTCGGGTATATTTCTTGAATTATGCCTAAAATATTTTCTTCGGTTTTGGTATTGTTTAAGGATGTCTATTAGATTCTCTTCAGTATATTCAGGTAGTGTTATAATATGGCGGTGGTAAGTAGGGAAGATTATTTGGAATTCGTGGAATGATGTGTCACAAAGATTGAGAATAATTTTGTTCTTGTAGACGTTGATTGGTGTATTGGAACATTGGATGAGATCTTGACCGGAGCTTTCATCGCTATGCTGCGTGGCTGTGAGGGAATTAATGTTGGAACTTCTAGGAGGCCGCAACAATGCATCCGCGACGACGTTGGCTTTTCCAGGCTTATATCTTAACTCGTAGTTATACTCCTCGAGTATAGTCTTCCAACGTTTCATCTTGCTGCTGTCGTTCTTATGACTTAGTGCATACGTCAACAGTTGATGGTCCGTAAAGATCTTAAATTTGGTTGAACCATACAAGCATTTCCTCAATGATTTTAAGGCCCACACTATGGCTAACATCTCCTTCTCGTTAGCTGCATAGTGTTCTTCGGCTTTGGTGAGTGTCCTCGAGATGAAGATGATCGGTTTATCGTCTTGCGACAATACAGCTCCCAAGGCATAGTTTGATGCGTCAGTGGTTGGTTGCAATTCCCTTGAGAAATCTGGATGTTGGAGAATAACGTCTTCTGAAATTAGTGTGCTCTTAATTTTTTCAAAAGCTTCCTCGTTCAAGTATATGGCTTTTTTGCTAGAGGCGGTCTTGGACGTGCGTCCATCCTCTCCCCTTAAAAGGGCTGTCAGGGTTTTGCCAATTTAGCATAGTCCCTGATAATTTTTTTTCATTCATTCATTTATTCATTGATGTTATAATTTAACTTGATACTACAAGATGTTTTATCTTATAATTAAGTATCTAAAGTAAAATAAATTTTACACCAAATCGAGAAAAAGGGGAAAAAACAAAGAGAAGTTTAAACTAAATTTTAACTTACGGGTATATTACAGGTATTACTTATGAGCTTTGATTCGACAGAATTGAAAATAGTTTTCTGCGAAATGTGGCTGGTGATGTGATGTTCTGCAGTTCCTGAGGAAGATTATTCCACAGACGAACAGATTGAACAAAGTAAGACCGTTCTCCAATTATGTGTGCAAAACGCGGAATTATTAATTTTAACCCTCTGCGAGACTGAGCAAAAAGGATCATTTCACGTAAGTAACTAGGACATTTACCGTGGATGATGTTAAAAAGCTTTATAATATTTCTAAACTTGTAATACGTGTCAAGTTTTAAACCGAACAACGACCCATTTAGGTTGGACACACTACTATACCTTGGAACATTATGAATGAACCGAATACAATCATTAAAAGCTACATTTATTTTGCGGTTGCAATCATAATCAAGACAAGGATACACAGAACAATTAAACGTGAAAAAAGGAAGTAACAAGCTTTTAACCAAACGGTATTTGATTGTTGTAGGCAGTGAATGCGATGACGACCTTAACCTGGATAGGCCATGGTATATTCTTCTTATTGTATCCGAAACAGCATCGCAACAGGCTAAAGTGCTATTAATTTGATATCCTAGATACCTAACTTTGTCGACATAGCTAATAATGTTTCCGTTCAGGACAAGAGCAGGATAATCAGAATGGTCAATTCTGTGTCGTGAACATATCATTCCCATAGTCTTTAAAAGATTCAGTTTAAGCTTGTTATTATTAGACCACTGTTGGACATTTAAGAGATCCACGTTTATACGGGCTACACAATCTTCTATTAAACCAACAGACTGACATAGATAAATAAGGACATCATCCGCGTACAAATGCATTTGACAGTTTTTGATTGAGTTTGGAAGATCATTTATGAACATAGAGAAAAGTAACGGGCCCAAGACAGATCCCTGCGGTACACCAGAGTTAACCGAAGTAGGACTTGAAGTTCCCAATTCCGTTTTGACTATTTGAACGCGGTTACTTAGATATTGCGCAAGGAGTCTGAGAGACATATTATTATAACCAAATAAGTTTTTCAGTTTAGACAAAAGGATTGAGTGGTTAATACAATCAAAGGCTTTGGAATAGTCGAGAAGAACCATGATTCCAAGTTTGTTTGCGTCTAGTGCTGTACGCATATCAGAAGTAACTTTGATAACCGCAGATTCGCAACTATGTAAATGGCGAAAACCTGATTGCCACTTGGATAGATAGTTACCTGCTTCTAAGTACTTTTGTATTTGGGTAGCCATAATCTTTTCAAGCACCTTAGCTGGAAAACAGAGTAAACTGATTGGCCTGAAATCCGACGGAACTGACGGGTTGGATATTTTCGAAACAGGAACGATGGTGGCTTCTTTCCACTTCTCTGGGAATTGGCAGCTATACATACAAAAGTTGAAGATATGCAGCATATACGGAAGTATTATGGGCAAAACTAACTTTATAAACTTAGGCGACACACAATCAGGACCTGTAGCGTTCGATTTGATACTACGAATCGAATCATGAACATCAATTAACTGGACACATTCGGTAAACTGCGGTAAAATCCCGACAGACCAAGAAATGATGTTATATCTTTCAGCGTTTGGGGGTAAGGAAATTCTGCAATTGCCCTTACTTTAGAGGGGTTAGCCTTTATACCTTCCGAAGAGATAATAAATCCAAGGTATTCAACCTCCGACTTAAGAAACTCACACTTATCCAATTTAATATTAAGATTGGCATCTTGAAGTGTTCTGAAAATTTTTCCCAAATTTTGAACGTGAGTTTCGACATCTCTGCTGAACACAACTATGTCGTCGATGTAAACGAAACAGATCTTTCTGTTTCGTTCTCGTGTTCTCTAATTATGTCGTCCAAGGTTCGCTGAAATAAAGAGCGGGCATTTTTCAGCCCAAACGGAAGTCTCAAGAACACGTATTTTCCGTTGTTAACCGAGAACGCAGTTTTCTCGACATCATCCTCGTGCAGAGGAATTTAATGGAATCCACTCCTTAGGTCAAGAACAGAGAACCAATTGTTTTTTCCCAACTGGGATAGGACTTCGTTTGTTTCAGGGATTGAATAACGGTCGCTTATAGTTATGGAATTAAGCTTTCGATAATCAATAACCATGCGGTATTTTTTTTCGCCAAAGGCGTCTGCCTTCTTTGGTACAATCCATACTGGCGCGTTGTAAGGTGACCGTGAAGGTCTGATTATACCGTCATCAAGTAATTGATTGATTTGCTTGTTAATCTCGGGTTCAAGGGACATGGGATAGGGATACGATTTGGAGTAAACGGGTTCGGTGGAAGAGGTACATATTCTACCTCTAAATCTAGTAGTAAAGGTGAGCTTCTCGTTCGGTTCGCAAAATAGGTTGAGGTATTTTATAGTTAACGAGATCAGCGCATCTCTTTGAGCTTGAGTCAAATGATCGGTTCTGAGAGAAATATTATGTATCGTCTCTGATACCTGTTGTTTTAGTTTGACCTTTATGTTATCGTTAATTATCATATAATCTCTATTGGAAAATATTATAGCTGATAAGCCCTTAAGAGTATCGTTTCCTAAGATTACGTCGAAAGACTTTAATGAAGGTAAAATGAAAAATTTGATTTCTTTTTTTAAACCGGAAAGATTGAGTAATGTATGATGGGTTTTTTCGATATTTCCGCCAATTGAGCTGGCGAAGAAATTGCTTTTGTTGGGGATAGGGTTGGTATAACTTAAAATATTCTAATTTATTTGTTTTAAAAAAATAAATTTTATTCTTCTCAAAAATCGGGCAGAGTTTACCCTTACACGTCTGAACTTAAAGTCTTCCTACAATTTCTTTACGACTACCTTAAATACTACTCGTACTCGTAACCTGATGAGCGATGTTCTGCTCGCATTCCTTGGCGGCGTGGGTGCTCGGGTGACCGACGACGAATTCCTCCGGCTCGCTGCACTTGTTATCGCTTGCTGGGTCAGGTGACATTGCTGGTTCAGGCGGCGATTGTTGGTACAGAATTATGATGCAGGTGCAACGTAGGCGAATTCCTGCACGTACGAGTGTGATGGTCGTTTCGCGGAGCTGGGTGTTAACTCCTCCCTTCTTAAGATGCGGACGTCCTCGTTCGACTGTTGCCTAGAATAGGGGTATTTGGCTAATTCTGTCCAATGGTTTCGGTTTTCCGATATTTGTTTCTTCGGGGAAAATATGCGTTGATTCTTACACTGGTTCTTCCTGATCTGAATTGTTTATGTTTGAGATCCGTATTTGGGTGAGCTTTTTCTTCCTGATAAGCCTGATTGCAAGGGCGAGGGCGATTAGGACTGTTTGGTATTGGTAACGTGTAGTTCCTTCATCATTTCCAGTGACAAGACTTCTTGGGTGGTATCGGCTGTTGTAATTTGCGCAATGGCGGGTAGTGATTTAAACGTGGAGATCGTACTGGACACATAGGTTCCGTTGTCGATGTCTATTGTTGTATTCTGGATCTTCACGATGAATGTGCCGGTTAATTGGGTTGTGTCGTTGCCATTGTGGATGGAGCCGTTAAACTGGTTCAGGAGTATTACACCCGCCGCTATTTCCTCAACTGTCGGAATGTGTTGATTATTGATTTGGGGGCAGTTCGCTCTCGAGGAGGAGGTTAGGTACGCATGATGTGTTGCTTAGATCTACTAGGTTACTAGGTGGACATATTGATAAACTATTAAATTTCTTACAATCTAATTTGATTCCACACAAGGAATTTGAACATTTTATTATGTTTTCGTATTCGATTTTATTAATAATATTTTCCCGTTTTACGGGTTTTATTAGCATGGTTTCACAAATTTCCGATTTTGTATTCGGTATGCTTAATATATATAAAATTGAAATACCATCTGTGGCAATCCTTACTTCGGAGAAGTCCAATGCTTCATCCATGTTTACATGTATTAAATTTTCTTTCTTAAACGTTTCTTTCGCTATACTTATTTCTATGGGAGAGAGTATGTAGGAATTTATTATTCCCCTTTTTGCCCAATGTATGGCATACTCGACTTTAGTAGTTCTTCTTTTAACAATCTTATCTTATGCGTAGTGATAGTAATTAGGTTATTTTTAATTGAATCAATATTTTTAATATTTTCAAGAACTAAATTTGTTACATTTGATATTAGATTAATACTTTTGATTATGTCTCTATTTATGAGAACTTGTTTATTATTATTGATTAACTAGCAACCTTTACTGCCATCTATTTCATTTTCAAAATGCAGCGCTTGACATTCATCACATTTCTTGGTCAACAGTCCTAAGTAATGTTGAGCTACAGTTGAAAAACTTCTAAATGATACGGCAGCATTTAAAGAAGACAATAAATTACGTCGATACCGCTGTAGACGTGAGCGGGTGGCTCTTAAAGTTTCACCTGAAGGACGCGAACGCACTCTTCGAGGCATTTAGGTTGTTGTATAACAAATAAAATTGTAAGTTATGCCTCTGATGTTTACAACTCACCTTAGTTTAAAAACAGTTATTTTATTTTTATCAGTTTGTTGTCAGTGATATGTGACGAATAAAATTAAATCATCAATTAAGTATTGGCAAAAATTGAAAAAAGAATTGTGTAATTATTCCAAAGGCATTAATACTGCACGTGCGAATTTTATTTTATTGGAATAATTCAACTGCTACCTTCACGCGCTCAATTTTTAATCCAGTTTAAATCGCGTTTTCAATTAACTTTTTGTTGTATTTTATTTCTTATGTAACCATTACAAACCAATGATTTTCTAATGTTGCATTGAATTTGATTGATCGACTTTTAATTTAAGAGAAAAAGCGGCTCAATTGGCAAAAAAATTATGTTACTAAATATTGCACGTGCAAGTTTGATTTTTTTTCTGAAATTTTAATTGCTACTAAATCACGCGCTGAATCTTAAATCCAGTTTAAATCGCGTTTAAATTAACTTTTGAATGATTTTTAAACCTTATCCGGCCACTTCAGACCATAAGCTTTCCAACGGTGTATCGCACTTGCCTGTGCGACTTTTAGTTTAGGAGGAGAAGCGGCTTCACTGGCGTATTATATATATAGAAGATATATTATTTATCTTATTCTTAATGATATGGAAGTCCTCATGGTCGGACTTTCCCGCTATCCACTTCCATGAACTTCCTATGAAGTTCAAAGCTCGTTTAGTTCTTTTGGCTGGTTTCAATCTATTGAGAAGGTTGTTTATCTGTTGGATTTCGTGGTTTAGGAAAGGGTAGGAGGGATGGCTAATGGTTATTGGGATGTCGCTCATACTTGTTTGTTTTGCAAGTCGAGCACAGCTTTGTTATTTGTTTTATTCGTTTGGTCATCTGGGGAAAGTAATATTTCAGTATAATTTGGCTTCTATATTCAGCCGGGTTACGATGGGCTTTGTTATGGGTTTCGATGATTATCTGGTTTTGGCGTTCTTCAGATTGAACGTTTTCCACTTTAATGCGGCTGAATCTTATCTTATAGTTACCAAAATAGGGGGGATAGATTTCCTGAATTAGGCCCATGACTTGTTCTGAGGTCATTATTCCGTTGAGGATGTTGGGATTTAAGAATCTTTTAAATATTCCAATTAAGTTTTCCTTGGTATAAGAGGGTTCGCTTATTTCATGTCTATTGAATTTCGGAAAGGGGTTCGTGAATTTGTGTTGTGAGGTGTCTCCGATTTTTAAAATGAGTTGATTTCGGAATACGTTTATTGGTGTTTCGGTTAATTTGATAATCGTATGTTCTGAACTTTCAGCACTATGGACAGTTGACGTCATGACGTTCGTATTAGAGAGGTTTGGTGCTCTTGACAGAGCATCGGCAACTACATTTGTTTTCCCCGGCTTGTACCTAGGTTCATAGTTGAATTCTTCGAGAAAGGCCTTCCACCTCTTTAACTTGCTGTTGTTGTTTTTGTTGCTTAACGCGAAGGTAAGCGGTTGGTGGTCTGTAAAGATAGTTACTTTCGGTTAACCGAACAGGTAGCTTCGGAGACAGCAGAGGGCACAGACTATTGCCAGCATCTCCTTTTCGTTTGCGGCATAGTTCTCTTCGGTCTTATTCAAAGTTTTCGAAATGAAGGTGATAGGTCGACCGTTTTGTTCGAGCACGGCCCCGATAGCAAAGTTCGAGGCGTCAGTCGTCAGTTCGAAACCTTTGGTGAAGTCTGGGTAAACAAGCAGTGTGTCGTCGGAAGCAAGGGTGTTTCTGATCTTATTAAATGCTTCGACTGCCTCTGCACTCAAGGTTATTGGCTTTCTACTCGAGGTGTTCTTTGAGATGCGCCCTTCTTCGCCTCTAAGTAATGATGTTAACGGTTTTGCGAGTTTCGCATAGTCTCTGACGAAACGCCTATAATATCCGGACAACCCTAAGAATGATCTCAGGTCTTTTAGGTTTTTTGGGGGTGAGAAATCAAGTATGGCTTTTACCTTTGAGGGGTTTGTTCTAATTCCGGTGGCAGAGATGATGAAGCCAAGAAATTCGACTTCTTTCTTGAAAAACTCGCATTTGTCGAGTTGTATTTTGACATTTGCGTTTTTCGAGGTTTGAAAAATACGATCGATGTTCTGTGCGTGGGTTTGTTCGTCCTCGCTGAATATTATTATATCGTCGATATAAATGAAGCAGATCTTTCCGATATGGTCACGAAGTATATCGTCAAGTGCCCTTTGAAATATCGATGGGGCGTTCTTCAGCCCAAACCGTAAACGTGTAAACTCGTATTTTCCGTGGTTGACTGAGAAAGCAGTCTTCTCGATATCAGATTCCTTTAGCGGAATCTGGTGAAAGCCACTTTTCAAGTCAAGCACAGTGAACCACTTGTTCTTTCCTAGTTGAGAAAGAGCTTCACTGATTGATGGGATAGGATATCTATCGGCTATAGTTACGGTGTTTAATTTCCTATAGTCGATGACCAGTCGGAATTTCTTTTTGCCGGAGGCGTCAGGCTTTTTCGCCACGACCCAAATTGTGGAGTTGTAAGGTGACTTCGATCTTCTTATTATGCCATCTTGTAATAATTGCCCTATCTGAGACTCTACTTCGTCCTTGAGGGACATGGGGTATGGGTAATACTTGGAATAAACCGGTGTATCGGTAGAGGTCCTTATTTCACCCTTTACGTTTGTCATATAAGTCAGTTTCTGGTCAGGCTCGGTAAAAAGGCTTCCATGATTGTGAACTAGCGATTCTATAACCAGCTTCTGTTCGTTGTTCATGTGATCGGTTCTAATTTTGATGTTGTTTATATCTTGGGACACACATTGTTTCATTCGGATTTTGGTTTTGTTTTGGATTGACATGTATTCCTTGTTAACGTGGATTATGGGTTTTAGCTCTTTCAAGCTATCGTGGCCAAGTATAGCGTTGAAGGATTTTAGTGAGGGTAATAGGAAGAATTTTATTTTCGTGTTAAGGCCAAAGAGGGTAACATATGTGTGGTGAGCTATTTTTATGCTTCCCGCCACAGAATTGGCGTAGAAGGGTTTTTCGTTTTCTATTGCTTGTTTTACTAGAATGGGTTGTATATAATTTTTCGTGGATCCTGTGTCTATCAAACAACGGAGCATGTCTCCACCCTCCGCCCGCCATTCAAAGTAAGGCAGCGAAGAGTCCCCTATCCTAAAAAATGGTCGTCGGTGAAATCGATAATTTGGTTGCTGTCGTTAGTTTCGGGAATGTTTTGAGTATATTCGTTCATGGTCTGTTCGAAATATCCGTCCTCGGTTTGTGCCAGTTGTTCGTACTCTGTTTCGTCAGCCGTTATATGATTTGTGCCCGCTAGTTGTTGTGGTCCAGGTCTTGATGCAAGGCCTTGCCCTGACGGGAATGGGTAGTAGCTCTAAGTTGACCACTGTATCCCTCTCCGTGTTTCTCGTATTTTATTTGTGGGTGCGCCATTCCTTGGCTTGGAAGGTTGCTTCGTTCGAAGTTGTTGACATTTTGTCTCGGAGCATAATTCTGCGGGTTGTTTGGATACTTTCTTAGGGTGTAGTGCGGCTGTGTTGGGGTCGGCGGCCCCCGAGTCGGATAGAACTGGGGCCGATGATATTCAGTTGGTATGTTTCTGTAATGTTGCGGAATGGGAAAATTTCTTCTTTGTTGAGACTGGATGGGTAGGTTTTGTGGTCCCTTTTGGATATTCGGATTATTATAGTCTTGTAGTGCTCTATCACTTGGATTCTGGAGCTTGGGGCACAGGTGTAACGCCCGAGGAAGGTCTGCTGGTTCCCTTATCACCAGCAATCTTGGAAGATCTCCATTAAGCCCTCTTATAAAGGTGTTTAAAGCTTTGTCACGGTAAGTTCGGGTAAGTAATCCCAAGGACTCTGGGCTTATATCCAAGCTGGACAATTTGCTTAAGACAAGGGACAGGTGTTGGTAAATGCATTGATAAAACTCCTGGATGGATTGGCTTCCCTGCATCAGAGTGGTCATTTGGTACTCTAACGTACCAATGCCTCTTTTATCCGCATAATGCATTGAGAGGCATTTTGAGATGGCATCCCAACTGAGCGGAGTGCTATATGACTCGAGAACAGTATCGGCATCGCCAACAATCTTGTTTCTGATTACATTAAGCATTCCGAAATATTTCGGAGTGCCTCTTAGTGGTTCGTAGATGTGCAGAACCCTATCGACACTTTTCCTCCATGAGCTAAACTCATGTGCGGTTTGCTTGAAAACTCCCGAAGACATCTAATGACGTCTGGGACTTTATCCATATCGCTCAAGTTTTCTCGATATTCAGGGTTAATGCCCTGTTTAGGATATGAGAAGGGGTCGGAGATTGCATTCAAGGCGTTCTGAACCAATGTGTGCCCTTCGCGTTCGAATACGCGATACACAACGGATGCTATTAGTGGGTCTAGCTCGGGTGTTGTTCCGATGTTACCGAGTGGGTCGGCGCGTGAAGCGCTAGATTGGGTAGAAGTGTTTAGATTCACGGATTCCGCGGTATCCTGTACATTTCGAGTACGGGTTGTAGAGGTATTGCGAAGGTTGTTAACTGGATTGGTCCCAGTTGGTCTCGGGGCATTGCTAAGCGCGCTTTGGGTTCTAGTGTTAGACATTTTTATTATTAATTTTCACTAAGGAGGAGGAGTTGAAAGATTTGAAACCAGTGGAAAAACTTTTGAGTATTGATTGCCGTATTCTTCCCTTCTCTCTTTATATAATAGGGAAGAGCAAATACAAATAATTAAATTTCACTTATTTAAATTTCACTCGAATTTTTACAGTGATTTTTGTTTGATCTTCTTATTTACTATGTACTATACAATATGAATTTATATGGATTTTGTTTATTGCTTAAATACGGGAAAAACTATTCGTTTTTATGTTAATTCAATCACGATAATTGATTTTTTCTTTTTTTTTTCTTTTAATATTACACTTTCTTTCTTAAAATAGCTTCAAATTTAAAATTAAAATGTTTACATCGAAGAGGTCTCGGCCATGTTTCAGATTCGGGATGTTGAGGCAGTGAGTAGATTGGGTGGTGCGGCTAGCTTCTCACGAGCTTCTGGTTCGTCTTCTTACGCCTGATGTAAGGCTACTGCGGGGCCCTTGACACTTTTAATTTAATACCCTTTCACCACAACACAATCACAGACACTAGCGCTGCAGTGGGTTTTATGGCACTGGCGGGTAGCAGTTTAAGTTTGTTGTGCCGTTGCACTGCACTGAGTTTTCCTTGTATTCCGTTCGACGGACGATTCAAAGGATTTCTCTGCTTCGATTTCGGTTCGTTCCGGTCGCGAACACGTTCACTAATATTTGCGGGGTTAGGACCGATAGGCGCGGTAAGGCGGAAAGCGCGGCGGCTACTTGAGGCGAACTGGCTATTTTCGCGGAAGCACTGCGGCTACTTGAGGCGAACTGGCTATTTTAGGCACAAGGGTACTGCGGCTACTTGAGGCGAACTGACCCTATTACGGCACTAGTTTACTCGCGACTCTACCAGCCCCTGCTCGGGCGCCACTTAAAATATTCTAATTTATTTGTTTTAAAAAAAATAAATTTTATTCTTCTCAAAATCGGGCAGAGTTTACCCTTACACGTCTGAAGTTAAAGTCTCACTACAATTTCTTTACGACTACCTTAAATACTACTCGCACTCGTAACCTGATGAGCGATGTTCTGCTCGCATTCCTTGGCAGCGTGGGTGCTCGGGTGACCGACGACGAATTCCTCCGGCTCGCTGCACTTGTTGTCGCTTGCTGGGTCAGGTTATATTGCTGGTTCAGGCGGCGATTGTTGGTACAGAATTATGATGCAGGTGCATCGTAGGCGAATTCCTGCACGTACGAGTGTGATGGTCGTTTCGCGGAGCTGGGTGTTAACTTATATCATGAGTGTAAAGGAGGTAGAGAATTGGTCCAAGTATACTTCCTTGAGGTACACCCGCTTTGATTTCTTTTAGCTCTGAGTATGTGTCTTTTTCCTTTATGCGGAAATATCTATCTGTTATGTATGACTTTAAGATCTCAGTTATTTCAATAGGTAGTGTCATTTTGAGTTTGTGGACTAATCCCTCGTGCCAAACTTTATCGAATGCTTGTGCTATATCGAGGAAGACGGTCGAACATACTTTTCTTTCTTCAAGTGCTTTTTCTATTACATTTGTTATCCAATGAACCTGATCAATCGTTGAATGTTTCATGCGAAAGCCAAATTGGTGGTCTGGAACTATATTTTTTCTTTCTATAATGGGTAATATTGTTTTTAAAGGTAATCTTTCAAAAATTGTTGACATAGTTGGCAGTAGAGATATTGGCCTATACGATGATGCTTCTTGGGGAGGCTTACCAGGTTTAGCTATCATAATGACTTCAGCTACTTTCCACAGCTGTGGCACGTATTTTAATTTAATAGCAGCGTTGATGGTGGAAGTTAATTTAGAAATTGCTTTCGCTGGCAGGCTTTTGAGGATTTGGCTTGTTATCAGCTCAAAGCCTGGCGCTTTTTTATCATCTAATTTCAGATGTGAAGCTAATTTGCTCATTATAGTCAATTAGATCTGCGGTGGGTACGTCATTCACACCCGGGTTTGGTTGAAAAATATTTTCAAGGTACTCAGCAAATCTTTCTGCTTTTTCTTTGTCGCTTTTGGCCCACTTACCATCCGTTTTTTTTATTGGTGGAGTGTGAGCGATTGGGTTATTAAGCTTCCTTGTAGCTTTCCAAAGCGAATAATCTGTGTTTCTGCAGTTACTCAGTTTCTGCAGAAGGGAGTTTTTATATTCTTTGACGCTCTACTAAGTTTAGGTTTATGCACTTTTCAGATCCCATATGCCCCTCATGTATAAGGCTCAATATTTCAGAACGTATTGTTTTTGGTATGGCTATTATTCATAAAGACAATGTTATTAACTATATGAATTTCGTTCCTATTTTTAAAATAAGGCATTACTAAAGGATCAATCTGTTTCTCATCTTCAGGCTATTTTTTTTTTAAAATAATGCATTAGGGTTCATCTCTAAGAGATTCCTTACGAATGAGATCTTGCTTTTTATCACTGACTGCTAAACTTGAAATTACTTCATTGTCTATCTCTGTCAATGCTTCCTTTGACAAAAGTGCCTGTTTTGTAATAAACAATTTGATACCACAGCACGAACAAGCGACGGGAGAAGGCGAAGAAGGGAGCGATGATGCCCATAGAAAGTCCTACAAAGATGCTGGAAACGAAATCTGGTTTGTAATTAAATTACCAATTTATTTTTCCAATGGTTGATGTGTTCCTGGCTGTGGTCGAGATTCAAATGGCAGAGAAATCAGTCCACAGACAACTCTACCAAGGAACTAAGTGACTAGGTATGTAAAGACCAAATAAAATATAGTGTGCATGCGCAATATTAAGCATGTTAGCAAATTATACATGGCCTATAAGTAACTTTATATAACTTCGGAACTTTGTATAAAGGGTTATCAAATAAGGGTATTAAGGGCTTGTGATCTGTTTCAACCAAAATTTCTTTATCCAAAAAGGAACTTATGGAAACAACTGCAACCAAAAGGGATAGCAAATAATTCCTTTTCAATTTGGGCGTAGTTTCTATATAGATAATCAAATTTGGAATGTGAGAAAAATTTCTTACCATCTCCGAATGAAATATCACAGGTGCTGCGTTGACACCAAAAGGAAGGCGTAAGAATCGATATCTTCCAAAAGGAGTAATGAATGTACAAAGTTTTGATGATATTAAATCCAGAGGTATCATCCAAAAACCACTATTTGCGTCTATCTGCTAAAATATTTTGCTTTTGATAGTTGTGATTTCACTTCATCAATGTCGAAAAGGAAAATGGGAACGCATTATTGCCTTATTCCTGCCTAGGGTCAAGACAAAGCCTCAAACTTCCATCAGATTTTCTTACCAGAACTATAGAATTCACCCATGGTCTTGGTTCAGTTTCAGGCACAATAACTTGTAAACTTTCCATGCGACTTAATTCTATTTTGAGTTCTGTTTGTAAATGAAAAGGTATTTTCCCTGGTGTTTCAACCACAGGTTGTGCATTTTCTTTTAAAATGAATCGACACTTGTTGCTAAGCATCCTAATCCACTTAAAACCTCCTTATACTGTATTATAACCTCATCAAATTTATTTATTTCTTTAGAACTTTGTACAGAATTAACATTTTTAACTAAATTCAATTTTATAGAGGAATATAAACCACTAACTGTCTTACAATTCAAATTTATAATGTAAAAATCTAACCACAAATTTTTGTTTTCAAATTCACAATAATAATAAATTTGTATTGGTGTTTTTAATGATGGCCTTATCTAACTTTATAAAAATGTTAAAAATGCTTGCATCCACTTGTGCTTGTACCGTATGGCTGTTGATTAATATTTTTACATCCCACGCGTTTGTATGTTTTGTTGCACTTACGTTTGAAAAGATCTTCTGATGATGGCTGATAAGTTGTTTCTGCTTTAATATTGCTGACTCTCTTGTTCATAACTATTATGGAACTTTTTCCATAGTGATTTTTTTTTTTACACTGATGACTTATTACTTCCCAAGTGCGCCATATGTTAAAATGAAGTTGACCGCATCTATTGCACGTATGCTGAATATTTTTTGTGTTTCTTCCTCCGATGCGCTAGGTTGTTGACTATAGTTGATATGTTGTTTTCTCTGTCTTTCCCGAATACCACCGATGAACTCCACGTGTCTTCTGCCATGTCTGTCATTTCCATGATCGCTGAATTCCTTTGATTGCTCCTTTGCCATTTCCATAGATTTTGCTATTTGAATAATTTCATCCAGCTTTTTTGTAGTATTTAGTAGTTTTTCGCTAATAAAATTATGATTTTGATTTAATCCACATATGAATAGATCCCGCACTAGTTTTTCTTTCAGAGTGTTAAAATCGCAGGTTTTGCTTAAATTCTTGAGGGCCGTTAGAAATTCATCCATTGACTCTGTCTCGCTTTGACGTCGGAAAAACATTCCGACAAATTACAATTATGTCTTAATATGCAATGTTTACTTTCATTTAATTCATTTACATCGTATTTATTTGATTTGTTCTTATATTCTACAATAAATTCTCCTGTAGCGTCTATTCCGAATAAATATTTATTTGGTACAGGTAACAACAATTTTAGTGGCAAAGTAATATATTTCTTGGGAATCTTAATAGCGAATGTCGATCGATTATCCTGGAACTACTCCTAATCTTACTTGTTTAAGCTTATAAAATTCTATTTTATATCTTTCGATCTCTTCATTTGTAAAATGTTGGTGTAAAATGTTATTCCTAGCAAACGCTATATTATATTGAATATGCTCAACCTTTTCAGCTATATATATTTACGTTTAAACAATTTCTCTATATATAATTGTTTTAAAATTTCTCTTTCTACTTTTTGAACTATGTTAATTTGATTCGAAATAACTTTTCTATCCTATTCAATAGTTTCCTTAAGAATACTAAACGTACTGTTGAAATATGGATTAATTGTAGTTTGCTTATTGAGTGTAGCTGTGGCATTATTATTGTTTTTCTGTATGTTTTGTGTGTTTCTATAACTTGCCTATCTTCAATGTTCATAGTCCCAAACAGCCATTTTTCTACAGATCCTATAATGTTTAACAAACCTCTCTTCTGTCTATCCTGTATTGGAATAAGAATGATCTTATGAAAGATATTAGATATTTCCTCATTTAGAATACATCGTTGTTCTCCTGGTAATTGACTAATATTTAATGAAATATTCTTTACTAAACTTATGATTTCGGAAAGTTTTATTATGTGTAAGACAATGTCCGTTGTCTATAGTTTCGTTGCTTTTAGTAATGTCTGTCAATTGTAGATTTACGTAACCGTCCTGTTCTTCAATTGTTTGAATGTCCCGAAAATGTTGTGAGGTCACTTGAATCGTCGTCAATAGAATGATCCATATTACCGTCTGAAAATGTTTGAGGTCTTATTATATTAGAAACATGAACGCCTTTTAGTTTAGCTTTTCTGTATTTTGGTTTCTAAACTTGCGGAATTTTTCGACCTATAAGTTTTCCTAAATTCTGGTCTAATGCATATAACTTCATGTCTTCTTCTCACGATACTTATAACACCTTCTACATCTTGTGTCTCATAAATCAATAGAATCAGATCTACATTATTTAGGTCAATAACATTTTCACCACTATAATAAATAATTAATAATAATCTGCCTTATATTTAATATTTTGTATTTCTTCAGCAAGTTCACTCACAGAATTTACTTTTAGGTTGTTGATTTTCTTTTTGATGAGGCTCCGTGTCTGGTCGATATCTCAGCTTTAATGATGCCTTGATGTTTCCCAATTGTCGGTTGTTAGTAGATTGATGACCACGTTCTTACCATCCATTTGTATCTTCTCATAGAAGACAGACCGTATTATTGACTTATGAAGTTCTTCATCACAGGTTTGATTAAGATAATATTCTTAACAACGGAAAAACGAGTTAATAGACACTTCTTGTGTGCCGGTGAAAGACGGCATGTATCTAATTTTTTACATAAGTCATTCTCGTTCTCCTTGGTTCAGGCGTTGTTGGAGTTGGCAATATGCCTCCGCCACTTGCTTTAGTTGCTGTTTGCGCAACTCAAACTCTGATTCCGATTGTTGTGCCATTTTACGCTTTGTATCGTGTACTTCGTGTGTCTTTTCATATAACACTTTTAACATTTTGGACACTTAAATGTCTCTGAGACTTTGAACGATCACTTGACTTTTGGTTTATCACTTCACCTTTATACGTACACTTGGAACGCGATTCTATCACTGGGTCCTTTATACTGAAGGCGTTGATTAAAAAAACTATTTGCTGCTGTCGGATGTGTGTTTTTATTAAGGACTGACTGAACTCCAACTCAACTCATTCCAATTGTGCGAACCCTTTTATACATTCACAGAGTGAAACGAAACGGGAAGACCAAGCGATCTGGATGGTGCCAATCGTTCCTGGGTGCCAACACAGTGTGTCCTGCACGAGTGGTACTACTCGTATTTTGTGTCTTTATTATTAAAAACACAACAATACGATTTTTTTTCACTTACATTACATACAACTCACTCGTTATCTCATTGTCAGCGGCTTTTATTGTTTTTTTTTCATCGAGGTCATTCAAATTTAAGTGCAATCCATTTCATTGGAAGTTGATTGCACTTGCCAGACGATACATCTGCAATTTTCATATTTTATAAACGTAATGGTAATGGTAAGATACTTCGGTCTTCGCGGATATTATGAAATTCGATTATTTGGGTAGAGATAGTGGGATCCTAAAAGGTAGAGTTAGAGTTTGAATGCAGTGTTCTTGTAGGGGTTAAAGTATACAGATCAGAAAGGGAGGAAAGGATTAAGCTTACAACTAAAAAAATTGTTTTTTTTTTTTTACTTTTATGTATTGTAGGTACCCTTTTCTTTTATAAGTATTTTATTATTTTTATGTATAACATGGCTTCTTTCTATTCGTGTTTGCTCGAAAATGTAAGGGTTTTGTTAAATTTGTTTGGTCTGCCGAAGAAGAGTTCATAGGATGTGTGTTCAGTTGCCGAGTGTATGGCATTATTAAATGTTATGAATGTTTCATATAATATTTCTTCGTGTTCGGTTGTTATTTTTTTTTTCTTTTCTCTTAGATAAAATTAGTCTGTAAATTTCGTTGAGTGTTGAATGTAGTCTCTCACCTGGAGAGCTACTACTTGTTTGCTGAAACGAGGTATAGTGTAGCTTTATTTCGAATTACTTACAGAAATCTTGGAAAATGTTCGACATGAATTCTGACCCCTGATCGCAGACAATATTTTTAGGGATGCCGTACAGGCTGATATATTGTTTCAAACATTTTAGAACTGTTATGCTACTTCTGCAATTGAGAGTGTAGCCGCATGCAAATTTAGAAAATTTATCAATGAGCGTTAGTATTTGGTTGTTATTCATGTTATGTAAATCTATATGAAGAATTTCAAGTGGTTTAGCGGGTGTCTCTGGAATTTCGAATTGTAGTTTAGGTGGGTTTCTGTCATATTTGAGTAATTTACACTTGTGGCAATTGTTAATTGTTTTGGTAATTTTGTTCTTCATATTTGGGAAATAAACTTCCCTTTTGAGATGTAATAAGGTTTCGTTTATTCCTCTATGATTTGAGCGTTCGTGATAATCCCGAATTAATTCCTCTTGATTATCTTCGTTTCTAATATCTTTAAGGATTTCAGTACGCCTTACTAAACGGAAAGTTTTGCTATAGGAAAAATACTTAAAGAAAGTTGATTGTACAATCCGGAAAACATCATTGCTAGAATAAATGGCTGATAATTTGTTTGGAGGAAAATAGCTTTTAAAAATATCGGTCATAATTTCTTCATTAAAACTTTCTCTGCGGATGACTGTATTTTGTTTATTTTTAAAAATTGTTCTATTGTCATCGGAGATCTTGTTGCTTCGAGAATGATCTGGATGTTGAATTCGTTTAATGGTTTTCTCGATATTGGGATACCGTCATCCAGGTTTTCGCTAGCACTGTGTGCTGTGCTGGTGAACAGTTCTTAAGAGTCGTTTTCGGGGGGTTTGTTGATTTTAATTCGGTTAAAAGGCGTCCGCATTTGTATTAAATTTCCCTTTTTTATAGACTATTTCGTAGTCGTACTCTTCTAACCTGAGCCTCCACCTTACTAGTTTAGAGCTTGGTTCTTTAAGGTTCATATTCCAAGTAAGGGGTCTATGATCCGTAACTATTTTGAATTTTCTTCCAAACAGATACGGTCGGAAGTACTTTATGGCCCACACTATTGCCAGTAATTCCTTCTCAATTCTGGAGTAATTACATTAGCTTTCAGAAAGGGTACGGCTTGCGAAATTAATAGGTTTGTCGTTGCCTATAGTTCCCTGTGAATGTACAGCTTCAAGTGTGAAATTGCTTGCGTCGGTTGTTAGGTCAAAGGGTTTGAATCGGGATGTTGGAGTATGGGATCGTTCATTAGTAAGTTCTTACAAGTTTGGAAAGCTTCGACATAACTTCCGTCTATTTTAATTGGAGCATTTTTCTTCAGACAGTTGGTGAGGGGTTTGGTCAATTTAGCCAGATCTCGAATGAATTTCCAGTAATATCCAACTAGCCCCAGAAATGCTTTGATTAATATACAGGGTGTCCCACGAGCAGTGTGCCAAAAAGCTAGAGCGTGTAGGTCTGGTCAAGACAAGAAAAAAAACGTATGGGTGGGGGGTCTATTCCCCTCCGTTTACCCGGGAGGGGCAATTTTCTAAAAAAATTGACTTAATTTGGAAACAATATTATTAAAAATCAAGAGTTACATCCACAATGCCGTGATATACTTTTTTGTAAAGCCCGAAACCTCTTCTTTCATCTTGTTTTTAAACGAAGCTGTTTTAAGGAATAGTTTTTGAGAAATTAATTTTCAAACTCAAAATTTTGAAAAAAAAAAATGAAAAAAAAAATGAAAAAAAAAATTCGAACTATTTTTTTTCAAAATTTTATGTAATTAAGCACTAATTTTTTTCAAAAATTCAATTCTCTTATTAGTTTTTAGTTAAAAACAGAAAACCGGATGCAAAAATGTCTTGTAGTTTTTGAGAAATTAAAAAAAACCAGAACCATTTTTTTTCTAAGAAAACCCTTTTTTTTTTTTGTTTTAACGCGGATGGACTTGTAGGCAAATTAATGTATGAAACATTGACCTCTTTTTTATTATTTTTAAAAAAATAAATATATTTAAAAAAAATAAAAATGTATAATGCAACATTTATTCTTTCAAATTAGATTTACTTTTCTACATAATCTCCTAATAAGTTTATACATTTAGTCCATCTCTTCTCTAAAGCTTGTATTCCATTTAAAAAAAAAATCTTTATCTTGCTCCTCGAAAAACGCTTGTACGGCAGCCATCACTTCACTATCATCGGCAAATTTCTGGCCTCTGAGGTGGTCCTGGAGGCGAGGAAAGAGATAGAAGTCGCTGGGGGCTAGGTCTGGAGTATAGAGAGGGTGCTCAACCAATTCGAAGCCCGCTTTCCGTATGGCATCCAACGCAACTTGAGCTTTGTGAGAGGGTGCGTTGTCTTGGTGAAACAACACCTTCGCACACAGTTTGCCCCGCTTTTTTTCCTTAATGGCTTCCCGCAACTTTCTTATTTGTTCTGCATGGTAGGAGCCTGTAATACTAGCTCCCTTCTCCAAATAATCAATCATGATAATTCCCTCGGCATCCCAAAAAACTGACGCCATAATCTTGCCTGCCGAGCTTGAAACCTTGCACTTCTTAGAGGTCGGTAAAGAAGGTATTTTCCAAGCCATACGAGTACGTAGCCGGTTGGGTTTTATTTTGGAAAAATTTGTATTGTCGTCGATATTTGTGGAGTCATTGTGTATGTATTAGTCAAACTGTTGGTGATTGCCTGAGTTGTTATTTATCTCCTGAAAGTTGAAATTGGGGTTTCTGCGAAATTTAGTTTGTTGGGTTCGGTTAATTCCGTTATGTGTCATAGACATGTTGGCTGATGTGTGCATTGTGGACCCAGGCTTATGGAACCGCGAGGTCTCGTTTTGAATGTTGGGATGTGTTCTAGTTAAAATTACTGGATCGAATGGGATTCGGGTATCGTGTTTGCATTTCTTCCCTTCTAGGGTTAGATCTGGGATAAGGAAGATTTGTATGTTGTTGCCAGGGTCTTGGATTCCTGATAAAGGTTGATTTGTTTTGGAATTGATGATTATATGGATGATAGGGTCTGTAGTGCGAGTTACTCGGATTTCTGTGCATAGGATTAGACGAATATTTCTGATAGAATATGTTCTGTTCCTTAATGCAATATGTCAGTGCTACGGCCAAAGAGTTGGGCTGCATTGTTTTACTCTTGAGCCCAAAAGTTCATTAAGAGCACTGAGATATGTATTCAGGCACATTTCTGAGTACAGATCTCTTTTTGCTTTAATAACATTCATATCGCGTTCATGAATTTGGGTGTTATTGCACAGTGCTGATTGAATTTCTAATATTTCTCCGTAGAGGGATTCTACGGTTTTATTATATTGTTTTATTGTATGGGGATCCCTTATAAGCGACGTTTCCGTATGCTTATCCGAGTAGTGGAGTATGAGGTTCTTCTTGATGGGGGGCGTTCCGTACATATTGAGGACCTCGTTTGCTTGGCCCTCGACTTTGTTACGGATGGCTGTGAGCAATATTTGCCCATACGGGGTGTTGTCCGTTCCTCTAATGTAGAGGAGTATCTCCTCAACATTATTCAGGAACTCATATACTAGCCTTGGATTTCCATCAAATTTTGGCAAATCCTTTATGGCATCTGGTATTCTTAGTGAATTGAAAATGTCAACTTGATCGATTGAATGATTTGTTACGGGTCGTGTCGAAGCCTCTTGTGCCATGTTTGTGGAATTAGCACTCGAGGTAGAACTATCGAGATTGGCTTCCGAAATGGAGGAGAGTCTTTTTGAAATACGCCTAAGATTTGATTTGATTTGATTTGACGCCCCCATAGGGGCACTTTATTAGCTTAATGCAAGCCTTAACAAAAATCTGATAACTTAACTATAACTTATTAACTAGGTGGCGGCGTGGAGATGATTAAGGAGAGTGAGAAGGGTGGTGGTATAGGGCAATTCTAAGGCTGGACTTATTAAGGTGAAGGTCGAAAAGATTGGTGTTAGCTTTTCGAAGCATTCTGGACATTGGTTCATGGTAGCCATAATTTGTGCGGTGAGTGCTTATACGGAAAAGGGGTGTGGACCGAAGGTTACGCGGGTTGGTGTTAAGGGGAATCATGTGTAATAATGACGGGCTGTCCATGTTACCACTGAGAAGGTCATGGATAAATAGAATGTCTGCAACATCACGTCGTTCTTTAAGGGGTTGGAGGTTGATTAATTTTAAGCGATCCGTATAAGGTGGTAAATTAAGGGGGTCGGCCCAAGGAAGGCCACGAAGGGCAAAACGGATAAACCTGCGTTGAATGGATTCAATACGCGTAGTATGGGATTCATAAGAGGGGGACCAGACTTGGCTAGCATATTCGAGAAGGGGCCTAACGAAAGTGATGTATAATGATTTCGTAACGTAAGGATTCGAGAATTCTTTGGACCAACGTTTCACGAAACCGAGGGCAGAGTTAGCACGTTTGATAATATTGTCGATATGGAGGCGAAAATTGAGTTCACGGTCACAAATAACCCCTAGGTCAACCAAGAGGTTGACAGGGGGAACGGTTTCATTACGAATAATGTAGGTTCTAGGTGGTGAGGAAGAGCGTTTGCGGGAGTAAGTGATGGTTTGGCATTTACTGATATTGAGCTCGAGATGGTTTTTTTGACACCAAGTAGTGAACCTGTTAAGGTCCAATTGGAGAGAGCAGGAGTCGACAGGGGAAGATATGTGTTTAAATATTTTCATATCATCAGCATATATGGAGAGCTGAGAGTTCAGAATAACGCTGTCGACATCATTAATGGTTAGAATAAATATCAGTGGACCGAGATGACTACCTTGCGGGACACCGGAGGTAGCGTTAATTGGATCAGAAATAGAAGATCTGAAGATAACGTTATATTGACGATCTTCGAGATAAGATTTGATCCATGAGATAAAACCGGGAGAGAAACCGAGGGCAGTGAGCTTGAGGAGAATAATTTGGTGAGACATTTTGTCAAAGGCTTTGCTGAAGTCAGTGGCGACAACGTCTACTTCTTTGCCAGCTTCGAGTGCACACAAACATTGTGAAACAAACTCGACTAGATTAGTGGTTGTCGATCGACCTTTTAGGAACCCATGTTGGTTAGGAGAAAATATGGGTTTGCAGTGAAAGAATAGTGCATCATAAACGATGCTCTCGAAAAGTTTGGGTGCGCATGAGAGCTTGGCAATGGGACGATAGTTGGACACATCATTTTTCAGTCCTTTTTTTGTGGACTGGAATGATATAAGCATATTTCCAAAGCTTAGGAAAAAGTCCTTGAGAGATAGAGCTTTGAAATAGAGCAGTAAGGGGTAAAATAAGATGGTTCGCGCACTTTTTTAATACTATGGCAGGCAGACAGTCGGGACCGGGAGAGTAGTCGTCCTTTAAGTTCCGTATTTTTTCGGCGATTAGGTCGGGAGTGATGCTCAATGAAACAAGAGATGTCTGGGGGCAGTTTTTCAAATATCGAAAATAGTCGTGATCGGGTTGAAGATCTTGGTCAGTGAATGATTGGCTGAAGAAATGAGCAAAGAAATTGGCGATTACTTCGGATTCGTTGGAAGAGTTACTGAGATAGTTAAGTGTAGTGGGGTAGCTATCGGTTTTTCTTTTTGTATTATGGCGGAGATGAGGTGTAATTCTTTTTTGGTGAGTATGGGACTGAAAGAATGAAGCAGCTGAGGATTTTGGTGTAAAATAGCGCAAGGGTTTCGTTTAGGGATATATGTGAGTTAGGGTTAAGGAGGAAGTTAAAATTAACATTGTTGAGCAGATTATTTAGTTTCGCGAAGTCAGCTTTGCGGAAATTGAAACAGTACGTATTTTCGGAGGGAAGGATAGTGAGTTTGGTCTCGAGTGAAAGAGTTACCGATAGAGGTGGATGAAGGGGGTCTAAAGTAGAGAGAAAATGGTTGCTTGGGTTAACAACGCAGTTTACGGCATCAGATGAGAAAATCAGGTCGAGTTGTCTGTCCATGTTATTGGTGATATTACTGAGTTGCAGAAGGCCGGAGTCAGAGAAATGATCCGTGAAAATGATTTCTTTACCTGTGGAGGGGTTAGCGGCGATGTAGTGAGTCTCATCATCGGGATGAACCCATTTCAGGTGCGGGAGATTGAAATCGCCACAGATGATGATGTCATTGGGTTCGGTGATATCAAATAAGGAGTCGACGAGATCAACGACGAGTTGGTAGCAGTGTGTTTGGCTGTGAGGGTCTTAAGTAACAGCAGGCAAGATAAAGTTTCTGTTTAGGGAGTTTTATTGAGGCACTAGTGAAGTTGAAGTCAGCGGAATTCGACGATTTGAAGGGCAAGGGATCATAGCGATTGTGGATTGCTAAGAGAACTCCGCGACCGTCAGGATCGGCAGAGTTGTCGCGTCCGTCGGCCCGAAACAGAATGAAATCTGACTGGACTGGAGGACTGGAGTGCCGATTGAGGTTTCACAGTGATAAAGGGTAAAAACATGAGTTTAGTCGGCCGATATTCGAACGTTGCGCTGTGCCACTAATACCGTGCGATACGATATTGAGATATACTTTTGGCTCAAGATCAAAGCTTCAAGGTTTTTAACCGAGTTTGATTCAACGCCCTATTGTGTCACTAATACCGTGCAATACAATATATGTATGATAACAAGCTAATACGAGATGATAACTTAAAGCTTTAGTACACTCACGACACAAACAACTAACGTTCAAATATTTCACCTTAAACAGCAAACTGAACCGTTCACTGCACTACCGACTGCGCCAAATACGGTGTGGATCCCAGCGGAGCATAAAAAAACGAAGTGTTTGGTTTTTCAATCGTGTATAACTAAACTACATAATCTTTTCCTTAAACATCTAACCTACTATTTGCACAAGTGATACCATAACTTACAGTCTTGAATTTGGATCGGAAATTGTCCAGACGCTGATACTAATTAAACTATTTAAAATTTATTTTATTTAAAAAAAATAATTTTTATTTAGTGTTTATGTCTTCGCGGCTAACTTAGAACTATCTGCACAATATTTTCATATCTTAAATCTAACATCTCGCCCGTGCATCCACACGCATCGTCAGCAGCGGATGTTTGTTCGTTGCTCAGGGACGCTGGGAATTTAGGTCAGTGTCTCATGTGTCCGGTGGGAATGATGCTCGCTTGCTACTGTAACTTTACCTGATCACGTACGGGTTGTCATGTCATTGCCCATGGGAGCGAAGCATGTTCAAATGTTTTTGGCGTTAACTCCTCCACCCTTAGTCGAACGTCCCGTATAGAGGTATTTGGTGAAAACTACTTTTTAAGCCAAACCGAGAAATATCTACTTATTTTTCCCTAGGTGCGCTAGTACTTCGTTGGTTTCAGGAAACGGGTAACGATCTGGTATTGTTATTAAATTAAGCTTTCTACATATAATTAATTACCAAATGGTACTTCCTTTCACCTGAAGCATCCGTTTTCTTTGGTACAATCCACACTGGGAGCGTGAAGGTCGAATGATTCCATCATCTAATAGTTGCGTAATCTGTTTATCTATCTCCTCTTTTAGCACTATAGGATATGGGTAATGCTTTGAGTATACAGGATCTTCGGTTGTCGTGCGCATTCTGCCCTTTACCTTGGTGGTGAAAGTGAGTTTTTCATTAGGTTCGCCGAAGAGTTTGGCGTAGTTTATGGTCAAGCGGTTTAGCTGGTCTCGCTGTTCTTGAGACATGTGCTGTGTTCTGACGTTTACATTATGGATTGATTCGGATATCTGTTGTTTCAACCTAATTTTGATATTATTGTTTATAATCACATAACTTGGTTCGGCATAGATGACGGCTGACAGTTCTTTTAGGCTATCGTTGCCAAGAATTGCGTGAAATGATCGGAGTTAGGGTAAGTGGAAAATGTAATATTAGTGCATGGATCAAAAAGATTTATTACGGTATGGTGGGTGACCTCTATGTTTCCACAAACTGAGTTTGCATGGAAATTCTTCTGATTTGGAGTAGGATTTCGAACTAAATCTGGTTGGATATAGTTCTTATTGGAACCAGTATCTACCAGGAATTTAAGAATTGTGTTGTCTCTCGTCCTACACTCAAAATAAGATAGTGACGAGTTCGTTAGTCTAAAAAATAGACATCAACAAAGTCAGCAAATGTTTCTGTCGGTTCTTCGTTGTCTTGTTGGTCTACGTACTCGTTAAAATTTTGGTCGTCTCCCAATCTGGTTGGTCATAGCTGAGATCATGGCATTATAGTTGTTAACTTCTTGGGATTCTGCGGAAGGGGAATCCAACGCTTTGCGTCGGTATTACGATGTAAGGTGATGCAATGCATCAGGCGGCAAATCCATGCTTGAGACTTTGTTCAATATTAATGATAAATGGTTGTACACGGTTTCCACACTATTGTGACCTTGAACGAGGGTCGTCATCTGGTACTCCAAGGTTCCCAGATCACGTTTATCCGCATAGTAAAGCGTCAAACACTTGGATATGCACTACTAATTCAATGGGGTGTTATAAGACTCTAAGATTGCATCCACCTTGCTTACAATCTTATTTCTTATGGTATTGAAAATACCAAAGTATTTTGGTGTCCCCTTAAATTGATCGTAAATGCTGAAGATCCTGTCGACTTTTTTTCGCCATGAACTAAATTCACCAGGAGCCCCCGAGAACTCCCTTAAACATCTCACGACGTCTGGTACTCTATCCAGGTCGCTAAGGTTTGTACGGAGATGCTCGTGTATGGTTTCATCAGTTCCTCTATGAAATTGATTATTAGGTTTTACTATGGATTGCACTAGATTTGTGCATTCGCTAATGCACGCGAGTTATGATACTCTTCGGAGCATCCACGATAAAGACAAAACAGGAAAAAAATATCCCTTAGCCAGGTCTATCGTCGTGAAATATTGAGATCTGCCCAACTTGTCTAATATAGGATCTATATTAGGAAGTGGGATTTTATCATCTATAGTTATTTCATTAAGTTTCCTATAGTCAATAACTATTCGGTACTTTTTAATTTCAGAGTTATCATTTTTCTTGGGTATTACTATTAATGGACTACAGTACTTGGAGTTACTCTTTCGGATTATTCCTTGCTCCTCCATTTCAGCTATCTGTCTCCTAACTTCATTCTCATGTTTAGGAGGATACCTGTATAACTTCGAATTTATTTGCTGATCTGTGGTTCTTTTAATTTCGTGAACTATTTCGGGAGTGCTAGTTAGTTTATCCCCTTCTTTAAAGAACAATTTTTTAAATCTTTTAATTAATTTATCTATAGCTTCATATTCTTCTTTATTTAAATGATCTAATTTTAAATGCGTTATAATATTTTCGGTCACATTTTCTAATGTATATATGTATTTCTTTATATGTGTATGGGTCACCTATTAATTGTAGTTTCTGCTAATTTATTGTAGATTTATGCCTTTGGCTTCTAAGACTATAAGGGTATTTTTTGTATTTAGAATGTCATTACCAATTATAAATTGGTAACGTCTGTTAGGTAAATTTATTACTTTCCATCTGATGAGAGCTCGTACTGGAAGCTTTAGTTCATCCGGTGCTGGTGTATGTGCTTCACAGGTAATGGCATCTTTTCCATTTATTGTGGAAAATTGTATGGGGTTAATTTTAACTGTCTTAAAATCATTTATTTTAGAATCGATTATGCTAAGTGACGACCCTGTGTCTATTAGAGCTAAGTATTTTTTTTTTGTTTATAGTTAATTCTATCGTGGGGAGGTCATCCGAGGCTAATTGATAAAAAACTCGGCATTATTAATCTCGCTGTTATTTCCTAGATTATTTGTTTCAATGTTACTTATATTCATTGGCTCTTGATTATTTTGACCCGAATCTCTATACTGCCCGGAGTTTGTATTCCGCTGTTGAAAGTTCTGTGGATGACTTTATTGGCCAGAATTTCTCTTATTGTTATTAAAGTGCCCTGGGTTGATATAATGACCTGAGTTTCTATTATTATGTGGATAATTCTGTTGAAAGCGATTTTGGCCCGAATTTCCAATACTGCTATAATGCCCTGAATCTCGTCTACTCTGGTGACTATTCTTATGATTCCGATAATTGTTCTGATAATTATTACCTTGCTGCTCCTTAAAATTCCCTGGACGATGAGATACCTTACTGGTCTTTTTAAATTCTTCCCTAATACACGAATCTTCCTACCTCCTTTTTATCATTATTTCAAAAATATTATCTAATTCCTTCTCTTCATAATTTTTTTCTAATAGTGTTTCTTGACATATTTTTTTAATCATATTTATTAATAATGAATTAACATTACTTAAATCTACGGCGTTGTCGCCTTTATAGAAGTATATAAGTTCATCAGTTTTAAATTTTATTTTTTGTATTTCAAATAATAATTCACTTACAGTATTGACTTTCATGGTATAAATACTTTTATAGATGTCCGATGGCTCCACTTCTGGTTTTATCTCAGCTTCAGTTATCGTTTGATGGCTTCCCAGTTTTCAGGATCTGGTATATTAATTATGATGTCTTTGGCTTCTCCTTGTATTTTTTCGTTGTATATTGTTCTTATTATGAATCTTATCAGATTTCCATTTGAGAAATCTCTTAGATAATAAGATTTCCACTTTTTTGAAAAAAACTATTTACTGTCACTTCCCCTTTTCCGGTGAATGTAGACATATGTGACACCTCACGAAGGATCCTCTCATGGTCCATTCGCTCTGCTTCTCGTGTTTGGAGATTCTGGAAAGCAATGGTTAACTGCTCCAACTGCTGTTCTCTCAATTGATGTTGGAGTTCGATGTTTGACTCTTCCATGTTGATTTCTTCTAGGTTTATGCTGGCGTCGAATTCCGCTTGCCTTCTTGTGATCATTAACATTTTCTTGCTCGCTTTAGCTAATTCTTAATTAGCGTTGACTGTTTTTTTTTTGTATTGCCTCGTAATCTTTTCGATTTTAATGGAGTTTTCACTGTTCATATCACTGGATAATCCTTTTTAAGATTATCCTACCGACTGCGCCAATTATGTTGTCCGTGATGAACAACAGAAAAAAAAAAAAAATATTTCTTTTTATTACTTTGTTTATTTCTTATTTAATATTTAATGATTCACAAAAGCGATCTTTCCACCGCGACGTCAGAACACGAACTCCTTGAGATCTTCCAAGCTAAATCACTCCCAGTATTGTCAAAATGTTTGGTCAGCAGAAATATTTGAATGCCCGACCAGTCGGATATTCAGATTATCGTCTGCTCCGTGAAGCAAATGTGCCGACTCACATAACTATGTGGGAGTAAGAAAGGATTTATATCTCATTACGTTTGAGATAACTAAAAGCATCCGCTAATCGGGTATCCAATGTACTAGGAGAGGAATGTGTCGTATACATAACCCGCACGACCCGATGATGCCACAATATCTGTGCCCCACGTTGGACGCCAATTAAACAATTTAAAATTTATTTTATTTAAAAAAATAATATTTATTTAGTGTTCGCGGCTAACTTAGAACTAACTGCACAATATTTTCATATTTTAAATCTAACTTCTCGCCCGTGCATCCATGTGTTCTGGAGATACATGCTTGCAAACCAAACAGAGCATCCATTTGTCGGAAGATTAGGTCCGTTTCCTCTCTAATCATGAAAGAATTCCATTTCTGGAAGTCTATATTGGTGACAAGATTGCCTGTTCTCTTCTTTTTTTTGAGAGGTCTGTGAACTCATATTTCTTGTATGATCAAAAAATTTCTTTGATAAGGTCAGGGAAATGGGGTATTATAAACTCTGCAATCATTGCCTCAGTGAGGACAATATACATTCTCTTTTTTAAAGTGGCAAGCGCAAAGAATCTTGCTACCAACTTTAGTTCTCTTTCCTTTGGACAGACTCCAAAGATTCTCTCGTCCTCTCCAAACCCATAGAGGTCTATGTCTTTCAGGAAAGAAACTGGATCATGAAGGCATGACTTTAACCATTGAATTAGGACAGACTTTTCTGTTGCCAATCCTATGTTATTATGCTTGAGGACCTGCTTAATCAAGTCTGACAAACCCAGCGATAATGCCTTATCGGACACTGGATCAGAAAGATTTAGCCGGTCAGTAAGTTCAAAAGTTTTTTGGAAGTTAATAAGTGTCCAGTCCAGTCTATTGTAATAGGGAGAAACAAGCGACAAGACTGAGTTAGTCTCATAGGCCCTTCTTATAAGATTGGTAGGTCGCAGCTTTTCGACATTCATTTGAGGCCATACTCCCTTCTTGGCTCTCTAATCCACGCAGAAAGACTCCATAAAAATACAGTAAACCATTTTAACCTTTCTCTTGTTTGAGGCTCTTTTTTGGCAGGCAATCTGTTTTAACTTAATGATACCTAGTCTGGAGTTTATGTTGGGATGACCCCAAATTCTGAAAAGTCCAAAGGCCTGTGAGAGCTTTTCTAATTGAGACCGACAAAGTGTTGGCTAGTTGTTTATAGTAGTAAGTCAAGAATCTGGCTTCAAGGGGGCAATTGTTCAAAATTCCGAAGTGAGAAGCATTCATGACATTGATGCTCGGGATTGAAATTGTTTGACGCAGAGAGATTAGGTCCGAGAGAACAAAGCGGAATGCATGGGGGTACTAATAAAGACGACCTCCATGGAGCAGTTTACTTTGATGCTTTTGACAAAAATAAAGAGCATCAGTTCTTAGAGGTGAGTCTAGATGCGTGCTGAGTAAGCTAGGAATTCTTGGTCGAGCTTCTGCCTCATTGAAATCGTCTGTGAGAAAGCTGTCGTCCATCCTATTTGGGAGGCTGAGCGGTAGATGGATCAGGAGAAGTCTTATTTTGTTTCTTTATACTTATAGATGTTTTGCTATAAGCTCTCTGATATGATATTTAATGGCAGGTAGATAAGTGGTTTATTTCTTTGAACATAGGTTGATTTTTTTAATAGGTAAGGATACCAGTTGTGGTTTTTAATGGGAACAGTGTTAATTTTAGCTAGACATGATTTAGATTGAGGTTCTGGAGTTGTTAATACCGGAAGGGAGAGAGGGGGTGGACAAGGAATTGTTTAGAGAGATGGATAAAGGGGTGCTGGAGTTGAACAGGGCTAGCCGTATGTCATGAGGTTTGATTTCATATAGGGTCAATACACTAAAGATAAAAGACCCTATCCACATAAGGTGTATGCAAAACCAATACAGCATTATTATTCCAGCAGCAAATGACTTCCAGATGTTGGAAGATTTATGATGGGGCTCCCTTGATATTGCATAAGGATTTGAGGGAAGCATAGTGTTAGGAGATTGAGCAGAATTTGGAGAAGAAAATATATTGAGTTAAGTACAATAATGCAGCCGAGAGAAAATGCAGATAACCTTTTTGAGCCTGAAGGTAAATCAGTGGACGAGAAAGATGGAGTTTGCCCGAGATCTGAATAATAATAATCTGGCTCTATGATTGCATAATTGTCATTCCCATCCATGGAAGCTCTTTATAACGCTTGATGGAGTGATTTTTTTAAAATTTTGTGGGTTCATCCAAACACATCGTCAGCAGCGGATGTTTGTTCGTTGCTCAGGGACGCTGGGAATTTAGGTCAGTGTCTCATGTGTCCGGTGGGAATGATGCTCGCTTGCTACTGTAACTTTACCTGATCACGTACGGGTTGGATGTCATTGCCCGTGGGAGCGAAGCATGTTCAAATGTTTTTATCGTTAACTTACTGCAAGTTTACAGTTTCACCTGTACAATTACAATTAAATTTGCTAATGTCTCACGATCGTTGCGTCGTCGTTGCATGGGGTCATCGGCCTAAGGGCCTGTTGAGGTCAAGTGTCTTCTGTTGGGCATCGTTGTAGCGGGGGTGGTAGTTAGTACGGTGTGTGCAATGTTGATTGAGGTGAGGGGCGGTGGGGTGGCTAGTAGATACTGCAACTCAGCATTTGGATGGGTTGGTTACTATTGTACCGACTATTGTTATAGAATTTCTGTCTGTGATAGGGTGAATCGAAATGTGTTTTGTTAATTTATCTATACTTGTAAGGAACATGCGATTCTTGTTTAAAAACCATATATCTACGTGGACTATTTTATTTGGTTTATTGGGAGTTTCTGTTACCATTAAATTTGGTTTAATTCGAGTTCTATCGTACTTACCTATGCTGCAAAAGATACAATGTAAATAAATTTGTAAATTTCTAGTCTAAGGTTTGGATAATAGTATATGTCTTTTAATTCTAAAAAGGTTCCTCAATTCCTCTTTGATTCTTGGAAGAGTGAGTCTTTTCAATCAGTTCCAATAACTTTTCCTTGGAAGTTAGGTCTTTAAGAAATTTTGTACATTTCATAATTTTCATTCCCGGTGTATTCGAAAAGTATTTAACTATAGTATTTTGGAATTTTATAAAAATGTCCTCTTCGTTCCTTAAATTGGAAAGACTGACTGACTGATTTAGAATATATTCTTCATCATAATCAATTACAGATATTATCAATCTCCGTTTCTTTTGATATAAAATTTTATTTGTATGCTCGTTAACACTACTCTTTTTTAGAATTAATTGATGTTTATAAATATTTACAGGAGTTTCTGTGATGAATACATGGTCGTTCAGGTTTTCAACGCCACAATGAATTGTTGCTAGGTCAGATCTAATATCACTTTCTACATAATAAGTTTCTAGTTGACTTAGAAAATCAGCAACCTTATTCTCCTTAACTCTTATGTATTCTTTATCGAATTCGTACTCAATTAGTTTTATTTTCCAACGCTGTAGCTTGGATTTAGGTTCTTTAAGCGATTTCAGCCATACCAAAGGTCCGTTTGAACTTTAAATTTACGTCCCAATATATATCGCCAAAAATACTTTGGCCATACAATAGAAAGCAACTCTTTTCCACTGTGCTATAGTTGCATTCATGACGATTTAAAGTCCGACATGCATAAGCTATTGGATGTTGCTTTTGGGAAAGAACCGCCCCTGACAACGTCAGTTGTCAAAGTAAACGTAAACGGCTAAGACTGGATATGTACATATAAGTTCTTTAAGTTATTAAAGGAATCAATGCACAATCTGTCTTTGATATTCATTTTTAAGCCTTTTTTCAGGCATTCATTTCGATAAATCCTCTTAAATTAAATTCTAAATATTGAATATAATTGTAAACATATTCTACTTGCTTAATAAATAAATCCAGTTCCTCAGGAAGAACGGTGAAATCTCTGATTTCCTTGGCGAGTTCCAAAAAATTAACTTGCTCCATGCCTCGTGGTTTTAAGTTTTCTCCCGTTATTTGTTCTTTATCTTTTCAAGTAACTTTCTTATTGATTTTTTTTGTTTTTTTCCTTTTGTTTTTTTTTTCAAGAAATGTATTTACATATATTGAAAAACAAACAAAAAAAAATTCTCAATCGTGCTTTAAAACGAAAAGCGAAAACGTGGCTTTAACCGACTGTGGCAGTTACATTAAATGAAACACCAGTATATATTGTTATGCCTTGTTTTAAGACGATAAGAAAAAAAAGGATTATAACGAGGATCACTCATCAGGCCAGCTATGTATTCCAGGTTTGGGGAATGCTGGTGTTACCGTCGGATAAAATGGAAATGAAGATCCACCGATGAGATGATCGAATGACAACAAAGGCGAGTTTAATTAACGATAACAAAAAAAAAACAAGAACCACTGATTTTAAACTTCTAATTTTTTTTATTTAAAATGCACAATGACTACAGAACTTGCAACAATCACTAAAATCAACTTCGACCCGTTACAATTTTTCGATGTACTTATATTTTAATTATTGCTGACATTTGATAATTTACTTATTTCAATTTATTGCCGATATAGAAATTGATTCAATCAAAAGATAATAAAAATGAAAAGGTGTTCAGGCGCTGAGTCGGCACGCGAGTTAAATAGTAAAAGGTGTTGTTTGTAGCAAAAATAAAAAAAAACAAATTTTCATTTATTAGCTACTTTAATTGGTCTCTTTTAATTGACCTTTACAATTTGGAATCTTTCTTAAGACTAATTTTTAGTGTGACATTTTCTTATTAAGTAACCTACGTGCTAGTTTGATTCACTGGACCAGATGTGCAAGTCGGTGGAAGCGATTCCCCGAACAGTGTGGGCCAACAGATTCTCTTCTTAGAATTGCAGGTTGCACACTATCTGCAGTGTGAAACCTTACACTTGGTTTTGAGAATTTGCACCCGACTGGAACATCTGTGCCAGCGATGTTAAATTATGTTCGCTTTCGCCGTGGGAAGGTTTTGGATTGTAACTCCCCCCCCCCCGTTAGCTTGAGGCTCCGACGAAACGAATAACTTAGCTCTATATTTTAACTTTCTAGAAATACCAAAAATAACAATGAAAATGATAATCGATACAATATTTATGCTTAATAGCGATATGTCGAATGAATTACGTTTAATTGACATTTGTTTTATTAATTCTCTATTATTAATATGTTGGATGTATAATTCATCAAGTTTTATGTTAGGAATTATATTTGTTTCATTGACTTGTGTTACAAAATTTGGTAATATAATATTGTCGTATACTTTCTTCACAAAATTTTCATAGGTTTTATTATTAATTGTAACTTCACAATCTTTGAATTTTATAACATAATTACCCTTTACTAAAAGGTTACTTCTATCGCAGTTATGTTCTATTCGGGTTTCTTTGACATTTTTTAGAATGATAATTCCTTTCGCTACCTCTAGTGTTTCTGTTTCACCTGTTATTATTTTAGTGCAATACGCCGTTTTAGAATGCATGATATTTTGGATGCAGGTATCTTTAACTGCAGCCAAATTACGTTTAAGATTATCTTTAACTGGGAATTCGTATATGCTGTTGTCTTGATCGATTAAAATTTCTTTACCGCTAATAAAGAGTGATTTATTATTACTATCGGGAATAGGTTCTATGAGGACTTTTGTGTAAATATTGTCAGAGAAGTGTGGTATCAAAAGAATTATAATTATCTGGTCTCTGTAAATTGACACTGCGATTTTGATTTCATTAAAACTCATCAGATCATTGATGATGGACAGTTCTTGTTCGCCTAGAATATTTCTGGTAAGCACCCCTAGCTTGCTTGAAAAGATTACCTGTTCTATCTCATCTACGTGATTTATAAGTAATAGTATATCCTGATTAATTTGGTATATACACTGCATGGTCTTGATTTCTTCTTCTAAAGTTTCTACTCTCCCTGCTAAATTCTGATTGTTTAAATATTTTTCTATAACACCTTGTTGTTTCCTAATATTCTGTATTTGTTCTATTATTTGTTCGTTAATTACTACTTGTTTGTTATTTCCTTTTGTAAGTTCTTGCTCCTGGTCGAAAAGTTGGTCTAATTTATTTTTTATGTAAACTTCGTCTTCGTGATCCATTGTTCCTGCTATCAGTTTTATTCCTGTCCCTAATATGTCGATCAATGCTCTTTTTGTTCTAGAGTGGGGCTTAAGGTTTCTCAATTTAGCTTCCAATAGTATCAAATTTTGGTTGACTGTGTGGTACATAGGTTCAATTAAGTTTGATTTATTCTTAAAGACAAGGAGGTTCTCTTTTATCTGGTTTTTGCTTGTTTCTAGAGATGTTACGTTTATGATGTGTAGGACTTTTGTATAATTTTTGATAATTCTAATTCTATCTAGCTTAATCGTCACGTATCCGTTATTGTTATTAAAGTCGTGAAGAAGTATTTCTTGTGTCTTTACGAATGGTATGAGTAGTCTTAACATTGTCAATAGTACTGGTATAGTGGTCAACATCGTCATGTTTGTCGTTGGTTCCTGAAAAAGAGTTTTGCATTTTATTGTTTAGTTTTCAATGGTTTACTTTTCGCTTTAATTGTAGGATTATTAATATTTTGGAATTTCTTAATTTCCTTAACGTGGGCTTTGTAGTATTTGTTTCCGTTTTTTACATCTATAAGGTGGTCTTCATCTAATTTTTTTGTTTCTAATTTCCTAAATTTTGAGTGGTTTTTGCCTTCTCTGGTTTCTTTGCTAAAGTTCTGTCCTTCTGTTAATGTATAATCCCTACGGTTTTTGTTAAGTTTGTCGATTGTCTTATGTTTCTTTTCTAGAATAAGATTGCGAATCTTTTCATATTCATTGTCATGAATCTTACCTGTTTCGAAGTCTATGGGTTTTTGTTTAGTAGTTGAATGTATTGTTTGGTTATAGAATATTATTATTTTTGAAAGTTTGTCCTCTACCGTATCTTCATTGTTTGAGTCGTCATGTTTCAAAAGTCGTATGTGTTCATGTGTGTTGCAAGGGCAGTGCCTTAAAGCCTAATTCATTATCTACTACAATTTTTTGTAATATGCCAAATTGACTAAAGTAAAAAGAAAGGGCTCGTTTAAATTCGACCCATGTTCTACTTGTTATCTTAATTGCACAAGCGTGCTTTGAGAATTTATCAATTATGGTTAGGAAGAGTGTATTCTCTAGGGTGTAAAAGACGTCGACATGAATTATTTCGCGAGGTTTTGAGGGTGTTTCAGTTAGTTTAAATTCTGGTTTCCGAGGATTTCGTACGTATTTTTCTACGTTACACACATCACAATTGTTTATAAATTGGGTAATTCTTATTTTTAGCTTCGGGTGGTAGTAGAGTGTGACTAGCTCTTGGAAAACTACTGTTATACCCCTATGATTATTTTTTAAATGTTCTTTCTCTATTATCTCTGTTAATTTGGTTTCATCCATAATGTCTTGTAACAACTTAGAGCAACGAATTAATTTAAAATATTTGTTATTTGAGAAATATTTCCTCTTCGCTTCTTGTATGACATTGAAGAAATGTTCGTCTTCTACTAATATAGCGTTTAGCCTGTTGGGATTAAAATGATTTTTGAATAGAGTTATTGTGGTTTCTTCGTCTAAAGATTTTGTGTGTACCACTGTCCGTAGTCGGTTAAATACTTTTAGTTTCCGAATTCTTAGACATCCTGAATGAGATTTTGTAATAACGATTTGGTTTTTGAAGACGTTCAAGCATGAAGTACTTGTTGGGATATTATCGCTTTCAATTAAATTTACTTCACTGATTGGTATTCGGGAAAGGGCCTCCGCGTTCCCGTTGCTAGAGCCTTTTTTATACTTAATATCGAAACCAAATTCTGACAGTTTTAGCCTCCACCTTACCAGTTTGGAGTTGGGTTCTTTTAAGGAAAACAGCCAAGTGAGGGGTTTATGGTCGGTTTCTATTACGAATTTTCTGCCAAATAGGTAAGGGCGATAATATTTAGTTGCCCAAACGATTGCAAGTAATTCTTTCTCAATAGTGCTATAGTTTGTTTCGTGGGTATTAAGAGTGTGACTTGCGAAAGACACGGGATGGTTGTCTTGGGATAAAACGGCGCCCAGAGCGTACTGGCTAGCGTCCGTGGTAAGTGTAAATGTTTTATCAAAATCAGGATATGCTAAAATGGGATCATTTATTAATAATGTTTTAAGAGTTTCGAAGGCTTTTAAATAGTCTTGATCAGAGACATTTATTTTAGCGTCCTTCTTAAGGTAGATTGTTATTGGTTTGGCTATCTTCGAATAGTCCTTAATGAACTTTCTGTAATAACCTGTGAGGCCTAGGAATTGCTTTATTTCTTTCCTCGTTTTTGGGATAGGGTAATTCTTTACACACTCTATTTTCCTTGGGTTGGCTTTTATGCCATCAGGCGTCACTATATGTCCCAGAAATTCTGTTTCCTTTTTAAGGAACTCCGATTTATCTAGTTGCACTTTGAGGTTAACAGATTTCAACCGCTCGAAAATCTTCGTCAGTGAGACTATGTGTTCCTCTAGAGACGTTGAGAAAATAATAATATCGTCTATATACACTAGACATATTTTATTAATATAATCTTGAAGCACGTGATTCATTAATCGTTGGAAACTTGCTGGTGCTGTTTTTAAACCGAAGGGCATGCGGAGAAATTCATAATGTCCTCCTTCGACACTGAAGGCGGTTTTATGAACATCTTCCGCGTGGATTTCAATCTGATGAAATCCCTTTGCGAGGTCAAGTGTTGAAAAGTATTGACATCTACCCAATTTGTCGAGTATCTCATCGATATTCGGTATTGGGTATTTGTCGTCGACAGTTACCTCGTTCAACTTTCTATAGTCTACGACCAATCTCCATTTGGCCTTGCCACTGGCATCTTCCTTCTTAGGAACGATCCAGATTGGAGCCGAATATGGGGAGTTGCTATGTTGTATAATTTTGTTTTTAAGCATCTCCTGAATCTGGTTTTCGACTTCCTGTTTATGAATTTGAGGGTATCTATAGTTTCTTGTATAAATCGGGATGTCATTAGTCGTCCTAATTTGATGCTTAATTGCATTTGTAAATGTCAATTTTCCATCCTCTTGGTGGAAAATTGTTTTGTATTTTTTGATGATAGTTAAAAGTCTAGACCGTTCTTCCGAGTTCAAGTGATCAGTGCGTATCTGTTCTACGGAAGGTTCGATCCAATAAAAGTTTTGACTATTGCAATCTGAAAGTTCTAGGGATTTATAGTCTTCTACATCCCTGTTCGCTTCTTTGGTTATGGTATCATTTAAATATAATCTAACTTGGTTGCCTCCTATTGTCAGAGTTTCGTTTTCTAGGTCTATTTTTGACTTAAGTGGAACGAGAATATTGTTGCCTATGAGGCCGTCGTAACGATCGTGAAAGGGATATATATACATTTCAATTTTGTTTTTACCTTTGCCAAATTCTTTAAAAGGGGGTATTACCGCTTTTTGTGTAATTTCTATTGTTTTATTAAGTGTTCTGACTTTCACTGGGGTTTGAATTGATTGGATTTTATCTGGTGAACACAGGCCAGTATTGAGTATGGAGTGAGTCGCTCCAGTGTCTATTATAAGTTTGAGCGGTCTCAATTTGCTTTCCACTTCTATATAGGGTAAGTTTGAGGTGAGGCCTCTGAAGGAAAATTTTCGCTATTAGTGTTAGATGTGGATTGGATTGGCCTTTGGCTGTTAATATTTGGACTTCTACGTGGTTGGTAATTTTGGCCATTTGGCTTCCGTCGGTCAGTTTGAGTCTGTGGGGGATTTCTATTTTTCTGAATTAACCCAATCTCCATGGGCTCTTGCAGTGGTTGGTGATATGGGGGTGTGAAGTTCTGTGGATATGTGTTGTACGAATTATGACGTTGGTTATATTGGGTGAATGTACGGTTTGCGAAATTTTCATTCTGTCTAGTGGTTTTGCCGTGACTATTTATTTCTATAATTTCGCGTGCTTTACCCTTCAATTTCGATTTCAGAATGTCTGAAAATATACTTCGGGCAAGGGGGTCGTATTGGGTCATCAGGGGGTGGATTTTGTCGACCAAATCGATAAAATTCTGCAGTTCCCTGAAATCACCATGAAATTCTGGCAATTTCGAGAGGTATTTTATCGGATCAATAGTAAGGGATAACATTGTTGATGAAGTTTCTTGGGTATAGAAATTCCTGACTATTTCTGACAATTGCCTTGACTGTTCTCTAACGATCCCTAACTGGTCTTGGGAGGGTTGGCATAAGGGTTGCCGTAGAAAAACAAAAATGACAGTATCAAAGACGCGCACGAAACAAAAATAAAACAACAAAAACAAAAAAAAATATCGGTGAAATAGCAACACTAGAGATTAATTTAGAAACATTCATATGTGGTTTAATACATATACGTATGAATAATACTATATACTATTTCTTACAGATGTTGCTGCCTTGAAATGTTGCTGCTTTATGCGTTGTTATTATTATTTTTTCTTTTCTTTCCTTGTGTAGATGTCACTGTTTCTTGTAAGATGTATCTTGCGTCTAAGTGTATTTTTTTTTTTTGTTGATTTTTAATTAAAATTTGCCGAAATGTTCACTGTTCCACTAGTATTCACTAACTTCTATTTTTCTACTTTATTTATTTATTTATACACTTTATTTGTTGAAATTTTATTCTACTATTGTTTCGAATTATTTCACTTTGCGAAATTACGCGTCGTTACTTCTTCTTCGATATTTTCCTTTTTTTTTTTTTCACTTCGCGATCTTACGCGTCGTTACTTCTTCTTTGATATTTTCCTTCTTTTCACTTCGCGATCTTACGCGTTGTTACTTCGTACTTTTCGAAACGTATGCGGACGTATGCGAACGTGTGCGAACGTATCGTATGCGGACGTATGCGAACGTGTGCGAACGTATCGTATGCGGATTGTGTCCAATTGTTTAAATAAACGGATTTTATTGACACAATCCTACCGACTGCGCCAGTAAAAGGTGTTGTTTGTAGCAAAAATAAAAAAAACAAATTTTCATTTATTAGCTACTTTAATTGGTCTCTTTTAATTGACCTTTACAATTTGGAATCTTTCTTAAGACTAATTTTTAGTGTGACATTTTCTTATTAAGTAACCTACGTGCTAGTTTGATTCACTGGACCAGATGTGCAAGTCGGTGGAAGCGATTCCCCGAACAGTGTGGGCCAACAGATTCTCTTCTTAGAATTGCAGGTTGCACACTATCTGCAGTGTGAAACCTTACACTTGGTTTTGAGAATTTGCACCCGACTGGAACATCTGTGCCAGCGATGTTAAATTATGTTCGCTTTCGCCGTGGGAAGGTTTTGGATTGTAACTTTAAATCGCGGGTCGAACGGTTTGTCTTTTTAAAAAGAAACAAATGTTGCTCTATTGAGTCAGAAGAAACAAAAGTTGCTTTATGGACTGACTGATATATTTTACATTTTTATTCTTCGTTGCTTCGCACGTGAAGCGGCGAATTGCTGACACAGGCAAGGGGTCATTCGCTGGTCGATTTCTAAGTATCAGCGGTGGCGATGTATCCGGCCTAATTCCCGGTATTGGCTGCGACGAGACATACGGTATGTTTCCCGGAATTGTTGTGTGGGAATGTTGCTTTGGGTCAGCCGCTGGGTTCAACGTAACCTCTCCCCCCTTTGGTTGAGAACTCCCCTGAATTGTAATTACTTTGCTTCTTAACATATACATTTTAAAATAGATTAAAATTACCATAATTATGATTACAAAAATAATAAGGGAAAGTATGCAAATGTTATATATTACATGGGTTTTTCCAGTGTGTTTAAGCTCTTTAATATTTTTTATATTTTCTATTTGTTTTAACAAAATTTCGTCAAATGTTAGTTGGCTTACCGTAGAATTTAATATATCTTCATATGGTATAGCAAATTTAATTTCAAAATTTTCTTTTTCATTAACAAAAGTTTCGTTTCCAATATATAATTTACAATTGTTAAAGTTAAGTAGATAATTTCCATTTGTTTTTAATATTCTTTCGTCACATGTACTGGATATGTCAATGTTCTTATAATTTTTAAGTAATAGCAAGCCATTTTCGATTTCTATACCTATAAGTTGAGCCTTAGTACTTTTAATTTTTTTACAAGCCTTAGAATAAATACATAAGTTCGTTGGTTTCAAATTTTTATAATCTACATTTCCTTTAAAGGTGTATTTTGTTCCACTTATTTTTACAATTGATTCATTTTCTATTATTAATTAATTTGATTCGATATCTGTCATAGCAGTAACAAAATATTTATTGGTTTCTATTATTTCTCTTGGTATCTTAATTGTAAAAATGATTCTATTATTAGTACATTTAGCTGTACCCATTTTTATTAATCTTAGCCTATCAAAATCTATATCATATTTAGTAATTCCTTCTTTACTGAATATACTGATGGTCATTATTCCTATTCTACTTGATGCGATATTAGCCTGTATAGTATGTATTATCTTATTTTTAATGATTCCTATTTTTAATAAAGTTTCAAGATACAAAAGTTTTGTAGACAGTCTGCTTATTCTACCATCTGTTGAATTAATATTATTAAGAATACGTTCTCTGCCTTCTTCTATTGGTTGCTTAATCCTAGAAAATGCTTTGTTTAAGTGTTCGTTAACTAATATTTGGTTGTTATTTTGAGTAATAATATTGTGATTGTTTTCGTCAGCAATTCTTAGCTGTTCTTCAATGTTCCGTTTGTCATCATCATCCATAGTACCATATAATCATTTCATACCAGTACCTATGATGTTAATAAGGCCTCTTTTGTGTTTATGGGGAATGATTGTCTGTATTTTGTGCATAAGTGATTCGAGTTCGTTATAAATTAAGTCTTTTCCATATTCGAGCTCTACGTTTGATAGGTTTTCTTCTAAGCTTTGTATCACATTTTGAATTTCTATTTGATTTATTATGTGTAAAATTATGTCGTAAGATTTCACTATTTGTACGTTATCTAGTTTTATTTCTGAAAATCCGCTGTTTGTTCTAATTTGTTCAACTGTTAACGTCGCTTGGATCATTGTCAATATTAGTAACAGGTTCAAAATTGTCTGTATCCATTTTACCTATAAATTTGTAAGGTCGTTTTATATTGGTCGGATGTATATTTGAAAAATTTAGTTTACGATATTTTGATTAATTTTTATGCCTAAGTGCTGTATAGTTTTTTACATAACCTGTTTCTCTTTCTTCCTCATAGTCTTCTCTATTCTCATTTTGTTTTGATATAACTCTAACCTTTTTGTTTTGCGTATTTTCTCTAACTATTTCTTTATCGATTTTACCATGTTCTATTGATAGAGGTTTGTGTTTTGTTGTAGAATGCATAGACCTATTATACCATTCTACGCATTGATACATCTTTTCTTGGATTGTTAATCTTGATTTCTCTGCTGTAAGAACTCTCAGCTTTTCTCCTATCGTGCTATGGAACCTCTCAATGTCCGAGTTCCCGGTATGACTGTTTGGTTTTGTGAAGTGTACCTCGACATTTTCTTCTCTTAGGAAAACATTAGTGTTAGTATTATTGAATTCGTTATCCGAAACAATTTTAGCTGGTCTTCCTTTAATAGAAAAATACAATCTGTAGCGCCCTGGTTGTATGGCGCTGAGAAACTCTTTGTTTTTTTTTTTTACAATTTATTTTCAAGTTATTAAATTATACAATTTATTTTCAATTTTTGAAATAAAACGCCGGTGCTTTAAGCTAGGCCGTGACAAGCCGCTGGAAGGGCCAAGGCTGTGTCACTTACTAGTTTCAAGTACCACTTAATCAAGTCAGAGGGGAAAAATTCTCCTAGGAAAGCGCCTTAGAGTGATTATCCTCCCTCTGACTGGATCGCGACTACTCGATCGAGCGTGGTCTTACACCTGCTTTTATATGCTGTGAAAGCTTTCAGGCAAGCTTTCAACAAAAGTTCTATTTTTACAAAAAAAAATAGTTCACAATAACAATTTATAATTCATAAAGGAAAATAGTTCACAATGACAACCTAATTTATAATTTAAAATAACAAAATATACAATTCATAAAGAAAGGAAAATAATTCAATAAAGTTACGCATTAATGCAAGAATCCGAATGTAATGTAAACGCTGCTGCTACAGTCTCCCCCTTTGACATCGCAATCGCCTCGATGTGGTGTCAACAGTTAAGTGGGCTTCTTCGGTCGTCCTCTTCTTCTTAGGCACATCGTTGGTTTTAATAGATCTCTACCATAGTAAGGGGTAATGTTGGATACGTGATATACCCCCAAAGGTTCACCAGGGGAATCTGGTCTTGCTACCTCGTAACTACTGGATCCAATCTTCTTAATGATAATATATGGGCCATCGCGCTTTGGAACGAATTTAGTTGTAATTCCCTTTGCGGCGTTGCTTAAAACATGACTCGTAACCAGGACTCTATTTCCAACTTCATAGGGATGCTGCTTACGTCGACCTTTATCCGCATACTTTTTATTTCGATCTTGCTGTTTAACTTCTTTTTCTTTAGCGTTTTTCAATGTCTCGGCAAGTAATTTAAGGAAAGGCGTTATTTGTGGGATGAAATTTTCTGACTCTACAATGCCCCTTAAGTCATGCCTGATATCATCTAATGTACGAAGTTCTCTCCCAAAGGTTAGAAAAGCTGCTGACGATCCTGTGCTGTGGCAAACGGCTGTATTCATGGCGAACCTTATCGCTGCGAGTCTATGTGCCCATGAGGTGTGATCGTTTTCCACTAATATTGAAATCTGCGTTTTGAGGTCTCTGTTTTTCCTTTCCACGGGGTTAGCTTCCGGGTGGTAAACGGGTGTAAAAGTTTGTTGAATATCGAGACAAAATGTTAATTGTTGCATAACTGCAGATATAAATTGCACTCCATTGTCGCTTATAATGCGTCTGGGAAACCCGTATCTTCCTTGCAGGGTGGTCTCGAAAGCATATCGGCAACAACATTTGTGCGGCCTGGCTTGTACTCGATGTTAATGTTAAAAGGCTGTAGTTGAAGGGCCCATCTTGCTAATCTTCCAGTTGGTGACTTGATTGTCATTAGCCACTTTAAGGGTTGGTGGTCTGTCACCAGAGTCACTTCCGCTCCCTCAATATAACCACGGAACTTTATGGTTGCCCAGACGATCGCAAGAGCTTCTCTTTCTGTAGTAGAATAGTTTCTCTCGGCGTCGGTTAATAACCTGCTAGCATACTCGATAGGATGTTCTTCGGCCCCCTCCCCCTGGAGTAAAACAGCCCCAAGTGCGTAACTGCTTGCATCTGTTTTGAGTAGAAAAGGTTTTGTTGGATCTACTTGCTTTAGGACTGGAGTACTGGTTAAAAGTTTTTTAAGATTTTCAAACACCTGTCGGTGTTCCTCCGTCCATGACCATGGTACTCGTTTTTTGGTTAGTTGACTCAGTGGCTTGGCTATGTTTGCAAAATTCGGTAGGAAGCGGCGATACCAGGAGCACGTTTGAAGAAACGATAGAACTTGTTTTGCGTTTCGTGGTTCTGGTCGATCTTTAATGGCTGCTACTTTTTCCGGATCTATGCTAATACCGTTTGCATTGAGTATATGGCCAAGATATTTGACTTCTTCGCAACAGAAACGACATTTATTCTGATTCACGTGCAGTTGGAATTCTTCAAGCCTTTCGAAAACTTTTCTCAGATCTTTCATGTGCTGATCGAATGTTGGAGAGCAGATGATTATATCATCCAGATAGGCTACCACAAGGATGTCTCCTAAACCCGCGCGGAACTTATCAATTAGCCTCTGGAAAGTTGCTGGGGCATTTCTTAAACCAAAAGGCATACGGTTAAATTTATACATTCCGAATGGGGTTACGAATGCTGTTTTCGCTTGGTCCTCCTCGTGTACTTTAATTTGTCAATACCCCGCTTGTAGGTCCAATGTCGATTTGAATTTTGTGCTTTTTGCTTCATGAAGCAAATCATCTATTCTAGGCATCGGGTATTTGTCGGGTATCGTTACCGAATTAAGTTGGCGATAATCTATACACACACGAATTCCTTTATCTTTTTTAGGGACCATTACTACGGGTGCTGACCAAGGTGATTCGGATTCCTCAATAATGCCACATTGAAGCATATTTTCAATTTCTTGTTTTAATTGCTCTCTTTTCGGTTGAGAAAGCCTGTATGGGGGTAAAGAAATCGGTTCGCTGTTTCCAGTGTTGATTCGGTGAACTGCATAAGGTGTTACTGATCTCGATGGTTTAAACACGTTCGAGTTTGTTTTTAATAGTGTTTCTAAGGTTTCTTTTTGACTCTCTTCCAGATTAAAACCATCTGACGGCCTTAAGAACTGAATTTCAAAAGAGTTCAGTGACACAAACCAACTATCTGTCAATTCCTTTTCGTTGGGCTTCTTTTTCTTTGGTGTTTCTATCGTAGCCGGTAAGCAATCTCTAAAAACAGCCTGTGTAAAACCTGGGGAGTAATCGTTGTTTGTGTTCCTATAATCAAATAAATCATTGGTAGGTTCATCACAGTCGGTCGCGTTACGTTTCGGAGTGGCTGAAATTGGACTGATCTCTCGTTGTTTCAACCAATGTGTAAAGTTTGAGATTCCCTGCATAATTTCTGGCGTGTTGCTTGCATTTTCTCTTTTCTTTGCCAAGCTAATTGAGGTATTCGTACTAGAGTTTGGTTGATTTTCATTTTGGATATTATCCCCAGCCAATTGTATGCTGTTCAGCGCCAGAGGCAGTGAGTCTTCGAAATCAAATTTGGTTTTTGGATCGTCCTCAAAATACCAATATTTTTGACCCATATTTAAAACGATACCTGCTTGTTGTAGGAAGTCTGCGCCGATCAGCGTACGATTTTTCGTTGCATTGGGGAGGGATATGAACCTTATTTTTCTTTTTCTACCACCGATCTCAATGTCGCATATTGTTGACAGTACCATTTGGTTTGTTGTTGTACCATCCGCCAGAGTTACGTCCGCTTTTACTTTTTGCATGATGCACCGATTCTGTGTCAATAGTCTTTTCAAGCTAGGACTAGCTACGCTGGTTCTTGCTGCCGTATCCAAGTAGGCTTCACCGACCAAGTTTAGTATCTTGACACGGGCAATAGGGGGGTTTCTACCAATTATCGTGGTAGAGATTAAATTAAAATTCAGGTATTGTGGGCTTTCAACTTTGACCTTTGAGCAGGTTGTACAATTCGCTCTAGTAACGCCTGGAGCTCCACATCCATAGCATATAACCACGGGTCTGACAACGGATGGGTTGTTGGCAGTCTGAAGACCTTTCTTTTTAAAACATTGTTCAGCGGTATGCCCCCTTCTTCTGGTTTTTCCACTTTTGAATTTGAATTGACATTATGTCCGGTTCTAATTTGTTTGTTTTCGGCAATAGTTCGCTCCGCTTCTCTTCCTTTCTGAAGCAAACTGGCATATGAACCGACTTCCTCTTTGGGAACACGCTCTCTAATTTCTTGGTTTAATAACCCGTAAATCACGTTTAATTGCATGTCCTCTTTTACATCTTCTCTAAGTTCTGAGAATAGAACCCGTTTCTTGCAGACAAAATTGTCAATCGATTCATTTGGCTGTTGTGTGGACTCCATAATCTCCAGAAATATTCGCCAGCTGGGTCTAAGAGGTGCAAAAACAGATCGTAAAAGCTGTATCAGTTCGTCAAACTTTTTTACACTGGATTTAACACCAAGCCACCATGAAGCAGCATAATCTTCTAATAACATCGGCATTGCCTTGATTGTGTCTTCATCACTTATTTTTTCCAGCTCTTTGAATGTCGTTATGGCAGCCACAAACTCCTCTAGTTTCTTTGCGTCTCTTTCTCCCCGAAATCGAGCGGTGCAGGTGGTAAACGATCCGGACCCTCTATTCCTGCTCAACACTTCGAGAAACTGGTTGAACTGTTCGTTCGAAAAATTCGCCATTTCTGTTCGTCTAGCTATTCTTTCGCTACGTTTTATTTCCTTGAACATTCGGGCCCCACGTTGGGCGCCACTGTAGCGCCCTGGTTGTATGGCGCTGAGAAACTCTTTGTTTTTTTTTTTACAATTTATTTTCAAGTTATTAAATTATACAATTTATTTTCAATTTTTGAAATAAAACGCCGGTGCTTTAAGCTAGGCCCTGACAAGCCGCTGGAAGAGCCAAGGCTGTGTCACTTACTAGTTTCAAGTACCACTTAATCAAGTCAGAGGGGAAAAATTCTCCTAGGAAAGCGCCTTAGAGTGATTATCCTCCCTCTGACTGGATCGCGACTACTCGATCGAGCGTGGTCTTACACCTGCTTTTATATGCTGTGAAAGCTTTCAGGCAAGCTTTCAACAAAAGTTCTATTTTTACAAAAAAAAATAGTTCACAATAACAATTTATAATTCATAAAGGAAAATAGTTAACAATGACAACCTAATTTATAATTTAAAATAACAAAATAAACAATTCATAAAGAAAGGAAAATAATTCAATAAAGTTACACATTAATGCAAGAATCCGAATGTAATGTAAACGCTGCTGCTACAAATCTTATTTTTTCTCTAATGTTAACACTACTCCTATCTTCTAAGTGGAACATCGTTGCATGTTTTCAAAATTTATCAATAAACGAAATAAAATTATGCTTGTTATTGGTGTAAATATCTAAATGAACTATCTCATTTATGTCTGTTGGTGTGTTTGTTAATTTAAACTTTGGTTTGATCGGATTCCTATCATAATTTGCCATATTACATGTGTCGCAGTTATTAATATAAGTTAATAAATATCCTCCTTGATTTGCTTAAAAAAAATAGAACTTTATTCCACTGAGGTTTTCTACAAACTGAACTTATCTCTAACTTAATTCTAACTTAAAAATACCTTCCAGCTACCTATCTACATTCCTTCTCACGTTTCCCTTTTGCTGCTTCCCAGGTGTCATCCGAAGCTTTTCTATCTGCCGTGCCATATGATCTCGTGCAATTTCGCTGGTGCATTGGTGGCGTGTGCAACGTGCAGTGCAATGCGATCTCATGATGTTCTTGTCGCTGGATGCATGGGTGACGTGTGCACTGTACCTGGTACGATCAGTACACGGAATTGTTGGTTCAGCAGAATTTGTCCTGTACGTTGCATTAACTTATACTTTTGCACTAGTTCCTTAAGATTTGGAAAGTATATGTATAAGTTTATTAAGACTCTCGTAATTCTCGTTTATGACTGTATGACCGGTTTCGTATTTGTGATATTTTGCTATTTGTTTGAATGTTTCGTCTTCACTCTTCATGTCTTTTGCATTATAGGAACATTTGAAAAATTTGATGTGTCTGTTGGGTATAAAAAGTTCAATAAGCTTTTGCTGTACTAAATTATATTCATGTTCGCTTATGTCGGAATAAATTCCTACTCTTCCCTTTTTTATAAGTCTTCTAAATATATCGGATAATTTGTCTTGTTGTATATCAGCTGGGCTGATGTAAATCTTTCTTTTGTTGTTGACTATTTCGATGTCTCTAGATTTGTTATTAGTGAGAATTATTTGAGTATAAAACCTATTTACTACCGTATCTAGAATTGGGAAGTGATCGTTTGCTTCTTCCTGTTGGGAATGGATTGTGTTTTGCCTTTCATTATCAATTTCGCGAACTTCTTGGTTTGCGGGATTGATCTCTCTCTCTCCTCTTGTATGATCGTCTCGATCGCATTAATTTCTCCTGTGTTTGCGTTAAATCTACTTAGGAAGTCAGCTGTTACATTTTCTTTTCCCTTGATATAGTCGATGCAAATATTATATTCGCCTAGCTTTAGTAGCCATCTTTGTAGCCTTGGATTGATATCCTTTCCTTTATGTTTGGCTTGTAGCCATTTTAAGGGTTGATGATCTGTCATGAGGTCGAATGGACTTCCGTAAACGTACGGTCGGAAGTAGTTTACTGCCCACACAATCGCTAGTAACTCTTTTTCTGTGGCAGAATACCTTTTTTCGTGTTCGTTAAGCGTTCTGGTTGAGTAGCAGATTGGATGTCCGTATTGTGTTAAAACTGCACCAAGAGCAGTCACTGGCATGCGTAATGAGCTTGAATTTTTTCGAAAATTCTGGGTATTTAAGTACAGGTGAATCGGTTAGAATAATCTTGAGTTTCTCGAATGCTTCGATATACAACGGGTCATTTAAGTTTATTTTAGCGTTTTTCTTTAAATATTTCGTGATAGGGTATGCTATTTTGGCGTTGTCTTTTATGAATTTTCGATAAAAGCCTGTCTGCCTAAAAAAGATTTTATTTGTTTAGCTGTTTTTGGCAGCTTCAGTTTCTGTATAGCTTCGATTTTATTCATATTTGGCTTAACGCCTTCAGTTGTAAGAACGTGCCCTAAATATTCTGTTTCCCTAGCGAGGAAGTTGCACTTATCTTTATCTATCCGTATTTCGCTGTTGTCTAAATTGACCTGAACTATTACCAAATCTATATTGTCCTGATCTGTTCCTAAACTGACCTGAATAGCTATTTCTTTCGTTATGTGGTTCGTGTTTGTGTTTTCTGGTTTGTTGTATTTTGGTTTATGATTATTATACCAATTTTGTTTAAGAAGACCTGATTCCTCTAGAATAAAGTAAGTAAGCTTCTCGAAAATTTTCTATTTTTCGACTTATTATTACACTTGCTAAATTTGCTTGCAATGTTTTGAGAATCATTTTTTCATTATTTTTAGGGATAAATTCAGGAGGTTTGTTACAGTCAAACTCGTACTTACAATTAAGCTTATCTAGTATGAACTTAAGTTTATCAAAGTATTCACTTACATACATTGTAATTTCTAGTTGATATTGCTTGGTGGTACATATAGTGTGTGGTAGCTTTCCCTCACTCCGAAATTTCTTACAAGCTCTTCTTTTGTCTCCCTCCATGATGGGTTTTCTCCAAATGTTCTTACTGCTTCCAATGCTTGACCCTGGATTTTGTTGATGACGTTCCTTTGAAGGAAGTAGTTTTCCAACGTTGTATCGTTGTAGCAGGGTAAAAATAACTCCACTTCTCGGATAAATGACGATAGAGGATAGACACTAGTTCCATTAAATTCTCTTATCTTCGATGACTCTCTCCGGATTTCATTCACAGGTAGAGCTATTGGTGTGTGTATTGCCTGTTCTGGATTTGGCATTATTTTTCTCTAATTATGTTTTTTTTTTTTTTTTGTATATGTAGCAATTAACAAGAATTTTTTTTTCTTTTGGGCTTTAGGCTTTTTTGTTTTTTTTTTACATTTCTTTTTTTTTTTTTTTGGAGTTCCTTGAACCTTAAGCATTTTCACAGTTTTGTATCAGTTCTTTGGAACGTTAGCACTTTTCGCGAAACGTTTAATTCTCTTTTTTTTTTTATCTGGTTCCAATATCTTTAGATATCGGAACTACCGACTGCGCCAGTTAAATGGCGGGTCGAGCGGTTTGTCTTTTTAAAAAGTTGCTCTATTGAGTCAGAGGAAACAAAAGTTACTTTATTGACTGATATTGATATATTTTACATTTTTATTCTCCGTTGCTTCGCCAGTGAAGCGGCGAATTGCTGACCCAGCACAGTGTCAGACGCTGACACAGGCAAGGGGTCATTCGCTGGTTGATTTCTATGTATCAGCGGTGGCGATGTATGCGGCCTAATTCTCGTTATTGGCTGCCACGAGACATCCGGTATGTTTCCCGGAATTGTTATGTGGGAATGTTGCTTTGGGTCAGCCGCTGGGTTCAACGTAACCCGCGTAGCGTGGGTACTCAGGTGACCGTCGCGTCCGGTGGTGGCGTGGGTGCATTGACGACAGGTTGAGATGTAGGGCATGCTCATCTCGCAGGCGCATCGTCAGCAAATTGTCTCACGTACGCTCTGGCGTGTGTCCAATGTTTCGCACGTTAACTCCTCCCCTCTTAAATGCAAACGTCCCTGTTTGCTCGTTGGAATTAAATTAAAAGACTGGTATTTCGTTAACTTGCGAGATTCTGGGTATCGCCATCTGACGTTAACCGGTCCGAATTGCGGGTCGTGGACCTTGCGGTTCGACTGCTTCCGCCTCCTCTTCTGACCTTGTAGTGATTGTCTTTTCTTCCAGGTTCTTTGCCTTCCTTATCTTCATAATTAGGAAGGTTATGGCGACTGCGAAGAGTATGGCGAGACTTATGTTGATGGCCGTCTTCCACTTGCTCGTCTCTTGAAGCAGCTCAATGGTCCGGGTATTTTCGACGTCCAGCTTATTGACCATTTCCAGAGAGAGTAAACGTTCGATACTGGTCTTTGAAGATTCCGGTTGGACGATAGGAGGTAGTAACCGTGACTTTGATACCTCGTACGATGAGAATGTTTCTCCTTGGACTGTTATTGTTGAGTTCTTGTAACGAATGATGAATGTGCCATTCAGCTGAAGTTGGTCCTTGTTGATCTTAATGGCTCCTTTGTACCCGTTGATTAGTAACGTACCAGGGATGTGTTGATGGGTGATCTTAGTGCAGTTGTTCGGTCGGCTTGGAAGAAGATTCGGGATGCACGCTGTACCTGTAAATAATTTGTCTACTTCCAATCTCGCTGCGGTGAAGAGTAGAGTCAAGCCATAATGAAAAAAATAAATAAAGAGTCTGTCAAATGTCAGTCAGTAACGTTCTTTATGTGGGTTTTGTGGACTGTCTTCCCAGATTTGGTTAGAACAGTCGTGGTTTTGTTTTCTTCTACTATTTCTTTCTTGTATCCTGGGGTCAGTTTTGTTCCTAAACGTTTGTTTTGTCGTACGTAAATAACGTCTCCGGCGAAGTATTCTTTCAGTGGTTCTTTATTTTTATTATGAAATTGTAAGTCGGCGGTTTGTTTATTTTTGATTCTTTCTATGGTCTGTTGTCGTGCCTCTTCATATAGTGTACTATCCAGGCTTATTCCTCGTCCGAAAAACATGTCGACCGGTCTTTTCTTTGTGACAAAATGCATGGAGGAATTATATTTATGAATAGCTCTTTCCAAAAGTTCCATGAAGGAACGATGAACCTTTTCCGTTTTCAAGCATTATCTCAATGAGAGTCGAATGGAAACGTTCGACTTGGCATTTACTTTGCTCATATACGATGGTGTCGTATAGACTTTTATATTGAACTCGTTTTCTAGCATAAAGTTAATGGATGCGGAATTAAAGGACTTTTCATTGTCCATCACGACGATTTCCGGTAGGCCGTATGAAAATAGAATATCTCTTAGTGGCTGTCTTATGTCCTCTGCAGCCTTTGACTTGAGAGTTTTAACAGATGCAAATTTCGAGAACTTATCTATGGATGTAAGAACAATATTGCCCGCAGTTGAAAAGATATTGCGGAATCGGGGTTGCTTTGATTTCTGACTTATTCGGGTGGCGATCATACTTATTCTCCTGGCAGACGGCACACATTTTCACAATTATCCTGATTTTGCTTCTCATGGCTGGAAAGTAATATTCGTTAAGAATATATATTCTATTCTCCTGCTCGCTCCGGTGCGCTCTTTTGTGGGTCCGGATAATCAAATCTTCTTGCTCCTGCTCATCTGTAACCTGTGTTCGAGTAAATCTAATTTTATAATTTATGAAGGTTGACGGATAGATTTCTTGGATGATACCCATAATATTTTCCTCAGCTTTGATGGCGTTGATTACAGAAGGATTTAGGAGTTTTTTGAGGATTTCTTTGAGATTTCCCTCGTTAAACTCCGGTTCGGTAAGTGTATGCCGATGATATGTAGGGAAAACGATTTCGAATTTTAGGTTGGGGATTTCACCAACTTGAAGCAGTATTTGGTTTTAGAAGACATTAATGAGGACCTCAACGTTTGGAATAAGATTGTGTGACGAGCTATCGTCGCTGTGTACTGTGGGTGAGAGGGAGTTTACCTGCGATACTTGAGGAGGTCGAGAGAGTGCGTCCGCTACGATGTTGCTCTTTCCGGGTTTGTACTGCAATTCGTAGTTGTATTCTTCTACAATTGCTTTCCACCTCTTCATCTTACTATTATTGTTTTTGTTGCTGAGTGCGTATGTAAGAGGTTGGTGGTCAGTAAAAATCCGGACTTTTGCGGAGCCATATAAATAATTACGCAGGGAGCCAAGGGCTCATATAATCGCCAACATTTCTTTCTCGTTGGCCGCGCAATTCTCCTCGGTGGAATTGAGCGTTCGCGAGATAAAGGTTATTGGCTTCCCTTCCTGATATAAAACCGCGCCAATGGCGTAGTTAGAGGCGTCGGTTGTTAGCTCGAAATGTTTATCGAAGTTGGGGTCAACAAGAGGTCTTTAGAAATGAGGGATTGTTTAATTTTGTTAATGGAATCCAAACGGTTGGGTCGATAAACATTTGTTTTTTTGCAGACTGGTGTTTGGACAGACGTCCCTCGCTATGGTGACGCTATTGAGCTTTCTATAGTCGATCACCATCCTGTATTGCTTAGTTCCTGTGGAGTCCGACTTTTTTGGGACTACCCACACAGGTGAGTTATATAGAGACCTAGAAGGTCTAATTATTCCGTCTGCCAGAAGATTTTGTATCTGTTTCTCAACTTCGGATTTAAGTGCGATAGGAAAGGGATAGTACCTGCTATAAACGGAGGAGTCGTCTGTAGTCCGAATTTCCCCGGCAACTCTAGTTGTAAATGTCAATTTTTGGTCCGGTTCGGAAAAAAGATTCGGGAACCGGTTAACAGCTGCGTTTAATAGTTTTTGTTGGGTCACTATCATTTTATCTGTTCTGATACCTAAAACGTTCACCGTTGGAGAATCCAACTGTCTTAGTTTAATTTTTTTTGAACCGAGTATTGTCATAACGTTGTCCTTTGTATGGATCACGGCTGATAACTCCCTAAGACTGTCGTTACCCAGAATTCCGTGGAAGGTGTGCAATGACGGCAAAAGAAAGAACTTTAGGTTTAAATTGAAATGGTTGATTGTTGTTCCGTGCAGGGACGGGTTAAGAATATCCCTGCAGCGATACCTCTCGCTTGTCGTAAAAGGCGACTAAAACAAAGGTAAACAAAAATCACATCTAGGCAATTTAGAAAACACCAAGGTGAGCCTAGGAACACATATACCACCATTAAACTGCCCCACAAGTGTACATGCAAATCAGTGGGCTGACACGACTGGAGATCACCGGTGTTGTAAGAGTAAGATCAAACAAAAAAATATGGAGCATGCCCGTGTCACAAAAAAAAAAGCAGGCCGAAAAACAATTGGTGCAAAATGCAAAAACACCAGCATTTGATTGGCCTCAGCGATGAAGTAATCCCAAACCGGGAAGCCTGCCGCTACTTTCTGAGGTCAAACCGGCGGACCCCACAAGCGGACCAGTAGGAATGCAGTAAAGTGGGAAGGTTATGGTCCTACACTTCTGACCATAACAACGCCGGAAAAAGGAAAAGAAGAAGGTTGATTGTTGTGTGTTGGGTAGTTTTAATATCTCCTGCAATAGACTTGGCGAGGAAGCACTGTTCATTCTCTAATGGTTTTTGGACAAGGGATGGCTGAATATAGTTTCTTGCGGATACAGTATCGATTAAGAATTTAAGTAAGTCTCCGCTCTTCGTCTTGCACTCGATATAAGGCAAGGAAGAGTCGCCTAGCCTAAAAAAATTGATGTCGCAATGTTCTGATTCCGGAGTTTCTGGTTCTCCTATGTCTTGGTTATTTGTCATGTCATCGTAAATATTAGTTGGTTGTTCGTCTATACTTAAGTCGTTGTAGTGGTCAGTAGGTTCGTCCTGTGATATGTCCACATGGTAGTTCGGCTGTTATCTTTGGTTTATTGGTGCTCTTACTCCGCCTGAGCTGCCAGTGAACCTTTGCTTGTTTTGGTTGTTGATGTCACGCACCTGGGCACTGGGTCCTTGTGTCCGTGTTTCCTGTTTTATTGCTAAGGCTGGCTGGTGGGAACCTGAGTTGAAGCTTGGGCGCTGGAAGTGATTCGGGTTGTATGTATTTTGGTTAAAGTGTTGCCGTTGGAAGTAATTCGGTGGATGGGAGTTTTGGTGGATATTTGGACGATGTGAAAAGTTATTGTTAGTTTTGATTGGATGAGCGGGATTTCTGGTGTTAAAAGCTTGGATGGGTTTAATACCCGGTCGACGAATTGGAGGAGAAGATATCTGAATTTGGAGTGTTCTCGGGGTACCTAGACTTCCCTGGGCATAGTTTGTCCTGAAACTCTGATTTTCGAGTTTCAGACACGGATGTAGTGCCTGGGGGAGATCTACGGGCTCCTTTATGCCGAGTAATCTTGGCAAATCGCCCCGTAAGCCTCTGATAAAGGTGTCCAGGGCTTTATCTCTATATGTCTGGGACAACAACCTCATTGATTCGGGGGATATATCCATACAGGATATTTTGTTAAGTATCAAGGTTAGGTGCGAATACACAGTTTGGTAAAACACCTGGATTCGAGTGTGGTGACATCCCTCTTGTCGGCATAATGCATTGTAAGGCATTGACAAATACTCTCCCAATTGACGGGGGTATTGTAGGACTCCAAGGCTTGTTCGATGATCTTATTTCGGACTACATTGAGTATGCCGTAGTATTTTGGTGTTCCTTTGATGTGTTCATAGATCTGTAATACCCGATCCACACTCTTCTTCCATGAGGGAAATTCTCCGGCATCCCCAGAGAATTCCCGCAAACATCGAATCACATCAGGAACCTTTTCGAGGTCCTCCAGTCTATCCCGATATTCTAGGGATATCGTCTGGTCAGTACCATAAAAGCGTTGGGGAATCGGGTTGAGAGCATTCTGGATGAGATGTCGGACCTGCTGATTTAGTACATGGCACACTATAGAAGACACGAGGGCATCTAGTTCGGGAGTCGTCTGGACATCCGGTTTACGTAGCACTAGAGTGAAATGACACGTTGGGATCTGCGCTACTAGCTAGATCAATATCCGGGCCCATACTCAACCGACCAGATGGGTTAGTATTAACGTTCGAAGGATTCGGTATAGCGGCAGGTTGTCGTTCAGTGGGGGGATCGGAACCGCGGGATCTAGTAGTAGGCATAGTTTTGTTCACGCTCACTTAACTTTTGCATATTTAACAACCGTTGGTCAATATAATTATATTTATCTGTTTAATTGTCGGATTTTAAGTTAAAATACAACAACGCTCAAATATAACAATATATTAAGACTTGTTGAGTGTTGAGGAGATCTACTAAATATTGTTTTAACCTTTAAATTGTTCAATATAAATTCCTACAAATATTCTCTTATTATTTTTTTTTTATTCTTTTCACGTTTAAGTTTTCTTTTCTATATATTTTTCCTTTTATTATTTTTTCTTATTTGTTCTCACTTTATATTGTAATAATTATTATTCAAACACTTTGGAAGCTTAGGCTTCTTTTCCAATGTCTTACAGATCTCTATAACTTATTATTATAACTTACAATGCTAAGCCCGGCGTCGTCTCCATGTCGGTGTCCTGGATTCTTCCTTTTTATCGCTGGCGATGACTGGGGCTCCTCAGACACACACTTCACACAGATTGCTAGAGGCGGTCTTAAGGCCTTCTAACAGCAATGGGGAGTTTCTTTTCTGTTTTGTCACTTTGTACCCCAAGGGATTTTGCTGGAATTTTCACCTTTTCACTCTCACTGTTTTATGTTATGTTTTCCTTTTTAGCCTATTGTATTTTGCACTTATTGTAAGATTCGTGTCACTGTCACTGTTTTTATGTTACGTTTTTCTCAATCAATTTTAACTTTTTATTTATTATTTTATTTTTTTTTATTTTTTATTTTGCGATTATTGTAAAAGTCGTTCCTCCGTCACTTTCGGGATGCGGACCAGATGCTCTTCGTTGTGCGCTCTTCGTAATGATCGATTGTATAACTTTCGCGACTCCCGCTGGTCCCTGCTCGGGCGCCAATTAACTATTAGTTAATTTTTCTAGAAAAATAAATATTTTTTATTAGGCCAGCGGTTACCCTGTCAAGAACCAAATTACAAGTGTGTCTTATTCTAACTTATTCTACCTTAAATACTAAAGTACAGGTGCAGTGGCTTGGGCTATCAGATGACAGCATGTTCCCAAGAATTGCGTGAAATGATCGAAAGGATGGCAGAAGGAAGAATTTAATATTAGTATCGGGGTCGAAGAAATTTATCATGGTATGGTGGCTGATTTCTATATTACCACAGACTGAGTTTGCGTGGAATTTTTCCTGATTAGGGACGGGATTTTGAACTAGGTTTGGTTGAATGTAATTCTTGTTAGAACCAGTGTCTATCCTACACTCAAAGTATAGTAGCAACGAGTTCGTTAATCTAAAAAATGTACGTCAACGAAGTCAGTAAATGGTTCTGTCGGTTCTTCGTTGTTTTGTTGGTCTATATAATCGTTAAGGTTTTGATCGTCTCCAGTCTGATTGGTCATTGTTGAAATCATGGCATTGTAGTTATTAACCTATTGACAATCTGCCGATGTATGTATATTTCTGGAGATCCATTTCGGAAGTTTCCAGATGGAAATTTCTTTGGATCTGGTTGGGGTTTGGATATTGTTGTAGAGGAGGTAAAGGTCGTTTTGGAGCCGGTGGCCAGTTTTTCGCCACTGCCCGATTCATATATGTAGTTAACGTTATTCGTAGGGATGGTGCTAACATCCATAGGTTCGGTCCTCTGAACAGGTTGGTTTGGCAAGGCATTATTGCGTTTTTGGGTATTTCTTTGGGATTGGTATGGGTTTGTTTGGAAATTAGATCGTTGAGTGCCTTGATGATTCGGAGGGTGAGGTTGAAGTGATTGTCGTTGAGTGGTTGGAAATTGGTTAAAGTACGGACGCGGTGGAGGACGAGGTGGGAGATACGATGATTGGGGTACATATGCCAATTGTGGGTAGAATAAGTGTTGGTCTAGGCCTTTTCGTGAAGGAATTGGTGGAGGTCTCCTAACCTGGCTAGTATTGTGTTGAGCATAGGTAGCTCGAAATTGCTGGTTCTCGAGCTTTAAACAGAAATTAAGGGCTGTTCCCTTATACCTAGGAGCCTAGGCAGGTCACCTCTAAGGTCTCTAATGAATGTGTCTAGTGCCTTGTCCCTGTAGGATGACGTTAGATGGTGTAACGCATCAGGTGGCAATTCCATGCTCAAGATTTTATTTAGGATCGATGATAGATGGTTGTACACTGCCTGGTAATAGCTTTCCACGGTGTTGTTACCCTGCACTAAAGTTGTCATCTGGTACTCTAAGGTTCCCAGATCACGTTTATCTGCATAGTGAAGTGTTAAACACTTCGATATGCACTCTCAGTTTAGGAGTGTGTTGTAGGATTCTAGGATTGCGTCCGCGTTACCTGTGATTTTATTACGTATGATGGTAAGTATGCCAAAATATTTTGGCGTTCCCTTGTATTGGCTATAGATATTAAGGATCCTGTCTACACTCTTACTTAGGAACTAAACTCGCCAGGAGTTCCGGAGAACTCTCTTAAACACCTCACGACATCTGGCACTTTGTCCAGATCACTAAGGTTCGCACGTAAGTGTTCATCAGTTCCCCTATGAAACTGATTTTCAGGATGTAACCAAGATTGCACCGCGTTCCTGCGTTCGTTAACACATACGCGAGCTGCAATACCTGCAATTAGGGCTTCCAACTTTGGGGTGGCTTTCACATTTACGTTCGTATTCGAAGTGGAAGGTGTTATGATCGGATTCTCGGTATTCAATACCGGTGGACGTAAAATTTTATCGGTCATAATGGCGGACATGAGGATAAGGAGTCAAAGAAGGGGCTAGGAAAGGGGTTAGAGAATGCGGTCGCACTGTTATCTAAAATATTTTGACACTAACACTATTGACATTAACTATTACTTGAGGTTATTATTACCGAACATATCCTTATCTGCATATATTTTTTCACAATAATTATTACTATTTAATTTTATCACTAATATAATTTTGTTTCTACTATGTTACTGTAATTATTACTATTCGGATTTAATGTATTTTTGTTTTTACTATATATGTATGTATTTTTAATTTCAATGAAAAGATTTCTTAAGACTATCTTACATTAAAAAAAATAACATGCCCAACGCTGGTGAAGAGGCTATATTCCTTTTCGTCCTTGGTGATGAGGATACTGGGGCACCTTCCTTCACTCTCCCTCGTTGTTTGCAAGGTCAATCGACTTTTGCTTTGGATTCGGGACCCAGATGAACAAAACACATCACTTTGTCTCTTTGTCACTACACACGCGGCGAGCTCCTTTAGGTCGTTTTTGCTTAGAGTATTGACGCGAACTTCCTTAGGTGGACTAAGACTGGTTAAAGTACACGAACTACTCAGGGTCGTGGGTTCGAGCCCCACGTTGGGCGCCAATTAAACTATTTTATATTATAATTTCTCAAAAAATAATTTATTTTGACTGTATGCCTTCATGGCTGACTTAAAACTAAACTAACAATCGAAATATAAACTTAAAACTAGGTGCATGCCCATGCAGCCAGACGCCTCGTCAGCAGCGGATGTTTGTCGATAGCTCAGGTGTCTTGCAGGCTGGTATGTTGCGTCCTTTATCTCAAATGTCCGGCAGGAATTTGACCATCACGACTGTTGTGGATGTTTTTGGTCGTGGGAAAGGTATCATGCGTTGTTTGCATGATCCAATGTTTCTGGCGTTAACTTGTGTTATATACGGCCCTTTAAACGTCGGAATGAGCTTTTTATTGCCGCCAACGGAGGAACCTACATTCTTTATAACAACGTAATCACCCACAGAAAATTCCTTCGCCGATCCATACTTTTACTCAAAATAGCACTCGTTCCGCCGCTGAGACTGTGATATTGCTTCGTCAGCCTCCCGCCTACATACATCCAAATTGCGGGTCTGAACGACCTGTCACTCCTGAAGATATTCTGTAAATTCATTGATAATAGGTCCCTTTTGGTCGGTGCCGAAGAGTAAGTTTGCTGGGGTCTTTTCCGTTGAGCTGTGAACAGAATTGTTTAAGGCAAACTCAACCATACCTAGTTTAGCTACCCAGTCGGAGTGTTGTAGTGGCTCGCTTAGTTTGCTGAGCATAAGAGTTAGGATCCGATTCACCCTTTCCACCTGTCCGTTAGCCTGTGGAGAACCCACAGCAACGTTCACATGGTCAATGTTATTATCTAGTCTACACCATATTTTTGAGAACATCCTTTTGCTACAAGTCTGGCTCTATAACTGACTTTACTTTCAGAATCACACTTTTTTTTAAGAACCCATCTGCACTTCACTATATTTCCACTTACCGGAATATCAACAACTTCCCATGCATTGTTATCTTCAAAGCTTTTTAGTTCTTCTTTGACTGCCTGTTCCCAATGCTTCTTCTGTGGTCCTTGTAGAGCTTCTTCTAATGTCAATTCACCGCAGAAAGATTCATTATACTCTTCTGTGCACATAAAACCATATCTCTCCGGTTGTCGTTTCTGTCTTGGTGGTAGTGTTTTTATTTGTATGTCTTGCTGCGACTCTTCTTTCGAAATCATGGACTCCTCATCCGGTATACAGGTCTCATCTTTATCAAGAACACTTTTTAGAAATGGATGAATCCTCGCTACTGTTGTTTAATGAATCTCCCACTGAAGATAGACGTGCTCTGCTCCCTTCTGATTCGTCACCTATTCCTTCTATTAAAATTATATTCTCCTCATTCGAGTTGTTTTCATTTACAATGATGACATCTCGACTTGTCGTGATTGTCTGTGTTGAAGGATTGTATATCCTGTATCCCTTAACATCCTCGGGATAGCCGACAAGTATGCATTCTTCAGATTTCTTGTCCCACTTACGTCTTTTCTCCTTGGGTATATGCTTCATCACAGTACTGCCAAAAATTCTTATGTGGCTTAGGTTGGGTTTAGCACCAGTCCATAACTCATACGATGTACGATTATTCAATCCAGTTTTTACAATTCTATTCTGTAAATAAACAGCAGTGTTAATGGCTTCAGCCCAAAAATCCTTACCGAGTTTAGCGTCGAACAAAAGACATCTAGCTTTTTCTATTACAGTTCTGTTCATACGTTCGCAAAGTCCGTTTTGTTCAGGTATATAGGGATTTGATTTCTGGTGAATAATACCCACTTTCTTTAAATAACTGTCAAAATCTCTATTACAAAATTCTGTGCCATTATCACTTCTGAGAATTTTAATTTTATTTGATGTTGAATTTTCAACTTTTGCTTTATACTCTTTAAAATTTTGTAAAGCCTCATTTTTACTTTTCAAAAAATAAACATGTGCCATGCGACGATGATCATCAACAAAAATTAAGAAGTATCTAGATCCTCCTAGGGATACATTCTCCATCGGGCCACAAATGTCACAGTGTACTATGCCCAACAGCTCCGTACTCCTATTACCTTTATAAGCAAAAGGCAATCGACTTTGCTTTCCCTCGCAGCACACTATACAGTTGGATTTGCTGATGTTGGCCGTCTCGGTGAATTTAACTCCTTCCACAGCATCCTGCATTTTATTCATGTTGAAGCTGCTGACATGCCCCAATCTGCGATGCCAAGTTTCTGGAGACTCAGCCACTGCTGCCACCATACAAGAAGAAGTATTCAATTTATAAACACCATTCACAAGTGAAGCAGTAGCTACTAAGGTGTCTTGTTTATTAAGTATTTCACATCCTTTGCTTGTGAAATGCACCTTGTTGCCCTGTTTTATCAACTGGCTCACTGACAAAAGGTTAGTGGATAACTCGGGAACACATAAAACTTTTTCAACAATTATGTGAAAATCGCATTGTTCAGTAGACGTTGATATGTTCACATTTCCACAACATACCACCGGGATTTTATTCTGATTAGCAACCATGATTGCTTTGGTGAATCCAGAATAACTCACATCCATCATCCAATTTTGATTGCCTGTCAAATGCGAACTGGGACTGGAGTCAACATACCAGTCGCTCTTTTCAAATATTCTATTAAAAAACACGGCACTAAACGCATTAGTTGGTTTTGCTGATTTATTTTCTGAACTCTGCGTATTTTTGGAAGATTTATCCATATTAGTGCACTGATTACGATAATGCCCAAGTTGTTTACAACCATAACATTGACGTTTTGCTTTCCTTTGACAGACGTCACTTGTGCACTGCCGCCAACTTTATTGACTACAGATTTTACATTCTTTGAACGTTGGTAAGTCTTATTGCGGAAACATGCAAATGCATTGTTGACATCACTGTCTTCCGGTTCCATATCCATCAACTTCCCTTTAATGGCGTCAGATGTAATTGTCATGCCAGAATGTTCAATCGCCATTATCATGGGCATATATTTTTCGGTTAGACCAGCCAAAATGATAGAACCAATCCACTCGTCATTAATGCCAAATCCCGTCCCTTGTAGTTTCTGACCCGCTTCAACTGTTTGAGTTACGTATGATGTCATCGAGGTGCAATTTTCTAATCGAATTAGATATTAGATTTCTCAGAAGGCTGATTTTTCTAGTAAATCCTGAGTCATCGAATAGCATCTTCAATTTATCCCACAATTCTTTCGATGTTTTGACGTTTTTAATGTGAACGTAAACAGCCGGGTCAATTGTTAAAATCAGCTTGGCTTTTGTTTTCGCATCATCTGCAGCTGCTGGCGGCTGATCGGGTTCAGGTTTTACACACCCAACCATTCCTTATAATACCAGAAAATTCTCTGCTGCGAAACACCACTCGCCATAGTTTTCTCGCCCTTTTAATTTCGGTACGCTAACCAAATAGTTCGAGCTAGACGCCATGACAATCACACACGTTTTTAACTGATAATTCTAACAATAAACACAATTACTAGTTAATATATGGGTCTGGGCCCATAACCTATAATCAAACAATATGTGCTTTGACCGAGATCAACAATGCGAATGAAATTTTATTTAATGAATATAAAAAGAGACAACAACAGAATGATTTGATATCAGAGTTTACTACAAGATGGCGTTAGTGGTGTCTATATTTTGATATTTACAACAATTATGGCCTCCAATTCTTTTAACGTATCATCCCTTATGATAACGTCGAAGGATTCCAGGCCTGGTAAGATATAGAATGTAAGGAGAGTGTCGTTGCCTACCTACTCGAAAAATCAGCAGAGCGGACAAAAAAACAACTTTTCGGAAGAGTCGAAGCTTCTTTTTGTACCGATGGACAGATAAAATTCTTGTTAGCCCCCGTGTTGACAAGACATTTTAGCATCTGCCCATCCTTTGCTACATACTCTATATATGGTACTCTGGATGGCCAGCATGGATAGCCAGTTCCATATTGTATAACCTTTGCTGCTTGACTGGATAATTGTCCGACCTTGCCCCGTCTTTTGAAGGGGTTGTTCCCCTGAGGTCGGTTCATGTAGTTCACCTGACGCGATTGCACAGAGCGATCTACTTCCAGTCTTTCGGATGGATCAGGTGCAGTAGGCCTGGGCTGTACACCGCTGTCACGAGCAGCAACGTCACGCGCCGGGTGTTCGATCCTGTTTGGGAGTTGATGGGTGAATCTTTTGGGTGGTAATGGGACCCTCCCAGAAGGTCTAAAGGACTGGTTGATTGGGGCGGTAACCGTATTTGGTGCCGTAGGGTTATGAATTCTGTGGCTACGATAGCTCAGATTCAGAATCTGTAAGCAAGCGGAGTATGCATCCGTTAGGGTCCTCGACTTTTGTATGGTAATCATTGGAGAGAGCTCACCATAAAGGCCGCGGATGAAAACGTCCAAAGCGCGATTTCTATAGGTTTCCACGAGAGCGGTTACTGTTTCTTGCGAGAAAGATTCCGTATTGATTTTGTTAATCATCAGGGAGAGTTGATGGTTAACTGCGGCGTAGAACTCATCCAACCGGGAACCCTTCTGGGAGAATTGGCTTAGCTGGTGTTCAAGCGTACGCATGTCCCTTTTATCGGCATAATGGAGTGAAAGGCATTGCTTAATTTCATGCTAATTGTTATTAAAGACATTATATGACATTAGTGCTGCATCGGCATGTCCTCTTATCTTTTGCCGAATATGCTGGAGGATGGCTCGGTATAACGGCTTGTATTTTATTATTTGTAAATCCCTTAGAATGCCTTCCACAACGTGAACCCAAGACACGTATTGAGTTGGGTTTCCAGAAAAAAATTTCAACTCCTTCACGCAATCTGGGAGTCGACTTAATTCTTTGAAGTCAAACTCGTTTTGTGGTGGACAAAGTTTCACCGCTTCAAGAGTCTTAAGGTGACCCTCCATTCCTTTAACCTGGGCCAATATAGGATTGACTGTTCCTGTAACGGTAAGGGCTACTGCGTCCATTTCAGGCATATTAAATTTTTAATTGTTTAATTATTTACAGTTTTGTGGCCCACGCATTCGTAACTACTTATCAGGCACAATGCACAATTTTCTACACTAAGGACAAGAAATTAATGAATTATCAATTTGAACCGATCCTTACAGGCACAATGCACAGTTTCTAAGATTTACTTTTATATAAAAAATTCCCCACAATCACGCAGTTACAAATGGGTTTTCACAATTTATTTTATAATTTGCTTTTTACACAGATTGTGTGATTAGACCTTTACCACAGTATCTTTTCTTTAGATTTTCTGTGCACTTTACTGTAACACTGTTTTATCTTATTTTCTTTCCCTCGAATATTTCTAACTTCGCTTCCTCACTTACAGAACTTTTCGATTCATGTCTTTCTTTTTCTTTCGTTTGTTATTATATGATTCCGACGGATTTCTGCAATGAAAAAGCGATAAACCAACGGTAGCGGGATTCGCTTTGAGCACCGGCTTTGGAAGGTTCGTGTTTATCCCTTTTGGAAGCCTACGTTGAAATTGTAGGCGACCTACTCGCGGCACGAATCACTTCACAATTGGTCAATCTCCGTACATGTTCTAATGGGTATGTCGGATTTGTCGTTATTGGAATTAGAATAGTTAACTGTGTTCCCATGGTAACAGTGACTTGCGCTCAAGTGGATCGTACTAAATCCGTTTTCCTGTATGAAAGGAATTTTGACTATTGACCAATGAAAAAGGTGGATCAATTTAGAGGCCGATCCCTGCTCGAGCTGACCTCACTGTTCGATTTACTCAAAGGAAAAAACCCGATGTTAGCTTTATTAATTTATTTCTTAATCGTCTCGATCGTCACCGCGATCTGCCACCTCGATCTGCCCGGTTTTGGAGGTTCCATGGTGATTGAAGGTTGAAACCTAACAGTTCAGTACGCGAAATTTGTTCTTGGTTTCTTTGTATATTTCACTTGAATCTGCAATCTTTTTTGCACGAACATTTTCTCTTTTCTCTTTTTATTTTTGTTATATTGCACGTAAATTTGCACTTCTTGTACGTAAAATGTGATTTTTTTTTTAGGGCGTTTAGGGTTTGAGATACAACACTAAACTAAACTTCTTTACAATTTTATTTTAAAATGAAACCTACTTTGCAAAGATGAGCCTATGAGCTTGCAAATATGGATGTGTCGAACGTCGACCAGACGCTAGCTAAGCAAGATCATGTTTTCACCTGTGCAATCCCAAGATAAGCTGTACTTTGTGTATGAATGCTCCCACGGTGAATGTCCGATGAATGGTACGGGTCAGGGGACAAGCCGTTCGCATGTTGTTCCCATCGCGTTTGGACGCATTGTCAGCAACCTTGATTGTAATGTTGGGTGGAGTATGACTTGGGTGCAATAATGTAATGATGAACTTTTTCTGTCATTAACTTATTTTTTGTTTTAGTTTTTAAATCATTTTTATTTATAGTTTCTTAGATCTATCCTCGACAAAAATGCTTAAAAACTAGCTTAACTATCTTAACAATCTAGATCTTCCTGGCCCTAGACGGACACTCTAAGAAAATGTAACAACCTATGTCCTCCGACTACTATATCAATTTACAATTAACATTATTATATCTAACTTAAGCTGAGAAAAATGTTGTTTTTATTAAAAAACTTAGAATTAACTTATAGTCAGATCTGCGTTCCCTTGAAGCTGTGAACAAATCAAAGTTCTAAATTAAAGTAAAAAAAGATAGGAATACCTTATATTGAAAGTACAAGGAGAAGTCTGATGGTTTTGATGAGGTGTGCAGAGTAGATGGTCCAGCTATAGCTAATGCAAATCCAGGTTGGGGATCTATCACATACATTTGCACATCGCAATCTTAAGAACTCTGTGTCAGATGGATCATGTAAAAGATACTGTTTGAATAATCCGGGCACTGGGAACGGTTACTATGAGTGTATACATTTAGAGATCTTTAACGTCCGGTTGATTGTTGTGTATAGGTCACCACGCAATGGTAATATTTCTCGCCTGACTGCTGTAGGAGATTTCAACATAGATTTTAAAACCAATTCCCAACATGCAAATTCATTATATTTTTCTTCTATAGGCATACACTTAATAAGCACTAGCACTATTATAAAAAATATTTTGAATTTTCCCAGTATTGGAAAAAATAGGTTTCGTGTTCCAAATAAATTGGTCTGTAGAAAAAACGTGAAAGAATAGTCAAACCCGGCGTTTCAATAACTGAAAGACTAAGACAATGCTAGTAATAAAAACTTTATTAACCACAAGCGAACTTCTCGTATAAAAGTTGAATCGTGACTAACTTGAAAAGGGGAAATTACTTCATGCTAAATAAAAGAAAGAGAGAACTATGTATGTGTCACATAATGTACATAAATATATATATATATACGATTTTCAACATTGGTCTTTTTGTCCCTTACCTTTCATTTTATCGTATTTTAGTCGAGAACATATTCTTATCGTCGATGACCTTTCGATTTCGCGAATTATGGTTATATAAACGCGACGAGATTAAAAAAAAGAAATTTTATTTCTTCACCCTTAGGTTTACAGAATAGAACCGAACTTAATTCCTAATTACAATTTCATTATAGCTTCTTGTTTGCAAAGGTGATCGTTCACCGGAAATTCGGTAGATGCTGCGTCGTCGATCACCTATGCAAGTACATATTAGATTATTGTCTTCATATCCGATGACTCTGCCGTTTTACTTACATATGTTAAATACTTATGCGAAATACATACTTAATTGTTGACGGTGTTATCTGCTTGATCATTGCATTCCGGTTGAGTGAAGGTCATCTGATGACAGTGTACCTCGTGCTTGTTGTTGTGTTTTTTAAGCTGGTGGCGTTCTCGTAATTCGCCCCTCCAGTTACAAATGACGAACTTGCTGCTAATTCTGAAGTCTCATAGGCCGGAATAGAGTTGGTTAGTTTTCGTTTATTGCTTTCAGTTTTGTTCGCAAAAGATGATGAAATAATATTGCGGACATCTTTTTCGAAATCTTCTATTGGGTTTATTTGTTCCAGTTCATTTATGGAATAGGAATCTGAATCCTCCATATCAATATTGTCCTCCAATTCACTGTCACTACTTTCTAATAAATGTTCATTCTCGCCATCCTTTAGATACGCCATTTTTGAAACTGTAAGACCACAATTCAATGAAAATCAAAAAACAAAAAAAATACTTTAACGAAAACACAAATTAAATCTTGAACTCCCTGAACAAATTACATAAGTATGTACCAACTATACGTAAACTTTTGTCCCTAGACTTAAAAAAAGCGACTGAATAAATAGAAAGAGATGCACTTTCTCAAACACGTTCACTATCCTGATGCCTAAGGCGATTACGCAGGCACTTGCGATAGCGCAGTCGCAGCGCTTTATGCTTTTCCGGAAAAAAAGCTTTTTTGTTCATCATGGTAGAGAAATTTACGTAGGTTACCTTTCTAGGGTTAAACTCGACTTTACTCCACGGAGTATTAGTGAAGACTGACCCATTTATTTTTTTGCTTTCATGGGATTACATAATACATATGTACATAGATGCATAACACACTGTTATTATTCATAAAAATGCATTTCTTTCAAAAAACATGTTCAGTTCCAATTCGGTCTTTCATGCAACGACATTTATTTCTTTATATAGATATGTATTTATTTTTCAATAAATTATTGAGAAAAGCAAATTTTGTCTCGTTATGTATTATATAGAATTAATACTTATCGGTTTTGAAACCTATAATCCGTGATAGTTTACAATATAGTCAACGTTTAATTATATAATGGATCACGTTTTATAATTTTTGATACAAAATAAAGCAAACAGACTTTGAAATAAACATTAAACGATTATTAACAAAGTTTTCGTGGTATGTCTAAATTCAACCACAATAACATTATGTATATTAAAAAAAATAAAAACATGTGCAGAAATAGTACATGCAATATATGTGTATATTTATTTACTTAGAAAAAATATATTATACTTAATTTAAATTGATATATGCAAATATTAATCATAAATACCACTTAAAATTAGTTAGAATTAAAAATTAATGTAAATTAATAAGAAAACAAAGGAAGTACATATATTTAGGTAAGAAAATAATTAAATATACGACTTACAAATAAATAAGGAAAATGACGAATTTTTAAAAATATAGATTTCAAAATTGTATATTAGCATTTCTAAATATTTGTTGGAAGAGAAAACAAAGTTAAGTTCTGAAATACTTAAGATTTGAAACGCACATATTCAACTAAAACTATTCCTTCATTCGTTCCATATTTGCAAACAAAAAATACTTAAATACAGTTTTTAGAAAATATATTAATTGGAAACAAAAATGTTAATGAGAATAATAAAACAAATTAGATAAGAAAATCCATAAAACAAACGTATATTTCCTTCAAATAACATAAAACAAAATTATTGCACTTCTTTAGTCACTTATTGTACATTTACGAGTATATTGCTAATTCTATTATTATTTTGTAGATTTACTTGTCGATGAAACTGAAGTATACTTTTGTCGTTCGTTTTTTTTTGTATTGATTATTATTATTTTTTTAGCAAATAAGTTCAATGTACTGTTTTATGTCTTAGATATTAAGACATTATACAAATTGAAAGATGATTAAATATAATTACGGTAATCGATTGTAGTTTTATTGTGAACTCAGAAAATATGGAAGCCACATGGCATCTTTTTGAACAAAGCCTGTATTCTTTGGCAAGTATTTAATAAACTTTCTCTTATTTACAGATATCTTTATTGACATTAATAAAGGTAGATCGAAGACAGACACTTAAAGGATCCCCCTAAGGGAAAACAGAGCTACGACTTAAAAACACAGGACTTTAATTACCAAGTGTTGACAAGCTTTAATGCCTTCCTAAGAGCTAATGCTTTTTCTCGTAACGGATACCAATCTTTTCTCTTTTTTTCCTTACTTGGGCTTTTCAGCGGAGGTTTGCATCTAGAGTCACACCGACATATTTTGCGCAGTTTCCATTAGGTATTGTTAGGTTGTTTACATATACTGGTATGTACTCTGTCTTTTTATTCATAAAATCATACAATCGACATGTACGGATTTCGATTCATTTAAACAAATTTTCCATTTTTTGGTCCAATTTTGAATGTGGAAAATCTCTTGGATATTGCGAGTTGAGTCCTAATTATTGTTTGCGATTGCCATTATAGCTGTGTCGTCGGCGAATGTAGCTGTCGTGTTCTATTCTAGGGTTGGTATATCATGAGTGTAAAGGAGGTAAAGAATTGGCCCAAGGATACATCCTTGAGTTATACCCGCTTTGATTTTCTTTAGCTTTGAATAAGTATATTTTTCCTTTATGCGAAAGTATCTATGTATGACTTAACTGTGGGCGGACCCCACAAGCGGACCAGTAGGAATGCAGTTAAGTGGGAAGGTTATGGTCCTACACTTCTGACCATAACGACGCCGGGATAAAAAGGAAAAGAAGAAGATCTATGTATGACTTAAAAGGTAGTATATATTTAAGTTTATGCTCTAATCCCTCGTGCCAAACCTTATCGAATGCTTGTGCTACATCAAGGAAAACGGTGGAACATACTTTTCTCTCTTCACGCGCTGTTTCGATTACGTTTGTTATTTGATGAACCTGATCAATCGTTGAGTGTTTCATGCGAAAGCCGAATTATATTTTTTCTGGAATTATATTTTTTCTGGAATTATATTTTTTTCTGGAATTATATTTTTTCTATCTACGAGGCTGGTCCGATAAGTACTTAGCCCCACCGCCAGTATCACAAGAGCAACTTACTATAGTGTAGTGCATTCTAGTAGACGGCTACGAAGCGAGAGTGTCCGCGGATTTTAGAAAAATGGAAAAAGAGCAATACCGATCGGTGATTCGATTCTTGTTTTTGGAAGGGAAATCGCGCAGCGAAATCAAAGAGCGTTTGGATGCTGTGTACGGTGACTCTTCTCCTTCGATAGCGACCATCAAAAATTGGTTTAACGAGTTTCAACGTGGTCGCACGTCGGTTTTTGATGACCACGTCCAGGTGTCCCGAAAACGGTTACCACGGAGGATAACGTGACAAAAATCCACGATCTCGTATTGGCAGACCACCGATTGAAGGTGCGCGAAATAGCTGAGACAGTAGGCATTTCAAAAGATCGCGTGGGTCATATCCTGCATAACACTTTGGGCATGAGAAAGCTGTCGGCGCGATGGGTTCCGCGTTTGCTCACTACGGACAACAAGCGCAACCGTGAGACCACTTCAGAGCAGTGCTGTTTAAGCGCAAACCGAAGGAGTTTCTGCGTCGTTTCCTGACGGTCGAGGAAACATGGATCCACTGGTACACACCAAAGACCAAGAAACAGTCGAAACAGTGACTTCACCCGGCGAACGTGCTTCGAAGAAGGCGAAGATTGTCCCATCGGCCGGAAAGGTGATGGCCACCGTTTTCTGGGATTCACAAGGTGTGATCCACATCGACTACCTGGAGAAGGGCAAAACGGTCATAATTATTGGGCCGATTCGACGCCGAGTTGAAGAAAAAACGGCACTACTTGGCGAAGAAAAAAGTGCTCTTCCACCTTGATAACTTGAAACTTGATAACGCACCGGCTCACACCTCCGCCCTCCCCACGGCCAAATTGGTCGAATTGGGCTACGAACTGCTGCCCCATCCACCGTATCCTCCAGACTTGGCCCCGAGCGACTTCTTGCTTGCTTGAAAAAGTCACTCAATAAAACCATATTCAGCTATGCAGATTTTACTGCAGCGGAAAAAATGCTCACAAATATGGATGCACAGATATTACTCCTAAAAAATCATCACCTAATAATGAAATTGGACAACAATCCCGGACCGCTCCTTTCACCCTTGACTTCAATACTCAATGACAATTCTTGCGGCAGCATCAGTCTCAAGACCGGAATCTGAAACAGAAAATGCTCTTTAAATCTTCGACCTCAACCTCCAGATATGAGACTCAAACAGAAAGAGCATCTACATCTAGAACTGCACATGAACCTACGCATAGTGGCGAACCATCCTCTCCAAGAATTGATTGTATTAGCCTAAAATTAGTATCGCCTTGTGACATACAGAGCTGTTCAAAAAGGGAAAGGTGTTGTCTGAAGAATTTTTAGGCATTTTCCAAAATGTTGTAACCAAATACTAGTATTTAATAATTGACGCAGTCATTCTTAATTCATATTACTACATTTTTTATTTATGTTATATCGCGGTATTCTTTTTTTCAAAAATAAATTAAAATTTCTTCGAATTTGGTTGTTCAAAATAATAGGAAAATTCATAGTCAACATAAGTTTTTCTTAACATAAAAACTTAACAACTAATTGGTTGGGATCATTAGTTAAAACATTTTTAAGTAAATGCCAGTAGATTAATGTCCGGAATGCCCACCTTGGTTTTTTAGGACAGCAGTTATTCGATTAGGTATTGAATCAATTAATTTCTGACATTTACTTACCGGAATATTTTTCCAATGGGTTTCAATGGCGGTCCACAACTGATTTTTATTTTGAAAAGTTACTGTGGATAAGGATTTTTTCAGTTCTGCCCACAAATTCTCAATGGAGTTGAGAGCGGGGGATTGAGAGAGCCATTGTAGCACTGACACCTGATTTTTGCAACCAACACCAATGTCGATGAGTGCTTGTTAAGTGCCATCTTAACAGTATATTGTCTTCGGCATACGGTAGCATGACATCCTTTAAGATATCACGATAACTCCCCTTGTTCATAATATCCTTTATTTGGTAAATGGGTCCAATACCAAACCAAGAAAAGCAGCTCCATACGATGACACTACCGCCCCCATGTTTCACGGTTTTTTTAGTACACCGGCAGTGAAACTCCTTCCCCTGAGGACGTCGAACATTTCATTACTTTGTTTCATCACTCCAGAGAATGTTGCGAAACATGGCTTTGGTGTGATTTCAAAATTAATTGACCTTCCCAATGTGTTGGCAATAAATTTAAGGGTTTTTCCTTGGACACTAAAATTTTGAATAATGCGATTTTCTTCAGCATTGCAATGCATTCCATTTTAAACCTGCATGGATCTTAAAATATAAAATATGTATAGTTTTAAGGTCTACGAAAAAAAAAACCTTTTCAATGATTTTTAATAAAGATATGAACGATAAAACAAGGAAACAAACAAAATTCCCTATTATTATGAACACTTTAAAATAGTCTATTTTTCAACATAACACCACAGCGTAAATTTCTCGAATGAATATTTGGTCAGAGATGCATCATAAGAAAAACAATGCAGCTGTGCAAATAACTGCACTAATTAGTTTTCGAAAAAGAGATAAAAAGGGTTCAAAATAAACAAGCATATTGCTTATCAGCACTCAGGACTCTGTAAGTCCTGTACCAAAAAAAATCAGAAAGACATGCAATAGGGGTAGAAGAGCTAGCGTGGATGGTGTTATAACTTCATCTGTATACAAAAATTACCTAATGGAAAAAAATAAGAATAAACTAGAAATTAAACAGAAAACTAAAAACAAGAAAGGCAAAGAACTGGAAAAAAACTCCAGAAATAAGAAAAAAAAAAGAACTACACAGCCAATGACAATGAAGTTATAGATAGTGAAGGTGGAGAGGATATCCCGTTAGATTCGGACACTGATCCAGATCCGATAATAGGCGAAGAAGTCCCTAGTTCTGTAGATGCAGAATGTATGTTTTGCCAGTAACTCTTTTCAGAGAACACAACAGGAGAACTGTGGGTTTGATGCTTGATGTGTCAGCTTTAAGCACTTAATAATTGTCCTGGGCCAGAATTTGACACATGGATATGTGATTTTTGCAAGTAAAATAATTAATTTCTTAAGATTATCAAAGTTCTTTGATCTCTTAGTAGATACACTTTTTATAACTGTCACTTTCTTAAAAAATACTCAAGTCCATACTTATTGCCCATATTCTGGTCCATATTTAGTGCCCTTTTTACAATTTTATTTATTGGTTTATTATTATTGATAATATAGTTTATTTATAAAAATATAAAACTGTTAGTATGTTATTTACAATTATGTGACTGATTAATGTGATGATTTTCATTTCTCATCCAGAAACAAAATGGTAGCCATATTTCCTCTACAATATTATAATCAAAAATCTTGAACTGATTTTTGTTTTTCCAATTAATGACCCCTCAACCTATATTAATCTCAAATTTGTTCTGATGGATCATTTGCCACTTTTCTTTCGACAATAGAATGTTCCTAATAATTTCATAGAATTTTTTTTTTGTTAAGGCGTAGTAGTATATGTACATAAGTTTTGTTCATAAGATTTTACATGAAATAAAAAATATATACATATATATATAGTTAGAATTTAGAGTGCCTGCACAGGGCCATTAAGTCGCACTATATTTTTAGACTAGATTTAAACATTTCTGTCAAGTAAATAAGAATAGAATAAGAACCATAAAAATGAATTTAAAAGAAAGTACAGTCGAACGTAACATTTGAAGTTTTATGATTCGATCATTTCGTAAACGGAAACGATCGCCCCCAATGATATCATCGGTACCTAATCGTTTTTGCTTGAGATCGGTCATTCTTTCAATCTATGTATGTCGTTGTTGATTTCCGATTGGAAACCATTTTATTTTTTCATACATATGTATATGTAATACATCTAAATATTTTCCGAGATTAGCCCCCTCCATACAAACACAAAATACCAAATGGAGACCCGCATATGTTTCCGACCAACGATTTTGGATCATATCAACTAGTATAATTTCGTTCCGGATTATATCTCTGCTTTTTCCCTACTCAAATGTTTTGTCAACAAAAAACCTACGACCAACAAAAAAATTAGAAAACCAAAAGAAATTTGGTTTTGTGGGAAGCGATAAGACTGTAGGTATAATCAGCAGCATTGCTATCACGTCGAATAATCTACACAGCCGACCATTCATATTCATGCGCTGACTTAGCAACGGAAAAATGATTTTTAAGACCAGTATGCGATTGACAGGGACTAATAGAGACCTACAGTTTCCGTCCCTCTTATCGCCGATCCTCGGAGTGGTTAGTTGTTTTTGTTGTAACATGCATTCTATACGTGTTAATCTCCTCTAAAAACGACGCGGTTTTTTCGTAACTATTCACGGTATGGGCAAAATATGCCTTTTCATGGTTTTTCCTAAGGGGTGGGTTTCGGTTATTCCATTGCAACCACATGGGATCCTGTCATTCATGTTTGAAATACCATAATTTTATTATATTTAGAAATACAATGGTGAAGTGGTGATAGTGAAGGATAAGAAGCGGCATAATCTTCAAAGTATTATATGTATATCTGAAAATAATATTGTTTTGAGTGAATAACAACATTTTACACTCTCAAAAAATGTTAAATTTATTTATGAATATATGAGTGAGAACTAATCTGGGACACTATTTTGTAATCAGATATGGAATAAATCATTAATATCCGAAATTTCGTCGGTTACAATCGTCGTTAAATTCAAATTTGAAAAAGCAAACATGATAAGTGTCTCTCCACACCAATTATGTATATTATCGGCAGCAACCACTAGGAAAGAATCTTAGGTGCCCATGGCAGTCACGCATACTTCTACATGTTCAAAACGAATTTCATGAGATTGCATGCAGAGAGACCTTCAAGAGTTGAACTTCTCTATTTGGTCCCTCAATCTAGCCGAGGTGGTAGTTCGAAATTAATCTGTCTGTGAATGGTCGTCCGCAACGTGATAAGTGATCAGTGCCTTACACTACTGATAAATAAATCATAAAAAAAACATTAACATCGGTATCATAAGTTTTATGCTGGAAGTGAAGGTACATACATATCCGCTCTGCAATTCATTCATTCTATTTGGTATACATATATTTATTTCCTTGTTAATTGTTTCGCTTTTTTTCTATTTCCAGACTATTGTAGAACTTTTTGAAAGTGGCGGAGTTGGATTTGAACCCTCTTTGTTCTGTCCAGCATTCCTTGTGAGAATACCGATGCGCCTTAAGCACTGTAGTGTTTGTAATCAATGTGTAGCACGTTCCGATCGACACTGCCCATGGGTCGGTTTGCATTAACTTAAACAGTCATTTATACGAATACTTTATGGGATTTTTGTGGTGTTTATTGATCATGTAAAGCTGGATGTTATACGCCGGAGCCAATTATTACGTCAACGGATGCCGTGTTACACTCAACAATGGTACAATGATAAATACCTAAAATGATCGCATTACTCAAGATATTATCCTTTTTTGTAGATTTGCTTCAGAGCCTCAATGCCATTGGCAATTTTAATGCGTGGATTGGCTGGGTTATGGCCAATGCATCGCTCCACATTTTATTGACAATCTGCCAAACGCATCAGGTGGTCTGACGCGGTATGACAACTAATGGACGTAAGAATTGTAGACGGTATACTCAGTTCCAGGCGAAAGGCGATAAAAGCCCTTTATCCGCGGCATATTCTATAATTTTATCGATTCCTTCAATTGCTCCTGTTTTGATATTTTCCAACCGAAAAAGAACTCCATCGAACCGCTCGCTGGGGTGCGCCGGAAGGTACAGCAGAAAATAATTATCAGTATCTATAAGATACCTTGGGCAACTACAAACAAATCGATTCAAAAGACATTGACATTTATTGTACATACCAGCGTGACATCAGTTTCATCATCAAGACAACAAGGACATTAACTACAACATTCTGGCGGTTTATTGATTAAGGTAAAGGGAATTTCTTAATTTGTTTACTTAGTTATAAATGATGCCCACTTGAGTTATCCGGAATGCCTGTTTTGAAGTGTTTACAAAAATGAAAAGAACAAAGTGGAAAATGTACATACATGTAGAAGCATATATGTACGAGGACGTGATTGCATTTTATCATACAGGATCGTTTTATATTTAAGATTGCTCATGTACCAAAACACGGAAGTAAGCTATCTATATATATTATATTATATCTATCTATATACAATACAATATCATTGACGTAATTTCTTCGCCTATATGTATTTTTAAAATTCCGAAGTAAATAAGAAGAGCAATTTCATGATTTTTGCTAGAACTTAGAAGAAGAAATTAGAAATTTCAAAAGTCGTCGTATGGAAGTGCGAAAGGAGATTTTATAAAGTAATTTAGTTTTAAACAAGAGGAAATTATCTATACCTCGAAAGGAATGCCTATGATTAGGAATGTTGATTGTTAATCGACTTCTGTTTAAATTTTTTTCTGCCATTTTATTGAGTTTATCATGTTTTGGGACAAACCACAACGAAAAGCAAAGATGGAACGCGGACAAGTTAACATACTAGCTTTATTATGCGGACTTAAAAAAATAGTGAACAGTGTTGCCTTATATAGTAATACAGTGATACCTGTTCAACGGGGATCTCAAGTGACCTAGATTTTATTACTTAAAAAGGCTAAAAGGTTTTTTTTTATTTATTTTTTATTTTTATTTCTCAAAATAATACAAAATGTACGGCTTAAAGAAATCAGTTATTTTGGTTTGCATTGGTATTTTATTAGTCTTAAGGTGTTTCTCGACAGTATAAATCTGTCAACAATTTTAGGATTATCAATATTTGACATCTCAAAATATTTATGTAAGGTTTCTAAAGCTCTTTCTCCGTCTCTCTTCTCTTTCTACCTCGAAAGTCGACATTTTATGTGAAATAACATAGTGAAAATAGAAAACGTTTTAACAAATTTCTTGTTAACTGAACTTATGGAAGAAAGTGGGAAAAAAATTAGCTTATTGAACAAATTGAACAGAAAAAGAAGGTAATTTATCGAAACCTTCTGATATTCGAACACATTAAATTGGGTCTTGGCTTAAAATCAAGAATCATTCCGAATATTGAAAATTATTTGGATAAAATTAAGTAATATCCTGACGATGTATTTTATTTGCATTTTCGTATAAAACGAAGAACTTTTGAAGTAAGCATGTGTTATATGGATGCCCAGCGTCATATCGTGTTGTTTCTGATAGGTTTCAAATTGGACAAGGAACAGTCCATTCAACATGTTGAAATCAAAGGCGGTTTTGTCCAGTCTTAAATTCCACTGCCGACCTGACTGTTTAAGCCCGTAGATTGCCTTTTTTGAAATACATACTTTGTTAGTATTTTCTTTCTGAAAACCGTCGGGTTGTTCCATGAATATGTCGGTGTCAAGTTCTCCGTTGAGGTACGCCGAAGATACGTCTAAATGACGTAGTCTCAGGCTATAGCCTATATATAGCGGCGATAGCCAGTGTTAGTCGGATCGAATGGATGCTTGCAACAGGGGCGTAAGTATCCGTGTAGTCAATTCCGGGGATTTGGTCGTATCCCTTTGCTACCAACCTTGCTTTCCGCCGCTCCACTGAACCATCCATATTGAGTTTGGTCTTAAAAACCCATTTACATTTAATTGCCTGTCTGTCCGTAGGTCTATCTACCAACTCCCAAGTTTCATTTCGCGTGAGCGAGTAGTATTCCTCCTGCATCGCGTTGTACCATTCATCCCTATTTTCCAATTTCTCCAGTTGCTTCAGAGTCGTAGGGTCGGCTTTCATATTGCAGTCTTCTTCGCAGTCAGTTGCTACTTGTGTTGTATAGTTGCAGGCAGGTTGATTTGTTTTGTCTTCACCCTTGGTTTCTTCATCTTTGGATTCTTGCTGTTCGCTCTCCAGCGGTTCAGTATTGAAGGTGTAGAAATTTGGCTGCGATTCTTCTACGTCTTTTGTGTGACTCGTCTCCTCGTCCAAGAATTTCACATCCCTGCTCCTAATGACAAGTCGTGTTCCGGGTTTAGTCTGTAGGTTCCGTACTCATTCTCGTATCCCACGATCCTGTGTTCTGTGCTTTTCGCATCAAGTATTCCAATGTTGTGTCCTTTATCCTTTATCCTCTTTCAGCTATGCCGTTTTGCTGTGGTGTGTGTGGCGTAGAGAATTCGTGGGCGATTCCATTCTGTTCGAGGAATTTTTCGAAGCTACCGTTTGCATACTCGGTTCCATTATCGCTTCTTAATGACTTTATAGACTCCGTCTGTTTTTCTGCAAAGGCTTTGTAGATTTTAAATTTTTCCAGCGCTTCGCTTTTTCTTATCATGAAAAATACGGAGATATGTCGAGTGAAGTCATCGATGAACGTTATAAAGTACACTGATTTACTCAAGGATTCGGTACGCATTGGTCCGCATACATCCGAGTGGATCAGTTCCAGTCTTCTGCTACTTCTTTTCGTATCACACACGCTAAACGGTTTGACGGATTGTTTTGCACAGATACAAGAGTCGCAATTAGGATTTTCCATTTTTAAGTTTTTCGGTAATCCGATTACCATTCCCATGGATTGCATTTGTTTCAGCGACGTAAAATTGAGGTGCCCCATCCTTTTGTGCCAAATCTTTAGGGAATTTGTGTCGTTAATTGTTGTCAGCGCCTGATGCATTTCGTCTATAAGGAACAATCCGTGCTTTTTCTCTGCTGTTATTAAGAGTTTTCCGCTCTTGTCATACAGTTTTGCGTGGCGGTTTTCGAATACTATTATAAATCCTTGTTCAGTTGCTTTACCTACTGAAATAAGGTTTTCCTTTAGATCTGGAATGTAAAGTGTATTGAACAGATGGATTTTCTTATCTCCGTGACTGAAATTTTTCGGAAGTGCGACTGTTCCGATGCCCATGATACGAACCCGGTTACCGTTGGCCAAAGTTGCATGAGTTTTTGTTTTCAACATTTCCAAGTCCTTAAACGATGAGTGGTTCGAGCACATGTGTGATGTCGCTCCCGAATCGAGACATCAGGCCGCCTCTGTGTTCGTGATTCTGAATGCGAATTGTTCTTGCACTGTGAATCCGTACTTGTAGTCATCTGTGTCGACTGTTTGCATATTCTTTATTTTTTCATCATTTCGAAAGCAATCTATCGCTTTGTGACCTTTCTTTCCGCACTTGCGGCAGTTAAATGGAAATGAATTATCCTTTTTGTAGTTTGAAAACTTTTTCGGTTTGAACTTTCCCTTTGAATAAAATGCTGTGCTTGATGTTGTAGCTGACTCTTTCTTTCGGTCACTAACCTCCAGGAGACGCGTGCATACAACGTCAAGTTCCGGGTAACTGCTTTGCGCATCGAATGCAGCCTGTACGTCCTTGTAATCTTCAGAGAGTCCATCTAGGAGTAACACTACCAACAAATCCTTGTCTAAAGTTGCTTCCAGCTCCAGCAGTCTGCTCACTGTTGTTTTAAAATCTCTGATGAACTCACCCATACTTTGGTTAGCGTCCATTTTGATGTTAATAAGGCGTCTGAATTCCTCTGCCTTTTGCCTTGGTCCCTTTCTGTCGTACGTGTCTGTTAAAAAAATCCAAATATCATGTGAAAAACGTTTATCCCTTACTAAAGAAATTATATTTGGTTCCAGCGCCAGAATTAATTCTGCTCTCGCGTCCATGTCCTTCTCGTCCCAAACTTGCTGCAGATTTCCTGCCTCCGCAGGCCTTTCCAGGGTTCCTTGCACGTAGCCAGACAGACGTGCCGTGTGAAGAATCGCCTCCATTTGAGGTTTCCACGAAGCAAAATTTTCACCATTGAATGGTTGGACACGATTTATGATGCTAGGGTTCATTTTTAGGTTAGGGCTTTAAATTTACAATTTGCGTTTAATCTGTTGAAATCAAAGGGAAATATGTTTTTAGTTTAATGCTTTCGTGTATTTTAAACAAACTGGGCCCATAACCTGTTGAAATCAAAGGCGGATTATTTACAAAAGATGGAATTTATTTATTAAATATAAAAGGACGCCGTGTTCCTGAAGGCACGCTAAAGTAAAAAAGTGACAGCTGACGGTTACAAGTTGACAACATTCAAAACAGTAGCAGTTGATACCACAACACGGTGTTGCCAGGTTGTGTGGGTATGAATTTCCAACACAACATTTCAAAATAACATATGTATGTCGCAGATTATAGCCAGCTTTGTCAAAAAAAAAAAAAAATGTAAAATGGCCAAGATCTCGACATGAATTACAGAAAATAATGTTGGATTTTCAAAACATGCGACTAGAAAGACCATTTCCAAATGTAGTTGGATGTCTAGGTTCAACTCATATTCAGATTACAACACAATAAGTCTGATATACCCAACCAATTATATGACATACCTAATTATATCCTATATCGCAATGATAGAGCCACAAGTACTTGTGGTGGAGGCGTTGCTATATACTGTAGATCCTCCCTGCACTGCAGGATCATTTGTAAGTCTGTGAACACTGATGTGGAATACATAGTACTGGAAGTATCAGGCTGTAATACAAAATGCGTGGTATCTTGTGTGTATAACCCGAGCAGGAATCTCTCCCCCGAACCGTTCTTTGGGGCATTATCTGAGTTTTCTCCTATGTACGAGAATATTATTGTCTGTGGTGATTTTAACGTTAATTTGTTGAAAGTTGACTCATTCTCGACTCAATTAACTGACTTAGTCACAGCTACTGGGATGCGAGTAATGAATTGCTTGTATCCTACTCGATCTTCTTTTCCTTTTTCCGGCGTTGTTATGGTCAGAAGTGTAGGACCATAACCTTCCCACTTAACTGCATTCCTACTGGTCCGCTTGTGGGGTCCGCCGGTTTGACCTCAGAAAGTAGCGGCAGGCTTCCCGGTTTGGGATTACTTCATCGCTGAGGCCAATCAAATGCTGCCGTTTTTTTTTTTTTTTTTTTTTTTTTTTTTTTTTTTTTTTTTTTTGTGACACGGGCATGCTCCAGATTTTTTTTTTGTTTGATCTTACTCTTACAACACCGGTGATCTCCAGTCGTGTCAGCCCACTGATTTGCATGTATACTTGTGGGGCAGTTTAATGGTGGTATATGTGTCCCTAGGCTCACCTTGGTGTTTTCAAAATTGCCTAGATGTGATTTTTGTTTACCTTTGTTTTAGTCGCCTTTTACGACAAGCGAGAGGTATCGCTGCAGGGATATTCTTAACCCGTCCCTGCACGGAATCTTGTATCCTACTCGATATTCTCCAAATGCTGTCCCGACTCTGCCTGACCTCCTGATTGTATCGAATCCCTTTAATGTACTCCTCCATGACCAATTGGCTCTTGGTGGGATTTCTGACCATGACCTACTTTACTGCACATATGACATTGACTTCACCCACTCGCCTGTGCCCTTAACCTTTCAATTCAGAGACTATAAATCTATAGATTTAAACTCTCTTGCCTTTGATGCGAACTGTATGCCCTGGGATGATTGTAAATATGTTTCGAATGTGGATGATAAGTTGTGCGTTATAAATTCCTGTATCAATACGCTTTTTGAGTGGCACGTTCCTTTAAAAACAGTCCGTATACGTAATCAAAAATGTCCCTGGTTTACTTCTGAAGTACATGCATCCGTTAGGCAACGCCACAAAAAATACCTTAAGTGGAGAAACAATCCATGTCCACAAAATTGGTTGCTATATTGCCAGGCACGAAACCGAGCTACATCAGTTACTAGGTCGGCAAAGAGAAGTTTTTACGCCTCTAAGCTGAACGGGAAACTGTCCTGTAAACAGCTTTGGTCTAATCTGCGTGAGATCGGTATAGGCAAGCGGGAGAAGCTAGATTGTGCAGTTGATCCCAATACTCTAAATGATTATTTTCTGGCCAACTCTTTAAGCCAGCCCAACTTCTTCCCCAATAATACTCTACGTAGGGAAGTCTTAGAGCCTTTTGAGTTTCAAGTTGTAACGGAAAGTGATGTAGCTGTAATTGTTAGAAATCTTAATTCCAACGCAGTTGGTGTTGACGGTATATCTCTTAGGTTTGTAAAACTAATACTCACCTATTTATTAAGCCCACTCACGCACCTCATTAACCATTGCATTTCCACTTCAAACATTCCACTCCTATGGAAAGAAGGCAGAATCACTCCTGTCGCAAAAAAACCAAATCCCTTGATCCCTAGTGACTACCGGCCAATTAGTATACTGCCCTGTTTGTCTAAGGTCTTCGAGAAGATACTCGCTAAACAAATTAGTTCATACCTCGATAACAATAATCTTCTTGTTGAAAGTCAATCTGGGTTCAGAGCTAAACATAGCTGTTCAACTGCCATGGTAAAGGTTCTCGACGATATAAGAGTTGATCTTGATGAGGACAGATCTACTGTCCTGTGCCTCCTTGATTTTTCCAAAGCCTTCGATAAGGTGAATCACGACATTTTATGTCAAAAACTTGATATCTACTTTGGATTCGGCGACAGGGCAACTCGCCTCTTAAAAAACTATCTGTCAAACAGGATACAAAGAGTGGTGGTTAACGAGGTCATTTCTGAACCCAGACCCATTCTATCGGGAGTTCCCCAGGGATCGATCTTTAGCCCAATTCTCTTCTGCATGTTCATAAATGACTTACCCTCAGTATGTAAAAATGTTTCTATTCACCTTTATGCTGATGACGTCCAGATCTATCTATCGGCACGTATTGGTCTTATCGAAGATCTTGTTTTTAGAATAAATGAGGACCTCTTGGAAATACATAGGTGGGCGGAGACGAATGGTCTATCTTTGAATCCAAGCAAGACACAGGCAATATTGCTCTCTTATAGAGATTATAATACTAAGAACTTTCCATCCATCTGTATAAATGACTTCAAGGTACCATTCTCAACGACAGTGACAAGCTTGGGCTTTAGAGTGAGCACACATTTGTCCGGTACTGACCATATCAGATCGACTATTGGGCGAATTTACGGAGTATTGAGAAAACTCTGGATGTCTAGCAACTTTATTCCAACGGAAATAAGACTTCGCATAGCCAAAACCTTAGTTTTGCCGCTGATTTCATACTCGGAGGTGGTGTATCCAAAATTGGACTCTGTCTCTGAACATGCTCTACTTGTAGCATTCAACGATATCACTCGGTACGTGTACGGCTTATGAAGATATGACCACATATCGGCGCATCAAACCAGCATCCTAGGATGTACTCTATTGCAGTATGTCAATGCAAGAAACTGCATCTTTCTCCACAAAATAATATATCAGAAGTCTCCACGCTATCTCTATGAAAAACTAAACTTCTGCCAATCTGTTAGAAGGCTTAACCTTGTAACACCACGTCATAGGTATTTGAATTCATCGCGCCTCTTCTACGTTAACAGCATTCGTCTCTGGAATTCATTGCCGGCATGCATCAAACAAGTCAGAGAGTTCACAAGTTTCAAAAAGAATATTTTTAAATATTTTTCTAATCAGCGCTTATCCTCATCGCTTTTCCTCATCCTTTCCCGACCCTCCCTCTTTTAACATTTCTCCTTTTCTTTCTTTTCTTATCTATTCAACTTAATTTTATGTTAACTTTAATTTAACCTTATTTTTAAAATATCACCAAATTGTACTATAAAAGACATAAGTGTTACTTGTACGAATCCTCCTAAACTGTAATAAATTGAATTGAATTGAATTGAAACACCCATTAACGTTCTTTGCACCACGTAGATAAAAAAAAATATGTTTTCTGCTGCTTATTCGCAAATCGCAAACTTAAATAAAACAATTTCCTTTTTATTTGTAGCGAAAGGGATTTTTATTGTTTTGCTCCTTTATTCGTCAACTCTCTTCTTAAAACTGACTTAAAAACTACTCACTGTCCTAACTGAACTTCTCTACATGTCGACATTGTCTACATTTTGTTGACACAGCTTTCTGGGGACGATGGCTTACCTGCGGGAATAGAATGTGAAGATGTAAAAGGGTGCCGGGTTGTGTTTCTCGTCTAGCGTGAAATGTGCTTGTATTAGCGAAAGTTGCATGCGCGCTGGGTATCAGGCAGTTTGCGCGTTAGGTATCATGCACTTTGCGCGAGGGGGAATGATCTTGGTTGTGTATTTGATCATATGTAGGAGCGAGGGTGAAAGTGGGAGAATGGTAGTGGATGTCCTGGCGTAATTAGCCAAAGATAACTGCACTAGTTACTCGTATTACAACCGAAAATGAACTTATTCAATAATTCTAGGTAGATTCAATATTATCTATGAACTCAGCATTTATAAATTTGCTTTACTTTGATTTTTAACGCGAGGCCGTTTGTTCGATCTCATGACGCTTCTGTTTGGGAAAGCTGTCATTTTAAGTGCAACTTGGAGTTTGGTGCCATTATATTACCGGATGGAAGTCATTTGTTGGGAGATGCCGCTTGACCACATATCTTATGGTACCATTCCGAAATAATGGATATTTGTCAACGACAGAAAACTCTAGTTCGACTAGAGCATGCATCGAACAGGTATTATATAAGGCAAATTTAGAATCTTATCATAATTGCCCATGTGTGACAAAACTAAAGCAACTTTTAATATATCGCCTGTCGTTCACTTTGAATGTGAAAAAAAAAAGTTATGTAAAGAGACACAACTTAAAACTTTAAAACATAAAGATACTTCAAATATTCCGTAATGAAAAACATTAATTTTTATTCATATTAATATATTTGTTTTTAAAGAAAATTCAATAAGAAACAAAACAAAAGTGTCGTAAGGTATTGACAAAACTAAAGCAACTTTCACTTTAACATAAATACTGACTTTATTAATTAAAATTTTGTTTGATATCCGTTATTTTGAAGAACTGCATGGCATCGGCGCGACATTGATTCAATTAAATTGTTTATAATATTTACTGGGATTTTCCCCCATTCTTCTTTTATAGCTTCAAAAAGAGAGGCTTCGCAAGTGTCGTCATGCATATGAATTTTGCGATCTACAATTTCCTATAGATTGTCTATGAGATTGAGATCGGGTGATTGCGCAGCCATTTCAGAACACACACTGTATTTGACAACTCGACCACAAACTTAAACTTGTGCTTGGAGTCATTGTCATGCTGGAATATTTAGCTCAAGGGCATGGATACATAATTTCCTTCATGATGTCTTTGTTCCTTGACCAATTAAAATATCCGTAAAGCCCCATTCCCTGGCAGGAGAAACAACCCCATACAATGACCTTGCACCCACCGTGTTTAACTGTGCCCTTGGTCTAAGCGTTTTACTTTGGGTCCTCTAACGTGCGCTGTTCCATCTAATGTTTAATTTCGATTCATTTGACCAAAGTACTGTTTGTTATTTCTGTATCGAACAGTTAATACATATGTTCTTTGGCCAATTTTATCTGTGCTATCCTGTTCTTCTTCGGATATAAATGGTTTTTTTTTTGCAGCCCTAAAACACTTAATACCCACCTCATCACACCTCCTGCATGCTGTTCTTGGGTGGATGTGGAGTCTTAACTCGTTAACAACTTACCTTGAAGGTGTTGTATTCTCTTTGAACTCTCATAGTATTAAATGATCTTGTCCTGCTGTTGTTTTTCGGGGTCTATCGCCAAGATGAATAGTTTCTACTGTCAAAATTGTTTTATTAAACGAGAAATAACTGATTTCTCCATAGAATATTTGCAACAAATATCTTTTTTTCTTATTCCACTACGGAAATCTTCAATAGTTTTTTTTTTTTAAGTTAATTTCCAAACTTGTTTCTGGCCATTGTATTTATATTTAAAATAAATCTCGAAACTTACTTCTTTCTTCACTTCTTTCTGCAATAACTTCACAACGACAAAGGAATAAAATGAATGGAAGACGTGAATAGAAAACAGCAAGCATTATTTAACGGAATGTGACTTAACGGTACCGAAAAGTTTTGATTTTTTCCCGAGAAGTTCCAGTTCAGTCGAAGTTGCTTTAATGTTGTTAATGTCGTATTTTATGAGTGTATTTGTATTTTGATTATTTGGGATATTTAAAAAATTCAAAGTAAATAGAAAGTTGATATTTTTAAATAAACAATATTTGTAGTGCTATTTTGATAAAAAAATTGTATGTAGAAATAGCTTCTCATAGTATTTCATTTAGTAAGCAAAAGTAGTGAGTCGAATATTAACAGTTGCTTTAGTTTTGTCATTCACTATGTCGCAAAGAATATTGTTGTAGCGTGTGTTGTTATTCAGAACTTTATTATTGAACAACAGGGCCTGGATTTAGAAAGTTTATTGGATGGAAGTGCTGGGACCGAAGCAAATGGCATAAATTATAATGACACACGCGAAAAGCCAACGAAAACGAAATATCGCTCATTTATCCGAATGTTAAAAAATACATAAATTAATTTTCTCATAAAAATAATATTGTAACAAAATACAAAACAGCCTTAGTTTCGTTGGTAGCAAAGTAATTCAAAGCATACTTATTTATGAATACACTTTTAATGAATAAAAAATAATTTAATGCACGATTTTACTTTTCCAGTAGATTCTGTAGAAGATTTCCTTATATCCTTAAGAACATAAATTCTCTGCTTTTCTATCTCCATACTCTCCTGGTATCTCCTTTCAGCATCCTGGGCTGTTCTTTAAAGAAATCCAAAATGTCATTAACTTTTCTTTCGTTTGGTGTTATTTGTCATTCCACATAATCTATCTGATGACGTAAAAGTAGCATCCAAGCTCGAAGCCAATAAGCTTTGTAAAGGTATTGTAACGTGCGAAGATCCTCACGCAGAATCAAACTCCTTGAAGTATTCCCATAAAGTAGCATTTCTACCGCTTAAACTATTTCTTTTTTTTTTATTCTTTTGTAAGTAGTAAAAAGATTTGTGACTTTTGTTTTGCATGCCTCCATTGCAAAAATAAAATTTGGAATTGCGCTTTTAATTTATTGAAATATCAATATCGCACTTTTCTTCCTTTTTCAGTCTTTTAAATTATGTTCATGCTTGATTCTTATTGAGACAAGGCATTTTACTTTGTTCTTGGTCTACACTTGTGTTTAACTAAAAATCAAAAATTGGCATAAAATGAACAAATAATGTAAAATTAATATTCAATAAATTCGATCTTTACATAATTTGTATGAAATGTCAAAATACAATCGTATTTTCGACGTTTTTGAACTCTTAACGTATGCGTCAAAGAGTTTTCGAATTTTTGATCATTGACTATCGTCAAGCAAATGACGTTTTCGCATTCGGACATAATGTAGTACAGTGGGTAGCATCCGTAACAAATAACAACACTTTTTCGCGCTTAAGTCCATTCGGCCATAGCAATCGCAATGAATCGTCAAATAGCGTTGAGATTGTCGTCGCGTTCACCTTTTCCAAAACCCCAGAGGTCAGTAAGTATCCATGTCCATCCTTCCGCAACGGTCCGATAATAACATTGTCCGTCGTTTCATCTATTAACACGAATATGTTTTGTCGTTTCCCACTTCAGCATGGATGTGTTGAAGAACTTCGAAATACCAGTCCTTGACATAGTTTTTCCGAAGCGTATATTCATCTGGAACTTTCTTCTGTACATACTTTTCCATAAATGTTTTGAATTGTGGACGATTTACCTTGTGTAAAGGTATGTCACATGCCAACAACATTCGCGTGAGATCGGTGTGAAAGTAATTTTTCTTCTTGCAATGAAGGAAAGCTTTTATTGCTTGTGTCTTTGTTGCGTTATTCAAGGCTACTGCTTGATGGTACTTGAATCGTTTTATATGCTGTTCAACAAGGAACTTCTTTTCATGATTTACTATCGGTGGAAAAGTCATCTTTTCCAAATTTTACCACAAGCTGTTCTAATTTAATTAAATCTTTGTACGCGTTCTTGGGTATTTTCACGTTTATTCACAAACAAAAATCGGGAAATCACTGAGAACGTTCTTATTCTGACCAGTCTATATGCACCTATATGACAGTGTGCACACTTACGAGAACATACCTTACAGATGTCTAACGGTTCTTATCAGGCGCATATTTACGAGTATGTATATGATTGCGACGAATAACGGAGAAGTACAATACTGGAAATTGCACACATGATACAAATAGTGTATTAGTGCAAATTTCGCTTGCTTCGGCAATTTTTTTTTTGAATTGTGTAGTTAACACGATGGTGTACATGGGCCAGATAAACATGACCAAGAAAGGCAGGAAAAGGCCAGTATTGGTAAAAAAGGGAAGGTCAACAAAATCCGTTCTCTGCTGATAATGCATATGCACAAAATCCTCAAAACTGGGCTGCGAGTTCTGGTTTTATTCTGCAAGTTTTTTTTTCCCCCTCTGAGGATGGAAAATGAAAATCTCGAAAGACACTCCGCGGCTGGTGTTGCAGAGTAATGTGGGACTCTGTCACCACTATAAACACCTCCATCGCGTATTGCAATGTACAAATTAACAATTTATATAATTGTGGTTTTTGAAAAAAAATTATTTTATTGCTTATTATTTGGGCATCACCCTTTAGCTTAATAACTAACTCACAATAATTTCCTACACTACCTCAAATTCTATATTGTCGCCGTGATGATGAGACGACGGTGAACGCTCAGCGGACCTCCTAGCGAGAATGGTACTCGGTACAGCGGATGCGATAAAGTGTTCGATGGATTGCGCGGCTCAGGTATCGGCCTGGTCGTCACGATTGCGTGGGGTGATTTCTGGGATGTAATTTGTCTGTCATTAACTCTGTTGATTCCTTAATCTTTTTTAAGGACTAATAAATAAATTCACAACTTTTGATTCAATTGACAAACTTTATTCTACACCAACTTCATTCTCCATCCAATGCCGAAAAGCTAATGATTTCAAAAGTAAATTGCTTCACTTGTCCTCACACCACTTATGTCACCATAGCTACACAACCGTTAATTGGTGTGCAATTGCGAAACCTATTCATAAAAAACTAAAAGTGCGGAGCGACTAAAACAATACATATATGGAGTTTTTTGCAAGCAGGTGGTGTGTTGACAAGTACTGCTTCCCTTAGCAGAGCAGGCGAGCAAAATGAACAAAGTTACATTATACATTACAGATGGTATTTATAATATAATTTCGCAGGTGTATATATGGTATATACATATAATATAATTTGACAGGTGTTCCGCAGCATATCAGGTGTGCCGCAATAATATACATATATATATATATATATTGCTATGCCTGGTTGCAGGAACGTACAAAAATAAAAATTGATTTTCAAGGTCTCTCGTCGGGCCAGTGTAGAGTTGGGCTCAAGACTCCTGGTTTTACCGTCAGAGATTGAAGAAATGTGTTAGATGATCAGCGCCACGTAACTTTCTACATATGTACATAGGTAATGAGTTCACAATAACGAAACAACAACAAATGTTCACAATAACGAAATCACACCAAGTGGAAGTTAGAATAGCGAATAGACAACAAATGCAACAAATAATCAATAGACTCGTAGTTATTTTCCAATTATTTATTAATTAAACTTATTACTATTTGTATTTACTATTTAACATTCAACTCGCTGCATCTCTTTTCGCTACCCTATTTTATATACTCCTTTTGCTGATTTCGGCGAATCATTGATTAAAACATTTTCGATAAATTTTGATGAGCTAATGTCTGGCTGGTTCGATACCTGTTGAGTGTCGGGAATGCTGACTGTGTAATATCGATTGTTCGCTTATGAGTATATGCTGACTGCATAACAATATACATATGTATATATGTATATACTTCATAATTATTTGAGAAAAAACAAAGCGTATGTTTTATTATGAGTCGTATTTTAATATCGTTATTGATTGGTAATCGAATTCCTCTAACATATAGAAAATATAACTATCGTTGAAAAAAATCTGAAAAGAAAAATTTAAAGTGAGTCCCTTCTAAAATCGACAACAAGTAAAGGGAACAATGGAAAAAAAAAACAGTTAGGTTTATATTTTTTATTGATTGACCGCAAAATTCTTTTGGCTCCCCTGCATATCATTAATAAATCTAAAACACAAATTCTTGTTACCCTCTGTCGTGGCAACAGTAAATAAATTGTTATTATTTTTGTTCAGGATGACTATCTCACCATCCTGAAACTTTCCATATGGGCTGGTAAAAAAAACTGAGTGCTTGGAAACTCTGTCAATAGCCGATTCCCAAAGCGTGTTTGAATTTTTTTCAGTTTTTCTACTTAATATTTTTTTATTTCTATTTCTGAAATATTTATTGTCTTCTTATTGATGAAAAAAGTGCTCGAGCTTTTATGCGCATTAAAGCGCTCTAATATGCTGTCCACACTCTCTTCAGCCTTACGCCTCTTTGAGGATGGTAACTGCTGTTGTTGGTGTTGTCACTGATTTGGTGGTAGCTGCTGCAACCGTGGCTGCTCTGGTGAAGATAGCATATCACTGCTGAAAAATTCCTCCAGAACACTGTTCTTCAAGTCCTGCTGATGGACCGCTTTCAACGAATGTGGCTCCCTAAGCAGCAGATTTTCCAAAATCGTAGCTCTTTCCATTTTTATTAAAGTTTCACAAAGTACTGATAGATTTTGCCCAAAATCCTAAACTTTTTATATCCACTGAAACTTCTTATCTCAGTTGGGATAAATGCAAACTAATGTTGTACAAACTTGTAAAGTTTAGATAGGAAGGTTTTTTTTTTCATCTTAACCGCAGGAAATGGTCAGCAACTTGATATCTGATAGTAGGAGGAAATGAAAAATCATTATTGTTTTAACTTTATTTTATTTTGTAATGATCCCTCGGTAAAGTGTGGTAGCTATTTTCTATAGCATATCGCTTATCATCTAAAGCACTAAGAGCATAATACTATTCTCAACATTCCCTTAGCTTTAATTAAATTTTGTGTTACAAATTTATTTTTGCTATTTTCAATTAAACAATAAAAATAATCATCAAAATGAATTTCCTTTTTAACAACCGCTTTTTTATTCTTTTTACCCTTTTAATTTTTCCCTATTATTTACTTTTATTGAATACATTTTGGATCTTAAGCCTACAAAGTGTGATGTCCATTTATTGCACCCTTCATAAGACCTACAACTTTTTTATTTACTTGTGGAATTCCCCATATACATATTTATATGTACATATACAGTGGTGGACAAAATAATAAGAGTGAAACTTTTCTTCTTGATTTTTTCAATATAAGGTTTATATTTTAGTAGGTATCACCAAAAAATGTACATATAGTTTTAAATAAACATTATTTCAGATTAGAAAAAAACACTTTGCCCTTGAACAAATACATACATATGTAAGCAACAGATCTTATATAAGTTTTTAAGGGGTTATAGAAACTGGACAAAAAAATAAGAGTGTGGCACATATCTATATATAAAAAAAGAATAAAATCAGTAAATTGGGCTATCTTATCAAAATTTTGAGTTAAGGGCTACCTGATAACTTCAATATTTTAGTTACGTGACTTTTGTTTTTTAGAACCACCTCACATCTCCTTGGCATAGATTCGATAAGATTTCGACATCTTTCAACGGGTATAGCATACCATACTTCTTGAATTTCCCTCCACAATGCCTGCTTATTAGATGTTTTTTTTACTTGAAACCCTATTTTTCAAATCTTTCCATAGATTTTCAATAGGATTTAGATCAGGCGATTGTGAGGGACATGGCAAAACCGATACATTTTGCTGTTCGAACCACCTAGTCACCACTTTGGCTGTATGCTTGGGATCGTTATCTTGCTGGAAGGTCCATCTTAAGGCCATATTTTCGTCTGCATAAGGAAACATGATATTCTCTAAAATTTCGGGGTACAGTTCTTTGGTCATGTTTGACTTTATCCAAAAGATTGGACCAACTCCAGCATATGAAAAACAACCCCAAAGTTTTATATTCCCGCCACCGTGCTTAACTGTTTTTATAGTATTTCTTGGGTTCAGCTCTTGGTTTTTGCTCCTTCTTACATACGTTCTACCATCAGATCCAAATAAATTTATCTTTGTTTCATCACTGAAAAGGATATTTTTCCAATTTCGTTTGTTTGCTGAGGCTTGGTTTAAATCAAATTCGTTTGTTTATGTTCCTAGCGCTCAGCAACGGAACTTTTCTTGCGATTCTACCATACAAACTTCTTACCTGTAAACGTCTTCGAATCATTCGAGAGCTGATGTCCAAAGATAAATTCATTTTAATCGAGGTAGATGTTGAAAATGGATCCTTCCTTCTCTGAAAATTCGTTTTTCAAGCAAACTTGTTGTGTTCTTAGGACGTCCTCTTGTTTCCACCTGTTTTTGTTGTAAACTTCGCTCCTTCAATATTCTAGCTATGACATATGTTATATGGATGTTATTTGAGGAATTTCATAATATCATGAGTTATTCTTATTTTTTTGTCCACCACTGTATGTATATTGGGACGGGGTATCTCATAAATCAAACTATCTGTATCCGTATATATAACTGTACAATTATTGCCGAATTCTGGCCTCATATAATCATAATGATATTCGTATATTAAAGTTTTTGAAATACCTAAAATACATAAGCCAATATACATTGGTTTGTTGAAGTTTAGCTCAGATTTTGCAAGTTCAATTGCTACCAAATCTTTATTGAACACAGTACTATTTTTTAAAATGGGGGATGCAATTCATGCCTGTGCACCATACCTTCCCTCCCATTTTGTAACTAACTTGACATTACTGTATTTTCTCACATTTTCCATATCCATATTTATAGAATTTACTTGTAGCTTCAGCTCTTAATTTAGTATTTAAATCTATATACGATCTATATGCAGACTTATCAAATTTGAGAACTCAATGAATTTTTTAAAATTTAAGTCCATGCAAAAGAGCTTATTTTAATATGTATATGACTTTGTCAGTTAGAGTGACTAATAACTTTTTGTTCTCAGAGCCGGGCGGACATAATTCTGGACAAAAGGATATGTCACTATGAAGATCATGTAATTCTCTAGGATAGTCCAAATCGACTTCAAAAATGTATCCTTTAGCTGAACTATCTGAAAAGGAAGATATTTTGTCAAAATTTCCAGTCGGTAATAACTGACCATACTGGTTGTTGTTTAAGTTCCAACACATGAGAAATTGTTTTTCTTTAGAAGCATCAAAATTATCCAAATACTCATTATTAGCTTCTGAATATCTTTTTGAGCATTGACTTAATCCTCCACGGATGCCTCTTTCAATAAACATGTCTATATCATCAAGAAGCTCTAACTCAATTCTCATATAATAGAGCATGGCACCCCATGTGTAACCTGGTAGGGTATAATAATGACCTGTATCTAATTTATGGGTTTTAGAATTATACCGAAATTGTTCAAAGATATTAGCCAATAAAAGAACATCTGTTTTCAAATATAAATTTAAATATTCTTCCATTGTTCTAATATTTAGATTATTCCAAACTTATTAGATATGGAAATAATCTTAATTACTTATGACTGCATCATTTAATTTGTTAAAAAAAAATGTTTATCAGGCAAGGACTTTTCGGTAATTTTCTCAAAACTATCTAAATAATCATAGGGATATACACCCTTCCGTTTTAATAGATCAATTTGAAACCGCGTTAAACCTTGGATGATAATGAATCTAAACTGCTTTTTATAAACCTAAAGGAGTCAATAAATCTTATATTAATTTTCGACTATCTCTTTATTTATTGGTAACACATTCACCCATCCTCACCTGATTATGAAATGTGAATCATATCCACTAAGATTATATAAAACTATTGGTATGTATAGTTAATTAATAATTATAATTCCAATTGCAATTTGAATGTGCGGCACCTCGATTTGTGCCAGGTAAATGACAATGGTTAGGCACCTTAACATCATTCAATGTGAAATCTTTGTTATAAATAAAACACTTTTGTGCAAGATAATAGAAATGACTGTTCTGTTCGGTGACTTATTATAAAGTGATTTATTTTCCAATACATTGCTTAAAATCTACCTTAACAATTTTGTTTACCTAGGCTTATAACTACTATCCCACGGTTGATGCGTGGGAAGGCGAAGTTGCTTCGTATCCCATGGTTGATGTGCTGGTGTCGGGTGACGATGTGTGCAGTTGAACGTAGGCTGGTGTCAGCTTCTCAGTTCAAGCTGGTATGTCTGCTATCTGATTGGGGAGCATGTCTGTTAACTTGCAAATTGAAAACTCAACTGCTGTTCAGTGGAAACCGTTCAAATGGCATTTGAAAGGAAAGGTCTGTGTTCAATAGCTCACAAAAGAAGATAAAAAAACACAACCTCGATTTCACTGAATATGTATATTTATTAAGATTTATTCTTCGTACGAGTGGACTGTATTGCACGACGTATGCAAATTAAATACTTGAAATTTTCGTCGAAACATCTATGAGCCCGACTATGGGTCTCTTCTATTATGATCACTTGGTAATCTGCATTTATTATGTCTAAAACAAGCCTTTTTGTGGATAAGAATTTATTTGAAAATGTTTTCTTAATTTGTTCTTGGATCTCATATAAATCTTCTACAGTACAATGAATGGCTGTAACTAACTTCGGATCTAAATATTCTTTAAGGATCGTTTTAGATTTTCAACAATATCATATTCTATTATGTGCCTTTTGTTATTAAAAATGTTTATGTTTTCGTGAATAGTAAATTAATTTTTTAAATTAATAATTGTTGTCATGATGGTCTTATTAATTAAAAGTGTTAATTTTTTATTAACTAAATTATAATATTCTAACACCGTTAACTTTCCTTGGGTGAGGATACTGAGTTCCTGCTCTATTATATAAATGGGTCGTTTATCGCTGTAAGCGAAATCTAGACGCGAAAGAATAGCTTCAAAATTAAGAACCGTGCCGTGCTTTGTTAACGTATCATTAGCCCTATCAGTAATTTTGTTTCGTAGGATAGTTAACGCGGCTACATATCTGCGACTGTTTTTTTTATATAAATTCATTGCACTAACAGCGGCTTCGCGCCATCGGACGTAGGAATTATATTTTTCTGAAAACTCTGGCAATGATTTAATTGGATCAAATGATTCATTGCACTCAATGCTATCATTAATAATAGCTGGTTTGAACTCTTCAACAGTGTTAGTAGAGACCACTAGTTGAGCTTTTAATTCGACAATTTCCCTTTTAAAGCAGTTGTGTGAGTTACAATAAGTTGCGCCACCAAATCGGCTGTCAGACTCTCGTCCGACATTTTTAGTCTTGAGAAATCTTTTATTATTTCTTCCAGGTTTTCTTAAAATTTAAACTACCAACAGTTTTTTTGTTTTTATAAATATTAGGAGGAAGAGAAAAAAAGTAAATAAAGGGCTCACTTTGATCTTGAATTTTTTCCTTGTTGAATATCCTTGTTGTTCCCCGGATATTGTTGTCTTCCCAATCTTCCTGTGTCCGTTCAATCGTCCTGTGTCAGTTCACAACTTTGCCGATTTTACATTGTTCTTCACCCTTTCGGCTGTCACTTTTTAATTACTGTTTTGTTTTTTAAGTTTGAGCCTCTTTTGTCACTAGCTCCTAAGCTTTATTTTTTCACTTATTGCATTGTACCTTTGTACGATACGTACTGCCTGTTCATTTTATTTAACACTACCGGAAAAAAAATTTTCGATTTACACGTGTTGTATTTCACGAACTTTTTCAGCAATGCCGCACGTTGGGCGCCAATTAAATACTCTTCTTACTCATTGGAGTTTTAAAAAAAGAATAAGTTTATTTTATTAAAGATACAATGAATAGTTACAATGGTATGCTCTTTTGCGAGCTAGTGACCGTTCCGTTCACCCGTCCGGGTACAAGACTCCCGCTAAACTCCACTCTCGATCCTTATACATATATCTCCGAATTAACATCTTCATAACTATTTGATTCCCACGGAAAATTTTATAGGTGGTTTTGCTCACACCAAAGATTATCAAATGTTTACATTTAGATTATATACGTTCTCTTGGCTTATGTTTAGATTACATACATATGCTGAGAGTTGCATTCTTGAGGGTTGCGTTTGCTTAAGGCGCAGTAAATCATGGTTTTAAAGATTGTGTTTGAATTCTTATCTTTCTTCATAAATATGAGGATGTTAACTTGCACATGGAATCGGACGATGGCTCTGCTCATCGTATCACACTGCCCTCGTTGCCGAACAATGACAACAACTCCGAAATCTGCACGTGTTCATTCTGCCCCTTGTTCAGGCGGCGATCGTCGTTGCCTGCCAATTAGTGTGCGCGGTATATGTATGTATGTAAATATTCGGCGTACATATGTATGCGGCCGTTCGGAACAGTCTGAATCTAATAGAAATGCTAATGTTTTAAGCTCATTCATGAACCAAACTATACAATTTGGGCCATGATATGAAGCATATGTCGTATTCGAATGAACTAATAACATAATATCCAATAGAGCATAGAATATGCTCTTGAAACTTATTACCCATCACTACTTTCTTTAAAATGCATTCTACTCGTAAATCTGCATATATTAAAAGAGGTACCATAATTTTTTATTATTAGTATTTTATATTAGTATTTAGAAAGTTTCAAAATATATATTATATATATATTAAGTTTATCACGTTGCTCTTTATGAATTGTAAAAATATTTATTGAAATGTTATTGTTTTTTTCATACAATACACGTCTATGTACATATATGTCATCGATGCATGAGCTTCAATCTGCATCGGCATACTCTATTGATATTTCCTGCTTTATACTCAAGTCCTATACCTCTTGTCCCACTCAGATATCGAAGCACTCTGTTCGCCATATTCCAAGGTGATCTGTTATAGCAATTTTTATACTGACTTCAACGACTGACAGCGTGCGCTAGGTTTGGCATCTTTCATACCGAAACGTTCGAGAGTTGACTCCACGTATTTACTTTGCACCATAGAAACACGCGAATCCGGATTCTGATGAAATTGTATCCCGAGACAATAATTCAATGGTCCCAAATCTTAAACTTAAGGATTTGAAAAAAATTGGATCTAGCTCTGATGAACGAATATTATACAAACTCGTGGAAGCGGAGCAAAAAACAGAATACCGTGCACACACTTTAAGTGATAGAAACGAAGTAAATCTTTATTACAAAAGTCGATAAACTCGAATAAGAAATACATAGGAATGTAAATGTAAATAAGAAAAATGATAGGTAAACTGAAACAAAGTTATGTTAGTTATGACAATTTTTTTTTAACACTTCCTCAGAATGATTAATTCCTTAAGATTAATTACTTCATTTAAAAGAACCAAAAAAAATCAATAAATTTATAATATTTCACATTTAATTTCAAATTCATATAACTCATTTAATTTAGACCGATTAACTTATTGTCAAACAATCAGCCAAATTCATTTAAACCTTTTTCAATTTAATATTTAACGTAGTGTCTAAGATACTCGGCTAAAGTTCGATGGCTACGCTCAAGTGCGCCATTTGTTTGGGGATGATATGGAGTGGTCTGTATCTTTTTTACCTTAAGTATTGTAGTTTACTATTCTTATTTTTGATGTATCTTTGTCATTTCGATATACGGCTCGATGGGGTAAGTAATAAACTCGCTGAGGTGGATCTTGAAATTCTTTGACTCGTTCGACGATTCCACTTTCGATCATGTCGTTCATAGCCTTCTCATATTCAAATAAATCTCTAGGACGTCGCGAAAGCTTTCGAATTAGATTTCCAAATCTGGATTGCGCACCTTCCTTGTAGCTGTCCAAGTGAACGTCTTTTCCTCTCCATAGCAATTTCGTTTCGTAATCCATCCCTTTTAACAACGTACTTTTCTAGCGCTATTTGTTCATCGGAGCTCACTTTGTCTTCATTAACTATGCCGATAGTTTCCAAGTCCCAAAGTTTAGGTTCGTTCTGAGTTTCTTCGTTAAAGGTGTGCAAAATAACCGTCGATAGGCAAACAGATTTACAAAAGGAACTTCGCACAGAGGTCCCCTGCAACGTCCAGCCAAATAGTGTGTTAACCGCAGCCAAATTCTGCGAAAGAAGTTCTTTTTCACCTGAAATGACATTCCAATAGTAATCTGAACCAAGTAATAAATTTACACCTGCTTCTTGTGGTATATTGTTTGTATTGCAATCGGCGAACTCCAAATCCATACCATCAATGTCAACTGCACTCGGCTCAGGCAAAACATCATCACAAATTTCGTTGACTTCTAGAGCAACAATGGAGACCATTTGGCTGTTGTATTGACTCTCTAGTGATAGGCGTACCAAATTGCAAAGTTGTGGGGATTTCCTACCACCAAATGTAGAGATCTTTATTTGTTGCGCTCCAACAATGGGCAAATTCAGCTTTGGAGAAATACTTTGCCTTATGTATGTGCGCTGACTGCCACCGTCGATTAAAAATCGAATAAAAAGTTTCGTTTCGTTATCCGGATTTTTGACAAATGCGCGCGCCGTTTGTAAATAAACAGGAGTTGGTGAGTTCACAGTACATGCGGTAATCGTAGTATCAGCTGTCTCGTTTCTTGGCTTCGGGGAAGTATGGTCTTTTTTCTTTAGCTTTTGGACGGGTTGCTTGTTGTTCTTTTCGCACATAGATGTAGCATGACGACCGCTGCAGTGCGAGCATATGATGTTCCTGGTTTTACAATTTCTAGAACAGTGTCCCTTATAAGTGCATCTAAAACACCTTCCATCTCCTTTTAGCATTTGTTTTCTTTGTTCTATAGTGTGATTACTGCTGCACATTGTTGAGTTGTGATTCGAGAGGTGGCAAAAGTAACAAGAGTTATCTCGTTCTAATGTCAATAAACCTGCTGCTGTATGTGTGTGTGCGTTTTTATTTGTTTCAATTCGAGATCCCACATTAGATCGATCCAATGCTTCGATTTCCTTTTTTAAAAATTTGAAAAGATGTTTAACTGACCTGTCACCATTGAATGAATCGCTCGTTGCTGATGACGTTCTGGCACAATCCGCTGCAGTTTCTCCACATTCGCTGTTATCGGAAATTCTATGGAAAACGATTCGGAGGTCCATTGGAAGACATTTTAGTAAAATAGTTTTAAGCATTACATAATAATGTGATGATGGTACGCCGAGAGCGGTCAATGACCGCGTTGTGGAAGTAGCAGCGTTATAGAGTCGTCTCAGTCCGCTTACATCGGACTTATTGCTAATGTGTGGCAGAGACATTAGGTTTTGCATATGCCTATCGATGAGCCTCTCACTATCACCATACTCTTCTTGTAAGAGAGAAGGTAGTTGAATTTATCCGAGCCATTTAAAGAGGAATTTTCATGCACCACCGTCCGAAATTGCTCCCAGAACGGTAGCCAATCTGTATAGTCGCCGTTAAATTTTCTAAGTTCGAGTTTATGTAGATTGAGGTTATAGTGAGCTGATTCTGCACGTGGTGTTAGTGTCTTCACCTTCGGGACTTCACCACGACCTTTTCGAAGCTTCGATAACCGATGATTTAATCGAGCGACTGCACTTAACGCTTTCTCTTCGTAATCTAAACATACCTCGAGTTCCCTTTCCAATTCCTCTGGCTTGAAATTTGGAGCATTACGTACCTCTAGGTTCGCTTTAGTTAGATTTTCATTCGCAACCGAAATTCGTTGTAGAAGCACAGAAATCTCTTCCTCTATTGCTGGATAGTTTTCTTCATTGTGGTCGTTAATTTGAGATTCCTCGCTCGCTAGATATTCAATCGCTTGCTTGGTCAATCGTGTTACCTGTCCTCGAAATACTCCGCGCCCTTGTAACTCCATTATTCGCTTAACGTTTGCGGCGTCAATGTACATTGGAATACTAGTGTAAAGTACCTAGGAATTTATTTGGATACAAGGTTAACATTTAACACGTTCGCGGACAGTTGACATTTAAGACGGTGATTGAAAAGTACACCCACCGTAACTTATGAACCAATTGAGCTAAATGAACGAAATAATAACTGGAATGATCACCATGACAATTCAAGTGTTTTAAAAAAATAAAAAACAAGGGCGGCAAATGCCGCTCTGTCCCACCTAATCAAAATTTTACATATATATTTCATATGCTGGGACAAAGCGGGATATGCCGCTAAGGTGATATTGCAAATATCATATTCTCAAATAAGAAAATAAGAAAATTTATTACTTCATAAAAAAAACATAACAATTCAAATAATATAAAAAAAGCATAATAAATTTATTGCATTTCAAACATTTTGTTGCGAATGAAATAGTTCAAAACAAGGAACAATACACAAGGGTGGTTTTGTGGGACATGTTTTACACAAATATTTGGTCTCCTTCCTGATTTTGTTCTTCAAGCACTGTCGGCATCTCATGTGATATGTCTTTGTAGGATCCTTGGGATTCGGAATATTGTCCGGATAGTGTTGCTCGTTCCCTGTTAGGACTTGAGGATTATCATCTTCCATTTTCTTTCTTTTTCCACCATATTTTACCCCCGTTTTAACAAGTTGCCTTCCATCTTGCAAGTCTTGCGATATAGAAAGAAAATCTTTTATCAATTCATTTCTAAATTCAAGTAAAGTGGTTTTGTTTTTAAACATTTTCATTATGAAAAAAGAATTCCAAATAGCCACGTCTAACAGGTGAAAGATAACCTTCTTATACCATCTGATGCTTTTTCGAGGTGATGAATAATAGTTTACCATTTGGTCACTTCTGTCTATGCCAGACATAAACTCATTGTATTTGGCAATTTCGTCCGGTTTTTGCTTAACTTGTCCGAATTTATTGGCAACACTTACCATTTTAGGATGATATTTTGTTGTGAGGCAAAGAACATCCCTTTTATCCTTCCATTTCGATACATACACCTTATTGCTCCTGCTCCATACATGCTCACCTTTTTTCAGTTTCTTGCTTGTAATTTTTTTCGGATTCCCGCACCTGTTGCTTCGTAAGGTGCCTGTGCAGTGTGTTTTTTTCGTGAGCAGTTTCTTCGCCAGAGCTACGCTGTTGTAAAAATTGTCCATGAACAGGTGATGTCCACGGTCTAAATACGGCTCCATAAGACCGAAAACAAGTGCTTCAAGCTTTGACCTGCCCTCAGTAACGATAGTTTTACCTTTGTATATGGTCGAATTTAGCACATATCCCCCAGGAGTACAGAGGGTATAGAATTTAATACCATACTTAGCTTTTTTTCCTTTTATGTACTGCCGAAAGCTAAGACGTCCTCGAAACAAAAGCAAAGACTCATCTAAAGACAGCTGTTCTTGAGGATAATATGCGTTTCTGAAATTGACGAGCAATTTGTTCAGCAATGGAGTGACTTTCTCCAACTTGTCGGACTGGTTCGTTTCTTGTGCATAAAGACAACTAAAACATCTTAGCATTTCTTCATACCTCCTCCCGGATAATGTATGGTGAAAAACTGGAGCATAGTACAGTGGATCCATGGAAAATATCTTTCTTATTGACGGATATTTTGTCTGACCTTGTAAAATACTTATTCCAAGGAATTGTTCCAGCTCCTGCATAGAAAATGTCTTAACACTAGAGTATCTGCTGAATTTTCTTGCTGGCCGACCAGAGTTTGACAACTGAAGAGCATAACTGTTCATTAAGTCAAGAATCATACTCATTATTTCTTCGTCCCATAACTTACTGAAACATTCTCTAGCCGTTGGAGGATTATCGCCAAAATCAATTTTTAGGCCACTTTGCGTTTGATCAAATTCAAAATCAGGAATATCTTCAATAACGTCATACCATTGGTCGTCTGACACATTACCTGTATCTTCTGTGCCATGAACTTCTTCAAGATCCTCTTGCAATATTTCTTCTGCGTCGTCGTTAACTTGTAAAAACGTATCAGGTTCACTGTCAGAAGATTCTTGTTCGGAAGATCCTTCATAATTCGGATCTCCATCATCATCATCGCTATCAAAGTCATCACCAAATTCGGATTCATCAGTACTTATTTCGTCCATTAATCTTAAAACCCTAGCTTCTTCACCCGGATCCATAACTTATACGTTTGCTTCTTAGAAAATTCCAAAATTCGAAAGATGCGAGTTATAAGTATTTAAAAAAAACGAGCCTTGTACAAACGTTATAATTTATTTATTTTAAAATTCGGAACACTTGGAGATAGGTCGTGAACTTGTCGTTCCAAAGAAAATCTACAACAGACTGCCTTTTCTTCTCTTAAACTATTGCTTAAATATACAAAAAGATACAAGAAGTGAGCGTCCGATGTTTTATGATGGAAAATTCCCAATATCCTTTTTGTCCTTTCCGGTTGTAAATTTTATTACAATAGGAAAGTGCCGGCTAAGGATTAGGGAAATCCAGATAAAACATAATGAGGGCATACAATAAAACAACTTATGGTAGATACTCGGTCCACTCCGGACCGGATGTATCCTTATTGGTTGGTTAGGGGGCGACGGGAATAGAGGTAGCCGCCGTAACTTGCGCACTAAAACACTGACTGATTCGAACTGATATAATCTGCAGATGTTAAGCTTGCTGGGACAATTCACAAATTATTTTGGATTCTACTGGGACACAAGGTTTCATTGTATACAGAATTAAATGGAAAACTAGACGGCATTTGCCGCTTTGTGTTTTAGAGGATAGCAAACTTGGACGGGATATGCCGCTTTGTCCCTGCAAAAACCACAAAATTCAGCGGCATATGCCGCTCTGTCCGTGAACGTGTTAAGAAACATATCTTAAATACAATTAATAAAATAGGTATTGCCATTAAGCTGCTTTACCCATTTATAAATAGAAAATCAATGCTTAATACGGCCAATAAAACTGTAATACTGTCATATTTCAATCCATATTACTTTATGGTTGCCAAGTATGGGAAGATTGCGCAAACTGTCACATTAAAAAGCTACAAATAACCAAAATAAACTGTTGAAAATGATGCTTGATCTTTCTAGATATCATTCCACTTCTGATCTTCATATAAAATCGAAAGTTGAATTGATCTCCGTTCGAATAGCTAAACTTATGGATAAATTTCGACAAAATTGCGTTTTTTCAGATAATCCTCTGATACAACAACTAATTCACTAATGTAAATGTTTATTGACTACTATTTATTTATTTATTTATTTACTCATTTATCTATTTTTAAAGTAGATAGATAGATAGATAGATAGATCTTTATTTCGTGTATAATGACAAAAGTTGGAGTTATCACACATTTTACAATACAGAGATATGATAGCTAGTATCTTACTTCTGAAATAGTTATTTTACGAATATAATTTGGTTGCGCTATAAATAATAATATCAATAAATTGAAGGAAAAACACAAATAAAAACCTCCTTTTAAGAGCAAAAGAGAGAGAAAAAAAAAAAAAAAAAAAAAAAAAACAATATATACATATATGTATGTATATACAAAATATATGACTGTATGTATGTATATAAATAACGAAATATTTCAGTAAATAGATAAATAAGTAAATAATATAACAAAAATAACAAAATAAATAAATAAATAAATAAATAAATAAATAAATAAATAAATAAATAAATAAATAAATAAATAAATAAATAAATAAATAAATAAATAAATAAATAAATAAATAAATAAATAAATAAATAAATAAATAAATAAATAAATAAATAAATAAATAAATAAATAAATAAATAAATAAATAAATAAATAAATAAATAAAGGACATGGGTAATTGAATAATAATCAATTTATCTTTTTTTTTTTATTATTATTTTTTATTTTTTTTTTAATTGTCGTTGGAAATAAGGTTAATCACAAGGGGATTTTCCGCCAAAACACAGCGATCACAAAAACGTTGATATAATTTTCTTATCCTTACGAGTATCAATTCAACATTCGCTTTTTTATGAATATCTGCCGTCGAGTGATGCCAAGGTAGATTGAGCATCATTTTAAGTATTTTATTCTGTGATACTTGTATTTTTTTTATATGACACCTGGCACAATTTCCCCAAACCTGGCATCCGTAAAGCAAAATTGCTTGAAAGATAACTTTATATATGATTATTTTGTTTGCTGTTGAGAGTTTCGAGTTTCTATTTATAAAGGGATACAATAATTTGATTGCGATCGCAACCTTATTCAGTGTATTTCTGATATGTGTTCCAAATGTCAGTTTGTTGTCCAGATGGATACCCAAGTATTTAACCGAAGTTACCCAACTGATATTTCTGTTATTTATATTAAGTTGTGCTCTGGGGAGATAGCAAGCTTTTCTTTTTCTTGTAAAGAAAATTGCTTGCATTTTATCTTCATTCAATTTAATTTTCCATTTATTATAGTACTCCCCCAGTAATTTCATCCCATTTTTTAGATTCCTCTCAATATTGAGAGGGAATTCATGGGATGAAAAAATGGCGGTATCATCGGCAAAGATAGCTGCTTCACAATTTGGAAGGTAAGGAAAATCCGAGGTATACAAGTTGTACAAGACAGGTCCAAGAACAGAGCCCTGAGGAACACCAGCATGGTAGTACACGATATTAGAGATGCCACTATTAACATACACTTTAAAACATCGATTAGACAAGAAACTACTCACAATTTTACATATATAAGATGGAAAATTCAAATTTATTAATTTGCTAATTAATCCATCATGCCAGACAGTATCGAAAGCTTTTTCGATGTCAAGCAAGATCATTCCAGTGGACTTGCCTGCCGAGCGATACTCTTTGACATGTTTACATATTCTGAGCACTTGATGAGCCGTACTATGAAAGCGCCTGAATCCAAATTGAACATTAGGATAGAGATCATTGTCAGAGATATGTTGCAGAATTTTTTGTTTTAAAATTTTTTCCAGTATTTTGCTAATACAGCTTAATAAGCTAATTGGCCTATAACTTTCAACCATTTCAGCTGACTTTCCAGCTTTTAATATTGGCACAACTTTAGCAATTTTCCATTTATCGGGGAAGTATTTGACTTTTATGCAGGCATTCATAACAAATGCTAATACTCTGTGGCCGGCTTTCGGCATTTGTTTTAGGTAAATGTTTTTTACACAATCAAGGCCAGCAGCTTTTTGTATTTTTAAATCTTTGACTATAAGCTCTATGTCTTCGACAGTTACATACGAATTTGGAGGAGGTTGGGCAGGGTAACTTTCCGTAAGGTGTTGAATAGCTCTTCTTACAAATGCATTTGTATCAGTGTCTCCTAAATGAGATGAGATGACGTGATTTTGTGAAAAATTATTTGCGAGTGCATTTGCCTTTTCCTGATCTGTAAAGAAGGTATTCGTTGCGTCTCTTAGAAACGGAAGTGATTGGTTCTTCCGTTTTATCACCTTTACTATATTCCAGAAAGGTCTAGCATTTTTTTCAAGTGAGTTTAATTTCTTATTCCATTCAAGATTACGATATTCATTAATGCTTTTACATATTAGTTTATTGAGAAGAGAAACTTGAGAATTGAGATAGGGCTGATGATAGCGTTGCCAATACCTGCGATAAATATTTCGTAACTTAATGGTACTCAGTATATATGGTGGTAATTTAGGACAATGGTTTAGTTTAGGTATTTTTGGAACGCTTTGTTCAACTGCATCTAGCACTGTTTCTGTGAGAATTTTAATTACTGAATCAACATTTTCGTTGTATTCAACCCTATCTAAATTGCAATCCATATTTCGAAGGTTTCTAGTTAGTATTGATCGGTATCGAACCCAGTTCGCGTTTTTAATGTCATAAACAAATTGTTCATTTCTCTTTACTGACCTCAATAGTTGGCAAAAAACAGGATAGTGATCGGAACTCAGACCATTAATGGAAATAGGTTGAGTAACACAGCTGGATGAATTGGAAATAAACAAATCAATGACAGAAGGACGGCGACAAGTACCAGAAAAATAGGTAGGACTCGGTGGATATAACACAGATACTGGTAAATTGAGGGACATGTTGGACAGAATATTACCCCACGCATTTGCTCTAAAGCAACCCCAGTCCCTATGTTTGCAATTTAGATCGCCACCAATCAAAAATTCACCATGGAGAGAAAATAATTTGCGGAAATCATTTTTGAGCCCCAACCTTTTTCTAGGCGTAATTTTTCCACCTGGGAAATAAACGCAAACTATTTTGATTTCTCTCTGGTTGCTTAGTTTTAATGTGATTCCTATATTTTCAATAAATTGAGTTTGCAGAACAGGCAAAAGCGAATGCTGAATTGATCTTCTGATTAGGATGGCTACACCGCCGCCTACCCTGCCGACCCTATCACATCTGTAACATTTGAAATTAGCGCTGGATAGTTTTAAATCTTTATTCAGCCAAGTTTCTGTTACTAAAGCAATATCAATGTTTTTTGAATGGATGAAATGTAAAAGTTCTGTGATTTTGTTTCGAACACCCCTTGCGTTCCAAGTTATAATATTTAAATGCCTATTAATCATCAAGTTATTTAACATCATGATATAAAAACTTAGTTGCTAAATGTGTGATAACATTAAATTGTTGTATTTTAGTTTTACATACAGATAATTTCGTTATCATTTCCATTGCTAAGAGGTTAAGCTCCTCGGCTGTAAAAAGTACGTCTTCGTTGTTGTTTGCAGAAATGTTGCTGGCAGAATTGTTGCTGGCAGAATTGTTGCTGGTAGAATTGCTGCTGGACATCGGGATGTTTGGAATGTTAGTGGAAACATTCTTTTGGTTTCTCATGTTATCTCTCTTCTCCCACGCATTCAGCGATTGTGGAGAAGACTTTTGAATTTTTTGGTGTTGGGAGACATGGTTCAGCTGATGGTGCTGCGGTAATGAGGGAAAGTCTTGTAGAGAGCCAATTGCTACTGGGTTTTGTGCAGCATGTGGAGAGCAATGTTGGTTGTTATACAGTCTTGGCTGAATATTTAGTTTTTGTTTAACAGATCTTTGCTTCAGTTCCAGAAACTTAGCTCGGCTTTCACACGATAAATCGGTGGATTTGTGTGGACCATTACAATTTGCGCATTTGGGCGTTGAAATATTTACGCAGTTCGCAGTTTTATGTGATCCAGCACAGTTTGCACAGTATGTTTTAATGTTACAATTTTTTTCGCCATGACCAAACATTTGGCAGTTGTGGCACTGTGTAATCTTACCTTTAAGCTTTCGTTGGAAGCTCCAGTTAATTTGTGTATGGAGAATTGATCGATAATTCTTTTTTAATTCGTTTAGTTTAATGGAGCCGTTCTCAAAAGAGACTAGGTAGAAGATGTCAGTATATTTTTCATATGTTTTAGTAATTTTTTTAATTGCAACACATTTTAGTCCAATTCTGTTAAGTTCAGTTTTAAGTGCATCTGGGTCCATTTCACTCATGCCATAAAGCATTACCTTAAACACTCTCTCATTTTTAAAATCATGAGTAAAGAATTGACATTGTTCATCTTTAAATTTACTGATCACTATGTTATATGTTTCCATAGATTCACAAATAATCTTAATGCCAATCGAAATTTTCTTTATGGAATAGTCACAAATGTTTAAACTTTTGAATATAGTATGCACATATTCACTAGACTTTTGCAATAGTTTTATCGGAGGAATATTAACTTTTGCACGGGCATTATTTGGCGAAATAATTTCGTCCATTTCATCACTATCTGTGTCACTATCGGGAAGACATTGTAGTGGGCTCCAGTAGTTTGCCCTTGCGTCTTTTCGTCGTAAAACCATTTTTGGCAACGATTTATGTTTTTTCTCCGAGGACATATTTCTGTCCTCGGTATTCGGTGATCTCGGTCGTTTATTAATTTTGGGGTATATTATTTACGCGGGTTTTAAGTCTCCGAACTGGTATACGACATGCGTTTACAAAAGCTCCGGGTTGACTATTTTTAAAGTATATTTATTTATTTATTTGTTTATTTATTTATTTATTATATTTAAATTTACATATATACCATATGTATATATTTATCTATTTATTTATTTATTTATTTATTTATTTATTTTTTTTTACATATTTTTTATTTACTTATTTGTTTATATTTAAATTTATAGATGTATATATTTATTTATTTTTTTTATATATAATTTATTTATTTATTTGTTTATTTATTTATTCATATATTTATAATTATAAATGTGTATATTTATTTATTTATTTTTTTTGTATATTTATTTATTTATTGTGGAGTTATATAGGTACTATTATTATAGATATGTTTGTTGTTTTTTTTTTTTTTTTTTTTTGTTACATTGAAAGTTTTTGCTGTAATTTTCCTTCATAATCGTTGTTTCTCGAGTACAAAAAAATAATTAAAAATCATTTATCCTTATCCAGCTGAAAGATATAATAAATATCGAATCTCTGTATGTAAATTGTGTGACAACCACATTGTAATTTTATACGAAATAAAGAATATCTATCTATCTATTCGCTTCAAAATCGATGAATGTCCCGAATCAGTTCCCGGGTTTTCGGCACCAAATGTCGAAAAAGATCAGTTGGAGAGACGTTTAGAGAGTTATAACACGTTTATTAATTTTGACTTCAATCTATATTTGTAATATAATATAATGGTTAACAATAAAGGGCGGGTAAGAGGGCCGCTGGTTTTCAAGAGAGTCCAGAAAAGGAAAAGGCAAAGAATTGACATTTGTATGGGAAGTGCTGCCAAGTTGTCACAATATTTTTAACAGTTTACATACTTCTTTAAAAAGTGTACTAAGGAAGTTGGTTCCTTGATCCGTGAGGATCAGGAATTCCAAATCGACCTATTAGTCGTTCAACTAATATACGCGCTACGGGTTAAACTTCTGTATTTGGAATTGGGATGGCTTCTGTGAATTTAGTAAGATCGTCCTGAAATGTCACAATGTATTTATCATTGTCGTGACTTGATGGTAGTGGGCCTACTGTATCTAGTGCCAATCGTTCGAAAGGACTTGAGCTCGTCGTAGTTAGTTTCATGGGTATAAGTAGTTTAAATAGGAGGGTTCTGGCTCAACCGCAACGTTGCGGTTACCGTGACTAGACTAGGAGGGTTCTGGCGCAATCGCAGCGTTGCGGTTGCGGTGACCGCAGGTTGGCCCGTGCCGATAAGAGATAAAGTCATGACCGCAGGTGGGCACGGGGCATTGACCGCAGGTGGGCACGGGGCATTGGCCGCAGGTGGGCACGGGGCATTGGCCGCAGGTGGGCACGGGGCATTGGGCACATGGCATTGACCGTAGGTGTCCTGGGCTGTCGTCGGGCGCAAGGCGGTTCGGCTTTGATAGCACGCGCCGGCCGGCCTCGTGACTATTTGTTATTAGCGTCGTAGAGTTGTGGTTTTGCGAGCAGTTGTGGCAGGTCAGTGACTGATCCAATTGTTTGTTAAGTGTGTGATATCGTTTTTCATTATGTGACGAATTTAGAATAACAATAAATATCTTCGTCGTCGTCGTCGTCGTCGTGGTGGGGTGGTCAAGGTCATATCGGGAAGTAGGAATAGGGACCGCAGCAGGTTTCTATATTCGGCTTTTGGCTTGTTAGCTATATAAAAAGAGAGCTTGCTTTAAATCAGAACACACATCAACCATGAACAGCGTCGAAAGGGCAATCGAGAGGCAAATTACCGAGTTCGAGAGTAAGACATGGGATTACTCTCAACTGGTGGCCCAAGCAAGGACTCTGTTAACCGATATTAAGGAAAAGAAGGATTTCGCCAGACTGAAGGCGATTATCCACCTCCTGGAAGCAATGGAGGACATTGTTTACCTGGAGGGACTGCAGATGACGCCAGTAACAGAGTTACTGAAGGATGTAACCCTGTATGGATAGGTAAGCAAATTCTAAACAAAAAAACCTAAAAAATGTATTTACAAATATATCTTTTTTCACGTATAGGTCTACATACGGGAGTTACCCCACCCCCTGTTCAGTAAATAAAAAACTTTTTCTTTACTTACGTGAAGACATAGATGTCAATTTATATTGCAACGAAACACTCCCCCCCCCCCCCCTCTTCAGTAAATAAAAAACTTTTTCTTTACTTAATTTTTAGAATAAAAAATATTTTATTAAAAAATTATACAGTATTCTTTTTATTTAAATTTTTCATAAGCAATGTTTGTTGTTGGTGGTATTGCTTATATACAGAGCATCATCTCTTCTCTCTCTCTCTCTCTATCTCTATGCTTCGCTGATTTCAGGAACGAGTTGTATCATGTTCAGCATTTTTCCATAGAATTTAAGATATATTCATTTCATAAGTTTGCTTAAACTTCTTAATATCAATCAATTCTACATCTGAATGGTAGGTTGGATCGAGCGCTTTGAAAACTTCTATTTCACCATTGCTTAAGATCCTCTCACTCTCAATTTCGCGATATTCAAAACAACTTATATTTAATGTACGTTCTGCATAATGACTATCATAAGTACAACGAATATTTACGTATACATCGTCGTATTCTAACCTAAAATGTCGATAAAATTTATTTTCGCTTTCAATCACTCCAGCTATATCTTTTTCTTTACGAATTAGATCTTGCCTAAATGCTTCTATAGCTTCCGCAACAGTGAAGTATTTAACGTCCGGTTTTACTGTTGTTGTTGTTGTTGTTGACATTGCTGTTGGTGCAACTAGATCATTTTGAGGTTTATTCAAAATTTCACTAGGCCTCATCAAACGATAAATCAATTTTCAAACTGTCATTATTAGGTAGTAATACGCTAATCTCCAAGTTTCCCTTATTATTATTATCTATAGTCGTTAAATTGATTGGTATTGGACTAGCTTTCAAATAGCTCGCAGCCAATACACAAAATAAGCCCAATAAATTAATATTTCTTCCCATTTTACAATATTACAATACAAGAATAATACACTGCGAACAACTCACTGAAAGAAGATTGAAATGATACTAATCAAGATTTAGTTGAAACATTGCTTTTTATTTCAAACGTTCATATAGTAACATTAGTTTTTTTGTACGTATCATCATGTTTTCCATCATAAAACATGCACAAGTATCTAGTTTATCCTGACTGCTATCTGAACACATGCTGCATACAGTGCGTTGATATCCGTTCTCATATGTAATAGTGTAAATGTCTTTGAATTGGTTTATTTTTGAATAACATGTTGTTATCTCCCCTAAATGCTCGTCCAATATATTTTCCGTGTGTTCTATTAGAAATGTTTTAATCTGCTTCAGGAACTCTGAACAACTTATCATGTTTGTCATGATTTATATCTTTTATGTATTGGGTTCAGTTGTACTTAGCTTATCTAAAAGTTCTATATCTTCTTCATCAATGTCACTCAGTTCAAATTTACTCAAAATATCAATATCATTAAAAGCACATAATTCTTTAAAACTATTTATGTTTTTTATACGCTTAGCACCGTCATACGATTTGCCCAATATAGTTACTGAACCACCAACTACTTCGATTCTCATATGATCGTTAATATCAAATTCAAAGTGTACTGCTGACAAATAATTGGGATATGATTCTCCTCTACGCATGCTCAATAACAGAGTTCTATGACCATCTTCTACGGTGGCATATACTGTCAAGAATGAATCAATAACATCCGCTTTTAATATACGAAAGGATTTCCACGTTGAATGACACACGCAGTATTTATCGCCCGATTTTATCGTCTGAATCCAAAACATTGAACTCAATATATCATTTACGCAAAACTATTTTATACGCACGCAAACGCGAACACGGTTTAGTACACGTACAGTTTTTGTTGTACGATTGTATTATTGTAATCCAAAACATCTATGTATATATATATAAATCACTACGGCTGTCAGCGATTCTCCCTTGAAACTTACTTTCTCACTAAACATTAATTGAATTTATTGCAACTATTTATATTGTCTTGTACTAAATACTTATATACCTATCTCTTTAATTCAATAAAATAAATCATGAGGCTATCTCTTTTACATAACTTCAATAAATCAGTAAATAGAAAAAATCAGTAAACATGGAGAGAGAGAGAGAAGAGATATGTTTATATGATATGAAATTTAGCAGCAGTAACAGTTTCTTCTTCTCTTTCTCCATTCATTCAATCAATTATAAAAAGTTTGAATGAAAAAACAAATGTATTATTATTATTATTTTTTTTTTTTTAAATAAAAAGCTATTTTTATTTATTAAGTATTTTTATTTGCATTATTTAAATTGTACAGAAATTTCAAACAAAGATGTCCGCAATTGAAGGAGTTATAGTTTTGATATTGGCTATAATTGTATTGAATATTTTTTCCGCCCATATATTTAATAATCTCTCTTGGTGGCTGCAGATTTCCAAAACTATCGAAATATTCTGTGCGATTTTTGTTCCTATCGTATGCTACCCAATGGGTTCCGGGACCGTGAGAAGAATCCAAATTAACGATGCCACATTCCTTTTGATGTGCGCGTTTCGGTAAAGTATCAAGCATGAATACACCTCTGAAATGTGGCAACAACAACATTTTGGAGTACTTCATCAAATCTCTATCGGTAAGTGCGCGCTTGGGTAGCTTCCTTAATAGTTTTTTGCTCTCGCTGTCGTACTATAAAATAAGCCGTAACCCTTTTTGTATGGCTTAAGGTATAACCCTTTACCAATAGCAATGGATTCCATAGTTTTATTATGACGATTTGCTTCTTCAAGTTGTTTCTTAGCAGATTTAGTTTCATTGATTGCCTTAAAAATGGAGCTTCCACCCGTTGCCAAGGCTCCAACTGCTCCGAGAGCTGATAGGATTTGTATGAGAGGGAGAAAACCACCAATTTTGGGAACTGGTATTACACGTGGAATTTGAATTGAAGATTTCTTTCTCCTTAAGATATTATTAACAGTTTTTCGTGCAATTTGTATTGCACTTTCCATATCTTTTGGTTTCTTCTCACGTAAAATCCTTTTAGTTTTTCTTATAGCCTCATTGAAGAGATTCTTCCTACCACCACCGCATTTGCTCTTCCTCATTTTACTCATATTATTACCCATGCCGAATTTGACTTTAGTTTTCATAGCATTGGTCACAAACCATGCGCTTGCACGTTCCGCAAAATTACTGTCTTTAGACTTTACTCTATTCCACGCGTTGTTAGCTAATATTCGCTCGGCTTCGTGTCGCTTATTAAGATCTTTTGATTGAAAATAAGCAATATCGTGTTGTTTACATGCCTCATCCAGTGGGTTAATTCCTGTATCACCTCTGGCCAGTCGTTTTTTGAGTTTAGTGCCTGGTCCACAAAATTGATAGCCCGGAAGATGAAGTTCTATTGGTAGAGTATTGATTATTTTATCCACCAAACCTCTTCCGACTGCGTTTCTATTATGACTAATTGATCTTCGATAAATCATAACCATTTTTAATATGAAAGTATGATTCAGACTGAAATAATTTATCAACTTCACACGGTTTTATACACAGATGAGTGCATGCGTTTGGGTGTATGTACATACATGTATATAAAATATGTTCTAGTATGTCATATAAATGCATTAGTCGTAAATATGCGTTTCGTGAAACAACATAAAGATTTGGTTGTGCGAAATATTGATTTCGCAACGATAACAACAAATAACTCATCAGAGAGAAGACATAGTTTTCTTTTACCAAATACAATTCGAGCTTTATTAGTTGGTCCCTCAAATTGTGGTAAAACTAATGTAATGTTGAGTTTAATAGAGAGTCCAAATGGATTAAAGTTTAAAAATATCTATATTTATTCAAAATCATTGTATCAACCCAAATATAAATATCTACAAGAATTAATACAACCTATAAAGGGTATGGGATATTATACATTCTCTGAAAATGACCAGGTTCTAGTACCGGACGAAGCAAAACCTAATTCTATTATGATTTTCGATGATGTGGCATGTGAGAAACAAAATAATATAAGACTATATTTTTGTATGGGCCGTCACAGAAACATTGACACCTTTTATTTGTGTCAGTCGTACACACGGATTCCAAAACATCTTATACGCGACAATGCGAATATGATTATAATGTTCAAGCAAGATGAAATGAATATGAGACATGTGTACAATGATCACGTGGGTACTGATATGAATTTCAAAGAATTTTCAAATATTTGCAGTACGTGCTGGATAGATAATTATGGATTCCTCGTCATATGCAAAGATGATCCTATAGATGGCGGACGTTATAGAAAAGGATTTGATGTTTTTATTCAACTATAAACGTTTACTCCCTAGGGCTTTTGTAGTTAGTATATAAGAGGATTTCACGCAGTCATAATATATTGGTAGCAGCGATAATGAATAAGAAAAAAGAACGATTACTAAAGGATGTTATAAATACTAGAAGGGTGTTGAAAAAAAAGTTTAAAAGTATCAAAAATCATGACTTAGAAACAGAAGACCTATTGGAGGATACTTTTAAGCCTATCACTAAACCTCTCAGGGAATTAGTCGAAGGTGTTAAACAAAAACAGGCTGAAACTAAAATAGATTACGACACAGAATTTCTGAAAAAAAAAGTTCCATTAAAAACGAATACTAGCACTCCCAAGGCAAATCAAAAACAAAAAAATACTCTTGATAGTAGTAAGGAATCTACATTCTATACACAAAGGAATGAAAGCGGTCACGACGACGACGACGACGATGATGATGGTAGCGGTATGAGCGATAGGGGCAACAAAAATAACCCATTGTTATTGAATCTCACAGCGTTGGATCGGGACAACAAATTAGATAAAGTATATGGTCCATATAAAGATCGAAATGATAAATGGAAATTGGGTAATGCTGAATTTGACTTAGGCACAAATGAGATTGTCATCAATGGTGGAAATGCCTGGTCTATTACACCGGGTCTCTTTGAATTGCTCTTTCACAAAACACCAAAGCACTATAACGATCATGACCTACAACAATATAAGGAAATTTTAGTTGAAACAAATGCTCATAAGCGTAAGCATGATAGAAACGAACAAATAAAGGGGACTAGAGCAATCAAGTACACAAAGATTATAAAATCATTATTCCACGGTGGAAAAAAAGGGGGTGGTTTAATGACAGTAAATGCACAGAAACCAAGTTATATATACTGGGATAATCCTAATGAATTAGTTGACAGATTACGACTTTTGATTTCATCACAATCAGCTGGTCATACGAATCATAACAATGAAATTGTATCCATCGTTGAGGAATTGAGAGAAAGCAATATAATTGCATAGATCTATATGTACACATCCATTTCAAAAATGAGTGCTAACAAGTTTGGTAGTTCATCCCATCATCAAGATAGACGTCTAAGAAGTGCCTTAGGCTTTCGTTTAGATCGCCGCGATAGGAACATTAATTTTTATTCTAAACGATTAAAAAACGTAGGTTTACCCATTGACGACAATGATGCAGCCTCCAAGTTATTTGTTAACGAACAAGTGAATCACATAACTTTGAGAGTTCAAAAAGATAACACATTATTGAAGAATAAATTTATAGAAGAAATTGAAAAAATAGCGGCGGATCTACAAAGTGAGAAAGAAACACATACGAAATTGACTAAAACGTTGAAGGAGGATACCGAGAAGGCTTTAGAATCACATATAAATTATACTGAAACAAGATTTAAAGGAATTGAGGATTATATTTTCCAGCAATTAATCAGTCCAGAAGTGATAGCGTTGTCGGAGGATAAACATATTAGTAAAACTAATTTATAAAAAGCGTTGATAAAATATGAATAGCGATGAAAAGAGACGTATTGTAGATGAACTTCACAGAGGGGCTCGTAGAAATTTCAAAAGACGACGAGTAATTATGAAAGGAATAGACGATCTCTGGCAAGCAGATTTAGTTGAAATGGATGCATATTCAAAATTCAACAGAGGCTATCATTTTCTCTTAACTGTCATCGATACTTTCTCCAAATTTGCGTGGGTTGTTCCGCTTAAAACGAAAAATGCTTCTGACGTCACAAAAGCTATGAAAAGTATATTTGTTGGGGGGGAACGATCGCCAAAAAATCTACACACCGACGACGGAAAGGAGTTCTTCAACAAAAAATTTCAAAATCTAATGACAAATTATGGTGTTAATCATTATTCAACGTATAGCATTTTAAAGGCATCAATTATCGAACGATTTAACAGAACGCTAAAGAGTCTAATGTGGAAACAGTTTAGCTATAATGGTTCATACAAGTGGCTTGGGATATACAAAGAATTGATTATGAAATACAATGATACAAAGCATCGAACTATTGGAATGCGGCCAAGTAATGTAAATTCTTCGAATGAAAAGCTGATATTAAACTCTGCCTACAACAATGTGAAAACCTATGACAAACCAAATTTTTTTGTTGGCGATCACGTACGTATCAGTAAATATAAACATACGTTTGAGAAGGGCTACACACCGAATTGGACAACGGAAATTTTCAAAATTAAAACAATTAAACATACGTATCCGGCTACATATATATTAGAGGATTATCAGGGAAATGTAATCCGAGGAGGATTCTATGAGTATGAACTGATGAAAACGCAATATTTAAATAATTATCTTGTTGAAAAAATTCTACTCACGAAAGGTGATCGAGTTTTTGTGAAATGGTAGGGTTTTTCAAACGAACACAACTCTTGGATTAGTAAAAATAATATCCTGTAATATAGAAACATTCACAAATACATACACATACATGTGTATATATGTACATATCTTTCTATTCAATAAAAAATAAAAAATACATATATATTGTTTAAAAAGCGTTGTATTTTAATTTTCCATTTCATTATATAGTTGATCGTTAAAATGTCAATAACATTAATTTTAACTGGAAATTCATCGAGTCTCACTACGGATTACTTTCCACCAATCGATCTAGGCCGCGAGTATGTGTGTGGACTAATAGACTTTCACACATATAATTCAGTGCCCAACATTGACTTGAATAATAATTTATTTCACATACGCGATCAAATCATTGAAGTTCCTGTAGGCACATATGAATTCGAAGATATCGTTGAGTATTTGCAAAAATAATACGTCAGTATAAATAAATCGGGGAGTCTTTTCATTGATGCCAATTACAATACATTCAAAACAGAAATTTATTGTAGTGATAATATTGATTTTACCCAAAATCGAACTATTGCTTCAATACTTGGTTTTAGCAAGAAAATATTAAAAGCAAAAACTGGTTATGAATCAGACATACCTATTAACATTACAAATCTTAATGTAGTACGCGTGGAATGTAACATTGTGTGCGGATCATATATAAATAGTTCAAGCGCACACACACTTCATGAATTTTCCCTACACGTTAGTCCTGGGCATAAATTAGATGAAATTCCTAGAAATGTAATTTATTTACCTGTGACCGTCAGACAGATAGGTTCAATAACAGTTAAAGTTGTCGATCAGGACAATAATCTGGTTAATTTTCGTGGAGAAACAATTACTCTCAGATTACATTTAAGACCAAAGGATAAATGATTATTTATAATAAAAGCAATACGAATTTCGGACCTCCTGTCACTTTCTCGTCGTCATCCAACAAAGAAACAGTGATAAGAAGGAACCCGTCATCGTCAACAATAACACCAACAACAACAGCAACTACTACTAAAAAATTGACAATAGTTAATAAAAAAATTTTAAAATCACTAGGATTTCGGATCAAGTGAAAGAAAAGAAAGGAAAAAGATCATGAATGACGTTCTAAATGTTCTACAAAAACCTATCTACGATGAAAGCATTATAAAGAAAGAGTATCACAGTTATATGCCATACTTACAATCGTACAAAAATAACGATGAAATTAGAATATCAATACAGAAGCAAGACCTCTATCTACTGCCTTGTGAGAGTTACATTTATATCGAGGGATTTGTAACACTGGAGAATGGAACAAAATCAAACAATATTAAACTGAAAAACAACTACGTAGCGTTTTTATTTGATGAAATCCGCTATGAAATCAATGCAGTCGAAGTAGACCGCACACGATACACAGGAATAACATCGATGATTAAAAATTTTGTATCGTTAAACCATAACGAGAGTACAATGTTAAAAAATGCTGGATGGTTTGCAATGGGGAATCAATTTATTGAAAATGGTTATTTTAATTTTTGCGTACCACTTAAAATGCTTTTTGGTTTTGCTGAAGACTTTAATAAAGTGGTTTTGAACTCCAAGCATGAGCTTATATTATTACGTTCGAAGTCGGATATAGATGCTGTCTACTCAACAGACGTAAAAGAAAAAGTTCAGCTAAACATTTTGAATATGACCTGGAAAGTTCCTCACATACAATTGGCAGATTTTTCGAAATTGGGAATTCTTAAAACAATAAGCTCAGGACAGAGTTTAAAAATGGCATTTCGAAGCTGGGATTGTCATTTTAATCCTGTTCTATCGCAGGGCGTTCATAACTTATGGATGGTGAAACTTTCACCGCAGAGCGAAAGACCTCGGTTTATCTTAATCATTTTTCAAACACCAACCGGACCACAGCATTGTGATTTGTCAGATGTGAAAGTGCATCTTAACTCTGATACATATCCATATGATGATCTAAAAATAAACTTTAGTCGTTATGCCCTTCTCTATGATATGTATGCTAAATTTCAACAGAGCTATTACATGCGGGAACCTCAGCCTCTACTAAATTTGCAGAAGTAGCAAGTTATATTTAAGACGTAACTAACATCAACAACGAGGAAGTGGAAGCTGTAATGTTACACTTTGAATACTCTTTTAGTACTACTTTTTATTTCTAAAATTCCTTCGTTTTTATACATTTTCCTTATCTTATTTTACATGGTATTACATCTATGTTACGTTTATCTTAGAACCATTAATTGATCCCTTTTTCTTATCTTTTAGTCGTTAAATAATAAAGAGTCCTAAATACATAAATTATCTAATAATAGTTGCATATCAGTTATTCAGAAACGACGCTCTCTTGTAGTTGTCGCTCTGCGTTGATAAGACCGCTCGTAAAGTGTCGTCGTGGTATGATGATAAGACCACTCGTATATTGTAGTCCTGGTGCGATGATAAGACCAGCCGCTTGCTTTTTGAAACTCAATCATTGTTCATATTTGAACATTCTGCCGGGGATTAATGAAGAGCAGGGGGAGAAAAATCGATACTTATTGTTTTACTATTACTATGGCATTTTGATTTTATATACATAATAAGCATTATAATTAATATTAACACAATCAGTAACAAGGATGTGTGTCCGCTCATTGTGTGAAATTTTAGACTCTTTAGTTCCACATGTGCTTCCTTCAGAATGCTAAGATGTGTCTTTAGATGATTGATATCCAAACTGTTGTTCAATATTATCGTCTGCGGTAGTTTTACATTGATTTCGTCGATGGAACTGAAGTCGCTTATCCATGATATTGCCTTGCTTGCAATGTGGATTCGAGAGGCATATTGCTGGACCGATTTCAAAGTAATACCATCAAGAATGGCGGTACACTCAGGTTTCAATTCTAAAATTCCTTGTAAAGGAAGATTAATCCAATTTTGTTTCTTAACACCACAATCTACGTACAGCAAATTGTTATGGAATATTTTGAAGACCCATTGGTTGTTCGACAGTTCCTTCCAATAGCTCTGTTGGTGTATTTCTTCAAAGATGCAATCTCCACCCCGAGATCCTTTAAGGGATGAAATTTCACAGGTTTTCTCTGTTGCGGGTCTCCAAGGTTTATTACCCTTACAAGAGTAACGGTTGTCCGAGCTTTTCTCACAAATATTTAGCTCAGGTTGTGTCATTAGAATATACGAATTAGCTCCAAAATTGTATACTATATATTCTGCGTCCAATAATGCTATTATCGTCTTGTTATTCTTGGTTATTGGTAGAGGCATTAATTTGAATATGTCGGATGGTTCAGTGGACATTAACGGTATTTCAGCGTATACAATTAATTTTTTATCAGAAATAATTCCTTTAGCTGTTAACCTTCTATAAACTTCTTTTAATTCACCTGGTAATACCTGGGTTGGTGGTAGCTGTCCTTTTATAATTTCTATTTCATGCTGCAACTGACCAGGATTTAGTAGTTGGGGATTAATATGACCGTGATTTATGTCAATCAGAAGTCCTATGATTGATGATTGGATGCTATCGCAATCATCCAATATTAAATTTATTTGAGTTGTTAGTAGCTGGAAAATCAACGCACTTCTTTCTTCGTTTTGTATCTTGGTAATTTCCTCATAAAACATTCCTAGTTGATTTCTCATTTTGTCGTAATTTCTATTTATATCCTCCGTAGTCTTTTTTAGGATATTGACTGTTGCGTCGATGATTGTTGTTTGCAGTTGAAGGGAGTGCTGGAGATTTTTCTGGTTGTCCAAAAGATTTCTCATGTTTTCCTCCATCTCGTCTCTGTCATCAGCGTCCATCATTCCGAAAAGAACATGGTATATTGAGCCTACAAATTCAAATGGAGCTCTCTTTCTTCTTGGTTTTCTGATTAGTAGATCGTTGTTTTGCTTGAGTATATTATGTCGCCGTTTAACTGAGGCTGACATCGTTTCACATGCGTCTTTATACTTAGCTAACCGAAAACATTGCTCGTCGAGTGATTTAATAAACCCTGGGATGATGTCCATTTCTTGAAAGTATGTACTCAAATCAAAATATATAAGTAAGTTCCATCTTGACATTTCAATATCCATTTTACCGACGTTATGCAAGAAAATTGTGGTACCATTTTGTAGTGGGGATATTGCAGCACCCCTCATAAATGGTGCTGCTCTTAATCCTTTTGCAAACAGTAGGAAACTAAGAATCAGAAAACAGCTCTGTATATTTGATTTTCCTTTTAATGATTTTATCGGTTTACTACTTGCCAGGTTGACAATTTTCGATTCGCCCTTTGATTCCTTTAGTTCTGTGACTTCTAATGTACAGATTTTGTCGGCTGGTCGCTTGATTGTTGTAGTTTTTGGTTTCGATGTAACTATTCGTTTTCTCCCATCACTGCCAGAGTGTATCTCCGTTTGAGTCCTTGTGAAATTAACTCTTACCTTCCCTGTTTCCTTAGAATCATAAAAATCTGAATTCATTAGAGGGCAAAGTTTATGTATAGGACGTTTGATAGTGCCATTCTGGATTTTTAAAGTAACCACTCGCGTTTTACCATCTTCGCCTTTGTGGACTTCCAATATTCTTCCCAAGGGCCATTTCGATGGATGCGTTGTCTCATTTTTTATCAACACTGACTGATTCTTTTCTAAGTTTTCTTGCGGGTATTTCCATTTATACCGCTGTTGTAAAGTTGTCAAGTATTCCTCCCTCCATCTTTTCCAAAAGTCTTGTTTTATTTTTTGGATCAGCTTCCATTTATCTAAAGAAGATATCTTTGATTCTGCTATTGGCTCGGGGATGTCGATTATCGGATGCCCAATTAGGAAATGCCCTGGAGTTAAGATATTTACGTCTTCCGGACTGCTACCCAGGGAATACAATGGCCTTGAATTCAAGACAGCTTCAATTTGTGCTAATAGTGTACTCATTTCTTCATATGTTAGTTTAACGTCGCCAATTACCCTATTTAAGTGATGTTTCATGGATTTAACACCGGCTTCCCAAATTCCTCCAAAGTGAGGAGCTGCCGGCGGAATAAATTTCCATTCTATTTTCTCGGTTGCTAGTACTGGTGCTACTGTTGCATTATTTTGCAAACCTTTTTAAAGTCTTTGTCGAGTTTTCTGTGTGCTCCGACAAAGTTTGTGCCATTATCAGAGTATATGTACTTACTTTTTCCTCTTCTGCTAAAAAATCGCCTTAATGCTGCCAAGAAACATTCTGTAGTCATATCTGTTACTGCTTCTAAATGAATAGCCTTTGTAGCTAGACAGACAAATATGGCTACATAACCTTTAAATGTTTTTTGACCCCTTCCTTTGGAACACTTCATTTGGAAGGGACCTGCATAGTCAACTCCAGTAGAAGTAAATGGATGAGATTCTGTTACTCGAGATTCTGGTAGGTTGCCCATTATTTGACTGCTCGTACTTTGATTGTATCGTATACATCTAGGACAATGTCTTATACATTTCTTGATGATACTTTTGGCTCCAATGATCCAATATTTTCGTCTAAGTATGCACTCCATCAACCGATTACTTCCATGTAGTGATGTTTTATGGGTATATTTAACTAATAGATCAACTAACTTTGATTTGTGAAGAACTATTGGATGTTTCTGATTGTAGGTCAGCGATGAACGTTCTATTCTTCCTCCAACTCTTAAGATACCATCATTATCTAAAAACGTGTTTAGCGTGGCCAACTTACTTCTTCTCTCAACTTGTTTATTGTTTTTAATAGAATTGATCTCCTCGGCAAAATCTATCTGTTGTTGATACCTTATGATGCTTTGATGTGCTAACCAGAGTTCTTTGGCTGTTAGATAAGGCATCCTTTTGAAGTTCTTAAGATTTATAGCAAACCGTTGTACATATGCTATGATCCTTTCCAACTTTGAATAACTGGATATTTTATCTAGTAAAGGTTCCATAAAATGTTCTTGTTTTTGTGTCGTGACTGTTGCAATGATAATGTTTTCATTTGATCGTTGTTTCAGAGGGTAATGACCGCTTTCGGATAGCCATGTTGGTCCATTCCACCATAGTTTGAATTGTAGAAGTTTTTCTGGTGAAATACCTCTTGATGCTATATCAGCAGGATTGTCACTGGATGCTACATGATTCCAAACTCCTTCTGGCAATAACTTATGAATCTCAACCACTTTATTTCTAATAAATTTGTCTTTATTTTTATTATTTTTTATCCAACCTAATGTTATAGTGGAGTCACTCCACGCGAATATATTTACCTTGTTTTTAAATGTTTGTAATACCTTGTTTGTTAGCTTTGCCAGCAAATGTGCTGCACATAGTTCTAGTTTTGGTAGCGTTTTTTTGTTTTTAACAGGATTTACTCTGCTCTTTGCTGCTAGAATTGTTACATGTGACCCTCTTTTTGCATATATAACGCTTGCAAAGGCTTTTTCTGATGCATCTGCAAACCCGTGTAGTTCCCAATGTACTTCATTTTCTACTTGTACCCATCTTGGGATTTTTATTTCTTCAATTTGAAAGAGCTTTTCTTCTAATTCCGTCCATTCTTTAGATAATTCTTCGTCTAAGATTTCATCCCAGTCAATGTTCAGTAGCCACAATTTTTGGATAAATAATTTGATAGCTACAGTTATTGGCGCTAACCATCCCATTGGGTCAAATATTTTTGCCAGTTTTGATAAGGCTTGTCTTTTCGTAATTACCTTTATTTTCTCCTGATTTATTTTGAATAAAAATTCGTCATTGCAAGGGTTCCAGTGCAATCCTAGAGTTTTTATCGCATCACCCTCTTCCAGCTGTATTATCTCATTTTTTTGTGTAGCTCCATCATAATCTAATACTTTCATAATTTGATAGCCATTTCCGCAAATTAAATCCAAATTTAAGTAATTCTCTGGTAACTTCTTGTTTGAAATTTTTACATTCTTCAATTGTATTTGCGCCCGTTAGAAGGTCGTCCATATAAAAGTCTGATTTTATGATTTCACTAATTTTATCATTGTCACATTTTTCGGCTATATCCTGTAGGGCCATTGTTGCCAAAAATGGTGCACATGCCGTGCCATATGTAACTGTCGTCAGCTGGAATTCTTTTATCGGGTCGTTTCTACTTTTTCGCCATAAAATCGTTTGGTATTGCTGATCTTCTTCTGCTATCTTTATCTGTCTATACATTTTTTCTATATCCCCCATTATTACGTATCTCCACAATCTCCATTTTAGAATAATTTCAAAGAGATCCTTCTGAAGTCTAGGGCCAACTAAGAGTACATCGTTCAAACTTCTTCCATTGGTAGTTTTTGCTGATCCATCGAAAACTACTCTGACTTTTGTTGTTAAACTGCTTTGTCGAATTACTGCTTGATGTGGTAGATAATATTTGCCTTCTTGTTGGATTACCTTTTCCTTCATATGACCTAACTCGATATATTCCTCCATAAATTTTACATAATCTTCTCGTAATTCTTGATTTTTTTCTAATTTGTTTTCTATACTGAGGAATCTTGCCAATGCTTGTTTTCGTGAATTCCCTAGCTGATTATCTTGTTGGAAGGGTAGCTTTACTATAAATTTACCATCTTTATCTTGTTTGGTGTTCCTATGGTAATGTTGAATACATTTATTTGATTCGTTTTGAGCTTCCACTTCAATAATGTCCTCTGTTTCCCAAATTTTTTCCAGATTTGTTGTCATAGCTGTGATGAATTTGTTATTATGTGGGTATGACTTTAATACCCCTGACAGTATCCATCCTAGTTTTGTAGCTTGACCTACAATTTTACCAACTTTATGAATTCCTTCCTCCAAAATCGTTGAGTAGATATCGCCGCCTAACACCATGTCTATTCGATCAGATCTGTTGAAATTCGGATCTGCTAGTGTATAATTTTTCCAATCATCATTGTTGTACTTAAATGATGTATCTGGAATAGCTCCTGCTAGCTTATTAAGGACTAATGCTTCAATCAACAGTTTTTCATTGCTTAAAATTCTAGGCCGCACTTCCAAGTTTAGCTTTGATTTTGATATACCAACGATTGTATCCCCAAGGCCGTGTAGTTGTGTCTTCTCTTTTAATCTCGGTAGTTGTAATATCTGGGCTGCTTCTTCAGAAATAGTTGTCATCTGCGAACCTTGATCTATCAGAGCTCTTAGCGTGATGAAGCTTCCGTCTGCTGCTTTTACTCTTATTTGTGCTGTTGCTAGTAGCACTGTTGACGCCTTCTCTTGTCCGGTTACCATATTTATGCTTTTTTCCAGATTTTTTTCCTCCTTCTTGAATTCCTCAATATGAAGAAGAGTATGATGATTTTTTCCACATTTTTTGCAGTTCTCCATACTGTTTATACATTTAATATCGAATTTATGGTTCATGCATCGATAGCATAATTTATTCTTTTTTATAAAATTTCTTCTCTCAATGATTGTGGTTGCTTGAAACTTTCTGCAATTTACCAGCTCATGACCGATTAATTTGCAATAATCGCAACTCTTTTGTGATATATGGAATGTGCTAGTTTGTTTCTGGTTAGGTTTAAAACTGTTGCCTTGTTTTTTGCCTGTATATGCTTCTAATGCCTGATATTGCTGCTCCAGAAAAAGAAGTACGTCTTCAAGTGTTTGGATCTCCTTAGTTTTCTTTACACTTTGCTCATAAATACGCAGCCCATCTCTATCTAGTTTTCGGACTATTATCCTTGCGATAAATGGTTCTGCGTCGTCAATCTTGATACTAAGGCCTTTCAATGCTTGAACACATTCATTTGTTGTATCCAATAGTTGTTTTACACTGAAGGCTGACTCCGTTTTTACCATCGGATGATCCAAAATCTTATCTACATGTGTGGTAAATAGCAATCTTTTGTTTTCATACCTTGTTGTTAATATACTCCATTCAGCTTCATAATTGGCATCTGTCACCTTCAAATGTTGAATAAGCCTTCCAGCTTCACCTCTAATGTAATTCTTCAGACGATACATTTTTTCTGCATTCGACAAATTTTGCTGACTATGCACTAAATTCTTAAATAAGTCGTGAAATGATGGCCATTCAGCTATGTTGCCAAAAAATGCTGGAATTTTTATGTCTTCCAGCCTAATTGAATTGATAGTTGGCTTGGCTTCTATATTTCCTAGTGCAACTATCACTCGCTTTATTGTAACCCTGTACTTACGAGCAATGTTCTCATATTCTTCCTCAATATCTTCGTTCACAATTATTTTGCACAAATTTGCGTATTCCTGTTTTATTTCTTTGAAGTGCTCTTCCATTTCTTCTCTCGTAACTGTTAATTCTGTTTTCTTGTTGTTGTCTATTTCTTCATGGGCTTCATCCATTAGCTCTTGTAGCCTATATACCTTTCTTTCAAATTTTCTTTGTAGCTGTATCTGACTGTTAACACCTTGCTTCTCCTCATTGGGTTTTGCTTCTAGTTTTTCCTCTATTCTAGATGATACCCCTTGCTGATCTTCAGCTGTTTGCTTTTGATGCAAGAGCCTAAATGTTTCTTCAATTATTTCAGTAATGGCTTCAAAATAATTTTGCTTGAAGTATTGTTCCTCATCTATTCCCAATGCCATTAATTTGTTGTTGTTAGTTGAAAATTGATCTTTAATCTTTTTCAAACGCTTTGAAGTGTCGCTAACTTGAGCTGATCGGAATTGGCCTCCGGTAATTTTATCGCGAAGATGTATGGACTCTTCGCCGAGTTCTTTCTGCTGTTCAAGTAGTCGCTCCATTTCTTTCGTCATTGCTTGTTGCTTTCCGTTCCTCTTTTGTTTTTTTTTTTTTTTTTTTTTTCACACTTTTGCACTTTCCGATGTTTTAGCCTCGGATACGCTGTTTCACTTTCCGATGTTTTAGCCTCGGATACGCCTTTTAACTTTCCGATGTTTTAGCCTCGGATACGCTTTTTCACTTTCCGATGTTTTAGCCTCGGATACGCCTTTTCACTTTCCGATGTTTTAGCCTCGGATACGCTTTTGTTATATATTTTTTTTTTTTTTTTTTTTTTTTTTTTTTTTTAATTTTCCTCGCCCTTTTAGCGATTTCAGACAAATTATATTTTTTTTTTTTTTTTTGTTTTTTTTTTTTTTTTTGCTAGTTCAAATTTCTCAGAGTCTCTTACCACTGGTGGGGGAAAACTCTGAGATTGCTTCGAAGGACCAAATGTAATGTTACACTTTTAGTACTACTTTTTATTTCTAAAATTCCTTCGTTTTTATACATTTTCCTTATCTTATTTTACATGGTATTACATCTATGTTACGTTTATCTTAGAACCATTAATTGATCCCTTTTTCTTATCTTTTAGTCGTTAAATAATAAAGAGTCCTAAATACATAAATTATCTAATAATAGTTGCATATCAGTTATTCAGAAACGACGCTCTCTTGTAGTTGTCGCTCTGCGTTGATAAGACCGCTCGTAAAGTGTCGTCGTGGTATGATGATAAGACTACTCGTATATTGTAGTCCTGGTGCGATGATAAGACCAGCCGCTTGCTTTTTGAAACTCAATCATTGTTCATATTTGAACAAGGACACTTAAAGAGAAAATGTGGCGAGAGTTCAGTTTTAATGGTAACTACAAATGGCTACCCATACTCGATGCCTTGATTCATGCATATAATAATTCTATACATAGAACAATAAAAATGGGACCAATTGATGTGAATAAGAAAAATGCTAAAAATCTATTATCAATGGTCTACAGCCACATTAAAATTGCACCACAAGGGAAATTTAAACTTGGCGATCAAGTTCGAATAAGCAAGTTTAAACATGCATTTGAGAAGGGTTACACACCCAATTGGTCGACGGAAGTATTCAAGATAAGAAAAATTAATATGACTAATCCGGTCACGTATTTACTAGCTGACATTCAAGGTCAATCCATTCAAGGATCTTTCTATGAAATGGAACTACAAAAAACCAACCATCCTGATGTAATTCTAGTGGACAAAGTGTATGTAAAATGGCTTGGATTCTCCAGCGATCATAATTCGTGGATAAACAAAAGCCAATTATTGTCATAGGACACACACACACACACAAGAAAGTGAATAAGACATAATTTCATATTAATCATTTTCTTTTATTTTATAATGCCCCCAAGCTAGGGTACTTATTCCATCGGAACAAATAAATCTTTTCGTATCTTGAAAACTAAGAGATAATTTATTTAAATTTTGTGTATATATTGTATGTAATTTACCCCTAAACATAAACATATTGCCATATATTTCTTTTTTATTAAATAAACAGTTTTTATAATTCTCTATAGTAAGGGTTTTTGTAAATGATTTTTTTACTCCTTTAGATTTTTTTTACAGTCTCTCCATTCTCAACTGTGAATGAATACATTTTTGCTCTAAGACCAACAAATTCTAATATTTTTTTACCGTTATTTTCATCCTTAAACATACCTAATACTTTTCCATTGACTTGTGGGAAATTATGAGGATTTGAACTTTCATAACCAGACGTATCGAATTTCGTTGCAATATCATTAAAAATGTCAACATAAAAATCATCAGTTTTAACCGTGTATATAAACGAATCGGTGTCCATATAATTTAGAACAACATTATCTTTAAATTTAGGTCTAATATATGCATAATGAATCATACATCAAGAGCTTTCAAAGTTCAAGAACAACAAAACCCAAGTACATTGGTTTATCATAAGTAATACTCATTCTTTTCATTTGGACAGCAATCATATCATTTGCAAATATAGAACAACTATGGAAATTTGGCCCCGCAATCAAAGATCGTGCACCTCGAATTTTTCCAATATTCTCCCAATGTGTGACAATCTTGACATCAGTTCGCTTTTCAATATTTTCTATGGTTTTACCATAAATCACATTATTCATTAATTTGAAAAAGTTTTTTTCAAAAACAGTACTTGATTTCATGCGATGGAATGTATTTAAAGATATGTATTTTTGCAACCAATCTGATTGCTTAAATGTTAATACACGATTCACTTTTTTTAATACTAAGCCATGTTGTAGGGCTTGTTTCAAAATTTTCAAATGTATTATATAATTTGTTTTCGGCAAAAGGCTTGCTACCAATTTTTTGCATTTAGTTCCTTCCGTAGAAATATTTTCGGGACAAAATGGCAAATCGTTATGTTCGTCATGGAGTGATACTGGATATTCTAAATCTACTTCTAAAACATATCCATTTTCCCCGTTATCATCAACGATATTTAATATATGGTTAGTTGTAAATATTTCTGGATCTGTCATCCACTTAAATGCTTTATATGGAACTAACTGAGACATTGCCCAAGCGTACAGATTATTTGCATCTAAATATATAGTATACTGGGAAGGTTTATCAGGATCAAATGTAGAAATAAATTTGTTATTTGATTTTGAATATCTATGACTGCATTGCGTTAAGCCTCCTCTAATTCCATTTTGAAAAAAGTTTAACATTTCCAAATCGGTTAAGAGATCTAATTCTATTCCAGTCATTTTCAACATAGCATCCCATGATAAACCAGGTGCTGTATAGTAATGACAAGGATCCAAATCATATATATTTAGACAGACTTTACGAAAGTTTTCGAATAAATCTGCCAACAAAACAACATCGCTTCTTAGATATATTTCCAGATAATCCAGAAGAGATGATTCATTCAATCTATCCCACGAGCTTAAATACTCATAGGGAAAGACACCCTTTTTTTTAATACATTCCATGCTTTCATCATTGCAAAAATAAGCCTTCGTAATTTTAAAATCATCAGCACAAAGATTCTTTGTTAGCGAATCTATGCTCTCACTTAAAAAACGAAAAGAATCTAAAAATTTTAAATTTACATATTTGTTGTCGCTAACATGTATTCTCTTTGATATAGATATATACTTTTGCTTATTTACTGCTATTACACTAATGTCGCCCTCGATTTCTTTAAGCGATGTAAAAAACAAATGACTGTCATATCCTGTCATATTATGTAAAAATATTGGAATAAAATTCGGAACTCTATATTTTAGATTGGAAGAATTATGTGCGGGACCCCTATAATTACCGGTATAATGACAATGATCCTTAACTCTATATTCAAATTTGTTAATTTTTTTCTTACAAATAATGCAAGAATCCGACAAAATGTGGAATAACTCATCCAACTCCGATAACTGATTCATTGCTTGAGGATTCTTCAAACAGTCATTATAAATCTCCATAACGTCCTCAGCTAATCCATAAACAAATTGTCTCGTACAGTTTGGACCTGCATATACAATATATAAAACGAAAAATAAAAAAAATAAAAAAAAATATTATCGAATCATTTAATTATAATAATTAGTAGTTATTACCTGTAAATGTCCGCATACGGTTCTTTGATTCATCAAAAGAACATTTCACAAAATATGAATAGGAACATGGAATATGCTCTTGAATATTTGTTGTCGATGACACTGATGGATCCGGAAAACAACTATCGACCGGTTTTAATATGCATTCGAAGTCGGCGTATATTACAAAGGGCACAACCATTTGCCTTTCATAATTTATAAAGCTCACTTTTTTTTGTCCTCACTCGGCATATTGGTTACAAAACGTTTGCATTCACCTTGTGTCTCACCAGGCTATCCTCGTTATAGAAATGAGATAGACAACTATTGCAGAAGAACAAATTCACTTATTTCTTCTGCAGTACGACATTTCTTAAAAGTCGACTAATGTTTTTAATCCACATATAATGGTTCCTGTCAAGCAACAAGTTTATGTGATGCTGCTTCTCGTGATATGTTAAGTAGTATGGTCCTTCTATATGGGGTTTTTTATCACTATCAGAAAAACCAAACACATTAATGCTCACTTCATTATTAGTCTCAAACTTTCTTATGTCATTAAGTTTTAACGGGAAACTGAGCCCGGTAAAATCCAACGTAATATCATCCAATGCAATTTGTTCAGCTGATATATCTGAGATCTGGTATGATGAAGTTAGATGAGGATGCACGATATTTCGTTTAAAAGCCGATATAAGAGCCCATTTAAAACAAAATACATCTCTATTTTGGACATTGATAACGGCCTTTTTGTTGGCAATATATTTTGGCAGCACAAAATGTTTGGAACCCCTTAAAATTTGATTCCTATTTATGTTGACTTCTACGTTCAAAATACGAACCAAAGACCATCCACTGTCTTTTTCTTGGAATTCATCCATTTTCTTCAGGATTTTCTCCTTCATCACATCTATTTTTCCACTGATTTCTTCCGTCAAATAAACACATTGCATTTCCGTTGACATTGATTTTATCTCCGTTGATATCTCATTTTCACATCTCACTTTCGCATATTCGGCAAACAATTCCAAATTGAATTTAATTGAACCATGCGTATGCCACTGTTCTTCTAATAAATTCCTTATTACTTCCGTTTTACCTTCTATAAAATTGTTAGCATCCAACTCGGCTTCGTTGTCATTCATGACCGCAAAAGATATTATGCGTCCACTAAAAGCCGTTTTTAATTTGTAAATGTTTTTGCCATATAATTCTTTTACATTGGCTTTCTGGAGGTTGCTTCTTTGGTATTGTGACCAATTCTACTTTATAAATTCAATATTACAAATTGAACACATTTTTCTCTCTTCTTGATCTGCTCGACGATTATTGTTTAAGACAGCGGAATTGATTTGGATTCGCAGAAGTATTTTCGAAACACTTGACCATGTGTTTCTTTAAATTGATCTTCCGCGTAAACGTCCTACCACATACCCGACAATACTCCGAACCCATTTCATGCACTGATCGTATGTGCCGTTTAAGCGCACTAGCCCGAGAAAAGGTTTTCTTGCACTGCAAACACTCTTTAGCCATTGCTTTTTTTTATGTTTTAAATATATGTAATTTAATTTTTATTAATTTGACTGAAGTTCACTGAATTTTTTTTTTTTTTAGTATAATGTCAATTTTATTAATTGCACTGTTCACTGTTCACACTTTGTATTCCTTTAAAATAATGAAATTAACAGTCAAATATGCTACGAAGAAATTTCACTTGGATTGACTTTATAATAAGGCTATGGTAACCGCAATAATTGCTACACGCTTCACCCTAAAAAGAAACAGCTGACCACAACTCAACAACAAATTACTGAAACAATAATCGCTTGGTGAGATAACACTGAGTGGCAATCGTCAGCAAATTCTCACCACCGCCCCTCCCTCCCTTCCCGCTATGAAAAAACAATTAGACATCCCATCCGAAAAACACCTGACCGCAACTGATAACAAAATACTCTCGAACTAAAACTGCTCCGACATTAGACGACCAGCCGCCGCCAGCTCCGAGATAAGACCAGCTGCCGCCGCCGTTCACCACAAACAACAATAACAACTGTATACCACTCCATGCACCACCCTAAGCACCACTTTTCTTGTTCCAGAACCTACCTATTTATACTACTAGGGGGATATCGGTGTGGTGTTGGTAGTTTCCTTATGTTTTTACTTGTATTTATTTGCGTTGGTAACTCCCGTAAGTAAACCTGTGCGTGAGAAAAGATATATGTATATGTAAATACATTTTTTTCTTTTTTTGTTTATAATTTACTTACCTATACATACATGGTTACGTCTTTCAGTAACTCGCTTACTGGTGTCATTGTAAATCCCTCCAGATAGACAATATCCTCCATTGCCTCCTGGAGGTGTATAATCGCCTTAAGCCTGGCGAAATCTTTCTTCTCTTTTATATCAGCCAACAGCGTCCTTGCCTGGGCCACCAGTTGGGGGTAGTCCCATGTTTTGCTCTCGAATTCTGTGATGTATCTTTCAATCGTCCTCTCCACGCTATTCATGGTTGATTTGTGTTCTGATTTAAAGCAAGCTCCCTTTTTATATAGCTATTGGTATCTCCAGAATTACGGTTAATTACTATTTGTTTTTCGTTTTTTGGCGGTGGTCATTTCACATTTCACATAACCCACAGTGTCCCAACAGTAAGGCGTCTATTATCATATTTTCCCACACTATCGTTATCATATCCCCAAATATTCATAATGTAAGTCTTTTTTCTGGTGACCTTGACCACGACGACGACCACCGACCGGCACGCGGGCGCGTGCTATCAAAGCCGAACCGCCTTGCGCCCAACGACAGCCCAGGACACCTGCGGTCAATGCCCCGTGCCCGTCTGCGGCCAATGCCCCGTGCCTATCTGCGGCCAATGCCCCGTGCCCATCTGCGGTCACCTGGAAAAAAATATGGCACGGGCCAACCCATGGCACGAGCCAATCCAACCGCAACGCAAATTGAGCCAGAACCCTCCAATAAGGCACGAGCCAATCCAACCGCAACGCAACCGCAACGCAAATTGAGCCAGAACCCTCCATTTATAACTACTCTTATACGTTCGAAATCTGATCTGGATGTTGTCTACTCTTCGGATGCTAAAGAAAAAGTACAATTGAATATTTTGAATATTACTTGGAAGGTTTCTCACACACACTTGGCCGACTTTTCAAAGCTGGAAATTCTCAAAACCATAAATAGCGGACAACGTTTAACATTAGCATTTCGAAGCTGGGACTGTCATTTAAATCCAATGTTAACACAAGGAGTGCATCACTTGTGGAATGTGAAACTTTCCACTCAACGTGAAAGACCGCGCTATATATTAATTGTATTCCAAAATGCAAGTGGTTTGGCGCATTGCGATTTACTCGATATAAAAGTGCATCTCAACTCTGAAACTTATCCATATGATGACTTGAATCTCAGATTCGATCGTGATCGTTACGCCATTTTGTTTGAAATGTATTCAATATTTCAAAAGAGCTACTATGCACGTGAGTGTCCCCAACCAATTCTAACACGAGAGAAATTTAAGGCACTGGCACCAATTATTGTGGTTGATGTGACACATCAAAATGAGATGATTAAAACGGGACCCATTGGCATACGCGTAGAGATCAAAACTACAAAAAATGTTCCAGAAAACACATCAGCTTATTGCATGTTCATACATGATCGTCTTGTAGGCTATACATACACCACTTACGGGTGAAGTGAAAAGACTTGTTGTTTAGTCTACATTCGACTTTCCTCGAATACACACATGCATATACACACACACACACATAGATACACACGATATGGCAGAGACAAATTTCATTGTTATCGACGTGCAAGGATTTAAAATTAATAATAATAGTAAATTCATTTGTAAGGAATTAGCCATCTGTTTCAATAGTTTTGAATGTCAAGATTTTCTCATTAAACCACCGTTTAATTTCGAAAGACTATCGGAAGCGGAATATCAGAGACAGGCAAATTGGTTGGAAAGACATCAGCATGGTCTCAATTGGAATGATGGTTCTATCAGCTTCAGTACTGTACGACAATTTTTAAAGCGAAACATTGCCATGCATACACCCATAACCATTTACGTTAAGGGAGTTGAAAAGAAAGAGTGGATCCAGGAGATTCTCGGTAAAGATAATAACATGACCAACATTGTAAACGTCGAGAAATTGAATTGTCCAAGTCTCACAAAACTAAGAAAGGAAAATAAAATGATTGAAGCACGACGACGACGACGAAGACAACGATATGCCCTTCAAAATGCTTTGCTTTTACAGCAATTTTGTAGTCGAACGAATTAATGGAGATTATAAATTTGAGGAGAAATAAAAAACCAATTTTAAATTTAAAAAAGAAAAATGTACATATGTTTATTCTTTCTTTGTTTATAGTAAAAAAGGAAGCTTTACTCCTTCTTAATAGTTGTTGTTATTGATGACGCTTTTAGTGATGTCGTCCTGCTGCTCCTTAGTTTGGTGGCGCTGGAACTTCTCTTCGATTTCGTCTTCTGAGCCGTTGTTGCATTGCCCTGAAGTATTCTTGAAAATCAGCCGTAGCTTCATCGTCGATCCACGATTTTGAAGTGTCTTCATCGTGGGTGCGGGCGTGTTCCGGCCGTACTTCCGGTCCTTCGTGAAGATTTAGTTCTTCCGGCAACATGGAATAGCTCTTTTGCTTTCAACACTTCGTTCACGAATACGGTTTCTTCGGAATCTTCCTAGCTGCTGATAACGATGGATCGTATCGCTCGTATTGTCTGAGTAATGGACTGTTTCGAGAGAAACGTTTCTATTTATTTGAAAGTTATTGTATTATCAAAGTTTGTGGTTGCAATATACCCTTTGCTTTTACAATAAATTTGAGGAGAAATAAGATACCAATTTTAAATTTAAAAAAGAAAAATGTATCTTTATTCACAATTTTTTTATTAATCATCATTATCACTTTGCTTCCCCTTTATGTTAATGTGGAAACTTCCGTTCAGAGGTGCTATATAGGTGAGAGTATGTTTCCCCTCGTTTAATACAGCCATTGTCTCTGCCGACATCTTCACATATCTGGATGGGAGGAACACCTGGTTCAAAAAAAATAAAAATAAAAAATATATAAAAATATGTATATATATATATATAATTTAATTACCTGACAACTGTTTAATTCACAAATTATTGATGGACCATACTTCGTATTGCACTTTCTTATTTTGTTGATGTTGCCCACGAATCAGACTATGTATTTTGATACACGGCAAGAAATTGTTCGGCTTTTCTAAAGCATCAAGTTATTCCTGTGGCCCCATTGCTCGACTTGTGATGTACTAATAGTTTTTTCCCGTGACTGACTCCAATATTTATACTCGGTTTTTAACCGCTTGTATATTGTCCATTCATCATAATTGTGTGTGCTCGACGTTCATACAAATATATACAGGCATACTGAGTAGATTCACTGTTGTTAGAAGTTACTGGAAAGTAACCAATTTTGGGCCACACATGTCTTTTTTGATTTAACCACATTACATTAGGAAATATAATTTTTAATGATACTTTCATATCTTTTAACCACAGAAAAACGTTTGGATCTTTTTTCTTTTCGTTCTTGTGGTTTGTTATTGTTTTTATGTTAATCCCACTTGTATTGATATTCTCATTCGCATGGGGTGAGTCTATTGGTATTATTTCATTACACAGGACAGAATGAATATCGCTGCTTTGATCAACGTCATTCTCGATCGCTATGTCTACTCCTCTCGCATAATTTGTCACCGATTTGTTAGTGATATCCATCTGCACATAATAATCTTCTTCTTCCAATACATTGCAATCACTTATATTACCTTTGTTGTGGCTGTTGTTTTAGTTCGCATCTTCTAAGACGTGCTGAACTTGCTCTTCCATTACCTTCCAGATAGGATAATAAAAGATTTTGATCATCCTTATCGAACCTTCCTCAAAAGTGATATTCATTTCGTTGCTACTATACGAAATATTGTTGTTGATGCTGCTGCTACTGTCGCTCATATTGTTTAAGTAAAACGACTATTATTTTTTCGAGACAAATGCTCCTATTTATTTGAAAATTCTAGAAAATACAGCTGTATATGTTGACAAATAATTATCAAAATTTGTTATTTAATTTAATTATATTTTATAGTGACCCCAAGCGTACGTACTTATTCCATTACTATGTATAAATCGCTTGGTATCATTAAAACTTAATGTTAACTTATTAATTTTTTGGGTGTAAATTTTATGGAGCTTACTCCTAAATATATACATGGATCTAAATACATTTTGTTTATTTATTAAACACATACGATAATCCCTTATATCTAACTTATTAACAGCAGAGCTTTTTATACCTTTTGCCTTCTTTATCACCGTATGAGAATCTAGACTGAAAGAATACATTTTTGCTCGTAAACCTACGAATTCCAACATTTTTCGAGAATTATTCTCATCTTTAAATTTACCAAGCACCTTGCCATTTGTTTGTGGAAAATTGTGAGGATTATTAAGAGGATATTCAGAGGTATCAAATCTGGATTTTTCCGGGTTAATGACATCATTAAATATATCGCAATAAAAATCATCTGTCGACAGGGAATATATGAATGAATCAGTATCTGTGTAATTTAATCGAACTAACTTATTGAACTTTTTCTTCATATAATCATAATGAAAATCGTACATTAACCACTTTAATAGTTCCAATACAACGAAACCCAAATAAATGGGTTTATCATAAGTAACTTTTCCTTTGCGCATTTCAATTGCACACATTTCCGGTGGATTGACTATGAAAATTGGGATTTCCAATGAGTTTTCTCGCACTAAAGCGATTTTTTTCTACTTCCCATTTTGTTACAATTTTCACATTTTTACGTTTCTCCACATTTTCCATAGTCTTCCCAAAAACACTGTTATTCATAAGTTTGAAAAATTCTTTTTCAAATTTATTTACAGCTCGTTTCCTATATTCGGTATTGAGTGCAATATATTTCTGTAGCCAGTTAGCACACGATGTACTTTATTGAGAACTAATCCATTTTGAAGACATTGTTGTAAATTCTTCAGATGAATCACGTAGTTGGTTTTTGGATTTAAATTGGCTACCAGTTTTGATAATTTACCTCCCGGTGTTATCATATTCTCCGGACAAAACGGAAGATCATTATGTGAGTCGTGTAGACTACTTGGATAAGCTAAATCAAATTCTAACACACATCCAACTTCGTTTTGACTAAAATTAGTGATATATTCAGTGGTATAGATTTCATGATTATCCCATTGAAAATTGCCCTGTGGAAGCGGTTGGGACATTGCCCAACCATACAAATTATTTGCATCGAAATACATTAGGAATTCACTTGTCAGTCAAAAGTTCTAAGTTAATTTTTGTCAACCTCAACAAGATAAACCGGGTGAAGTGTAATAATGACATGAATCTAACTCGTAAATGTTCATGCAAACCTTACGAAAATTCTCAAATATATCTGTTAACAAGAGAACATCACTTTGCAGGTACAAGATCATGTAATCTTTTAACGATTTGCATCGAAAATGATTCCATACTTTAAGAGCGTGATTGTAATCCTCCTCTGAACAACATTCACCTGTTAATTTATTATAAAATTTAGAAATTGAGGGAAGAGAGCTTTCTTTCAATACGTCCCATGAATCTAGATAATCATATGGAAATACACCTTTCCTAATCATTAATCTAAATGATTCATCGTTCTTATATGTCTTTCTGTTAACAATGAAATCCTCTATTAATAGATTTTTCGTTAACGAATCTACACTCGATTGAAGAAAGAAAAGGAATGAGTCCAAAAATCTTAATTCGAAACTATTATTTTCATCTAACTGTATCCGCCTCGAAAGAGAAATATAACTTTCCTTATTCAATGGAATTATTTTTATATCTCCCTCGATATTCCCCAAACTTCTTACAAACAGATGGCAATCATAGCCCGAAAAATTGTGCAAAAGAATTGGGAAAATTTTCGGAATACGGAAATCGATATTACATTTAGAATGTGCTGGTCCTCTATATCTACCGGTGAAGTGGCAATGATCTCTGACTCTTACTTCTAATTCCTTAAAATTATCCTTACATATGGAACATGCGACTGCGGTGTGCTGATAATTATTCTCGAGATCCGTCAACGGCAACATGGGCTTTGGCTTTTTTATTACTTCACGATAAAGGAATTTCAGATCATCTATTAAGGCACGAACAAATTGATCTGCAGCGGTTTCTCCTAAAAAGACAATAAAAAAATATTATATAATACTATCTATTGATATATATCTTTTTTTTTTTTTTTTTTCACTTACCAACAAATGTTCTGTGTTTGTTGAAGTTATCATCGAATGAGCACTTGATGAAATACGAAAATGCACAGGGAATATGTTGTTGTACATTAGATGTTGATGACATTTCCGGATTTGGTATGCAATGACTCACAGGAAGTAGTATAGATTCAAAGTCCGCGTAAACAGTAAAGGGAACTTTCAATTTTCTTTCATGTTTGTCAAACGTAAGCCGGTTTTTACCTTCCTCCTGCATCATTGTTACTAGTTTGAAGCACTCATTTTTGTGTTTCTCAAGATTGAATGAACTGGAAAATCGTTGTAAGCAACCATTACAGAGATGCATTTGTGCTTTGTGACTGCTAACTTGAGCTCTTACTAATCGAGAAATATTTTTAATATAAAATATTTTAATTTAAAAACACATAATGTGTTTTAGTGCCATCATCGTTTTCACAAAAAAGCAAGTTGATATGTATCGCCTTTTGCTCGCGGGTATGATAGTAGGGTCCAATAATATTGTATTTATCACCATTATCATTCAGTTCATAGCCAAAGACATTCACGCTAATGGTCGGGTTATTTAATTCGAAAATGTTCACATCTTTAACTAGTAGAGGAAATTTCATATTAGCAAAGTTAAGAACAATTCCATTGACTTCTGTTGTCTCTTCTCTTATACCCATCCTATATTATAGACTGATGGTCTGTCATGATGAACTGTAACTCTTTCATCAAGAGCCGACACAATGGCCCATTTAAAACAGTACTCATCATTGTTTCTTACATTTATACAGGCATGTTTAGCCTGTATTGGATGTGGTAAGCTAAAGTGTGAAGCTCCCCGGAATGGTTGATATTTATTAATATTTACTTCGATTCTGATAAAAGAAATCAAGGTCCAACCGCTGTCTTTCTCCTGAAATTCTTCTAATTTTGTTTTAATATCCTCAATTATTAAGGTTAATTGCTCAGGTATATCATTATTTCCCAAGAGTGTGCGCATCCTTGTTTGCATACTTTTGACATCCACTACAATATCGTCATTATCGAAATTGTTCCCAAATTCGCAAAATAACTCCACGTTCAATTTAAGTGCATTTAAAACTTCGAGTTCATTTTCTAATAATTCTGTTATCACTGGAAGTATATTTTCAAACAGTTTGTCAACATCCAACAGATCTTCATCAGTGTTTCTAATGAGAAAACTTTTAACTCTATTTTTAAAGGCGCCCTGAATGAAAGTAACATTCTTTCTTAGTACTTGTTCAGCCTTTTGCTGATGTCTCCTATGATGTGCTGTCCAACTGCTTACCTCTACATTTTCCTCACACACTAAACACCGTTTGTATTTCGGCACCATCTCCTTAACTCTTTTCACTCCCGAAACTGATGGTTCTTCCAACGAATTTCTCTTACATTTACTACATATTTCTAACTTTCACACCTTTACTCACATCATCGTTTATATGACGATTAGAGTGGATCGTTGTCTCACATAAGACGATTTATCCCAGAACGCTTTTCCGCAAACTTCGCAAGAAAACATTTTTTTCTTCACTCCCGAAACTGACAGTTCGTCCAACGAATTTCTCTCACATCTACTATTTATAAATTCCGCACGTTTACTCACACCATCGTTTATATAACAATTAGAATGAATCGTTTTCTTATGTCTCACATAAGATGATTTATCGTAGAACGCTTTTCCGCAAACTTCGCAAGAAAACATTTTTCTTTTATAAATTAGAATATACGCGCACACACAAACAGCTAAGATAGAACGAATGATGAAAATATTGTAATTCAAGTTCTTATTTATACCTCAATAGAATAGTCTAAAAAATAGGAAAATCCTATAAAGTCAAGTCAAATCAAAGCATATGTATGTATATAATTTTTCAAAAATAGTATACGCGCTTATCTGCAAACTTAATAGTGCTTCGAGTTCAAGAAGGGGTCGACGACTTGAAAATATTACACAATTGTTTGAGAATACTATCACTTTACACTGCACTCACTCACTCGAAAATATTATCTCTACTCAGACATAGTAAGCCGTCGTGACCTAGATACAAACCGAGTTGAGCGGTCAACGACTCGAAAATATATCTGTTATCAGTACTCAATGTCACGTGACCTCACCCTATCACGACAAGCCCATCAATTCATACAAAATAGTATAACCCTCGCTATAAGTCCGCTCCCCGATCCAAAACCGGATTGCCGACTTGCGCGGTCAACGAATCGAAAATATTATCTCTACTCAGACATAGTACGCCGTCGTGACCTAGATACAAACCGAGTTGAGCGGTCAACGACTCGAAAATATATCTCTTATCTGTAGTCAATGTCACGTGATCTCACCCCATCACGATAAGCCCTTATCTCTTATGTCGGATAAACATGGATAGAACATGGATACAACCTGGATACAACATGGGTCAGAAGCCCTATAAACCTACTACTGTTATTTGGTCCTTTAAAGCCTTGAACATCGATAATATAGTACATTTTTGCTTACGGAAATGTGTGTGTGTTTTTCTGTGTGTTTCATCAATGAAAGCTACCAAACAAATAAACGATTACATTTCACGCGAAACTATTTGGCTCAATGGATTATAGTTTATTAAACGATCGTGCAACATCAAACAGTATGCTGTTGTATTTGCAGGGATTGTCTTTTTTGTTTTGATTTCAGTGCGAATGTCGACTGGTCCGTTTTTCATTATTTCACTTTGATGTCTACAATCTATTATGAAAATCGTTGCTTGAGATTTAAATGTATCTCTAGATAGTAAAGGCTCTGCGATTAGTCGGTTATAGTAGGTTTTTTGAAAATCACAATACACATTGTAAAGTAAGCTGTAATTGCTTTTATCAAATGATCAATTTAAATCTTCGCACGGATAATTGTCAGAATTTAAGTACATATGCTTTCACATTAGTGACATCGCAATGATCAAAATAAGTTGCGTTTATCGGTTTGCAAAGCAAGAATAATGTAGCGTGGTTTTTCCATTTGAGAGGTTGTCTTCACATTCCAAATATGATTGGTTGTAGGTAGAATAGGGTATTCATATAGATCCCAGTTTCGAAAAGCAATCTTCATAGTTTCTCTGTTTATATTGACGTAAAGATCTAATTCATGTAATTTGTTTGCAGCTAGCTTCTTCTTGCTGAAGCCCAGCAGAGATCCAATAGAATTGGGCTGTGAAAAATCAATCTCTATGGTACTTTTAATTTCACATTTTAACGTATTGTTATTTGCTCTGATTTTGATAGGCGTGTTGCTGGACGATTCCTTATTTTTTTCTTTGATAACCTGCTGAACACAGTTATTTATATCGTCAATCTCATACGAGCCAATAGGAAATATTATTATGTTATCACCAAAGTGAAATAAATTATTAAACTTATCAACGTTAGATATCGAATGGTAGGTCTGAAAGTCAACTAAACCACATACATAATCAGAATTTCCATGTTCAATTCTTTCCAACAACGACGACGACGACTGCGACGATGACAACGATTACGAACCCGTCGATAAAGAATTTACTAAGGCAAATGCTGTGGCAAAAACTAAATGCAAGAAAATTGCATCGGATCAAAGGTGTGATATTTGGGTGACAAAAATTAAAAAAAGCATTGAAAATTCTTTTCCCACAACTTTTGTGGATAATACAAAGGCGTAATTTTTGGCCCAAAATACGTGTTTTCCCCCTCAGATCTAACAGCAACACAAATAATAGTTATGAAAAATATGGTAATGTACTGTTGCGCGAAGACCTAACACACAGCATTCAATTTTAAGGGGTACAGATAAGCTATGTATAAATATTTCTTATCGTTTCAAACCCATACACACATATATACATATATATATATATTTATACAGGGTGTCCCACGAGCAGTGTGCCAAAAAGCTACAGCGTGTAGGTCTAGTCAAGACAAGAAAAAAATCGTATGGGAGGGGGGGGGGGTCTATTTCCCCCCATTTAGCCGGGAGGGGCAATTTTCTAAAAAATTGACTTATTTTGGAAAAATAATTATTAAAAATCAACAGTTACATCCACAATGCCACGATATACCTTTTTGTAAAGTCAGAAACCTCTTCTTTCATATTGATTTTAAATGAAGCTGTTTTAAGGAGTAGTTTTTGAGAAATTAATTTTCAAACTCAAAATTTTGAAAAAAAATTGAAAAAAAAAAATTTCGAACTATTTTTTTTCAAAATTGTATGTAATTAAGTTGTAATTTTTTTTCAAAAATTCAATGCTCTCATTAGTTTTTAGTTAAAAACAGAAAACCGGATGCAAAAATGTCTTGTAGTTTTTGAGAAATTAAAAAAAAACCCGAACCATTTTTTTCTAAGAAAAACCTTTTTTTTTGGTTTTAACGCGGCTGGACTTGTAGGCAAATGAATGTATGAAACATTGACCTCTTTTTTATTATTTTTAAAAAATTCGGAGTTTTATGAGGATACAATAAAGTGATGCACTATTGGAATAACCCTGGATTAATCCTTTTTTTTTCATTGATAACGCCTGAAAACTGACCTGCCAATTTCGTCTGGGTCCGCCCGCCGCCAATGGGTTCAACCGGCTAGGACCTTAAGACAATAAAACCGCAATTTTTGGATTTGGTCTGACGTAATCCCTCCCTTAGTACAAGGAGGATAGCTATTATGCTTGGAGTGCCCAAATCTAGAGTACGGAGAGTGCTTCATACCTAAAACTTACACCCGTATCATTTTAGGACAGTTCAGGAACTCACCTCAAACGACAAGTTTTTGAGAGCAGAATTTTGTCGATCATTACTGCTTCGAAATGAAACTGAACGAAACAATTTTGGAAGGATATTCTGGACGGATGAAGCACAGTTTACCAGAGATGGGGTTACTAACTTCCACAATTTGCATCATTGGAGTAGCACCAATCTACACAACAAAAAACAAAATAAATCACAACACCGCTTTAGCTGTAATGTTTGGCTTGGTATTGTTGGACAAACTGTAATCGGGCCCCGGTTTTTGAATGCCGTTATTAATGGAGAATCATACTTGCAGTTCCTACGAGACCTTTTGCCCGATTTGATGGACAACGTTCCTTTGGCCATAGCAGATAATTTAATCTACCAGCAAGATGGAGAACCAGCACACTACAGCTTACGGCTTAGAAACTGGCTGGATGATCATTTTAGTGACCGTTGGATCGGAAGAAAGGGCCCCACGGAATGGCCACCTAGATCACCAGATTTAACTCCTCTAGATTTTTATGTGTAGGGATTCATGAAGAATTATGTTTACGAAGTGGAAATAGTATCTTTGGAACGACTGAAAGCACGGATTGAAGTCGCTGGAGTCAAATTGCTTGACTAATGTGCAGCCATTAGAAGAAGATATAATCTTTGCCTTCTAAAAAATGGGGATTATATTGAAAATTTATTATAATAAAACTCCGAATTTTTTAAAAATAATAAAAAAGAGGTCAATGTTTCATACATTCATTTGCCTACAAGTCCAGCCGCCTTAAAACCAAAAAAAAAGGTTTTTCTTAGAAAAAAATGGTTCGGGTTTTTTTTTTAATTTCTCAAAAACTACAAGACATTTTTGCATCCGGTTTTCTGTTTTTAACTAAAAACTAATAAGGGAATTGAATTTTGGAAAAAAAATAGTACTTAATTACATACAATTTTGGAAAAAAGTAGTTCGAAATTTTTTTTTTCCAATTTTTTTTTCAAAATTTTGAGTTTGAAAATTAATTTCTCAAAAACTATTCCTTACAACAGCTTCGTTTAAAAACAAGATCAAAGAAGAGGTTTCTGGCTTTACAAAAAAGTATATCACGGCATTGTGGCTGTTACTGTTGATTTTTAATATTTTTTTTTCCAAATTAAGTCAATTTTTTTGAAAATTTCCCCTCCCGGCTAAACGGAGGGGAATAGACCCCCCCCTCCCATACGATTTTTTTCTTGTCTTGACCAGACCTACACGCTCTAGCTTTTTGGCACACTGCTCGTGGGACACCCTGTATATACATATATACATTTATATACATAATAATAATATTACTGAAATAGTATAAAGAAATGACCCACTACATTAAAAATAGTTCTATAACCAGTGCGAACAGACGTCGATGACAATGGATCCTCAGAAAGAATTAAATCAACTAGAAAAGATTGCTCATAACCAAACCGTAAAATTGACAACCTTGACTATCGGCTTACCATATAATATTGGAGGAAAGTACTCTGTGGTGAGAGTGGATTTGTTTCCGCTTAATGTGAGTGTTATCGACATTGCTGCTGTTCAAATAGAAATGAAACACATTTTCGATTTGTTCTCATTTTACATGTTTTTATATATTTTCTTTGATGAGAAATTTCAAACATAAATGACCACATATAAATATATTAAAATTTTGAAAATTGTCATAATTATATTGAATATTTTCAACGCCGCCGTCGTCGCCTCGCCTAAGATATCTTACAACTTCTAATGGTGGTCTTAAGTTACCGAAACTATCGAAATATTTGATAATATTTTTATTTTTGACATATACTATCCAATGTGTTCCCGATCCGCTATCATTATCCAGGTTAATTACACCACATTCTTTCTCACGTACATTTTTTGCTAATTTATCTCTCATATAAACACCACGGAAATTTGGTAGATGAATTCTTCCAAATTTCATAATATCAATATTGGTGAGATGTCGATTCGGAAGTAAACTTAAAAGTTTTTTGATTCTTGTGGTTTTAGGAAAAGTCCAAAGCCTGTTCTATATGGTTGTATATAATATCCTTTACCTTGATTAATTTTTATTCCTTCCATAGCTTGATGGTGACGTTTGTTCTCTCTCAACTGTTGCATGGCGGCCTTTGATTCATTTATTGCTTTAACTACCGCCGCAGCTCCTCCAGAGAGGGATTTGGTAAAGGTATTACTCTAGGCATTTTAATGTTCTTACTTTAATTCTTAATCTGTTGGCCGCTTCCAAGGCAGCTATTGCAATTGCATTCGGGTCTTTACTTATCGGATCTTTAATAACCTTTCTAACCTCATTAATAATTTTTTTAAATGAATAATTTCTTTTGCGTGGACCTGACACGTTGAGAATTGCCGCACCCCATGCCGAGTTTTGTTTTCGCCTTCATTATATTAGTAACTAATAGACTATTAAATTTCTCTGTTATTGATGAGTCTTTTGCTTTCGTTCTCTGCCAGGCCTTTTCAGCTAGAATTTTATCAGCAATATGTCGATCAGATAAGTTTTTATTGTTATGATATGCAATATCGTGCACACGACAAGCCTCATCCAACTGATTGATTCCACGATCCCCTCGGGCAAAGCCATTCTTTTAATTTAGTACCGGGGCCACAGAAATTATATGAGGGGAGATGTAATTCGATTGGTAACTTATTGATTAATGAATTGACTAGTCCGTATCCTTGGAATATATGTTTTCGACTAACTGAATGTACTCGATAATCTATCATTTTATATAGAACTCTCTACGTACGTGTGCTGAACAATTATCCAAAACGGTTTTCACCGCAAACTACTGTAAAGGACTAAAAGGACGTTTGAAATTTGAAAATCCTGAAAAAATTAATTGAAATATCTTCTGAACCGTAAAGAGTATGTAAATAAACTACATATATCTCAAATTAAAGCTACGATTGAAGACTTTGAGATTGATATACAAATCGTTACGATCCGTTAACAAATTTTAAAGTTATAATTAATTTTGAAAAAAATGTACATGTATTTAAGAAAACAAATTTATTTTCAAAACAAAATGAATAATAACATTATATTTTTCCGACTTCTTCTAAAACTTGATGTTTCGACCTTTCCAACGATACCAAACATGTTATATGTACTTGCTGAAATATAAGACCAATCTTTTTTTTTTTTTTTTTTATACGGGGCATTCATTTACTGTCGGATTAGCTGCTGTGAGTCACAATTTGTAAATTCAACATTGCACCTTTCGTGCATAGGTGAAATGTGTAAGGGGGGCATGCTGCCCCCCCCCCCCCCCGCAAACCCCCTGCTTGGCAGCATACAAGATTTGGGGTGGATGCAAGTTCAGGTGTATAAAAAGTCTTATGTCGCCCAGTTCTTTTGTAGAAGAAACTTTATAACTTCTAAAATCAAAATTCAAATTAACTTTTATTTCACATTTATTTATTTTTATATATCCAATTATGTTGAACCATTTCAATTAAAAAACAAAAAAAAACAAAATTATTGACCGGGGTAACAATGCTTTATGTCGGTTAAAAATTCAATAAATGGGTCTTTGTTAATCTTCATTAAACGACGGCGCCACAGAAACTCACACAAATGCATGTCCAAGGAATGGGTATGCACACCACCACGAGATAATTGACGCCGCATCCACCGCCATGACGACTCAATATTTTGGGTATGAGCACCTGTTTCCGAGTTCACAAACTCCTTGGAATGATTTACTGTGAAATACTGGTATCCGAAAATGTTAAATCCAGGTATCCCTTCCAACAATCTGTATGCATTATGCTTCCGGTTTTAACATGTTTTTGAATCAATTCAATCAAAGTATGTTGATCTCTTTTATTCTCTGGACAAATTTCCAATCTATATTGAGAAGGTTCTGCACGAACTATTATATCTAAAATGATATTTTTTGATTTGATGATTTTTTACCATCAACAGAAGTTTCTCTAATTGTTTGTTCGAATGTCATATTCATTGAGAAACAGCATGCAAACTTCAGGAGAAGTATGACATCGTTCAAACCACGTATTTTTTGCAACAGAAACACAATGATAATATTTAATTTTTGTTGAGGAATTGCACAAGTCTGCACGAAGACATTTTATCAGACGTCGAGTTGTTATTAAGGGACTCGATGATTTGTGGCAAGCAGATTTGGTTGAAATGATACCTTATAATCGAGAAAACAATGGGTATAAATATTTACTAACTGTAATTGATACTTTTTCCAAATATGCGTGGGCAGTTCCTTTAAAAAATAAGAGTGCATTATCCGTTACCGAAGCCATGAAATCAATTTTTCAAAGTTCCCGTCGAATACCAAAAAATCTACATACTGACGATGGCAAAGAATTTTTCAATAAAATCTTTCTGAATTTAATGAACGCACATAATGTTAATCATTATTCAACGTATAGTACATTGAAAGCTTCGATAGTTGAATGCTTTAATAGGACACTTAAGGAGAAAATGTGGCGATAATTCAGTTTTAATGGTAACTACAAATGGCTTCCCATACTCGACGTCTTGATTCATGCATATAATAACTCTATATATAGAACAATAAAAATGCGACCAATTGATGTGAATAAGAAAAGTGCTAAAAACCTATTGTCAATGGTCTATAGTCACATTAAAATTGCTCCACAAGGGAAATTTAAACTTGGCGATCAAGTTCGAATAAGCAAGTTTAGATATGCATTTCAGAAGGGCTACACACCCAATTGGTCGACGGAAGTATTCAAGATAAGAAAAATTAATATGACTAATCCGGTCACGTATTTACTAGCTGACATTCAAGGTCAATCCATTCAAGGATCTTTCTATGAAATGGAACTACAAAAAACCAACCATCCTGATGTATTTCTAGTGGACAAAGTGTATGTAAAATGGCTTGGATTCTCCAGCGATCATAATTCGTGGATAAACAAAAGCCAATTATTGCCATAGGACACACACACACACACACACCAGAAAATAGATAAAACATAACTTCATATTAATTTTATTTTATTTTATAATGCCCTCAAGGTAGGGTACTTATTCTATCGGAACAAATAAATCTTTTTGTATCTTGAAAACTTAGAGATAATTTATTTAAATTTTGTGTATATATTGTATGTAATTTACCCCTAAACATAAACATATTGCCATATATTTCTTTTTTATTAAATAAACAGTTTTTATACAATAATTCTCTATAGTTAGTGTTTTTGTGAATGATTTTTTTACTCCTTTAGATTTTTTTACAGTCTCTCCATTCTCAATTGTGAATGAATACATTTTTGCTCTAAGACCAACAAATTCTAATATTTTTTTACCATTATTTTCATCCTTAAACATACGTAATACTTTTCCATTGACTTGTGGGAAATTATGCAGATTTGAACTTTCATATCCAGACGTATCGAATTTCGTTGCGATATCATTAAAAATGTCAGCATAAAAATCATCAGTTTTTACGGTATATATAAACGAATCGGTGTCCATATAATTTAGAACAACATTATCTTTAAATTTATGTCTAATATATCCATAATGAAAATCATACATCAAGAGCTTTGGAAGTTCAAGAACAACAAAACTCAAGTACATTGGCTTATCAAAAGTAAGACTCATTCTTTTCATTTGGACAGCAATCATATTTGAAAAAGTTTTTTTCGAAGACAGTGCTTGATTTCATGCGATTGAATGTATTTAAAGAAAGGTATTTTTGCAACCAATCTGATTGCTTAAATGTTAATACACGATTAACTTTTTTCAATACTAAGCCATGTTTTAGGGCTTGTTTCAAATTTTTCAAATGTATTACATAATTTGTTTTTGGCAAAAGGCTTGCTACTAATTTTTTGCATTTAGTTCCTTCCGTAGAAATATTTTCGGGGCAAAATGACAAATCGTTATGTTCGTCATGGAGTGATTCTGGATATGCTAAATCGACTTCTAAAACATATCCACTTTCCCCATTATCATCAATGACGTTTAATATATAGTCAGTTGTAAATATTTCTAGATTTGTCATCCACTTAAATGCTTTATATGGGACCAACTGAGACATTGCCCAGGCAAATAATCTGTATATTTGCGTCTAAATATACAGTATACTGTGAAGGTTTATCAGAATCAAATGTGGAAATAAATTTGTTATTTGATTTTGAATATCTGTGACTGCATTGCGTTAAACCTCCTCTAATTCCATTTTGAAAAAAGTTTAACATTTCCGAATCGGTTAAGAGATCTAATTCTATTCCAGTCATGTTCAACGTAGCATCCCATGATAAACCAGGTGCTATATAATAATGACACGAATGCAAATCATATATATTTAGACAGACTTTACGAAAGTTTTCAAATAAATCTGCCAACAAAACAACATCACTTCTTAGATATATTTCGAGATAATCCTTCATAGTACTGCACTTAAAGTGATGCCAAATTTTAGTTGCAAATATATAATCATCCTCAGAACATTCTTCATTAGTGAGTTTGTTAAAAAATTCTGATCTTCCCGGAAGAGATGATTCATTCAATCTATCCCACGAGCTTAAGTAATCATAGGGAAAAACACCCTTTCTTTTAATAAATTCCATGCTTTCATCATTGCAAAAATCCTTCATAATTTTAAAATCATCAGCACTAAGATTCTTTGTTAGCGAATCGATGCTCTCACTTAAAAAACGAAAAGAATCTAAAAATCTTAAATTTATATATTGGTTGTCACTAACATATATTTTCTTTGATATAGATATATGCTTTTCATTATTTATTGCTATTACTTTTATGTCGCCCTCAATTCCTTTAAGTGATGTGAAAAATAAATGGCTGTCGTATTATGTAAAAATATTGGAATAAAATTCGGAACTTTATATCTCAGATTGCAAGAATTATGTGCGGGGCCCCTATAATTACCAGTATAATGACAGTGATCCTTAACTCTATATGCAAATTTATTAATTTTTTTCTTACAAATAATGCAGGAATCCGACAAAATGTGGAATAACTCATCCAACTCCGATAACTGTTCCATTGCTTGAGGATTCTTCATACACTCATTATAAATTTCCATAGCGTCCTCAGCTAATCCATAAACAAATTGTCTCGTACAGTTGGGACCTGCATAGTATATATATATATTACTTAGAAATAATAACGGATCGATTGATTAAAAAAAAAATTTATTTCCCAAAAAACACCACCGACTGCTTACACTTTTACTTAATAACTGATTATAATATGTTTTTGATCATTCTTCATAGCTATCGACTACTTTGCTCGCTTTTCGTATCATTGTCCCGTGGGTACGCAGAAACTGTTTGTTCAGCTTTTTATTGGTTGTATTGATAATTTTAGGCTTTTATTATTTTTCACTAGTTTCAGGATTGAGTTGAGTTTGCAAAATAGTGCACATTTTTATGAAATTTTAACAATTAAATATGTTTTAAATTTACAAAATTTTGTTTTTCAATATCTGAAAATTTTAGTTGTTTCGTAAAATTATAGATTATATTAAGGCCCATCCGCTATCTCTTTCCTGAAATTCTTCTAATTTCACCTTTATGTCATTGATTATAATATTCACTTTTTCCGAAATATCATTCTTATTCAAAATCGTATACATCTTCGTTTGCACACTTTTAATGTCTTGTATCATATTACTATCATTTTCTTCTGCTTGATGTTTCACAAAAACCGCAAATTACTCGATATTAACTTTGAAAGCCCTTAAAATTTCCTACTCTCTCTCTAATAACTCGGTTATTAAATGCATTTTTTTTAAACAGCATATCGACATTCAATAGGGTTTCGTCATCATCATCATTGTTAGATACAGAATACGTTTTAATACGGTTTTTAAAAGCGTTCTGTATATAATAGACATTTTCGCTTAACATCTGTTGAGCCCTTGTGACTGTTTTTCCTTTGATGTTGAGTCCAGTACGTTTTGTCAACATCCTCATTGCAAAACAAGCATCTCTTGTAAAGAGTTTGCCTACTTTTCTTTGTAGATTGTGCTCCCGACGTTCCCGGCTCTTGCTCTTGGTGTTGCTGCTGCTGCTCACACTCATTTGATTCCGGTTTACTTTGACAGCAATTTGATTTTTTATTTTTTTGATGGCGAACAAAAGAAGATTTGTCCCAGGATTTTCTTTTGCATTTATCACATTGATACATTTTTTTTTGAAGTTATAAACGCACTACGCCTTTCTATATACAGAATATATACGATATATATGTGTAGCGAATAAAACTTAAGTATTATAAATATATGTCAAACTAATAATCACTTACTTCAATTAACTGCTGGATAGAAGTGTTGATAAATTCTTGGATAGAAGGTGAGGTGTATTAACACTTGCTTCAGTAGACCATACAGGGTGATGAGAGCTTTAAAAAAATATTTAAGTATTGAAATATTCAAAAAAATATATCAATAGTAACTTACCGAAATTATGAGAAGTATTTCTTGTTTGACTATAGTACCATAAGCAAGAAATGATTATTATTAGTTACTTAACTTTTATTTTGAATTTTCCACTTTTTATTAGTTAGGCACTTAACTTTTCTTCAAATATCTATTTTTCACTTGATACCGCACCTAACTGATTGCTTGGGTCCCTGCTCACTGCCAGTTAATTTCAATCACAGAGCTTTTTATACCTTTTGCCTTCTTTATCACCGTATGAGAATCTAGATTGAAAGAATACATTTTTGCCGTAAGCCGACGAATTCCAACATTTTTCGGGAATTATTTTCATCTTTAAATTTACCAAGCACCTTGCCATTTGATTGTGGCAAATTGTGAGGATTATTAAAGGGATATTCAGAGGTATCAAATCTAGATTTTTCCGGATTAATGACATCATTATATATATCACAGTAAGAATCGCCTGTCAGCAGGGAATATATGAATGAATCTGTGTAATTCAATCGAACTAACTCATTGAACTTTTTCTTCATATAACCATAATGAAAATCGTACATTAACCACTTTGATAGTTCCAATACAACGAAACCCAAATAAATGGGCTTATCATATGTAACTTTTCCTTTTCGCATTTCAATAGCACACATTTCCGGTGAGAATATGGATTGACTATGAAAATTGGGATGTGGGATTGGGCAATGAGTTTTCTCGCACTGAAGAATTTTTTTTCTACTTCCCATTTTGTTACAATTTTGACATTTTTACGTTTCTCCACATTTTCCATAGTCTTTCCATAAACACTATTATTCATAAGTTTGAAAAAGTCTTTTTCAAATTTATTTACAGCTCGTTTCCTATATTCGGTATTGAGTTCGATATACTTCTGTAGCCAGTTAGATTGGTTGAATGTTAGCACTCGATGTACTTTATTAAGAACTAATCCGTTTCGAAGACATTGCTGTAAATTCTTCAGATGAATCACATAGTTGGTCTTTGGATTTAAATTGGCTACCAGTTTTGATAATTTACCTCCCGGTGTTATCATATTCTCCGGACAAAACGGTAGATCATTATGAGAGTCTTGGGTAAGCTTGGGTAAGCTAAATCAACTTCCAACACACATCCAACTTCATTTTGTCTAAAATTAGTAATATATTCAGTGGTATAGATTTCAGCATTATCCCATTGAAATTGCCCTGTGGAAGCGGTTGGGACATTGCCCAACCATATAAATTATTTGCATCGAAATACATCAGGAACTCACTTGGCTTGCTCGGATCATATTGGGTCATATATTTATTATTGGCTATAGCGTGACGATGAGAGCATTGACACAAGCCACCTCTGATGCCTCTCTTAAAGAAATTATACATATCAATGTCAGTTAAAAGTTCTAAGTTAATTTTTGTCAACTTCAACATTGCATCCCAAGATAAACCGGGTGAAGTGAAATAATGACATGTAATAATGAAGTCGTAAATGTTCATGCAAATTTTACAAAAATCTCAAATATATCTGTGATAGAACATCACTCTGCAGGTACAAGATCATGTAATCATTTATCGTCTTACACTGAAAATTATTCCATACTTAGAAATTGGCGGAAGAGAGCTTTCTTTCAATATGTCCTATGAATCTAGATAATCGTATGGAAATACACCTTTCCTAATCATTAATCTAAACGATTCGTCGTTCTTATATGCCTTCCTATTAACAATGAAATCCTCTATTCATAGATTTTTCGTTAACGAATCTACACTCGATTGAAGAAAGCGGACTGAGTCCAAAAATCTTAATTCGAAGCTATTATTTTCATCTAACTGTATCCGCTTCGAAAGAGAAATATAATTTCCCTTATTCAGTGGAATTATTTTTATATCTTCCTCGATATTCCCCAAACTTCTCATAAGCAGATGGCAATCATAACCCGAAAAATTGTGCAAAAGAATTGGGAAAAATTTCGGAATACGGAAATCGATATTACATTTAGAATGTACTGGTCCTCTATATCTACCGGTGAAGTGGCAATGATCTCTGACTCTTACTTCTAATTCCTTAAAATTATCATTACATATAGAACATGCGGCTGCGGCGTGCTGAAAATTGTTCTCAAGATCCGTCAACGGCAAAATGGGCTTTGGCTTTTGTATCATATTTTTTTGTATATATTTTGTTATAAAGGAATTTTAAATCTTCTATTAACACACGAACAAATTGATCTGCTGCGGTTTCTCCTAAAAAGACAATAAATATGTAAATAAAAAAAATATTATATAATACTATCTGCTATTGTTGTTTTTTTAATGAGTTAATGTTAATATCATTCACTTACCAACAAATGTTCTATGTTTGTTGAAGTTATCATCGAACGAGCACTTGACGAAATAGGAAAATGCACAGGGTATATGCTGTTGCATGTTGGATGTTGATGACATTTCCGGATTTGACATGCAATGACTCACAGGAAGTAGTAGAGATTCAAAGTCCGCGTAGACAGTAAAGGGAACTTTTAATTTTCTTCCATGTTTATCAAATGCAAGCCGGTTTTTGCCTTCCTCCGGCATCATTGTTACTAGTTTGCAGCACTCATTTTTGTGTTTCTCAAGATTGAATGAACTGGAAAATCGTTGTAAGCAACCATTGCAGAGATGCATTTGTGTTTTGTGACTGCTAACTTGACCTAGAAATGTTTTTAATATAAGTTAATTTCAATTTTCGTGTGGTGCCGTGAGTCTGATTAGCATGAAAGGTACGGTAATTGAAATTTTCTAACTTTAGGCAGAGATGTAATGCCTGTGGAAGGTCCGTGGGTTCCCTTAGCCCTAGGATTTTGGGTAGGTCTCCCTTGAGGCCTCTGATGAAGGTATCGAGAGCTTTATCTCGATAGGTTTTCACCATAACGTTCATGGCCTCAGTACTCATTTCCAAGGATGCAATTTTATTTAATATAAGGGATAGGTGATGAGTAGTATAGAATGGAGGGTTCTGGCTCAATATGCGTTGCGGTTGGGTTGCGGTTGTGGTGACGTCATAGCCGCAGGTTGGCACGTGGCATTGACCGCCGATAAGAGATAACGTCATAACCGCAGGTGGGCACGGGGCATTAACCGCAGGTGTCCTGCGCTGTCGATGACCGCAAGGCGGTTCGGCTTTGATGGTTTGATGATTGTTTGTTTTTTGCGTGAACTGATAAGGTTCTCTAGCTGTCGTCGTCGTGGTCAAGGTCATATCTAGAAGGAAAATGCCAAGTACTATGCCTGAGTAGTGATCAAATTTTCGGGTTGTTGACCGCGCAATCGGCACGGTTTTGTTTGGGCGGACATGAGGGACAAACCCGATTTTGCCAGGCTGAAGGCGATTTTTTTTTTTTTTTTTTTACTTTATTTCACGTAAAATCTTATGAACAAAAATAATACAATTACGTAATATTTAACAAAAAGATTTTATGAAATAATTAGAAACATTCTATTGTCGAAAGACAAGTGGCGAATGATCCATCAGAACAAATTTGACTTTAATGTAGGTTGAGTTGAGGGGTCATTAAGAAAAAAAAGTCAATTCAAGATTTTTGATTATAATATTGTACTTATACATAAATGAAATTCAATATTATATATGATATGTATAAGAACTCAAAGATTCAACTAGCAGACAATAAAATAAAAGAAAAAACAGAAAATACACCAAAACATACGTTTAAACTATAACATTTAGTAATGAATCCATTTCCTCAAAATTAAAGGTAAAGAGAAACAGTTTCAATTTTTTCAAGAAGGTCGCTTCAATTCTCTCACTTCTTAGATTAAGAAGTAAATTATTAAACAAGTGGGGAGCAGTGACATTATAGAAATGAGAAAAATGTGATTTTCTTACGATAGGTACATTTACTAAGTACTGGTTATTGACACGTAGATTATGGGAGACATACCATCTTGAGAAGTAGTATCCAGATCTGATAAAAAATACTTCAAGCACTTTATAAAAATATAAATGTTTTAGAGGAAGAGTATTAAGTCTCTTGAATAACTCAAAACTATGAGTCCTACGATTAACTTTAAACAGGATACGAATCGCGTGCTTTTGCTTTACAATTAAGGAATCAATTTTATTAGAGTGTGTACCACCCCAACAAGTTAGTCCATATTGCAGCTTTGATTTAAATAGACCATAGACTAGCTTTAATACGGGTAGGGTACAATATAGACTAAGATGATAAATTTGACGTAAAACATAATTTAGGTATTTGGACAGATGTGAGGTGTGATCTTTCCAACTTAATTTTCAATCCAAAATTATCCCCAAATATTTGAAACTTTCAACATTTTCTATATTAAAGCAACTAGCCGAACAGTTATTAATAGCATTGTAAGAGATCGTATGAAGTTGATGAATACAAGTATACAGATTGTACTTAGTGCAGGTAGGTGAATGATATGTTAGCTCAATGACTTCAGGTAGGGCACCAGAAATGTTGAAGATCATAAATTTGGTTTTTTTCACTTTTGATATGCTTATGAGAATAATACCATTTTCGAAAACAGAATTTTCGTTAACAGACGCATACAAATTAAACAGGTTAAATTCGGAATACGACAAGGACGTATCATCAGCAAAAGCTGTTACTTTACCTTTAAAACGTTGGATGAAAAGGGAATTAACATAAATAAGAAATAGGATAGGACCCAAAACAGACCCTTGTGGAACGCCTAAATTTATAATTTTTTCCGAACTACAGCTGTTTTTAATTTTTACCAACTGTTTACGATCTCTTAGATAAGAAACATGTATACGCAGCCTCGGAAACCTATTCTATATAATTTTTGAAGTAACTTGCTATGATCCACCATATCGAATGCTTTAGTTATATCAATAAATAAAGTGGCTACTATCCCGGAGTTGTTTAAAGTTTGATATAACTCACTACAAAGTTTCAAAACAGCGTCTTCAGTCGACCTCCCTTTTCTGAAACCATATTGACAATCACATAAGAAATTAGTTTTATCTAAAAAGGACAACATCCTTGTTTTCATGGATTTCTCAAAAACTTTGGCAAAAACAGAAAGAATTGAAATAGGACGATAGTTGTTGAGACTCGTGGTTTCACCTTTTTTGAACATTGGAACAACAGTGGCTAGTTTAAGTGCAGCTGGAAATATACCTTTCTGGATGGTAAGGTTGAAAATGTACATTAGGATATCAGAAACTTTGGAAATATTATTGGAAATCATATCATTTGCGCTGGAACTAGATGTTTTTAGTGACATTATAATATTATGAATTTCCAATGAAGTAAAATCTTCAAAGAAAAAGCTTTGGGCGTTAAAGCAATCTTCAATAATACCATCTGAACATTGACATGAGTTTCCTGGAGAAGTATAATTAATATTGGCATCTATATTTGAAAAATGATTGATAAATAGATTAGCCACAGATGTAGGATCATTAATTAAGGAACTACCATGCATTATAGAAATATCAGTCACAGGTTTTTTCCTGTTAAGGATCTGATTTACTATTCCCCATTCCTTTTTAGAATTACCTAAGCTTTCCGCAAACTTTGTCCTTTAATAATTTTCTTTGCATCGCGGAATATCAGCTTTTAGCTCATTACAAAGTTTGTCGTAGCATTTTTTAAGCCTGTTATTTAACGGATGCTTTCTCAATTTAGCATGCAATTTCACAAATCACCTATTAGAAGCAATGGATAACATTGTTTACTTAGAGGGGTTCATCATTACACCCGTGAACCAGTTACTGAAAGATGTAACGAATTACATTTAGATGTAATGAAGGTAAGTAAATTACTAAAAAAAAAAAGAACAAAAGTTTATCGACGGTGATCTTAAGAAACCTCGTAAGTCCAAAAAGTAAAATTTTTCAGGAGAGACAAAAAACGTTTCAAAAAATCACACCAGCTCTAAAAATGCTCACTGTTGTATTGTGTTGTACAGTGATTCGAAACAAATTGATTGGAAATTTTTCATTTTTTTTTTTTTACCAAGTTATTAAGGAATTTGTGGACTTACGAGGTTTCTGATTAATTTTTGGGTATTTTTTAAGACATACGAGGTTTCTTACTTTCGATTTTTCATTAAATTAAATCAAATTTGGAAATAATAAGAAATGTTTTTACAGGAAGTAGAGTCAGAAAATTACATTTTTATTCGAAAAATTATACAAATTACGAAATTACATGTATTCATTATTCAAATTTTAAACCATCATAAAAATGATGGGTATCTCGCGGTAAGACAGTTTTGATTTCCTGAAGATGTCTGTACTTTGACTTCTTTATTGCAGTTTGGGAATGTCCTTTATCGGTGAGTTGGTTCCTCTGAACCTTTGAGGCAATAATTCCCATTCTTCGATATGATTAAGTTTGTATAATATTTTTCCATCCGGCTGATATCGTAAAGCTCTGATGTTGCATACTTGGGGATCGCCAGTTTTGCTTCCGGGTCTGATGCTACTGTAAAACGTTATATTCTTTTGATAATTCAAGAAAAAAGTATGGTCCAATTCACGAACAATGTATGACTGCCTCGGTCGCGCTTCTTTCGCCGCATTCAAATAACCACTTGGTAGGTATATTTCGATCCGTCTTAAACGTTTTTCTATGCACGAGTGCATGCCGTCGCATTCTTGTTGAGTATGCCCTTTTTCCAAGTACTTTTGTGTTATAGTAATTTTTAAAAGCATCGCCAAATTAATTAAACCATTCGCCAGAGTAACATTTCGGTTCTGATAATTGCAACCATCGCTAAAGAAAATCACTTCTTCGCATTCTTCCAAATTTAAATTCATGATGAAGTCGCAAATGATTGACGTAAACTCGTTGGCACATACACCTCCTTCTGACTCATTCCAAACAAAGCAAAAGCCATCTTTGATTTTCACGTTATTGATGGTAAAATTATGCACAGATAATTTTGTACGGTAGTACAAAGCAGATGCGTGCATTCGAGGGCACACCAACACAGCCTGTAAATCCATGACAAAAACATGCCTCAAAATGCACTCGCTTGGAAAGTGATATGTAATTTTCCTTATTTAATGGAATTATTTTTATTGCACCATCAATATTACTTAAACTTTTGACAAAAATGGACACCTGCGGTCGTCCTGCGGTTAATGCCCTGTGCCCACCTGCGGTTATGACGTTATCTCTTATCGGCGGTCAATGCCACGTGCCAACCTGCGGCTATGACGTCACCGCAACCGCAACTCAACCGCAACGCATATTGAGCCAGAACCCTCCATTCTATACTACTGCCGCATCATTACCATACGTCGTGATTGTTTTATTAATCAATAGAGAAAACTTTTTGTTATAAATATAATTGATAGAGGTTCCTGACATAAGATACCTAATTCTTGTTCTAATATATGGACAGGTCGTTTATCAGCATTCCCGAAATCTAATCTACTAATAATCCCGTCCAAATTAAGGACTCTTCCGCGATTAGTGAGAATGTCATTTGCTTCGCCTATAATTTTATTTCTTAAAATTGTTAGATAGGCAAAATATGTCTTGCTTCCTCTATCGTATATACTATTGTATGTGTATTGTTGACAGCCTCCTGCCAAGTTACATAACTTACATTCCTTCCCGAGAAATCAGGTAAGGACCTAAATATTTCTAGTGACTCGTCACAAATTATATTAGAGTCGATTGTTTTAGTTTTGTATACGGTGACTATGTCTGTCCCTATAATGTTTTATAGAGTTCCTCAATTTTGGATCTCAGACTCGCATTGTTAGCGGCAATAAGAATAACAAATACTGATATCAGTATTTAAATTTTCATGTGCCATTTTTTATTTTATTTGTTGATTGTAACAACTACATATATCTTACTGGAAACAAAATGGCACACATGATTCTAATATTTTTTTTCACTTTTTTCCCCACTGACTACTTGATTTTATTAGGGCGTGGTCAATTAGACTTCAAATGTTTTCTTTTGTTGTAAACTTTTTCCCCACATTTGTGGATGTTTGAATGTATTTATTTAGTCCAGTAAAAATCAGACTTCGAACAGTTTTTTTTTGCTGTTTTACACCTTTTTTCCATCTTTGTGGATACTTTACAGGATCAATTATATGAATTGGTGGATGGGTCGAGTTTTAAAAAAAAAAAAGCAGGACTGGCCGCTCTCGACCAACTGAACTTCAGATTAAAACTAAGGATGGAACTAACATTGGTTAATTAATCCTTATTTCTAAATAGGGCGTGTGTGGGCTGCAGCAGTTTGCTGATCAGCCAATGGGTCGATATGTATTGGCGGCCATGCTCGATCGCATCGATTTTGTGAACTTTAACTTGCATATTTTCCCGCTCGCTTATTTTACCTTGGAGAGAACCGATTTTCGAAATTCTATCTGCGTATGGTTTAAAATTTCCACCGGGAACAAATGGTTCTATATGTCCACTTGAATGCTCAAAATTTTGCTTAACAAAATTGTTTGAAATTTGTTATGTTTCTTTTATTTGAAATCGACTTTACTCCACGGAGTGTCAGTGAAGACTGACCCATTTATTTGTTTGCTCTCATGGGAGTACATAATACCTAGACACATGATACACTCTTATTATTCATAATAGTGCATTTCTTTCGAAAAACGTGTTCAATCCCAATTCGCTCTTCCATGCAACGACATTTATTTTTTTATGTTTATATTTTTGAATATGTAATTATTGAGAAAAGCTAATTATGTCTCGCTATGTATTGTATATAAATAATAATTAATACTTATCGCTTTTAAAACCTTTAATCCGTGTTTTTCTCCTTAATGGCTTACGTTTTCTAATTCTAAACAAAGCAAACAAACTTTAAAATACTAAGATATTATACTTTAAGATATTAAATGATTATTAACAACGTTTAACGTAACCTGTGTCTAAATTCAACCATAACAAAATTATATAAAAATAGGAAACATGTACGCAAATAGTACATGCAACATAAGTGTATATTCATTTACTTATATTATACTTAATTTAAATTGATATATGCAAATGTTCATCATAAATGCCACCTAAAATTAGTTAAAATTAAAAATCAATGTAAATTAATAAGAAAACGAAGGAAGAGTATTTAGATAAGAAAATAATTAAATGTACGACTTACAAATAAATAAGAAAGATAACAGATGATTTAGGATTGTTTTTAAAATATAAATTTCAAAATTGGATGTACATATGTATTAGCATTTCTTAATATTTGTTGAAAGAGGAAACAGAGTTAAGATTGAATTACTATACGATCTCAGACGCACATATTCCACTAACACAATTTATTCCTTCATTCCATATACTTATACAAACTAAACAAACCCATGCGTGGATACAAATTCTTGGTATCGAACTCATAAAAAACACCAAAATAAAGTTTTAAGAAAGTATATTAATTGGAAACAAAAATTAGAATAAATGAAAATAATAAAGCAAATCATAAAAGAAAATCCACAAAACAAACGTATATTTCCTTCAAATAACATATTGCACTTCTCTAGTCACTTACATATTGTAAATTACGTGTATATTGCTAATTCTAACATTATTTTGTACATTTACTTGTCTATGAAACTGAAGTATACTTTTGTCGTCCGTTATTGTTACTTACTATTTTTTTAAATAAATAAGTTTAATGTACTGTTTCGTATCTTAGATAATAAGAGACTATACAAAATGACAGATGATTAAATATAATTACGGTAATTGATTGTAGTTTTATTGTAAATATGGAAGCCCCATAGCATCGCTTTTTGTCTACTTGAAAAAAGCTTGTATTCTTTGGTAAGTGTTTTCAAAACTTTCTATTGTCTACAGATGTCTTTATTGACAATAAAAAAGGTAAATCGAAGACAGTTAGTTAAAGAACCCCTAAGGAAAAAAACTGCGGACGGGAAAGAGAGCTATAACTTAAAATTCAGACGACTTTAATTCCCGGACTCTCGTTTAGAACCAATTTATCACCTAAACTGCAATTCACAGAAACCCATCGCTCGCGTCGAATCTCGAACACATGCATCCGATTTCGCCTTACAGAACGGAACATAATCCCAACGCACTTAACTTAACCTGACCAGGTATGAACACGTGAAGTAGCGAGAGCCGCACAAAATGATGATGGAGCGAATCCCGTTCGTTGCTCTGTTTCGACCTTTGCTCTTAGCCTCGGTCGATGGTGTAAACCCTTTCCCCTTCAAAAATCTACGTTAAATAGATCCGGCTAATGATTACAATTGGTTGGAAGCAGATCCTTGTTGGACCATCCCCATCGCGGGGAGATCTAACCTCTTGTTGATTCTGCGCAATATCTACATCTACCCTAATATTATAAAGAGGAAAGATTTGTATACTATAGGGTCTGCCAAATAACTTTTTTTTTTTTTTGAAAATGCTATAAAAAAAACTACTGAATATTTTCTCAAATTTCTTTTTTTATTTGAAAGTACAATCCTTCCGGTTAATAATGGAAAATAATTTCATTCAAATGGCTGCCTCGGCTGGCCATGCAGTAGCCTACACGATCGGTCCAATTTTTAAGCACATTATCGATTGTGTGCAGCTGTATTTCACCAATGGCTTCACGAATATTGTCCTTTAAAGTGTCAATTGTCTCTGGCTTGTCGGCGTAACACTTATCTTTGACGGCACCCCACAAATAATAGTCCAACGGTGTCAAATCGCAGCTCCGAGGTGGCCAAACGACATCAGCTCTGCGGCTGATAATGCGATCTTCAAAAACAGGGCGCAAAACATCGAGTGTAGCTTCGGCTGTGTGGCACGTAGCGCCTTCCTGTTGAAACCAAATGTTGCCAATATCCTCCTCTTCAATTTTTGTGAACACAAATTCGTTCAACATGGCCCGATAACGATCGCCATTGACTGTAACGGCCACTCCTTGCTCATTTTCGAAGAAAAATGGCCCAATTATGCCTCTGTACCAAAATCCGCACCAAACAGTGGCTCGTTTTGGGTGCACCGGCTTTTCAATTTTTGCGTGCGGGTTTTCTGTGCCCCAAATGCGACAATTTTGCTTGTTTACATACCCGCCAAGATCAAAATGAGCTTCATCTGAAAAGATGATTTTTTGGCAAAATCGGCATCTTCTGTAAGTCGATCGCAGGCCCACTTAGCGAAGCGTTGTTCAAGCGTATACACTTCCATATTCGTTCAGCGGAAGGATAATAGTGGAAACACAATCTGGCTTGCGCGCGTGCCGACTTTGACAGCATGAGTAGAAACAACGAAATGCTATGGAGCTGCCTACAATGTTACCTCAGGCTTTTGCTCGACCTCATATCGTAAATATCGTAAAGTTGAGCAAAGCGCCAGAGTAAAGCTACTCTCTACTCAGACCTGCGTTTGACAGATGACGAGTGTGTTTCATTGTATTTGTTTTGAATTGAATTGTCTTTGACTTGTTTGATTTTAGCAAAAGCGAGTAACGTATTGTGCTCCGAGTTGTTCGTTTCAATATGCATATATTTTCATAGCTTATTATTGGACTTTTCGATACAAACTAATCATGATGGAGGTTAGAGAAATAAATTCTTTTCTTTTTTTCATATTCGTAGACCTTTATTTGAGCTGATTTTTTATCAATTAATTAAATCATATAAATAATAATAACACCAGTCTACACTTCTTTCTGCACTGAAGACATACGTAAAGATTTTGAGGAAACCGAACTTAGTGTTGTCATATTCCTAAGTTCTATACGCGCTCCTGTGTCAAAGCCACATTGTGAATGCAAATTGTGGGTTGCCGGCGTTTTGACACATTTTATCGTAAGAGATCGTATGTCGGTGCAAAGCCTGTCAAAAGTCGGCACGCGCGCAAGCCAGATTGTGTTTCCACTATAAAACTAATTATCTGTCAAATCAGACATGAGCTAAGTGTTACCATTCACGAAATAAACACTACTTGAAAAAAAAACGTCAAATGGCGGACCCTTTATTTGTAATGAATAAACTCAAAAACTACTGGACCGATCTCAAAAATTCTTTCACCATTAGAATGCTACAAGCCTGTAATCAGTATCTGTGAGTAGCATACGTTTCTAACAAATGGCGTTACGAGTTAATTTACCGATAATACTTGGTTATCTAAGCTGGGTACCTGTCCAGCAGATGGCGTGGTGGTGCTAGGCGCCGATTATTTTTGGCGCTCAAAAAGAGAGAAATTAAGAATTTTGTTTTTATTTAGGGACAACTATACTCGTCCGACGTTCATCTGCCAGAAGAGGAAAAAGTCGAGGAGTGGTCGATAATGGAGTTAAGTGTGGCATTATCATTTTATTTTTACCTTCTATATCTAGGATGCTAGCGCCCCTGGCGGCAGAATTCAGAGCAGAGTGCTAAATATAAATGAAATATTTCAAAAGCACTCAAATGTAATGTGTGTGATCCCAGGTTCCAAATGCAAATTGTCGGTGGATTACACTATTTCCAAATATTTCCTCAAAATTTCTTGCGACCATTTCTCCTTAGGTCACGGAAAGCCAGAGCCAAGCTTCTTTCATTCACTTATGTTGTGTGTGATTTGTTTTTCAAACAAGTAAACGCGACCTTTAGTTTTAGGACCGATTCCGAACGGCGGGAGCCGAAAAGCTTTTCAAGGTAAGTATGCGACGGAGGGTTTTATCAGCACCCCGCCGAGGAGAGAAGCCACGAAATCAATAGTCGATGGCGTTGGTGCTATCGGAAAACTCGCTCAGCGGCCGACGCACTGCGCCGCGGCGCTCCCACTTGACACTTAAAAAGGGAAATATAGCTCTATTCGAATGGTCTTACCAGTCATTCCACGCTCTACTTTTGCCGATGAGATTAACGCGTGTTCAAAAAAATTATGGTGAGATGTCGAAACACTTCGATTGACCTTAAATATGATCCATGGGTAGAAGTATTTTCTAAGAAATTCGAAACGGTAAAATAGGACTACATCAAACTGACAGACAATTTTTGCACTGTTGTTCGCTCAAAAACTGAACTACTTGAGGATGTGTACCTGAATCTTCTTCTTTTCCTTTTTTCCGGCGTCGTTATGGTCAGAAGTGTAGGACCATAACCTTTCCACTTAACTGCATTCCTACTGGTCCGCTTGTGGGGTCCGCCGGTTTGACCTCAGAAAGTAGCGGCAGGCTTCCCGGTTTGGGATTACTTCATCGTTGATGCCAATCAAATGCTGGTGTTTTTGCATTTGTTTGCATCAATTGTTTTTCGGCCTGCTTTTTTTGCGTGTTGAAATTGGAACGTTAATTGATATCGCCTTTTGGACGGGGTTCAAAGGATCTCTCCTTTGAACATGGCAATACCAACTGAGTCGGTCGCGCTCTATCTTTCTTGTGATGGTTTCTTTTACGTGGAGGCTTCCTCGGATCATTGAACTTCTAATTCTGTCACGCTTTGTTACTCCCGCTGTCATGCGAAGCATCTTCATCTCAGCTGCCGTTAATTTGCTCTCATACTTTTTGTGCATTGTCCAGCATTGTGAACCGTATGTGAGCGCCGGACGTACAACTGAAGTGTAGAGCCTTCCTTTCAGCTTAGGGGGCATTTTTCGATCACAGAAGATGGCGGAGTTTTCCCACCACTTCATCCACCCTACGCTTACGCGATGGTTGATGTCGTCATCACAAGTTGCTTCTTTACTAATCATAGATCCCAGATATTTAAACTTTTCACACTTGGGAAGCACTCTTCCATTCAAGTAAATGTCTGGAATAGGCTGATGAGGGTCAGAGAACGGGCAGCACAGATACTCTGTCTTCTTTGAACTAATACGATACCCGTGTCCCTCAAAAATGTCCACCCACACATCAAGTGCTCGTTGTAGGGACGCCTGATCATCACTTATAATGGCTCCATCGTCAGCAAAGAATAGCTGGTGCACATTGGGGTCCGTCACTTTTCCTTCAAGCAAGAAATCAAGGACTGCTATAAAGAGCAGTGGGCTGAGGACGCTCCCTTGGTGTACACCGACTTTGATTGCGAACTCTTCGGTGACTCCTGCGGTGCATTTTACTCTTGTCGTTGCTCTCTTGTACATGTCCATGATCACTCGCACGTAGGTTTCTGGAACTCCTTTTTGTCTTAGCGCTACCCATAAAAGATCTCTTGGTAAAAGGCCTTCTCGAAATCAACCAACACCATATGCAAGTCCTTTGAAGAATCACGATGCTTTTCCATCATGACGCTTATACTTTGGATTGCATCTGTTGTTGATTTACCCGAGACAAACCAGCACTGGTCATCAGATAGTCGTATTATTTTCCGCAGTCGGCTATCTAATACCCGTTCAACGATCTTCATGGTGTGCGACATCAGCTTGACAGAACGGTAGTTATCACAATTTCGCGTATCACCCCTTCCTTTGTGCAAAGGAAGAAGATAGCTTTCCCTCCATTGATTAGGCATAGTGTCGCCTCTCATAAGTGTGGAGATAAGAACTATGAGCCATCTAGACCCGATGTCTCCCATCTTTTTCCAGAACTCAGAGGGTATCCCGTCCGGCCCAACAGCTTTTCTTTTCTTGGAGTTTTTAACCGCGTACCGAACTTCTTCGACTGTGATGTCGGATATATCGGCATGATTCGGGGCGGCTCTTGGAAAGTACACTCGGGGAAACTGTTCGTTCAGAAGTTCCTCGCAATACTGTCGCCATCTGTGGAGAATATTTTCGTCTTCCACAACAAGTTGGCCTTCAGCATTGTTAATAAACTTTGGGAAACGAATCTCCTGAGCATTTCTCCTTCTCTAGGCGGCTATCTTAAAGATATTTGCTCCTTTGTTCAAATTGCTTTGTCGAAGCTCCTGGGTAGTCTGGTTCCTGTCAGACGCGGAAGACGATATTTCTTCCAACTCCTGATATAGGCCTTCCAAGCTTTTCGCTTTGAATTCGGCGCACTTTTTCTTCGCGATACCTTTGCAATATCTATATACCTTTTCACGGCGAGCTTTTTCCTCTCTATTAGTAGAAGAGCACTTTGACCAAGCTTGGAAAGCCATTTTCTTTTCGTGTATCACTGCTTTGGCTTCGTCTGTCCACCACCAGGTTTCTTTTGCGTGTTGGCAGGGGCCTTTAGATGTTCCGACCAGTGATTTGGCTTTCTCCAGGCCAGATTGTTGTAGGGAATCCCACATGTCTTGTGCTCTGCACTCCTCATTACCGACCTCATCGATAATGGAAAAGAGGTAGTTTTTCATGTTGGTAATAAAAGCTTCGCCTTTTCATTTATGCAGCTTATGCCACTTGATTCTCTCAGACACCTTCGTTTGCTGCTTTGACTTCTTACTCGCCTCCATAAAACATTCAGTAAGGAGGAGACGGTGTTGAGGGGCGATCGCGTTTCCCAGCATCACTTTGCAATCTTTAACTCGTGGCTTCATGAAACTGGATACCAAATTATAGTCTATTTGAGTTTCATTTCCGCCGCTGCTATAAGTGATCAGGTGTCGGCTTTGTTTGACGAACATGGTATTTAGCACTATAAGACCGTACGACTTGCACATGTTTAGGATATCTTCACCTGAAGAGTTCCTGGTGCCGTATCCCAGCACAGTTTCCACTGCCGCATTACAGGTCCTCCTGGGAGTCCCTCCTCTTGATCTGGAGATCATTAGAAGAGGTATTGCCTTCAAGGTAAAAAGGGGCTTGCAGTTAACCAGTAGAGACTGGTTATTTGGCATGCCAACGGAAGGGCTATCAGCCAGGGAGCGCAAGACCCTACTTGGTGGCTACGTTCTATCTGAGTGGCAGACAAGATGGAACGAAGCCGAAACGGGTAGGGTCACATATCGCTTCCTGGAGGATGTCTCCTTCATGAGCAGGAATCCACAACTGAGTTTTGGTCTCAGTTTCGGTTTCCTCCTGACGGGACATGGATCCATGAATGCGTTTCTGCATAGGATGCGTCTCAGTCAGGAGGCCGGTTGTAGGTGTGGCTCTCCCTTCGAAGATTGGGTGCACGTTCTGTGCGTGTGCCCATTATACTCAGATCTTAGGGACTTAGAAGCTATGGGTGTTAGGTATGAGGGCGAGGTGTGTGACGTGAGCGGTGTCTTTACTGCGCCGTCACACATCGATAGGATGCGGACATACGCGAATTCGGTGTTCGCTAGGCGACGGGCTAGGAGAGATTAATTTCGCCTCCTGCCCACATTACAATTCTATCCCATCTCAATTCCCCCATCCAATCCTTCCTTCTCCCTCTTCCTTTTTCCCTCCCTCTCTTCTAAATGGCTAGCAGTCCAGGGTGTAGGGCACCCCAACTGTCAGTAACCGTTTACGGTTGCGAGGCTCGACCGGAAGCCTAATTCTGGTACCACGGGAGACAGGAGCCCCCGGGACATTAATGTCAGATATATAAATGACAGTCCCGGCCTGTCGTGCGGTCGGCCCCCTAGTGGGAGTATCGTGGTGGTTGTGGTTGTCCCAAATCGCGGGAAATTTGTTGCTTGCAACAGGGTGCCGTGACCCGTAGAACGGAAGAGGTTTTAGATAGGCCTCGCCCCTCGCCAAGGGGGAAGTCCATGTCCCCTACACATGGCTTCGAATTGGTTCTGATGGTGACTTAATCCCAGCTAATAGAAGTCACCTGAAGGACGTTGGTTGACGTTTCAACCCCATGTGGGATGGCCCACCGTGAAATTAAGCCGACAAGGCAGGTGTTCACGTAAAGCACATAGCGGAATCTGCCGTATCCCAGCCCTCCGTGGTAGTCTTCATAGTCTTCGCTTGTCTTCCCGACATGTCCGTTTAAATCTCCCCCAACAAACAAAAACTCTTCCTTTGGGATGATTTTGACAAGGTTGTGGAAATCTAGCCAGAATGCATCTTTTTCTTTTTGTTCGCATCCTACTTGGGGGGCATATGCGCTTACGATGTTCCACCATCACCAATTTGAGAGCCATCAAACGGTCACTGGACTTTGAAATGGTTAAGACGTTGCCAAGTAGCTCTGCCGCAAGGATGATGGTGATTCCGTTTTTTCCTTGTTCCAATCCATAGTAAAACATCTTGTAGGCTTTTGTTTTAACGTCCAAGAAACGTGCCCGATTACCGGTGTTTCGCCATTTCGTCTCTTGTACGCACAGGATGTCTACTCGCCTTATAACCATCATTTTTTCAAGCTCATAGCTGCGACCACTCATGCTTCCAACGTTCCAACTCGCGATTGTTGGTTAACGCCGTTGCATTACTCACGACCATTAGTAGTGCCTGGCGGGGTAGTGCTTTTCCTTTTAGCGTTCTTTTCCATAATGCTACGGTTTGACCGTTTTCTTTCTTCTCCCTCCTTTTTTTGACACGGGCATGCTCCAGATGTTTTTTTTTTGTTTGATCTTACTCTTACTCTTACAACACCGGTGATCTCCAGTCGTGTCAACCCACTGATTTGCATGCACACTTGTGGGGCAGTTTAATGGTGGTATGTGTCCCTAGGCTCACCTTGGTGTTTGCTAAATTGCCTAGATGTGATTTTTGTTTACCTGTGGCTTAGTCGCCTTGTACGACAAGCGAGAGGTATCGCTGCAGGGATATTCTTAACCCGTCCCTGCACCCGTCCCTGCACTCGTCCCTGCACCTGTTCCAGAATATGTCAAATAATTACTTAGATCATAATTGGTTCAATAATTGTGGTATTTTAGCAGCAAAAAAGTTGATATCGACAAAATTAGCTTCCAGATACAACAATTGTTGCCAGGTACTATTGTAGATAAAAATTACGAGTAAGCTGTACATTTTCCAATAGAGTTGGGGAAACTATCAAATCAATTCGTACGAGTATTACCAAAAGACGATACAGAAGAAGAAAGATACATTAAAATTATAAATTATATTGTAATAAAAATTTAAAATAATGAAAATAATTATTAAAATGTATAAAACCAACTTTTTCTACGTTATAAAAGTTAAATTTTAATTTATAAATAAATAAAAAAATAATTCATTGATTTTTTATAATTATCATTTTTTAGCAACTGCTACTTATTCGCTAGCATTCCTATGTGTTATTCTGTGTTCCCTACTTATCCCCTTCTTTTCGACTGATTGCCTTTATTTCGTTTTCTCTTCTAGTAAGGTTAGTTAAAAACTGTTATGCTGCCTTGGCATAATCTCTAATGAACTTCAGATAATAAGTTGTCAGGCCAAGGAAAGATTTAACTCTAAGGTTTTCTGGAAGCAAGATGTTTTAAATGGCCTTGACCTTTTTCTCATCATGTTTCAAGAAACTCGACTTAAATTGCTTTAAAGAGTGTCTTTTGTCCAAGTTCACCTTCAATCCTGATTCGCATTATTCAGTGCATTGTTGAACAGGATGGTGTAAATCTTTACAGCGACTGGTGAAAAGTGCCTGAGCACAACATTAGATATATCGCCTATTTCCGCGGATTTTTTTTCTTTTCAATGACTCGAAGAAGATCGAATCCTCCGTCGAAATAAACAGGGTGCTAGCCTCTTCACTGGCGATTGTTTGCCATGAAATTGTCATTAAACCTGGTAAAATCAATGATTGATATCGTTTTGAAGGTAGAAGTGATGAAGTAAGACTCTATTTTCCAAGCCGCGGTTTGGGAGAATGTTGTCATTCTGCCTGGAATACAGCTCCCTCTATGGCTACCTTCTCCTGAGTATCCTCGATCACGAAGAAATCGTCATCTAAGACTCAATATGGTTCAGATTCTGAATGTAATTTTTTCTCCGCAATGGAATTTACAACACGAATTCTATTATTTCAATGCAAACTTACAAATATTTTGTAATTTTCCTTGATCAACTCTTGGGGATTTTTAATCAGTGATTTCAGTGTCCTGAACTCCGGGTTTTGTCTGTTGGTAAGCTACCCGTACGAAAGTTTGAATCTTGACAGGAGTCTACTTTTCTGTCCTGTGCAGTGTGTCGATTGTCGTGTTTCAGTACACGTGATTCCCTAACATATTGACCACTGTCTGTTTAATTATATCGTCCATTTGTTTAAGGTACCTGACAATCTTATCCTATACATACATACATATACAGTTATTCGCTGTACGCATCTATCGCAGTGTAGCTTTATGATGCTATCGCCGATTTAGTTTCAGGTTAATCGGACTCAACTACATGCACGGTATTTTGGTAGCTTCATCCGCTTTTGCTTTTTCCATTGGTTACGGTCATCCTCCAAAGCATAGGTGCCTATAAGGTGCCATTTGTCGAAACTGTGACATCTATTTACTCAATATGGCTCAGCTATTTAACGTGTCGCATCCGTACAGTACGTTGTTAAAAATCTCTCTCCATTCTCCATACATATATTTCATATGGGGCAGGAAATCTCACGCAAATATTTTCTCGGATATGACGAAGGGCTTCTTGATCCGCTTGTGATAAGATCCATGTAAGATCCATATCATACCAGATCTATCCGATTGTCCGAAAGAAAGTTATTTACTTATTCACCTCCGGAGTCCAAGAAAACAACGATTGTCGCTCCTGCAATGGTGTGGGTTTCAAATACCTTGATTATCTCGAAAGTTCACGCTTCGGTGAGTTCGCCCGTTTATACCAAAGTCATCTGCGTATGAGTTAGGAATTACTACCCCTGCTGAAACGGAGAGAATTTTTCTATGGTCATCTTGCATAATCTGACGAGTTCAACAGGGATGCCTATACTACACATATGTATGTATGTATATACCTACTGTATAGCACTAGATGAAATTAAGCTCGTTATTTCAAAGCTTAAAACTAATAAGGCCGCATGCGCAGACTATTTAAAGCGGCTGGAGATGAATTGGTAGGGCGTATGCACCAGCACATCTGGAAGTATGGTCAAAAGGAAACAAGCCTAATGAATGGAATCTTAGCATCGTTTGCCCAGTCCATAAGAGAGGAAATCCCGCCAAGTCCTCCTTAAATTGATCTTCTCTGCCGTAATGTGTGAATGCCTAACAGCCTTTGTGGATAATTTGTTAGGTTCCCATCAGTGTGGTTTCAGCCAGGTAAATGACAATAGACCAAATCTGCATACTGGGGCAAATCGTGGAAAAGGCCCAAGAATTCCAAATGGTCACACACTATCTTTTTGTTGATTTTAAAGCCGCATATGACAGTATGCACAGGGACGAGCCATGTTTAGTTTTAACATCTCTGCCAAATTGGTCAGATTGTGCAAGATGGCAATGAAGAATTCTCGATGCTCTATTTAGGTCGGTAGCTAATTAACCGAGACATTTGTTGTTAAAAAACGATTTCAAGTCTGCGCAATTGCTTGCGTACGCGATTGGAGGCTAGGCCTGTCATCTTGCTGAGATGAGCTTGAGAATTAACTGAGGCCTGTTAGCTTTGGTGAGGTTTCCGGCATGCAGAGTGAACGAAATACTCGTGTGCCAGCCAACCTGATTATACTTAAGAATAGAACTAAGTAGATTAGAATAGGTTGAACTTAATAATTAGAAAAAAAAAACTGGAATCTAGGTTTATAATAAACTTTTGCTATGAAATCAAAAGCAATTAAAAAATATTAGACTTTGTGCCGGCACAGGGCTAGTAAGTCGCACTATATTTTTAAGTTAGATTTAAACATTTCTGTCTAGTATATAAAAATAAATTAAAAAAAAAAGTTCAGCCGATTTCGTAAGATCGCCCCCAACGATATCAATTGTACCACATGATATTGACCTCAGCTTACAGATGAACAGAAAAATCAATCATTTTTGCTTCAGATCGGTCATTCTTTCAATCCAGGTCGTTGTTGATTTTTTATACATACATATGTATGTATGTACATGGTATGTATGTATAATAAATTCAAATATTTTCCAAGATTGACCTCTCTCCACACAAACACAAAATACCAAATGGAGAACCGCATAGACATACATACATATGTACATACCTGTACTAAAAGGGGTTGTTTTTGGGTTGCCGAACCAGGACAGACTGACCACTGGGAAAAGACAATGCGACTTCTACACTCTGCTCCAGCCAGAGAATGTGCAAAGTCAGCATTATGTCTTCCCGGGAAGCAATAAGCGTCCAACGGACGCAAAGCAGATGACGGGACGAATATCAGTACGTGAGCAAACGGACCGAGCATCCACGGGTGATCTTTTGACCGTTGGAATGCACTGCCAAATCGTGTTGCACACGACCGACGCTCGCCCACGCCTACTTCAGCGGTCCGCATGTAACTATACATAGTATGTAAACCTACGATCGACAAAAAATTAGGATTAGGAAGCGATAAAACTGTATAATCAGCATCATTCGTCGAATAATCTACACACACACCCAGCCGACCATTCATGCGCTGACTTAGCAACGGAAAAATGATTTTTAAGAACAGTATGCAATTGAAAGGGACTAATAGATACCTACAGTTTCCGTCCCTCTTACCACGGATCTTCGTAGTGGTTAGTTGTTATTGTTGTAACATGCATTCTATATATGTGAAACTCATTTAAAAACGGCGGCGCGTTTTTTGTAACTATTCATTATTTTGCGGGAAAAAATACATATGGCTTTCATGGTTCTTTCTTTATGGTGGGTTTCTCTTATTCCATTGCAACCACATAGGATCCTACATCCATGTTTAAAAGGTATTTGGAAATACAATGGTGAAGTGATACTCAAGTTCGAATTACATACATATATACGCTAACCCTATTTCAACTTCGAAAATGTATTTAGGTTACAATATTATTGTATGTATTTTCATTTTTTTTTTTTTAATTCAACTCGCAGCTTGGAAGGAAAATCACACACATAATATTATTCAATTCAAAAACAAAAACTAATGTCTTTATTTGTCAAAAACGTTCACAAATATTCACTATTACCAGAGGAAAAGGTTGTATTTGATAAAAGGCAGCATAATCTTCAAATTATATCTGAATATAATATTGTTCTGTTTTTGAGTGAATAATAACATTTTACGTTATCAAGAAGTGTTGAATTTTTTATGAATATACATATGAGTGAAGACTAATCTGGGGCATTTAAATTGGCATTTTGGAGACGTCTTCAACACAATTTTGTAATCAAATATGGAATACAGGCATACCTCGACTTACGACGCCTGGACTTAAGTCATTTCGACTTACGACGCCAGAAAAATTTAGGAAGCTTACCCCGACATACGTCACTTTTGCTTCGAGTTACGACGATAAAAAAGATTAGTAGGCCGTGCAAATTTTAAATTTGACATTCAATGACATGTACATACACACATACATGAATGTTCTTTTTCTTAGCAAGCTAGACAGTTTTTCAACTGATAACATATATGTATTGCAGGACACAAGGAAGTGTTATTGAGAGATTTTAAAATTTTGTCGTATTTTCTTGTTTAAAATTAATTCTGGTAAGTTACATGCTTAATTAGTACACCAGGTGTTGATTGCTTTATTGCTCTAGGTTGAAGTAAAATTTTAATACATACATACATATCATGGAAAGAAAAAGATTATCTTGCTCCGTTTCCGGAAATTCATGCAAAAAGCAACGAAAGATTATTCCAATAAAATTCAAAGTGGAGATTTTGAACCGTTTGGATAAAGGGGAAAAGGCCGTCGACATTGCACGTTCCCTACGATTGCCCCACTCAACGGTGCGCACTATAAAAGTAAATGCTAGTTAATTGCGTGAAAGTGCTTTAACAGGAGCTTCTGCTTCGGATACCATCATCACTAAAAATAGACCTAACGATCTGATTAAAATGGAAAAGCTTTTGTTTATGTGGATACAGGATTTTAACCGAAAAAAAATTCCCGTGAATGCTAGTGTCATTCAGACGAAAGCACAAAGTATACATATTTGATTCCATTAAACGACCGGATGAAGATTTGGATTTTAAAGCCAGCCGAGGATGGTTTGACAGATTTAAAAACAGGTATCATTTACACAATATTAAGTTAAGTGGGGAATCCGCAAGTGCAGATATTGAAGGCGCATTTTTATTTCCAAATAAACTAAAAGCGTTAATTGAAGAAGGTCAATATAATCCTAAGCAAGTTTTCAATGTGGACGAAACAGGGTTGTACTGGAAACGATTACCGACAAGAACTTTTGTTTCCAGAGACGTAAACTCAGTTCCTGGTTATAAGGTAGCTAAAGATAGGCTGACCCTTCTATTGGGTGGAAATGCTTTCGGTGACTTTAAACTTAAGCCGCTGCTAATACATAATTCTCTTAACCCACGGGCTTTAAAAAATGTAGAAAAAAAAGCTTGCCAGTAATTTGGAGATCAAATAAAAAAGCCTGGGTAACTTCAACAATTTTTACTGACTGGTTCAAGACAGAATTTTGTCCATCGGCTAAAGAATACTGCTTTAAAAATAATCTATCGGAAAGGGTTCTTCTAATCCTAGACAATGCTCCCGGCCATCCTCACTCCCTTGACGATATTGACGAAAATGTAAAAGTTGTTTTTCTTCCTCCGAATACTACAGCGATACTTCAACCCATGGACCAAGGAGTGATTGCTTCCTTTAAGGCGTATTATTTGCGTCGAACTTTTCAACAGATAATTCATGCTCTGGATATTTCCTTAGAAAATGAAGAAAAACAAGCATACATAAAGGATATTTGGCAGAAATATAATATTCACCAGGCTATTAAAAATATAGCCGACTCATGGAAAGATGTAACAACTACCAACATGAATAAAGTCTGGCGAAAAATTTGGCCTGAATGTATTCAATCTCCACCTAATGTTAATGTCGATATTCCGTAAAATGATGATGAGCAAACCCTATCAGAAATACTTTGTCTGGCGAAGGAAATAGGATTTTCTGACCTTAACGAATACGACATTACAGATTTAATTCACGTTGAAGAATAACCACTTTGCACTGATGAACTAATTAGAGTTTTAGAAGATTCAGAAGAAATGCATACGACTCCTGACAATGCTGTTAAAGAAATTTTTACAACAAAACATTTGGCAGAATTTTTAAATTGCATGGAAAGAGGTTTAAGTATGTTGAAAAATGATCCAGATCGAGAGAGAAGTGAGAAGGTCTCATTTTTGATTTCGGAAAATATAGCATGCTACAAGGATCTGTACAAAAAAAATAAGTTGGAAGCTTCTCAAACCAAACTGATACAATTTTTTAAGCCGTCTACAAAAAATGCAGACCCGGAACAAGAAATTGAAGCTGAACTACAAATTGTACTGTCAAGCGACGAAGATGGCAACATATTATAAATCAATCCTTAATTTTTTAATTCCTCAAACTTTTTTTATTGGTTCGACTTAAGTCGTTTTCGACATACGCCATTTTCCCCGGAACGAATTAGAGACGTAAGTCGAGGTATTCTTGTAAATCATTAATGTTCGAAAGTTTTCGAATATTTCGACGGTTACAATCGTCGTTAAGTTCAAATTTAAAAAAAAACATGCAAACATATCTCTCCACACACTTATATCATCGGCAGCAACCACTAGGAGAGAATCTTGGGTGCCCATGACATTCACGCATACTCCTGCATTCTCAAAACGAATTACATAAGATTGTATGTATGCAGAAAGACCTTCAAGAGTTGAATATCTTTATTTGGTTCCTCAATCCAGCCGAGGTGGTAGTCCGAAATTAGTCTGTCTTTGGATAATCGTCCACAACGTGATTAGTGTCAGTATTTTACCCAGTTGACAAATAAATCATTAAAAAAAGATGCATATTAACATTGGTATCATAAGTTTTATGCTGGAAGTGAAGGTTTGTAAGTTTAGTGTATAGTTATTTACTTAGTAATTGTTTCTTTTTTCTATATCCAGACTATTGTAGAACCTGATATGAACCTGGATGTGAACATATTTCGTCCTGTCAGCATGTCTGGTAAATAGACCGATTCGCTTAAGCACTGTAGTGTTTGTGATCGATGTGTAGCACGTTTCGATCATCACTGCCCATGGGTAGGTAATTGCATTAACTTAAACAGTCATATGTACATATATACTTACATATATAATACTTTATGGGATTCTTGTGGTGTTTATTGATCATGTAAAGCTGGATGTTATACGCCGGAGCCAATTAATACGTGAACGGATGCCGTGTTACACGCAACAATGGTACAATGATAAATAGTTAAAATGATCGCAATACTCAAGATGTTATCCTTTTTTGTAGATTTTCTTCAGAGCCTCAATGCCTTTGGCTATTGTAATGCATGGGTTGGCTGGGTTATAGCCAATGCAACGCTCCACATCCTAGGGTAGTTCTATTGATAATCTGCCAAATGTATCAGGTGGTCTGTCTCGGTATGACAATTAATGAATGCATGAATCGTGGATGATATCGTCACTTCCAGCCGAAAGGCAATCCCATTTACCCGCGGCCCATTTTATAACTTGATTGATTTCTTCAATTGCTCATGTTTTGGTGTTTTCTAATCGAAGAAGAACTCTATCGAACCGCTGGTGTGCGCTGGATGGTACAGCAGAAAGTAACTATCAGTATCTGTAAGATACCTTGGGCAACTACAAACAAATCGATTGACATTTATTGTACTACTATATACCAGTGTGACATCAGTTTCATCATCAAGACAACAAGAACATTGACTACAACATTCTGGCGGTTTATTAATTAAGGTAAAGGGAATTTCTTAATTTATTTACTTTAAGTTATAAATGATGCCAAGTTGCGTTAGCAGTAATGCCTGTTTCGATATGTTTAAAAAAACGAAAAAAAAAAACAAAGTGAAATATGTACAAACATGAACAATAGAAGTATGTATGTATGTACGAGATCGTGATTGCATTTTATGGTTTAAATTCATTTTATATTTAAGCTTGCTCATGTACCCAAACACGGACTTTTAAGCTATATAATAGAAATTTAAAATGTCGCGTGGCAGAGCGAAGGAAGGAAGGAGATTTTATAAAGCAAGAAGAATCTGCTTATACCTTAAAAGGGTCACAAATACTTTGGCTAGGAGTGTCGGTTATCAATCGATTTCTGTTATCATTTTTTTGGTGGGCCAAACCACACCGAGAAGCAAAAAAGGAACGCTGACAAGTTAGGGATTTCAAAGGACCTAGATTTTTATTACTTATATAGGCTTTTTATTGATCCAGTTTCCCAGTTTACAGTAATGACAATTATTGCAAGGCGGTATTCGGATTATCGAACCATTCGAATTAACGAGTACGAGACGAGGAAAAGAAAAGCGTTGGTTTTGAACAAAAAAAAAAATCTATTATATCAATATCATTTAAACAAAAAACTTGAACCAAATTCATTTACATATGTATTGTACACACTTATTCACATATTAATACCCAAAAATGTTTAGTTTAGCAGTTTAAACTACTGGATCTACTCTTTATTGAGGGCTGAGCGGAACTCAAAATCGGTCCATTTGTGCGAGCCCTTATTTACATGCACTGGGTGCAGTGTTGCCAGATAAATTTTTCAAATTCCCCCCATTTGTACTGGGAGAGAAAAAGAGCAATAGATATTTTATTGTAACTTCATATTATTCAGTTTATAAAATAAAATCTTTTTAGGTTTCATATACCTAAATAAATAATATAAATTTGAAGATTATTTAAAAATAAAAGCTTTAATTTCATTAAAATAAAATAAAATTAAATAAATAAAACAATTTCTTATTCACATTATATTTATTCCATTTCCTCAGCAAATGCCTCCACAGTTTCTTCATTCTCATTATTATCTAAATCATTAAGCGTATACATATGCTCTGAATTAAATTTTGTAAGCATTGCCATTGAAGGTTTGAGTTGCCAAACTATATCGAACTCTTAATACCGCGTCGGCTGTTTCAATATTCAATCGATTTCTCAATTCATTTTTAACGATATTTACTACAGAAAATGCCCTCTCCACGGAAGCTTTAGAAAATGGAAGGCTCAAAAGTGCGAGGTAGATAAATTTTCAAAAGTTTTTTCTCCTGAGGAATTATTTAAACAGGATTCCTCTGCCCAGAATGTTTCAAACAAAACAGCAATCAAAACAGTAAAGTATACTCCGTTCATTTAATACTGCATCCACGTTGCTGTTTGGATGTTTAGAAATTCGCTTACAATTTGTGTTATGTCTGGCTTTATTTGACGAGTTGCTAACTGTGGTGAAAATACGCTTGTATTTTCCAAAATATTAATATTGTCTGGTATATCTACGTCACTGCAACTGCTCGCACAAATCTACCAGGGAGTTCTTGCATCTTTCTTTGCTTACCTCTAAATACAACTTAAGTGCATCTTTGCTGGCTTCCAAAAAGTAATGGCCAAAGTTTATACAATCGGTTCTACTGACCAAGTCTCGAAAAGAAAATGTATGCAAATCTTTTTTTGAAAAAGTCTGTAGTCTAGCTGATGGAATTAACATGCTCATAATCATAAATAATAGGTTATTTAAATCTGAAAGCATCTTTAAAAGGTCTGCATTTGCAAACTGAAATATCTTGTTGAAATTTGTTACTAATCTTAGGTTGTTTACTAGAAATAACAAATACAACTTGTTGATTTTAACGCATAAGAGCAGTTGTAGCATCTCTCATTGTTCCCAGCTTAAGGAAAATGGAACTTTAGTTCATCCAACTGGTCAACAACTTTAGCGATTGCTTCACATCGCGAAAGTCACCATGTTTCAGCCAGTTTGTAAACAGTTGAATATTCAACCTGCCTTTTTGTGCTGTTTGCGAACCAATTGTGGCACTGCTTGGCTAAAAACTCAAGTAAAACGTGGTAAGATTTTGCAGGCATGTTCTGCTGCTAAATGACACACGCATCTAATTGTTACAAGCTCTGGAATAGATTGCTTCAAAATTGACGAAAATGAATTATCAACCATTGCATTGGCTCCATCAACACCAATCCCAATAAGCTTGTTGAGCTTTAATTCATCACTAATAAGGTGTTTCTGAAAAGCTTCAGTAATGCTTTTAGTATCTCCTGCTTTTATTTCGATTAATTTATATCCAATCAAAAACATAAATGTGAAATGAGAGCCAAGTTCAATATTATGATATATGTATGTCTTGGTTATTGACTTCAACGACAAAAGAAGTGAGATCTAAATGGCTAAATGGGTGCCAAGTTCAATGGTCAGTCTTGAAATTTATTTATAACAACATAAAATATTTTATAACAACTTAAAATATCATTTCTTCTTATAACATATTTAAGCCTGAGGTCTGACTTGGCTAGTTTTCATATACGAATTATATAATAGTCTTCGCAAATTCTAAAGCTGTAAGTTCTCATTTTATTCTTCCGAAAATTTGGCTTGCTGGTAAAAACTAGCCATCGAACATAGGGCTCTTCCATGATTGTTTTAGTATGTACTTAATAATAATTCATATAGGAGAACTAGGCAAGTCAGACCTTAGGCTTCAATATATTATCCTAAGTTATAAGAAAAATAAATAGATTGACCTGTCCATCGCATGAAAACACAATGTATTTCACAAGTAATACATATTATATTAAATTAGATTGTTTAGTGCGATTGCCAAGTCAATCTATTTATTTAAAACATAAAAGATTTTTAATATTAATATGTTTATATTAATATTAATATGGTCACTATAAGATGTTGTTAGGTTGGCTAATTACGTAATAACTTAAGACAGAAGGTCCCTTAAGTAGGGACTGAATAAATTAACCGACTTGGTATTTAATAGATCTCACAACTTTTTCCGGTAGAAAAACTGAGTTGCAAGACTTGGTTTTTTTTACAAGTTATGTTTTTGATGGCATCTCATTTCTTTTTGTAGATAGTCCTACTTTTTTTCCTTTCCGGTACCTTCTACTTGTTGAATACCAACAACGGATTTTCTTAAAGCCCACTCTGTGTCTTATGAGCTTTTCTTATTTTGGTAGGTACTACTTCTTGAGCTTCAGCTACAGTTTTTCTCAAAGCCTTTTTCGGAGGCTTTGATGTTACAATTTTTGTCAAGTCTGGACGGTAAATGCTTCTTAATCTATTGTATTCACAAATTGAGGATTCCTGCGCTTTAATATTTTCAAAGTCGACATTAATTAGATGTAAGCCGCCCAGACTTGTGAATCTCGAAAGTGCCACGTAAGCTTGACCGGATGTGAATACTGCAGAATTGATATCCATCATGATATCCATCAGCGCATTATTTAGACTTAGGCCCTGACTTTTGTGTATAGTTATAGCATAGGCTATACATATAGGAAATTGTTCGCGATGAACATAAGCTCAACCTTTACTCTTGTCACCTATAGAACCATTAACTAAACCAAGACTCACGTCAATATTTCGCCTTAACATGATTTTTGCTTCTATTTTTATAATTATGTTCTCTTTCAGGCCCGCAGTCATAGAAGCATCGTCTTCATAATTTTTTATGCATTCACAAGCTCTTTTTGTTAGGTATCTGGAGCAATCTATGCTATCTACAGCTGTAAGTTTTATTTCGGGATGTGGGAGAGATCTAAGCATTGCAGTATTTAATTGTTGACACATGTTTTTTGTAGGTAATAAGCAAACGGTATCATCAGGAAGTTTCGAGGAGTGTTTAATTATTTCAATTAATCTGTTTTCATTTGAATCGGATTTTAGAGTTATTAATCTTGTCGAGAGTAAGTCGCGGTCTTTTTGTGTAGTCACACCTAATCTTATTCTATTTAGCATTTCAACAAAGTCAGAATCATTGAGCTGTCGCATGTTAATAGTAACTTCATCGTATATGAAAAGTAGGCATACTTAGGGAACCTAACAACTTGTTAATTTCAGCAGTTGAGAGTTTTTCAAAAGGTGACTTTTCTCTTACCGGCGGAAGCTGTAAGAGATCCCCGAAAACTACAAGCGGTTTTTTCAAAACCACCCATTCTGATCGTCGCTTGTGTCAAATACAAACGTAAATGAATATATGTTAAAGTACCATTGGATATCATCGACACTTCGTCTATGATAAACAACACTACTTCTTCCAAATCTGGCCTCAGAACTTGGAGCACTTCATCAGAAAATGGCTTGTACTTCGGTGTTTGCTTGTGTTCCACAGTCAGCTGCAATAGTCTGTGTATAGTCAATCCATTCACATTGAATGCAGCTATGCCTGTTGGAGCACTAACTGCCACTTTTTTGTTTAAATACGCCTTAACCCAAACTTTCGGAGTTGTTATTTTTATTAAAAAACTCTTTCCAGTGCCACCAGTTCCACTCACAAAACAGCGTAAAACGTAAGCGTTATTATCAGTTGTGCCCATTTTATTTGTGATCATATCGAAGACTCTTTTTTGATCAGCATTAAGTTTTGCGATCATACTTTGAAGATCAGTCTGCTCTTCTTCTACCAGATTGATTCTCTGAAAGTCATCCATTGCGTTTGCAGCTTACACAGCTTTAAAGTCCAAAGGGTTTTCAGGACCATTGTCATCATCAACAATTTCCTTTTCTTCGTTGACCTTGACACGCCATATTTTTCAGCTAATGTAAATCCAGAATGTCCAGCATCCAGCTCACGTAAAATTTTACACTTACATATCTTTTTCTTTTATCGACAAAAATCGATGCACTTTTTGTTTAGGTGCCATTACACAAACTGATCATCAAACAACACAACAGCAATGTAAAATGTTCCTACACAACTGACAGACACTCTCTGGACTACAGCTACATTCCAAACCCTGAAGTATGTTTGGGAAAGTAACATTTAGCTAGTTCCTAATATCACACGCAAAATTAACAAGAAAAAAAGAGAGATATAAAAAATTTTACCAAAAAAATTCACATTTTAGAGTCCGAAAATTTTGGAAGTTCACATTTTGGAGATGACAATGTAAAGTTTTGGCGGTTCACATTTTAGAGAAATTCACATTATCGGTAATTCACATTATCGAGGGACTACTGTATGTAGAATTGATTCATCTAATAAAAATTGTTTGGGATTACAAGACCAAGATACATTAATATATTCATTCTGTAAATTAAATATCTCAGCTTGACCCTCATCGTTTATTTGTACAGTTTCATCCGGACAGAACACTTTATACGAACTTTCATAATAGTATGGTTCTTGAGTGCTCACATATTTAGATTCTCCGGCAAGAATAATACATTTTTCTAGTATGTCTTTGTCAGAACAAATACCTTTAATTTTTTTCATATTTATTGTAATTTTACTGTGAACGCGATCTAAAACTTTACAGTAATTATATAGTACAATATATTTTTACGACGCTCAAGAACCCATTTCAAAATTCTTTCAGCTTCTAAATTTTTCTGCTTTCCAATTTTGTCTGTTAGATTGTTAATTATGTTATTTTCATAACTATACTATAATTTTTTTTAAAGGGTGTTTTTTATAGAAGTATAGAACTTTGAAATGGAATAAAACAAAGATGATTTTTTTAAATTGACATGAAATTGACTTTATTCGAAAGATAATCTTCTCACATTTATTATTTAAATAATTTAATTTCTGGCATATGACCGCCACGGCTGGCTCGGACGTAGTCTAATCTGGAGGTCCAATTTTCGATGATTTTTTCCAACATTTGTGACCGTATATCGGCAATAACGGGGCGAATGTTGTCCTCAAAGTAGTCAATCGTTTCGGGTTTATCGGCGTAGACTAGCGACTTCACATATCCCCACAGAAAATAGTCAAGCGGCGTTAAATCGCACGATCTTGGAGGCCAATTCACGGGTCCGTAACGTGAAATTATGCGGTTACCAAACGTTTCCTTCAATAAATCAATTGTGGCACGAGCTGTGTGACATGTTGCGCCGTCTTGTTGAAACCACAGCTCCTGCACATCATGGTTGTTCAATTGATGAACGAAAGAGTCAGTAATCATGGCTCTATAGCGGTCACCATTGACTGTGACGTTCTGGGCAGCATCGTTTTTAAAGAAGTACGTCAGTACCTCAACATACACTTGAGGATTATCATCACTCCAAATACGGCAGTTTTGTTTATTGACGTATCCATTCAAATAAAAGTGAGCTTCATGGCTAAACAAAATTCGCTTATGAAAATTGGGATCAACGGCCATCTTGTTTTGGGCCCATTCACCGAATCTACGCCTTGCTAGGTGATCCTGTGGCTTCAATTCTTGCACGAGTTGGATTTTGTAAGCACGCAAACCAAGATCTTTCCGCAAAATCTTCCATAAAGTGGATGGGCACATATCCAACTCCTGTGCACGATGGCGGATAGACTGATTCGGGTCTTCTATGCTACGCTCTACAGCAGCGATGACTTCTTTTGTACGCACTGTACGACGTCTCTGTGGATGCGTATTATCATTTAGAGTAAACGTGGTGCGAAAACGTTCCACAGTTAATCGAGTTAATTGTTCTGATGGACGATTATGTTGACCGCAAAATGGACGTAGTGCGCGATACGTATTTCGAACAGAACCATGATTTTCAAAATAAATTTGCACAATTTGGAAGTGTTGTTCAGGCGTCAGTCTATTCATGTTGAAATGCCAAACCAAACTAAAAATAAATCACTTGACAGCTGATAAAATGGCCGCCAGTTAAAATAGTGTTGCCAACTTAAAGTTATATACCTCTATAAAAAGCACCCTTTACAATTTCGACGATCTTTTATCTATAACTGGATTTTTTCAGTATAACGTTTTACCGTGGCTCTATGCACCTCTGGGTTTCTATCTGTATAAAGTTTTACAGCTGCCTGATGCACAATTTTAAGGAGCGAAAAACACAAAAATAAAATAAAAAAAGACAAAGATCTAGTTAAAGGACTCCCATAAGGGGAGCCTAAAAAAAATCGCGAACGGAGAAGCAGAGCTTCCCCCCAACTGTTCGACTTACAATTCGCGTCTCTAAAACAGGTTACGTTATAAAATATCTTTATTGTCCGACGACCAACTTAGAACTAACTTATCAACTAAAACCCCTTCCATAGGAAGCCTCGTCGCTTCGCCCAAATCTGCAACGTAGACTTTTCTCCGGTGTACACGCATCCGCTTCCCAGGCTGGTTGCAATGCGCATCCGATTGCACCAGACTGAATATGATCCAAGTGCATTTGAATCAACACGATCGCGTATGAACAGGTACGAACATGCGGAGCAATGTGAACCACCCAAAATGATGACGCAGCGAGTCCCGTTCGTAGTGCCGTTTCGGCCTTTGCCCTTGGCCTCGGTCGACGGTGTTAACTATCTGTTTAAGGTTTTCTGTTTATTTTACTGTCTTCCTCCTCTGAATTTGTCTTAAGATTAACTTAACAATATTTTTTTTTTTAACAATAACATATCTTTTCCTCAAACCAAACTTCATGATCGAATCGATTCGAAGGGTTCCCACGTGGTTATCGATCTGCAGTGCATTTTATGACCCACTTCAGTATTAATGCTGAGTTTTGTATAGCGTTATGTCTTGTTAGGAATACGCACAAAAAATAGAATTGGATAACTTAAAGTTATTCTACTTTATGCGTTTAAAAAAATAAATTTTATTTCTCTCAAAAATCGGGCAGTTTTTACCCTTACACGTCTGAACTTAAAGTCTACTTACAATTCATTTACAGCTACCTTAAATACTACTGGCACTCGTAACCTGATGAGCGATGTTCTGCTCGCGTTCCCTGGTGGCGTGGGTGCTCGGGTGACCGACGACGAATTCCTCCGGCTCGCTGCACTTGTTATCGCTTGCTGGGTCAGGTGACATTGCTGGTTCAGGCGGCGATTGTTGGTGCAGAATTATGATGCAGGTGCAACGTAGGCGAATTCCTGCACGTACGAGTGTGGTGGTCGTTTCGCGGAGCTGGTTGTTAACTCCTCCCTTCTTAAGATTCGGACGTCCTCGTTCGATAGTTGCCTAGAATAAGGGTATTTGGCTAACCCTGTCTAGTGCTTTTGGTTTTGCGGCATTCGCTCCTTGGGGGAAGATATGCGTTGTCGATGTATGCACTGGTTCTTCATTGTTTTCCGGATCTGGAGTGTTCGAATGTGTGATCCGTATTAGGGCGGACCTTTACCTCCAAATGAGCCTGATCGCAAAGGTAAGGACGAGTAGGGCCGTGATCGTGATGAGACCGATGTTGGCCATCGTATTCTTTTGGTGTTTTGATTCGAGCAGCTCGATTTGTTGGGTGTTGCCAACGTGTAGTTCCTTCAACATTTCCAGTGACAAGACCTCTTGGATGGTATCGGCGGTTGCAATTTGCGCGATAGCAGGTAATGGTTTGAACGTGGAGATCGTATTGGACATATAGGTTTTGTCATCGATGCGTGCCGTCGTATTTTGGATCTTAACGATGAACGTACCGGTTAGTTGAGTAGTCTCGTTGCTGTTATAGATGGAGCCGTTAAATTGGTTTAGGAATATCACCCCTGGTGATCACGACACGTGTCGGAACGTGTTGATTGTTGACCTGTGTGCAGTTTGCCTTCGATCCTTGTAGGAGATTAGGTAGGATCTGTGTGCCCGCATTTGTTGGAGTTAGTGTCAATGTTAGTATCAATGTCAGATGAAGTCTGTAACGTAAGCAATATATTGGAATTAGTTTCGAATATGTTCTTTATGGACTATTTTGCCTGATACGGTCCTTACTGTGTTTTTAAGGTTTTCTTTGACCGTTTCTTCGGAAAAGCGTGGTGTTAGCTTTGAACCTTTTCGCCTATTTATTTTTATGTAAATACGATTGCCAGGGTTGTAGTTCTTAATTTCTTGTCTTTTTTTATTGTGGCATTTGAGGTCCTGTCTTTGTTTTTCCCTAAGTCTGTTAATGTTATCTTGTCTGGTTTTCTCGTAATCGTCTGGTCCGAAGGGGACAGTCCTACCGAAGAACAGATCTACTGGTCCCTTCTTCGTAGTGGAGTGGAAGGAATGGTTGTATTCGTTCGTCGCTCTTTCGAGTAATTCCTCGAAGCTGTTATTATATGCGTTTGGTTTGATACATCTCATGATTTCCGTTAGTGTGGAGTGGAATCTTTCCACTTGTCCATTAATCGTGCTCTTGTAGGGTGGTGTCGTGAAGACTTGGATGTTTAGTTCATCTTTTAACATAAACAAAATGCTTTCTGAATTTAGGGACTTTTCATTATCCACTACGATGCATTCGGGTAAGCCGAAGCGGAAAATTATATCCCGAAGTGGTTGCCTTATGTCTTCTATTGCTTTAGATTTGATGCATTTGGTCATGGCGAATTTTGTAAATTTATCTACGGCCGTAAGGGCCAAATGTTTCTCAGTTGAGAATATGTCGATGTGAATGGTATGACCCGGATATTTCGGTATTGGGGTTTCTGCTAGTTTGGGATTATTGGGATGTCGCTCGTACTTGCCTTTTTTACAGGTTGAGCATAATTTAGTTATTTGTTTTACTCTTTTGGCCATCTGGGGAAAATAATATTTTAGTATGATTTGCTTTCTATTTTCCTCTGGGCCACGGTGGGCTCTATTATGAGTTTCGATGATTACTTCGTTTTGTTGTTCTTCTGATTGAACGTCTTCTACTTTAATTTGGCTGAATCTGATTTTTTAATTGCTAAAGTAGAGGGGGTATATTTCCTGGATTAATCCCATGACTTCTTCTGAGGTCATTATTCCGTTAAGGATGTTAGGATTTAAGAATCTTTTGAAAATTCCGATTAGGTTTTCCTGGGTGTGGGATGGTTCGCTTATCACGTGTCTACTATATTTAGGGAAAGGGGTCGTGAACTCGTGGTGTGAAATATCTCCTGTTTGTAAAATAAGCTGATTTCGGAATACGTTTATTGGGGTTTCCGTTAGGTGGATGATATTGTGTTCTGAGCTTTCGGCGCTATGGATGGTTGACGTTAGGGCGTTTGTATTCGATAGATTTGGTGCTCTTGACAAAGCATCGGCGACGACGTTCGTTTTCCCTGGTTTGTACCTTAGTTCGTAATTGAACTCTTCGAGGAAGGCTTTCCATCTTTTCATTTTGCTATTGGTGTTTTTGTTGCTCAGTGCGAAGGTGAGCGGTTGGTGATCTGTAAAGATGGTTACCTTAGCTGAACCGTATAAGTAACTTTTGAGAGAGCCTAGGCCCAAACTATCGCTAGCATTTCTTTTTCATTTGCTGCGTAGTTCTCCTCGGTTTTACTCAGCGTTCTTGATATAAAGGTAATAGGATGGTTGTTTTGTTCTAAAACAGCTCCGATAGCAAAATTCGAAGCATCGGCAGTCAACTGGAAGCCTTTGGTGAAGTCCGGATAAACCAAGAGGGTGTCTTCGGAGGCAAGGGTGTTCTTTATTTTGTTGAATGCTTCCATTGCCTCAGCGTTCAGTTGTATTGATTTTTTCCTGGAGATGTTTTTCGGAATGCGTCCCTCTTCGCCTCCTAGTAAGGATGTTAAGGGTTTGGCGAGTTTTGCGTAGTCCTTAACAAAGCGCCTATCCGGATAGTCCTAAGAACGATCTGAGATCTTTTAAGGTTTTTGGGGGGAAAAAATCTAGTATTGCTTTTACTTTCGCGGGGTTTGTTCTGATTCCGGTGGCGGAAATAACAAAGCCAAGAAATTCGACCTCGCTCTTGAAAAATTCGCACTTTTCTAGCTGGATTTTTACGATTGCGTTTTCTAGAGTTTGGAAGATGCGCTCGATGTTTTGGGCGTGAGTTTGTTCGTCCTCGCTGAATATAATTATGTCGTCGATATAGATGAAGCATATCTTTCCGATATACTCACGGAGTATATCGTCGATCGCTCTTTGGAATATCGACGGGGCGTTTTTGAGCCCGAATGGCAGACGCGTAAACTCGTATTTCCCGTGGTTAACTGAAAAGGCAGTTTTCTCGATGTCAGATTCCTTTAGGGGAATCTGGTGGAAACCGCTCTTCAAATCCAATACAGTGAACAACCTGTTCTTTCCCAGTTGAGAGAGAACTTCACTGATTGAGGGGATAGGATATCTATCGGCTATAGTTACGGTGTTTAATTTTCTATAGTCGATAACCAGTCGATATTTCTTCTGGCCGGATGCGTCAGATTTTTTTGCAACTACCCAAATTGGGGAGTTGTACGGTGATTTCGATTTTCTTATTATACTGTCCTGTAATAGCTGTTTTAACTGGGATTCCACCTCGTCTTTCAGGGACATGGGGTAGGGGTAGTATTTGGAATAAACGGGTGTGTCGGTGGAGGTTCTTATTTCGCCCTTAACATTAGTCATGTATGTCAGCTTTTGTTCAGGTTCGGCGAACAGACTTGGATGATTGCGAACTAGTGACTCTATAGCGAGTTTCTGTTCGCTACACATGTGGTCAGTTCTGATTTTTATATTGTTTATGTCTTGCGACATACATTGTCTGATTCGGATCTTGGTTTTATTTTGGACAGACATGTATTCCTTGTCTATATGGATTACGGCCTCTAGTTCTTTCAGGCTGTCGTGTCCGAGTATGGCGTTAAATGATTTGAGTGAGGGCAGTAAATAGAATTTTATTCCTTTGTTTAGACCAAAAAGATTAACGTACGTGTGATGGGCTATTTTTATGCTTCCCGCTACGGAATTAGCGTAGAAGCATTCTTCGTTCTCTATTGCCCGTTTTACCAGAATGGGTTGTATGTAATTTTTTGTTGATCCTGTGTCGATCAAACAACGGAGCATGTCTCCACTCTCCGCATGCCAGTCGATAGAAGGCAGCGAAGAGTTCCTTATCCTAAAAAAATGGACATCGGAGAAATCGGTAACTTGGGTATTATCATTAATTTCGGGTATGGTTTGGGTGTATTCATTTAGTCTCTGGTCGAAATGTCCGTCTACAGTTTGTGCCAGTTGTTTGTGGTCCGATTCGGGGTATTCACCAGTCGTTATGTGGTTTGTGCCGGATGGTTGTTGTGGTCTATGTCTTGGTTCGAATCCCTGACCTGGTTGGGAATGGTCTCGAGCGGTGGCAGCCCTAAGTTGGCCACTATATCCCTCTCCGCGTTTCTCATACTTTATCTGCGGGAACGTTGACCTTTGGTTCGGGTAGTTGCTTCTTTGGAAATTACTACCGTTCTGTCTCGTGGGATAGTCCCGCGGATTATTCGTATCCTGTCTGAAGGGATAGTGTGGTTGTGCAGGTCTCTGTGCTAGGTTTGGCTGCCTCTGGCTCGGGTAGAATTGGGGTTGGGGACGGTGATATCCAATTGGTTGTGCGTTTCTGAAGTGTTGGGGATTGGAAAAATCTCTCCTTTGTTGAGGTTGGTTGGTCAAATGTTGATGTCTCTTTTGAGCATTTTGGTTGTTATAAGCCTGTCGTGCTCTGTCGCTCTGATTTTGGAGTTTTAGGCATAGGTGTAATGCCTAGGGAAGGTCTGTTGGTTCCCTAATCGCCACTAGCCTTGGAAGGTCTCCCTTTAGCCCTCGTATGAAGGTATCTAAGGCTTTGTCTCTGTAGTTTCGAGTGAGTAATCCCAAGGACTCTGAGCTTATATCCAGGCAAGACAGTTTACTTAGGATAGATAAATGTTGGTAAATGTTTTGGTAAAACTCTTGGATAGATTGACTTCCCTGCATTAGAGTGGTCATTTGATGCTCCAATGTACCAACGTCCCTCTTATCTGCGTAATGCATTGAGAGGCATTTCGAGATGGCCTCCCAACTGAGCGGAGTGCTGTACGACTTGAGGACAATGTCGGCGTCGCCAAGAATCTTGTCCCTAATCACATTTAGCATCCCGAAGTACTTCGGGGTGCCTCTTAGCGGTTCAAAGATGTGCAGGACTCTGTCGACGCTTTTCATCCATGAGCTGAACTCGTGGGGTTTTCCCGAAAACTCGCGGAGGCATCTAATGACGTCTGGGACTTTGTCCATATCGTTCAGGTTGTCGCGATATTCAGGGTTAATGCCCTGGTCGGAATACGAAAAAGGGTCGGAGACTGGACTTAAGGCATTCTGAACCAATGTGTGCCCCTCGCGCTCGAATATGCGATGCACGATAGATGCGATTAAAGAGTCTAGTTCGGGTGTTGTCCCGACGCTAGCAGGTGGGTCTGTGCGTGAAGCACTAGATTGAGAGGAACAATTTAGATTCTCGGTTTCCAGAGTGTCTGGTGTGTTCCGAGTACGGGTTGTAGAAGTATTGGGGAGGTTGTTGGTTAGATTTGTCCCAGTTACTCTTGACCATAAGGTAGACAATTCATTTTATTTTATTTGTTAAATAACTTAAAACGAAAAAAAAGGAATAAACTTAAAATATCAGTCAATGAATTTTAAAGCTGGCGCACTATCGACTCACTTTTGCATAGTACATATATGTAGCTTAATTATTGTACCGTTGCAATACTTCATATTGCTCCGCATGAGGAAAGGTAACAATATTATCTGCCGATAAACTCGAAGAGCTGTTAGTCATAGAATTAACGAAAGAAACGGCGCTTAAAGACCTTTGAGGATTATCCTTGTATATAACATCATATAGAACCTCTTGCATTTTTATGCGAAATTTTAGTTTTTTTTCATCATCCATTTTCTTCATGTATTTTCTAAAGCTCACTAAATAATGATAATCATCATCCTCATCATCCTCATCATCAGCGTCCTTTTCTAAAATTTGGAGTTTTCTCTTTTCCAACTCTAGAAAATCGGAGTCGGTAGTTTGCTTCTTTTTTAAACCTCGTTTAGGGGCCTACCCTCTGGCTTTCGAAGGAATTAGGAGATTGTACTTCATCTATATCGTAGGCCTCCACCTCTTCATGGAAGCTGCTGTCCAGCCTTAGATTCCCTGACATGGCCCGAAGGTATAACATGCGGAAGGTATCTCTTAGATTTTTCCATTTTTTTGCACCAGTGCCACCTGTAAATTAACTTTATTATGATGTATTATGAAAATAAAGGATAAAATAAAAAAAAAAATATTGTTATAGATTCCTAGCAACTGGAAGTTCATTTAGATCTCTTGCTTTTTCCCATTGTATTGGAGTTGCTACAGTGGCCAATATTCTAAAAGAAGTATGTGCCGCTATATGGAAATCTCTTGTATTCAAGCATTTGTGTCGCAAAACAAAAGATGATTTGCTACAAATTTCAGACGACTTCTACTCTAAATGGGGATTTCCCAACTGTATTGGAAGCATCGACGGCAAACATATTCGTTCTAAATGTCCACCACATTCTGGCAGCATGTTTTTTTAACTACAAGTGTAATGGAGGGGGGGTCGTCGGGGTACGCTTAGCCCTTGTAACACAACCCCTCTGGTACAACGCAGCTTTGCTTTACTCTCCGCCGCGAGTTGTGCTGTCCGAAGACCGCACCAGCCGCTGAACGAGCAGTCAAGCAAATGAAAAATAGGTCCAAAAGGACGGAGTGGAGCCGAAAGAAATGAAACAATTTGGCTTTGTAAATAATATTAATCAATTTTAATTTTATTAAATCAAGAGGAATCAATTAACATTGAAAAGAAATGGATTAGACCTAATCAAAATTAGGCGCTCTTACTCAAGCGTGTTAAGGTATTCTATTGGCGGTGGAGAACCCGACCGTCGAATGGAATAACTAAACTCACTCGAATAACCAAAAAAGCTTTCGCTTATGCCCAAGTGTAGCACTTTTCTAGACAGTGGAATTGACCCGACTGATCGTTGCGAAGTGCTAAACCTGAGTGTTTCTACACTGGCATAAGCTCGGCTTTTATACAGTCCTGTGGTGTTTACATTTGCGAGTGCATCCCGTTGCTTTTAATTTTTAGGGTTGCCAGGTTACATTTTCCAGAAATAAATTTTATAATATTAAAAGAAATAAATTTGTAAAAGAATAAAGTACATAATGGAATTACAATTCAATATCAATAATTATAAATATCAATAAATAAATATAAATTCACAGATATAAAACATGATTTCAGGATAATAAAAATACGTAGTGTTACACAAGCACTTTTATTCAATTGTGTTACAAGGCGTTGCTTCTGCTGACTATAAGTTTATTGCCATTGAAGTTGGAGCCTACGGTAAACAGAGTGATGGGGGCATTTTTGAAATTTCAAATTTGCATAAACAAATCGAAACGGAAGAATATGAAATTCCAGAAGAGCGAGACATACCAGGTACATCAATTCCTGATGTTCCTGATCAAAATTCTTTGTAATGCTAGGGGACGAAGCGTACCCACTCAGGAAGTATTTATTGAGCCCATATTCAAAAGCAAAGTTGGACAGCGAAACTGAACTATTCAATACAATGCTTTCAAAATCTAGAAAAACAATAGAATGCGCATTTGGCATAATTACGAGCAAATGGCGTTTATTCACAAAATCAATTGAAACAGACATTCAAACTACAGAACTCTTTATTAAAACCGTTTGTTTACTGCACAATACTATAATTGATAAAGAGGGAGTATGTACGCAGACGTTATCACAAGTTCAACAAACTGTTTTCAGCAGAATCAATGCGCAGCAGAAACATAATAGGAGTTCTAATGAAGCTGCGCCTATAAGAAATAATTTCAAACAGTATTTTGTCCTGAAAAATCTCACAATTTCTTAATTTATTATTATATTTGTGAACAGTAAATAATCTTTTGTAATCATTTGTGAAATAAAAATAATTTCTTAACTTACCCTCCAAGCCGCATTTTTTTTCTACTTCGGCCCAAGAATCTCGAATTAAAGTTTTATTGCGGTAATCAGTATGCCGAAGATTCCACAAATATTGCTTTTCACGCACAAGGTCAATGAATGTGTTGTGTCCATGTCGAACGACCGATTCGCTAAACTGATTCAAAATATTTTGATTGCATTTTTTCGTCGCTCGCAGTCGTTTTAGTCGCTTCCAATCGCTCAATTCGCTTTTCGCTTAAATCGCCGCGCCATAGACACCTCCATATGTACGCATGTAACTGATCGCTTGCAGCGAATAGGGTCGCGTCGCGCGACGCGAATACGCTTCGCCATAAACACAGCTTTAATCGCGTATAAGCGAAATCGCGTATGCTGAGTCCGCGTATGTGGGGGGGTTCAGTGTATTGCCTAAAACATACATACTTACTAAAAGAATTGTAATAATAATATAACCACAAATATTACAAGTATTTTTTAAGAGAAAAATCTATGAATTTCAAAGCATACATCGCAACCTTACAGGTCAGGTATCGAGAGACAACCGGACATTAAGACGTCGCTCGCGCTTATGAGCGCGGCTGCCGCTCGCTCGGACTTGGTCGCGTCAAGGTTTTATCGCACCGCCTGTCTAAGGAGTTATATAAGGATTGGGGCCACCATCTTTCTGCCTCTTTGGTGCTGTTGAGGGTAGCACCCTCTGTCTTGGTGAGAGCGTGGACAGCACAAATGATTCGTTTTTGAATCCAGAGGGTTTCGCGGGCGGCTCTCATCGCTGGTGAGGTAGAGTTCACTAGTGCCTGAAGTCTGCCACGCATCAAGCAGGGGACCAAGGTTTCGAAGGATGGTAGTCCCAAACCACCGTCGTTACAGGTTGTGTGGAAGTAAGCTCTCGGGATATCGTGTAATAAACGGAGCCAGTTGAGCACTGCAGCTCGGATTTGAAGATCTAAGGCCCTGAGTTTCCCCAGGGTTGTACCGGCTAAAACGAGCTTATGGTAAAGTCGAGGCATCAAGAAGCTTCTTGTTGTGGCTTTAAGGGGCCTTTGGTGAGATTCTCAAGTTCAACTGCCAGTGTACCGCCAGCCTTCTTAGGACCAATAGCTCTAAACTTGACTCCAAGATACCGCCATTCTCTAGACGCCGTCAATTGGTTGATCGTCGAGAAGACGTAATCTTGGACTGGACAGAGCGGTGCACTTGGCGGCGTTGAGCAAGAGACTAAGTTTCTGTGCCTCAAGCTCGGCAGTGCGCAGAAGTTTTTTCATTCCAGGCTCAGTGCTGGAAATGAGAATGGCATCGTCTGCTTAAAGCAATGCCTCGATATGCGAACCGTTCAGGTCTTACCCTACATCATCGGATAGGGCACGGGTGACTTCATCAAGGACGAAAAAGAATACGAAGGAGGAGAGGGGGTCCCCCTTATTTGGTACTCATTTGGAGACTTGGATGGGTTCAGATGTTTTCCCATTAATTTCTAATCCGTTTGAGCTGCGGCTGTAGGTGTTGGTGAGATAGCTGATTAAGCCTGTTGGAAGATCTCTCCTTCCCAAGATGATGCGATAGCGCTGATTACCCTATGGCTGATGCTGTCAGATGCCTTCGCGCAGTCGATTGAGACAACGTGAAATTCTCTCGTCCTGTGTTTAGCACAATCACACAGGCAGCACAGTCACAGGCAGGAGGTGAGCTTGGCCGAAGCCCGATGAGGAAGTTCAACATGCAACTGTTAGTCCACCTCGCCCATGAAGCGCTGGGCTTGATCAGCGGTTCCACGACTCCATTCTTTATTAAAATATGATTATGTATTTACAAAGTATAATTTAACCGAAATCAACACGAAGGAATACACGATGCTGACTATACAGCTGCAGCGCCCAAACTATGGGGGCGTATCTCATGTCGTGTGAAATTCCAGGAAACAGTTCTTTTTTCTATTGAGGCACAGATGAACTTGACATTTTCGGCAAACAAATCAAGTTCGTGAGTCGCAGCCAGGTTTTTTGCATCGATGTCGAGTTGTAGCGTGCTCCGGCAAGTGGCCGATTGTGTCTAGCCGTACATCCTTCGGTGGCAAAGGAGCAACATTCACTTGACCCCGCTTGGCCGCAATTTCTGATTCCAAATTCGATTGGCGACTAGGTTTTCGTGCCAACAATATGCCGGTTTTCGTAAGACAAGTGGCCACTTCCATGATAATTTCGTACAATTTTAGTGCAATCGAAGTGGTATCGACAACATCTAAGCGTTGATGATGGCCATATCGCACATGTGGTAAAAAAGGCGGTGTTTCAATTTGCGTGATTTGATGCGGATGCGATATCGACCCAAGCACGCGTCCATTAGATCGACGCCGCCCATGTATTTGTCGGTTTCGTGTATGACGTTGGGGCACTCAACTGATTCCACCGATTTCGACTTTTTGTTGAAACGTTGAACAGTTGGAGCTGTTGTCGCTGCCGTTTCATCGGACGATAAATATGGTTTGATTCCAGCCATCGTGGAAGTCATGATCACAACTTTGTTGTCGTTCCATGCGGCTGTGGAAACATCGATGACCTCACTATGATTGTCGAACTTTTTCGGAAGTTTGCACTGTGGAATGCGCTGGCGGCGAATAGTTCGAAGCGAGTATATGCCTTAAGTGCGGAGGTAAACAAGAAGCGGAATGGATGTGTAGTAGATACTTTTAGAAAAATATGGTGTGCCCAACAAAACGTAGTACTCGTATGTCGCGAGCCAAACGAACAACTATATTGGCTGAAACGCCTAAATTGGGTTCACCATCACGACGGTGATCGTCATCACCCGACTATATTTCAAACAATAACAAAAGCCGTTGTTGTCACATAGTAGGTAGAGCTTATCGCCTCATGGGTGAGGCTTATCTGGCATGTATTGTTTGAGAAAATGGGCAATATTGGTGGCACACAGCTGGAACAGATCTTTCAGGCATCTGCAGTTTGAACACTCTTGATGTTATCGTACGCAATTGCCGGGGTATCTTTTCATTGTAAATTCGCTGTCGGACATAGGGTAGGCATAACTCTAGGCCAAGCCTACGAAGGTAGTTAGGTAGGTATGACTTTCCACTGACTGCATCATATATAACTTTACTATTTATGCCTGTGATATTTACCATTGCATTAAATAACACCATCGGCCATCGTCGAGTAGTCCTGGCAGCCGAGAAGTTGGCACACTTTTGGTCCAAGGCGTCAACCCCAACTTTAGTCTTATTGTAAAACGTGATCATCGCAGGTTTATTGGGTTGATCAGGAATTATCTCACTATCATCATGCATGCTAGAAATGAGAACCACAGCTTTGGATTTTTTGGGAACATATGATGTCATTGTTATTTTAGGTGTAAAGCCAAACAACGACGACTCTACTCTCTTGTTTTATGGGGTAAAAATTCTCTTGGGATCTCTCTCTTGTTTGACTTCATAGTACCTACATATGTTAGTTTTCGGGACCAGAGTTCATTGACTAATTGAATGGAGCAGAACCAATTGTCGCCGGTGATATTCCGATTAGATCCTTCAACTGGAGGTACCAAGCGAAGTACAACTTGAGTTGGTAAAAGCTTGTCATTTTTAGCTCTAAGTCGGTCCGATGTTTTGCATCTTCGGCGTAAACCATGTAGTGGGTTTTGGCATCAGTCAATATCACTACCTTCAGGCCGTATCTGGCAGGCTTTTTTGGCATATACATGCGAAAGCCAAAAAAAGGTGCTAGCAGCTCATCTACAGTAAGTGTTGCTCCAGGAGAATAGTTGGTTTGGCAATGAGAGAAACGAAAACAAACGATAATTGAATTGAAACAATTTTTTTTTCTTTTTTTATAAACATTTTATAGGTTGACTCTAGTAGTGTGTATTGGCTCCTTTATTCATTATTACTTCGTAAATTCGGTCCGGCATGGAATCTTTAAGTTCCTTTAAGAAACTTAGAGAAATTTACCCCAGGCTAATTTAATGGCTGCAATCAGAGATCCTCTATCTTCAAACTGACGGCCAGATTCGTACACTTTTCATACTAGCCATCCCCATACGTTCTCCATAAGGTTTAGGTCCGTTGAGTAGAGGTGGGTCAATACTAATATATTGAGATATTACCTGATCTGAATATATTCATTATTGAGTATTATAATATCTAAAGCGATACGAAATATCACTAATTTTTGTGTATTCCATAGTGAAGGAGATTTGGTATTATGATGGTGGTGGTATTAGTGTGGAGTTCGCAGTTCTGAAATTTTCTTAGATATTCGCTTCGGATATTCATATCTGTTTAAGGAATCATGTTGTCAAATGAAATATAAGAAAATAAGTTTCATACTTTAACAGTAAGAGTATGTGCGATATTATTAAATTTTTGTTTTTGTGTTTAATAATACAAATAAGAAATGTTTTACATTTTTTTATTTGCATTGAGGAACATCAATTTCATGAAATCAGGTCGTAGGTGTTCTTCTGTCAGATATTAATTCTCCTGACTTAGAAAATACACGTTCACAAGGAACTGAGGTGGCGATGATGCAACAATGCTGCTGGAAAACCTTCTTAAAATTGGTATATACAAAGCGATGATTTCGCCACCATTCATTCGGACTGTTTTGTCTTGGCAACATTTCATCATTCATGTATCTTTGGACTTCTGCAATAGCTACTGCTCTTGCTGATTGCATTAGTTGTATTGTTTTAATAATATTGTCCACATCATCCCAAATAGAAATATTGCAAGAAGCTCGTTGACCGACATCCGCATTCAGGACCGAATCGACTGATTTTTCTTTGGTTTGTGAGCCTGCAGCTAATTCTTTATTTATTTCACCTATAGTTAGTTCAATAACTTGTTTTTTTTACAGCATCAGCTGCACACTGGTCCATAAAAAAGTGGGTTTTAAATCTTGGATCCAGAAAAATATAGACGCCAAAGATACTGCTGCATTCGATATTTTTTAACCTTTTACTTACACTTACTTTTACTACCCATTTGTCTGGCGCTGTGAAGGAGTGTCTCGTCATTCGATATTTTGTTTTGATAAATATTTAACAAAACTTTATTAAATAAAATAACGAGACTGCCAGTTAGATATCTCTCTCCACTTATTTGGTCTGTGACTTCCTTCAGGGGTCTTATCACAGCACATAAATCACTGCATAGTTTCCACTCCTCGGAACTTATGGATGGTAAAGAAGCACTATTGCTACTGTCAAGAATAGCCAAAGTGCTTGTTAGTGCTTCTTTCAATAACACCGCTCTTTCTAGCATATGGTATGTCGAGTTCCACCGTGTGAAAACATCTATTATAATTTTTTTTGGTAGAGCAACATTTGATTGGATTTGATATTTAATCAATTTCTTCGTTGCTGTGGTACTTCTACGGAAATGGTTCACAATGTTACTCAATTTTAATATAAATGTTTCCACTTCTTGGAGTGCCAATGCATGTTTTGCAACTAAATTAATAGTGTGTGCGAAACATCCAAAATTTTTTAGGTTTAACTCCGTTATAGAATTTTGCACATTAGGTGCATTATCTGCAACCACCAAACGAATTTTTCTTTCTAGTTGCCATTGATTTATTAGTCTTTGCAAAACTTGGCTTATGTTATATGAAGTATGTGACCTGTTACAATTGGCGCCGTGCTTCCTTGATATACCAAGGGAAGAGCGTCAATCGGAGAGTTTAAAAAACGAAAAAAAAACACGTTTTCAAAGATTTGGTGTTTTTTATTTCAATTCCCAAATTTACTTAAACCCACGTGAGTTTCGGGTTTAACACTGGTTTAACTCTGGATTAACTCCCGTTTAACTCTGGATTAACTCTCGTTTAACTCTCGTTTAACTCTGCCTATCCTCGATATCAGCTACTCCTTTTATACGATGTTGTGCGTACGCATCTTACCCCCTCTTCTTTCTTAATTTTTGCCCACGTCTGAAATCTGCTTGTACGTAATACATACGCTGTACTTTGCTCCGTCCAATTTTCGCTTTCATGCATGAATGCAGGCACTCATTCACAATATCCCTTAATTGCGTTTAATTGCTTTTAGGGTTTTGCTATGGCCGTGCATGATTTGGTGTTTACCCAATATACTGCATGTATCGCATATGAATGGGCACATCAAAGGTGCCATGTGTCTTGTACGTTTCAAGGGTGTCGTATGTCTTGATTCATCGTTGGACTGTACTGACCCCACTTGAGTTTGTCGCACTGCACTGACCTATACCTTAAAAATGGCACACTTGTATCATGTGTCTTGGTACATTGTTAGCGTTGTTGGCGGTGGGCAATTACCATTGGGTGTCGAATAGCGATGTTGGCGGATATGGGTGAAAGAAAGAAGAGAAATGTGCATTTGCTGAGTGGACGATGCGTGCGGTCCGTTATGTGGATCACAACAGACCTCTCCAGAACTCGACATTGCAAAAGGATGGATTGAGTGTCGAGATTACTGTCAATATAATGAGCAGTTACGGCAAGGTAGCTCTCTTGTGCACGGGAAGACCAGCTATCGATGGTAAGACAAGCTGCTTTAATTTCACTAAATAGATCTCTTACCCCATTTTCGCATTTTTGATATTCCGCGTTCAACATTTTATTACTCACATGTTTCCGACTTGGGAGCTGGTATGCAGGATTCAATGAGGCAACAAATTTTTTAAAACTTGTATCTTCAACTATTGAAAACGGCAAAAAAACTATTGATGAAAAGGGAAAGAAGTGCATCGTCAATTTCCTTGCGTTGGGCTAGTGTTATTTTTTTTGTATTTGTATATCGCAGCATAGTTGACTGAAAAATGTTTTTAGATGTTGATGGTTCTTGACTTAAAGGTTCTTCTGAATTTGATGTGTAATGAACTATGTGGTTGTGGTTTAAGGATATCGGTTATACTGTTTTCTAATGAATCTGGTTGAATATTAGATGGAGCTATTGACAAAACAGGTTCTGGCAAGTGTTGATTTGGCGTTTGTCTGGTTTGAGTAGGTTGTACTGTTTATTTTGCTTATTTTTTAAATGTTTATTTAAATTGGACACTGTTCCTTTAAAACTGAATTTCATATGACATATTGTGCACTTCGCAGTTTTACTTTGTATTGAATCTATTTTAAAATAATTCCAAACTTCACTCATTCTTGCACGCTTCATCGTTTTTTTTTCATTCAATTAAATAAAAGGCAATATAAACTACGCAACGTTCACTTTACAATGTTCACGGATTGGAATATTGACAGAGTTCAAGAATCGAGTAAAACCGTTCGTTTTTGGCGATGTCCTGGAAGACAATGAAATACAGTGCACGAAATAATAATAAGACCATGATGTAGAATCCGGCTGTTACATTCAAAATAATATAGTATTGAGACTGTTTGCCCAGTTGCTTAATTTTAACTTATACTATTGCAGGAGTATCTAGTGCTCTTAAGTTCTTCAACAACATTTTTGTCTTAAAGCGATAATCATTATTTACTTAGGAATCACGTGAGAAACGTGATTTTTTGATTTTGATATTTAATTGATTTTTTTGATAAACAATTTATAATTTTAGTTTTTTATGCCAAATCAAATTATGCGTAAAGTGAGGTCATTCTGTCTCAACGTATCCCTAAACCCTATTATTTTTTATCGAAAAAGTTGCCACAAGCTATTGCAAACATAAGTTCATCTACGAATTATAAATACTTAGTTTTTTTTATCTCTAAAATTAAGTTGGTTCTATCATTATTTCGCGCAGTGTATTCTCTATTCCGCGCAGTGTATTTTCTGTTTCATTCTGTGTCATTCGTACCCATGCCTATGTGGTATGTATTAGTTCATTTGCACTGGATTGTCAAAGTAATCTATCTCGTATTGGTGAATACCAAAGTATTATAATATTGGAGGTATTCGTATTAGTATGACTTGGATTCATATAGTAATCTGGCGTGTTTTGACGAATATCAATATATCATGATATCTAAGATATTCGTATTAGTAATACCTAATATGTGGAAATATTAGTAATATCTTAATGAATACTAATACACCCAAGGAAATAAATATACTTCCATAAAGAAAATTAATTTTTTTTTCAAACAATTTATTTTTGATAAACTTTTCAAAATTTATTTTTTGAACTTTAAAAACCCTTCAATAAAAACATTTAAAAATTGCAATTTAGGAATTATATTTATTGAATTAAAATAAATATCAAATTGTTCGAAGGAAAAAAGTATACTTCCACTTTAACATTTATTAAGGCATTATAAAAAAAAGTAGAAAATCAATTAATAAATCAAACTTTTAATAATGTGTATGTCCACCGGAGTTGGACACTACTTCCTCCATTCGTCGGGGCATGGAGCTAATTAATTTTTTAAACTCTGATGATGAGATTTTTCTCCAGGCTTCATTTATTGCTGTTTTTAACTGGGATAAGTTGTCGTACTGCAATCCATTAGCGTAAACAAGATTGGACAATGTTCCCCAGATATTTTCTATGGGGTTTAGGTCAGGGCTTAAGGCAGGCCATTTTAAAACGGGAATATTTTTTTCGTCCAGCCAAGATGTAACAACGCCAGCACGATGAATCGGTGCGTTGTCATGTTGAAAAATCATAAAAGATTCATCAATTTCGTCTAAAAATGGCAGTAAGACCTCATCCAAAAGGCTGATATAACTTGTCGAATTCATTTTGTTTGACACAAAACACATTGGCGTTCGACCGGCAAAGCAGAAGGCAGCCCAAACCATTAGGTTTCCGCCTTGAAAATTTCTTTTCAAACTTACAGGTGTTTTTGTCCTTTTATCATGCCAACATCGTTGATAACCGTCTGGGCCGTCCAATGTAAACTTTTTTCGTCGCTAAAAATTACTTTTTGCAGTTGGTCAGCAGGTTTACCCTTCTTTTTCGTCCAAATTAGGTTGTCGGACTCATGTAAGATTTGTCTCACACGTCTTGCACTTACTTTCAACTCAAGCTTAGCTCGAATTTCCGAAGCACTAAGCTGTCTTGCCGCAGCTTCTCTGACTATTAGTCGCTTTTGTCGCACTGTCAAGATTGGCGGCCGTCCAGATCTAACTGTTGTGTTATAAAGCGGGCCAAGTTTAATGACATTGGAAACGCCAATATGGGATCTATTGATTTTTTTTGCAATAGCTCGCATTGACATACCGAGTTCTGCATAAGCCATGATTTTGCCGATTTCCTCACCTGAAAATGTTTTTCCTCGAGGCATTTCTACAAAAAATGCTCTTAAAGTCAAAATTTACAATTTTTTTATTAACCTTAAACATACTGGATATTAAACTTGTCGAAATAAAAATCAAATTATCTTAAACGAACACACACTTTATTTCTGTAAAGGCTAAACCACGAATGGAATTATATTTATTTCCTTCTGTTAAAATAACTCGAATCGACTGCTACAGAAATTTACGGGGAAATACAGAAAAAATAAGTAACGGTATTTTACGTGCGCACACACAATTCCAGAAAATGGTACATTATTTCGAATCTGTTGAAAAATATTGTCAGAATATTCATGTTTCAGTGTGGAAGTATATTTATTTCTTTGGGTGTATATTCGTCTCATCTCTACCGGTGAGTAAGGCGGCCACAGAAGCAATGCCACATTTTGTTCCCCTATCCAGTTTTTAACTATCTGTGCGGTATGAATAGGTGTGTTATCCTGTTGGAAAATCCCATTTATGGGTCCAAAAATATAAGTAAATTTAAGGAAGTTTCTTTCCAGAATTCCTCTATAAGACTTTGCTGTCATTTTTGACGTTTGGAATTCAAGTTCGATAGTTCCATAATAAGTAACCGCTCCCCATACCACAACACCACCTTCTCGATCATGATGCCGGACTAAAAAGCGTTGATCTTTTCTCATATCGTGAAAGTAATAGTTGAACCCATCAGGACCATCAAAATTAAACTTTTTCTCGTCTGAGAAAACCACATAACGCCATTCTTCTTTCCAACTCATATGGTGCCTCGAAAACTCCAACGCATACACTTGGGCCGATGGTTTAAAGGTGGTTTCTTTTGAATTTTCAGCCGTTTCAGATGATTGGCACAGTTGATCACTCTTCTTACCGTTGAAACACTAGCATTAACACCTGCTATTTCCTTTATTTTTGCAGCTGAGCCACAAGAATTGGAAGCATATCGCAAAACGTGGCTACATCTGATCTTGCATCTTCTTGATTAATTTCCTCATTATTATAGTTTTCTTCTATGTTAATTAGTGATAATGCGTCAGCGACAACATTTTCTTTACCTGGTAAATATTTAATATCGAAGTCAAACTCGTTGAGCCTTATCATCCATCTTTGTAACTTAGCATTTGGTTCCTTTAGGTTATGTAACCATTGTAAGGGTCTGTGGTCGCATAATATCTGGAATTTTTTGCCGTATAAGTATGGTCGAAAATATTTTGTCGCCCAGACTACTACTGCCAACAATTCTTTTTCAGTGGTCGAATAGTTCAGTTCATGTGCATTGAGTGCCCTACTTGCACAGCTCCTATTGCAAAGTTACTGGCGTCCGTTGTTAGGACAAATGGTTTTTCGAAGTCCGGATGTGTCAGAATTGGGTCAGAACTAATTAACAGCTTCAATTGCTCAAATGCTTTTTTATATTCGTCAGATTGGAGATTTACCGTTTTAACATCAACTTTTTATTGTCTTGGTAATGGTTTAGCAATTTTAGAAAAATCTTTAATAATTTTTCTATAGAATCCTGCCATACCTAGAAATTGTTTAATTTCCTTTTGGGTTTTTGGTAACGGATAGTCAACAATAGCTTTGATTTTGTTGGGATTAGCCTTAATTCCCTCAGTAGTAATTACATGACCTAAGAACTCGGTTTCTTTTCTTAAGAATTCGCATTTGTTTAATTGAGTCTTAAGATTTGCTTCCCTTCATCTTTGGAATATTTCTCTAATTGAATCGATGTGTTCTTGTAAGGATGTCGAATAAATGATTATATCGTCGAGATAGACCAGGCAGATTTTATTTACATAATCAGACAAAACGCCATTCATCAGTCTCTGGAATGTGGCTGGCGCATTCTTCAGACCGTAAGGCATTCTTTTAAACTCATAATGCTCGTCGGCAGTAGAGAATGCTGTCTTTGGAATGCTGTATGCTTCTATTTCAATTTGATGAAAACCTTTAGCAAGGTCGATCGTTGTGAAATAGTTGCACTTTCCCAATTTGTCAAGAAAAGACTCGATATTAGAGATAGGTTATTTGTCATCAACCGTAACATTGTTAAGTTTTCGGTAATCGATGACAATCCTCCATTTCTTTTCGTCACTAGCATCCATTTTTTTGGAACAATCCAAATTGGTGCTGGGTATGGTGATTGTGAATACCGTATAATAACATTGCTCTAACATTTCTTTTATTTTTTAGTTTTGTGTATATAGGATCCTCATGCTTTGTTTTAATTTCATGTTTTATTTGGCTCGTGAACGTCAAATTTTCACCTTCACGAAAACAAATATCGTGAAATTCGCTAAGCGTCTTCTTTATCTCGATTTTCTCTTCCTTATTTAAATGATCCAATCTGAATTAATTCTCTTGTTTCTCCTGTATTTTTATATTCTGTTTATCGAAACCTAGATTGTAATTTTCTTCTTTTATCACGTTTTTACAATAAAGGCTATATTTCTTATTATTTAATATTAGTTCCCTATTTTTATAGTCGATGTTACCACTTAAGGCATTAGGAATGTCATTTCCTATTAGGATGTCGTAGAAATCACTAAATTTATTAAAGAATAATTTTAACTTTCCCTTAATTTTACCTACTGCAATCTAGCTGTATTTTATTAACTTTAGTATATCCTGTCATAGTCGTAATTCTTCTGCTTTTAGTATCTAGTACTGGTGATTTTAATGTTTCTGGATTTATAAAGCTTAAAGTAGATCCAATATCTATTAATGCTTTATATATTTTATTTTCAATTGTTAATTTAATGTATGCTAATCTCCCGAGGCTGGTTGATGAAAATTTTCTTCAACGACTTCCATTGGCCTTGGGGCGCCATATTTCCTTAATCTCGATTGGTTGCTGTTATCTTCCCTAGGTCTTTTAATAGGGAGACGGTGACTTGGATTATACATAATTTGGCCTGAAGGAGTTTTGATTCTGGTTATTATTGTTATATTGGGGCATATTAAAGTTTTGCTTGAACGAGTTATGATTTTGTGTATGATTTTTGTATTGGGGCCTATTAATATGGTAACTTTGTGTAACTAAGTTGTGTTCCAAAAATAAAGAAAACGCTGGTTCAATATTTTATAAATCGCGAGACAAAATAAGTGCTTCCGTATGTGGTGGCAAACCAACACGAAAAGCTTCGAATGCCTTTCTTTTACATTCGGTTGTGTAAATAGTTTAAGAGGTTCTATTTCGTTATTTCATTTCATTTCATTTATTAGTTATATTAATATTCTTACACATTAAGATCAGAATCTTATAAGTTTGTGTGAGATTAAAAGTATATTATACATTTGCAAAATAATATTGGGGATTCGAACAGTTTTATAGAAGGAGACAATAAGGCAACAAGGAAAGAAATAGGAAGAGAAAAAGATAAAGAATGGGAAAAAAGAGTACATATATGTATGGAGTTACTAAGAAGTAGTGAATTAATTATGATCATTGGCCAAATATTTCAGTAGTTTAGTTTTAAATTGCTTGGGATTTCTGATTCTTCCAATGCAATGGGGAGAGAGTTCCAAAGGCGTATGGAATGAATAATAAACTGTCTTTCAGATGCTAAGCACATGTGTCTAGGTTGAATGAGTGTGTTGGTTCGTTCAGATGATGGGAAGATCAGTTTATTGAAGAGGTAATTTGGCTGTTGGGTATGCTTGATCTTATGAAGGCAAGTCAGGGTATGGTAGATGAGGATGTTGTCAAATGAATAGCCAAAAATGGTCTTTGAATAGCCGGAGATATGTTCGTGCCTATGAATGTTAAGAACGAAGCGCGCAATGCTGTTAAAAGCCACATTACGTTTCCGTTTAGTTCTGAAATCCAAATTGCAAAAAATTTCACATCCATATGTAAGAATTGGAAGCAGCAGGGTCTTAGCGATAATCATTTTGGTTTTGATAGAGATATAGTGCTGTGATGCCCAGAGAGTTCGCAGCACGCCGTACACCTTCCCAACGCAGGCATTTTTCCTGATCGTCCCATGTGAGGGTGCGGTTAAAAATTAATCCTAGATTGCTTGCGCTCTCAACAAGATCTATGTTGTACTGACCCAGTTTGATAACCGGAAGAGTAGAGGTGTCCACCACGTTTCGGTATATAACCAGTGACTTTGATTTATTGGAATTGAGGCAAAGGGTATTGGCTTGGGCCCAGTCAAGTATACTTTGAAGGTCTTCATTCATTTTGGCAACGGATGCTGCTGCTGAGTGAAATGGAAACGATATTTGTAACTGCACGTCATCTGCGTACATGTGTACACAGCAGTGTTTGACAATAGTGGGTAATTCATTAACATACAGCAGGAATAAAACTGGACCTCGAATAGAACCTTGTGGGACACCGGCATGCGTCGAAAGAAGGTCTGACATTTTGTCGCCAATTACTACTTTCTGTTGTCTGCCACAATGGTCGGCGCTGAGGTGGGAGGAGGTGCGGTAGATGGGGACTTCAAAGGACTCATGTTGGTCTGCGTTTGGACGGAGGATGTAAGAGGCGTTGGAGTGGTACGGATGGTCGCGTTATCAAGCTCTTCCATAAGGGAGACGTTGTAGGTAATCCTGCAATCGCAAGCGGTTACCGGGGATTTGGGTGGCGTACATTTCAGTTCCTCTATTATAGAGTTAACCGCTGACCTTGTGAGGCTGGAATCAATGTTGAGTGTGTGCAGCGTGTCTTCGATTTTATTCAGACATTCAAGTTGGTCAGATGTTTTGTCGTCCAGGAACTTTAACTTTGCTGAATAGAATTAAGGTTCGGGGAAACGGGAGAGAAGTTCGCGTTTACAAGTTTGGTCGGTGTGTTTTCACGGTTATCCAGTTTGCAATTCAGCTGGGATATAAGGGAGAGCAGATGGTCTAAGTTTGCCGCACTTTTTCTAGTTGGCTCGTTGTATTCTCCGAAAGCTGACTGTTGTTTCGTTGCGAGGTTGTCTATACAAAGGTTTATGGAGTCAAGGTTGTCGGTAAATAGTTGGGATATTTTTTGCGAATACGAACGTAGTTCGGATTTAAGTCCGGCCAGAGAGTCATTTACTGCACACATTTGCTCATTGTTACATTTAATGGCAAGCAGAATATGTGCAGCCGATATGGACTTACATTCCTCACAGAAGAATGAAAATATAGCATCATATTCGTGAAGGTAATTCTTCGCATTCCTACTTAGGCCAATGCAGATCGGGTGGAAGGCTTTTCCACAAATCCCCTTACAATCGATAATTTCTGATGAATGGGCAGTCACCGAACAATTAGCGGATCCGCAGGAAGGCATTATGCAACTGGGGTGATTGTACGGACAGGTGAACTTAATTATTGGGTCAGTAGAGCAACGTGAAGTGCAGGTTAAGGGGAATTATTGTTATTGTTTTTTTTTTTTTTTTTTTTTTATCACTTTGTATCTTCGTTTTGGTTTATTATTTTGTTGTAATTGGGTGATTGCACGGACAGATAAATTGCAGGGTAGGCAAAATTATTGTTATTATTCTTTTTTTTTTTTTTTGTCACTTTGTTTCTACGTTTGGGTTTTTTTTTTTGCTGTTTTTTTTTTTTTTTTTTTTTTATAATTCGTGCAGGTTCAAGAGTTACGCTCTTTTGATGTTTGTCACACAACCTGTGATTTGCAAAGGAGAACTGGGGAAACTCAAAGGCACGTCCGCACAGGTAAAGAGCTAACTGCTTAGTCGATGTCCATACCTATTAAAATATCGTATGGTTTCTCGACTGGCTGATTAGAAATTTGTCCTATAGACATTGGTGTTGGGTGTTGCACTGCGTTTCTAATTTGCCCTGAAGCGTTAAACGTTTGGTGCCGTACATTTTGGTTATTTCTATTGTTGTAAAGATAGTTCCCTTGATTGTTCTGTCTGTATTGTTCTGAGTATCTTGTCCTGTAATTATTTTGATTTCTTAACTGAGCTGAAACTGATCCCCTGATCATCTCGATGTCGTTGTCTATGGTTATGGTGTGTTTGTGTAGGTTGGGAGGTGTTTGGGCTATTAAATTGTCTAGTTGTTCTAAAATCCCTATCTAGATTCCCTTCGTCATGTCCTGCATAGGTATATAAAACTTCTTTGATTCTATGGAGGTTGTAGATGTCTTTGATATCTCGGGATAAGTTTCCTATTGCTAATTGCTTTACTCTATTTACTATTAATACGTAAAATGTATTCCTAGCTTCTATTTGGTTGTTTTCGTATGTTGCGAATTAATTTACATCTTTAATTAGTTCTTCTAGTTTTACATTAAGGTCTACTATAGAACTTACTTTAAGGGATGTTATTCCTTTTACGATGTCTTTATACAGTCTTGTGCAAATTAATCTGAACAAACACTTCTTTTTATCAAAAACTAGTGTTATTTATTTAAAAAGTAAAAATAAGTAATAGATTATTAAAATTAATACTTGATGTGTCCACCCTTGGCGTTTAGCACCATTTTAACTCGTTTTGGCATGGATTCCACGAGTTTTTGACAGTTATCAACGATTTTTGGATCCCGGTACCATACTTGAATAACTGACTCAATCAGCTTGGTTTTGGTCGTACAATCCATTTTTCTCAGCCTGGCTTTGCATATAGCCCATACATTTTCAATTGGATTAATGTCTGGCGAGTTGCCAGGCCAATCCAAAGTCGTAATACCAAGTTCAGCTAAAAATTGTTGGACTTTTTTTGGCGTATGACACGGGGCCAAATCTTGTTGAAAAATCGGGTTTTCTGTATTCAATTTCGACAGCTCAGGCATCAGACGTGTATCCAGTAATTCAATATATTTGTCACTGTTCATCATCCCTGTTATTGGAACTAGCGATCCTGTCCCAAAATAAGAGAAAGAACCCCAAAACATTTGCTTTCCAGGATGTTTCACTGTCTGCTGAATATGGGCTGTTGAAATTGGCTCATCGTCAGTTCTTCGAATGTATTGATGTCTCGTACCCTGCACGAAAAAATGACTCTCGTCCGAAAAAAGCACGTTTTTCCATTCATTCACTATCCAATCTTTATATTTTCGAGCCCAAGTCTTTCTCTTTTTTTCATGGCAGGAGTCAGGAGTTGTTTCTTCAGAGGTTTCCGTGCTTTTCGTCCAACCTCTAGACGACGTCGCCGAACTGTTGAGGTATCCACGATTGTTCCCGCACCCGCCAGATCTTTTTGTAAGTCGTTACTTCTTTTACTTGGATTAATTCGACTGTTTCTTATAAGAAGAGCGTCTCCTTTCTTGGTGGTTTTCCGTTTTCGAACGCATTTCCCTGCTCGATGTGGTAAAATCGACCCGGTTTCCTTATGGCGTTTAATAATGTTGTTAACTGACCCTAATGATATGTTGCACTCTTCCGCTCTCTGCCTCTGTGTCTTAGATGTATGCTCAAACAAAGTAATTATTTTACTACGGATTTCTACGGAGATATCCATTGTCAACCATTTCTAAACAGCAACAAACTTGACAGCAATTTAATTCTTCTTTACATAAATTGCAAAACCTCCTTAGCATTTTCAAAAATTTAAATTCAAAAAATTTTTGGGAAACTGGGCAAACAATATTTTTTCAGGGTTATAATAATCTAGTTTAAGAATATGCGCAATTTGAGAAAATATAAGACCGTTGTGGCCACAAATTAACCTATTTACCATTGAACTCAAGGAAAATATAATATGTTCAAATTAATTTGCACAAGACTGTAGTTGACTGGCGGCCGAAAGTGTTGCTTAAGAAGTTCCCTGGCTTCGTCCCACGTTGTCCGTCGGTTGTGTAATAATAATTCCTTTGCTGCCCCTGTTATCTTGGTATTGTAGATGGCCTGCCATAACTCCTTTCTCGCGGCCTCGTTCACTGCATTGAGGTGGTTTCCGACCACGTTTATGAATTGTGTTAGCGTCGTACTGTCACCACTGAATTCATGGATATAGGAGATTTCCTTCAGGATTCCCACTGTATGACTTTATTCCGAATTTCGCACTGCTAAGGCTTCAATAGCCTGCACTAATCGATCTAAGTTTTGTTGCTCCATTTCCGGTATTTGTCGCCAAAACTTCAAGGTTTTGTCTTTCTTTTTAATTTTTATAATTTTGAATATGTAAAAAAACACTTTCTTTTGATGCCCGAGGGATGTCGGACAAAAGGTATTGGTTTGAGTTATTAGGCTGAGTGGTAGGTTGTTGTGTCTTTTGTGGAATGGGTTCGACGTTGACTATCACTGATTTTTAGTTAAATTAGTCACTCGATACTCTTAAGTTTCCTTGATTATTACTGTCACTTTTCACACGCGGTTTACGAGTATTGGTCCGTTCTCATATGGATCTTTCCAGTATAGAAAGATCCTACCGACTGCGCCACTTAGAAATAATAACAGATCGATTGATTAAAAAAAAACTTTATTTCCCAAAAAACACCACCGACTTCTTTAAACTTTTACTTAATAACGGATTATAATATGTTTTTGATCATTCTCTTATAGCTATCGACTACTTTGCTCGCTTTTCGTATCATTGTCCCGTGGGTACGCAGAAACTGTTTGTTCAGCTTGTTCGTTTACGGTGTCCGGTGTGTCGGTGTCGGTATGCACTGCACCAGCGAAATCGTAGGAACTAAGAGTGCGAAATGATACGGTTGATTGCACCCGTGACCTAGATGGAAAAGATAGATTGTGTAGGATACGTAACCTACATACATATGCAAGTTAAATTATTTGTTAAATAATTTTATTTAAAAAAATATTTTTATTTCTTCACTGTGGGACTTGTGTCCTCTTTTAAATTACAAAATCAACTAAAACTACCATCTAACAAACTTGAACTTAACACCTAACTTCGCCTAGAGCATAGCATCGTGTACGTGAAGGAATGTGATGGGTGTCAGGTGCATCGGGTGCGCATGGGGAAGTGTTCTGTTCTGTAGTAAGGGATCGTATGCAGGTGCATTGGAAGAATGTGGGAACTGATGAAGGGTGTTTGGTTCCACCTGTGTGGATTAATGTGCGCTATGACTGGTTGGCGGATGCTTGTGCAATCCGATGGATCGTGTTAACTCTTCCCCCTCTAAGTTGAATGGCCTCATTCAAAAGAATTGGTTGTTGTAAATGTTGGGAAAGGTCCGGGATCTGGAAACTGAGTTTTTTATTTCGGAATCTATCTTTTGGTGTAGGTATTCGTAGATGTCATTTGGGATCTCTTTGTTTTGTGTTTTGTCAATGATTATTGTTTTGTTTCTTTTGGTTATTGCAGCTATCACTATAAGGATGGCGAAGATGACTATCGTTCCATAGAGTAACCATTGATGGGTTTTGGTATCGGTAGATAATAGGCTGATTTCTTCGGTATTTTTTAGGTGGAGTTCCTTTAGTGCTTCCAGCGAAAGTATGTTAATGAACTCTTTCTCGAATGGTGTTTGTTAGAAAGTAGCTGGCTTGATTTGCAAACTAGATGCTTCTGTGCTTCTGTAGATCTGGTCGTTGATCCGAATGGTAGCATTGTTAAATTTAATTAAGTAGGTTCCGTTTAGCTCACGTTGTTGTTCGTTTATAGTGATGTTTCCTTTGAATCCATTCAGCATAATAATTCCAGGTTCTATTTCTTCAGTTGTCGGGACATGATGAGTGTTCATAATTGCACAGGACGAGTTTGTGCTATAAAGGAGGTTAGGGATACACGTGCTATTGCTTATACTTATTATATCATTACGAGTACAAGTAGTTAGTCTATTGATTTGTTTACAATTGTTTTTTAAACCGTATATTTTATTTTGATATTTTATAATTTTATCGAATTCAAGTTTTATCATTTTATTTGGTTTCTTGACAGATCTTAGCATAATTTTGTCGTAAGTTTCGTTTGTAGTTATAGGAATTTTAATAATATATAGGAGTGTTGACATATTACATAAGATATTTATTCTTGACAGTTCTAGGGCTTCCTCAATAGTTGAATATTTCAATTGCTCTTTTTTGAAAGTTTCAGTAATTAATTCTATTTCTTTTTTTGATAGTAACATTGAATTTATTATTGCATTTTTCGCCCATTGTATAGCAAATTTTACATTTATAATTTCTTCTTTAATTAGTCTTGATTTATATTAAATACCTAACATTATTTCGTTATTTATCCTATTGTCCTTTTTGATAATATTTAATAAATTGTCAGTAACCTTTGTTAAATTATTGATTCTTTCTTAGTAAATTTTGTTTATTATTACCTGCCTGTTGTTGTTTTTTATGACATTATTTATGTGGTCACTATTGATTTGGAAATCCTCATGGTCAGGGTTTCCAGCTATGTACTTCCAGGCGGTACCTATGAAATCGAATGCCCTTTTGGATTTTGTTTGAAAATTGTGTTGCATGTTGTGTTCTAAAATTTTGATTTTCCAATTTCAGACACAAATGCAGGGCCTGTGGTAAATCGACGGGAAGGTCTCCCCGCAAACCTCTTACGAACGTATCGAGTGCTTTGTCTCTATACGTTTGCGTCAGAAGCCTCAAAGACTCACTACTTATGTCGAGACAGCCGATTTTATTTAGTATTAATGAAAGGTGGCTATAGACAGACTGGTAGAAAGACTGCACCGTTCGATTTCCCTGTACCAAAGACATCAACTGGTATTCAAGGGTGCCCACGTCTCTCTTGTCTGCGTAGTGCATGACTAAGCAGCGAGAGATTGCTGACCAACTGAGTGGAGTGTTGTAGGACTCCAGGGCAATGTCTGCATCTCCCACTATTTTACTGCGCACTACACTGAGTATTCCAAAATAATTAGGTGAACCGCGTAAGGGCTCGTATAGTTCAAATATTCTATCCACGCTTCTTTTCCATGATATGAATTCACCTGAATTCCCAGAGAACTCACGTAGACACTTCACTATATCGGGTATCTTGTCAAGATCGGAAAAGTTCTGACTGAACCCGATTGTTATCGTTTGCTCTTCGCTAGCGAATTGATCCGCATTTGGATTCAGAGCATTCTGAATCAGGGCAGGTCCCTGTCTTTCCAAGATTCTAGTTACGATTCCTGCTATAAGTGACTCCAGTTCAGGGTTGGGCCGATTTCTGTACTATGTTGTTGACCAGTTCGGGAGGACGTCGACTGAAAGGTCTGGTTATGGCCATCGCTTTCGCGTGGCATAGATGGTAGGTGGAGGGTCTCTGTTGGAACAGTAGTTGTTTCCAAACTGGGCATAGAAGTACTAGGTCGAGTTGTGACCGGTAATGTATTCTTAGTTGTTCGCGTAACAGGCATTTTAGAGTTCAAAATGTAATGGAAAACGAAAAATTCAATGAGGTTACCAGAGTTACTGACTAATGACCTAAATGTAGATTTATGTGCACTCTATGTAGAATATTTATTTTTTGTATGTATATATTTATATTCTATTATTCCTGTATTTGTTTTATTTTCTATATATGTATTTTCTTCACTGTTTCGTAGGATATACATACGTATGTAGGTACTTATATAGGATAAAAATGTAATATGTTTATTTTTTGTTTTATATTTAGTTTTAGAGAAGAGTTTAATCAATTAATTTATATTTTTATATATATACATATATGTAAATATTTATTTTGATTAGCTTTTTATTTTTTATTTTTTTTTAGATTTTCAAATATAACTTATTCTATTCTTACAAAAACAGCATTGCGGAAACAGGTGGTGAATTTGTGGTCTTTTTTTTCTGGGCGATTCTTTTGCTGGGAAGTTGCCAGCAGCTTCCCGGAGTCCCGTCTTATCACTCACTTTGTTTTTACTGCACAGAGTTTTTATTTCTGCACTGTTTTTTTTTTCACAAATTGACGCCAGCAGAGTATTTATTTCTGCCTAGCTTTCGTTGTTAGTTTTTTCACTATTGAAACCGGTGGAGTTACATATATATTTTTTTTGTACTGTTTTTGTAGAGTTGATTTTTATTTTATTTTTGCACACACTGTCACTGGCAAATGTATTATATTCGCACTTTGTTCGCATGCGAAGCGACCACATGTTTTCCGTATTCGATTATGCTACTTCAGGACGACTTACAATTTTCTGATTACGCGACCTGTGGTCCCTGCTCGGGCGCCAGTTAAATTATTTGTTAAATAATTTTATTTAAAAAAATATTTTTATTACTTCACTGTGGGACTTGTGTCCCCTTTTAGATCACAAAATCAACTAAAACTACCATCTAACAAACTTGAACTTAACGCCTAACTTCGCCTAGAGCATAGCATCGTGTAAGTGAAGGAATGTGATGGGTGTCAGGTGCATCGGGTGCGCATGGGGAAGTGTTCTGTTCTGTAGTAAGGGATCGTATGCAGGTGCATTGGAAGAATGTGGGAACTGATAAAGGGTGTTTGGTTTCACCTGTGTGGATTAATATGCGCTATGACTGTTTGGCGGATGCTTGTGCAATGCGATGGATCGTGTTAACTTGCATTTAGCCTTTCGGCTCTACACAACTACAGTTAACATATAGCGAAGAAGTACCAAAAGAGAATGAAAAAAAAAAAACAAAAAAATCTCCGCTGGTGTACCAGTTTATTTAACTGCAGGGTTCTTGAGTTTTTAAAAAAAGATTGATCTTCATTTTAGCTCGTCCGAGCAGCTACTGAAAATACAATTGTAATTGACTTAATAATAACTTAATCTATGCGACAGTGGAAAAAGGGAAAATGAAGGGAGTCAAATTACTGCAGGTTGCAGCGACGGCTGGGAATACGTACGATCAGCACAGTGGGTTTCCGGTGTCCGGGAAAGATTAGGTGAACAACCGTGGGGCAATTGTACTGTGGGAATGTATTTGAAGATGCAATGGGAAAAAGGTACAATGTCTGTGGGTCAATGCTTGGCCTTGGGATTTGTGGGAATGGATTTGGGAAAAATGTGGGGCAATATGTGTAACTCTTCCCCCTTTAAATTGTAGGGTCCTCTCGTGTTAGAAATACGGGATGTCGAAAATACTTCCGTGGTGCTGTGCGATCTTCTGAGGTGGATGCTGCACCGTAGTTTGCTCTGCTGCTGGTGGGTTTGTAGGGGTTTGTGGTATGATCATTAGGGTGGATGGTTTTTTCCGACTTCTTAGCGCATAGATGGCTATGGTGACGGTAAAAGCTGCTGCCAGGATGGAATAATTTATCCATTGGTGTATTTCTTTTTCACCTCTTATGTGGGCGATCTGTTTGGTTGTATTGATGTGAAGTTCCTTGATGAATTCAAGCGAGAGAACTTCTTCTAGTTCTGTTGCATGAGATATTGGTTGTAAAAGCGGTGGTATCGCTGATTCTTTCTGATGCAAACTGTTGGTTTCTTATTGTAATAGTAGCGTCTTCGAACTTTATTAGGTAGGTCCCGTTTAGAGTTTCTATTGTGCCGTTTAAGTTTATTTTGCCTTGGAAATATTGAGGAGTAGCATTCCGGGGAATAGTTGTTCTACACTAGGAATATGTTGGTTATTGGTGAGGACACATGTCGCATTTTTACTACTTAAGAGGTTAGGGATACATTCATTATTACTTATATCGATAACATTTTCTTTCTGACAGATAGTTAATTTTAGTGCAGTTTTACAATTTTTAATAATACCTAGTACAGTTTTATTTTTCTTTAAAATATTCTCGTAAGGTATTTTGCTCATTACATTATTTTTTGTTATAATAGGCTTTATTAATAATTTATCGTATACGATTTCTTGTGTTTTTGGAATATTAAGGATGTACAAAAATTTAGTTGAATTTGATACAATTCTAACATCGGACAATGCCAAAGCTTCTTCAATGTTATTAAAAGGAATATTAGTTGTTCATTATATTAGATTTTGGATAGTGTATTTGAATTAGCAATGTTTATTTTTCCTAATTCTATTGAATATATTGTATTTGTAAGTTCTTCTTTTATTAATTTGCTTTTATTTGTAAACTTAAGACTTCATTTAAATATGTTCGATATTTTTTTAACATTTAGGAGTTCATTGGTCACATTAGTTAGTTTATTCATTTTGTCTTTAAAGGCTTCGTTAATGAAAAATTGACTATTATTGTTATCTATGGCGCTATTAATCTTGTCTTCCATCAGAACCAGATCATCATGGTCGGGGTTTCCCGCGATCCATTTCCAAGCGGAACCGATGAAATTCAAGGATCTCTTCGATCTATGAATTTTAATGTTATCTAAAAGAGTTTGTATCTGCGAAAATTCGTGCTCTAGTAAAGGATTGGTTGGTTTTGGGAATGTGCTGGTTTATAAGGAGTGCTGCTTCGGTGAGGAATTGTTGGTGTGGTTGGATATCAATGGTGTGGATGAGTTTCAGGTTGCCATTTTGTATCATAGCCTTTCCAAAGTTAAGAGCTATTATGTGGGAATTCGAGTAGTCGATAATTTGGATGTCGGCCCGAAGGATGGGCAAGACTGACCTGCAATAAGAAAGTAGTGGAAAATAGTTCAGTTTCTTATGTTACCGTGTTGTCGGTTTTTTTTTTACGAAAATCTTCTGTTCTGGTTCGTAGGTCTTTATTTGCTCTCTATATTTGTTATGATATTCAAGATCATTCTGCTGATTTCTTTTGAGTTGTTCTATAGTGTCTAGTCTAGATTTCTCGAAGTCTTCTGGACTGGCAATATGTGTAACTTACCGATAGTGGCAATGGTCTTCACTGATCGTGTTTGCAATAGAATGCAAATAACATTTGTTTTATGTTATAACTTTTGTCTAACAAAACGTACGAATATAATATATACATCAATGGATTTGTTAATGAAAGTTCTACACAGATATATAAATTAAATTGGGATCTGTTTTGTGAAAGTGTAGAAAAATCGAGATATATCACCAAAAAAAGTATGAAAAAAATCGAATATTAATGAAAAATTGAAAATTACGGGCGCTAGAGGGAAACATACACATTTTACAACTTAGTTTTATATATTTAAAGAAGATGAAATTAATGATACCGAAACACTTCGGCGAACCTATGATGCCTTCATATATTTTGAGGATTCTTTCAACCCTTTTACGTCAGGAGCTAAATTCGCCTGGTTGCCCAGAGAATTCTCTTAAACTCCTGACAACATCTGGGATTTTGTCAAGTTCAGCTATGTTTTCTCTTTGGTCGTGGTTTATTATTTGATCAGTTCCCGCAAACTGATCAGAATTTGGATTTATTATTGATTGGATAAGGTCTCTGCCCTGAGATTGCAGAACTTCGGTTACTACAGAGGTCACGAGACTATGCAAAGCAGGATGCGAAATGGGGGTTTTAGCTCTACCTTGAGAGCTCTCGGGATTTGGAGGGGTTAAGGTTGAAGGACGAAGGATATTTGGGTTAGGCATTTTGAGTAGAATAGGTATTCGTAATTTCCTTAATTTATTATTGATAAAGTATACTTATATACTAGTATATACTAGAGTATACTTAAAAATTTAAAAATTAATTATTTTGGATATTTCTGTTTTCTATTTCTATTTTCTTTTAATAATTTTAAGATGTTCACTATTTTCAAAATTCTCTGTTTATAATTCTTAACTATTTATTATTTTTCTTACTGATATTAATTATTCTTACATAAATATAGCGGCAAACAGTTTCCACATATTCCGGTTGAGCGGCTGAATCCTTATGATGTATCCCTTTTGCCTCAGCTACTGGGGAGCCTCGTTCTCACACACGGATACAGTTTATTTTTAAACAGTTTATATGTAAACAACAACACACAGTCACAGTTTTGTTTTTGTCGCGAGAGATTACTTTAGCTTCGCGAATTCACGGGGTTCTGGGACAGGCAACAATCGATAACACTGTGCGCATTTACTCGAATCACCAAGCACTTCTTGAGGGCTTCTTTTAAGTGTTCGCGCGGCGCTTAACACTACTTCAGGGCTTTTATGTGTTTTTTTTTTATATTTGAATAATCACGGCACTTAACACTGCTTAAGGGTTTTTAATGTACCGGGGATGCCTGTCCCTGCTCGGGCGACAATTTAACTTTTTCTAGTTTAGATTTTTAAAAAAAAATCAACTTTATTCCCCAAAGTCAACTTACAGACTAACTTAGCTTAACTTAAATTCTAATAACGTAACCTACGCTTAGCCTATTGCATTAGCCAAGTGAAGTGCAAGGTTACATTTCGTGGTTTTTCGGGTGACGAACGATGAATGCACTTGACGTCGTTCCCACCGTTGGCGATGTTCCCGTCGTTGACCCAGGCATTGTGTCAGCAGAATCGGTTAACGTGTGCAATATTATTTCGCGTTAACTTATATAGTCCGAGTGTGGACAAAATGCAGAAGGATGGATTGAATATGAAATTAAAAATTTTAAGTAACCCCCGACAAAAAAAAAACTCCAAAAAGTAAAAAAATAATTTTTTTTCTCTTGGTCTTTTGACTTCATTAAAATAACCTATTAATATTTTTAAGATGACGTCGCCGCGTCGGGGGACCGCTGATAAGAGATAACTATTAGTACCATATGATAAGAGAGATCCATATCCGATCCTTCATACCTAATTCGTTCACGAAACACGGAACGAATTGCCTGTACGAGTATGATTGCGGACATTATTGTTTGATCACCCTTCTGCTATTCCAGTTCCAGTGTGTGAGTGTGCATAAACTGTTCGAGCTTATCGCTACATCAATGTATACGATATTTATTCACATTTTGTTTTTGGTAGCCTACTACGTATTATAAGACATGTTCGATTGCATTTATCTTTCTTTTCGTTTTGTCTGTGATTACGTTGTTCTACAACATAGTCCTACGACCGCGTCGTTCGGACGTTCAGCTGGGTTGTAAAGGGTCCGCCATCTAACGTTTTTTTTTTTCAAGTAGTGCTTATTTCGTGATGGTAACACTTAGCTCATGTCTGATTTGACAGATAATTAGTTTTATCCTTCCGCTGAACGAATATGGTTGTGTATACGCTTGAACAACGCTTCTCTAAGTGGGCCTGCGATCGACTTACAGAAGATGCCGATTTTGCCAAAAAAATCATCTTTTCAGATGAAGCTCATTTTGATCTTGGCGGGTATGTAAACAAGCAAAATTGTCGCATTTGGGGCACAGAAAACCCGCACGCATACATTGAAAAGCCGGTGCACCCAAAACGAGCCACTGTTTGGTGCCGGTCTGGTTCAATGTGAGAGCCAGCTTAATGGAAAAGATTCGGGTGTTTGAGAGACAATGTCTCAGGACGTGTCTGGGGCTACATAGGACACCCGAATCTGAGTATACAAAATTTTACCCGAACGAGGTCCTATACGATAGGGCCAGGATTGTACGGATAGATAATTTTTTGATCAAACTGATTCGAAGCCGCGTTGCGAGAGCAATGACTTCGGTCAATAGCCTGATTTTCGGGGCTTACTACCCCAACGACTTATATCACGAGAGAGTGCGCCTTAATGGCTTTGTTCCGCCAGAAGCATTCCTCTATTTAGATAGATGTGGGCTGATCCAGGATAGATTGGCGGTGCCGCTAATCTTCCACGTGGGTCGCAATTCCGTGGAACGGCGATTCCTCTACGAACCCGATGTCGCGCTCCGTGAGCCCGAGCGCCAGTGCTCGGGCGCCAGTTACGTTTTTTCGCGCGGAGGGGAAAATAGAAAAATAATTTTTTATTCGGGCCAACTGCCCACTTTATTATGCTAATCAGAACTGAATTACAATCTACTTTTTACAACTACTTATAGGGTCAACCATCAATGCCATTTGTAGATGAATCGGCAGCTTTCGTCTGGCTCGTCGGTGTCGCTGGAATTTGAGTAACATGTGAACCCATAGGTGCAGTCTGGCCGAAGTTGGGGTATAGCCCCCAATTGTGCAATGCGGCTTTCGACTTTCTGGTGGTGTTGTCTTGCATTCTGGCGGAAGCAAGGGCATTGCACCCGCTGGTGGAATGCGGCTTTTGACATTTAACATTTATGGTGTTAACCTATATATTGGATATATATCATATTTTTTCCTGACTTTAATTTTGGCTTTATGTAGTCTCCTATTATTTTTCGTTATTATTGTGATCCCATTGTTCTTTCTTACAATGTGTTTTGAAAATTTAGGTGTTTCTTCTATTTTCTTTTCTAAATATTACTTCGTCGATTCGTTTTCCTTCAGATTCTGTCATATCTCGATTTAATTTGTCTATTCTTGAGCTAGTTATTCCAATTAATCTTGAATAGCGGGAAAGAGTTTTTATTGAAATTCGTTAAGTTTCTTTAGGTATTCGTGTTCGTTATCAAAAGTGACTTCGTTATTAGATTTGTTGTTGAATGGATAGAGTTGTTATAAGTTATAAGGGTTTCTGTAAAAATCTCTTCGTGGTCAGTGGTCAGTTTGTTTTCTTTGCATGTGGAAAGTATAATTCTGTAGATTTCTGTCAGTGTTTCAGGAGTGATGTAAGGGCTATAATGTTATCTCCTGCGGATAAGATATAACCTGCTGCATACTTTGAAAACTTATCTATTATTTTAAGAATCTGTTGGTTATTAATACTATAAATACCTATGTATGTATGTATGTGTTAAATATCTAGTGGTTTGAGTAGTGTTTCCGTTTTTTTTCAAAATTAGGTTTGAGGGGTTGTCTGTTATACCTGTGGATTTTATCAAACCATTTTGTGATTTATATTTATAATGAATAATTTCTTGTCGTATTGCTTGATTTACCAAAAATTGATGTACCTTTTCATCCATTCTGGGAACACCATAATTATGAACTTGATACTCTGTAAGTTTATTAACATCTGGATTCTTTGATCTATTCCATTCATGAACATAATATTGTTCAATCGATTGTGGCTATGGTTTTGCGACAAACATCGATGTTAAAAAACATCGGTTATAACAACGATACATCGATGTTTTTCCGATGTTTTTGTTGGCTATACATACGACCTACAGGACAAAAGAGTTAAGTCTCATCTGTTTCAACCCAAAAACCACAAAACAATAAAATTCATCATTGAAATCAAACATATTTTGTTAATACGATTTTTTTATTTATATGTAATTATTAATTGGAATTTAAGAGACATAATATTAATTATTTATTTTTTATTTGTTGGAAAGCAACTGAGAAATTGAGTTGAGGAAAAGAAGCTTAGACAATCTGGTCCCCAGAAGTCTGTTTCTGTCCTGGGTGGTGGTTGGCCCAGCCTCCGAAAACAAACGCTCGCATGGAACAGACGTGGAGACGATGGGAAGATATATTACTGCAATCCTTGCAATAAGGATGATTTCATATCCTTCCAGATCTCAATAGCGTCTCTTTTAATTGTTGTAACAGGAAACGAGAGGTACATACATTCGAACTTTTGTTTCACTGATGGTTTCTGTTGAAATTGTAGATGATTTATTTTTCATATTCTTATCCGTTAGTTGCTTGTGGTATTTCCATATATGAACCCTGAATAATCTTTTTCAGACTAATTACTTTGCCTTTAGCCAGATCATTTTTGAAGTGCATCAACTTAAATCGAGGATCGAGCCTACTTGAGATGGCGAGAATTTCTATATTCTATAGTATCCAACTTTTTAGCCAGTTGTGTTTTTATTTCTTCTGAAATTCTAAAATGATTTCATTCTTAGGCTTGATATTTTCTACGATTTCCCGAGCGCAGCTTACTAGTGGAATAACTTTGCTCACCGCAACGTAACTATCTCCATAAATTTCTCTTGATAATTTTTCAAATGGGCACAGTAATTCAACTATTTCCTTTACGCAATTTATTTCACTGCTCGAGATCATTGGGGTCGCTTCCGGCCGAGTCAAAAGTATTGGTCCTGTTGTTATTGGATTATTTATTTCAATTTCAAATTCTTTTAAAAGATCTCTTATTAATTTGACCTCACTCACACATACAGATAGAGCTACATACTCTGCTTCTGTAGATGATTTAGTTACAATATCTTGTTTTTTTGATTTCCAAAATATAACATTACCATTCATTCTTATAACATATCCCGTTGTAGATTTTCTGTCTACTATATCCCCTGCCCAATCAGCATCAACATAACAATCTAATATATCCGACTTTTCATTTCTTTCGTATTTCAATTTTAGATCTTTAGTATAATATAAATATTTTAATATCCTTAGAGCGTATTTTTAATGACCTTGATCATAACAATTTTGAAACCTGCTTAAATAATTCACGCAGTAACATATATCTGGTCTAGTGCTTGAGCTTATGTATAAAAGTGCTCCAATCAAATTTCTATATTTGACATCAACAGATACTGATAAGGCAGGTTCACATTTAAGGTTCTGCTCCATTGGAGTCGCATAGAGTTTTGCATCTAAAATTTCATACTTATTCGCTAACGATTCAATATAATCCTTTTGATCTATTTTCATGATTTTCTTTTCACAATCATACTCAATATTTATACCTAAATATGTTTTTAATTGACCCATATCCTTCATTCTAAACTTAAATGCTAATTTTCTTTTAATTATTTCTATAATTTTTTTATTTTTGCTACAAATTAATAAATCATCAACAAAAGTTATCAAATAAACTTTAGTATTACTGCTTTTCATAAAATATAGACAATAATCAATTTTACTTCGTTTAAATCCTATTTCTTTTAAGTACTCATCTAAACACTCATACCATGTCCGTGGACTTTCTCGCAAACCATATAAAGCCCTTTTTAGTTTAAACACTCTGCCTGTATTATCATCGTAACCTGGTGGTTGCCTTACGTACACTTCGGATTTTACTTTTCCATTTAGGAATACTGACTCAACATCCATTTGCAAGTTCGTTTTGTACAGAGAAATTTAACAATATTTTCAACGTCTGTGTTCTAGCTACTGGAGAGTAAATGTCGTCCAATACTTCCTTTTGCTGAAACCCTCTTGCTACAATTCTAGCTTTAAATCTATCATCAGCCTTTTTTGTATAGACCCACTTTAAATCTAATATCTCCTTATCTTTCGGCTTTTCAACCAATATCCATGTGTTATTTTTATTCAAGCATTCAATTTCCTTGTTCATAGCTTTTCGCCAGTCTTCACTATCTTTACTATCTATTGCTTCCTTATATGTTTCTGGACTGTCTACACTAACGTAATTTACGTAAATACAGTTTGATATTGGACTTCCATATCTACTTACAGGATTTTTCTTTCTTTCTGATCTTCTCATTGCTGCTAAATTTTCGTCACTAATACTAGGTAAATTAATCGCATGCTCATTATTTTCATCTTTCTCTTTTTCAATTTGAAGTTCCGGAATAACACTACTTTCAATTGAATCATTGTCATTCATTTCATCGTTATCTCTAAACCCAATTAATTTTGTATTTTCTTCGATTATGTCTACATGTCTAGTTATAATTACTTTATTGTTAATTAAAACTCTATAACCAACGTTTTCATATCCAACTAAAAGTCCTAGATCAGCTTTTCTATCCCATTTACTTTTTCTCTTTACCTCTGGAACTCTAACAAAAACTTTGCTTCCATATAATTTCAAATTGCTTATATCTGGTTTTTCTCCCATCATTATTTCATACGGAGTCTTCCTCTCAAATGTATTCGCTTGTGTTCTATTTTTCAAATAAACTGCTGTTTTAACTACCTCTGGCCAAAATCTATTATGTATTTTCGCATCAGCTGCTAAACATCTAGCTGTTTCCATTACTGACCTGTTATATCTTTCAGCAGTTCCATTCAACTCGTGAACATACGGAGGACACGGTTCAATGTAAATTCCCTTTTCTTTAGCAAAACTATGTATATCTTTATTTAAAAATTCCGTTCCATTATCGCATCTCAACCGCTTTACTCTCTTTCCTGTTAAATTTTCTAATTGATTAACGTATGTTACAATACAGTCATAAACTTCATTCTTTCCTTTAATTGGATAAACTTTTCCTGCTTTACTAAAATCGTCAATCAAAATCAAAAAATATTTTTCACCCATATAGCCTACTGTAGCATGCGGTCCATTAACATCTGCATGAATAATTTCAGCTATTTCTTTTGCTCTGTGCCTATTGTATTCAAAACCAATTTAGTCATTTTATTTTGTATACATGTACCGCACTTTAAATACTCACTCTCTAAATCATTTGGCAAACCTTCAACTAAATTATTTTTACTTAAAATATTCAAATATCCAAAATTAACATGACCTAATAATCTATGATATTTTTCTTTCAGAGTCATATTTATACTATAAATTTCTGTTACGTAATTTTGTTTATTCTCAACAAAACTATTTATCTTATATATATTATTTACTTTGTTAGCTATGGCTATCAGTTTATTTTCTAGCGTATATAATTTCGAAGTATTGCCCATTGAGACGATTTTAGCTTTATCAGTGATTTTTCCAAAACTCATTAGATTTCTATCCATTTCTTTAACAAAAAATACATCCTTAAGTTCCACTTCTGTTTCATTATTATTTGCCACAAATTTTGTTATGACATTACCTACCCTAGTTGCTTTCAAATCACGACCATCACCTATTTTTACATTGATCGGTTTTTCAAGTCTATTTGATTCTATAAAATATTTTTCATTATTTATTATGTGATCCGTGCATCCACTATCTAAAACCCATTCGACTTTATTTTTACAATTATTTACCTCGACATTGTAACCTACTCTATGTGTAGTTACTATCTCCGTTGTGAAGGTCATTCTTCCTTGGTCCGAGCTCTGACGATCTTGCCGTTGTTGATAGCCTCGCCCTCGTTGATTTGCACCTCGTTCTCTATGGCTGCCGTTGCCTCTTCTATAGAAACTGTCATCTCGCTGCTGCTGCTGCTGGAGATGGTATCGTGCGCCTCCTCGCCCTTGATGCTGTCTTCCTCCTTTCCAGCCCCTCCATATATTTCCAACGTTGTTCTGGGTCGGGCACTCGTACTGAATATGTCCGGATTTTTGGCATTTGTAACACGTCTGTTCCTTTTTTACTTCACTTTTAAATACATTTGAATTTCCAGTCTTATTTTTTTTACTCATATTCTCGTCCTTTTCTTTGTCCTCGTACATTTTGATTTTATTAATTACATAATCAACAGTTCGATATCCTTCAGGTAACACATCAATTAAATCTCCGATATGATCTAACGAATTTGGTAGCGTTCTTAACAAATAATTCAGTTTTTCTTTTTCAGTCACTTTAGCGCCTGCATTTTTTAATTCAATTATCAATTTTTCAAATTCACTGTAAAATTCACTTGTTTGGTCATAGTCTTTCAGTTTTAGTCTATCTAATTTGTTTCTTACACAAATTTGTAATGCTGTTGACTCACGTAAATACAATTTGTCTAATTTCTTTATAATTCCATAACTGGATGTCTCTTCGTCGATGAGCTCCATCTGCCTATTTGACAAAGCACTATATATGTAGTTCATGGCTTTTAAATCCGCGTCGTTCCACGTGTTTTCATTTTCGGATTCGGCACGCTCTCGTAATATCACCTTATCACATTTTTTCATTTTTAGAAATATGGAAATTCTTTTCTTCCAAGTACTGTAGCCGTTCCCATCAAACACTGGTAGTGTTAACTTAAATTCTTCTGCTATATCGACTTGCCTGTATTCCCGCTCGTTTTCTTCAATCAGTTCTGATTTGACTTTTAAATTTCCTTTCGAGTCACTACCACGTGTACCCATAACACCTCTATGAACAACATCTCCGAACTTTCAGCAACTACGCTCTGCTACCATGTTAAAAATTGTACAGTCGATTAAAACAAAATTTGTATTTATTTTAATTCAATTATTTAATTATTCATTTTAATTAGAAAAAAAATACAATTAGATCACAAGTGCTTGGGCCGCGTGCCCATCATCGGAGAGTAAACGGAAACGACTGACTGCAGTTTATTTATATATATATTTACATATATATTTACATAACATTTACATATGTCAACAACATGTCAAGACTAAATTTATTCATATGCCAACAGGTCCTATAAGTGATACCAATTCCATAAACCGTTGCAACATTGAAGCATGTAAAAGCAGGAGTTCCATCTTGTGCGTACATCAATTTTTTTTAAATGGCCTTCTTTCAATCCCATTTCTTTTTGTCTTTTTCTTCGTCACTTGCACTCACGCTTCTTCTAATAAATTTTACTAGATCTCGAACCTTTCCGATCAATTCACTACATTCTTTTGCATCGTTAATGGATTTAGTTACAACTAAGTCGTATGTCGTATTGCCTGAATCTGAAGTTTTCAGATTCTTATTACATATCTTGCACACAGCTTCTTTTGCATCAACTTTGTCAAAATAGTTCCAAATCTTACTCTTCAATTTAATGGGTGGTATTGTTTTCCTTAACAATGCAAAAGCACAAGCATATCCATAGAAAGTCAATGTAAGAGATTTCAATAAATAATAATTTTTTGATAAAATAAAATGAATTTTACCTGTCGGTCGTATTCACGCGCAATAGCAATACAGCTCAATATTTAAATATATTACGAAGTAATAAAAAAACCGCAATCTTAATCCTAACACGTGTCATCCATCGGCCGACAAACCATTTTAATTGTTTTTAGCATTTTTATTCATTTTCCCTCATCTCGCTTGACATTTGTGTGTTCAAGCATTTTACTCAGAAGAATGTTGGTCGCGCTCTGAACCCTCAGAAACCGTCCTTTGAACGAAAAAAGAATACAAGCTCTGAACACTCTGAACAAAAAAGGAAACGCAATTTTGAGTTTGACAGTTCAGGTTCAGTTCAGATGGAAAAAAGAAAAACGAGTAATGTTTTACACATCTTGGCAATGTTTAACGAATACAATGAACGATGTCGATGTTTGACAGTTTCGACGTCGATGTATCGGTTATCATATACATTAAAAATGCTTTGAAATCATATGCTTGGATTATCTAAGTGTACTTAGACATAAAACTTAAAATACCACATATGACTTTTCCCAAAGACCTTTTTTTCGCGCTCAAACTGTGCGCCGTGATATCCCATGTCATCATGATAGCATTTGACTATTCGCCAACGAACGCCCGATGGGACCAGTTTTGTACCGCTTGTGGTTTTCCTGTAGAGTCTTCCGTCTTTCGTAGTAAAATGGTTCTTAAAGGTGTTTGCAGCCCTTTCTATCGATTCCATGATTTCGACGAGTCTGTGATCTTGGCATAGTATACAGCATGCCCAGTAGTTGCGTTCGATGTCAATCCTTAAAATGTTTGCTGCTACTGTCGCACACGAGGGATCGACCGGTGCTCGGCTAAGGGTATCAACATGCGCTATACTGTTAGCAGAACGATGAACCACTGTGAAGTCGAACTTCACGCAACCACCATCTGGTTATTCGTGATCTGAGTAACTTGCATTCCTTTACAGCACTAATAGCTGAACAGGTGATCACTACGAATCGTCTTCCAAGTTTGTATAACTTAAAATAATTAACTATTTATTTTTAAAAAAATATACAGTAATGTCTCGCTAATCCGAACCAATTATTGCAAGGGGGCATTCGGATTATCGAATTATTCGGACTAACAAGTACACGATGGGAACAGAAAAAATTAGGTTATTTGACGAAAATAATCTCTATTTATTGCAGCACAAACACATAACGTTAACCTTAAACATAAACACAAAAACAAAAAACCTAGAGAAAACTTAAAAGAAATTCATAAATTCGACACATACTTGTATTTGCATGTGTGGGACTATAACAATATAATGTCATTTAATGTACGCTTACACATTACACTGCTTATGTAATTTTAATCGCGAAATCAGTAATAAATGTCTGTTTTTTCTTTAGCTTTTGTAAAATGATCAATGCCTTTTGCTTAAGATTTTGCAGAGCCAATATATCTGAAGCGGAAGGTTCATTCTCCAAAGCCCATTTTGTCGAAATAGCTAAAGCTGTGATTGCGTCTTCATACTTGATCTTATCTTGATGCTCGTGTACTTCCTCTTCTTCTTCGCTTTCCACATGTGCACTATCCTGGATGTTGCCTCGTTCAGCCAATCGACAACTTCATTAATACCCAAATCAATTCCAGACATATCTTCGATAGTTTCTGCAAAATTTGCGATTTCAGAATTAGGAATACCGTTTGATTGATCCACTAGTCGAGCTAGTGGAATGTCGTCTTCAACATCCCACTCATCTGACTCAGTGAAAGATATCAAGACTTTCCAGCAATTTTTAATCATTTCCTGTGTCAGTCCTTTCCATGCACTGGCCAAAAAGAAAACTGCGTCTCTGAACGTAATGCTTTTCAAAGCAGTCGTTATATCGGCATTTTGGTTCATAACGTGAGATAGTAAACTTTTTTTGTAGTTCAGCTTCGTAATTCTTATGACATTTTGATCCATTGGTTGGATCAGAGACGTACAGTATGGTGGTAAAAATAGTGTTCTTATCTTGCCGTCATCAGTTTTGAGCTCATTTGCTGGTGGGTGGGATGGCGCATTGTCCAATAGCAGGAACGCTTCTTCAGGAAGTCCATTTGCACGCATAAACTTTTTAACTTGAGGCACAAATGAATTGAAGAACCACTTTTTAAAAAATGTGGAAGTCATCCAGGCACTTACAGTTGAATCATATTCCACAGGCAAATTCGCTGCACCAAAGGAACGTGGCTTCTTTGATTTGCCCATCACTAGCATTTTCAGTTGATGTGTGCCTGTTGAGTTAGTACAGGCAAGGAAAGTAAAACGCTCTTTGCTTGTCTTTCGTCCAGGAGCTGTTTTTTCGGTAGAGCCTACTAGGGTCCTCGCTGGCAAAAGCTTCCAATATAAACCACTCTCATCCGCGTTATAAATTTGCGACGGATGAAGTTCTAGCTGTTTTACTATTTGTGAAAAGTTGTTGCGGAAATCGGTTGCGGCATCTGTATTGGCAGAAAGTTTTTCCCCGCAAATTTTAAGATTTCGGATGCCAAAACGTTTTCTAAAGTTACTTGCTTCCGTTAAAGTTTTAGGCTTTTGTGTCATGACTTATGATGCTAGCTTTTCTTGCAATCCATTGATAAATACCGTGAGGGTCACACTCTTAATATAATCTATCTGTCCTTTGGAATGTTCTTCTTTTATATTATGTAGTTTATTCTGCATCAATCTTCTTTCTAGTGTTTCTACTCTCTGTGTATATAATGTCGCAGAATCATTTCTATTTTGCCTAATGCTAATCAATTCTCTATGTAATTGAAGGCTACGGTCCCCTAAAGACATCGTACAATTCTTCTTTCAACGGATTGTATTGGCATTACCACGAATTCTTGTTTTTATGAATTTAAAAAGTACGGGTTTCAAAGCATCATTACATGTGTCAATGAAACTAAAAACCTCATCGTCGTTACTATTAAAAGTAGGGATAAAGGATGTTAGAACACTGAGACTAAATTTCTTGAATGTTCAACTTCTTGGTTACCTCGCTTTCTGATTCACTATCTCTGCTGCTAGGCGACATACAAGTTTTTCTACTGATCCAACTAGAGAGTAATATCCTATATTTTTCCTTGTTTTCTTCTATCCACTTATACTTCTTTAATTTGATATCTCCTGAAGGAAATCGAATTTGGTACATCTACTAGGAGATGTTGGAGTTTAATACGTTTTAATTATGAAAACTTTTCCTGACCTTGCCACCTGGATAACTCTCTCTCTTCTTATCCACTCTTTTTTTTTTCTTACAGTAGTATTAGGAACACTCTATGCAAATATACTTAGTGCGGTCTATGAGTTCTTAGCCTAACATAGAAAGAAAGGTCATAAATAAAAAAAAGTGTGATTATTTTTCAATATGTTATCCCTTTCTCTCTTTTGGATGTTGGATTGTAGTAAAAAAACATAGTTTCATCACCCGTTACCTATACATCTTCTTGGTCCTCGCGGCAAAGCTCTAAAAATTGCTCACGACATTTTGCTCGACGCTGCTTTTGCATTGCGCTTAGAATTCGAGGCACCCACCTTGCACTAATTTTTGTCATATTTAAATGCTCATGTAGGATACTTAGAATACTTGTTTTGGAAATGCCGGTCAGTGCTTCAATTTCTTTTGTTTTTGGTCGCCGGCCGGTCATTTAGAACAATTTCTTCCACTAATTTAATTTTTTCTGGAGTAGTCACTGTCACAGGACCTCCCGCACGTGGGTCATCTTCTAATGATTCTCGTGCCCAGTGAAACAACTTAGACCAATTTTTAATTGTTGAAAATAAAGGACACAAGTCACCGTAAACAGCCTCCATCCTGTTTTTGATTTCTGTTGGCGTTAATAGTTAGGAAAACTACGGTTTTCTTTTATGAAAGATAAAAGGCTCTTAATACTAAATTACATTGTTTTGTTTTCTACTATATAACTGAAATCTCTTCTTTTCGAAAAAAAACTAATTTTCCGTTTATCAACCGATTTATTCAACACAATCCGCCGGTATTGTTTGAGGCAGTTGATTACCTCCTTTGAGTGCATTAACCGTTATTTTCAAATTTTTGCTTTTTCGCGCTAGTCTTGAATGAATTATTACTATTATAATTAAGATGCTGACGATAGCTGAAATTACCAAGTAGCTAACATTCTTATGAATTTTAAGTGTTTTCATATGTTCTAAATTAACAAAACTTTTAAATATGATCTCTTCGAAACTTGGAGGTTTACTAAAATTATATTTTACATCATTGGTATAAAAAAATCTGTCTTCGAAATTTAAATTTGTGTTACTAAAAGTTTGGTTTAGTATTTGAATTGAACAGTTATTAATTATAATTAAATAGTTTCCTCTTAATTTTATCTTTCTATCATCACAACCATTTATTAATTCTTCATTTTCCATATTTTTACAAAGGATTGTATGTTCGTCTAATGCTTTTATTTCAGTTACCCTATTTTCTTTTAGCTTACCATTTTTATTCGTAATACAGTTATTAATTGGCAACAATTCTTGTTCGTATAAGGATTTGTCATTGTATTGATCTTCCATGATTATTTCGTTATGTTCTTCTGTGGTTATGGCTGTTAGAAGTTTAAAGTCAACTAATTTATATAAGTATGGGATTTTAATTGCTATTATTAGTCTGTCCCTGTCGTATTTTAGTAATCCTACTTTTACATTTTTCAACTTATAAGGATCTAGTTCTATGGATTTTATTTCGATTGCTGCCATCACACTTGGATGTACAAGTCCCTGTTTCACTAATGCTATGCTATCTAATATTTGGTTAAGTTTATCTTCTAGAATTTTAAGTTTTAGTATTTGATCAGTTTTTAATTGTTAACTCAACTTAACTTACTTAACTAAAAATAGTTAACTCTCGATATGCTTGTGCTATTTCTTTTCTATCTCTTTCTATAGTGTTTTTTTATGTTAGTAACAGTGTCGTTAAAGTAGGAATTAATTTGAATCTGTTGAATTAAATTGTAGATGGCATTTCCATCGTTTTGTTCTATAATTTTCATATGTTCTGTTATTTCTTCTCTATCGTCAGCGTCCATTGTCCCGAACAACCATTTCTGTGCGGTTCCTATAGCGTTTATTAGCCCTCGTCTTTGTCGGAAGCTCCTATGTAGTTCTATTGCTGTTATCTTTGAATATATACTTTCCAACTCCTTCCTAATTGTTGGGTCGTTATTAATATGTAGTCTTTGAATGTTGTCCCTAATGGCGTTTATAGTTTGTCTTAATTCGTTTGTATTTATAATGTGTAGTATCGTCTTCGTCTCTCATATTATCTCTGCTCGTCCCATGTTTATTTGTTGCTGTCGTTTGTCCTATCATCAGTACAGCTAGTCCGAGAAACGCTAATGTCGTCATCTGCAAACATACGGGGTCTCTTAATATTCATTGGGTGTTCTTTATAATAATGTCTCTTATAGTTCTTTACTGGTATAATTTTCCTCTTTTCCTGATAACTTTCCCTATCTAGAATTAATTTCTGTGTTCGTTTTTCTTTTTGTGTCTATATTCTTTTAGCTAAGGCTGCAGGCGTCCTTTGAATAGTGGAGTGATATCTATTATTCTGTAACGCCCTATGTACCTTTTGAATAAGCGTCAAATCTAAATTCCTCATAGCTACTAAAATTTCCTGTAACGTCGAATGGAATCTTTCGATATCACTATTTCCAGTGTGAGTGTTGGGCTTAGTCAAGTGGAGTTCGACTTCCTGCTCCCTTAAAAATTCTTTCAGAATGTTCGGATGAACATCAATGAATTTATTGTCTGTAATGATTTTAGAGGGTTTACCAAATTTGGAAAAGTGCTCTTCTATCGTTTCTATCTTCTTCGTCCAATTTCGGTTTGACAGAAAATAAGCATAAGCTTTTTTTGTCAGTTTATTGATAAGAGTTAAGAATGGATGTTTTTTAAATAATATATATCCATGTGGACAATTTCGTTGGGTCTACTTGGTGTTTGACTTACTTCATATTTCAGTTTTTTTAGGTTTGAGTTCGTACTTGGTCTCCAGGCATTTCTTACAATTGTTGATTATTCTGGTTATTTCTTTTATTAGGTGAGGATAGTACAATATACATATAATATTCTTTAGGCTTAATAGTGATAAGTTTCTATTATTCCACTATGGGCACTTTGTTTTGTATGGTATAGAGAAATTTGTTTATGTACTTCTTCTAATGTCTTTATTTCCTGTGCTCTCAATGTCGCTTTTATAAATTTAATTTGTTTGTCATGTCTAAATAATTTTATTAGTAATTGTTGTATTTTATTGAATCCGTGGTCTGAAAGTTTCTATAGATCCCGGTTAGTCCTGGTTTTATGAATCTCATAAGCAACTCTGTCCAATAGTCTTCTCCTTTTGTCATTTCAACGAATATTATACGTCTGCCATGTAATACTTCTATTTCATTGTTAGCGTCGTTAGTGAGTATTAGTTGTGTCTTGTAATTATTTACTATATGTAGTTTCTTGTATTTGGATATGGTCGGGTTGTTGTTCGTTTTGTGAGTGTGTGGTCGCGTTTTCTGACAATTTGTTTACTGACTGGTCGTCGTTAAGTTCATTTTCTGGTCTTCATCTAAGGTTTCGCAGTCTATTTTTCTATAACGAGGATGGTTTTTTCCTCCTCGTTATTTCTTTAATAAAATTGATCCCTGATTCGATTGTGACGTCTTTTCTAGTTTCGTTAAGTTTAGCCATCGTATTGGACTTCTTTTGAATAAGTAAAACATGAATTTGTGGATATTCTTCATATTTTACCTTTCCCTGTATGAAATCTAGTGGTTTACGTTTGGTTGTCGAGTGAACACTATTGTAGTAACCGTTTATAAGGATAAGTTGTTCTTCGATAGGTAAATGTTTTTTCCTATATCTTAAAAGCCTGAGATGTTCGTTAATGGTATTGTGCAATCTCTCGATGTCTGCATTGCTAATGTGATTCGAATTGGAAGTAAAATGAATTTCGATCTTTCTTTCTGTGAAGAAATCTCGCATTGATTTAGATTTCATACCTAGTTCGTTGTCGGTGATTATTTTTTCTATATGTCCATAGGTGATTATATATCTTAATATGGCTTTCCTAAACTCTCGTTCGTTTCTGTTTTCTATCTTGGTAAAAAGGGCTATTTTGCTAAACTTGTCTATCACTGTGACGAAGAGTGATTTATTGATAGAGTAGAATACATGTAAATGTATAACTTGATTAGGTTTGGTTGGGGTTTCAGTGATTTTGAAAGGGATTTTTATGGGATTGCGTTCGTATTTACCTAAAATACATGTTTCACAATTGTTTATGATTTTTGAAATACTTGTCTTCATGTTTGGGCAATAGAAGTTTCATTTTAATTTTTCGTATACTTCTTCGATTCCCCTATGGTTATTTTCGAGATGTTTATCTTCTATTATTTTGTCGAGTTCATTCGTGTCTTCGATATCTTTTAATAATTTGCTACATCTTACTACCTTATATGCTCTAAAGTATTTTGGATGTATCATTTTAATTTTTTCGAATACTGCATCATTTACTAAAATAGCTGTAGTGCTGTTTGGGTTAAAGTGGTTTTTTATTATTTGTTTTATACTGTCTTCGTCTACTTTCTTCATGCCTATAATCTTCCTATTTTTTCCGAAGATTGTCTTGTTTTTTATGTGTAAAGATCCTGATGTGATTTCGCTAATTATGAGTTGATATTTATAGAGGCTTATAGGTGTTACCGTTTGGGTTATGTTACTCATATGCGTTGAGTATTCGGTACCTTGTTCGTTCTCTGCTGTGTCTATATTGTTAAAGTCGATGCGACTTAAGAAGTCTGCAACCTTATTATCTTGTCCCTTTTTGTAAAGTATATCATAATTATATTCGTCTAGTTGCAGTTTCCACCTTATAAGTTTACTATTCGGTTCTTTCATGTTGTTGAACCAAACAAGAGGTTTGTGATCGGTGTACAATTGGATTTTCCTTCCAAAGATATATGGTCGGAATTGTTTTAAACACCATACTATGCTGAGTAGTTCCTTTTCAATGACTGAGTAATTTATTTCGTGTTGATTTAATGTTCGAGAAACATAGCTGATGGGTTTGTTATCCTGGGACAGAACGCCTTCAATAGCGTATTGGCTTGCGTCTGTTGTTACTTCGAACGTTTTATTGAAGTCGGGATATTGTAATATAGGTGCGGTGATTAGTTTTTCTTTAAGTGTTTCAAAGCTCTTTATATAGTCTTTGTCTTCTAAGTTAATTTTTGCACCCTTTTTCAGAGATTTAGTCATAGGTTTAGCTGTTTCAGCAAAATTTCGAATAAATTTTCTATAATATCCTGCTATTCCCAGAATTCTTTTTATCTCCTTCTGGGTAGTAGTTTGTAGTTTTTAATGAAGTTTATTTTCTTTGAGTTTGGAAGGATTCCTTGTTCGTTCACCACATGGCCCATGAATTCCACTTCCTTTCTTAAAAACTCGCATTTGTCCAATTGGACTTTGAGGCACGCTTGCTTCAACTTTTTAAAGATCAAACCCAGATTATGTATGTTTTCTACCAGTCCATTTGCAAAAAATTATGATATCTTCCATGTAGACAAGGCATTGTTTACCGATATGCCCTCTTAAAACTTGGTCCATTAGTCTTTGGTACGTGCTTGGGGCGTTTTTTAACCCGAATGGCATTCTACAGAATTCATAATGCCCGTGATCAACTGAAAATGCAGTTTTTTGGATATCTGCTTCCTCCATCTCAATCTGATGGAATCGACTTTTCAAATCTAGAGTTGAAAAGTAATTACATCTGCCTAACTTGTCGAGTATCTCTTCAATGTTTGGTATGGGATAGCGATCATCGATTGTTTTTTCGTTCAATCGTCTATAGTCTATGACTAGTCGCCATTTAGTTTTTCCCGATGCATCGTCCTTTTTTTTGGAACGATCCATACTGGACTGTTATATGGACTTGAGCTTGGCCTTATGATTCTGGTTTCTAGCATGTCTTCGATCTGCCTCTGAATCTCCGCTTTGTGGATGTATGGATATCTATAGATTTTTGACTGGATTGGTTTGTTATCTGCCGTGTTTATTTTGTGTTTTATTTCGTTAGTAAAGGTTAGGGATTTTGTATTGTTAAAAATATCTTTGTATGAAAGTAGAACTTGTTTTATCCTTTCCTTTTCTTCGGAGTTTAAATGGTTCATTCGAATATCTTTAAGGAGTTCGTCTTTATCGATTGCTTCATTGTAGTAAGTGTTTTGAGGTTCGAAATTATGGAAGTCGTGTACTTCTTCGATATCGATTATCTCAAACGGGGTTGCGAAATTTAAAATCAGGGGTTCTTTATTGGTATTAACAATCTTAGCTAGTGTTTTATTATTTATGACGTTGTAAACGCCTTCACATAGTTGGATGTGATTGTTTATTTTCGTTTCAGGTATGAGAACGGTTCCATATTTTTTGTTGACTTTGATACTATATGTGTGCTCGCCTGGGTCTATTTGGTATATCGTGTTTTCTTTTGTTTGGCAAAAATTTAGTTTGATTTTAATACCATTTATTAAAAGATTTTTTTCGTTGAAATTGATTATTGCATTGTTTTTTGTTAAAATGTCGTTTCCTATTAGTCCGTCATATTTTTGATGAAATGGGACTAAATGGGAATGGGATAAAAAGTCTATGCTACCTGGTATGGATTGAATTAGTTTTTGACCTTAAACGGTCACTTTTTGTGTAGATATGGTATCTTTGTTTAAGGATCGGAAGACGATTGGTTTTTGAAGATTTCTGATTAAGTGTGGTTGGAAGGTTCCGGGGTTGACTACTGAGCTTGAGGCTCCTGAGTCTATTAGGAAATGTTTCGCTTGTATGGTTATGTAGGGGAGTTTTGAGTGGGGTCTTGTCGAAAATTTCCCACTTCTACAAGGTTTTGATTATTTATCTCCATTGGTTCTACAGTTTGGTTTCTGTAGCGGGGAGATGGGTTGGTGAACACGCTGTGAATTGGTGGTTAAATGTTACGGGGATAATTTGTGTTGGAATATTGTTTGTTCCTAAATGGGTTCTGTTGGTGGTTAGTGGAGTATTGGGTTTGCGTTTGTCTGGGTCGGAACTCTTGATTATAAGAGTTCGGATGTTCAAATCTCGCATTGTAAGTATTTCCGTTAAAATTGTGAGTGTTTGAATTAGTGTTTGCTGGCTCATATCTGTGGGGCGGATTTTTCGATATGAGTAGTTTGTTTTGTTCACTCTTTGGCTGATTATTAGGACGTATATTGTGGTAGGCGTATCCTGCTTCGTGAAGAATGTCTATGGTATCTTCTAAAGAGTCAGGGTCCCTACAATATAAAATCGATTTCATTGGTTCTGGACATTTCGCCTTGAAAATTTGTAAAGCGGATCGTTTATTCAATTCTAGTTTTTGTTTTAGGTCTCCGTTTGTAGGAATATGGGTCTGTTTTAATTTATTATTAAGACGTCTGAGAATATTTTTGATCGAATTATAGAATTCGACGCAGGTTGAACGTACCGGGAGACTTCGCATTTCGTCAAATAGATCGTCAACGCTTAGTCTGTCACCGAAATTATTCGTCAGTATTGTTTTCATGTCGTTCCATGTTGTAATATGGTTGTTAATTTCTAATATTTCCCTTGCCCTACCTTTGCATCTTGATTTGATTAGGTCTGAAAAGATGCCTTGACCGAGTTCATCATATTTGGCTAAGATTGGATGTATTTTATCGATTAGGTATATAAAATTTTGGAGTTCTCGATAATCTCCTGAGTATTCGGGTAGGTGGGTAAGGTATTTTATAGGATCAATGTTTAGGGTTAACATTTCAGTTCTTGGTTTGAGGCTTTCTACTAGATTGGAAATCTCGACTGATTGAGCCCTTACACGGTCTATTCCTGCTTCAATATCTCCTATCATATGTCTGACTTAGATTCTATTGTTACGATATAGCACGATATAAGAGTTATATGTTGTGTAAATACATATATTCATAAAATAAAAAGATAGGTACAGAAAAAAAAGATATTCACTCTGTTTGGAGACGGTGTGGAGCCTTGATGAGTTGTAGAGTGCTGTATGTTATCTTCTGTTGTTGATGGTGGTTGATGTCGTTTCGGTGCTCCTTAGTTTGGTGATGCCGGAACTTGTCTCAGGTTTTCCCTTCTGAGCCGTTGTTGTCGTGCCCTGAAGAAATGGTCTAGAAATTCGGCAGTGGCTTCGTCGTCGATCCAAGATTTGGTGTGGTCCTCGGCTTTGGGTATGTGTGCTTCTTGCGGCGGTACTTCTGCTCCCTTTGGAAAGTTCGTTTCTTCTGGCAGCATGTAAGAATTTACATTTTTTCGTAGCGCTAATCGCCTTGAACGCGGTAACTTTCGGACACGATATTACTATGTACGTTTGTACTTTCCCTTAACGTTGGGTTTGCAGGTACGTTTCACGGATAGAAGTTTATCAGATATTCGTTCCGATAATTGACGGGGATAGACGACTGCGCTAGTAATAAATGAGAAGACTTTAAGAAGTAATATTTTTTTAGACGTTTTTTATTAAAACTAGTTTAGGGAGTACATGTTCGCGTTTAAAAGTTCGGGAACACACTGGAATGGCCTCGAAGAATTCTGCTTAGGTTTATAAAGGGTCCGCCAAATAACTTTTTTTTTTTTTGAAAATGCTATAAAAAAAACTACTGAATATTTTCTCAAATTTCTTTTTTTATTTGAAAGTACAATCCTTCCGGTTAATAATGGAAAATAATTTCATTCAAATGGCTGCCTCGGCTGGCCATGCAGTAGCCTACACGATCGGTCCAATTTTTAAGCACATTATCGATTGTGTGCAGCTGTATTTCACCAATGGCTTCACGAATATTGTCCTCGTCAATTGTCTCTGGCTTGTCGGCGTAACACTTATCTTTGACGGCACCCCACAAATAATAGTCCAACGGTGTCAAATCCCAGCTCTGAGGTGGCCAAACGACATCAGCTCTGCGGCTGATAATGCGATCTTCAAAAACAGGGCGCAAAACATCGAGTGTAGCTTCGGCTGTGTGGCACGTAGCGCCGTCCTGTTGAAACCAAATGTTGCCAATATCCTCCTCTTCAATTTTTGTGAACAAAAATTCGTTCAACATGGCCCGATAACGATCGCCATTGACTGTAACGGCCACTCCTTGCTCATTTTCGAAGAAAAATGTATGTATTTCAATGTATGCATGCGGGTTTTCTGTGCCCCAAATGCGACAATTTTGCTTGTTTACATACGGAGCTGACGGTGCTTCTCTTCTTCCAAAATCCGTACGCAATTTTCGCACACATTCTGCAACATTACCATGATTTTAAAAGTAATGTCGCAATATTTCCCAGCGTTGTTCAAGCGTATACACAACCATATTCGTTCAGCGGAAGGATAAAACTAATTATCTGTCAAATCAGACATGAGCTAAGTGTTACCATTCACGACATAAGCACTACTTGAAAAAAAAAAGTTAGATGGCGGACCCTTTATATGATTTTTGGGTTGATTCACTATGAGTTGCGACTATGTTGCAATGCAATTAAGGGTCGCTCATTAGCATAAGTGACTTTGTCTGGACATCGGCCCATATTTGATATAAGGGTCGGTCATTAGCATAAGTGTCTTTGTCTGGACATCGGCCCATATTTGATATTTTATGCTTAAGTGTCATTTCGTATATTTTGTCGTAAGTTCTGTATGTGATCGGCACTCGATATTAAGTGCTTAAATGTCACTTTGTGTATTCTGTTGCCTATTCTTTGTTCATCAGAGTTTATTGCTCCGTTTGTTTATGTTATTGTTTACGTTTGTTACTTTTGGGCGGACGTTGTAACAGTTAGTTAAAGGAATCCCTGAAGGAGAACCCAAAAAAAACCGCGTACGCCAGCCTTGAGGCTGGCCCAACTGTTCAACTTACAAATTAAAAAGCGATTTGTCAATTTAACAGCATTTATTTAATTCGACTCGACTATTCGGCTGCGAGTGTCACGACGAACTGCCATCCCAATTTGCCTGACTTGCGTTCGATGCTTCGCCTCCTTTCCCTTTGCTTGCTGACACAGGTGTTTTGTGCCTTCTCTGTTCGCTGTTCCCCAGATCGTATTCGGTGCATATTCCATATCCCATATCCGAGTGCTGTTATCTGATCGGGAACGCATCGTCGGCATGCGTTCGTATGCATTGGCTGATGCAATCCATGGTTCGACTGGCGTATAAATTAACTAATTACGTTATTATTTTGTTAAAAAAAATATTTATTTTTTAATCCTTTTTGGGCATAGGTTAGCCTTACACTGCACAACTTAATCTAAACTACATTAATTCTTACTCTAGCTTAAATACTATTTCGTCGTAACCTGCTGTGACGTCGGCGTGTGGGATCAGGTGTCGGCAACGGTGAAATTCGCCAGACGACAGGAATGCGCGGCTCAGGTGTCGAACGTAAGTCCACGCTCGGACGAGATGTGTGTGCAGCTCAGATGGCAGCGTGTGCAACCTTGGATGGATGGCTGGTGCACAAAGTGTTGACCGGGCAGATTCCGTCACGTAGCATGTTGTTTGTTGCATATCGTGGGACGAAATCTGTTTCGCGTTAACTCCTCCCCCTTTAAGTACAAGACGTCCACGTTTTGTCTTTGTATCTTTCTTAGAATATGGGAATCTGGCTGATGGTAGAGATTCTTGGGGATGTTGTCGGGGCCGCTTGTTTCTCTGCTTCGGCAGGAACTCCCGGTGTGGCGAAGCTCTTAACGTGGTTGATGGTGACCTCGGGTGAGTGGGATCTGTTCTTTAGCCAACGTTTGTTCTTGACGATGAGTATGACCAGTACTATGATGATGATCGATGACACACTGTAGCCTCCGACATGTTTCATATTATTTTCCGACTCCAGCAGCTGGATGAAACTTGTTGTATTTGTATGGAGATTTTTTATCATTTTTAATGACAGGAACTCTTCAAATTCGGAATGGTTAGAGGAGGGCTGCAGTAACGCTGGTAAAGGTTTGATGGTCAGCTTTTCCATTGATACGTATCGTCTTCCTTCGGCGTAGACAGTCACATTGTGAAACAGGACGATGTAGGTTCCCGTTAAGTTCATCTCTTCGTCATTTACTCTGATTGTGCCATTGTATTGATTCAGGAACAATATTCCGCCCGCAATTTCCTCCACTGATGTAAGGTGTTGGTTATTGATCTTCTTGCACGACGACGGTTGACTTGCTAATAGCTTAGGTATACAGGACGAATTACTTATATCTATGATATCTTTGTTCATGCATATTGAAAGGTTGTTGAATACTTTACATTCATGTTTAATTCCAAAGATTTTGCTTTTACATTTTATCATTTCCTTATAATCTATCTTATTTGCAAACATTCCTTTTTTTATTGGTTTAATTAATAGTTTGGTACATTCTTCTTTATCAGTTATTGGAACATTCATAATGTATATTATTGTTGTTTCGTTTAACGCTATTTTTACTTCGCTAAATTCTAAAATTTCCTCTACGCCTATTTTTGACATGTTACTTAATTCTAATATGTTTTTAACAGTATCGATTTCAGATTCGGATAAAATGAATGAATTAATGACATTGGCTTTAGCCCATTGAATACCATAACCTATATTGACCAATTCCTCCTTAACTATATTTATTTTATTCTTAATCACTAACAGTTTTTCTTTAATTATATTTCCATTTGATTTTATTACTTTACTGATTTCGTTAGAGGAAGTTACCAATTCGTTAATTTTATTGATTATATCTCTATTAATTACGAGTTGTTTATTATTATTTTCTAATATGTTGTTGATTTTATTCGAGATGATTTTAAAATCATCATGGTCGGGCGAACCGGCGACCCATTTCCAGGCACTTCCAATGAAGTCCAAGGAACGCCTAATTCGTCGGGGTGTGAGCTGGTTTATTTGGTTTTGGATTTGATCTAGGCTATGGATTAGAAAGGGATACAAGGGTTCTTGGGAGCTGACATTGGTTGTTACGTGTGAGTACATTTCGGTTACAAACTGCTGGTAGGTGTTCAAGTCCACCACATGGATTATTTTGAAGTTTCCCTTATGCAGCCTGGCCGTTCCAGTTCTCATTATTAGTATCTGAGCATTTGAATAGTCCAGGATCTGTACGTTAGCAGCGTAAGCGGTGGCTAAGGATCTGAAAAGGTATAGGTTAGGTTTTAATTTGGGATTTATGGACTGTTTTGCCGGATTGGGTTAGTATTGTAGTAGACTGGTTCGAAGCTACGATTTCCTTTTTGTATCGGCGAGCTAATTTTGAGCCAATACGTTTGTTTTGCTTTACATAAACCGTTTGGCCTGGGAGGTATTCTTTGATGGGTTGCCTCTTCTTATTATGGAATTGAAGGTCTGCCTCCTGCTTGGCTCGAATTTTTTCGGAGGTTTGTTTTCGTGCTTTTTCGAGTAGTTCTGGATCCGAAGTAACCCTACGTCCAAAGAATGCTTCTATAGGCTTCTTTCCGGTGGTCGAATGAATCGAGAAGTTATACTCGTATACGGCTCGAGGAGTTCCGTGAAAGAACGGTGAAGATTCTCTGTCTTCAAACATCTCATTATTTCAATGAGGGTCGAATGAAAGCGTTCGACCTGGCCGTTAACCGAGCTAGAGTAGGGAGGTGTAGTAAACATTTTTATTTTTAATTCTTCTTCTATCATGAAACTGATTGATACTGAATTAAATGATTTCTCGTTATCTATTATTACTGTTTCAGGGAGGCCAAATGAGAATAGTATCTCTCTTAGAGGTTGACGCACATCCTCCACTGACTTGGATTTCAGTACCCTTACCACTTTTTAAATACGTTTATAGGTGTTTCGACGGATATTATTGGGTTGTGCGTAGGTTTTGCATTCCTATCTTGGGATATGGTTAAGGTATTGGTTTCTGAGAGGATCGGAGCTCTGGAGAGGGCGTCAGCTACAATATTAGATTTACCAGGCTTATATTTAAGCTGATAATTGTATTCTTCGAGTGTAGCCTTCCACCTCTTCATCTTACTGTTCTGGTTTTTGTGACTTAGAGCGTGGGTTAACGGCTGATGATCGGTGTAAATGACAACTTGAGCGGAGCCATATAGATAACTTCTTAGCGAACCGAGAGCCCATATTATGGCCAGCATCTCCTTCTCGTTTGCTGCATAATTTTCCTCGGTTCTATTAAGCGTCCGGGAGATGAAGGTAATCGGTCTCCCATTTTGCTCCAAAACTGCGCCGATGGCGTCCGTTGTCATTTCGAACGGTTGGTTAAAGTTAGGGTAGGAAAGCATTAGGTCATTGGAGATTAAAGATTGTTTTATTTTATTAAATGAGTCTATACAGGCCTGGTTGAAGATAATAGGGGTTTTAGCAGATTGGGTTTTTGAAACTCGGCCCTCTTCTCCTCTTAGGAGAGATGTCAGTGGTTTTGCTAGAGTTGCGTAGTTTCGTACGAAACGGCGGTAGTAGCCGGACAGTCCGAGAAATGACCGTAGTTCTTTCAGGTTCGTTGGTTGAGGGAAGTTTTTGATAGCCTCGACTTTTGTTTGACTCGTCTTGATGCCGTCGGATGAAATCACGAATCCTAGGAATTCCACCTCTTGTTTAAAGAAGTGGCACTTGTCGAGTTGGATCTTCATATTTGCTTTCAAAAGAGTTTCAAATACTTCTCGGATGTGCCTTACGTGTTCGGCCTCGGTCTTGCTAAAAATTACTATGTCATCGATATAGACATAGCAAGACTTTCCAATATGTCCGTGTAGGATATCGTCGAGCGCTCTTTGAAAGATGGAAGGAGCGTTCTTGAGGCCGAATGGGAGTCGAGTGAACTCAAACTTCCCGTTGTTTATTGAGAAGGCAGTTTTCTCCACATCAGATTCCTTGAGAGGAATTTGGTGGAAACCACTTTTCAGGTCAAGAACCGTAAAGAACCTGTTTCTTCCCAATTGTGCCAACACTTCATTGATGTCCGGGATAGGGTACCGATCGGCTATAGTTACTGAGTTCAGCTTCCTATAGTCGATGACCATCCTATACTGTTTGGAACCTGTACTATCCGGCTTTTTTGGCACAATCCAGACGGGAGAGTTATAAGGTGACCCTGAAGGTCTGATTATCCCGTCGTCTAATAGTTTACGTACCTGTTGTTCCACTTCGTCCTTGAGGGCCATTGGGAAAGGGTAATGCTTGCTGTACACAGGGGATTCAGTTGATGTGCGAATTTCTCCCACGACCGAAGTGGTATATGTCAGCTTTTCATTAGGTTCGGAGAACAAGTGTGAATAATCTCTAGCTATGTTTTCCAAATGTGCTTTCTGAGAGGCGGTTAAATGGGTCTGTTCAGTATGGATTGAATTTACAGAGTCAAATTCCAGATGCTTAAGTTTTATTTTAATTGAGTTGAGGATTGACATATAACCTTCCTTGACATGGATAACTGCAGATAGTTTTCTGAGGCTATCGTTCCCCAAGATGCCATGGAAAGTCTTTAGTTCGGGTAAAAGGAAGAATTGTAGGTTGATGTATTTGAGGCCGAAGAGGTTAAGTAGAGTATGGTGTGTAATTTTGACGCTATTGACTTAGCAAGGAAACAGTTTTGGTTGGGTATTGGCTTGGGAACTATTGCTGGTTGGATATAGTTCCTGCTAGATCCAGTATCTATCAGAAATTTAAGTCTTTCGCCACTCCTCGCTTTGCACTCGAAGTACGGCAGCGAAGAGTACATTAATCTAAAAAATGTAGATCACTATAATCGATAATGGTTTCCCCCTTCCTGGGTGTGCTCTCATCCGATAAGTTCAGGGGTCTAAGATATTCCGCTAAATCCTCGTCGCGGCCGACGTCTGTCGACATCATACCTTGTTCATGCTCACACTGGTTTGGGTCCTCAGTGTGGATATGGAAGTTCTGCTGAGGACGCCCTTGACCGGTTCCCTTGAAGGACTGTTGTGCCCTGGGAAATTGATCACGTTGCTGGGGGTAAGCTACTTGCGTGCTCCTTCCCTGAGGTTCCACCTTAAAATTGTTCCTGGGGATGAAGTCTGGTTTCTTTGGTGGAAACTGAGGCCGATTATCGTTACTCTGATATTGTGTTCTAGGGGGTGTATACTGGTGGAAATCCCGATACTGCTGCTCGTTTGGGAAAGTGTAGGTGGGTCTATTATTTTGGAAATATTGTGGTCTACGGGAATCGAAAGAGGAGCGCGGCTGTACAGAGAATTGGTGGGTCGGACCGGGTTTCTTGAATGAATGAGCCTGCGGAAGTTGATGATCCCTGAGGCTTTGTTGTGACCTGTACCGTTGGTTTTCCAACTTCAGGCACAAATGCAAGGCGTGTGGCAGGTCCACCGGCTCCTTTATGCCGAGAAGGCGCGGTAGGTCCCCCTTCAGACCTCTTATGAACGTATCGAGGGCCTTATCCCTGTACGTTTGATTCAATAGACGAGAAGCTTCCGGGCCGACTTCCAAGCAGGATATTTTGCTCAATATTAATGAGAGGTGCGCATAGATTCTCTGGTAGAATTCTTGGATTGTGCTACCACCCTGTGTTAATGAAGACATTTGATATTCAAGAGTGGTTACGTCCCTCTTGTCCGCGTAGTGCATCGTTAGGCACTGGCGGATACTTTCCCAATTTAGGGGAGTGTTGAACGACTCCAGGGCTACATCTGCAGATCCTGTAATTTTATTGCGGATGACGTTTAATATTCCGAAATATTTCGGAGTACCCTGAAGATGCTTATAAATGTCGAGCACCCTGTCAACGCTCTTCTTCCATGAAGAGAACTCGCCAGGGTCACCCGAAAAATCCCTTATGCAGCGCACTATATCAGGGATCTTGTCGAGATCACCGACTTGGTTTCGGTGCTCAGGGGAGATAACCTCGTCCGTTCCGGGCAGGATACTTGACTGAGGGTCCAACGCATTCCGTATAAGGGACTTGTGCTGCTGCTGGAACACCTGTCGGGCTATATTGGAAACCAAAGCTTCGAAATCGGGGGTAGTTCCTACTTCTCTAACATCTGAGGTGGACTGAAATGAGACATCGTGAACGGCGGTATTTGCACCAATGGGGGCTTCCGGGATTGGAGAGGCATTGGGATCTGGGACGGGTCCTCGCGAGCGTGTTGTTGGCATTGTTAATTAATATGTTTGTATTAAATGTTCTTAGATCTACGTATGTTAATTTTTATCTTTCCTTTCTTTTCTTAATTTAAATAGCGTTTCTTTATAATTTTTAGATAAGACTTCTGGATAATATAATTTTGTTTGAATGGCACTTCTTGTTAAAGTAATTAAAATTATTAAAAATTTGCACAAGGGCTATAAATACGTACAAAAATAATATTTTAAATTTTATGTTCTTATGATTTTGGTTCAACGGCTTAACTAACTTACAGGGTAATTAATATAGTGAGCATCGTCGTTGAGTCTCCCTCGGCGAAGATGGCAGCTTCCGTTTCCTCCGATATATTGTATCTTTCGGCTACTCCGGTACCACTTTTCACACTTTTTTGTTATTTAATTTTGAGAGACCTGCCCGGTGAGTTCTCAGGTCACTCGAGCACACAGTATGTAATCGGTTAGATTTCTGGGTCGCGTTGGTCACCAGTTTTTGTGTGCACTTTCGTGGATTCTTAGTTCACTACTGAATGATGCACTTATTTATTTATTTTTTTCCTTTCGCGGATTCTTAGGTCGCGTTGGTCACTTCACTAAACTAGATTACTTTACTGCACAACGACGATGTCCCTGCTCGGGCGCCAATTAACTAATTACGTTATTATTTTGTTAAAAAAAAATATTTATTTTTTAATCCTTTTTGGGCATAGGTTAGCCTTACACTGCACAACTTAATCTGAACTACATTAATTCTTACTCTAGCTTAAATACTACATATTTCGTCGTAACCTGCTGCGACGTCGGCGTGTGGGATCAGGTGTCGGCAACGGTGAAATTCGCCAGACGACAGGAATGCGCGGCTCAGGTGTCGAACGTAAGTCCACGCTCGGACGAGATGTTCTGGGCTTAGGTGTGCAGCTCAGATGGCAGCGTGTGCAACCTTGGATGGATGGCTGGTGCACAAAGTGTTGACCGGGCAGATTCCGTCACGTAGCATGTTGTTTGTTGCATATTGTGGGACGAAATCTGTTTCGCGTTAACTTATATGCAAGCCTATGCGATAATTGCCAGACAGAATATGATCCCGCTGTACTTTTGGGAAACGCGCCAGTAGCGAGAACCGCCTAAGGTGCTGGAAGGTGCTGATTCATCGAATCCCGTTAATGCGGGTGATCGACCTTTGCCCTTGGCCTTGGTCGATGGTGTTAACTCAGTTTCTAGCCATGTTTTGTTTGTTTTCGTTTGTTTTGTTTGTTTGTTTCGTTTTCTTGCAATGCAGGCTTTTTGATGTCGCAACTTCTTAGTGAATATGTCGTGTAGTATGAATCATATTATATTAAGTTTTATGTTATGAGATATAACTGTTACCCTTACAAAACTTATTTTACTTCTCCTTCTATTATTCTCTTACACTACCTTAAATACTAATCCGCAAGCTGCTCTGGAATTCGGCGTCCCAATGTTGCTCCATAGAGCACTCATATTTCCCTTTCGTACGTTATGGAATACACCTGGTGTCCGATGGTACCGACGCGATGTCAGCTTTTTACCGGTTGATCTGTGGGAGAGACACAGATTATTTGCATCAGCTTGTTTGTCGTTAACTCCTCCGCACTCAAGTTCGGACGTCCTCGTTCGATGTTTTTGACCATAGAAATTTAGTGATGTCATCAATTCATATTGTGGTAGGTCCCGTGTTTCTTCTGGCTGGTATTGGGGATGAATTGGTTTCTGGGTCTAAGCGTTGCCTTTGGCATTTTTTCCTCCATTTGTTTAAGAGTAGCTAGTAAAAATAAGACAGACATCCCACGCTCGTGAATTTGGTATTCCTCCTTTTTGCTCTGCTACTGGGGTACCGCCTTCACGCTCCCTCGTAGTTGACTTGGTCTATCGACCTCCTCTGATGTCGTCTATTGTTAGGTGGGTGGCCCAGGTCACGGAACAATTGCACTTTGAATTCTCACTCTTTTACACACAGCGGCGAGCTGTTTTAGGTCGGCTTACGAGAGGACGAACGAGTATAGCGAACGACGAGCCGTTTTGGATCGATTTATAATTCGCGTCGTGACTTTTAACCGTGCTGGGCCTCACGTTAGGCGCCAATTAAACTATTTTAAATTAATTAATCTAAAAAAAAATTTATTTATTTTCACTTCCTCTATTTGGGCAGAGATTACTCTTACAAAACTTATTTTACTTCTCCTTCTATTATTCTCTTACACCACCTTAAATACTAATCCGCAAGCTGCTCTGGAATTCGGCGTCCCTATGTTGCTCCATAGAGCACTCATATTTCCCTTTCGTACGTGATGGAATGCACCTGGTGTCCGATGGTTGCGACGCGATGTCAGCTTTTTACCGGTTGATCCGTGGGAGAGACACAGATTATTTACATCAGCTTGTTTGTCGTTAACTTGTTTAAGGCAACCAGTGCCTCCAATGCTGCAGACATGCGTTCCAGTACTTCTCGTTCCATTGTTTCTCGCTCTATTACGAGTTTCCAGAACTTGCCCGTTTTTTCTTTGCGCGGAATTTTGAATTAGCACACACTGTTTTATTTTTTTTTTTCACAAAACTATTATAAATATTTGGTTGCGTTTAGTTAGTTCTTTCTCGTTTGGATCTATCAGTTGTAGAAAAATCCTACCGACTGCGCCACTGAAATCTCTTCTTGAGATGTTTTCGAAAAAAAACTAATTTTCCGTTTATCAACCGATTTATTCAACTCGCACTTAACAACTGAACTTATTACAATTTGTTTCGCTTAAATCTAATGTCTACTTTGCATGTTCAACTTCGTCGCCGCACGATTAATCTGCTTATTCAGCTTTTCGGATGCGCATGCAGTTTGCAATCCAGATGTTTGTGTGTTTTACGCAAATAGGTCGAATGGACCTGATACAGGTGAGTGCACCCGTTTATGCTATGGAAAATATCGAGTGACCGTCCGTGGAATGGATATGTGATCTGGCTGAGAGTGGAATGCATAGGATATGTAATCTATATACCCCGATCGAAGTGATCGATCGTATTGGAAAAGAACTCGGAATTCTTAGGGTGATATGGTCCACTTTTTTTGTTTCTTTCATATTTACTAAATAAAAAAACATTTTTAGAGGGAACAAAAACAAAAATAATATTTATTAAAACGATAACATAACCAATTGTATTAAAAGGAACATAAATACTTCTTCAGTCTTCAAAATAAATAATTCAAAATGCATTGAAAAAAACCATATCCCCCTATAAGGCGGGTGATATGGAACACCCTATCGGGTGATATGGCCCAATATTGCACGTATTCTTGTATGCCATGCAAGAGTCATGGGACCACTTTTGACAAAGTACACACTGTAACCAGTCATCTTTTTTCGCTGTAACATAATAATCCTCACCACATCCAGCACAGAGTCCTTCCTCAAAGTCCTCTGGATCCTCATCACCAGATTCGTCATGATACGAAACATTAAGGTGTTCGTCTGATGATGACCAAAGCGTGTCGGTTTTACGGGATCTCTTCTTTGCGATTTTATGCTTTTTCACCGTTTTTGGTAGCTTTGCATTTCTCTTTAGAGACTTTAACTTTTGGTGCTATAATTATGTTGTTGGGTGATTGCTCCTGCTCGTACCATATGTGGGTTATTTGTGTTTATTGACCACGGATCGTGTTACATGTATGGATCTTTGGGTGAATGATTGGCTGTGGCTTACACAACATTATTATGTATATTATAGGGAGATTGCCCTTGGTCGTAACAGTTAATCCTTCTTTAGTCAAACATTTTATAACAGCACGAAACTCAATTTGAGACCTTTTTTAAAACAACTTGACTGAGTGGTCGTTCGAGATCTACTACAATGAAATGGATTGAAGCAGCAAGTTGAAACTTTGTGTAAAGCTTGTTGAGACTTGTCACTGATGCTTGCATAAAGATTTTTGCGAACGCACTCTATTTACTATATGAGGCCAAGAACTCATGGACCGCATTATGTACTTATGCTATGCTGGTTTTTCTAACTTACATGGTAAAAATTTGTATGATTCTGCGACTTTCACACAGCAACACAGCAATAAGAATGTTCACGATTGTATAAGTTAATCAATTCTAATTGAATTTATTTTAAAAAAAATAAACTTTATTTTTCGAAGTCTAACTTACTACTGACTCACAATAAAATCTTACTTCTACAATACATTATACCTAACTTATTCTAAGGTAAAGTAGGCCAACTCGATCGTGTTCGTAGAGGTGGTGTTCGATTCCATTTTGTCAGACGCAGCGTCATCACTTGTGCGTTGCTGTAGAGTGCATCGGGTGTCGTCGGATGTCTCGGTGCATGCCCTTGATGGTGTGAACTCTGTTGACTCGTTTGCGTTCGTGGGTAGCTTATTTTGAATTTCGCTGGTATCATGTTAACTTATATTTTAGTTCATACTACTGTTTTGTTTGTTTTTTGGATATCTCGGTATCCCACCGCTGCCTTTTTATGTTATGCCTGGGGTATAAGATTGGCAAAAAAAAAACTCATACACGCGGGCTGGATTCCGGTTGGGAATTCACCTCCAGCATTACCGTTGTGTTTTGAACCGGCGAATATGAAAAACTGGCGAAACAACAGTGGATGATAGGACAAAAATTAAAAGAAACAGATTAAGTTTTAATAATTTTATTTTAATTTATTCGGTAGAGGTTGACTTATTCGGTAGAGGTCAGAATAAAAACTCGACTCGTTTCTACTTATCAACTAATTCGTGCTGACGATCGTCGTCGGTGGTGTCGGTCATCGTCGCTGAAATATTACCCCTCAATTTTTGTTGGGAAAATAATATTTCCGTTGTTAACCCTTTACTGCACGCACTATGATCCAAAACGAAAAAAAAAAGAAGAGGCGTTTTTGTTTTCCATTTTGTGGAATTAAGAGACTAAAACAGAAAAAAATTGTTTAAACAAATGTTATTAAAAGTTATAAATTTTCGCCATATAAGGCTGCTTGTGCAGTTACAAATATTTTGATACATAAAAAATAAAAAAAAAACAAATTCAGTTTAACGGCTAATGAATAAAAAAAAAAAAAATAAAAAATTAGTTATAAAATAAATTAACAAAAAATACATTTTCTTTTAATATATACATAGATATCACAAAATAAGTTAGGAGTGGAATTCGGCGAAGCAATTCCGATCTTTGTTTAGGCATAGACATACTCTGCATTTTTTGCACATTATAAATGATCTGTACTTGCAGTCATTTTGACATTGCTGCCTTGTTTTCTGCCATCCCGGCATATGATCCACAGAGTCCAGACGGACGGAACTCAATGGGATGTCATTGCGCCTTCCTTTTTTTTTTTGAGGATTAGTTGAGGAAAAAGGAGTCGAGGGATTTGATTTAATGGTTGGGATTTGATTCTTGGTTGCGTTTTGGAGTGTTTGAAATTGAAGCAGGGCGCCCCCTTTTCAATTTTTTATTACATCTGCACAGGTGTTCTGCTAAAGCCAGCTTAAAATCAAAAAGGGGCATATGTATGTATGTCGCTTTTCTGCCGCCACAAAATCCATGCGTTAACGACACACAAATCTAAAAAGTGGAAAAATATTTTTATGTACCACTTTTTGGATCGTATGTCAATACGACATAGACCGAGCATGGCCTCTAGGAGGTCAACACCACCCATATATTTATTATATTCATCTATAATCATGGGGCAGTCAACCTCTATATATTTTTTTCCTTTTTTGAGTACCTTCTTTTTTTTGTTGTCGGATTGCCCCCCACAAAAGTGGAAAGCATGTTTACAATTTTGTTGTCATACCAGGAAACAAAAGAAACGTCCACGCCTTCAATTTTTGCCATCTTTTCGATAATATTTCCTCGTCCCATTTTCTTTCTTTCCTTTTCATTTGGCACGTCAATGTTGGTGACTCTATTTAGCCTCACCGTTCCCAATGGAAGAAGACCAGCTTTGGTTAAATGTACCTGCAGTTTCGGACTGTTGAACCAGTTGTCAAAATAAATTTTGTGGTTCATATGTCTTGGCACCGTTGAAACCAACCTGGACACAACTTTTCCGCTAACACCCAAATCTGGAAAACCTTCCGGAATAACGTTACTCTGTTCTCCTGCGAATAAATCGAAGTCATAGCTGAATCCCGATATTCCGCTCAAAACGAGGTTTTTATAGCCCCATTTATGTGGTTTTTTGGGGTTATACTGCTTAAGATGGTGTCGACACTTAGTGGGAATTGTTTGCTCGTCCACTGCAAGGTGTTCTTCATTTGGTACAAGAAGAAGTCGGTCCCTTGTATTATTTAGAAGTGGTCTGACTTTGAAAAGCTTGTCGTGTCCAGGCTGGCCAAACCTCACAAATTTATCATTGTCAGCGAAATGCAGACATCTTTTTATTTCCTCCCACCGCCTACACGGCATGGTCTCATAAACAAAAGATTGTCCTAATTGAGAATTCCAATACCGTCTAGTAGAGGGAAATTTGATGAGGGACGTGAACAGAGATATACCGACAAACTGTTCCATTTCACTTCGAGAAATGTTGACTGGCTTATTAATATTATCTTGTAAAACTTTCCTGTTGGATTCTTCAACAATCATATCAAACAATTCTCCCGTGAAAAGAAAAGAAAAAAAATCAGCAGGGGTCTCTAAAGACGACATTTCCTCTGGAAGGCCTTTGGTCCCTAAAAAAGGATAATCACTTTCCTGGAATGAAGCCCGCGACTGTTTCCTCCATGTAACCTCTTGCCTCTTTTTGTTTTCTTCCGGTTTTAATGTCAATAGTGGTTTTTCATCATCAGAATCGTAGTCGCTTTCATCGGTTTCTGGCACCCTCAGATTCGAGGATTTCATCCTCACTTTGGGCTCCATCACCGGGAACATCACAAAATCTTTTCCCGTAGAAAGAATTTGACGAGATCATTGTTTTTTTTACTGCAACAAAAAACGAAAATCTCATATATTCATTTCGTTGTGAATGCACAAGCAGCCATATATGGTATCCTTTAAAAAATTGAATATTGTTGTGAATGGATAAGGAGCCATATATGGACGTTGTCAAAAACGCGTTGTGTCTTGATTTCTACACACATAATTAAATATTTTTTGCTTAAACTTCACTTACCAATATTCAATCTCGCAGAAAAAAAATAAAACAGCCTTCAAATTCTTCTTTATCCAATAAAAAAATTAACTTTTTGTTCTACACTTTTTATCTACACACTCGCTGCGACTTTCATAACTCTATTTGTGTTAGCGAAAAAAAAAGACAGTTTTAGATTTTCGAACAGAAGAATATACTTTTATTTACGATTCACGATGTTAACAGAAACGGAGTTTTATGAGAACTGCCCACACCTAGGGTAGTTCACCTACTTTATTCATTGACAAAATTGTACAATTTTCATATTTCACAATTTGCATTCTTACATTTATTGTTTGGTCAGCTTGACCGGCAACGACCGGATGAATGTATCGAATTCATCGATTCGTGTCGCAACTGGGTCAGACGCTGACGTATACATAACTTGCGCGAGTTATGGGATAATTGAAAAAACGCACTGATTTTTATTATAATGTTTATTCATTAAATATACTTAAGGTTCTACCGATTATAATACACTTTAAGTTCTACCACTTTGGTCTTTAGCGTTCGACGATCTACAGCAAAGTGAGTCCTCCTACCTTTCCACCTGCACAGCATGCCTTCCAACCATAATACCAATGATAAGCGAGTTGAGAGAGCAGGAGAGCAGAGTTCAGATGTTGTTTTAACAATGCTCTCACAACCCGATCATACCAAAAGATCTATCAATTGTATTTACTTTATGTACATACATACATATATGCAGGGCGGAGCACATGTTGGTGTTTGCCTCGCAACAACCGGCCACATTTGTGCATTAGCAACATGTTGGGTTTTGACCTGTTGTGCTATTGTCAGAGCACATAACCCGCGCACTGTTAAATTTGACTGCGGTTATTTGCGCTTGTGCAAAGAAAGGGAGAACCAAATACACAAATACACATAAACAAAGATCCATTCTAAACAAAATCGCAGTAGTCGGCGTTTAAAAATCAAAAGCCATATATGGCTTCTTGTGCAGTAAAGGGTTAACGTTTATTTCATCATCTTCTTTCATCACCTTTTTTTGTAGGTTTTGCTGCATCAGCATTGCACCAGCATAACACATCCATCCTTAAGAAGTTCATGGGTACCTTACCCTTAAACTGGGCTCGATACGTTGCATGACAATTTCTTCTGATGACGCCGATGATGTACTCTTGATCTCTGGCAGCTTCCTCACGCACTTTATTATAAGGTAGTCGGAACTAGACTGCCTTTTCATTTCTTATTTCTAACTTACGATCTATGTTAGCAATATGTTGACTCGATACAATTATGTTGAGTCAATATTATTTTTAATAGCATGAACCGACGTTTATTGCATACAAATCACCAAGCAAGCGGTTTTGTATTTGCTCTGATTTTGTATGCAATCGGAAGATCAGGTACTAGCGAGCTTCGAATCAGCATTTCCTGTTGAGTTATGCTGATCGTGGCTTATGTATGTAACTCGCATTTCTTATCTTTTCTGTTAAAACATTTGTTAAAGATTGTTAATGTAGTTGGACCACCAGAACTACAGACACATTTGTATACGACAATAGATCCTATGGTCGTTCTGGGATTGTGTCCAGAATATTTTCCCAGAAATCCTTTTGGCTTTGTGTGTCGATGGATAAGTCGTTCAGCTCATCAATATTTCGTACTTTAATTTTATTAATTAGTATTACATCTAGTTGAAACTTATTTAATTTTACATTTATGCAACAATCCTCTACTTCATTTAATGCATATCTGCCCTTAACATTATTTTCTTTTATTTTAACCAATGTTCTAATGCTAGTTTTCACCGTCTAAAATCTACAATTTTCACTTAAAACTAATATTTTGCAGTGTATTGAAGCAGTCATTAGGTAATATTGAAACTCACTTAAAAGATGCCGATACCAACGGAAAATATTTTACTTGAAAGAGAGAAAATGACAGCTCTTTGAAATAGAAATGGAGCGCAAAAAAGAATAAAGAATCGAAGAAAATAAATTAAAAATGATGGAACTTGAAATTAAGAAGAGGAAATTGGACATAGAAGAAGAAAAAATACAACTTGGTTAATATTTTACAGAAAATATGTTGAAAAATTAAGATGGACTGTATATCTTATTTAATTTATTTATTTACAATACACTATGGAAACATTTACATGTACAAACACAATTTACTCTGAAATATATGAATTTGATAATTTCAACAGATTGAATTGCTAAGGTTGTTCCTTATAGCGTTCACATTACTAGTAGTATTTCTTCTGCTATGTCCACTTGGTTATCAGAGTTCGCATCATTCAGTCTTTCTATGTTTGACTTGTAATAAGCACATACATATGTATGTTCTGTAAAGCAGCACATACATTCACAATTTGTGTATTCTTCTGAGGTGTATGGTGCAACTGCCTCGCTCCGAGGAGACATCTGATACTATTTTTTAAAACACCTGTTATTTTTCTTTTGAAAACAAACGCTATATATTTAATTTTTTAGCTAACTTCTGATTTATTTAAAAGTACAAAGTAGAAGCGTGAAGCGCTACAAAAATTTGTTTTTTTTTTGTCTAGCGTCTGTTTTCTCTCTCGAGCAAGAAAATGGAGAATCATAAAAAAGCCACATGATGGTGTCTCTTTCGCACTTCGCTAGTGCTGCCAATATCAAATTAGTGCGTTCAATTATTACTATTTGCTTGGCGTTTGGCAACACTTCCCCCGGTAAGCATGCCTAATGGCTGTGGTTACCATCAGAGCCAAACGGTCCAACATCTAGCAGAGCGAGTTTTGCTATAGGCCTGGTGTATATGTTGGATGCTGCTGTTTGAATTATGGCACTCCTAACTCGTCCATCTCTGCTTTCAATGAGTTTGATGATCTTCGCTTTTGGCCACACATTCCTTGGTAGATTCTCGTCCACAACTATTACGATATCTCCTACTTGTAATTCTTTGCTTGAAAAACCATTTAGTTCTTCGGGTTAACGTGGGGGGATATTTCCGTAGCCACTTTCGCCAAAATTGGTTGGCAAATTGTTCTGACTTCAACCAGTTCTTTTTAACAAATCGACCATCGTCAAAAAGTGGACCTAACGTCTTTTTGCCATTCGTCAAGCCAAGGAGTATATGGTTTGGGGTCAAAGCTTCTTCAGTGTCGCTATCAAAGGGTACATAAGTCAAAGGCCTTGAGTTCACCACATCTTACACTTCCGCCATCATTGTTAATAATACTTCATCAGAAGGATTAGATTGCACCTTCATGGCAGCCAACGTTTGTTTTACTGATCGGACCATTCTTTCCCAAGCGCCTCCCATATGCGGAGAAGCTGGTGGGACAAATGTCCACTTGATCCTGGCATTGATATATTCTTTGGCTATGACTTCCATATTTAAATGTGCTAGGGCTTTCTTTAATTCTTCTGATGCACCTCTAAAATTGGTTCCATTGTCAGACTTGATTTCGATGGGCGTTCCTCTCCTAGCTATAAACCTTTTCAGTGCTAGTATACAGGAGTCTGCTGACAGGCTGATTGCGATTTCTATATGAATTGCTCTTACAGAGAGACAGGTTATTAACACTCCCCAACGCTTTTCTGTACGGCGGCCCACAGTAACATACATCGGTCCAAAATAGTCTATTCCAATATAAGAGAATGGCTGGATGAATGTTTTTAATCTTTCAGGAGGAAGTTCACTCATTTCTGGCCAAACAGGTGTTGTATCCCGATTTGACAGTTCTTTTTTTACTCTTTTCAGGATCATTCTCAACGAAGGAATATAATATATTTGCCGGAGCTCATTCACGACTGTTTCGTTTACTGATGATAGAATTTTTCATGATATTCCTTAATAATCAACTGTGTTAATAAGTGTCCTTTTGGCAGTATTATGGGTCTTTTTGTATCTGCGCTGACACCTTCTACAGCATCGATGCGTCCTCTTATGCGCATGACTCCATTTTCATCAACATATGGTGATAATTTAAAGAGCGAACTGTTTTTGTCGAGAATGCCTTCCTTTTTTTTTCAGACTATTGTACTCAGATTTAAAATAAGCTAGTTGACATTGCTTGTATAAATAGTATTTTGCCATTTGAATTTCTGAAGGACTTAAAACCAAATGTGTTTCTTGATCTAATTTTTTTCTGGTCCGTCGAATAAATCGAAATACATAACACATGCAATGAACCAGTTTACTCCAGCTAGAAAATCTTTCAATTTCTGGCACTGTTGCATGCTGATGAACTTCATGCATAAAATTTGCTTTCGCTTCTTCTTGTGTTTGAAGCTTAACTGCCTCTATTGGTGGCCAAAATTCGTCATCGAATTTCAAAAATGATGGACCACAAAACCATCCCGTAGGTGAAAAATCCGGGTTGTTTTTCCATTTTGTTGCGTCATCAGCTACATTTTCTTTACTTGGAAGCCACCTCCATTGTTCCTCTTTTGCATTTTCCACTATCTCACCTACTCTTGCTACTACATACTGCTTGTATCTCCTGTGATCCGAATTAATCCACGACAACACGGTTTTGGAATCAGTCCAATAAATTTGCCTGTTTATTTCAATTGAATGTCCTGATATTATAGAATTTGCAAGTCGTACACCCAAAACTGCTGCTTCTAATTCCATCCTTGGAATCGATACTCCTTTTAAAGGTGCTACTTTCACTTTTGACCCTACTAAACATATATCCAAATGGTTTTCATGTTTTGCCCGAAAGTATGCAACAGCAGCGTAAGCGTCCTGGCCTGCATCAACAAACATATGCAATTCCACATTTGTGTCGCTATTTAAATTGCATTTCGTAAAATGGCATCTCGGAATGGAGATTGTTCGAATTTTCTGTAGAAGTGTAAGCCATTTTTTTCCATTTGACGTAGTGTTCGTATTCAATTTCCTGATCCCAATCAACAGAAGAACGCCAGATTTCCTGCAACAACATTTTTAGCAGTATCGTAAAATGTCCAATTAGACCTAATGGATCAAAAATCGACATCAAAGTTTTTAATAGTTGTCTCTTAGTAGGCGGTGAGTTTTCATTCAAAATATGTTCCTTTGAATTTACATTTGGCATTGGCCTCCGAGTGGAAGTGATGTCTAACCATCTCACTCCCCTTCTCAAACCTAACCTAACCTACATTTGGCAATGAGAATAGGAAATTATCGGAGGATGGTGACCACAGCATTCCAAGTATTTTTTCAATAAATGTCAAATTACCGCAGCTACTAAATTCTTTATTACATTTTTCAGCTTCGGCTAGTAGTGCCTTCATTACTTTCATAGAATTGCTCAGAAATTTTGTTATCTGAAATCCGGCTTCATTGTGAATATATTTGACTTCATCAATTAGTTGAAGTGCTTCTTCGATCGTATCCACACTATCCAGGAAATCGACAACATAATGATTTTGGATGATAGATTTCACAGCTCTTGGATACTTATCAGTGAACCGTGCGGCATTCTTATCCTTAATGTATTGTGCATAGCTGGGTGAACATTTAGCTCCGAACACTAACACATGCATAACATATGTTTCTACCCTTTGGCCTTTTTTGTTTCGCCATAAGAAACGTTGGGAATCTTGATCTACTCGTCTTGGTGGAACATCTCTTTAATGTCGCCACATATTGCCACCTTGCGCTCCCTGAAACGATAAAGAACCTCCGTTAAAGCTGGAAGAGCATCTGGTCCACGAAGCAGCATTGTGTTGAAAGATATATTCTTGCTCTTAGCTGCCGCATCCCAAACAATCTTTAATTTCTCTGGCTTATTTGGATTAATCACCGGAAATCACCTGCTTGCATTTTCTTCCGCTTCGGTCAACTTACGCGAATAACCTTTGCTGACATATTCGTTAATAAGAACATTTAAGTTTGTTTGCAGTGTTTTATTCTTTTGCAGCTTCGTTTCTAACAATTGTAAACGTCGTTCAGCTACTTCTCTATTATTTGGCATGATGACGTCTTCAAATTTCCAGAGTAAAGGCACTGTGTATCGATTGTTCTTATAAACGGTTGCGGCTTCAAGCATTTTGAGCGCTTTTTCATCTTCCTTGGACAACATTTGCTTTGCTGGTTTTATGTTGATGGATTCAAGATTTAAATATTCTTCGATTATTTCATCCAATCTAATGTCAGAATCTGGTGCACAATTACATTGGCAGATATGAAAGCTACGAAGATTCACAAATGTTTCCTTAGCCCTTTCCTTTTCAACATACGGGCCACATACTACCCATCCAAAACGTGTTTTTGTAGCTATCGGCTCCAGTGGTGAACCTTCTTTAACGCGTAGTGGTACAGCTAGTTTCCAATGATCTAGGCCCAGTAAAATCTTTGGTTTGGCATTCTGGAAAGACTGAATTTGAATACCACTCAAGTACGGATATTTCTTCTGTAACCAGCTAGCGTCAACAGTTTGTACGGGAAGATCTAATGAGTTCACTGTCCGAATGTTGTTTAACTCAAATGTTTTTGATGATCCCTTACATACTTTGCATTTTATTGTCTTTCGATGGGCAGATGGATTTTCCTCGTGGACATTTAGAAATGCCTTTTGGTTTGCTTGCTTCACTACGCTAATTGATGGTGAAGAATCATCAGATACTGCTTGTGCCATTTTAATTAGCCATGCGCTCAAGTGGGCAAGATTGACATTTTCAATGGTTTGTTGATGTACTGCCCATATCAATTTGAACGTAGATGGTAGTTTATTGACCAGTTCTTGTAATAACGATGAGTTATTAATCTGGTTTTGATGTTTACTTTCTTCCATCATTTCCCATAGATCTTGAACCGCCAACGCGACACTTATTATTGTTTCGATTTTATCGGCTCTTGGTGGTGGTTCATTGCGAATATTTAAAAGCAGCGAATTGATAACCATATCTTGTTTGCCGTACAGCATGCGCAAAGTTTCGATAACCTTGGACATTTTTGCTGGATATAGTAACTTGAAACGTACAGACTTTAATGCCTTTCCTTTCAGATTCTGCCGCAAACGTCCAACATTTTCATCATTGGAAAATCCGCAAGTTCCTGTCGAACTCTCGAACGCGTGTATAAAAAATGGCCACTCCTCTGGCTTTCCGCTGAAAATTGGAAGTTCGTTGGGCACTACCTGTCGTGAAGCAATTTGTTGAGGGCTTAACCCTTTAACGACTTGATCGCATTGCTGTCTTGTGTCAGGAGCACATGAATTTGGCCAAGGATATTGCTTTGTTTGTGGGGCCTCTGCTGGCACTGGGTTCTCGATTTTATCTAACCAACTGTGGATATTCTTATATGATGAGGCGGCATCGTTGACTTCACTTAAGTCTGCCATTTCTTCGAGTATTTCATACTTCTTGGCTAAATACTCTCGATCACGTTTCTCTTTTAATTTATTTTCCTCCTCTAATTTCCTCAATTTCAATGCCAGTTGATGTTTAGAGTTCTCCGAGGTTTGTGATTTCACTTTTGATGATTTCAAGCTGACAACCCTTTTGGATGTAGATGGATGATCTTCATTTGCTCTGGTGACTGTATGGGGCGTTCCCTTAAGCGTTGAACACATTTGTGTCGTTGCCTGGCATTTAGTACATATGTATGTAGTCTTGAGACGCAATATCACCCTTTACTCCTGCGCAGTCATAGTGACACCAAGAATCGCATAAATCACATTGGACCATATGGTCGGCGCTGTCTCTTCTATCGCACATAAGTAGCACAATTATTATTTTGTGGCGGAAGGGAAGATGTGGTCTTCTTCGTGGTGGACTGTGGCACTTTAGACATTATGAAAATATTGTGACTTACCCCTTGAAGTGCTTGCTCAGTTTATTGCATGTCTTAAATCGTCTTTGTCTCCAGGTAGAAATTTTGATTTAATTGTGTTTACAGCTTGTCACAAATTTTTGTAGAATTTGCTAACTTCTGATTTATTTAAAAGTACAAAATAGAAGCGTGAAGCGCTACAAAAATTTGTTTTTTTTGTCCAGCGTCTGTTTTCTCTCTCGAGCAAGAAAATGGAGAATCATAAAAAAAGCCACATGATTGTGTCTCTTTCGCACTTCGCTAGTGCTGCCAATATCAAATTAGTGCGTTAAATTATTACTATTTGCTTGGCGTTTGGCAACAACACCTATTGTCTAATTATGTTACTTGCTTTTGAATGCACCGTTTAAAACGACTTTCAATGGTATTGTCCGCGGCGGATCTGTAGGGTGTCATAAAAAACGGCTCAAGAGGGTATCCAGCATCGCCTGCAAATTTAAATTTAAATGTGTTTTGCAATTTATAGTAAATACTAACCTAATAGCTAAGCGTTCCGTTCACCTCTATCAAAATTATTTTGGAGCACTCCTCGAACAACTCTAGAATTCCAGACATGAGAGCCATGACTGTCACCGGAATGCCTGGCATCAATATATCTAATGCACATCTTATTATCACAAATCTGAAAATGAATTATATCACAAACACATGAAAATAATAAATGCGTTATTTGGACAACTTCTCTTACTTACAATCATAGCGTTAAGACTGTAGAATCCTTTTCTATTAAAGTATCAATGCTGCTCACATTTTTTTGGAGCTTGAATTTTAATACATGTATGTGTCCCATCAACACATCCAATGACCCCCGGGATGCCATGCTTTTGGTAAAGGTGCATTTTTTTGTTTGTTCCTGCTCTTCCGTACCATTGTCAAATTTTATCCATAGAGGACAAATAAACTCTTCCAAGATGTAGATCATTTCTGTTATAACTGCTGACTGTGGACTGTGCTAAGCCTTAACCAAAGTCATTTCCGATACCGGTTTGATAACTCCCTTCAGCACAAAATCTTAATATAGTTGCAAGTCGAACAACTATATGCACTGAAGACTGATGTCTAATATCCGAAATATTATTTGTGATTTTGTCCAACAAATAATAAATGCCGCCTTATTAAGTCTAAAGTACTTATTAAATCTGCAAAAACATATAGACATATTCACAATTTTAATAAAGCATGTCTAGCATCCGGCAAATTAAATGTATGTATCACGTTTAACGATCGTGATACCGACACCTAAAGCGTTTTAATAAAACGACTTTCATGATCGGGGTGATTATATGTATTGTATTGGGACTCTGGAGTTGATGAAATTTACCTCATTAGTATTACAGAATATGTTAGAGTTTGAACGTATCCTTGGACTTGTTTTGAAAACTTTTGTGCATTGGTTATGTGAGTTGAGCCACTGTATGTGTCAATGGGTTCTGGTGGTTGTATGTTAGGTTTATTAGTATAAAATGGATTGCCGTTATAGATTCTAAATTGTTGCATGCCTCTGTCAAATGGCGGGTTATGGTTACGAGTAAATGTGTTAGGTGCGTGTGGTTTTAAATAATTTTAATATACTCTATTGTAAAAAGGAGGTTGTGGATTGGTATTATAAGGTTTTTGCTATTCTGAAATGTTCTATTATAAAAACGACTTGTTGGTTGTGGAGTATAGGGCTTAGAAGAGTTGAGACTATAATTTGGTTTGAATGGATCTGTTCGCATATAAAATAATTTCTTCTCTTTGATACAGAACGAAAGGTCTGTTGCAATCGATTCCGGTCGCATTGCTCTGATACTCGAGCTTGAAGGTTCTTTTAAACTTTATAGAAATGTGTTTAAACAAATTTCAGCGTAAAGTTCTTTTTTTAGCAGAAATTACGTTTTGATCTTTCTCATGAATTAGGCCGTTGTTGCATAGGGGAGATTGGATTTCAATAATTTCGCTGAAGAAACGTTCTACAGTCTTGTTGTATTGTCAGAGATTGTGTAAGTCTCTCGTTAAGGATATTTCTGTCCTCTTATCTGAATAGTGGGGGATAATGTTATTTTTTACGTCGTCCTAGTTTAAAGCGGTTCCGAACATATTCAAAACCTCATGTGCTTGTCCGGTAATCTTGTTTCTGCTAGCGCGCAGAATGATTTGCCTATATGGGGTTCCATCTGCTCCTCTCGACATTGTTTAAGAACTCATAGAGCATGCGAGGGTTTCCGTCGAATTGCGGAAAATCTTGTACTGTATCAGGCATGCATAATGAGTGAAAGATCATTGGATCCCCTAGGGATTTGGAATTCTTGGTTGGAAGTCATTTTGGGGGTTTTTCAACTTCTTCGAAAATAGTACCCAAGCTTTCACTTAGAGTGCTTTTATAGAAATTTGTGACAGGGTCTTCATTTTTATTGAGATTTGGTAGACCTCTTGTACGAGTATATGGGAAAAATTTAAATATTGTATGTTCTATGTGTAGAATTTAAAAGTAATATAATATTTGACCAAACCAAAGGAAATATTTTTTGTTTTTCATTATAAATATAGCCGTTAAAGCTTATCATATAATAAAAGGTTTTTCTGTATACAATATATTGTATATATTTCTCTTATTTAATTAGATACTTCTTGTTTATTTCGTTTTCACAGTGATTTATTAATTTTTTTTTTATTTATTAAATAAAAAAAATGTTTCTTTTTTTGTGTGAAGAAACTTGGATTTATTTTGGTTAGCGGAGGTGTTAATGTTCTGGAAAGCATTTCCTGCTTCATGCAAAATGTTCATAGCTTCTTTCAGCAAGGACGGGTTTCGGCAGTAAAATATTGATTTTATGCGTTCTGAAAACTTGGATTTGAATATGTGAAGCGCAGGCTGCATATTCGTAAGAATATTAGCTTGAAGTTTTTCGATGTCTGTTTCGAACATTTGCCCGGTATTATTGTTGAGTCTTCTCAACATTGTTTTTGTATGATGTTGCAGAATTCTACGCTATTTGATTTGAAACTGACTCCTATTAGTTCAATTAAGAGCTCCTCCAAGCTCATTCGATCGCCAAAGGTGTTGATTAACACATTCCTCATGGCTGTCCATGTGGTTATGTGGTTATCTATGTCGGAACTTTTCATTGTTTATTCGGTACGTGTGTTACAATAAGAAAAAAAACAGAATAATATAATGAATGATATTTTCAGCCGCCACTTCGAACCGTCCAGTGATCCGTCGCCCAACTAACTCTGCTGCTTTTCCAATTGCCGCTTCCTTTTACCCGTCAGAAAAGACCCCAGACTCCTAGAGTATCGAGTAATCGATACCAGCTCCATATCTTCCATATGAAGCCGGCCACCGACCCCGCCAACAGAATGTCCGATGCAAGCAACAATGTTCGGATCCAAATCATTACGTGGTATTGATTGATCCACTGCATTCCTTCGTCTTTATAACACTCCGCTAGTCTGGAGTCATACCCGTTGCAGTGATGAGTCAATCGGCTGACTTAGCGAATCCGACACCCTGACTCACTCCGAGGGCGACGATCAGTCGCTCGCTTGCCCACTCACTTCGGTGTCAATACCCGCTTAATTCGTCGGTGTCAATATCCACCCCTGCAATCGCCCATTCATGTCTGCTACCGCAACCGGTCCTTCGCTTGCCTACTCATGCTACTTTTGTCTTTTTGTCCGTGCGGAGGGTTTTTAAAAAAAATAAATTGCAAAATAAAAACACGACTTTATTAATTTTTCTTTATTGAACTGGATATCTACTGTCTACTTCGAAGTCACCGGGAAAACTCCCCGACACGATCCTCCACACTAGATTATATCTTATCTAACTGTTTACTCAGCAATTACATTTATTACTCTTTATTCATTATTCTTTCAAATGTGCGATGCAATCTGACTCCTGTTATTCAGGTAGTTCGTTGCCTGCGACAAAAACGTGTCATATTTGTCGTTTGGGTATGCTGACGTATACATAACTGCCCCCTCCTTTACTTTAAAATTCTCCTGAATTTTACTATTTACTTTAAATTTAAAATGATTTTGATTTTTACAAAAAAGAATGGTAATGACAACTAAAATGAATATGGCAATGATTAGACTAATATTTATTCCGTAGGACACGTTTTTGTGGTATTGCAACTCTTCTATTTTATTTAAGTTAATCTCATTTTCTAATACAATCTCGTTTAGCGTTATTTTATCACTAAAATTCTTAAAATTTTGATTTACAGGATAATAGAATCTCTCTTGAAAGTTTTCTTTAACGTTTGAAAAATAATGATCTAGAACTTTAAGCTCACAATTATTAAAATGAATTAGTATATTCCCCGATACAGTTAAATTTCGCTCGTCACAGTTTTGTTGAATTTTCAATTGTTTTGCATTCTTTAATACAATAGTTTCGTCGTCTAGTGAGAGGATCTCCGTTTTATTATTTCTTATGAGTTCACAATTATGTTTGTACGAACAATGTTTGCTTAAACTTAGTTCATTTAATGTTTTCAATTCTTCATATTGAAACGTAAGATTATTATATTTGAATACGATTTCTTTCGGATAATCTATTTCTTTACTCTTCTCATTTGGTATTGGTACAATTATTCTTAGGGGTATTCTTACACATTCTTTGGGAATCTTTATGGCAAATATTAGCATATTTTCTTCATACTTAGTTACTCCTAATTTCATATATTTCATTTTGTTTAAGTTTATATCGTACTCTTCTATTTCCTTGTCTGTTAATATGTTAGGGTGTAATAGACCATGTCTGGCTGATGCTACGTTATCTTGTATATGTTCTATCTTGTCTTTTATTAGTTGTATTTTAAAAAACTGATCGTAAAATAAGTTCTGTCTAAATGTCTTACTCGTTACACTATTTATTTGTCCTACAATTATAGCCCTATCTTTTTCTATTACGTCTTTAAGTTGTTTTAAAGATTTGTCAAATTTATCGTTAATAATTATCTGTTGGTTTAAATTATCGATGGCGTTATGATTATTTATTTCTATGTTCTTAAGATTATTTTATTCTATCCTACTTCCTATGAAATTAGCTAATCCTCTCTTCTTCTTTTTGTCTTTAGGTATAATAGTCTTAACTTTGTTCATTAAATGTTCAAGTTCTGTTTGAAGTATTTATTTGTGTTCCACATCTAGTTGCTCTATGTTTGTCGAGATGTCGTTCAGTATGTCTATAATTTCCTGTGGTTTGATACAATGAATTATTATGTCCGTTTTTGTTACTATGTCTATGTTGTTCAGTTTAATTTCGGTGAATCCGGTCTGATCATTTATTTCTGATATACTCAATAGCCCATTAATTGGTATTATTAGCAGTAGGAGTAAAGTTGTCATGAATAGCTGAAAATTTTGGTTGTCGTTTTATGTTAGTTATGTGTATGTTTTCTAGTTTTCTTTTCTTAAACCTAGGTTGATGTTTCTGCCTAACCGCCTTATAATTTTTTATAAATCCTGTACTTCTTGTCTCTATGTAGTCTTCCCGTTTTTCGTTTGCCTTTTCTAGGTTTCTTTCCTTTACTACTTTTAAATTAATTCTAATTTTGTCAAAACTTATTTTATGAAACTGTACTTCGGTTGGGGTAGTTTTTATGGTTGAATGGAATCGTTCATTATAGTTCTTTATGGCCTTTTGTACTAATCTTTTTATGGATGCGTTCTGTTTTCCTAATTTAATGACTCTAAATTTCTCTAATATGGTGCTATGGAACCTCTCAATATCTGCATTCCCTGTATGGCTATTCGGCTTGGTAAAGTGAATTTCGATTCCTTTCTGTTGTAATAGTTCTTTTATCTGGATTGATCTAAACTCGTTATCCTCTATTATTTTCTTCGGTTTCCCTATCTTCGTGAAATGGTTTTCTAATTCTTCTATTATAGTGATGTGGTTCCTATCCGGTAAATAATATGCAAATCCAAATTTTGAAAATTTATCTATTATTGTAAGTAAACTACATTTCATGATTACAAAAGTGTCTATATGGATAATCTGGTTCAAGTCTGTTGGTGTTTCAGTATAATGGAATTTTGGTTTTATGGGTCGTCTATCATATTTTGATTGTTGACATACTTCGCACTGGTTAATGACTATTTGGATTCGCTCTAATAATTTTGGGAAATATATTTTATTTTTAATCTTATTGTAGGTTTCTTGTATCCCTGAATATAATGAAATTTGTTTGACTACTTCGGTTTCTGTTTTAATGTCTTGTGCCCTATATGAACATTTAATGAATTTCATTTGATTGTCATTTGAATACATTTCTCTTAATTTTTCTTGCACTATATTGTATTGGTGATCTGGTAATTCTGAATGTATGCCTGTAATTCCTCTCTTTAATAATCTCCTAAATATATCATCTAGATTATTTAAATCATAACTAGCTATATATATTATTCGTTTTCCATGAATTATTTCCATTTCCTGGGTCTTATTATCCGTTAATATTATCTGAGTTTTATACTTGTTCACCATTTCCTCTTTTATAGGTATGTGGTCTAATAATTCTTCCTCTGCTGAATGAATGGTCGCCATTGTTACATCATCCTGTTCTTCTATATTAAACAATATTCCTAAATCTGAATCATTATCGTTACCTAAATCCTCTGAGTCCTTTTCTAACTTAGTATAGTCTTTTATATTATTATCGTCTTTGTCATGTTCGAGTCTGCTTAGAAAGTCCGCTACTTTGTTTTCTTTTCCTTTTAAATATTCGATTTGAAACTTATATTCTCCTAGTTTTAATAGCCACCTTTGGTGTCTCGGAGATATGTCTCTGCCTTTGTATTTTGCGTGAAGGTATTTAATTGGTTGATGGTCTGTGAATATTACGAATTTGTTACCATACAGATATGGTCGGAAATAATTGACTGCCCAAATAATAGCTAAAAATTCCTTGTCTGTAGCTGAATAGTTGCGTTCGTGGTTATTAAGGGTTCTTGATGCAAAACAAACTGGATGCCCCTCCTGAGAGTGCACTGCCCCTATTGCATAATTCGATGCATCGGTCGTTAACTGAAACTGTTTGTCGAAATCTGAGAATCTAAGGATTGGATGACTACTAATAAGAGTTTTTAATTTTTCGAATGCTTCTACGTAACTTGGATCATTAATGTTGATTCTAGTGTTTTTCTTTAAGTACTTCGTTATAAGTTGGGCTACTTTAGCATAATCTCTTATAAATTGTCTGTAAAAGCCCGTCATTCCTAGAAAGCTCTTTATCTGTTTTTGAGTTTTCGGCAATTCTAATTTTTCAATTATTTGTATTTTGTTCGGGTTGGGTTTTAGTCCGTCTTTCGTCAGTATGTGTCCAAGAAATTCTGTTTCTCTTTTTAGGAAGTTACATTTGTCGACCTGCATTTTTAGACCTTTTTCTTCTAATACCTTGAATATATCTGTTAATGCTTTCATATGTTCTTGAAGTGTAGTGCTAAATACTAGTATATCGTCTAGGTATACCACACATGTTTTGTTGATGAAATCTCTAAAAATCTCATTCATCAGCCTCTGGAATGTCGCTGGGGCATTCTTGAGACCGAATGGCATTCTTATAAATTCATACAATCCCTGTGGGGTAATGAAGGCTGTTTTCTTTCTGTCTTCTTCTTTGATTAGAATTTGGTGGTATCCCTTTGCTAGATCTATTGTCGTAAAATATTGTGCTCTACCCAACTTATCTAATATAGAATCTATATTAGGAAGTGGGTACTTGTCATCCACAGTCACCTCATTAAGTTTCCGATAGTCAATGACTATGCGGTACTTCTTGGTTCCTGAATTATCAGCTTTTTTCGGTATTATTATTAGTGGACTGCAGTACTTTGAACTGCTTTTTCTGATGATTCCTTGTTCTTCCATTTCTGCGATTTGTCTTCTAACGTCTTCTTCGTGTTTCGGCGGGTATCTGTATAGCTTCGCGTTTATTTGTTGGTCTGTAATTGTCTTTATTTCATGTTCTACTTCTGGAGTGCTGGTTAGCTTATCTCCCTCTTTAAAGAATAACTTACTAAATCTTTTAATGAGCTTACTTATTGCTTCGTACTCTTCTTTATTTAGGTGGTCTAACTTTAAATGTATAGTATTTCCGCTTATAGTTTCAAGGGTGTGTATTTCTTTCAGTGAGTAGGGTTGGTTTAGAAATCTAATTACTTGATTATTCAATTTGATTATACTTTCTTCTAAGTCTATTAAAGTGTTTAGTTTATTTAGCAAATCAGTTCCTATAATAAACTGATATTTCCTATTTGGTAAATGTTTAACTTTCCATTTAATAAGTGCTCCTACTGGTGCATTTAACTCCGTTGGTGCTGGTGTATGGGTTTCGAATTCAATAGAGTCTTTTCCATTTATTGTAGAAAAATATATTGGTTTAATTTTTACTTTTCTAAAATTATTAACTCTGTCGTCTACTATACTTAATGACGAACCTGTATCTATTAACGCTAAGTATTTCTTATTATTTATGGTAATCTGTATAATTGGTAGTTCTTCCGAGGCTAGTTCATAAAAAAACTCAGAATTATTTATTTCTGGATATCTTTCTCCGTTCTCTACCGTATTGTTATTATTACTAGTATTCGACAATCCCGATCTTTGCTCAGTTACATTCTGTTGGAGGCAATTTTGGCCCGAATGTGTTCCGAGGTTTCCTGATATGGGATATTGTCTGTATGTATTATTTATTTCTCTTCTTCTCTGAATTTTGTCTACTTCCATAGCTTCTGGCCTATAGTTATCCTGTCTATATCGTCCTGAGTCAAGTCCCTGATTTCTTGGTTGGTATGGTCTTCTCTGTTCAGAATTGTTATTTGCGTTTTCTTGGTATTGTGGTCTAAACTGTCCTGAATTACTATGTCTTTGTCCCTGATAGTATTGTCGTAACTGTGCCGAATGTCTTGTTCCTAGATGGTTCTGTCTATACTGTCCTAAATTAGTTGAATGATGCTGATTATTTTGTCTGTTTTCTTGTTTAAAATAATTTGAATTAGGTTTGTTGTTATTCCTAGTATTTGCGTGCCTAGGTTTCCTGAATTCCTCTCGTATACAGGAATCTTCAAATCGCCTAGTTCTCATGATTGTCACTATCGTTGCTAGGTCTGTTAGCTCGTAAATTTTGTCTAGGAGTACACCCTGCGTCATCTCCTTTATTGTGTTTACTAATATACTCGCTACGTTACTTAAGTCAATTCCCCTATCGTCCTTATAATATAATATTAGTTCGTCAGCCTTATATTTAATATTTAGAATTTCTATAGCTAGGTCACTTACATTAGTTGCCTTTAAATTGTTGATCTTTCTATAGATGTCTGTTGGCTCCAGCTCAGGTCTATATCGTAATTTCAGAGTTTCTTTTATGGTGTTCCAGTCATCCGGTCTTGGAAGGTTAATGATGGTATTCTTGGCCTCACCCTGTATTTTTTCGTAGTAGATCATCCGTACCATGCTTCGTCGTAACTCCTCGTTGGTGATTCCGGATAGGTGGTATTCCACAGTTTTAATAAACGAATTAATTGTCACATCGCCAGTTCCGGTAAAAGCTGTCATGAACTTGACTTCCTTCATAACTTTTTCCACGTTATCTCTTTTTGTGCTTCTCGCATTTGTAGTTCCTGGAACGCCGCTGTTAATTGTTCCAGCTGTTGGGTTTTCCTTAGCACTTCGGTGGTTAGTTCCTCGATGGTAGCCATTTCCAGTCCTTTTCGGTTTTTGTCGTAAGTTTCTATTCTGCTTTTTCCCATACAGTTCTTTACACTCTTATTTACTCTTATTCACTTTAATTATCACTAATTGAAAGTTTCGTGAGTTGGCAAGATGCAATGAGAACTGTTTTCTTTTTCACAAGTACAATTTCACTCGTTATTATTTTGTTTGTTATTTTCTAACTGGAATTTTCCATAGGTTAGCAAATGCAATGAGAACATTTATCGTATCACTCGGATAATCTTTTCAAAATAGTTATCCTACCGACTGCGCCACTTTTGTCTTTTTGTCCGTGCGGAGGGTTTTTAAAAAAAACAAATTGCAAAATAAAAACACGACTTTATTAATTTTTCTTTATTGAACTGGATATCTACTGTCTACTTCGAAGTCACCGGGAAAACTCCCCGACACGATCCTCCACACTAGATTATATCTTATCTAACTGTTTACTCAGCAATTACATTTATTATTCTTTATTCTTTATTCTTTCAAATGTGCGATGCAATCTGACTCCTGTTATTCAGGTAGTTCGTTGCCTGCGACAAAAACGTGTCATATTTGTTGTTTGGGTATGCTGACGTATACATAACTGCCCCCTCCTTTACTTTAAAATTCTCCTGAATTTTACTATTTACTTTAAATTTAAAATGATTTTGATTTTTACAAAAAAGAATGGTAATGACAACTAAAATGAATATGGCAATGATTAGACTAATATTTATTCCGTAGGACACGTTTTTGTGGTATTGCAACTCTTCTATTTTATTTAAGTTAATCTCATTTTCTAATACAATCTCGTTTAGCGTTATTTTATCACTAAAATTCTTAAAATTTTGATTTACAGGATAATAGAATCTCTCTTGAAAGTTTTCTTTAACGTTTGAAAAATAATGATCTAGAACTTTAAGCTCACAATTATTAAAATGAATTAGTATATTCCCCGATACAGTTAAATTTCGCTCGTCACAGTTTTGTTGAATTTTCAATTGTTTTGCATTCTTTAATACAATAGTTTCGTCGTCTAGTGAGAGGATCTCCGTTTTATTATTTCTTATGAGTTCACAATTATGTTTGTACGAACAATGTTTGCTTAAACTTAGTTCATTTAATGTTTTCAATTCTTCATATTGAAACGTAAGATTATTATATTTGAATACGATTTCTTTCGGATAATCTATTTCTTTACTCTTCTCATTTGGTATTGGTACAATTATTCTTAGGGGTATTCTTACACATTCTTTGGGAATCTTTATGGCAAATATTAGCATATTTTCTTCATACTTAGTTACTCCTAATTTCATATATTTCATTTTGTTTAAGTTTATATCGTACTCTTCTATTTCCTTGTCTGTTAATATGTTAGGGTGTAATAGACCATGTCTGGCTGATGCTACGTTATCTTGTATATGTTCTATCTTGTCTTTTATTAGTTGTATTTTAAAAAACTGATCGTAAAATAAGTTCTGTCTAAATGTCTTACTCGTTACACTATTTATTTGTCCTACAACTATAGCCCTATCTTTTTCTATTACGTCTTTAAGTTGTTTTAAAGATTTGTCAAATTTATCGTTAATAATTATCTGTTGGTTTAAATTATCGATGGCGTTATGATTATTTATTTCTATGTTCTTAAGATTATTTTATTCTATCCTACTTCCTATGAAATTAGCTAATCCTCTCTTCTTCTTTTTGTCTTTAGGTATAATAGTCTTAACTTTGTTCATTAAATGTTCAAGTTCTGTTTGAAGTATTTATTTGTGTTCCACATCTAGTTGCTCTATGTTTGTCGAGATGTCGTTCAGTATGTCTATAATTTCCTGTGGTTTGATACAATGAATTATTATGTCCGTTTTTGTTACTATGTCTATGTTGTTCAGTTTAATTTCGGTGAATCCGGTCTGATCATTTATTTCTGATATACTCAATAGCCCATTAATTGGTATTATTAGCAGTAGGAGTAAAGTTGTCATGAATAGCTGAAAATTTTGGTTGTCGTTTTATGTTAGTTATGTGTATGTTTTCTAGTTTTCTTTTCTTAAACCTAGGTTGATGTTTCTGCCTAACCGCCTTATAATTTTTTATAAATCCTGTACTTCTTGTCTCTATGTAGTCTTCCCGTTTTTCGTTTGCCTTTTCTAGGTTTCTTTCCTTTACTACTTTTAAATTAATTCTAATTTTGTCAAAACTTATTTTATGAAACTGTACTTCGGTTGGGGTAGTTTTTATGGTTGAATGGAATCGTTCATTATAGTTCTTTATGGCCTTTTGTACTAATCTTTTTATGGATGCGTTCTGTTTTCCTAATTTAATGACTCTAAATTTCTCTAATATGGTGCTATGGAACCTCTCAATATCTGCATTCCCTGTATGGCTATTCGGCTTGGTAAAGTGAATTTCGATTCCTTTCTGTTGTAATAGTTCTTTTATCTGGATTGATCTAAACTCGTTATCCTCTATTATTTTCTTCGGTTTCCCTATCTTCGTGAAATGGTTTTCTAATTCTTCTATTATAGTGATGTGGTTCCTATCCGGTAAATAATATGCAAATCCAAATTTTGAAAATTTATCTATTATTGTAAGTAAACTACATTTCATGATTACAAAAGTGTCTATATGGATAATCTGGTTCAAGTCTGTTGGTGTTTCAGTATAATGGAATTTTGGTTTTATGGGTCGTCTATCATATTTTGATTGTTGACATACTTCGCACTGGTTAATGACTATTTGGATTCGCTCTAATAATTTTGGGAAATATATTTTATTTTTAATCTTATTGTAGGTTTCTTGTATCCCTGAATATAATGAAATTTGTTTGACTACTTCGGTTTCTGTTTTAATGTCTTGTGCCCTATATGAACATTTAATGAATTTCATTTGATTGTCATTTGAATACATTTCTCTTAATTTTTCTTGCACTATATTGTATTGGTGATCTGGTAATTCTGAATGTATGCCTGTAATTCCTCTCTTTAATAATCTCCTAAATATATCATCTAGATTATTTAAATCATAACTAGCTATATATATTATTCGTTTTCCATGAATTATTTCCATTTCCTGGGTCTTATTATCCGTTAATATTATCTGAGTTTTATACTTGTTCACCATTTCCTCTTTTATAGGTATGTGGTCTAATAATTCTTCCTCTGCTGAATGAATGGTCGCCATTGTTACATCATCCTGTTCTTCTATATTAAACAATATTCCTAAATCTGAATCATTATCGTTACCTAAATCCTCTGAGTCCTTTTCTAACTTAGTATAGTCTTTTATATTATTATCGTCTTTGTCATGTTCGAGTCTGCTTAGAAAGTCCGCTACTTTGTTTTCTTTTCCTTTTAAATATTCGATTTGAAACTTATATTCTCCTAGTTTTAATAGCCACCTTTGGTGTCTCGGAGATATGTCTCTGCCTTTGTATTTTGCGTGAAGGTATTTAATTGGTTGATGGTCTGTGAATATTACGAATTTGTTACCATACAGATATGGTCGGAAATAATTGACTGCCCAAATAATAGCTAAAAATTCCTTGTCTGTAGCTGAATAGTTGCGTTCGTGGTTATTAAGGGTTCTTGATGCAAAACAAACTGGATGCCCCTCCTGAGAGTGCACTGCCCCTATTGCATAATTCGATGCATCGGTCGTTAACTGAAACTGTTTGTCGAAATCTGAGAATCTAAGGATTGGATGACTACTAATAAGAGTTTTTAATTTTTCGAATGCTTCTACGTAACTTGGATCATTAATGTTGATTCTAGTGTTTTTCTTTAAGTACTTCGTTATAAGTTGGGCTACTTTAGCATAATCTCTTATAAATTGTCTGTAAAAGCCCGTCATTCCTAGAAAGCTCTTTATCTGTTTTTGAGTTTTCGGCAATTCTAATTTTTCAATTATTTGTATTTTGTTCGGGTTGGGTTTTAGTCCGTCTTTCGTCAGTATGTGTCCAAGAAATTCTGTTTCTCTTTTTAGGAAGTTACATTTGTCGACCTGCATTTTTAGACCTTTTTCTTCTAATACCTTGAATATATCTGTTAATGCTTTCATATGTTCTTGAAGTGTAGTGCTAAATACTAGTATATCGTCTAGGTATACCACACATGTTTTGTTGATGAAATCTCTAAAAATCTCATTCATCAGCCTCTGGAATGTCGCTGGGGCATTCTTGAGACCGAATGGCATTCTTATAAATTCATACAATCCCTGTGGGGTAATGAAGGCTGTTTTCTTTCTGTCTTCTTCTTTGATTAGAATTTGGTGGTATCCCTTTGCTAGATCTATTGTCGTAAAATATTGTGCTCTACCCAACTTATCTAATATAGAATCTATATTAGGAAGTGGGTACTTGTCATCCACAGTCACCTCATTAAGTTTCCGATAGTCAATGACTATGCGGTACTTCTTGGTTCCTGAATTATCAGCTTTTTTCGGTATTATTATTAGTGGACTGCAGTACTTTGAACTGCTTTTTCTGATGATTCCTTGTTCTTCCATTTCTGCGATTTGTCTTCTAACGTCTTCTTCGTGTTTCGGCGGGTATCTGTATAGCTTCGCGTTTATTTGTTGGTCTGTAATTGTCTTTATTTCATGTTCTACTTCTGGAGTGCTGGTTAGCTTATCTCCCTCTTTAAAGAATAACTTACTAAATCTTTTAATGAGCTTACTTATTGCTTCGTACTCTTCTTTATTTAGGTGGTCTAACTTTAAATGTATAGTATTTCCGCTTATAGTTTCAAGGGTGTGTATTTCTTTCAGTGAGTAGGGTTGGTTTAGAAATCTAATTACTTGATTATTCAATTTGATTATACTTTCTTCTAAGTCTATTAAAGTGTTTAGTTTATTTAGCAAATCAGTTCCTATAATAAACTGATATTTCCTATTTGGTAAATGTTTAACTTTCCATTTAATAAGTGCTCCTACTGGTGCATTTAACTCCGTTGGTGCTGGTGTATGGGTTTCGAATTCAATAGAGTCTTTTCCATTTATTGTAGAAAAATATATTGGTTTAATTTTTACTTTTCTAAAATTATTAACTCTGTCGTCTACTATACTTAATGACGAACCTGTATCTATTAACGCTAAGTATTTCTTATTATTTATGGTAATCTGTATAATTGGTAGTTCTTCCGAGGCTAGTTCATAAAAAACTCAGAATTATTTATTTCTGGATATCTTTCTCCGTTCTCTACCGTATTGTTATTATTACTAGTATTCGACAATCCCGATCTTTGCTCAGTTACATTCTGTTGGAGGCAATTTTGGCCCGAATGTGTTCCGAGGTTTCCTGATATGGGATATTGTCTGTATGTATTATTTATTTCTCTTCTTCTCTGAATTTTGTCTACTTCCATAGCTTCTGGCCTATAGTTATCCTGTCTATATCGTCCTGAGTCAAGTCCCTGATTTCTTGGTTGGTATGGTCTTCTCTGTTCAGAATTGTTATTTGCGTTTTCTTGGTATTGTGGTCTAAACTGTCCTGAATTACTATGTCTTTGTCCCTGATAGTATTGTCGTAACTGTGCCGAATGTCTTGTTCCTAGATGGTTCTGTCTATACTGTCCTAAATTAGTTGAATGATGCTGATTATTTTGTCTGTTTTCTTGTTTAAAATAATTTGAATTAGGTTTGTTGTTATTCCTAGTATTTGCGTGCCTAGGTTTCCTGAATTCCTCTCGTATACAGGAATCTTCAAATCGCCTAGTTCTCATGATTGTCACTATCGTTGCTAGGTCTGTTAGCTCGTAAATTTTGTCTAGGAGTACACCCTGCGTCATCTCCTTTATTGTGTTTACTAATATACTCGCTACGTTACTTAAGTCAATTCCCCTATCGTCCTTATAATATAATATTAGTTCGTCAGCCTTATATTTAATATTTAGAATTTCTATAGCTAGGTCACTTACATTAGTTGCCTTTAAATTGTTGATCTTTCTATAGATGTCTGTTGGCTCCAGCTCAGGTCTATATCGTAATTTCAGAGTTTCTTTTATGGTGTTCCAGTCATCCGGTCTTGGAAGGTTAATGATGGTATTCTTGGCCTCACCCTGTATTTTTTCGTAGTAGATCATCCGTACCATGCTTCGTCGTAACTCCTCGTTGGTGATTCCGGATAGGTGGTATTCCACAGTTTTAATAAACGAATTAATTGTCACATCGCCAGTTCCGGTAAAAGCTGTCATGAACTTGACTTCCTTCATAACTTTTTCCACGTTATCTCTTTTTGTGCTTCTCGCATTTGTAGTTCCTGGAACGCCGCTGTTAATTGTTCCAGCTGTTGGGTTTTCCTTAGCACTTCGGTGGTTAGTTCCTCGATGGTAGCCATTTCCAGTCCTTTTCGGTTTTTGTCGTAAGTTTCTATTCTGCTTTTTCCCATACAGTTCTTTACACTCTTATTTACTCTTATTCACTTTAATTATCACTAATTGAAAGTTTCGTGAGTTGGCAAGATGCAATGAGAACTGTTTTCTTTTTCACAAGTACAATTTCACTCGTTATTATTTTGTTTGTTATTTTCTAACTGGAATTTTCCATAGGTTAGCAAATGCAATGAGAACATTTATCGTATCACTCGGATAATCTTTTCAAAATAGTTATCCTACCGACTGCGCCACTTTTGTCTTTTTGTCCGTGCGGAGGGTTTTTAAAAAAAACAAATTGCAAAATAAAAACACGACTTTATTAATTTTTCTTTATTGAACTGGATATCTACTGTCTACTTCGAAGTCACCGGGATAACTCCCCGACACGATCCTCCACACTAGATTATATCTTATCTAACTGTTTACTCAACAATTACATTTATTATTCTTTATTCTTTATTCTTTCAAATGTGCGATGCAATCTGACTCCTGTTATTCAGGTAGTTCGTTGCCTGCGACAAAAACGTGTCATATTTGTCGTTTGGGTATGCTGACGTATACATAACTTGCTGGTGTCAATTTTCACTACCGCAATCGCCCATTCATGTCGGCGTCACTGTCGATTCCTCCATGTGGCTTATTCATCCCCCATATTTATATCTATGACTTCTTTAGCACGACCCTTTAGTTTGGCTTTTATCATATCGGAAAAAATGCTAACGGGTCATATTTGGTTAGTAATGGGTGTATTTTGTTAACTAGATTAAGGAAATTCGTAATTCCCTGTTATCACCGCTGAATTCAAGCAACTGTCCTAAATATTTAAGAGGATCTATGTTAAGAGATAACATTTCCGTGGATGGCATTGTATTGTCGCTTTCGTGTTCTCTTGACTCAGACACTAAACTACTAACGATTTCACTTATTATTCTAGACTGATTTCTTAAAGTCTCTAGATCAGATTCTAATTCACTTGTCATAAGGCGTCAATGTATAAGAATCAAATAGTTTTACAAACAATTTGTTTCACTCAATAGGTCTTAGTTATATCAAGTCGGTAAGAAAGGTACAGATATACATGATAAGTGTTATTTTTTTCTTATATCTAGTTACATACGTATTTTGTCGACGTTGTGTTTTCTTCTTACTGGGTTGGTGTTGTCATCTGCGTTGACTTGTGCTCCTTAGCTGTTGTCTTCTCAGCCTTAGTTGTAATGCCCTGAAGTGTTCTTGGAAGTCAGCTGTAGCTTCTTCGTCAATCCACGTTCCTGAGTTGACCTCTGCCTTGGGTGTATGTGCCTGTTTTGATGGTACTTCTGCTCCCTTTTGAAGACATATATCTTCTGGCAGTATATGTATGTATGCAGTTATAGGTCCTTTTTTCGTGACCACTTTCGCACTTTTCTTCTTTTTTTATCTTTTTCGCAAATCAAATCTCTGCGCGGTTTTGTTATTTCTCGGGAAATTTTTTTTAACCAATTTTGGATCCTACCGACTGCGCCAGAACTAAAAAACGAATTTTTTTATTTTACCAAAAAAAAATCCTTTTATTAGTAAACTCACGTCCGGGTTGATTAAGATTCGGAAGAACAACACACAACTGAGGAGTTCCGCTTGAGTTTATATAAGTTAATTAAACTTTATTCTTTTTTTCTTAAAAAAAATAATTTTTATTTTTTACTCGGGTTGGGACTTCTGTCCTCTTTTAAGTTATAATACGAACTGTCTTACGATCTAACATAAATTTTACTTATCACCTGTCTTAACCTAAAGCGGAGCATCGCGTACGTGAAGGAATGTGCTGGGTGTCGGATGAGTCGGGTTCGTTGGGAGTTGGAGTTGCATATGGAGAGGTGTTCTGTTTCTTGTGTGGGATTGTGTGGAGATGCGCTGGGAGAATGTGGGAACTTATGGAGGGTGTTTGGTTGCACCTGTGCGACCGATCCGATGGATCGTGTTAACTTATACTCTTGAATCACTATGCGAAGCGAGGATGTTGCAATGCATGGTGTGGGGTCAGTGATTGACTTGAGTGTTTATAGTAAAATAGTAAAACACGCGTTCATTACACATATATTTATGTATACTATCGTTTATTATATTTTAAATATTGTTAAGCGGGTTCTTCCGTTGGTGATCACGGTAACTGAACTGAACTTCTGTCCTCCGAAAATCTCAGCATGTACCCGAGTGGAAAAGTGGTGTTATCAAATACGTGCAGGAATGCAGCGAGTTAGATGCTGATGAAGAGGTGTCGTTTGTCATCTCTGTGCATTTCGGTGCATGGCATGTGATGACTTGTTGACTACCTGTTGGCCTTGATGTAGCACTCGTGGCTCGTGGCGGATGTTGGTACATGTGTGCGGTGAGTCGGGTGGAAGGTGATCGGAAGTCCAGTGTGGGAATGGAATGCTGGCTATGGTGATCTCTCGGATGTGGTGTTTTAGTTCAGGGGAGTGAAGGGAACTTTATATAAGTTGAATAATTATTTAATTAAAATTTTTAAAAAAAAAAGATTTTTATTTGTTCCAAATTTGGGCAGCGATACCTCTAACAACTGATTTTATTCTCCTCCTACATTGAATCTTATTCTACCTTAAATACTACTTGTTACTCGCCGTCGTGATGGGTCGGGTGTCGGCGGCGATGCATTGTGCCGGATGTTTAGAGTGCGCAGCTCAGGTGTCGGCAGCGGTTCTCGTGGTCCCATGGGATGTTGATCTGTATTCAGGTTCGATTCACAATCTGTCGTATTGTTCTGGGTCATTGCCTATGTTCCGTCCAAGAAATATGTCAATGGGTCTTTTGCCTGTAGAAGAGTGGATTGATGAATTGTATTCGTACACACAGCGTTGTAGCAGTTCAGTAAAGTTCCTATGGGTTTGGTCTGGTTTAAGACACCTCATTATTTCTACAAGGGTCGAGTGGAACCTTTCTACTTGTCCATTTACGCTACTGGTGTATAGTGGAGTTTTGAAGATGTGGATGCCTAATTGATCGCATATCATAAATTTAATCGATTCTGAATTCAAGGACTTTTCGTTATCTATTACAATGGTTTCCGTTTTTCCCTATTTCCATAAAATTTTTACTAACATGAATGACAGCTTGTATTTCTTTAACGGTGTCGTTTCCTAATATCGCATGAAAAGATTTAAGGGTTGGTAAAAGGAAGAATTTAATTTTGGTATCTTTTAAGCCGAAGAGGGTTGTTTCTACATGCTGACTGATTTTAATATTGCCGCCTATTGAACTGGCATAGAAGCATTCTTGGTTGGGGACAGGTTTACTAACAAGACATGGTTGGATATAATTACGGTTTGAGCCCGTATCAATGAGTATTTTCAAAATTTTCCCACTCTCCGTTTTGGACTCAAAATAGGGCAACGAAAAGTTCGTTAGCCTAAAAAATGTATGTCGGTATGGTCATTAGCTTCGTAGCTGTCTAAGTCCGGTTGTTCTTGTAAGTACTCGTCGATCGATTGGCCATAGTTTTTGTCTTCATGTTCTATGGATTGATCGTATGTTTCTGTGTCTATTTCATTGGTATCGATGTGATAGTTTTGACGTATCTGCATACTGCGTCTCTCGGCAGGTTCCTTTTTTATTTGCGGTCTGGCTGGCAAAGGTGGATTTCTTCTAAAATCGGAACCTTGGTAAGGTTGGATTGGGTTTGGCCGTAGTGCAATATAGGCCATGGAAGAATTATTTGGAAGATAGTTTGGTCTATATTGTTGTGGTTGGGTTTGTTGTGGTGGAGGATTGTATAGGGGATAGGAAGGTCTGGGTTGCATTGGTACGTATTTAAGTGGGGGTCTGTGTTGCTGTGGTGGTCCACGTGGGATTATATGGGACGAATTGGGGTTATTGAATTTCCTAGAAGGTCCTTGGTGGTTGTTGGCATAATTGGACCTAAAGCTCTGATTTTCTAATTTAAGGCACAGATGTAGTGCCTGTGGGAGGTCGACCGGTTCTCTCATTCCTAGTAAACGGGGTAAGTCACCTCTCAAGCCACGGATAAAAGTATCCAGTGCCTTGTCCCTATAGGTCTGTGTCAGGACACGCATTGCTTCTGCGGAAATGTCCATGCAGGAGATTCTGTTTAGGATAAGGGATAAATGGCTGTATACCGTCTGGTAAAATGCGGAAACTGTGCTATTTCCTTGGACGAGCGTAGACATTTGATACTCTAAGGTACTCACGTCTTTAATGGGGTGTTGTAAGCTTCTAACGCGTCGTCTGCGTTTCCGATGATTTTATTACGGATCACGCTGAGTATACCAAAATATTTTGGTGTACCCTTCTGTGACTCGTATATTCGGAGCACTCTATCCACACTTTTCTTCCAGGAGGAATATTCTCCCGGATTTCCGGAAAATTCACGAATACTTCTTATCACGTCCGGTATTTTGTCTAGGTCTGCTAATCTGTCTCGGTATTCCGTATTGATGGGTTGGTCAACACTCGCAAAATAATCGGCGTCGGGATTTAGCATTTTTTGAATAACTTCCACCCTGTTTTTCGAGAGTTTTTATTACTATCGAGGATATGAGCACATCCAATTCTGGAGTGCTTCTCACCTCTTGTCGGTTAGTATCGGTCATTGTAGAGGTGCTGGACTGGCAGGATGTATTCGCAGTGGGTTCGTCCATAATTTGAATAGAAGGGTTGTAAAGGAAAATTTAGCTGAAATAAAGAAAACAAATGAACTCAAAATTTTCTTTACATATATGTGTTTGTTTACCTTTCTTTTCGCGCAAGAAAAGGTCCAAAACCCAGCCACCAGGTCACATCCACAAAATAACACACGCTAAACACAAGACTCACGGATTAAACACAAAATACGATCCAAACAAATACAAAATATAATAAAATCAAACAAACATAAAACACACGAAAATCATCCATTTTTGCATTTTTTGCATTTTTGCCGAAGACCACAGAGGTCAACGACATCAAACACAACGGCAGCAGCCACAGTCGCCGTTGACAGATCCCGTAAACAGGGGAAATGCCAACGACGACTGGAAAGGCACCGTTCACATCGTCACCCAGTCTAGCCCTATAAAAGGCCGAGGCGATTGGCAGAAGGGCAATCAGTCTGCGAATAGAAACAATCAGTCCGCGAGTGAAAGTGTCAACCCTCTTGAATTTTCATGATTCGATTAGCAATATAGATTTTATGCTTTCCTAGACTTGACCGATTCCAACCTAATGCAGTCGTCGAATCCGACCAGCAAAACAACTGAACTGATGAAAGCTGCAAGATACCCTGGACCCTGACCGCAAGCTTTGAGGCGAGAACTCCATTGAGTTCCAAGCAGGGTGCAGTGATTTTTTTTAAGGGAGCCACTCTAGTCTTGGCGATCAGTAGAGATACCCTTACTCCTTCTGGTGTTGTGACTCGAAGATATGAGACGGCTGCATAGGCGGAAGTAGATGCATCAGAGAACACATGTAACTGATAGCTGTTAACATCTGGCGAAGAAAATACCCATCTTGGAACCTTTAACTCCTCTAATACAGGTAACTCGGTGCGAAATTTGATCCAATCCTCTTGAAATGGTTCGGGCAACGGATCATCCCAGTGACCACGACTGGGGCTAATAGACACGGTGGGTCATATAATTTAGCGAGGTCTGACAACTGCTGCCTTTTAGTTACTGGTCCATTAAGCGGCGTAACGTGGACTTTATACCCAAGACAATCTTCTCGACAGAACCAATACATGCCAAGAGCCTTCGTCTCACGATCTAAGTTAAGGTCACAGCAACTCTCACGATCGCCTTCATTCATGTGAAGATTTTGTAGAAACTCCTCTGAGTTTGAATGCCATTTCCGAAGCACAAAGCCACCCCGGAGTAGCAACTGCTGAAGTTGGTCTTGGAGTTCTATAGCAGCTTTCGTTGTGTGGGCTCCATGGAAGCCATCGTCTACGTAAAAGGCTTGACGAAGAACTCTAGATGCCTCCGGAAAATCTGCCTCTTGATCCTTAGCCAGCGTATGAAGAACCTTAATCGAAACGTAGGGAGAACATTTTAAGCCGTAAGTAACAGTTAGTAGTCTATAAATTGCAGGATTGCCATCACCATCTTTCCATATGATACGCTGCATATCCGAATCCTCTTGGTTCACCAAAACCTGCCGATAAAACTTTTCGATGTCCGTCATGAATGCGATCCGATGAGTGCGCCACACCAAAATTATAGCTGCCAAGTCGTTTTGGCTTGTAGGCATCTAACTTGGTGTCTGCCAGGTTAGTGAGATGTTTAAATGGATATTTGACCACGTAACGCCCGCAGCTGGTACGGCGAACAGTTTTTTCAAAAAATTCTTCACAATAGAGCTCAATCTGAGTCATTTTGACGGATGGACTCACCTCCTCATGATTATTAAATCTCCATAGACTTTGCACGAGTTCATTAAGCTCAGTAAAAGTATTTGCCCAGATTCGTGTGTCCAACTTTGGAACAGTTTCAGGCAAGCACCCGAAAATTATCCGTCGTAGATGAGTGCATTGTGCTACAGGAGCATTGATAGATGTTTGCTTAACCTCACCACGGAGTATGGAATCATACACGTCAGCTCCCAGTATCAAGTCAACTTGCCCCGGTACATTAAACTTCGGATCAGCTAGATCTAATTTCAAAAATTCTTCAAAAGGCTGCAAATCAACTCGTACCATCGGTATGCGGGGTCCCAGTCGTGGCAATATAAGAGCAGTCAAGGTGAAAGTGAAATCCGATTCCCATAGAGAACTCACCGATATTTCCACCAGTCCCGTTGACTTACCAACTGTTGATCCTCCAACTCCAGTAACAAGTACACATAGTTTTTTACGGCGGAGTTGTAGTTGTTGTACCGCAAATTCGCTGATAAATGATGCTTGGGATCCACTATCCAGAAGAACGCGTAGTTGCAGGCAGTGCCCTGTAACTGATCGAACTCCAACCTGAGCCGTTGCTAACATCGCAGGTGCCAATGGCGCCAGATCTGTCATGTTGATTTCTTTATTGTTGCAGTGTAAATCTCCAGTACGTGTGTGACTGCAATTCACGTTGTTGGATAATGTTGATAAGCTGTCATGAAGCATGGTATGATGTTTCTGCCGACATTTTTGACATGAATACATTGACGGGCAGCCCGCAGGGCCATGATCCGTTTTCATACAATTGTTGCAGAGTTTGCCTTTTGTGATAAATCTTAGTTTCTCCGAAGGTGACTTTTTTCGGAACTGCGGGCAAAACATCAGGATGTGTTTCCCTTGGCAGCAAGGGCAACGGCCGACACTAACGTGGTGCGTACGAACTGGTTGCACACCGACTGGTTTTGAGTTAGATTCCTTTGGTTTTGGAATAGTCATCGACGAAATCGCCTCCAAGCCTTGTAGGCGGTTCTCCAAGAATGTAGTTAGTTCTTCGAATGTTGGAATATGGTTGGGGATGTAAGTGACGATTCCCATGCCTTGACGGTGACTGGATCTAATTTTTCGGTTAGCAAAAACACCAGCCAGTGATCCCAAAACGTAGTTGGACACCCCAGCTGTTTAAGAGCACGAATCGAACTGGTCGTTCCATCCACCAACTTTCTTAGCAACGTCGCTGATTCGATGTTCATATTAGGCAGATCGAATATGTTCCGGAAGTATATTTTGAGAAGCATTCGTTTGTTATCATACCGCTTCCGCAACAGCTCCCATGCGATATCAAAGTTCGTGTCACTCAGTGGTATGTTGTCCAACACTTCCGTTGCTTTGCCTACCAAGCTGCTTTTTAAGAAATGCAGACGTTGAACATTTGAGAGTGAGTTGTCATCGATTACACTACTACTAAACATGTCCTTGAAAGTTAGCCATTGTTCGAAAGAGCCATCGAACTTCGGCAAAGGAATTAATGACAACAGTGACTTTGCTGAATTACCTTGGCCACTAATTGATCTACCGGAGGTCTCTCCTATCGAGTTGTTAGTAGTAACTGACAATCCGTCGATGAGGCCATTTAACTCACCTAGAGCTTCGCAATACGCAGCTTCTATCTTCATAAACTGGTCATCGGAAAGAAGCCTTTTTAACTCGGCGCTGTTGTTGTCGTTCTCTGGTATTGCCGATATTTTTTCGTGGGCTGTTATAAATTTAGTCCAGTAGTCCTCCAGCAATTTACGTCTTCCTACAAAATATCCTTTAGTTTGGTTTTGTTTAGCTGTCTTCAGGGTATTTGAAGAGAAGCTTAAAATATATTTTGCGACAGTTTCTTCCTTAACCAATGCCATCGCTTTCCTTGTTTTCAATTTTCCGATGTTCCGTAAATTTGAGTTGGAATTTCGCTGTTAAATTAAGCAATTTAAACAAAATTCAACCAATGAGGAATCAGGTTCCCCGCAAGGGATGCCAAATGTTGGAACGCAGAATTAAAAAATGAGTTGGAGCGACAAAAAAAGGAAAAAGACTGTCGCACTTAACCTCTTGCTTTTTTTTACATTCGTCTGCGCAGCTGCCTTCTGCATAAATTAATGTGTCGTCTGCGTATATAGTAGCTTTACAGCTTTGTAATAGTTTTGGTAAGTCGTTTATATAGATTATAAACAGGATTGCGCCTAATATCGATCCTTGTGGTACACCATTGTGTGCCTCCTATTTGTTAGAAATCTTTTAAACCAACTCAACTCTGTTCCGCTGATACCATAGTTATACATCTTTTTAATGAGTATTTCACGGTCGATTGTCTCAAATGATCGTTTAAAATCCAAGAATAGTGCCATTGTTTTCCTTCGCCTTCCTTCATTTTTCCATTCGTTTATTATGTGGTTAATGTTGTCTTCACAGGAATAATTGTTTCTGAAACCTGATTGATATTGTTGCTTTCCAAATAGTCCATAAGCTGTTGTTTTAATATTGTTAACGGTGAGACTATTTTGCCTCAACGAAGATAGCCAAGGTTCATGTACCTTGACTTGTTGATGTGGAGATAGCCGGTACTTGAATCAGTATCTCAGTATTCTGATCTAAAGTAAACACGTCGAGTGAAGGTTTGACAATTTAGTGATTTATTGTTCCCTCAAATGGGAGTATTTATACAAACTTATTGCTAACTATGTAAGTAAAAAGTAACAAGTACACGTATAATGCTGAACTGTCTATTTTGTATCATTGACCCCAACTACCACAGTACATAGTGTGCGTTCTATATTTATATTTATATACATATGTTATGTCTCTGTTCGTGAACAACTATAAATTCGATGATTTTTTCTAAAGTTCTTAATGAGTTTATTGGTCGGAATTCTTCACATTTTGTCGTATTTGCAATTTTTTCCACTGGCGTGATCATAGAATCTCTCCATGAAATTGGAAATTCTCCATCCATGAGTGATCTATTTACCAAGTGCGGCAGCGTATTTCCCAATTAGCTCCAATTGTCGATTATAATTTTAGGGCTTATTTTATCGAAATCGGTTTTATTTTTTAGCGATTATCGAAATTTAAACTTGGTCGTTATAGGTTCTATATAGTTTATATGTTGTACGTGATCAATGGATTCTCTTATGTCGCTTATGCTTGGTACAAAATATTTATTAAATCTGTTAGCAATTTCTTTATCATTATTATACTCTGTATTATTAAAAACAACACTTTCAATTTTATTTTTGTTTTTCATAAGCAACAAGTTTTTTATTATATTTCTCTCCACATCTGTTTCTGTCCATGCTTATTGATTGATTTTTTGCGTTATTAATTTTCACCTTCTATTTATTTCTAATGGTTACATAGTCTTGCCAGGTTTGAGTGTTGTTAACTAATCTTGCTCTATTATATTGTATATTTTTTTTGTCCTTTAATAATTTCAGCTCATCACTAAACCATTGGTTTGTGTGGTTCTTTCCTTAATTTTTTCTCTATTTTGTAAATTTAGATGTAGTATTTTTTAGGATTGTGTCAATCGTGTTGCCTGCACATTGTACCTGCATATTGTACGCCAAATCTAATCTACTAAGCTCTTGAGTGAATAGTTATTTTGTGTACTTCAAATGACCAATCTCTGCTTCCTCTGCTTTCTTATTAAATTTGGTCTTTATCATAACTTCAACACTCTCATGGTCTGATATCTTTTCGTTTCCATTTGGACGAACTATCATGTTGGCCATATTAGTTATCACATAGTCGACAATTGTTCTTATTGTGCGTGTTATTCTCGAATGATCCTTCATTTGTTGTGTTAAATATTTGCCGTTTTGAATGCTTTCAATCTATTTTTTATATGTCATTTTTGCACCAATCTACATATATTAAAATCACCTGCTACTAATAGTTTAGTACTTTTTTCGGTTAGTATTTCAATATTTTCCGAGTAGCTGGGTGATCTATGTATTGCAGGTAATATCATTCCGAAATCCTTCTGTTTAACTTTGAATGATAGAATCCACATCTCTGGTTCCACTGATTTTATAGTGATGTTAGTTACCTTCCCATTGTTTCGACAATATATTGTTGTTCCTCCAGTTGTTGTGGAAGAAGACGGGCATCATATATTAGATATTGTATCCATCTATTCTTATTGCGGCTTCTTCTGTGTCTTTTGTGAGGTGTGTTTCTGATAAGATGATAAATTCATATTGGTATGTTTTTGCTAGAATTTCTAATTCAACAAAATTATTTGTCAGTTATATTAGCGTATATGGCTTTAAGTGTATTTGATTGCTAATATCCAATGTTTTTTTTTTCTTACTTCTAGTTTATTTAGGTATATGTACTGGACAAGCCTTACTCAATGTCGTATGATTTTCATCTAGTCCCAAACTAAGTCTTTCATTTACTCGTCTACAGTTTATGCATTTTATAATTGCTTCTTCATTACAATCACTGGTCTTATGATGCTTTTCGCACTTTAAACATATTATTTCGTTTTTACAGTTTGCCGCTTTGTGATTAAATCCTTTGCATTTGAAATAGTGCATTACTTCTAATTCTTATACCCTTGGAAATGATTTGTATCTCATGCTTATCACAACAATTCTTGGATTCATTTTATTTGGTACTTTTACTTCATATTCATCACCATGTTTTTTTCAATAGCATTTGTTATTTTATTTCTTTCTTCGATGTTTTCACTTTCTATGATGATAATCCCCCTACCAGTACTTTCGATATTCGATATTTTTAATCCGGTTGGGTCAACCTTTTTATATAAGTCTTCTCTGGTTTTAGTATTTTTTTGTTTTTCGTTGGGTTACACTATAATTGGCATCTCGGTACGTATCTCTAGAAGTGGCAACACTTCTGCCAGATTTTTTGACAATTTCGGAGTATGACATTTGGTTGCCTGTTTAAATTTGTTGTTCATTTATAATCTTTTTTACCTCATTGCATATATTTTTGCTATTATTTTGTACTTCGTGACATATTTTTTGCTTTCTTCTGTACATTTTTCAGTGACAGTGCTTAATTTCTTTATTTCCAACATGCTTTTTTTTACAGATCTCCTGTGATTTTCATTTCCCGCAGTCTTTTCGAATGTCTGTTCTCGATTGCTTCAAGTAGCTTCTTTAGTTCCTCTTCATCTTAACCTTAAGAGCTTCTTCAAATTCCTCTTTATATAGTTTTAAGTATTGTGTGTTTCTGTTTACACTTTCTTGTATTTCCTTGATTACATTATGTATGTATTGAATGCAGTCTTCACAAATGAATCTCACCATACCGTTGGTTCCGATAATACCGCTGCTGTAACTAGTCCTGAACAGTGGTATACCTTTGAGGCAACTCCAGAACAGCTAATTTCGGTTTCTCCCCGATTTACTGACTTACACTTTGTGCATTCAAGCATTTTTATGTATGCCCTAAAACAATTTTGTATGCATATATCAAACTCATTTGCAGTTTTCTTTATTTTAAATTTTATTTCCAATTACTTATTAACCCCGTTGCGAAAACACGTCTTATCGTCTCTCACTTATATCACTCTCTATACATTAGATATTCCAGTCCGGAAAGGTGTCTGCCATTGCATTAAAAAATGTATTAATTCGTTTGTCAAAACTTTATTTCCGACGAAATGAAAATTCGCTTAAATAGCCTGCATAGTACTCGTTCCATGTCCCGTAACGAGGAATATTTGCCCGCGTTCGATGTTCTGGGTATGTGCCCCATTATTGGTGTCAACGGAGTTTATTTTATAGTTAACACGATGATCTTCATAGTTTTCATCATTGAGACAATTATAGGCTCGCCAACAATCAGACACGATACGAATCCATGCTTTAATAAGGTCCAAAATTAATTTAAAATGGCGTCACAACTTCCATCGTGCAATGTATAATGTGTAAGTCACAAGTATTGCTGATTTACTTTGATTTCTGTTCTATTTGTTGAGCTGTTGAGATTTCTCCTTTTGTAGCTTTTTATGCAGATGTTGAAGATGTTGCTCCAATATGTTCTTGATTTGTTCAAACTAGGTTGATGAATCCACGTAGTCCGCAACAGGTCGAGATGGGGTTAATTCCTCCACCTACTAACATACTATGTATTTTTTATATTTTTTTTTTTTATTTTATTAACCACCAGTAAACACTGAATTAGTTTTTAGGTTTCAACAGTTTCAAATGTATCATTTCAATGTGTTTAGATTAAGTTTGTATTTTCACTTTTCTACTTTTTTTTTTGTTTCTATCACTTTACAAACTACGTATTGTAATCATGGCTTTGCAAATACTTTTTATTAATTTCATTTATCAAGTGCGCTAATAATCAATAAAAAGTTGGCCGGCGTTTTCTTTTAATAATTTTATTTCTTCCACTTAATAACTAGCTAACAACGAGCTGAGCTCGTTTTTTAAGCTTCTTCTTTTTTTTGGAGACGAAGTTAAAGACGAAAAAGCTTGACGAATTCGTCAAAGTGGTTCTCTGAAACTTAATATGTATTAACAAAACAATAAAAGTGAGATACGACTTTAACGTAAATGCCTAAGGAGGCGTTTATACTATTATGTAACAATATACTTTTTAAATTTAATAAAAAAAAAAATACGTTTTCGATTTACAAAAAAACAAAATGAGACCGCGAGGTTTGAATGTTCGGTTAGAAGTAGGTACTTGTACTTCTTTGTTTTATTTCTTTGCAACCAGGTGGTCGGACAGTGACCCGCACTAGTTGGTGTCGTTCCGGGCTGCCGGAGAGTTGAGAATGAGTGGTGGGGCCTCCAGAATCCTTGTCCCGGTCGCGATCAGGGAGTAGGAGAGAGTGGCGGGTGCCACCTAGAGTAATGCCATCCATCCATATTAAACTCAGTTCTCCGGGTCTCAGTTCGAGGTCATTGACCTCTTAAGCCCCTCCGCCGACAAGGCGCCCGAAGAAGAGGTTTTTTTTTTTTTTTTTATCGCGGCGGCGCGAACGCCATCCTCGATATTAGTTTGAAAATTTTGAAACTGACGGCTCCAATAAAGAAAAATGACAAGATATAAAACATCATAATATCAAATGATGCATTTGTTATCAAAAAATGACATTAAAATTTTTATCTTTAATTACTTATAGTTATTAGGTAACTTAATCTGCAAACTGTCCGCTAATCTTGAATATCTCGGTGTATGACACAGGATTCTAAGTTGTCGTCTGTGAGACGGGAACGATATTTTGTCTTAATTACATTCATCGTTGAAAATGCAGATTCACACAATTAGGTAGAGCCAAAGAATGATGTTAAATGAAATGCAACTTTCTTTAAAATTGGATACTTGAATTTGTCCATTACACTCTAAAAGATATTCTTAGGTTCTGAACTACGTACTTTTAACATTATATCATTTTGAAGGAGAAGAACTTCATTCTCCTCAAGAGATAAAGAGAATGTATTATTTATTATTATTATTATTGTTATTTCTTCCACATCAAGATTGCCAAATGGGTAACACATGAATGTAGCAATTGGTTCTAGTTGAGTAAATTATACAAAACGGTTCTCAAATTCGGAGTGAAGTTTTATTATTTCCTCATAATTTCTATCTTTCCATCGATAGTTGTGCTGCACCTGTGAGGTGCTTTCTCAATTTTAACCAGTAAAACATTTTCTTAACGTCCAGGCGCACTGCAAGTCCTTAAATAAAGAAGTAAACAACAAAATTTAAGTTAATTATATATTATACTTTGTATGGTTCAGGATCGCCATGTAAGGTTCAAGTATCGCCATGTAAGGTTAAAGAAAAAAAGGTCGGGTATTCTAGGATCTATTCTGTTTAAGCAACCCGGCAGGGCACGAATGCCATAGAGGTCTGTCAGAAAAGTGAGAAACAATGTTGATGGTGGTAAAATTGAATCTAAATTTATTTTCGAAATATCGGTCTTTATATACTATTTCCCTCACTAGCATTTCCAATGCATATCGATCTCAAGTAGGTCGCGTACCATCATATTTCGGCTACACTGCATTGTGTTCCCACAAAGAATCACTTCTCAGGTAACACATTAAAATGTATGCTCTCTGATGTTAAATGCCATTCATGACACATACATATATCGGAATACTTGGGTAGTGAACTTTGTAATGTTTATATTCCAATTCTTTCTGCCTGTATTCTTGTGGTGTAAGCATTTTGTTGTGTAATTTTATTTTTCGTGGTTCGATAAAAGAAAAAAAATATTTCTTTTCTTTTTTATAAATTTTCTTTCTTTATTACTTTCTTTTCTTTATCATTTACTTTATTAAATTAATTGGACAACGACAACTACAAGACGGAACAAACACGACCCAGCCTCAAACAACGAGTAACAAAAGTAACACAAGTAACACGAGCAACATAAATGACACAAGCAGCACAAGCAACACGAGTAACACAAGTTAAATCTCTTCTGGAAAACAACGCTTCTTATACTCATTTTATGCTTGGTCAGCGAATCCATGGCTTGTTGGGGATCCATCATGCTCCCTTTGTCTATTTTGCTGATCACAAGAAATTGGTTCACTGTAGGCATGAATGTTCGCGTTATTGACTTCCTGTGATCGCATTACATTGTATAAAATATCTTATCGGAGAATGCTCTGTGTGTTATTTTGCTGATCACAAGAAATTGGTTTCCTATGTGGATCTCTTGTGATCGCATTACATTTTTGTTCATGGGATTTTGTTTATGAGGACGGCGGAGTGCTCTGACAAATTACAAGTTAATGTGGGGGTGTTCTAATAACGTAACCCCTCCTCCCTTAAGATTGATGCTCTCCTGAGCATCTATAATTCTATTCTCAATTCTATTTTTTTTTGTTTTCTTATAATTGAAATACAGTATTAGGGATACAATTGCAATGATTATAACTGTGATAGTCGTGTATGATATAACATATTTTACATTATTCTGATATTTAACTTCTTCTAATGTTTTTATGTTTTCTATTTGGCTTATATGTATATCTTCCAACGTAAGATTAGTGTATGTAAAATTTGACGTGTTATACAATGGGAGTATAATGTTTTGCTTAAATGATTCTTTTTCATTGTTATACATAGTAGTGTTTATTTTGATGTTACAATCTTTAAAATGTATGAGGTTGTTCTTAACAATTTTAAATTTCAATATTATTACAATAGTCATTTAAATTTGTCTTAAATAATTTTTTTGTTAGGATGAGTCCATCTTCCAATTCAATCAATTCTTGGTCTTTATTAGGTTTTATTTTACAATTTTCATATTTCGTTTCGTATAAGTTTTGGATACAAATTGAACTCTTTTTCAGGTTTCTAACATATTTTATTCCGTTATTTTCATAAAAAGTTTTATTATTGATTATATAATTATATTTCGATAATTCAACTTCAAACCCTTGATCATTTGGTATTGGTAAGATCATAATATTTTCATATTTGTATGTGAATTCTGGTATTTTTAGAACAAAAACTAACTGATTTCCTTTGGTCAATACAGTATTTTCTATATGCTCTAGTTTATTAACAGATATGTTGAATCGGTTATTTTCTTCCTTAGTTAAAATATTTCTTCCTGAAATTCCTAATCGTGAGAAAACTATGTTGTCTTGCAACTTTTCTATTTCGTTATTTAACAACATTATGTCTGTGTTAATCTGTAATGAAAGTATGCTCTTGGCTAAGCTTTCCTGTTTGGTGTCTGTTGAGTTAATGAAATTCCTAAGTACTACATATTGATGTTTATTAATTCGATCTGCCATGGTTTCTAGTTCTGTTTGAAAATGCGTATTAATCTCTACCTGTTTGTTTAATTCTGTAATAGCATTTTTGTTGTTTTCTTCTATTATTTTTAAATGATTATCGATCTCCACTCTTTCATCGTTATCCATAGTGCCAAACAGAAAATGTAGTGCGCTTCCTCCTAAATTTATTAAACCTCTTTTTTGTTTTGAGTATGGAAGTATACTTTTTAGCTTTGATTTAGAATCTCCTGGGGCATCTGTCATTAATCTTTTAAGTCTTAAATCCTGAAAATTACTATAACCGTTTTCTATAGAAAATTCAATTTGCTTAATAAATTCGTTATAAGTTTCTAAATTGATTATATGAAGTATTTTGTCATATTTTTCGATTAATTCTATTGGATCTTGTTTGATTAGAATATATCCTGCTTGGTTGTGAATTTCTTGTAATAAGAATTCTGATTTCACCATAGTGATGAGGATGAATATGTATATGCTTATGATTTTCATATTATCTGTAAAGATATTAAATTATTTGTCACTATTTTGATATTTATATTTTCGATAAGTTTTTATGTATTTTTTTTCTGATTTGCGTAATAATTGTTATTTATCTTTTCCACCTTAATTTTCTTATATTTTGCACCTATTTTCTTTTGCTGTTTTAACTACATCAGCTTTTATGTATAGTTCTTTACTTAGATCTGGTTCAACAAAATCAATTTTATTTTTATTTCGTTTGTTAATGTTGTCTTCCTTAATCTTTTGGATTCTTTTTTCTATTTCCTCTAACTCTTCTAATTTTTTTTGTTTTGAATAAAGTCCATCGGTTTTTTCAATGTCGTTGAATGGATGGTATGATTATACATATTTACTGCTTTTATTACCTTTTCCTTTAAGTTTAATATATTCTTACTTTATTCTTGTGCATTGTATATCCTTATGTGTTCGTTTAGTGTGCCATGTACTCTTTCCACATCTGCGTTTCCCGTCTTATGATTTGGAGTTATCAGCTTTATTTTAATTCCTTCTTCGTTACAATATTCTTTAAATGCCAAACTATTAAATTCATTGTCACATACTATTTCTTTGGGTTTACCTAGTATTTAATTTCTAAGTTTCATTTGTTCAATAATTTTGTGGGTATTTCTACTAGCAATGGGAAAAGCTGTCAAATGCTTAGTGAACTTGTCTATAATTGTCAAAAAATAAATATGCTTGCTTGAAATATAGATGTCCATGTGACCAATTTCAGTGGGATATTATTATATGTATCTAATAATTATTTATGTATCTTCGAATTAACTCTTTTAGTTTTGGAAAATAATATTCGTTTTTGATTTCAAGATATGTTTCGTTTATTCCTCTGTGGTTAAATTGTTCATGAATCTTTTGAATATGATTCAATGCATCGTTTGTATTACCTAGATCTTTCAAAAGAGTAGTGCATCTTAGTAATTTCAATTTACTTTGATTGCTGTAGAGCTCGACATATTTTTTCTGAATTTTGTAAAAGAGGTTATCATTTGGACAGTATATTGCCACCTTTCCGTGATCGGGTAAAAATTTCTTGAATGCTTCAGTAATATTTTCGCCTACGTCTTTTAATTTAATAGTTAGTCTTCTAACACCTTGATATATACATTTTATGTTTTTGCTTTGTTCTTCCGATTCTATAACTTCTATTTGATGTTTCACCATATTCGCCGGTAATTCAGAAATTCCAATGTGATCATTTGTTTCTTCAATTCCACTACGATTGGTGGCTAATGTTAAATTTTCTCTTGTATTGACTGCATTTACTTCTAGCCTGCTAAGATAATCTGCAACACGATTTTCTTTGCCTTTCAAATATTCAATGTCAAAGTCGTATTAATTTTTCCATCTGATTTTCCATCTTTGCGGTTTTGAATTAGGTTCTTTGAGATTACTTAACCATATTAGAGGTCTATGATCGGTACGTATCTTAAATTTGCGGCCATAAAGGTATGGTCGAAAATATTTTACTGACTATACAATACTTAATAATTCCTTTTCTATAGTGCTATATCTGCACTCATGTTCATTGAGGGTACGAGATGCATAGCATATAGAGTGATTTGATTGAGAAAGAACAGATCCGATTGCATAATTGGATGCATCTGTTGTTAAAACGAATTCTTTGGTATAATCAGGATATTTTAAAACAGGGTCACTGGATAGGAGTAATTTTAATTCTTCAAAGGCTGTAATATAATCTGAGTCTTCGATATTTATTTTCACTCCCTTTTTCAGGTATTTGGTCATAGGCACTGCTACCTTCGAATAATCTCTTATAAACTTTCTATAGTAACCTGTTAATCCTAAAAATAATTTAATTTGCTTGGTTGTACGTGGGATTGGTATTTTTTTAATTGCTTTTATTTTTTCTGGGTTTGGCTTTATTCCATTAGTTGTAATAACATGTCCCAAGTATTCTGTGGTTTTGCTTAAAAATTTACATTTATCAATTTGTATTTTTAAGTTATGTTCTTTTAGTTTCTGAAACACTTTATTAATTGAAGAAACGTGCTCTTCCAATGATGTGCTAAATACAAGGATATCATCTAAATAAACGATACATATTTTTCTTATAATACCTTCTTATACGTGATTAATCATTCGCTGAAAAGTAGCGGGGGCATTTTTTAATCCAAATGGCATACGATTGAATTCATAGTGGCCATTTGCTGTTGAAAAAGCAGTTTTGTGCCTGTCTTTAGCACTCACCAATATCTGATGGAAACCTTTCGCCAGGTCAAGCGTAGTAAAATATTGAGCTCTTCCCAATTTACTAAATATATCATCAATATTTGGTATAGGGAACTTGTCTTCCACGGTTATTTCGTTAAGTTTCCTATAATCTATGACGATACGCCATTTCTTTAGCCCTGAGCTGTCTATATTTTTGGGTACAACCCAGATAGGTGCATTGCTCCAGTGTCCTGTGTCCACTAAAAATCTTAGTCTTTTATTGAGAATATGAACGTCTATACAGGGTAATGGTCTGTTGAGGCAGGTGTTTGAAAATTTGATGAAGTAAGATGATCTACTTCCATTGGTTCAGGTGTATTTTTTTTATTTTGTGTAAGAAACGGGTTACGATTCTGGTTTGAGAAATTGCCACTTCTGTTTGGTTGCCTATAATTTTGATTATTATTTCTATAAAAATGTTGACCGTTAAAATTCATATTATTATTTGAATTTCTAAATTCATTTTTATATTTTTCCTGATCTCTATTATTTAGGTTATTGTTATTTGTTTGGTAATATTTAAAATTGTTATTGTTCCAGGTATTTTTATAACTTCTATTATTTGTGTCTTCTCTTGTCCAATGACATGACTCTAATTTTTTCACAAAATTTAGCTAATAGTGACGCTTCATTATTGCTAGGGTTATATTCTTCTTGTTTATCCTCAGATAAATAATATTTATTATTTAATCTGCAGAGGATATTTGAGAATACATTAAATAGTTGGGTTATATTTTGTGTATACACTTTATCTGCCTGTTCTTTCAATTTTAAAAAGGATTCTTTTTCACCAAGGTTCTTTATTAATATTTTTTTTATTTTTTGCCAATCGTTTGGGTCGCCACCCCTTAAAACTATTTACATCTAGGGCATTATCTGTTAATTTTGATTTGATTTCGTTTAATATGAATTGTTTAGATGGTTCATTGTATGTGCTAATTATATTTAATATAAACTCTGCCTTTTTAACAAAGGTAATAATGTTACAACATTTACCATCAAAATAAGGCAAGGTTTTTGTTAGTTTAAGAGGATCTATATTAATGGTTGCCATGGTTACCCGGTTTTCTTCTTGTGTTGTCTCTTGTTGCTGCCGGGATCAATGTCTCTTGAGTCCTTCTGGGTATGCAGTAAGGTTTGAACTTCCTCATCAATGGTAATTGTCAATGTATACAATTGTTTTTATTAAAAGAAAGTCTTCTTTAGTTTAACACTCCCTCTATAGGATTTTTGTTGTCCTACACCGTTAATTTTAATTTACCGGTTGACTATTTCAGTTAATCAAAAGGACGATTCCGAACTAAACTTTTGAAAAAGTACGACACGTTTTCCGAGTCTTACGGAATCCTACCGACTGCGCCAATTTTATTTTTCGTGGTTCGATAAAAGAAAAAAAATATTTCTTCTTTTCTTTTTTATAAATTTTCTTTCTTTATTACTTTCTTTTCTTTATTATTTACTTTATTAAATTAATTGAACAACGACAACTACAAGACGGAACAAACACGACCCAGCCTCAAACAACGAGTAACAAAAGTAACACAAGTAACACGAGCAACATAAATGACACAAGCAGCACAAGCAACACGAGTAACACAAGTTAAATCTCTTCTGGAAAACAACGCTTCTTATACTCATTTTATGCTTGGTCAGTGAATCCATGGCTTGTTGGATATCCATCATGCTCCCTTTGTCTATTTTGCTGATCACAAGAAATTGGTTCACTGTAGGCATGAACGTTCGCGTTATTGACTTCCTGTGATCGCATTACATTGTATAAAATATCTTATCGGAGAATGCTCTGTGTGTTATTTTGCTGATCACAATAAATTGGTTTCCTATGTGGATCTCTTGTGATCGCATTACATTTTTGTTCATGGGATTTTGTTTGTGAGGACGGCGGAGGGCTCTGACAAATTACAAGTTAATGTGGGGGTGTTCTAATAATGTAACCGTGTGCCGTTCAGTGTTTAGCTTTTTGGTGTCGCATGACACTATTATGTAATGTGTATTATGCAGTGTGTAGGAAGTGTATGTTATTGTTTTGGTGGGTACACTACAACTTTATTTCATTTGAAAATAATAAAATTAATAATTAGTAACAAGTAGATAATAATATAATGAAAACAAACTAAAATACTAGAAATTCTCAAAGACAAAACAAATTAACACAAAAAAATTAAGGTAATTCACAAAAACAAACAAATTAGCAAAATCAACCTTAAGATAACTTTTCAGGAACTATTAGGTTCTACATCCATAACCTGAGCAACATCTTGGCTAGAGTGACTGTATTTAGAAATTGTTATGACGTGGCCTAAGCAGAAGTATAAGCATAAGAATATTTTGTGTTTTTGCGTTCCTTGTTGAGATGACAGGGGTCACACAGTTTTCTTTTTTTATTGGCATTTTCCTGCGCTTGTATGGGTAGACTGAAGCGTAGGACAGTTAGATTTTTATCTTCGTTGCTTCATCGAACCATTTCTTCCATTATTAAACTTTTGGCTGATTCACGGAAAAAAAATCCTTCTGCTGTTTGTTGAATAGTCGTTTCCAGTGTATATTACCTGCGAATTTATACCGGATACATTGAGAGCAGAAAAAAAAAATACCATTGGCCAACGACAAACATTTCTAGCTATATTGTAGGCTGCACACAACTTATCAACCGTGTCGACACCACCTTTAGTTTTATTATAAAATGTAATGATTTCAGGTTTTATCAAAACTCCTGTCTCAGCGTCAATTGCATCGTCGAAGTGAAGGCTGGATATGAGTATGACATTTTTGTTTTTTCGAGAAACACACGATACCATCGTTCCTTCTTTCCTGAAACCAAAAACACTGGAATTTTCAGATCTTCTTGACACATTTTTGAACTCAGCTGGAGTCTGCCATTTATTTTTCTTCAATGTTCCAACAAGTGACACTTTTTACTAGTTAGTTCATTCATCAGAGGTACATCAGTGAACCAATTATCGATGGTTAGGTTGCGTCCTGTATTGACTATTGGAGTTACCATTCTGCGAACAACGTCAATACATTTAATACTCACAAAATACGGTCCATCAGGTTGTCTACCAGCCTATATTTCCATGTTAGAGTTGTAGTACATTTTCGCATCAACAAGGGCAAATATTTTTATACTTCGCTGGCTTAGAAGTATTATACTGACGAAAACTTCAACGCACACGAAAGGCTTCAAGTTTTTTGTCGAGTGTCACATTCTCCCCAAGATAGTATCTTTTCTGGCAATTAGCTACAAAGCTTTCGAATAATTCTCTTATTGGAGCAAGTCGGTATATTTCTCGTCTGTACGTCTGTACGCCGTGATCGTCTGTATCACGCGTCTCCTTGCAATCAAATCGAATGCATTTCATCAAAAATCGGAACCGTCTCAACGACCTGGCCTATAAAGGCTTTGAACTTACCATACCATACCAGCTAGGTATGTTGGACGAGCATCTCGGGAACATTCAAATTCAGGTCTCACATGATCGATGTATTGCTTGGTCCATGTAACAATCAAATTTAGCATTGTTTCATCAAAAAGAAGCCAAGTGTCAAGAATAGACTCTGCCTTTTTCGCTTGTCCAATTACTCCTGGAAGGTCAACCAACAAATTCTGCTTACCTACATAATTGCCGTCTGTTTGTTTGAGGATTTTTATTCCACTGAATTGAGTCGATGAGCTTTTTATTCTTCATCCGTTTTGCCGTAAAGTATAACCCATCGCCTGCATCTCCGTCATCTTCAGATGATTCCTCACAGCTTTGCTCAGACTCAGAGTTTTCTTCGCGCTCTTCAATATTATCTTGACTGTTGGAATCAGAAACATCACCATAGTTGCGATGCTGAGTCGAGGATGGCTCGAGCGACAATCGTATCCCAGTTTCGCTCTTCAATTCAATCAATGCTCAATTGCTGAATGTGATTGGTGAATTGATGAATGTGATTGGTGAATTGATGAATGTGATTTTGTGTTGGTTCGATCTCTATGAAGCAAAGTGTGGTGAGCAATACCACATAACTGTTCAAGGAACAACGTTGGACTGTGTGATTGCGACGAAGACAATTAATACAAAGTTTGAGATCTTTGACTAGTTTGAAATGGCCTGCTGTATCGAATCCCATGAAACGATTGCATTGAAATGGAGAATGCGAAGTACTGGAGTTGCAGGATGTGCACGATTTTAATGCGTCTGTTGCGACGAATAAACTACTGATAGTGGTATGTCGTGACGTGAGACCTTGACAATTTTTTGATGAGGAACCTGGTAGCGATGACAACGAACTGTTTATTTTTATGCTAATCGTACTGAGAGTCTTGAAGCGACGTTTTAGAAATTGCGATAAATCCTCCCATGTAGAATAATGAAAGTTGATATTAGTTGAATCTTCCGCTTTCTTTTCGATGACGTCCTCCTCCCATTAGGCTCGGAATTCATCATGAACCTTTAAGAATAGTAAGCTGAGAAGGAATCCGTTTGAGATTTGGTCATTGTTTCAATTGATTTTAGAGCACGTAAATTAACATTGAGGGTGTCGATCATAGTACGAATGGAGTCTGTGGAAGACCGTGTTGATAGACGTTGGTTGATTATTTCCTTTATATGAGCTTCGAATATATACGGCTTATTATCAAATTGGGATTTAAGCAACTTTAAAGCCTCTTTGTAGTTTCGTGATGTTATTTCCAATGATTGGCAGCATTCCCCGTTACGCTAGAACGCAGATACTGAAATTTCTCTATATCGGAAAGCTCTTAATTTTCATCTATTAATGTGGAAAACATATTATAAAAATCCATCCAATTAATGAGATCTCCAGAAAATTTTATTGATTGAATTTTTTGAAGATTGAACCGGCGCGGCGTTGAGAAGAGGCGTGTGCAATTCGAGTTACGTTAAACATCGAACTGTCGAGCGAATTCCGTGGACGTAACTGTGCTTGCTGCTGTAGCGTTTGAGCTTCTACACTGCAATAAGTTTCTTCAAATAAATCTCGCTTACCGGAATCGATCTCTGCTTCATCCAGTCCTTCGATTTGAGATTGTCTAAATTAATTTGTTGTTTATTCAAGTTATTTAATTGTTAATTAATTAATTGTTTTCAAACCACTGCTTATTTGGGCAGCAGTACCTCTTACACGATCGACTTAAGATTAAACTACATGTATTTTTGCTTTTACTTAAATATAGGGTCCGCCAAATAACTTTTTTTTTTTTTTTTGAAAATGCTATAGAAAAAACTACTGAATATTTTCTCAAATTTCTTTTTTTATTTGAAAGTACAATCCTTCCGGTTAATAATGGAAAATAATTTCATTCAAATGGCTGCCTCGGCTGGCCATGCAGTAGCCTACACGATCGGTCCAATTTTTTAACACATTATCGATTGTGTGCAGCTGTATTTCACCAATGGCTTCACGAATATTGTCCTTTAAAGCGTCGTTGGCTCTGGCTTGTCGGCGTAACACTTATCTTTGACGGCACCCCACAAATAATAGTCCAACGGTGTCAAATCGCAGCTCCGAGGTGGCCAAACGACATCAGCTCTGCGGCTGATAATGCGATCTTCAAAAACAGGGCGCAAAACATCGAGTGTAGCTTCGGCTGTGTGGCACGTAGCGCCTTCCTGTTGAAACCAAATGTTGCCAATATCCTCCTCTTCAATTTTTGTGAACAAAAATTCGTTCAACATGGCCCGATAACGATCGCCATTGACTGTAACGGCCACTCCTTGCTCATTTTCGAAGAAAAATGGCCCAATTATGCCTCTGGACCAAAATCCGCACTAAACAGTGGCTCGTTTTGGGTGCGGGTTTTCTGTGCCCCAAATGCGACAATTTTGCTTGTTTACATACCCGCCAAGATCAAAATGAGCTTCATCTGAAAAGATGATTTTTTCATTTTTTCACATTCTGCAATATTACCATGATTTTCAAAGTAATGTCGCAATATTTCCCAGCGTTGTTCAAGCGTATACACAACCATATTCGTTCAGCGGAAGGATAAAACTTATTATCTGTCAAATCAGACATGAGCTAAGTGTTACCATTCACGAAATAAGCACTACTTGAAAAAAAAACCTTAAATGGCGGACCCTTTACTATTTGTGCGGCTGGGTTATATGGAAGGTGGATGGGAAGTGTCGTTTTCGGTGCACTGGTACGTGTTGGAATGCAGGTGCATGGTGATATTTGGCGTATCGTGGGACTTCTCATCACTCGGGCTGCGCGTGTTGGATTAAATATGTTTATCGTTAACTTGTATGATTGAAGTTGTTGTACTGGATTTCTATCAAACTCAGTTTCGTCTGTAGTTCGAACTCACTTAATTGTTGAATTTTGCTGGCGATCTTGGTTAACTGGCCGAGGAGCACTGAACGGTGAGAACGAGGTTGTTTTTGGCTCCAGTGTTGTCTTTGGTATAGGGGTTGATGGATTCGAGTTCGAACTGCAGCTTTACTCCATCATGCTGGGTTTGATTTGAAGAATCAAGTTGGTTAATTTTGGGTGCGATACGAATGCGATGATTAATGGTACACTAATGTTGTAAACTAGGATTGATATCCCGCTCGAAGGACTTTGTTGACTCCTTAATCTTTTTTAAGGACTTGCAAATAAATTTACCCCTTTTAATTCAATTGACAAACTTTATTCTACATCAACTTCTCTCTATATCCAATGTCGACAAGCTAATGAATATAAAATTGCAGATGGTATTGATAGTATAATTTCGCAGGTTTATATACATATATTGTATATAATATAATTTCGCAGGTGTGCCGCAATTTTGCAGGTGTTCTACAGCACATCATGTGTGCGCAATTTCACAGGTGTTCTGCAATTTCACAGGTGTTCTGTAGCATATCAGGTGTGCCGCAACAGTCATCAATTAATAATGTTGAAGGAAAAATGATTTTTTAGGTGCTCTTACGGCACGGGTAAAACATTTCATTTTGTGTTTTATGTTTGTAATATCTGTAATATTAATTTTTTTAAATATTGAGTTGCACTGCTTCTGTAGGCGATCTCTTGTGGGCCCTTTGGTACGACATCTTTGGATTATCTAAAATAAAAATACCAAAAAGATTCTATTAGTATTTTAGATAGATAAATCGATCGATCTAGGCCTGGAAAAAGAAAAGAATTAGGCCTATCGATCAAACTTTTTTCACTAAATTGTTTGCAAATATAGAAATAATTATAGGAAATCTTCTTACTTCTATCGATCTCTGAAGAATATATCTGAGAAGGCCGTTCGATTGAGCAATTTTTAAAAGACGTTTACGTAGTTAACTTTCTATTTGTTTTTTTTTTCAATTAACATGGATTCATCTATGCCAGGGTCATAAGATGAACTCTCTTCATCCTTAGCAGCTTTTCCATTGTTTTTCTCCCGTGCATGTTCCGATCTTTGCTTCTTCCTGAACATCGTTCACCCAAAAAATTGCGTAATTCTTTCTGCGTATAGCTTGTAATTTGCATCGGGAACAAATGGTTCTCTATGTCCGCTTAAACGATCAAAATTGTCCCTAACAAAATCGTTTGATATTTGAAACTACTCGCAAACTTGTTATGTTTCTTTTATTTATACTCGGCTTTACATCACTAAGTATTAGTAAAGACTGACCCATTGCTTTTTTTTTTCTCTCATGTGAATACATAATACATATGTAGATATGTGATACACTCTTATAGTACAATAGTGCATTTCTTTCAAAAAAACATGTTCAAATCCAATTCGCTCTTCCATGCAACAGCATTTATTTCTTAATATTTATATTTAATATGATCAATATGATCAATTGTATAATTTTTTTATTTATTTCTTCCGTGCTTTCCACGATCACGTTTTCTTCTTGATTAGACAAAATAAAGTAAACAAACTTTTAAATAAATATTAAAACATGTTCACAAGTCGTACATGCAATATACTTAGAGAAATATATTATTCTTAATTTAAATTGACATATGCAAATGTTAATCATAAATACCACTTAAAATTAGTTAAAATTAAAAAGCAAAGTTAATTAATAAGAAAACAAAGGAGGTATATTTAGATTAGAAAATATTTAAATGTACGACTTACAAATAAATAGGAAAAATTATTATATTAGCATTTCTTAATACTTGTTGAAAGAGAAAACAGAGTTAAAATAAAAATACTATACGATCTCAGACGCACATATTCCATTAAAACAAATTATTCATTCATTCCATATTTGCAAACTAAAGAAAAAAATCAAAAAAAATACAAATACAGTTGTAAGAAAGTATATTATTTCGAAACAAAAATGTTAATGAGAATATATAATAATAATAAATTCGAATAAAATAAAACTAAAATATTGCACTTCACGAGTCACTTATTGTACATTTACGAATTAATTCTAATATTATTTTGTACATTTACTTGTCTATGAACATGAAGTATAATTTTGTCGTCCGTTTTTTTTTTTCATTTATTATTATTACTTTTTTTAAACAAAATTTGTCTTAGATAATAAAAAATTGACAGATAATTAAATATTATAATGGTAATTGATTGTTGTTTTATTTTGAACTAAGAAAATTATGGAAGCCTCATAGCATCGCTTTTGTCTACTTGAACAAAGATAGAATTTTTCGGTAAGTGTTTTAAAAACTTTCTTTTATTTACAGATGCCTTTATTGACAATAATAAAGATAGATCGAAGACAGACAGTTAACAATTCCCCTAAGGGAAACCTAAAACAAAACCGCGAACGCGAAACAGAGCTACCACTTTAATTCTCGGACTCTCACTTAGAACTAGTTTATCATCTAAACTGCATTTCACAGGAAACCCCTCGCGCTCGCGCCAAATTTCCAACGTAAACAAGTTTAGGCTGACCGCAACGCATGCATCCGATTTCACAATACAGAACGGAACATATTACTAGCGCACTCAACTCAATTTGACCAGGTACGAACACGCGAAATAGTGAGAGCCGCACAAAATCATGATGCATTGAATCCTGTTCGTTGCTCTGTTTCGACCTTTGCCCTTGGCCTCAGTCGATGGTGTTAACTCCTCCTTCTCAAAAAATCTATGTACATTCCGAAGATCCGACTGATGATAACAATTTGTTGGAAGCAGATCCTTGTTGGACCATCCCTATCGCCCAAAGATCCTTTTTCTTGTTAATTCTGCGCGATATATACCTATAATGAGCAGTGAGTCGAGAGCAGGGCTTGTAGAGGTGGTGGAGGCTCTTGAAGCATCTCGGTTGAGATGCGATTTGGGTTCTACAAAATTAATCATACAAATTTGTTTTTGAATTAATTTTTTACTAAATAAAAGAAAATGATTTTGAGTAATGGAAATCTTTCTTTGGACATTTACAATTTTTTATGTTAAGTGAAAAAGATGATGTCCGTTAAGTGACTGCCGCCAGGGTTGATACACATTTGTACCGTTTTATTGAATTTTCCATGATATTTCCGATGTTAAATATTCTCCGTAAGGGCTGCGATTGGCTGATGCTTTTTGGCATAAACCCGCGATTTCAACTAGCTCCAAAGTTGATATTGGCCATGCCAAATTCGAAACGCTTCCTTCACAATATCCATTGTGTGCTGTGTGTACGGTTGCACCGTCCTGTTGAAACCTTATATTCAGTAAGCCCCGCTCATCCAATTCTACTGTAAGAACACGTTTAACATGGCCCTGTAGCGTTCGCCAGTAACAATGACCGCATTGCCGATGGTGTCCTAAAAAAAAATACGGCCCAATCATTCCTCCCGCGTGAACGCCGCACAACGCATTGGCTTCGAGTGGATGTAATCGTGCATCACACGCTGATTTTCAATGCCCCAGAAACGAAGATTTTGCTTATTGACGTGACGAAATGGAAATGCGTCTCGTCGCTCATGACGTTTTTCGACACAAAATCGTCCTCTTCGCTGTTGAGATTAAGGATGGCTTGACAGTAATTCACACGCGACTGTCGGTCAGCAGGCATTAACTGATGCACTATTTGCCTTTGTACGGGAACATGTGTAAATCTTTGACTAAAATTGGGTTCCAGTATGTTCGAGTCGAGTAGCTAAGCGCCGGAATGTTTACCCAGTTGGCGCGACACGATTAGGAAATTGATGTCGAAATTCACGCTATGAAAAAAGAAATGGACACAATTGTTCCACGCTTGTGCGAAGTATAGCGCTCCATTGCTTGTCTGTTTGTATTCTGTAGCTGTCTAGTTCACAAATATCAAATATGATTGACGTACGACGCCATATAACGTCTTCCGATGGGGTCATCTTTCATGCAGAAGCCCAATGTAGGATTCAGGATTCTTTATATCACTAATCACATCTGGCCTTACCCGTTCTTTTCAAAATGTGCATAAATCAACCCTGCCTTGTCTATGGTAATCGCAGCTAAATAATGTCTAGAATGCCCAGGATGAGGCTCCAGACTCTTCCCTATTTTAATGACTATCTGATTTCTAAATACATTCAGGGGGACTTCGACGTGTGGATCCGTGGCGTCCTGCCCGGCCGGTTTCACCTACGGTATCAGTTGTGTCACGCTAAGCGACTTAAATGATTTTCCTTCATGCCTGGATAGGGCATCGGCTATGAGGTCGGGTTCACTCGGTTGGTAGATCAACTCGCAATTTTATCCTTCAATGCTAATCGTTTAAGTTTTGCATTATAATTGCGGTTCTCCATGGCGTAGGTGAGAGGCAGGAGGTCAGTGAACAAACTAATCTTTTATACTCTGTATTAATAGAAAAGCAGGTTATCCATGACCCAGACAATCGCCAATATCTCTTTTCCATTCGTTGCGTAGCCCTCCTCTGTCTTGTTGAGGGATCGAGAGATGAATGCTATTGGCTTGTTTTGTCTAGTTCACCCTGAGAGAGAAGAGTGCCTATGGCCGTGGATTCGATGGTGAGGTTAAAAGGTAAGTTAAAATCTGGAAAGGACAAAACTTCAGCAGAGTTTAGGAGAGTTTTCAATTCCTCAAAGCTTTTGTGACGATTTTTATCGAGCCTTATGAGGACAATTGGACGGATTTTCCTCTAGTCAGATTAATTAAATTCTTGCATACGTTGGCATAATCTCTAAAGAACTTCCGACAATAGGGTGTCAGGCCAAGGAAAGATTTAACTCTTTAAGGTTTTCTGGGGGCAAGATATTTTAAATGGCCCTGATCTTTTTCTCATCGGGTAAGACCCCATCACATGTTACTCAATAACCATGAAACTCGACTTCAGTTGCCATAAAGTGCGTCTTTTCCAAGTTCACTTTCAATTCCGATTCATAAAGTCTAGCTAGTATTTTCTCAAGATTTCTCAGCTGACTTTTCTCGATGTCTCCAAAGACGATAATGCCGTCAATGGAGACGTAACATATCTTGGTAATGAATGGCTTAAGGACGCCATCTATCATCCGCTAAAATATCGTGATGGCATTCCTTAAACCGAAGGGCAATTTCAAGAATTCATATTTTCCGTTGATTGCAGAAACGCCGTTTTTGGTTTATTTGAAGGTTTCATTCGAATCTGTTGGAAACTTGAGGTGATCGCAAGGGTTGTAAAGTATTTAGCCTTACCCAGACTGGCAAGAGTCGAATTGACATCAGGAATTCGGTATGCGTCCCCAATCGTCACGCTGTTAAGAAGCTTGTAGCCTATTATCATAGGGTGTTGCTTTGGGTTTCTAAGGGATAACCAAGATCAGAGAATTGTATAGGCTTTTAGAATCAATCTCTTCCTCTACAACTTCTCTCAAGTAAGCTGGATAGTGAAAGCCTTGAATATGTATTGGTTCGTATGTGTTTGTTCTAATTTCTGAACCGGAACTGATGTGTTTATAAAGGGTGGTCCAACCATAATGCACAATGTTATTTGTGAGTCACACCTTAAGGTCAAGTTTTTTGCCCAACTTAATTTGACATTTCTTTGTTTCAGTGTTTCACAAATTCAACCATGGAGAGGTACACAATTGAGCAGCGCGTTAAGATTGTTGAAGCCTTTAACGAAAATGGGCGTTCAAATCAAAATGCATTTCGTGCACTTCGTGAGTTTTTTGGTCAGCATAATCGAACAAATGTGTCCACAATCGTCTGTAGGAAATGTGAAAAAACCTGTGCATGCCCGCCCAGTTCGCTCTGCGGAAAACATTGCTGTTTTTCGCGATAGTGTGGCAGAAGAGCCGTCAACCTCGACTCGTGCCCAACAATTGAACATCTGACGAACATCAGTGTTGCAAATTTTGAACAAAGATTTGAATTTACACGCTTACAAGGTTCAATTGACTCAAGAGCTGAAGCCTACTGACCATTTCAAGCGTCGTCAATACGCCGAATGGTTGGTTGAACAGACAGAAGTGAATGGTGACTTTACAAAGAAAATCATCTTCAGCGACGAGGCACACTTTCACCTCAATGGATTCGTTAACAATCTGAATTGCCGCATTTGGGCAAATGAGAATCCACGAGTGATTGTTGAAAAGTCGATGCATCCACAAAGAGTGACTGTTTGGTGCGGTTTATGGGCTGGCGGCGTCATCAGGCCGTACTCCTTCGAAAATGAGGTCGGCCAAACAGTTACCGTGAATGGTATTCGCTATCGCGAGATGATAACGGACTTTTTGTGGACAGAAATTGAGGATATGGACCTGGACGATATGTGCTTCCAACAGGATAGTGCCACGTGCCACACAGCTAACGACACAATGGCTCTTTTGTGCGAGAAATTCAATGGCCGTCTTGTCTCACATCGTGGCGATGTTAATTGGCCGCCACGATCATGTGATTTGACACCGTTGGACTTTTTTCTTTGGGGATATTTAAAAGAAAAAGTGTACGTCAATAAGCCAAGAACAATTCAAAAGCTAAAGGATGAGATAATTCGGCACATTAACGACATTGAATCTCAATTATGTCTCAGAGTCATTGAAAATATGGACCATCGGATAGAGGTATGCCACCGAAGCCGTGGCGAGCAATTGGCCGATATTTTGTTTCACACATAATTGTCATAGACCCTTCTATCATAATAAAAAATATTAAGATAATTCTCTAAAAAGTTTTTGTTTTATTTACAATTATCATCGTGCGTTTTCGTTGGACCACCCTTTATTTTCCCCAGCATTGGTAAAAGCAAAGAGTGGTTGATATTGGTCTACTAATTACTGCAATTCATTTGTACATGCTCTGGAAGGTTTTCCCCAAAGACTTAATTAATTTGCTTCGACTCCTTTTTTTAAGAGATATTTTGATGTTAATGAGGCTGAGTACATTTTCATTCCTATCGATTATTGCCTCCAGTTTCAGGGTATCTTCTTCAATGATACCATCGAATGATTCGAGACAGGCAACTCGTAAAAGGTTAGGAATAGATTCTTCCGACATTGTTTCGAAGAATCTACCACTAAAGCACTCTGAGATTTCCACTACGCCAGCAGCAAATTCACTTGAATGGCTTATTAATATAAACGTGGATTGTTTAATTGAGGCACTTATGAAGTTCTTGTCTACCAAAAAACCAAAAACAAATTGTGCTATGCCTAGTAATATATTCTATTATATACAGGGTGTCCCACGAGCAGTGTGCCAAAAAGCTAGAGCGTGTAGGTCTGGTCAAGACAAGAAAAAAATCGTATGGGAGGGGGGGTCTATTCCCCCCCCCCCCCCCCGTTTACCCGGGAGGGGCAATTTTCTAAAAAATTGACTTAATTTGGAAAAAAAAATATTAAAAATCAACAGTTACATCCACAATGCCATGATGTACTTTCTTGTAAAGCCAGAAATCTCTTCTTTCGTCCTGTTTTTAAATTAAGCTGTTTTAGGGAATAGTTTTTGAGAAATTAATTTTCAAACTCAAAATTTTGGAAAAAAATTAAAAAAAAAATGTTCGAACTATTTTTTTTCAAAATTTTATGTAATTAAGTGATAATCTTTTTTTAAACATTCAATTCTCTTATCAGTTTTTAGTTAAAAACAGAAAACCGGATGCAAAAATGTCTTGTAGTTTTTGAGAAATTAAAAAAAAACCCGAACCACTTTTTTCTAAGAAAAACCTTTTTTTTTTGGTTTTAACGCGGCTGGACTTGTAGGCAAATTATTGTATGAAACATTGACCTCTTTGTTTCAATATGATCCTCATTTTTTAGAAGGCAAAGATTATATCTCTTTCTAATGGCTGCACATAAGTCTATGCTTGATAAATTTTCCTGCAATTTGACTCCAGCGACTTCAATCCGTTCTTTCAGTTGTTCCAAAGATACTATTTCCACTTCGTGAACATATTTCTTCATGAATCCCCACACATAAAAATCTAGAGGAGTTAAATTTGGTGATTTAGGTGGCCATTCCGTGGGGCCCCTTCTTCCGATCCAACGGTCACTAAAATGATCATTCAACCAGTTTCTGACCCGTAAGCTGTAGTGTGCTGGTGCTCCGTCTTGATGGTAGATTAAATTATCTGCTATGGCCAAAGGAACGTTGTCCATCAAATCGGGCAAAAGGTCTCGTAGGAACTGCAGGTATGATTCTCCATTAATAACGTGTTCGTGTGTGTGAGTAGGAAATGGAGTAGACGTCTCTATATTATCGTCTAACAATCTCTTTAATCTACCCAGTAAATCCGCAGTTTATAAAGTTTAAACCATCGTTAAACCTTAAATAAGAAAAAATCGCGCAAGTGTTTCGCTATTAACATCTTTATTCATAATTCTTGCTCATAATTTTGCTTATTTTCGATTACTGATTTTTACCATACAAAATGCCCTACGAGTTCCGCAGTGGTCGATCCCAACAACAAGAAAGTATTGCTTCTCCCGACATAACTGACTCTAAGAGCATTGCTGATAAACTGTGGAACCGAATTGAGGAGAAACTGGAGAAATGGGCGGAGAACTTCTCGCTCCTAATAGATGCTAAGCTGTCTGCGTTAGAGGAGCGTCTGGTGTCGCAGGTTAGTGAAACAAAAACGGCTGTCAACCACCAAATTCAAAAAAATTGCCAAGAAATTAAGCGGTTGGAGCTCATGATTGACAAAATCCAACGAGAAAGGGTTAGTACAGATGCTGTCATATTTGGAATACCAGAATCTGCTGACGAAAATCTGGAGAGTATTTTTCATCAAATCTGCTCTACCGTAAATATTCAGCCTCCTCGGTTACATAAAATTTTCCGTACCAAACCTCGCTCTTCTAATCAAGAGTGCAGAACTAATACCAGCATCATTCTAAAACTATCTGATAAGCGAGAGAAGGAGAACCTGATGAGAGCGGCCATCCGTTATTGAAAAATTAAAAAAGGCTCTCTTAAACTAAGCGATATTAGTGGAAACACAATCTGGCTTTGCCGCGTGCCGACTTTGACAGCATGAGTAGAAACAACGAAATCTTATGGAGCTTCCTACAATGTTACCTCAGGCTTTTGCTCGACCTCATATCGTAAATATCGTAAAGTTAAGCAAAGCTCCAGAGTAGAGCTACTCTCTACTCAGACCTGCGTTTGACAGATGAATTGTCTTTGACTTGTTTGATTTTAGCAAAAGCGAGTAACGTATAGTGCTCCGAGCTGTTCGTTTCAATATGCATATATTTTCATAGCTTATTATTGGACTTTTCGATACAAACTAATCATGATGGAGGTTAGAGTAATAAATTCTTTTCTTTTTTCATATTCGTAGACCTTTATTTGAGCTGATTTTTTATGTTTCAATTAAATCATATAAATAATAATAACACCAGTCTACTCTTCTTTCTGCACTGAAATCATACGTAAAGATTTTGAGGAAACCGAACTTAGTGTTGTCATATTCCTAAGTTCTATACGCGCTCCTTTGTCAAAGCCACATTGTGATTGCAAATTGCGGGTTGCCGGCGTTTTGACACATTTTATCGTAAGAGATCGTAAGCCGGTGAAAAGCAGTGCAAAGCCTGTCAAAAGTCGGCACGCGGCAAAGCCAGATTGTGTTTCCACTATATTGGTTTCAACTCGTCGAACGTATTCTTCATCAACGATAGCTTATCAAAGAGAAATTACCAACTGCAGCGGGAAGCCCTAAAACTCAAGCGAAGATCTCTTTTGTCTTCTGTATTCTCAATCAATGGGCAAATTCACGTTCGCCCTTCATCGAGCCAACCACCCATTCTAGTAAATACAATGGAAGATCTAAGAAATGCAATTGGACCGAATATAGATGATCACAATTAAAGCAACATTTAACACGACCATCTTTATTAATACAACCATATTTGTTTTGATCTCTCTCTGTATTCTCACTCTACATTAGGTCTGTTCCCGTACCTGACAAAAACAGTCCAAATCTACGAAAAACTACGAAAAACTACGAAAGTCTGTTCCCGTACTCCAAAAATTCACACTTTTGGACAAAAGAGAGCGCTCTCGAGAGAGTAAAAAATTTCCCCATGCTGCGAATTTCAACCCAAGAAATTTATGTGGGTAGTTTGTCACAGCTTCGTGAAATCAGCTGATTTCCGTCATTCCGTCATACGACAAGAGCTCAATTTTATATTAAAATTATTTTGTGCATTTTTAAGATGTGCATTGTGTCTATATGGCGTTATTAAATGATGAATGGATATGCTGAATCATCTAATAAATAGTAATCTGAAAATAATATGTATGTTTTTGCAAATTAGTATGTTGCACCTGCTAACGAATCCAAGAATGTATCAAATTCAAACATATGTTTTTGACATTTAAAATGTGTGCAACTTTTTTGGTTCAACGCGTTCCCGTACTTTTTGGTTTTTCCACTTCTCTCTAAGAGAATTTCATCCCCACTCTTGGAAATATGAGAATCTGTGAATTTCTGCCCAAAAAGTACGGGAACAGACCTATTGTAATAGCAATCTCAGTTTTTTATGTTAATTACAGCTGTCTTAATGCTGATTGAATACTCTGTGTGCTCGACTTTTCTCTTTATCATCCTCCATCATGCAAAACAGCAATGACAATAGTCTTAACAGCATGAATAAAAAGACGAAAGAGAATTATATTAAATATAATGTGTAAGTCCCATGATGGGTTGCATATTTGTCACATAAATCCTCAGAGTCTTGTGAACAAAATTGATGAGTTCAGATTGATTTTTGAGAATAGTCAGATCGATATTATATGTGTTTCTGAAACTTGGTTTGACCCAAACTTAAATAGTGAATTTCTCTCACTTAAGGGATTTAAGCTTTACCGTGCAGATCGCCATGGTAGAATAGGGGGTGGTGCTGCTATATACGTAAGAAACACTATTAAGTCAAAACACCTCTGCTGCTCTAATAATAGCTCTCGCAGTCAATTCTATTTTATAGAAATTTTTAATGGTGAGGATAAGTGTACTATTGGTACGATATATATTGCACCAGATGTCGCACATCCCAGCATCGTATACGATATTATTGAAGGGATATCTTCCCTAACACCAAATACCATCTTGTGTGGAGATCTCAACATGAATCTCCTCAGCATGTCACGTAGCGCATCGTTAAAAGACAGCATAAGATCTCTTAACCTATCTTTTCTAAATACAACAGAACCAACTCACTTTAAACCAAACTGTGCTCCATCATTGTTAGATGTTTTTCTGACGAGCGATAAAGACATTGTCAAATGTTATAGTCAACTCTCTGTTCCAGTTTTCCTATATCATGATCTTATATTCGCAACTTTCAGTGTAAATATTTGTCGAAGATCTTCACAATCTATCCAATATCGTGATTTTCGTAGCATTAATGTACAAAACCTGTTTGGTGATTGTATCAGTATTGAGTGGAATAATATATATATGTCGTCAGATGTCAATAGTCAAATTGAGTTTCTGAATAACAGTCTCGAGTATCTCTTCGATAAACATGTTCCATGTAATACCCGTGTCCTGAAAAATACAACCTGTCCTTGGTTTTCCAATGAGATAATGAACGCTATTAAGGGTAGGGATACCTTATACCGGCGGTGGAAAAGGTTTCGCTGCACAGAAATGCTCACGAAATATAAAATCAGTCGAAACCAAGTTATACGTATGATAAAAAAAGCTAAATTTAATTATTATAACAATAAATTTAATTCCGATCGCTCCTCCAAATCTCTATGGAATCGAGTACGCGAAATAGGACTGTGTAAAAAAAATCATAAGCCCAACGAAGAGGACATTAACTTAGACGAGTTAAACAATCGCTTTGTTACTGCTGTTCCTACGGTGGACTTCGAATCTCCACCACTTCTGACGCAAAATAATAGTGAAGACGCGTTCACGGTCAATAGGTATGACACTACCTCGGTTGGAATAGCGATACTTGCCATCAAACGTAAATCTGTTGGCCTAGACAATATTCATCCAGATTTTATAAAAATATTACTTCCTGTTATATTGCCCCACATTACCCACATTTTCAATACAATTATCATGACATCTACATATCCCAATCTCTGGAAAAAAGCAAAAATTATTCCTATTCAAAAAAAGCGAATACTCCAGAATATAGACCAATATCTATTCTTCCTTTTCTCTCTAAATTATTTGAAAGGCTTGTAAGCAGTGATATAGAGAAATATGTTGAAAGTAAAAAGTTGTTAACCCCGATGCAATCGGGTTTCCGATCAGGCCACAGCTGCGTAACAGCGGTTTTGAAGGTATCGGATGACATACGTCAAGCTATTGACGAAGATAAAACAACGTTGTTGGCATTGCTTGACTTCTCGAAAGCCTTCGATTCTGTAAATCCAACACTTCTTTGCAATAAACTTTTAACACAATTTAAATTTTCCAGTCCAACAAACAAGCTAATTTTCTCGTATCTTACCAATCGCGTCCAAGCCGTCTCTTATAACTCCAAACTATCCACTTTTTGCGATGTTAATAATGGTGTCCCGCAAGGGTCTATACTTGGTCCATTACTTTTCTCAATGTTTATCAATGACCTCCCAACTGTGTTGTCCCATTGCCATTTTCATATATGTATATGCAGACGACGTTCAACTTTACTTAAGTTTTCCAAATGGACTGATGGAAGTTTCTGTAGCGAGATTAAATGAAGACATACGCTCTGTGATTAAATGGTCCACGCAAAATGCACTTATGATCAATCCTGAAAAAACTAAAATTATACCTTTTGCAAGACACCAACCCAATATTCGTGCTTTTCCCCAAATAAAAATTCTATCTACATGTATTGAATACGTCTCACACGTAAGGAATCTTGGAATCATTTTTAATAGTCAGCTTACCTGGAATGACCACATTAATAGTATAGTGTCTAAAATATATGCATCTCTTAGAGGACTCTCTGTTAGTAGATCCATATTACCCACTGACGTTAAATTAAAACTTGTGAAGTCACTTATCGTACCAATCATTGCCTATGGGTGTGAACTTTTTGCTGACTGTGAGCACAACTCTTTTCTTAAGCTAAAAAGGGCACTTAATTCAGCTGCTCGCTATGTTTTCAACCTTCGGAAGTACGAGCATGTTTCTGCGGAACGGCGCAAAATCCTTCGCTGTGATTTAGATGCCTTCTTAAAATATCGATCCTGCGTTCTACTCTTCAAAATTATTCACAGGAAACAACCTGCATATCTATATAATAAACTCACCTTAACTCGATCTACTCGGTATATTACTATAAGACCGGCCTTATATTCCTGTTTGACATCCCGCAGACAATTCTTCATTCATGCTGTGAATCTTTGGAATCACCTGCCACATCAGGTCAAATCTAAAGTCGAATACAGACAGTTTCAATCGGCATGTTTTTCACATTTTTCTACCTTATACTGAAATTGCTTTCTTCTCACTACATAAACATTTCATAGTCTACCTGGTGCATCTACGAGTATATGTTATAGATGTATATTTCTTTACCTATTCTTAATTTTGACTTTAATGTTATTAACTTTAATGTTATTTTCTTTATATGTACAAACACTTTTATCTTTCACTGCCTGTACTAACTATAAGTAAATTTTCTTACATGTACAGCGATACTTTATTATAAATAAATAAATAAAAATAAATAAAATAACGGCATTCAAAAACCGGGGCCCGATTACAGTTTGCCCAACAATACCAAACCAAACATTACAGCTAAAGCGGTGTTGTGATTTATTTTGTTTCTTGTTGTGTGGATTGGTGCTATTCCAATGATGCAAATTGTGGAAGTTAGTAACCCTATCTCTGGTAAACTGGGCTTCATCTGTCCAGAATATCCTTGCAAAATAGTTTCGTTCAGTTTCATCTCGAAGCAGTAATGATCGGCAAAATTCTGCTCTCAAAAACTTGTCGTTTGAGGTGAGTTCCTATGTTCGCCATACTCTAGATTTGGGCACTCCAAGTATAATAGCCATCCTCCTTTTTGTTTTTCTTAGAAAAAAGTGGTTCGGGTTTTTTTTTAATTTCTCAAAAACTACAAGACATTTTTGCATTCGGTTTTCTGTTTTTAACTAAAAACGAATAAGAGAATTGAATGTTTAAAAAAAGATTACCACTTAATTACATAAAATTTTGAAAAAAAATAGTTGGAAAATTTTTTTTTTGATTTTTTTTCCAAAATTGTGAGTTTGAAAATTTATTTCTCAAAAACTATTCCTTAAAACAGCTTCATTTAAAAACAGGACGAAATAAGAGATTTCTGGCTTTACAAGAAAGTACATCATGGCAATGTGGATGTAACTGTTGATTTTTAATATTTTTTTTCCAAATTAAGTCAGTTTTTTAGAAAATTTTCGGCAGGTTTCGGCCCTACCTATCTTGGGGGACGTTGTCTCATGGAGGTAAATAATGCGGTTGTGACCGAAATTTATTCAACTGCGACACGAATTTCTTATGCGCGGCAAGGGTGGTCTTCCTTCAGATCTAAATGTCCGATTTATCGGGGAGGTTATTGTGTTCCTGCCTATCGAGAAATGGGTGAAGTGATTCCCATAATTTAATTTTCGGATCTCCTGGCACGAGTTTTGTGTTTTTCCCCTTTTTGGGGAATTTTCGTTAAGATATTTACCAATCAAAGAACGAACCGGTGTCTTCGGTAATTGTCTTTTATCCATGCTTTCTGCTGGCGGTGCAATATCGGCAAATGTAGGAGAATGAATTTCTTCAACTCGTTACCTCGTAACCTTGCTGACAAAGTCATTGCCGTTGTTGACAATATTGGAGTATGACGTCTGTTGAACTTGTTGCGTGGTGTCATTCCTATTGGTGTCTTGTTGCTGTATATCACTCGCGCGGTGTATGCTTCAGATAACGTTTTAGGCTTTTATATTATAAGCATATTTGGTGGGTCGCTGTTTAACCCATTTTTCTATGGATTTCAACAAGGATACTTAGATACTTATCCTAGACAAAAATGCTTTTAACTAGCTTAACTATCCTTACAAGTTTAAATGTCTTACTGGCCCTAGGCAGACACTTTAAAACAAACAGTACAACTCAAGTAATCTTTCGACTACTATACATATATAAACTTACAATAAAAATTATTATCACTAACTGATTTTTTGTTTTATTCAAAAAACTTGGCTTATGATCATTTTCTATGTATTTATATAAAACATAAGGCTTCCTTATATTAACTAATAATGAGGATACAAAAATAAAATATATCGTTAAGGCTCACTCTCTCATAATATAAATCATTTGGGTAGTAAGCCACGGCGATCAGGCTATTGACCGAAGTCATTTCTCTTGCAACGTGGCTTCGAGCCAGTTTAATCAGAGAGACATCCACCCGTACCATCCTGACCCTATTGTATAGGATCTCGTTCGGGTAAAAGTTCGTGCTTTCAGATTCGGGTGTCCTATGTAACCCGAGACAAGTCCTGAGATATTGTTTCTCAAACACCCGAATCCTTTCCATTAAGCTGGCTCTCACATCGAACCAGATGGGATCTCCATAACCAACCATGGGCCTGATTAAGGCCATATAGCAGATTACCTTCACGTTGGTTGCTATGAAACAGCCATTTTGTCAGAGCGAAAGCGTCCCGGGCCCTTGCCAGAACAACTTATATATGTTTGTCATAATACAGATACTGGTTTAGCCAGTGGAGACCCGTCTGGTTCAAAAATTGAGAACCTGCACCAATTGTTTCTAGAGTCCCGATAGGCCCTAGACAAAGGCGTTCTACAATACATAAAATTAATTCTGATTTCTGGAAATTGATTTGAGTGGACTAAGTAGAAGTCACGTTGGGAATTTTAACAACGAATTCTCTAAAGGTTTACATGTCAAAAATCATACATAGCAGTGGTTTACTTATGCTGAGCCGACTGAACTTTTAATAAAGACCTTCAAACCATATGGTGTCGAGCTTCGAAACCGAATTGGTTACCCGGAATGATTTTTTTGTCCTAAATCCATTTATACAGGGCTCTATGGATCACTCGAAGGCTTTGCTGATACTCGGAAGGAGACTTATCGACCGAAGGTTTGTTGGTTGGAGGTTTTTTGCTGGATGGTGTCTTGCACCATCGCTGTCCTGTTCCTGCTGAACTGGATGATGCACATCTGTGCAGTCACTAGTGGGAGGTGCCTGAGCATAAGATTGGGCCTACCGTCGGTTCCTGCGTACTTTTTTCTCTTCAATGAGTCGAAGATTATCTGAAGATCCTCCATCGAAATGAACAGGGTATTAGTCTTTTCGCTGGCCACGGCGTTATTTGCCATGAAATTGTTAGGATCTGGTAAAATCATGATCTCTGATGGCCAATGGTTGATATCATCTCATTGCCTTCATAAAAGTATATATGATCAAGTAGGGCTCTGTCCTTTAGATCGTGGCTTGGCCGAATACACTTCCTGAAAGACAGCTCCCACTTCGCCACCTTCTCTTGAGGAGAGAGGGCGCTCTCTGAAATAGTTTTGACTTTGTGCTGCCTATTCGTAAAAGGTGTTTATTATCTGACGCTCTCGGAAGCTTTAGATCCTGAATGTCATCCTGATTGTTTCTCCAAAATATTTGCGCTGCTGGCATTTACGAGTACAGCATGAATACAAACTTATTGACGTTCTGTCATTTTCTTTGATTAACTGTTGGAGATTTTTACCCAGTGACTTCAATGCCCTGACCTCTGAATTTTGTCTGTCGGTAAACTGTCTATATAAGTAAGTTTGAGTCTTGTCAGATTGCAGCGTTTCGGTACAGGTTCGTAATAGCGTGATATCGTTGGCGTGGTATTATACTGCCCATCGTCTGCTTAATTAGCTGTTCTGTTTATTTTACGGTGTCAATTATATTATCCAGTTCTTTGGGGTATCTGTCGATCTTGTAGTTGTCAGGTTCCTATAGGACGATGGGAACGAGGAGCTCAGAGTGAGGATAATTTGCAAAGCATGGCCAGCGCGCCCCACTGTAACCATACGATGCGTTTGGACATACTCTGCCTTCTCCACGCATTCGTTTGGTACTGTGATCACTTCACTAAGTCCGCAATATTCAGTGTCATCTTAGGAGGTCCATAAACAGTTAGTAGACCATTCGTTCGTGTCAGGAAGTCCCAGTCTGACATGAGATCCAAATAGGAGCCGCTCTTAGGAAAAATTATTTATTATTCTTTTAACTACTTTTCTTCGTGTCTTTTCTCCTTTTTGTTCGTAGAGCTCACAAACAGCTCTCTCACATAGGTGGTGGCTTCAAACCGAACACATCAAAGGTGGCACCCCGCTTTGAGAACAGTTCTATAGTTTGTGCTGATTGCATCGGGTCTTGTGAAAGAAATGGATGATGCTCGGCTAAAGTCCTGTGAGTTTTTTATGACTGAAACTTCTCGACGTCAAATGTTGGTGATTTTATTCTACTCCATTGATGTCGCGAAATTCGCATGGAGTCGATATTAACCCCTTGTGATCAGTTGACCACCAGGCCTCTTTGTGGGAGTTAATAAGAGGGAATTGTATGCTAGCCACTAGCCCTCTGATGTAGGGTTGCAAGGATATGTTTTTTTTTACGACTCGTTCAAATATATCGTAGATAGAGTATTGAGCTTATGACGACCGAGGCGCACATTCAGCTTATGTTCTCAAGAGTAGCTTCGATACCGCTTGTTTTGAAGCGTTAGTTTTCAAGCTAATGACTTTTTACCTACCTCTATTCCAATAACAAATCCGCAAACAAAAAGGCGTTGCTAGTTCCCTTTGTAGAAGTATCTGAGTTAACCAACAGTTAGTGTGAAAGATTATCTTTCGTATTTATTGAAGTTTAATGCAATTATGAATAGAACACAACATTGTTCATGTAACCAACACGGCATCTGTTGAAGGCGATCATCCGAAGGTCAAATTTATTCTTTACTTTTTGAGGAATAAATGGGTCAAAATCCGCACTTGCAAATGTAATTTCAAGCCATAAAAGTAGCCGTAAAGTGCGATAAGTAAATCGGTAAGTTGAGTTTTCATGACTTCATGGGATATCACGTCTTGGGTTTTTTTTTGTCGATTAGATGGCGCTAGCGATATATGCTGGTCACAAATGTCGCATGTCAGCCTGGGCATTTGTCAACTCCTTATCATTACACATCGATTTTTTTTGTGCGTACAAATGTAGACTTTCGTGTCAAATAGGTGTCATCTGCAGTTTTGCTTTTCACCTTCAATTTGAAAAAAGTATACTGCTGAGGCATGTCGAATGTTTATAGAAATGGTATAGTTTCTACTAGTCAAGGTTCATGTCTGCATTGCAGGTTGTTTGCTAGCTGTTTCCAATCGTTAGAAAGCCTTGGAAATATGTAGATTAAAAGCAAAGAAATTGTATCCCATATGACTTGAAGCCGAGAGGTTCGAACGGCGTTCCTTTTACGAATGAACCGCCATTCCAGTGGCAAGAAAGGTAGGGTTTTCTTCATCGAATTGAGACTGTCAAAGAAGGATGGATTTATTACGACAAGCCAAGGCATAAGAAATCTTGAGAGCATCGCGGCCGTCAACATCAACGATCACACCAAACATCCATCGATGGAAGCTCATGCTATGTATGGTCCTTGAAACCAACCTGGAAAGGTTAAAGTGGGACGTCCTACTCCCAACGGCGCGGCGGTTTCTCCAGACATTGACGACAACTCGTTTCGACCAACGACGTATGGCCTGACTTGCTGCATTCCCGATCTTTCGAAGAAGCCAAAAATTGGGTTAATTCGTGGATTGCCTCAAAAGATCTCCCTACGCAGAAATTCGATGCTGCCAGAAAAGTGGGCAATAGTTTTTGCAAGCGGAAGAAAATTCTTTGAAAAATAAACATACATATAACCAATCCAAAACTAAGCTTCATATTAAAAAAAAAGGGCCGATTTTCATTTGATATCTGACGGGAGTTGCGCGGGAATAAAAGAGTGCCCTCTCAAGGCCTTACAGCATCGGTGGAAACACTTCCCTACAATAGACACCGAAACCGCGAAAAACTTGATAAAAACAGATGGGCATCTGGTCCAAAGATTCGGCCGGTGATTCAGCGGTCAATAGGGCAAACTATTTAATCACCTCTTCCACACATGCCTTACCTCGAAAAGTCGCAATATAAGATGGTCGACTCCTATGTATGGCGCGAAATATAAGTCAAAAGAAAAAGACATTTATCAGATTTGTTTCACCTCTTCATAACTATGTTCTTTATGGTCTCAACATAGTTATCATTATAACGCATAATAGCGAACCTGTCAGTAAAACCATAACTTCTATGACGTCGAAATACTAGAACGACGGCACTGTGATTGCATACGATATTCATTTGACGGGCGTACATTAGCCCATAAACTAACTTTAGGTGCGTCTCTTTCTTATGGGATAAGACCTCGTTCGTGTCTTTTTTATTCGTTTCATGTGCTAACATCCAAACGTTATGATGCATCGAACTGTAGTTGATAATCGCGGGCAGGCTGGTTACAGCAATGATTGGCGCTCTCGGTCGAAAATGTGCGATCTTCTCTGCCATGTTACCCACAATGGTGCACATGACTATGGCGTCGGCTTGAATATCATAAGATGTCGCAACAATTGATCGTGCAATTAAATTGCTACTGGTAATCGATCTATCCCTGTATTCCAAGTCAGTGCACTTTTTCGGACCGTACTTACTGAAAACAGCTTCGAATAAATGCCGAAACTCCTCGCTACAGGGAAGCAAATACTTTTCGGGATAATAGAAGGCAAAAACATAATCCAATGGATGCACAATCTTCGACCAGCATCCTTTCAAGAAGAGAGGCTTTCTCATGCTGTAGACCTTCTCTATAAATCTTCGGACCACCAGTGAAAGCTTAACAACTTCATCATCGGGTGCTTCTTGGGTGCAATCCAGTATGAAGCCATCATAAGTTTTTGCAAGAATCCGTGCATCCTCTAAGGTCCTCATATCCGACAACTTAATAAAGGTGAAGTGATAAAAGTTCGGACAGCCAAGTATATTCATAGACGCATGAAGCGTTGGTGCTATAGGCTCGCATGAGGCAATCACATTGATATTGGTACCCATTGCGAATGTTATATCCTCGATCTCTTCCGCCGACACGTATGCCTGTGTCCAATTTAAATTCGGTGGAAACTTCACAGGCATCCGTGACGTCACTATGCCGGGAGTAATTACTATGCATAACATTTCGTGATGAGTAGTACTTTCTACCTGGAGCTTGGGGCCTGTACCTAAGCTAATGATATCACATTTCCTTACATCCTGTATGAGAAATTTGGCGTTTACATACATGGTGCTGTGGCAGCATGAAGATGCGTATTTTCGATCAACTGTTAATGTTATCTTTTGGCCTTTCCTCAGTGTGATTTTATTCTTGTTTCTCGTAAGCTTGCCGATAAAGTGTTGTCGAGGCGATATTTTCAGAAAGACGGATATTGGAATTGAGAACTTAAAAAGCTCAGACTCGTATAAGGCAACTTCTTGTAAGCGCACAATGACATCCAGGTTTTGTTGTGTAGAGCCGTAGAATAAATCCAAATAAAAGGTGAAAATGCCATTATCTAAAAAAGCCATGAAGTACATCATTCTATTATTAAATGTCGAATGAAATGGACCATGCATGCACACCTATGTGCTTAGACATTGTTGCCTTATCTGTGTCCTGATAGATTTGCGCGCACAATTTATTGTTCGTCAGAGTAAGGCTGTACTGCGAGTTGTGTTTGAAGCAAAGGTCATCACATAACACTGAATAGTTAACGTTCCCAGCATTTTCTGAAGAGGTATTTCCCGGGCTATGTTGCTGTCGGAATTTTGTCCATTCATTACGAATCCGATCGAAGGCTAAACTGTGACGAATTTCGTACAAAATATTTAAGCAACAATTTGAGTATCTTTCGTCCATATTAAGTTGAAACCAAATTAAAGAAAAAAAAAACACAAAATTTCAAAAATAATTGTTCGAAAAAGGGACACCGGTCAAAACATGGATTTCTTTTTTTGACAGACTCAAATTGATTGATTGTTAACGAAACGTTTACTTAATGGCCAACATTTAAGGGAAAGGTTTCTAGAAGTTCAGGTTTTTAGACTTACATGACATGACTACAGTATATGACAGTACTATAAGTCATCATGGTCACAAAGGCGCGTTTCAATGATTTATAAATTAAAATAAATTTTTCCCCTTTGACCTTGTCCTGGGCGAGCCAAGGTATCCAATGTGTTATAATAGCGAAGTCTTAATAAACTGGTAAATTGTCTCTATTGCTTATGTTTTGACTTTTTTGTTGGTTCTTCATGAGAAATTGCTCGAGACTCAACTGAAGGAGAAACGCCAATGAAGAACGCCTTTGTTATCCTTAAAAAGAAAGACGAACAGTTCCATAATTAAATAGAAGCGGGAAGTCAGTTATCGGAAGGAGGTTGTAACTGCGTCGAAGATATACCACTACACGCGATACAATGCAAACATATTCGTATTTTCAAGCAGACTTTCTACAAGGCGTGAAAGAAACTTTTGTTCACAAAAAAGTCAAGTTCCTCGATGGAGCCCGTCAGTTAGCATCAAATATATTCGCTCCTCCGCTCAAGAAACATACTGCAGTGAAGTGTCAACTCAGAAGGGTGATTTGCCAGGCGTAAATTGCCACCCACATTTCTCGGGCAAGTATTACGAGTGGCCTCGCCTTGAACCTTCTTCTCTTTAATCATTTAGGGCAAGGAACTAACGAACGTTAGAAGACTTCCTTATTTAAGCTCGAACCTTTGTGGGGAAGCAACTGACACGATCAAGAGCATCTCCGTGACAGCAGACAATTTTTAACATGTGTAGGAGAGCCTTTCCAGCTTCTACGACAACGAAAGAGCTCTCATATAAGTATGCTTAGGTGCAACTTTTCAATTACTATCGATATCGACTTAAGTAGTTGAGGGATGAATTTACCGAAACAATCGAAGTTCTTTAAATACTCCATCGATCGAGCTTTCATCGAGCAATGCCACGACCCCAAGTTGAATCCACTAGATGCCTTTATAAAAGCAAAGAGATGATCTGAATCACTTCATAACTCATGAGAGGCTCCTCTATCAGAACAAAAGCATTTATCGCACAAATACCAATTATTTAAAATGTCGTGTCATACGACCTCAAGGAAAAAATTTGGTTGTGGTAAGTGTCGTTCAATTTCTCTTCATAAACGTTCTTATTTTGTTTCAGGTAAACAGTTATGTATGTTTCATTTGTCTAGTTCAACTTTTTTGCCGGGACTGCCGCTTGCACAGACCTTGTAACGAGTATAACGTCCGACTCTATATGAACCACTTTAACGAAAACCTCAACTAAATCTCAAGGTCAAACGTTTCAGTACACGCCACCAATAAAGTTACATGCCATCCACGCACCATGCTAGTTGCTACTGCAGCGCAGACAGATCTGGTAGATCCGTATTCCGAGGCATCATTCATCGCAAAGTCTTTAGCGTAACCATTAAGATCACATTAACAGCAAGTTCTCGTGCTACTCTCGGTAATTGGAAGTACTTATTGTCAAACGGTCAGGACTGAGGCAAGAGTCATCATCGGGCAACACTTTTTCCAACGCAAAAAATTGGAAGTTCAATGCGCTTGCTTTGCCAACTACGTACCATCATCACAATTAATAACCACCGGTCTTTCATTTACATACGGACTCGTGCTCGCATATCCTAAATTAAATTCAAGTTTTTCCATCGAAAGGGACTGCGCAAATCGCAAGGCGAAAGCTTGATGACACAGGCAACTAACACAGGCTGGGTACTGACTAGAAATTTCTCATGCTACAGACCAGGCCTTATCATCAAATATTTCAACACCCCTTACCAGTCTACAGTGCACTGTCAATCAAAATCTCCCATCCTTGTTGGAAGGTTTCTGGGCTCAAGAGCAGGCTTTATCCTAAGCGAATTTAATGTCCTCGACTGAAGAAACCGAGTATTAGCACCATTTTATATCGGCACATGGACGCACCTCGGATGGGCGGGATGTATTGAGACTGGCATTCAAGGAGAGTTTCCGTAATCTGGGAGATTCAAAACAATCTGCTGTCTACATGTTTTTAAATACTGGAAGGCGTTTTAAAGGATGTTCAGAGTTCCGGCGGGAATATGTTAACTCGGATATATGGTGAAAACACATTCGACGACAATGTCCAAGACTTTTGCTATTATTTGCCTCGTCAGGGAGGCACCATCAAGGTTGAGAGAGACCTCAAGGCGAGGTTGCGAGTAGTATTTAACAGCTTTATCATGCTAAACAAAGGGAAACCCATCAACAACTGGCTTCACATTGGTCCAAAGCTTCAGACGGAGATTTTCAGTATTCTATAGGGTCCGCCAAATAACTTTTTTTTTTTTTGAAAATGCTATAAAAAAAACTACTGAATATTTTCTCAAATTTCTTTTTTTATTTGAAAGTACAATCCTTCCGGTTAATAATGGAAAATAATTTCATTCAAATGGCTGCCTCGGCTGGCCATGCAGTAGCCTACACGATCGGTCCAATTTTTAAGCACATTATCGATTGTGTGCAGCTGTATTTCACCAATGGCTTCACGAATATTGTCCTTTAAAGCGTCAATTGTCTCTGGCTTGTCGGCGTAACACTTATCTTTGACGGCACCCCACAAATAATATTCCAACGGTGTCAAATCTCAGCTCCGAGGTGGCCAAACGACATCAGCTCTGCGGCTGATAATGCGATCTTCATAAACAGGGCGCAAAACATCGAGTGTAGCTTCGGCTGTGTGGCACGTAGCGCCTTCCTGTTGAAACCAAATGTTGCCAATATCCTCCTCTTCAATTTTTGTGAACAAAAATTTGTTCAACATTGCCCGATAACGATCGCCATTGACTGTAACGGCCACTCCTTGCTCATTTTCGAAAAAAAATGGCCCAATTATGCCTCTGGACCAAAATCCGCACCAAACAGTGGCTCGTTTTGGGTGCACCGGCTTTTCAATGTATGCGTGCGGGTTTTCTGTGCCCCAAATGCGACAATTTTGCTTGTTTACATACCCGCCAAGATCAAAATGAGCTTCATCTGAAAAGATGATTTTTTTTGGCAAAATCGGCATCTTCTGTAAGTCGATCGCAGGCCCACTTAGCGAAGCGTTGTTCAAGCGTATACACAACCATATTCGTTCAGCGGAAGGATAAAACTAATTATCTGTCAAATCAGACATGAGCTAAGTGTTACCATTCACGAAATAAGCACTACTTGAAAAAAAAAGTTAGATGGCGGACCCTTTACTAGATACATACTGTTGGCTGATGTTATTTTCAATATTTTCCTCATATTTTTTTTGTTTAATTCCACAATATGTATATCGCATAGTGATCCGAGATGTTCATTTCTATTACTGCTGACATTATGTTCTCGTCTGTAACTCGTATTGAGCAATGATCGATTAGTGATTTTGTGTCTCGACATTTAAGAGCCCTTCAGATGCTATCATATTTGAGTATTTGTTTACATAGTGCTCATTAAGCTCAACGTTTATATTTATATCTCCTAGACTATCATATTTTTGCGTGTGTGGAAATGGTCAATGTGCTTGCCTAGTTCATCGATAAAGTTATGAACATTTCCTTGAGGTGGTCTATAAAAACTATATAAAATGGTTTATAAAAACTATTTTCATAGTCACAGATAAGTACGTCAATTTTATATATAATGTTTTCAACGTACACCATTAAATCGTCCCAATTTTTCCCTAAAGATTTTGTAACTGTCATTTATATAGTAATCCATTTCATCATTTGTTTTAATATTGTTAAATTTTACTTGTAATAGTTCATTCATTGTTCTTTGCGTTCATTTTGTGAGCCGCTAGTGTTTTTTTTTTTTATTGCATATTTTTGAGGTCATCTTCTGTCTACATATTTCGATAATGCCTCCATCACTTTTTCTTGTCAACACCATGAAATTCTTCACCCATACATATTTCCATCCAATTGTTTTAGCTTTTGTTTTTGTAAGCCAAAGTAATTTCTTAAAGTGGGGCGAAAGGTGGTCATTTACGTAAACATTGCTTTTCACGTACGGGGAGTTTTCAGGTTTCTGCAAGCTTGTAAATTTAGAGAATTTAATGTTTCTTTTTAATTTAGTTTTTTGAATGAACTCCTGCTTTGTGCATTTCCTTGCGAAGCGTACGACCACTGTCCTCATTTGCCTATTTTTCTTATCAGGATATGAGTACACTTCGTCAATGTCTCCTTCTCCTATATTCACACCCAATTGCAGCACCCACCTGTTGCAGCACCAACTTCAGAAACATTATTAACGGCTGCCGCTGCGATGTTTTTGATTTCAATATTTTTACCGATGTGTTGTTGCTCCAGTGTGTTTATTTGTTGTTGCATTTGCTTTTTATAATGGTTGATTTCTTTTAATAGTGTTTCTATTAAAGCGTTGTTTTTTATGAGTGTTATTTATCTCACCATACTTTGTTGTTGTGAAATCAACAGCTTGTGCATATTCTTACAAGAACTTTCCTTTCGCGCTTTTAGTGTTTATTTCACAGACTTCAAATTAATACAAAAAAATAGATTAATACAGTTTGAAACTTTAAAGCGCTTTTCTCTCACCGTCCTCGTGCCGAGCTTTCTTCTTTCTTTTTCCCGGAAACCGACCCCGACGCCGCCATTGCCCATCTACCCCGATGCTGCCATTACATTTTTTAGGAGTTGTGCCTGCCCATCTGTGCGTGTGCTGCCAGCTTCGTAACACTCCCCCCGGTGGGCCAGGTCGACATCCCAGCCCACCTCCCCTTTATTGGACTGTTGGATATCCAGCACCGCTAACTTTACTACCGGTCGGGTGTATATTCCTGTTGATGTTTGCACGACTACACTTCTTACAGTTCCATCACAACCCTCTATAGCTTTGATAACTTTTCCCATTGGCCAGCTATTCCGTGGATTGATCGTATCAACTATGATCACAATGTCACCCTCTTTTATCGCTCGGGATGGACCAAACCATTTGCTTCGACGCGTCAAGTTCGGTAAGTACTCGCGAATCCAACGACGTCAAAAGGAGTTTGCTAAAAAGCCATCGCAGAATATGTCCCCAGCTATTTTAAATCCATTTGATGACCCCAACAAAAAGTGGTTAGGTGTGAGGGCCTCCTGACCATCGATTTCAATTGGTACATAAGTAAGTGGCCGGGATTTTACTAAAGGGTCCGCCATCTAACGTTTTTTTTCAAGTAGTGCTTATTTCGTGAATGGTAACACTTAGCTCATGTCTGATTTGACAGATAATTAGTTTTATCCTTCCGCTGAACGAATATGGTTGTGTATACGCTTGAACAACGCTTCGCTAAGTGGGCCTGCGATCGACTTACAGAAGATGCCGATTTTGCCAAAAAAATCATATTTTCAGATGAAGCTCATTTTGATCTTGGCGGGTATGTAAACAAGCAAAATTGTCGCATTTGGGGCACAGAAAACCCGCACGCATACATTGAAAAGCCGGTGCACCCAAAACGAGCCACTGTTTGGTGCGGATTTTGGTCCAGAGGCATAATTGGGCCATTTTTCTTCGAAAATGAGCAAGGAGTGGCCGTTACAGTCAATGGCGATCGTTATCGGGCCATGTTGAACGAATTTTTGTTCACAAAAATTGAAGAGGAGGATATTGGCAACATTTGGTTTCAACAGGACGGCGCTACGTGCCACACAGCCGAAGCTACACTCGATGTTGCGATATGACACCGTTGGACTATTATTTGGGGGGTGCCGTCAAAGATAAGTATTACGCCGACAAGCCAGAGACAATTGACGCTTTAAAGGACAATATTCGTGAAGCCATTGGTGAAATACAGCTGCACACAATCGATAATGTGCTTAAAAATTGGACCGATCGTGTAGGCTACTGCATGGCCAGCCGAGGCATCCATTTGAATGAAATTATTTTCCATTATTAACCGGAAGGATTGTACTTTCAAATAAAAAAAGAAATTTGAGAAAATATTCAGTAGTTTTTTTTATAGCATTTTCAAAAAAAAAAAATTATTTGGCGGACCCTTTAGATAACTTATGAACAACATAGCAATCTATGTATAACTGGGATGAGCTTAAAAAATATGACACCGTGAATGAATCTTACGAAGGATTTAATAATGCATTCTCGGAGATCATATAGTCTTCCACTCTGATTCGACGACATGAGCAGAGAAACAGTGAACACAGGTGGATGACAAATGAATTAAGAAGTACATGCAAGGAGCGAGACAGACTATACAGGCAGTATAAAGACAATAAAGCAAATGAAGAATACGCGAGAGCATATAAAGTCTTTCGTAATAACATTAATAAAAAAAAGCCTCAAGCGAAGCTTCGATATTTTAAACTTCAGTTTGAAAGGTTCAAAAGTAACCCAAAAGAAACTTGAAAACTAGTGAATGTGATGAAACCTTGAAAGCAAATTTTGCAAATGAAGAAAAGATAAGTTCTTTAGTCAATAAATTTGCTTATGTACTCTCATCTGAAATCAAGGAGATTGTCCACGATTGCGACATAAAAATGTTTGATCGAAGATGAAGCCAAGTGGGAAGATCTATGTACCTTGAATAAGTGACTGAAATAGAAATTGAAATGGTCCTTAGTGCACTAAACGAATGTAAAACACCAGGCATTGACGGAATACGACCTCGAGACCTCAAAGCAAATGCATTGACTCTGGCACCTGTATTGAGAAATTTAATAAATGGAAGTTTTAACCAATCAACTATCCCGAACCTATTAAAGACATCTATTGTACGGCCAATCTACAAAAGTGGATAGAAAAATGAGATTACGAACTACAGACCGATTTCATGACTCTCAGTGGTGGATAAGGTACTGGAGGAGACGATGGCTAAAAGGCTATATAATAATGTAGAAACATTTAACATTCTACATCCAAAACAATTTGGATTTCGCAAAAATAAAAGCACAAGTCGATTGCTTGGTGATTTTGCAAACCAAATAAATAACAGCCTTAATAAAAACCATAGTTCTATCGTCTTGTTCATCGATTGTGCCATGCAAAGATTATGGAGAAATTACAAAATATAGGTGTCCGAGGACATATTTTGTTTTGGTTTTAGAGCTACCTCAGCAATAGAAAGTTTAAAGTGCGAATAAGTAATGAATTCAGTAATGAACAAGGCATAAAATACAGAGTTCCACAAGGATCGAAACTGAGACCCCTTATTTCCATCATCTATATACCTAAATGATATGCTTTCAGTGCTTCAGAAGTACTGGATATGTGTACGCTGACTGCTATAGTTGTAAGTCACAAACATGCTGATCAAGCTGTGAAAATAATGCAACAAGAGCTCAACTCAATAATTGCGTGGTGTCACGATAATGGTCTTATTACAAACTCAAAAAAGACCAAAACTATGCATATATTGTACGTCCTTCACATATTCCAAAAGCAAATATTGTATATCACTGAAAGTACATGATCGAAGGTGCCTCCATATGTCAGGTAACTACCTGAAATTACAGGACAATGACAATTGCGACAAAATAGAAAGCGTATCAGTTTACAAATACCTTGGTGTTATGCTGGACTACAACTTTAAGTGGAGCTATCAAATAAAACAGCTAACTATGAAGTTACGCCAATCCGCATATGTTCTCCACCACCTGAGCAACTTCTGTCCACCACCCGTTTTACCCAATGCTATTTTGGTCTAGTCGAATCTCATCTGAAGTATGGAGTGCTTGCATGGGGACAAGCACCGCAAATGACAAACTTCCAAAGGTTATACGAAGATCGCACGAGGCATACAGCTTGATGCAGACCCTCATTGATGAAGAGATAAGAATTTTAAAGATATTTAACCGACGTCCTTCATCAACATGACAAGACACCAGCTTTTAAAGAGCGTTGGAAATTTGCAGATAGTCGTAATTTAAGAAATATTATTATTATTAAACTTTATTGACACGTAATCCAATTACATATCAATAATTAAAATTATTGAGCACTAGCTACCAGGGCCTTCGGCTCATTAAAATAAAAACTTAAATTAAATGGGTATATTCAGTCTTGTAAATAATTCGTTTACAAACTTTATGTTGTTTGATGTGATAACGGTTAGAAGTTCTTTAAGAGTTTTGTTTGAGATTGATAGAGAGATTGAGTTAATGTGTGGACATTGAAGAATGTGAAGAATATTAAAAGTTAATATCTGGTCGCAGAAATTGCACAGAGGTGCTGGTTCTTTGGTCATCAAATGTTTGTGGGTGGTATGTATATGTCCCAATCGAAGCCTTACGTACTTTGTTACCATACTTCTAGGTAGTTTGCTAGGGAATGTTGCCCTTGTTGCTCCAGCATTGATTGTTGAATAGTGATGGGAGTATTCACGCCAGTCATTCATGTTTTTGTTTTTCATACAGCTTTTCAAGTGGTTTAGTAAGTCCTTTTTGTTGAATGGGATAAAAGATATGAGAGGCTGTTTGAGAGCTAGTTTGGCTTCTGCATCGGCGATTTCGTTTCCTTCTATGCCTGCGTGCCCAGGGACCCAGGCAAATTTGATGTAGTTATCTTTCGAAATAAGTATGTCTCGGATTTCGGAAACTATATGAGAGGAATTGCTGATGTTTTGGATTGCTTCAAAAGTCGAGGGACTGTCGGTGAATATTGTTTTTTTATTTTGCTTGGAGTATACCAAAAGCCTCAGCTGTAAATGTTGAGGATGTAAAATAGAGGAGCCCTTTACTAATAACGTAACCTTCTTCTGATACTACTGCATACTACTGATACTACTCCTAAACAGGAAATTATTCCATCCAAGCAGTTTATAATTAACCTCCAGTTCTTTGAACAATGTTTTGTACATTTCGTTGTTTGTGTTGGACTTGTTATAGCGCGACAGATTCGTCAACACAGCTTGTTTTTGGAGATACCATGGAGGAAAGTTAGGGTTGGCATTGTTTCTAATTTCAATTGGGATTTTCAGCTCTTTTGCCGATTGGAGAGATTTGTACAGAACGGATGGATAATTTGGTTTTTTTTACGCTTCAACAGCTTTTTTGTACAATCGTGTATGGGTGATTTGAATGATGAATTTATTTTTAGTGTAATTTTCCAGGTTAGTAAGTCGATCCTGTCTCTTAGATTTGGGAGTCCTGATTCGGCTAGAATGATCTTGATAGGTGTTGAATAAATGGCACCTAAGCAGGTTCTTATAGCGGCGTGGTATGGCGTAGAAATTAGTTGCAATGATGAATTGGCACATTTCCCATAAATTGGTAGACCGTAATCAATTTTTGATAAGATAATGGACTGAATAACCTTAATAATAGTGCTTACATTACAATTACTTTTTTTCGATGAAAGATACTTAACAACATTTAGTCTGGTAGTAAGACTCTTTCTTAAGTTAATACAATGTTGCTTAAAACTATAATTGGATTCGAATATAATGCCTAGAATATTTGAGAAGTTTACATTTTTTATACAAATACCGTTACCTGCTACATTTTGAATTTGTTTTGAACATTTGTGTTTTTTGCAAATATGTAGTAGTTCGCATTTCGAAAAAGATATTTTCGAACCAGAGGTTTGCCCCCAATCTACCAAATCCTTGATTATACTTGAAAAAAGATGCGATACCTCTACTAGGTCTTTTAATTTAGTGACCAGAATAAGGTCGTCTGCATAAAAAATGTGATTTGTTTGCGGATATGTCCGAGTTATCTTACTTATTTCATTAAATGCTATTTTGAACAGGATGATTGAAAGCGGGGAGCCTTGCGGGATGCCGTTCTTAAGGTTGTGAATTTTTGAGTAAATTTTGGGCATTGGTTTTCCTGTAAGCCACTAAATAAGCATCATTTGGAGATTGTTTAAATTTTTTCCACCCTTCTTGTTTTTCCTTTCGGAGAGTGCTGAGATTTTGGTCCCACCACGGAACTGTCTTGTAGTGGATCTTATTTGTTGTTTGGGGGATTGCCACATTTGCTGCGGAGCGGATCATCTTGGTCATAAAGGCGGATTCTTTATTCGTGTTGATGTTGGTTTGGGGTGCTTGAGCAGAGATTCGGGCTGAGAGTTCGGTTTGGAAGAGATCCCAGTTGGCAAGGTCAGTGAGGAATTTTGGTTGTGGTTTTGGTAAATTTAAGGTACTATCTAAAGCTACCGTGGTGAGGATCGGAAAATGATCACTTCCGTGTAGGTCATCGGAGACATCCCAGGAAGATTTCTGGGTTAGGTGGGGAGAGATGAGAGAAAGATCAATGTGGGAATATGTACTGTGGGTTGAGAAGTGGGTTGGTCGCCCATCATTTAAAACGGCCAGTCCGGAATTTGCGATAAAGTTTTCGACCAGTTTGCCACGATTGTTGATACTTGGAGAACCCCATGCGGGGGACCATGAGTTGAAATCGCCGGTTAGAACAATAGGGCTTGTGATGTTTCTAATAATGGTTTCAAGATCCTGGTAGTTGAATATTTGGTCTGGTGGGATATAGATTGATATAATGGTAAGTTTGAATTTTGCTTCAATTTCAACAGCGACGGCAGATATGTTGGAGTTAATCGGAATGAATTTGTGAGGAAGTCTTCTGTGTACAAGAAGTCCAGTGCCTTGTTTGGAACTTGTGTTGTGAGATAGATTATGAAATCTTGCGGAGTATTCTTTTGGTGGAAGTGGTTTGGAATTATGTTTTATGTGTGTTTCTTGAATCGAGATGATGCTTGGTTTGATTTCTTTGATAAACAATTGGAGCTCATGATAGTTATTAAAATAACCATTCATATTCCATTGCAGTATTTTTAAATTATTGGAGGCGGTGGAGGGCAACTTGTTCCCATTACCATTTAATGTACTCGTCGAAGGTGCCCTGCCAACTGGTGATAAATTACTACCGCGCCGCCGCTGGCGACGAGTGCCCCCGCCAATGTGGTTGGGTTTATAATATTAAGAGCTGTCATCTTGGTTAATGATCATCGAATTGTTTGTTAGGAGAGAGTGCTTTTGAGGAGAGATTTTATTTTGAGTGTTGTTGGTATTGGTGGTTGACATTGTTGAAGAAGAAGTATTTTTTTTGAGATGTTCTTGTTGTGGTTGTGGAGAAATGAGAGAGGATTTGTTTTTGAGTTCATGGGAGGTTGAATCGGCGACCTTGGGAGACTTTTCTCCTGGGAGAGTGGTGGGTTCAAATATTTGTTTTTGAATATTTGTGTTTTGTGTTGAGACATTATGTAGAGTGGCAGAAGCAGGTGGAGAGTTTTTTCCTGTGAGAGAGGTGGATTCAGCACTTTGTTTTTGGTCTTTTGTAATTTGTGTTGGATGGTGATGAGGGTTAAGTATCAACTTGTTTTCTTGTAATGTAAAAGCAGTTTTAGTGGATTTTGGTTTCCCTTTTACAGTGGCGGTATTTAAAGAAAAAGGGGATGTGGTTGGCATGGAATTGTTGTTTTCTTGAGGTGAATTTTGAAGTTTTGTGGAGTAGAGGTCGGAGGAGAATGAAGGATTTTTTGGATTCCGTTCTGAATGCATGCGCCTAGCTTCTGCTATGGTGCACTTATTTTTTGTTTTTATTTCAATGATTTCTTTGCTCTGAATATATTGTACCTTGGGCATAATTTCGATGAAGCGGGGTGGAAGCCGGCACAGTTAGCACAATATGTGCGTGTGCAGCTTTCATTTTCATGGAGAGGAAGATTACATGTTTCACATGTAGCTGGTTTTTCGCACCATTTTTGTGTGTGACCCAGAAGTTGGTATTGTTGACATGGCATGGGGTTCGGGTAGTACTCGGAGACTTTAGTTTTATACCAGCCTATTTCGATTGTGCTTGGGATTTGGAACAAGTCAAATGTGAATATCATGAGGCCCGTGGGAACTCGTTTAGTTTTTAGTTTATAGACCTGGGTTATATTTTGGGATTTTAGTTCGCTTATGATTTCGGCTTCGGGGACGTTTATAAGGCATGGTGCGTACGCGATTCCCTTTGAGAGATTGAGATTGGCGTGGAGTTTAATGTTAACTGGACAAATCGTATCAAGAGCTTTTGAATTTATAAATTTGTCATCAACTTTATGATCTTTCGTGAGAATTAATAAAGAACCGTCTCTGAGCTGGGAAATCTTTTCATATTGTGTGCTGATTGAATCTATAGTTTTTTTTAATACAAATACACTGACGGAAGACAGTGGTCTATCCTTGGAGGTGATGTGAATGAATCGTGGGTTTTTGTAGTTGGTTTTCGTAGGTAATTCTGGGAATTCGGAGAATATGCCACTAGATGGTTTAAACCTTTTAGTCTGAGGGATGGGAGGGTCAGGGGGGTCGGAAAGGTGGCACTGGTCGAGAGCACTGAATCAGTTCCCCGATTTGTTGGCAGGCTTTGGAGGCATGCCTACAAAAGGTATTTTACTGTACGCACAAGAGTTCACAGTTATCTTTGGGAGCGGGAGAATGAGATAAACGCGAGCACTTTTATTCACCACAAATAGGTCTGTACGGTTGGGATGTCAGCCGATGACAGAATTTAAGAAATAATAATAAATAATTATTGTGAATTGTAAAAATTGTAAAAATTGAGTATAACGAGCGTAAAATTAAAATAATAATAATAAAAAAAAATAAAAATAAATAAATATGTAAATGTAATACCAACAGTGTCTTAATTTTTAGTAATTTGTTCGATTTCTTTCTCACCGAATGCAAGAACCGATAACCGAAAGCTACCACATGCGCACACCATCAGCTGTCAGGAAACGTCAAATGAATGAGGAAATGAAAGTGACAGTCAGAGTCAAGTGGTTTATCTCTGTTCAGTTTCACTTTAATTCTGCTTTTGTTGAAAATTTTGCAAAAAAAGTCAAAATATGTAATTTATTAAAACGTTTACTCATCTGTACATGTGTGTGTAGTGTATAAACATTTCCTTAATCGAGTTTTATATAAATACAAATGACATCATTCACTCAACGTCACACGCGGCCGATAACAAGTGCTTTTGCTTTGCGAAAGTAAAGTGCAAAAATGCTTTCAGCTAGAGAGTGTGTACAAACCAAAAATTATGGAAAACAGTAATAATAGTTATGAAACAAGGTCGGGGACGTCGTCGCAGAACGGCGCTGGCGAAGACCTGGAATACTCGCCATCAAGGCGCAATTCTGCATCATCACAGCAATCCTCCAATGCAACGTCGCCAAACTACGATTCCGGAAATGCTAGTGATTTGAGTATATATTTACCCCCAACATCAATAAGTGAAGATGAGTTTCCCTCAATTGATTATGGACCGGACAATAGGTTTCAGCATCTTTTACGTGAGAAAGACCAGCTGTTATACCTGGCGTTACAGGATGTCCGGCGGCTGAAAAGTGAATTGGAGCGCTTAAGTAAGTCGGAGAAATGGTATAAGAGTGAACTTAGAGTGCAAAAGAATTCGCGAATGGAGATTCTGGAAAAGTTATACACCAATGAACGTAAGTTTGCGCAAGAGAATCAGCGACTGCAAAACGAGTGCATAGCCCTTCTGGGCAAGTGTAGCGATATAGAAGTCCAACTACAGAGCGAGAAGGAATTGACGGCCAATCTATTGAAGGAGCGTACAAAAATAGAGGGCTCCCAGGATGATAGTGCCCTTTCGCGGGATTTTGAACTAGAACAGAACCGACAGAGGTTGGCGGACCAAGAACAATTGATCGACATGTTGCGGAATCAAAAGAGATCTTTGCTCAAGGACCTTCAACAATTAAACTCTGAAAAGGATGAAGCAATAGGGCAGCTGGAAAAGAATGCAGCTCATCTTAGAGATGAAAATCGAACCATTACGAAGAGATGTATGCAACTCGTAGAGGCCAAACTGGCTTTGGAGAGTGAATTATCGACGAAAAGAGAAAATTGTAGCGGATTAGGCAGCGAGGTGTTGGATCTGCAGATAACAGTTAGGGGGCTCCAGGAGAAACTTCACGCGCATGTAAGTGTTTTTAATCTCCTTCTAATCTAGCTGAGGCCACGACAGTATACACTACTCATTTAACTTCTCCCAATTTTATCATCCACATCTAGATATCTGAAATAAGTCAGAAGGATAAGGAAATTGAAGATCTTAAACACGAGTTATCGCAGGCGCAACATTCCGATGAAATAGCTGGACTATTAGAGAAGCAATACCAACAAGAGCTAGCGCTCAAAGAGCAATCCATATGTTCCTTAAACAACACCGTCGCGTCCTTACAAACGCGAATTTTTTCCCTGGAAGACTTGCGCACTCGCTACGATCAACAACAGAAAGAATATGACCAAGTCAAGCGGCTTCTTATCGAACGTACCATCGAGGTTGAAGAACTTAAACGATTTAACGAAGGATTATCATCCCAAACTGAAGAATTAGAAGAACACCAAAACGTAAAACATCAAAGGGCATTACTCACCGAAGAGAATAAAAAGCTTTACGAGCAGAACCAAGTCCTCCAACGTGAGCTCAACATATTACAGTCCAAGTACGCCGCTACTAGTCAGAGTTTAGAGCTCGATAATTTAACAAAAACCCAACAGGACTTGAAGCAGCTTTCAGACAAATACCTAGACGTATGTAAACTGTATGAAAAGTCAAAATTTGAGTCGGATATGAAAGACATTAAAGTTGAAAAGTTTAAATTCGAAAAGGAGAAGGATACGCGCGAGATTGAGGGTTTGCGGGAAAAGTTGGTTGAGGCATTGAGAAAGTTTGAATATCAGAAGAGTTTGACAACCGAATTTGAGTTTGCCTTATCGCGAGCGCAGCAGGAGAAACACCGTTTAGAGGCTGAAATCAAGTGCAATAGCGATCAAAACGCTGAACTGAAAGTTGAAGCAAACCTTACTATGGAAGTAGTGAACCAGAAAGACGGGGAGATAGAAAGACTTAAAAAACAGTTATCAGATGTGGAGGAACTGTTGAGCGGGAGCACATCTCGATCGATAAGCAGAGAAAAGGATACGAGCGATGAGAAAATCACTCTCATTCAAAAGCTTTTAGCTCTTCAATCGGACAAAATCAATCTTCTGAACGCGGAGCAGAGCGAATGGGAAAATATTCTTACAGCGATCAATTCCGGAGAGCAGTGCTCAGATCACAGTGAAGTGATCTCTTCGGAATTTGATAACCTTAACCAACTTTTAGATGAGCAAAACAGCGAATTAACGCAACTTAACGAGATCTATCTTCAACAGACTCTGAAATCGTTCGAAGGGTCGGAGCACAACTACCGAACCGTACGTGAAGAGCTCGAATCTGCGAATCAAAAAATCATGAGCCTCGAGCAGCAACTTCTTGCATTAGAAAGTGTCAACGCTGACTATCAGAAGCAGATCGTCGACTTAACAGGCAAGAATGATCATCTCGTTCAAGAATTCAGCGCTGACTTTTCACGGGAAAGGGAAATCCACAAGAAGCAAATTAAACAATTGAAATCAGAATACGATGGTTGCTCAGTGGAGAACGTCGAGTTGAACGATCGTCTGCATCAATTGGAAGCCGAAGTGAATCATCTAAGATCTTGTCAAACACCTTCGCCAACCTGTGATAGTCCGCGCCAAAGAGACGATGTCATATCGGACCGAATCCTGAATAATGTACTCGAAACGGAACATCGTCGTCAAATGAGTCGTTACGATGTCCACATCAGGTCGCTGCTGTCGACAATTAAGAGCTATAAGAGAAATCTTCAGGCTGCTGTTGAACGTTACGAAACACTGCAGGCGAAATCGAAGGAAATGGTGCATGCGAATGAGTTGCAAGCAATGGAAAGTAGTTTACAGGAAGTGCGGCTGCAGTTCGAGGGCAGTCGAAGGGAGATTGATGTACGACTTAAAAGCGATTTATCCGATCAATCTATTCATTGATTAATTTATTTACAGAACTTAAAGCATCAGCTGAAAGTAATGAAAGACGAATTTTGTTGCAATGATGCCCGAAAAGCTTCGACCTCCATGGATTTGACCAACCTGATGGATGACTATAAGAAGGTAACTATGGCTTAATGTCACACGCTTATAATAAACTGCCAGTGGATTTAAAATTCTTCTATTGTGCCTTTATACGATTTGAACATCGTCGCTAATTTCTAATATGTATAAACACGTCGCCAATTCGGTAATTGTCGATGATGGTTCATCAAATTCGTACCTGCTAAATGGCATGTTATCACATTATTTTTATATCATTCGCACAGGCAGTCAGGCCTTAGGAGGGCATACACGTGTAGTTGCAATTTCAGCCTTTTCGACGCCGAAAGCTTTAGTGGTTTTATTTGACTAAGAAATAGCCTCGGTAGGTTGCCAGTGGTTGGTAGAATTCATGTTGTTCTCAGTCGTTCCCAATCGTTGGTTGACGGACGTTACAATGTGTTAATGCGATCCAGAACTGACGAACTATCCAACTATCTAGTTTAGTTGGATAACTAAACTCCAGAAACTCCAAAAGTGCATATGATCGTTTCCGGTAACATTTTGTGAATTAGGAACAAAGGTTCCTAATTGAAAATCCTTCTAAGGGCCACATGCAATATTTTACTCTGAAAAAACCGAAGAGTTCTTTATCAATTGTGGATAGTTCTTATACCTGTAGATGGCCGATGTATAAGGCTTGTCTATAAGGATATAGTAATTTTGTATTTAAATATACATATTATATATTATTACTAGCTGGATATCCCCGCTCTGCTGGGTCCTTTAATAGATTTTTTTATAGGGTTCGCGCAGATTCAAGAGCTTTTATGGTGTTTGTCATACAACCTGGACAACTTGAGATTCGACTGAATTTGTCGCGTTGGTTGTAGTTCACAGTAACTTATTTTATTTCCATGTCATTAATGTGTTATATATATACATATGTACATATCTATTGCATAAAGTACGTGCATTTGGAACAAAGTAGCAAACAGAGAATAGAGAAAATCAAAAACAATGGTCCGTTAAGTGCACGTAAACATGTAGCCAACTCCCACATTAACCGTTATATGATTGACAGCGAAAACTCACGAGTGAATGTCATTTTGGGTTGATATAGCTTGTGCTTGCTATTCCAGTTGCTGTTCCATTGAAACAGTTGTGGTCGTATCACAATGTGACGTTCGAGGGCTCGGGCTTTTGACAGCGTCAGTGGGAAAAATGAATTCATACGGAGTAACACGGAATGCAACCTCAGTCGTTGCCTCGGCTAAAATCGTTAATATCGTAAGCTCGAGCATTTTGACAGCTGACAATGCTTATATACCTAGGTTATTTAGTATAGATATTTGTAACTATAAAAAAGGAAAAAAAAATTAAAAAGTAAAATTTCAGTGTTATTTTCTGTCATATTTCCGATCTTTGAAAACCCGAGCTCCTGAAGCTAAATTTCGTTATAGAGATTCCTAGGCCGCGCGTTTGATATAGGCTTATCGTAAGTCGGTACAATACCTCTCAAAAGCCCGAGGGCTCGAATGCCGCATTGTGATACGGCCATTATGTAAAACAAATATTAACATAAGAAACCTACAATAGTCCAAAGGAAGAAGAGAGAAGAAAAAAAGTTTGTTTGATAAACATGAATGTGCTGCACTCCACTGGTGGGACGATTCGATTGATATACATAAATATTGTTGATGTACCGTTACGTACCTACTCCCTACTCGCGGATAAACAGGAAAATGCGTTTCTTTTATAGATGTAGAGAAGATAATTATTATTACCGGAACTCGGAAGTTCAGAGCCCCGTTGACAACTCTTCGCAAGCCTCCCTGTCACGAGTGCGTTACTTCTATGTTTCGCTGTTCTGTTCCATCTCTCCTAGATCCATCCTTATATTGTCCTCCCATCGCGGCCTTCCGGCGATCTATTTCCTACGGCTTATCATTCATTATTCGTTTGACTGTGCGACCACTATCCGTTTATTCTGGGGGACCTGCCCATCTTAGTCTTTGTGAATTACTTACGCGGACAATGCTTGGAGCTGAATAGAGTTCCTCGAGTTCGTAATTGGGTTGTTTCCAACATTTGCCTGTTTCTTTATCCTGTTTTCCACCATAGATTCTCCTTCAGATTTTGTTCACATACACTCGAAATCTGTTTTCCTCTTTCTTAATCAGAGATCAAGTTTCACATCCGTAAAGCTTTACTGGCATTATTATGGTTTTATAAATGAAGATTTTAACATTACGAGACTAAAGAGTTATTTTGAGTAATTCCTTCATCACGAAGAGGCACAAATTGCCCACGTGCAGTTTTTTATTAATTCGATCATTATGTCGTTTTTGGCAGTTAATATGGTTTAAATATTTAAATTTATCCACTTTATCAGAGTGTGTCAGTCAGATGCGAGGTTTGAACTGATCCAGTTCGGCCAGTGACCATATATTTGACAGTTTCACCAACTGTTCGGAATTCTCAGCCTATACAGGGTGTCCCACGAGCAGTGTGCCAAAAAGCTAGAGCGTGTAGGTCTGGTCAAGACAAGAAAAAAATCGTATGGGAGGGGGGGTCTATTCCCCCCCGTTTAGCCGGGAGGGGCAATTTTCTAAAAAATTGACTTAATTTGGAAAAAAAAAATACTAAAAATCAACAGTTACATCCACAATGCCATGATGTACTTTCTTGTAAAGCCAGAAATCTCTTCTTTCGTCCTGTTTTTAAATGAAGCTGTTTTAGGGAATAGTTTTTGAGAAATTAATTTTCAAACTCAAAATTTTGGAAAATAAAATGAAAAAAAAAATGTTCGAACTATTTTTTTTCAAAATTTTATGTAATTAAGTGGTAATCTTTTTTCAAGCATTCAATTCTCTTATTAGTTTTTAGTTAAAAACAGAAAACCGGATGCAAAAATGTCTTCTAGTTTTTGAGAAATTAAAAAAAAACTCGAACCACTTTTTTCTAAGAAAAACCTTTTTTTTTGGTTTTAACGCGGCTGGACTTGTAGGCAAATTAATGTATGAAACATTGACCTCTTTTTTATTATTTTTAAAAAAATTGGAGTTTTATTATAATAAATTTTCAATATGATCCCCATTTTTTAGAAGGCAAAGATTATATCTCCTTCTAATGGCTGCACATAAGTCAAACAATTTGACTCCAGCGACTTCAATCCGTACTTTCAGTCGTTCCAAAGATACTATTTCCACTTCGTAAACATATTTCTTCATGAATCCCCACACATAAAAATCTAGAGGAGTTAAATTTGGTGATTTAGGTGGCCATTCCGTGGGGCTCCTTCTTCCGATCCATCAAATCGGGCAAAAGGTCTCGTAGGAACTGCAGGTATGATTCTCCATTAATAACGGCATTCAAAAACCGGGGCCCGATTACAGTTTGTCCTACAATACCGAGCCAAACATTACAGCTAAAGCGGTGTTGTGATTTATTTTGTTTCTTGTTGTGTGGATTGGTGCTATTCCAATGATGCAAATTGTGGAAATTAGTAACCCTATCTCTGGTAAACTGGGCTTCATCTGTCCAGAATATCCTTGCAAAATAGTTTCGATCAGTTTCATCTCGAAGCAGTAATGATCGACAAAATTCTGCTCTCAAAAACTTGTCGTTTGAGGTGAGTTCCTGAACTGGCCTAAAATGGTACGGGCGTAAGTTTTCGGTATGAAGCACTCGCCATACTCTAGATTTGGGCACTCCAAGCATAATAGCCATCCTCCTTGTACTAAGGGAGGGATTGCGTCGGACCAAATTCAAAATTCGGGTAGAACCCATCGGCGGCGGGCGGACCCAGACGAAATTCGCAGGTCAGTTTTCAGGCGTTATCAATGAAAAAAAAGAATTAATCCAGGGTTATTCCAATACTGTGTCACTTTATTGTATCCTCATAAAACTCCGATTTTTTTAAAAATAATAAAAAAAGGTCAATGTTTCATACATTAATTTGCCTACAAGTCCAGCCGCGTTAAAACCAAAAAAAAAGGTTTTTCTTAGAAAAAAGTGGTTCGGGTTTTTTTTTAATTTCTCAAAAACTACAAGACATTTTTGCATCCGGTTTTCTGTTTTTAACTAAAAACTAATAAGAGAATTGAATGCTTGAAAAAAGATTACCACTTAATTACATAAAATTTTGAAAAAAAATAGTTCGAACATTTTTTTTTTCATTTTTTTTCCAAAATTTTGAGTTTGAAAATTAATTTCTCAAAAACTATTCCTTAAAACAGCTTCGTTTAGAAACAAGATGAAAGAAGAGGTTTCTGGCTTTACAAAAAAGTATATCACGGCATTGTGGATGTAACTGTTGATTTTTAATAATTTTTTTTCCAAATTAAGTCAATTTTTTAGAAAATTGCCCCTCCCGGCTAAACGGGGGGGGAATAGACCCCCCCCTCCCATACGATTTTTTTCTTGTCTTGACCAGATCTACACGCTCTAGCTTTTTGGCACACTGCTCGTGGGACACCCTGTATAGTTTTTCTAAATAATTTAAGGGAATCGTCTTCCAGACTTCTTTGATTGCTATTGCAAATTTATAAGATTTATTCTTAATGTTTTAGCTTTCCACTCATTCTTAATAAATAAATAAAAAATAAATAAAAAGATTGCGACAATTAGCTCTTCACAGGTCTCATACTGCCTACCTCCTTTGTAAATTGTACGCGTGAGCCATCCCCAAACACTTTCAATTATATTGAGGTCAAGTGAATAAGGTGACCATGACAACAATTCCACATTTTCGTTGGCAAGAAAGCTTTTGACTACACGAGCGCTGTGGAGTTGTGGATTGGCGCATTGTCTTGTTGAAATAACTACTGCAGAGGTCCGAACATTTCTTTCAAAGCGGGGAAGGCTGATTGCAAAAGGGCTTTGTAGGAAACTCCCGTCATTTTGTTGGAAACGAAAACCAAATCGAATGCTCCATAGTACGAAACGGCTCCCCCCATCATTACTCCTCCTTGCTTCGAATGGTGACGTGTTAAAAACTTTTCCTCTTCATGGAAGTAGTAGTTGTAGCCATTCGAGCCATCCAAATTAATTTTTTTTTCATCTGAAAAAAATAACGTTTTGCCATATTAGCGCTGTTCCAAGGTTAGTATCCCACGTCATGTGAAGGTGTGCGAATTCTAACCGCTGTTCTTTTCTTTCGGCGTTTAGTGGGGACTTATTTTATAGTTTTCTTTAATTTTTGATGTTCTGCACTCAAAATAGCGCGCCGAACGGTCGATGTACTGGCAATTATCCCCGCTTTTTGTTTTATTTTGCTGGTGGAGACGCGTTTCTTAGAATTTTTCTTTTGTCCTGAGGTGTTAAAACGGTCTTTGTCCTTCCCTTTTTTTTACCGTATGAAGCACTGTTTTTAATATAATTTCTTACAACTTCGGTCTATTTTTTTTGACAATGCTTCTCATGGAAAAACCTTCGGAATGCAACGCGTCCTTTCTCTTCCGCGGTTAAAAGTTTTGCATCTAATCGAGTGAAGAGCGCTGTACATTCAGCAGTTTATCAAAATACCACCTCGAGTTGGTTGAAACTCTTTCGGTACCCGAAACGAGCTCCCTATCATCGTTACGGATAAATCCTTTTCTGGCCTGGTATCCATGTCGTACCACGTTTAGCCCTGCATACATTGCTCTCGCAACTTTTCCTTTGTCGTTTTTTATCCCGAAGGAGATAGCTGGTTTCCTTTCGTAGGGCTTGATATCTTGTACGCATGATCTCTTCAAAGGATTTAAGTCTTCGAACATTACGGGCTTTTACTTTTTCCTCGCATTCTTCGTCGAACTAAACCTATCCCGTTGGGGCTTCGCTATAGACTAATTTGCTTTCCGCTGCCTCGTTAACAACACTTTTTATTGTTTACCATACTGCTTCTATCTATCTTGTTTTTATGTCATCTAGTAGGGCGAACCGGTTATTAATTCGTTCTGTTATAGATGCGGCATACGAGGATACTTTTCAACGTTAAATTTTTTTATACCTTGCTGTAATTGTTCGGATTCGGCTTGTAATTTTGGCAATGATTAGGATATGGTCTGAATCACAATGCTAGTACGTATGTACGTATGTAAAGGGTCCGCCATCTAACGTTTTTTTTTCAAGTAGTGCTTATTTCGTGAATGGTAACACTTAGCTCATGTCTGATTTGACAGATAATTAGTTTTATCCTTCCGCGGAACGAATATGGTTGTGTATACGCTTGAACAACGCTGGGAAATATTGCGACAATACTTTGAAAATCATGGTAATGTTGCAGAATGTGTGCGAAAATTGCGTACGGATTTTGGAAGAAGAGAAGCACCGTCAGCTCCGTATGTTCGTTATCTTGTGAAAAAAGTGAAAGAAACTGGCATCCTCATCGATAAACCAAAGCGTGAAAAGCCAAAAACAGTGCGTACACCCGAGAATATTGCTGCTGCGGCAGAAAGTGTGCGTGAAGCGCCATCAACATCAATTCACCGTCGTTCTCAACAATTGAACATTTCGGAGACATCATTGAGACGAATTTTGCATAAAGACCTTGGTATGACGCCATACAAAGTCCAATTGGTTCAGGAGTTGAAGCCAACTGACCATCCAATGCGTTTTCGCTTCGCTAAGTGGGCCTGCGATCGACTTACAGAAGATGCCGATTTTGCCAAAAAAATCATCTTTTCAGATGAAGCTCATTTTGATCTTGGCGGGTATGTAAACAAGCAAAATTGTCGCATTTGGGGCACAGAAAACCCGCACGCATACATTGAAAAGCCGGTGCACCCAAAACGAGCCACTGTTTGGTGCGGATTTTGGTCCAGAGGCATAATTGGGCCATTTTTCTTCGAAAATGAGCAAGGAGTGGCCGTTACAGTCAATGGCGATCGTTATCGGGCCATGTTGAACGAATTTTTGTTCACAAAAATTGAAGAGGAGGATATTGGCAACATTTGGTTTCAACAGGACGGCGCTACGTGCCACACAGCCGAAGCTACACTCGATGTTTTGCGCCCTGTTTTTGAAGATCGCATTATCAGCCGCAGAGCTGATGTCGTTTGGCCACCTCGGAGCTGCGATTTGACACCGTTGGACTATTATTTGTGGGGTGCCGTCAAAGATAAGTGTTACGCCGACAAGCCAGAGACAATTGACGCTTTAAAGGACAATATTCGTGAAGCCATTGGTGAAATACAGCTGCACACAATCGATAATGTGCTTAAAAATTGGACCGATCGTGTAGGCTACTGCATGGCCAGCCGAGGCAGCCATTTGAATGAAATTATTTTCCATTATTAACCGGAAGGATTGTACTTTCAAATAAAAAAAGAAATTTGAGAAAATATTCAGTAGTTTTTTTTATAGCATTTTCAAAAAAAAAAAAATTATTTGGCGGACCCTTTATATACGAGCCTATCCTTAATTTCTTTTCATGTCTACCTCCGGAATATTTTCCCAAGGAAGACCAACCATAAATTAAAACCACCGTGGGCCAACGATTTTTGATGTTGTTTTGAGTGTGATATTGTTATGTTGTATTGCTGTAGTGATGTGGGTATGGGTAGTGCTGAGACATTAGCTCTGCGCCTACCTCCGCCATTTTTTTCATGGGGCAGACATCCATGAGCAATTTAGTCGCCTCTTAGAACTGGCACTCCGAGCCGTGGGTAGGTTCTAATACCCGCAGGGGGTTAAAGAACAGACTATTTGCTTTGTCACCTATAGGTATTTTCATCAGTAATTTTTGCAAAAATTTAAATCAACCAAAAAAAAAATTTGTGTAATTAGTCGTTTATGACTACAGAATTGACTTAACAGTATTCTTTTAAAATCTATCAGACGACTGATGTCTAAGGTACAGCCAGATTATTATTTTTAATTTCAAGCTCTCTAATAAGAGATTGTGACAGGTTTAAAATTGTGAGGCTAATTGATCAGTCAATGGGATTTAAATAGTTCTACTAATTCTATGGGTGCATTATTTCGAAAGCTTCACCGTGCTTATAGTCTGCTATGTTACCTGTGCAAAGCCCACTGTGCCTCGTTTTGTTATTTCGACGCAGATTGCTTTTTGTTTGCTATCGAACTAATTCTTTGCTATTTACAGCTCATTCAACAATCACAAGCAGCCACTCGACGACCGTCAACAGCCGATATTTACCAGTTAATCGAGAAAAGTAACAAATGTGTGCCAAAATTAACCAACATTTCCACCTCTCTAGCCGGCCTTCGAGACGATCTACAGCAATTATGTGGTGTCACAAATCAATCCTCTGCGGGCAGAGGTAATTCGACACATATAATGTCGCTCATGGACGAACTTAAATTGGCGGAGAATGCGAAATTGTGCTGATATCGTAGTAATAAGCCGCTTTACTATGTGTTGTATATAATTAGTTTTTATTTATTTATTAAAATGAGTAGAAAATTACCAACGAAAGGAAAAACAAAAACAAGAGCAGGCATAAATGTAGTCGTAACCAGGTTGCGGGTAATAAACAATACAAACTGAATAAACGGAATCGTGCTGTCTTTTTTATGTTTATTTTTTGAATCATATTTTCAAATAGATTTGGGGAAACACTTGCAAATTAGACGATAACACATCTGCTCGTAGTCACTTCTTAATTAACATGTGACCTCAAATAGGGGGTTTACGAATTTGCGACAGTCTATTCGATCACCCATTCAACCTTATCAAAATGAGCTGACTCAAATGAAGGATTTATTGATTTAAGATTTACTCAGATATTCCACTTTAGACAGTTAATAAACAATTTTAGTCCAAAATATGACATATATACCTACATGCTATCTGAAAACATTTAAGAAAACGATTGCAGAGAATTGTGAAATTAAAAGATCATAGCCTTCCTTAAGAAGAAAAGTCACACTAGGCATGATGATCAGGTCGGTCCATGATGACGAAACTACAATATTCGCAGTTTCTATCCCCGGGATGGAAAATTGAAATAAGAAATCATAAAAGTCGGACGTGAAGATCTTACAATCATACATTCTGCTAAATGAAGAAATGTACATATATAAAGAACTCAAAATGTGAGATCGTCGGGGGATTTATGTAAGCTTATACCTCATAATGATGACCAACCAATAAAATTATGCAGAGGGCAAATTAGAGAAGTATAATTTCAAAAGGTGGGAAATAATCATACAACACTGCACTGCCATATTCAAGCAGGTAAAGCATTATTCAGGAGTCGCAGGTCCTGTAAGAATTATTTGATGGTGAACTTAAAAGTCACTAAGGGAAATTCCGGCCCACTACATTAGGTAATTCGCCGGAGCATTTTGCTTACATTAAAAGCAATATTTTCTTCAACAATGGCTCAGCGATATTTCTTGGATTATTGATGATGAAGGGAGTCAAATCTAAGGACATACATTTTCGAGAAAACAGCTCACGAAGTTTCTTCAACGCGGCTCTTACAGTGTGGGAAGTAGTGCGATTCTTTTGAAAGTAGGTCTGTGAGCTGTATGCGGGAAGTTCTCATAGCCGGGGTGTACAATATCATTTACCTATAAGCATCACCAGTACGAGCGTTTTATTTAACCCGGCTAGTAACTGAATCTTCACAAACCTTGGACTTGTTCCTTACCTCTCAATCTGACAAATAGTCTATTGACATATTGCTACTTAGCTGGTCGTACCAGCTAATTTCTCGCGCCCACTTCACTCAGATGAAGAACAAAAAGTATGTTTGTACGAGAACGCCCACTGCAGTGGATGGCACAACGTTTTTAGGTGTCCCAATTGGTCACTGTGATTCGTCAATAGTGACGAATATATATATATATATAATAGTGTTGCTGCTGATGCGGTCTCAAATATTATTTTGCCGGGCACGAGGTCCTTCATTTCTCATAGAGTGAAGAGTATCAAACCCAAATCAAATACGTGGTACGACTCGAGCTGCTAATGGCTTGGGCTAAGAGTTAAGAGAGTTGAGTTTTCGGACTTAAAAAGCCAAGAAAAACCGGGATGAGTTCAAACATTACGAAAATATTCGGCGTGTCAAATTCTCCTATGATCAAAAGTTAAGGCAAAAAGTGCGACAATATCCATCGTAGCATCAACTTTTGTCATATCTCGTCGACTTCGGAAATATTATGATGGCGAGAACTCCTTAATGCAGCCTGTCGGTCCGTTTAGCAACAGTCAACTGGTGATTTGATCGCATATCTCACGGAAAAGTGGAACCAATCTCGATGAAACCAAGATCGTTGCGCTTGATATTCTATATATAACAGAGTTTGACATCAGGCTTTTTTGTTGAAAATTCGTCCTTATGGTATCGACAAATCTCTTTTATGGATTAGAAATTGATTCTCGGCCTTTCAATTCAAGTCGTTTTGGATGGTGTCATCCTGTCTGTTATTCATCAAATAAATGTGGCGTTCCCAAGGTTTCGTTCTGTCACCGAAGTTCTTCTTTATTTTTATAAATTATCTTTTGTCTGCTACTTTTAATTCAATCCACCCCTTCGCTGATGTCGCCTAAGCTTTTCATAGTCGTTCGAAGACTCACGTCTACCTTTCAGCCGTATAATTGGAATGACAAAATATGTTAAGTACATTAAATTCCAACCTCAGCTGCATAATTATGTGGGGTATAAACAATAGAGTGTTTTTAAACTAAATGCGGTCTACTGCCACTTAAGTTGAAGAGCGTTTGTGTCATTGAAATTGAACAACTTCTCATCCTCGCTTTATGCGTTAATAAAACACTTTGTTGAAATTACCACATATTCTGCCGGTCAGCGAAATATCTCGGTTTCCTTAAATGATGCAAGAAATATTTCACCCCTAACAATCCGACCCAAATTGAGTACAACGCTTATATCTGGTCTGATGGTCTTAAGACCTCTATACACCTGGTAGATAGAATTCAAAAGGGGGTGATAAAACTTATAGGAGACATGTATATTGAGAAGTCGCTTGATTCACTTAAACATCGACACAATGTATCTATCATTGTTTTATCGCTATTTGAACAAACAATGATCAAGCGAGCTAGCCCATCGATTTACCCTTAAGCCTCTCTTAGGACGTACAGTCAAATTTAGAGACTCGTTTTTTATTCGAAGCACGCTAATATGGAATGTTCTTTCCCACCCAATATTTCCCACACATCACAATCCACGAGCATTTAAAACCAATGTCACTTAAGTTAAATGTCAGTTAAAATAAGTTGTGCAATGGTACTTCCTTTCCTTTTCGCGCTCTATACCATGGGCCCGTGCTGTATCTTGGCAAAGATCACTCAGTTGTTTTTAATTACAAAAAATAGTAGCAGTGACCCTCGGTGATCAGAATCCATTACGAATAACCGAAGATTAAATATAAAATTATCAGTGTCGTCAATCAGTCTAAAATGGGAATGGTTTTTTTAAAGCACTTTTGACATGAGAAGGTGAAAGCTCACTTAATGAATAGTGCGACTTTAGTATCGACAGAAGCACACCATTATTCGCGAAACGGTATGGGAGACATTTTTTCCATTGCCTTAATCGCTTTGCAAGTAAACAAATAAAGAGTACCTCCCTCCTGGGTTCCCTTCCATTTGAATGTGTCACCTTAAATGACAAATTGGAAGAATTTTCGAGCTAGAGAATTGTTGTCAATGAATTCCATATGTTGCATACGAAAGCTATATACATATTATGTTCTTATGCTTCTCTCATAGAAGACTCCCACCTCACTAACTTAAACATCTTAAAATTTAATGTGTCTTACTGGGCTGTAGGGGCACTTTAACTCTAACCATATTCCTTAATTACTTAAGGCTTATGTCTATCTGTTCTAATTTTACTACAAGGCAAACAGGGTCCAGTCAGTTCTCAGGTTCTGCTTAGTATTAAGAGGCTCCCAGGCTCCAAAAGAAGCCCTATAACCCTAACTTAACTTACAAACTAAAGAGTGAAGAGGATCTAACTGGAGTAGCGCACCGTTCTGGTTTTCACCCGAAACCCACCAAAAATCGGGATGCTCATCGATCGGCGAGATCCCAGTCCGCCATTGAGATACTACAATATAATGTATGGGTTCATGAGTACTGTCAACGTACCCGTCACGGATGAGCCGAATGCCCATGATGCCCGGTGGGGGTGGTAAATTGGCGGGATATGATATCTATTTTGCACTAACCTTTTGGAATCAATATGCAGAAATGCTTCCGGAGGAATAAAGCCCCATCGGACCTCCTAACAATACGGTGTTGTGGGCCTTTCAAATTCGACCAAACAAGCAAGCCTACATGTATTTTTGCCTTATTCCACTGAATGTCGGAAATCAGTTTTGACGCAGCGTGCATAGTACCATGCCCGGCCTTGAAACCAAACTGCTTGTCTGGTATTATTTTCTTTTCTCCAACCCTTTTGATCAGACTTTTCCAAAAATCTTGCCGACATTCGGCACCCGTCGTCGGGTTATGCTCGTATTATGTTATTGAAAGGATGTGTGGATGTGTTTCAAGAGATTTGTATAGGGTGTCTCAGTAAGTGTGCACTTTTTCATTTTAAAATAAAAACAAGTATTTTATGACAGAGTTGTGATATTTTTATTGAATTGTAAAGAAGACATGTTCCGATTAAGTATGGAATAAAATATCCGGCAAATGACCCCCACGGCTCCGATGACAGGCCACTACTCTTTTCATGAAATTTTCGATGACTTTTGCACAGAGATGTGGCTGTATCTCACCGATGACGCGTTGGATTTCCGATTTGAGCTCAGGAATTGTTTCGGGTTTATTCGCATAAACCCGAGATTTCACAAAACCCCAAAAAAAAAATCGCACGGCGTTAAATCGTACGATCTTGGTGGCCAGTTGACATCAGAATTTCGTGAGATAATGTGTTCTGGAAATCGTTGCTGCAATAAGTCGATTGTTTCATGCGCGGTGTGGCAGGTTGCGCCGTCCTGCTGAAACCACATGTTGTCCAGATGCATGCCGTCCAGTTGAGGCCACAAGAAGTCCGTTATCATATTCCTGTAACGAATTCCGTTCACAGTCACTGCAATTTCGGCCTCATTTTCAAGAAAGTAAGGTCCAATCACGCCGCCTGACCAAAATCCGCACCAGACAGTTACTGGTTGTGGGTGCATTTGTTTCTCATGGATTGCATGAGGATTTTCTGAGTCCCAAATTCGACAATTTTGTGTATTCACGAAGCCATTCATATGGAAATGCGCTTCATCGGAGAAAATGACTTTTTTCGAAAAATTGGCATCGATTTCACTTTGCTCCATTACCCATTGAACGAATTACCGGCGCTTTCCGTGGTCTGCTGGTTTGAGCTCCTGAGTTAACTGAATCTTGTATGCATGAAGGTGGAGGTCTTTAGTCAAAATTCGCTGCGTAGTGCTTCGTGAAATTTGCAGTTGTTGAGAACGATGTCGAATTGATGTTTTCGGGTTTTCGGCGACACTCGTTTACAGCAGCAATGTTTTCAAGAGACCGACCGGTACGTTGACGCAAAGGATTCTTATTATCCATAATTGACCCAGTTTCTTCAAATTTTTGGACCACTCTTCGAATGGTTGACACATTAGGTGCACTTCCTCGGCTGAAAATTTGGCGAAGTTTGCGAGCGGTTTCAGCGTAACTTTCCCCATTTTTGTAATGAGTTTTCACAATTATAACGCCTTGTTCTTTCGAAAAGCGCTCCATTTTTAATAATCGGAATAAACAGAGGTGACAGCTGTCAAATTTCAGAGTTGCCACTTGCATGAAAAAAAGAAATATTTCAATTTTAAAAAGTGCACTCTTACTGAGACACTCTTTATATTAAGATCTTGTGGGTTATGCAGTCAGTTTTCATGAAGAATCTCTCCTCTAGTGATTTTAGAGGGTAATTCGAGAGGACTGGAGAGGATTGAAGTTCATATTTAATGGACTCACATTATTTCATAATATTCTACTTTTGAGCCATATTTCCAATGGAGCAGTTTGATTACTTCGATGAGCATACGGACAGAGGCTATTTTTTTTATTAATTAGGAGATTCCAGTCTGTATTTAAAAGGTTTTTGCAAGGTTTTGAATTTTCATTTTTACCAGTTGCAACGAATAACAGTGAGTTGTGATATTTACTTGTGAGGTAGGAAGAAATACGATATCGGTGAGAGCGTCGCTGGCGATTGCAGCTTTTTGGCTTTTAATAGACACCATGATGTTGCTGGTAAAGCTATCGAAGAGAATATGAGTGTTAATCTGGGATCCCCATCGGAAAAGTATTACAAATGGTTTAATTAGATTTAAATTGGCAGGAACTTAAGCTACTGTAGATTATTTTTGCAAAAATGTTATTACTTTAAAAATTTACTTTGATTTACCCGCCACAGCCCCGCACAAGTACATATATCTTATCTTCGAAACTATAGGCCAAAATCCGTCTTAATTTTCCCCAAATTTAATGAGACGTTGGTCGCCGAAGCCTAAAAGCTTCCAAAGCAACTTAATAACATTCCTCTTTTTACAGGGTGCATTTGCGATTAATTTATTGGAAATTTGTTTTATACTTCTGCAAAAAGTAATATTATTTAAATATGGCATCTTTAGCTTGGCTGCAAGCTCATGTCGAAAAACAAATCTTGGCGTCGCTTCGGTTCTAGCTTGTTCGTTTACTGAATAAACTGTAAACCTGATCAATTTTTATTAGGTCTAGGCCGTTAGCATGAAGCCAATCAACCGTATTCGAACATGATGGGTAAAATTCATCCAATACCCTAAGGCAGGCTTGGCGGTGATCAACACTGTTCTTGACCAGCATAACCGGCAAAAAGTCAACATTTTATCCCAAAACCTTTTATGCATAATGTTGTCATTAGGTTCGTTACAAAAAAGAACATCGAACAAACGGTTGCAATTTAATTGTTCCTTGATGTCATCGTAGATACTTGATAGACTACGTAATCGAAATGGCTCATTCTCATCTCGTTTACCTAAAACACCCAAACAACGCCGACATCACCGGCCCAATATTATCTAGGAGTAAATAAAATTCAGACGAACACAGCTGCGCCCGGTGATTAAGAAGACAACACTGCAGTCTACCATAGAACAACGTATCTAACACATCAGAAAAGCAAAACAATAAAAACAACAAAAAATCGCAAAATCGATGAGTTCTACGTCGCTTGGAACTTTTAAATAGAGTGCTCAGCTTGCAAGTCCCCATTCGCTTCAATTCTTTTCGTGCCTATCAACGTGCTTTTCAAGTTTTCTTAAAAATCATATTTCATCCTCCAGAGTACGTGCTTGAGTACAATAAAACCTATTCCTTACAAGGGCTGTCATTATGAAAGTGAGTACAAACGAATTGATTTGTTCGACCAATGAAAACGTGTGTTTTGCCGCCGATTAAATATTCAATAATTGACAGAATCATAAAAAAATACATTTTATTACCGGTCAACCCATTATAAATTAAAATTGTTTTAGTGAACGTGTGGCACTGGGAGTAGGGCGTACTCGTATGTGTCCATAGACAGTAATATACTCGTAGATGTCGATCTGATTCACAACGAAAGATAAAAATAATACTTTGATGATGGAGTTTGGTGTTGCAAAAACGAATTTTCGCGAAAAAGATAATTATATTTTGTTAGCCTCATACCAAAGTGTATCTGTTGGTGTCAAGTTGTATCTGATGCAAAAGCCGATGGTGATTAGGCACTCAATCATTAGTAAACAATAATGACCGCGTTGATGAATCTGTATTTGTTTTGATACTTTTTTGTTTTGCTCTTGTATTTTGGTTCTTGAAACCAGTAGCTGGTTGTGTAATATCTCTTATTAAAAGATGCGGGGGCACACGAGCACGTGAGAGCATGTAGGAAGAGATATTAAGATGAAATAAAAAAATGCGATTTATGAATAATTTATTTTTGGTTCACTTTTCCTCTGCGTGTTAGTTCGATTATATTTGTTTGGATAAACCCGAAACCTGACTATAATATACAATATAAAACATTGTGAGCTAATGGCCCACCCCCACCCGCTAAGTTATTGAATTGAGGTTGGTATTGTGCCCAAGTGAGCACAATATTTTTTATTTGAATATGATCGTGCACTGAAACATCTAGTGATCTAGTGTAATTGGACCTTAGTTTGTAAAGTTGGCGAATACTAATTAGAGTTTTTCTTGTTGGTGACTGAACAGTCAGTAGATTTTTGGGATTAATTTTGGCTAATGGGTTGTTACTTTACTCCCTAAATTTAAAAAGTTTAGTGTAGAAGAGTTACGGTAATCGACGTTTCGAGTAGGTTGTGTCGTTCGATAAGAAAAACATGATTTTATGGTTCGAAATATATTTTATTATTCAATATTATCTCTCTGAACTTCAATACACTTGGTCCGTTGGTCTTCCTTTTCATGTATTCCATCCTTGAAGTGAGACTCCGGAAGACTGCCAAAAAAACGTTACCACTACGGCTTTAACTTCTTCGTTTGATGAAAATTGTTCTACGCGGTATTTCCGAGATATTTTCTCATGAATTTTTACTTCCAATTAGTAAAAATCTGCGTTTATTATTTTTCTGGTTTAGATATAATCATACCACTTTTAAATGTATTGTTTTGATTCAGGAACATGATAGACCGACGCAACAAATCCTTTTTATCTTTTCTAAAAAGCTCTAAATGTTGTTGAGAAAATAGCATATGTTTTTCGCGAGTGCGGCACTCATGAGGCCTAATGAGATACTTAGGACATCTAATAAATCCCTCTTAGTTAACCGACGATCTTACATAACGATATCTTGTATTTTTGTTATATTTCCTGGTGTTAATTCACTTTTTGGACGTCCTTACGTGGTTCACCTTCAAGACATCTATGACCGTATGACGAACAAGTCTACATGAAAATTCACCCTTGTTCTTGGAAAAGTTACAACCATTTTCCAAAAACGATGAAAACTTATTGAACAATTTAGTGGTATTAAAGTTCATATAAAATCTAAAGTCTTACAGCGTACCATCGAGGGCAATATGAGATTGTTCTTTAACGTTCTTATTAAAACCTTGAACAAGTTCTTGTCGTTTTTTTATAGAAATTTATGGTTTATTTAAAGTAAGTCGTCGAAAATCCAAATCTGTCTTTTAAGGTTATCCAGGAATCGACCAATTTTTTGGCATCTTCATAAGAATGGAGGTGCTGCTCACCCAGCTATGTGCCAACGAACGGAAAAAGTGATAATCGAAATACGCAATGCCTAGTGGATACGGTGAGTGGGGTAGGATTTCCCATTTAATTGACCGAGCGTTGTTATATACAAAGTCACTTTGACGTTCATGTTGGTACAAATGTCGTTTTTGAGAACCTCGGAAGCCTTGGGTCCTGCTGACCCCACCAAATGCAGACCCCACCATACAGTACGAGTATCAACATTTTATCGTCAGTTAAGCATCGATGCAAAAAACTATTTCTTTTCTGCTGTTGAAGTGTAAAAAAGCCATTCGACTGGAACGACGCTCAATGTCATTGCCTCTGAATTATTCCTAAAGCTGTCTGCAAGATAAGCTAGCGTCTGACACAGGTTTTGATGAAGTACTGCCTCCAATTTTTGATCTCAAAACTTTTTCGGTGCGCCAGAGAGTTTTTCTTTTTTTTTTTTGAAGCATCTAAGCCAATCTCTGAATGTAGTTTCCGACAGGGCGTGCTCTTAGTAAGTCTGAACAAGCGGCTCCAGCTGTACAAATACAGATTTCTTCATACGAATCTGACATGCTTAGAACTATGAAGAAAAAAAACAGTTGTTTACTTCAGTGAACTAACATAAATTGAAGCTCAAGCTTCCCTACAGTACTTCCTAGTAGATGTGTTACCCTAACCTACATGCAAGTAGTTTGATAAAGTCAATTGTATGGAAACAGAACTTATCAAGGCCTTAGTATATTAATAGTGAGTCACATTCGTCTCTCCTGACGTTATAATTTTTCCGCACACGTTAATTTCAATGACTGAACAACCGCCTTTTTCCGGATCAATAGTAACGACAAAAAAAGGTTTCAAATCGTTCTAAATATTCGGCGGAAAGTGATTTTCTAAGATGACCTTTTGGATATACGTATATACGTACATATATACGAGTATATGGTATATTTATTTTAAACTCGTATCAAGACGGCCAAACAATATAACATTAAGTGCTTCGGAAAATGATAGAGCTATCTGTATTGGCTGCGCAAGAGCAAAAGAATCCTTAACTTACTCTTAAGGCCTGATTCTCAACGAATTAGAGTTCGCTGAAAATCTCAGTGATCAGAAAATTGGGAAAAAATGAAGCAGGCTGTTTCGACCAGAAGTCTCGCTACTCAATCGCTTTTGAGAATGAATGATCTGACGGGGTATTTATTGCTAATCTTCCATAGAAGACAAGGGTGGCAATCAAAGACGCATTTCAAGTCGGAGGTAGGAGTAAATCGTAATATGCAATAGAGATTTTACTGTGAAATAAAGAAAGAAGGCGATTATGAACATATAAGTACATGTGCGATACAGTCTACATAAGATTTAAGTAAGATTTAAGTAAAGGTATTGGGTGATCAGCAGATAAATTTGCCTTCAATTGATGCGATTGATGTCAGACACTTCTCACTGATTACCACAGTATTAGGTAATCAAAATATTTTAGATATGGCAGAAGATATACTCACTGTTCTGACATATGAGTAGATGTAGCCACTCATTGGTAACTCAAATTTAGTAAGGCTGTTGGGACAAACGGACTGCTTACTGAAGGAGCTGAAAATTACCTGATGGTGACATACACCAGCTCATATGCAAGAAGAAAGCATACCCGAAAAGTAAAACGTCAGTATCGATTGCCCAATCCGGAAGTTCGCCCCTAAATATTCGCACTACGTTTTAAAGGAAAACAATTCAAAATTAAATTTTTATTATTTTTGAAGCTTTCCTGCCTGATTTCCTTTTACATCATTCCACAGATTTTCAATTGAGTTTAGGTCGGGACTCTGTGCTGAACAATCCAAAACATGATCATTTTCTTGTGTGAACCAACTTTTTACTATTTTGGCGCTAATTTGGTGCTTTGATTCATCATTCTGCATGGGTATTCAGATAACTCAATCTTCATCGTATTTTTAATGTCTGAGTCCTGGAAACTACCAGCTTCAGGATAAACCTATCGACTAGTAAGCAGATTTGACCTTTTTTGGAAAAAAACATATGACTCTTAGTCTGTTCAGTGACGCTGTTCCGGACTGTTCTGGACAGAAAAGTACAACTTTTGCTGTTCAGTGACAAAAATTTCTGTCCGAAAGTGTTCTGATTTGTGTTCAGTGACGGTTTTCCCGACACTTCAGAACACGATTTTCTGCACCTACTCTGGAGTCAGAACAGATTCGTGCAAAGTGTCAAAAGCAGCTGTCAGCTAAAGTCCTCGCTACAACATACATATCATCACTGAAAAATGTTGTTGACGAGTCACTAATCACACTAATTTCACTACCAGTGTCCACCACAACTCTTCCAAAGCATTTTTATGTGAATTCACTTTCGTTTATTATTTAATCCTAAAACATGTTTATTACAATCTGACATATAAGATGTTTTCCGCTTTTTGACAACTAACATACGGCTGTACTTTTCTGTTCTAACTTGATCTGACAGTTTTCACGAATCTGTGCTGTGCTGTCCTGTTCTGATCTGATCTTTTCGTCACTGAACAGACTATCTATTATCCAATTGAAAATGCATTATGTAAGGTTGGAAATCCCGAAAATCGATAACATCAGCTGGAAAGGTCATGGCCCGCGTGTTTTGGGATGTAAAAGGCAGAACAATTACAGGCGACAGTTACCATCTTGATCAGCCAAAAATCGTGAGAAGAGGCCTGCCTTGTCACCAGGACAAAGAACCTGTACACAGGGGTGTGTTGGCGATGAAAAATTGGAGTGCGACTTGTCGGCCATATTCTCCTGATTTGGCATCCTCAGATTTCCATCTGTCCCCAAACTTAAAGAAATTTGTTTCTGGGAACAGTTTCGCATGCAAGAGCGAATTTGAGAAGCCCGTAGATGTATATTTTCACAGCTCACAGCCTTTCAGTCCCTCATTTCCGGGTAATACTGACTTCTCTTTTTTGGTTTGTTTTTTAATTAATTTACCTTTCAATAACTCAAGTTTTTCCTTTTTTCCACTTGACAAATACATGTGGACTGGATGACAAGAGTATGATATCTACCATATGCTTTTTGAGTGTACCTAGGATTTAAAGCCTGGCCTTTGGTTGTTGGATAATTGTCTATACTACTTTTTCCCGGGGTGCACATTTTCATTTCGGTGGGGTCTTACAAAAGTAAATCATTTTGAATGTTTTTTTTTTTTTGCCAAGAATGTTGTCTTTCTACTAATTCGTTCAAAAAAACTGAGCTTTGCTTATTTTTATTCTGATTAATCAGCTGAATAAAATAGTAGCCTTCTCAGTGGAGAGAATTGTTTTTCTGGGTTTCCGTTTTCGTTTCTTATTTTTAAATAAATTTCATGTTCCTGTACCAGCTTTATTTACTTTTTCCCCACATTGTTTGCTATTTAAGCCAGCTTTCTTCTTAGTTTGTACCTAAGTCGTATATAATTTTCTTTTTACTTTAGGGCAAAACACGCCTTTTCCATTATAACACTTAGCTAACCCACAAACTAATTAAATTTCATAAAGCAAATGAAACACTTAAATTATTCCGCAAATTACCGCATTTTGTGCTAATTTTACGCCCAACCGCACATTAAAATCAAGACGTGTCAGAGCATCGGAAAGATAACGTTCATCACAAATGTACAGCACGATAGGGGTAAACAAAAGTAGGAATCATGTCAGTTATATGATAAAAAGCGTGTGATATACATATGTACATAGATGTTCATGGCTGTATCTTTGAATTTCAAAACCACCTACAACAAATGAGCGGGCTAAGCTATCCAGTGTCATTTCCATTGAGGCTGGAGTAGTTTATGATTATGTCAGTAAACGAGACTAATACAAAGTAAATCCTGCCTTCGAGGTAATCCAAGACTTCATCTATCCCAGCTCTGCGACTACTAGCTGATTCTTTGAATTCCCGAATTGAGTAACAAACCCCATCTCGAACAAACAGATAGACTTTTCTTGCTATTTTATGGAGGCTTGGACCTTGGCTTTGTCGAAAGAAAATTTCTGCGCTCGATCTGTTTGGAGTTAAAGGGGAATTATTCTTATTATTATTATTTGAAGCTCGGAAGTTCTGAGCTTCTTTGACAACCTTTCCTTCCATGTTTCGATGGTCTACCTTTTAGGTCCTCCCATCTATAGCGGTCTGTTTCTTTCGGTTTTTCTACTCATTGTTCTTTTGACTTTTTTTTTTGATTTTGATTTTTTCAATTTCGTGAGCTAAGCACGTTCAACTTTTAAATTTCTTTTTATACTACATATTTAGCCATTTTGGATATTTAGCTTGTTTTTAACTAATATAAAGGTTCGACGTGTTATGGTGTACTTGACGATATATGTATATAACCAAAAGAATTGTCGCATGAGCATCGCTCAGGAACTGTTGAATGACGTAAATGATGATTCAGATTATTTAAAAAGAGTCCTTACTAGGTAAATGTTTACGATATGGAAACCAAAGCACAATCATCCCATTGGAAGCAACCAGCCACGACCGAAAAAAGCACGCCAAATTCGGTCAAATGTGAACCGAAAAGTTGTTTTTTCGATTACAATGGCATAGATATTCATGAGTCCTTCAAGTTATGTAACGTTTGTGTAAAGCAATACGAAGAAAACGTCCATATTTGTGGGAAAAAAAGTCATGGCCGTTACATTATAATATTACATCTGCTTGCTCATCGTTGCTTGTGCGTAATTATTTGGCCACAACAATGCCGTCATCATGTCTCAGCTACCTTATTTACCTGACATGTTTCCCTGTGATCTTTTTTCTCTTAGATTTGCCACCATTGAGAAGATAAAGACCTCATCGCTAGAAGAGCTCAAAGTTGTGTTGAAAAACGCATATCAGAAATGCTTCAATGATTTAAAAAAACGATGGCACAAGTGCATTATATCTGAGGGGGATTCCTTTGAAGTGAACAAAAAAGATGAATAATTAAATATTTTTCGAGGAAAATAAAAAATAAAAAAGTCGCTTAATTTTTTGGACCACCTAGAGTAGAGTTGCTTGGGTTTTGATTGTCTAGATTTTTCCATTCAACTGTTTCTTCGTCCTCAAATTTTCTTAAAAATGTTATTTTCAAAGACTCGAAATTTATTTTCCTCCTTTTGAGTTAAAGACAAGTTAAAAAGGAAAGGAGGATAACATTTTTTTTTTTTTTTTTTATAGGGTTCGTGCAGCTTCAAGAGTGTACGCTCTTATGGTGTTCGTCACACAACCTGTGTCGAAGATGTTCGTTCACTACTCGCCGGAGGTGGTTGTCTTAGATAGGATTTTTTTTTTATTTTTTTTTTAGAGATTCGTTGTTTGTAGTTTACAGAAACTTTTTTGTTTCCATGTCATTAAGAAGTTATATTGGAAATGCACACACAAAGCATGAATTTTGAAGTGATTTTATACTGCGAGTGTTATGCCCTCGTTAGCACTTTTTTGATCATCTCTTATTCACAACTGATGTTGTTGCATAGTTTTTCCGCATAGGAAATTGTTCTTGACTATGGACAGACTTGAACTATGTATATGCCTTTGGCTCAACAGTCGGTGATGATTACCATTGCACGACCACCCACCGAACGCACGGAGTGAATAATATCATCAGTCTGGGCCATTTTGAGCTTATGCATGCGACAGCTAGTCCGAAGAGTTATTGAGTCGAACGTGGATAGCCCGAAAGGCATATTGGTTTAGACCCATCGATGCCCATTTCCAAATTGAGTGCGCTCCTGGTACATTTTCTTCGTTAATTTTGGACCGTCTTATTGTTGTCCAGTGTCCGGCAGTTGGTGTTGCATGATTTTCATAAGATTTGTTGCAGTCTTGCTGGGATCAAGTTCGCTATATATTGCTCTAATTATAGGAATTATATTCGATAGCTAAAGTTAATGTATTTGATCGAATGAGTTGAATAGCTTTTTTACCAGATTTCAGATATACATATATAAATATGATTGTCACTAAACCAGGCAGTTTTTTTTCGAGAAAAGTTTGTGATACTATCAATTTGCTACATCATTGGCTTGAGTTTATTAATATGATTGTTGTGTTTATTCAGTTTGTTGAAGTGTTGACAAAAGCCTTCTTATATCGTTCCTTGAACGGCCAATTGAGGACAGCGATCTACAAACAATAGGAACGCTCAGCTTTTTAATGTAAATAAAATGTGATTTTTGTTGTTCTTTTATTTTGAAACGACATTTTATGTCATTTACCTATAGTCGTTTACCTTAAGTTTTTGGGTCACCTGATTTTGCATTGGTATATACCCAAGTTGAGACGCAAAATTCGCCAAGTCGAAGTCGCAGAAATGCCAAGTATTGAACGAAGTACGACAGCAATATTTATTACGAGTATTTACAATTACAACAATTATTTACATTACAACTGCAATGATGCCTGCCTTTCTAGAGTACGCTGTTGTAACTTAGCTTTTATTAGATTATGGTTCAATCCTATTCCAAATAACAAATTTATAATATTTCCCTTTCTTTTGTTTTTTTTAGCTATTTCTGAGAAGTTTAGCAGTTTTTACTGTAATCTTGTTTGCTCGCAAAACAGCGTCTGTAAGTGTTACATCCGTCGACGGCATCCGCATTGTTAGCGATAATGGTAAATATGAGGCGTTCAACTTGTTATACATATTACAGTCTGTGTTTCAGGCTCTATAGACTGCGATTCTGTCATATGCCCAGAGGGTACAGATTATTGCCGAGTTACCAAGCAGAATAGTCCTTCTGATCATTCGAAAATCATAAGGACCCGTAGATGTTACAGCAACAACGGCACGGTTCTTGTTGAAAACTCAGTGACCGAAGACAATATCTTTAATGCCAATGTGAACGTTAATGTAGTATCGGGTGGCGGTGTTTTTATTAGCAATAGCAACCAATTGACCCCAGAGGAGCAGGAGAAGCTGGAGCAGAATTTAAGGGAAACACAAGAACGAATTCAGGCACAAGTGTCACACACTTTGAATAATTTAAATCAATCGTTGAGACCATTGTTGGATGGTAGTTTTGCTACTAATTTGCAAAATCATATACAAGCTCAGGTTAAAGAGAATCTAAAGTACATTCCTCGCTTTTAAAGACACGTCTTTGAGAAAATCTGACATGGTTACGTTTTATATGTTAATAATATATGCATTTTAAAAATTTGTTTTTCAAATTTTATTATTCCTTTTTCGTTTGCATTTATCACTATTTACTCAAAGACTCCCAGGTCTGCTGCTTGGCTCTCGATCGAGACTATCCGATACGAACGAATGATCTACCAACTATCTACGGACCTTTGTACACGGCAGTGACCATTGCGGATTTAGTGCCATGATCACAGTACAATACGAATTTGCGGAGATGCCAGAGTAAGTCCAAATGCACCTCTACGATTACAGTAGTTCCCTGACAAGAGCGCGCCCTCCGAGTGCCTGCACAGACAGAAAATTTGGAAACATCGGATGATAGCTTAAATGGAATCCTAGCATAGTTCGGGCAGTCAATAAGATATTGGATATATGTAGGTACTGCGTCAACTATAAGGGAATATGTTTTCTAAACATCAAAAACATAATCTTCTGTACTGAGTGGTGTGAATACCTAAAACCGTTCCTGAACAACTGAACACTCAACATGCTCCAGGCATCATTGGATCCGAAGATATCTACCTGTACCGTCGCTGTACGTTAAATCTTCTCCTCCATTCCTCATTTATATGAATTAGACACAGAATCCAATAGTTTCGTCCTTCGCCTATTGACCGTGATCCATGTTTCCGCACCGTATAATATTGTATACAGTATTAAAATTGGGAAGACTGTGCAATTTTTCAAGAGGAAGGCTTAATCACCCCTGGGACTGAAGAAACAACTAGGCAGGAGGTTGATAATTTTGACACTAGTGTCGCAGCGCACGATAGCATGTTTCTGTCCAGCAGATATTCATCCAATTCGACTACATAAGACGTGAATTGAAAGTCCTTTTTCGATGGAAGCATTTCATTTTACCTTGAAGATAAATATTCTTCACAGATGTAAGTGTCTTATGTGGTTTTGAAATCACGAATAGAGGATCTGTAATTTGGGGTTTTCTCGAGAACAGGTCGTAATTTGAATTTCATCGATGATGGAATTCCCTGGCGTGAAATCACACTGATCAATATTAGTCTACTTACAAACGGTTTCATAGGCTCGCTCAAGGTGACAGAGAAGACCTTCTAGGTCATATTTAGGAACAAAAGATAGTCTCTTGTTCTGGTTTGGTCAACGGTACAGAAGCTTAGCCATCGGGCATGCTTTCATCTAGCCATATCTTAAAGTTGAAATAGCATAAAACTATCTCATTTCCAAACATTTTTCAATTCAGAGGCAGTGCGCTCGTGCCAGTAGCTTTGTTGGACTTTGATATAACATACATAAATACAAGGTGGAGCAAAATTAATCACCCTACCGGAAGATGCTATCATTTTTGCAATTGGCGTCGTACATAAATCATAATATGCAATTGTGAACTAGACAGCTGCAGTATACAAACAGGTAAGCAATGGAGCGCTATACTTTGCAGAGTGTGTGTCCAGTTTTTTGACCAATAATTAATCGGTCGGTGGTGTTAGCGCAGCGTGAATTTCGATTTCCTAATCGTGTTGCGCCAACTGGGCAATCATTCCGGCGCTTAGCTACTCGACTCGAACAGACCGGAACCATAGAATACCATACAGGACGTGGCCGCCACCGGGCTGGTCGTTCGACTGAGAATATCGCGGCTGTGGCTGCCGATGTCGCTGAGAGTGAAGAAACATCAACCAGACGACCGGCCATGCAATTGAGCATCACCACGGGCCCTGCAGCGAATTTTAGTGAAATACTTACACATGTTCCCATACAAAATGCAAACAGCGCATCAGTTAATGCCTCCTGACCGACATTCGCGTGTGAATTACTGTCAAGCCATCTTTAATCTCAACAACGAAGAGGACGACTTTGTGTCGAAAATCACAATGAGCGACCAGGCGATTTCCACTTAAGCGGTTACGCCAATAAGCAAAATCTTCGTTTCTGGGGCACTGAAAATCCGCGTGTGATGTGATTACATCCACTCAAAGCCACTGTGTTGACCGGCGGGAGGAGTAATTGGACCGTGTGCCACGCGGGAGGAGTGATTGGACCGCATTTTTTAGGACGCCATCGGAAATATGGTCACTGTTACAGGTGAACGCTACAGGGCCGTAATAAACGATTTCTTATTGCCGGAATCGGATGAGCGGGGCTTGCTCAGTACATATGTGGTTTCAACAAGACGGTGTAACCACACACACAGCACGAGCGACAATGAAGGAAGCGTTTCCTGGTCGCGTAATCTTCCTTTTCAGACATCTCCTCTGAAAAGGGTAGGAAAAGCTGGCAGTGACAGCAGAATGACCAGCGCAGGTTGCCAACACTGCGAGGATCGTTTACTGGAGCTAGCTTAAGCAACAGGCTTCTGTATTCAGGCTGAGAGGTCTGCTCTGATGAATGGTACCTTCGTGGTGAGCTGTTCCTCATAGCAGACATCTGCCTGGATCAGGAGCATGATGCCGAAAATCCCTCTCCTGGGAATTGCCATTTGCTGAATTCCATGGAAACTTGGAAACAAGCTGGATGTGCTGACGCGATTACGTGCGCAGAACTCGGAACTTGACGTGGGGGCCTAAAATGACTATTCCTACAAAGAGAGTAAGGGCTCTCTGAAAAAAAGATGGCTTCACTCTGGTTATGGGATTGGACGACGGCTCTGTCGAGACACTGAAATCTGTGTACCATTCACTTTCTTACTTCGGTCCCGTTAGGCTTTTCTTTCATTTGGATGTTGAGTAGTTGAAGGATGGAACGCGCTCTGCCGTCTAAATCCCTGATTTTTACTCTAATCAATCTACAGCATTGCAAGGCTGCTACCGCTTTTCTCAGCAGCAGAACTGCATACAGTACAAACATACAAATCATCACACTGTATCCGTTCAGTTCAGTTCATTGGTGTGGAATAAATGCCTGTGGCTACTATTCTTTATGATGAACGTTCCGAAAGGCTTAGGGTCTGCCTCATCATATCGAACACACTTTTGGCAACCAAACTTGGTCAATTCTGTGGACAAGATGTGGTGGTTGCTAAAGTTAGTTACAAAGCGCATGGAAAAATTGAATACTTCGTCGTAGCGTCTGCTTACTTCCCGTACGACTCGGTACTGCCTCCGCTACCGAAGGCAGTTTCCGAACTCGTAGAGTACTGAGATGCCAGAAAGATTGGACTCATCATCTGGCAATGCTAATGCTCAAGACATTGTTTGGAGCAGCAGCAAATGCAGTCGGAGAGGAGACCTTCTTTTAAACTTCACTCTGTTGGTTCTCAACCAACCTTTTTAACGGCGAGACGACAGGAGGTGATTGACCTAACTCTGTCTAATAGGCGGAATCCGAGAAAGACGAGCTGAGAAATTCACTCAAGCTCTATCTAAACTCAGAACTGGTGGAGGATGCCGTTCATCACCTGAGAAGCGCCATTACCAACTGTTTTGAACTCGCATATCCTGTCAAAAAACCTCTCTGCAGAAAATTGCTTCCCTGATGGAACGCTGATGTCCAATGTCTTTGCAGGGTTCTGCCTTCCCTTCACTCCTGAATCTTCTTCTTCTTCTTTTCCTTTTTCCGGCGTTGTTATGGTCAGAAGTGTAGGACCATAACCTTCCCACTTAACTGCATTCCTACTGGTCCGCTTGTGGGGTCCGCCGGTTTGACCTCAGAAAGTAGCGGCAGGCTTCCAGGTTTGGGATTACTTCATCGCTGAGGCCAATCAAATGCTGGTGTTTTTGCATTTATTTGCACCAATTGTTTTTCGGCCTGCCTTTTTTTTCTTTTCTTTTTTTTGTGACACGGGCATGCTCCAGATTTTTTTGTTTGATCTTACTCTTACTCTTACAACACCGGTGATCTCCAGTCGTGTCAACCCACTGATTTGCATGTACACTTGTGGGGCAGTTTAATGGTGGTATATGTGTCCCTAGGCTCACCTTGGTGTTTTCTAAATTGCCTAGATGTGATTTTTGTTTACCTTTGTCTTAGTCGCCTTTTACGACAAGCGAGAGGTATCGCTGCAGGGATATTCTTAACCCGTCCCTTCACTCCTGAATAGATCGCTTATATCGAACTCGGAAGATGACTGGAATAAGTATCGATTGAAGCAAAAGGAATATAAGAAGTTTATTGGTAAAGCGAAGAATGATTCCTATAAAACTTTCTGCGAAGAGATCAAATCCCTGAGCGCGACCAGCAAGTTGGTTAATAAGCGAGTAAATTCGACAAAGCTGGATGCGAGTCTAAAGTGAAAACTCTCAGTTTACTGCTTCAGACCTATTTCCCGAGAAATCAGATTATTATTGGCTCCTTGCACACTCTTTCAATGGTAACTGCGACTGAAACGATGAAAACAACTCGGCGTAGCTGGTATATTGCGTCACGCGTGGCAACGACGGAGGCCACTGAATTTGCTGTGGCATCTTTCGATGGCTTCAAGTCGCCAGGTACTAGTGAGATATAACCTGTTATGCTGCAAAAAGGTATAAGACAGATGCTTCCTACTCTGAAAATAATTTTCACTGCTAGCTTGGCACCTGTCTATATACCTATTCCTTGGCGCGTGGTGAAAGTAGTCTTTACTCGCCAAGAGTTTTAGACCAATCAGTCTAACATCCTTCTTGCTGAAAAGCATGGAGAGACTAGTAGAGTTGCATGTGCGCAAAGTTGCCCTTCGAATGCATCCCCTCTCGGACATGCAACATGCTTATCAGCGCGACAAATTCTTCAAGAGAGTGCTTCAAAACCTAGTTTGAAGAATTGAATGCGCACTCGAGCTTTTGCTAACGCTACTTTCGACAGCATGTGTAACGCTGCTAGACGGCATGGCGTAGATGAAGCACTGGTTCTGTGGATCAAAGCAATGTGTTGCCGTTCTCTCTGTCTGTTCATGTTTAGCGACTATCTGTTTCAAAGCACAGGCGGCGCTAAATGTGATCGATAACTGGTGCACGAGTAATGGGCTGTTGGTTAATCCTCTTAATATTGATGTCGTTCTCTTCACGAAAAGGAGGAAATATACTGGTATTAATCAGCTCGTGCTAAAAGGTATTCACATCTCGATATCCCAGGAAGCTAAGTACCTGGCGCCATCTTATATAGGAAGCTTCTTTGGTAAAAGCATGTTGAGTCAAAAACCACCAAAGCGCTGTCAGCTTTTTGGTAATGCAAAGGTGCTTTTGGCAAAACAGGGGCTATCTTATAGGAAAGTACACGGCAATGATAAGACCGATAATATCATATGCATCGGTTGTCTGATGGAACAGGCTTACACGCAAATACATCGTGGTATTTTTCACCAAACTCCAATGAGCGGTTTGTCTCAGCTGTAGGAGGCTTTCCCCAGCACGCTAGGCGCTGCTCTAGATGCTATGATAAACTTTCCACCACTTGACATATTGATCGGGGGTGCGCACTAAAAGTCATACCTCATCTCAAAAGTAGTGGTTTCTGATACTACTCGCAATCGAGTGACAGCGTAATGCGCAAGAAGTATCCTACGACCCTTATTATATGGATATGCCCCCCAACGCAATGCAATTCTATTGATCTATAATTTCACGGTCAAATGTTCATGGCGTCAGGACTGGATCTGGCCAGATACTGAACCTGGAATGGACTGCCTTCCCGTTTTTACGGGTGGCTCCAGGACTGCGCGACTTATATGCATTCAAAAGCCGAGATTATATAATAAAAACATTCTAATTTATTTTTTCTAATATTTGGAATATTTAGCAAGGGATCGTGAACTTGTCGTCCTAAATATCCGCAAGAGACTGGCAATTACATTGTCTTAAACTATTGCTTAAATATACAAAGAGATACAAGAAGTGGGACAAACTGTTGGACAGAGAAGTTGAATTAGCTTACGAAGATGCAAGAACAATGCAGCACTACATGAAAACATTGTTGCTGCAAAAGCCAACATAAACTCCTCTTCCTTTTAAATGCAATATTATATCCCAATATTATTATCGCGTTTAATTAGGTTCACTCTTTCTGCTGGTAATAAAATGAAACTGAATGCAAATGACCCGATTCATGCGTTAGACAGCTTCAGAGCTACTTTCATGACTGTATTTTGAGTTAAGCAGTTGGCGCGACTTCAGTTCTAGCCTTAAAAGTCAAATCTTGTGTGATTCCTCCATGGTAACATAGCTGCCCGAGGTCGCAAAGTTAGCAAGTACAAGAAATTTGAAAATTGTACGTAATTGCACAGTAGTGCTTATGGTCGATGCCGTTTCTCGGCTTCAGAGCTACTTTCTTGACTGTATTTTGAGTTAAGCAGTTGGCGCGACTTCAGTTCTAGCCTATAAAGTCAAATCTTGTGTGATTCCTCGATGGTAACATAGCTGCCCGAGGTCGCAAAGTTAGCAAGTACAAGAAATTTGAAAATTGTACGTAATTGCACAGTAGTGCTTATGGTCGATCCCGTTTCTCAGCTTCAGAGCTACTTTCTTGACTGTATTTTGAGCTAAACAGTTGGCGCGACTTCAGTTCTAGCCTATAAAGTCAAATCTTGTGTGATTCCTCCATGGTAACATAGCTGCCCGAAGTCGCAAAGTAAAGAAGTACAAGAAATTTGAAAATTGTACGTAATTGCACAGTAGTGCTTATGGTCGATGCCGTTTCTCGGCTTCAGAGCTACTTTCTTGACTGTATTTTGAGTTAAGCAGTTGGCGCGACTTCAGTTCTAGCCTATAAAGTCATATCTTGCGTGATTCCTCCATGGTAACATAGCTGCCCGAGGTCGCAAAGTTAGCAAGTACAAGAAATTTGAAAATTATACGCGATTGCACAGTAGTTTTTTTTTTTTTTTTTTAGTTTTTTAACTCATTTTTATTCATAATTTCTTAGATCTATCTTACCCTAGACAAAAATGCTTAAAAACTAGCTTAACTATCTTAACAATCTAGATATCTTACTGGCCCTAGGCGGACACTCTAAAATAGACGTAACAACTTAAGTCTATGTCTTTCGACTACTATATCAACTTACCACTAACATTACTATATCTAGCTTAAGCTAAGAAAAAATGTTTTTTATTAAAAACTTAGCATATGATCATTTTTTGTATTATATATAAAACTTAAGCCTACCTTAATGTAACTAAACCTAACTTATTCTACCTTAACTAAAATATATATATATAAATTATATACATAATATATATTTAATATATATATCTTTTTTTTTTGTTTTTTTTTTTTTTTTTTATACGTATATATACCCTACTACTACCTACCCTACCCTACCTTACCCTACCCTAGCCTATGTAAGCCTGCCATTGGTGTTAGGCAGGCGATGCCTTGAAGAGGCTGAAGCTCTCGAAGTGTCCACTGACGTAGCTCTCTCCAGCCACCAACAGCGTTGATGCTGTCGGACTACGTCTCCTCGATCCCGGCGTGAGACCGATCTACAGAACCTGAGGCGCTCGGGCTCACGGAGCGCGACATCGGGTTCGTAGAGGAATCGCCGTTCCACGGAATTGCGACCCACGTGGAAGATTAGCGGTACCGCCAATCTATCCTGGATCAGCCCACATCTATCTAAATAGAGGAATGCTTCTGGCGGCACAAAGCCATTAAGGCGCACTCTCTCGTGATATAAATCGTTGGGATAGTAAGCCCCGAAGATCAGGCTATTGACCGAAGTCATTGCTCTCGCAACGTGGCTTCGAATCAGTTTGATCAAAAAATTATCTATCCGTACAATCCTGGCCCTATTGTATAGGACCTCGTTCGGGTAAAATTTCATGTACTCAGATTCGGGTGTCCTATGTAGCCCCAGACACGTCCTGAGACATTGTCTCTCAAACACCCGAATCCTTTCCATTAAGCTGGCTCTCACATTGAACCAGACGGGACATCCATAGGCAACCATGGGCCTGATTAAGGCCATGTAGCAGATTACCTTCACCCTAGAATCAAGTTGGCTGCTATGAAACAGCCATCTTGTCAGAGCGAAAGCACCTCAGGCCCTTGCCAGAGCAGCATCCACATGTTTGTCAAAATATAGATACTGATCCAGCACGATCCCAAGATATCTGACCACACTTTGTTTCGCCAGTGGACGCCCGTCCGGTCCTAAAATTAAGAACCTGCGCCAGTTTTTTCTAGTGTCCCGAAAGGCCCTAGACAAAGGCGTTCTGAACAATATAGATTCTGATTTCTGGAAGTTGATTTTCAACTTCCAGTCATCACAATACTGCTGAATTTTTTCAAAGTCACGCTGCAGAAGAGTAACAATGACGTCGATCGTTGGACCTGATCTGTACGCGATTAGGTCGTCTGCGTACGCTATTGAATGGTGAAGAGAAACTAGCAGATCGCTTAGGTAAATGCTGAAAAGGATCGGCGAATTTACCGTACCCTGTTGCAGTCCATTTTTGATTTCAAATGTTTGGGTAGAAGTCACGTTGGCAATTTTCACTACGAACTTTCTACCTGTTAACATGTCAAAAATCATATATAGCTGTGGTTTACTTATGCCCAGCCGACTGAGCTTGTAATAAAGACCTTCTAACCATACGGTATCGAAGGCTTTTTCCAAGTCAATCAGACAGGCACCCGTGCATTGCTTCTTGCATTTATTCCATTGGACATCCGACACAAGCTTCGACGCGGCATGAATAGTGTCATGCCCCGCTCTGAAACCGAATTGGTTATCCGGGATGATTTTATTGTCCTCAACCCATTTAGACAGGGCCCTATGGATCACCTTCTCGAAAACCTTGCTGATACTCGGAAGGAGACTTATTGACCGGAGATTTTCCGGGTTAGATGTGTCTTTACCCCTCTTGGGAATTGGTTGCACTACCGCTATCTTCCAGTGCACTGGATAATATGCATTATTCAGTGCATTGTTGAACAGGATGGTGTTGAAGCACAACATTGGATATACCGTCGACTCCCGCGGATTTTTTCTTCCTCAATGACTCGAAGATCATCCGAAGATCCTCCGTCGATATGAACAGGGTATTAACCCCCTCATTGGCGATGACATTGTTTGCCATGAAATCTTCATTGAACCCTGTAAAACCAAGGTTCTCTGATCGCCAATGATCGATATCATTTCGAAGATAGAAGTGATGAAGCAGGGCTCTATCTTCCAGGTCGTGGTTCGGGCGAATACTATCATTCACCTGGTACACTTCCTGGAAGACAGCTCCCACTGTCGCCACCTTCTCCTGAGGATCCTCGATCACGAAGAAGTTGTCATCCAGGATGGCGCTCTCCGGATCGATGCTAACTGTTCGTAGCAAGCGTTCATTGTCTGACGTTCTCGGAAGCTTTAGATCCTGAATGTCATTCTGATTGTTTCTCCGAAATATTTTATTTATTTGCGGGAACATACTCGCGCTGTTGGATTTTACAGCACGAATTCTGTTGTTCCAATGCAAACTTACAGATATTCTGTAATTTTCCTTGATTAACTGTTGGATATTTTTAATCAGTGACTTCAGTGTCCTGACCTCCGAGTTTTGTCTGTCGGTAAACCGCCTGTACAAGAGTTTGAGTCTTGTCAGGAGTCTACTTTTTTGCCTGTGCAGTGCGTCGATTGTCGCGTTTCGGTATACGTTTGTGGTATCGTGCTGTCTTTGGCGTGGTATCGTACTGTTCATTGTTTGTTTAATGACATCGTCCATTTGTTTGAGATACCTGTCAATCTCGTAGTTTGACAGGTTCCTATTAGGCGGTGGAAAGGAGGCGCTCGAAGTGAGCGCTCTCGTCAGGGAATTGGCAAAGCGCGGCCAGCACACCCTACTGTAATCGTAGGGGTGCGTTTGGACACACTCTGCCATCTCCGCGAACTCGTCAGGTACTGTAATCACGGCACATAGTCCGTAATGGTCACTGTCGTACACAATGGTCCGTAGACAGTTAATAGACCATTCGTTCGTGTCTGCCAGTCTCAGTCGAGAGTCTATTAGCATGAGATCCAGATAGGAGCCGCTCCTAGGATACGACGGACTATCCGTTGCGAGCAACTTGACTCTATATTCAATGCTGCGAAGAACCCACCAATGGCTTAGTAGGCTCCCCCTAGTGTTGGGAATGTTATTTCCCCAATCACTATGTTTGGCATTTAAATCGCCGGCCAGAATGTAAAAGTTTTCTACTGAGTTTAAGCGCAGAGATCGAAAGAGTGTCTCGAGCTCTGCGATAAAAATATTGGGTTGAGGTGCTTCAGGTGCATAGGCTGATACAATGTACATTATCTTTCCGTTTCGGAGAGGAATGCACACAATACAGGCCTCTAGCACCTGGAACCTCCGCACTTCACCGCTATATATGACTTTATGTTTAAAATTGTTTTTAATAAAGATCGCAACTCCCCCGCCTTGAATAGCGTTGGGTCGGTCCCTTCTAATTATTCTATAAGAACTGTGCCGGATTTTGTGCTTCTGATTTAGCTTTGTTTCGCTAACCAAGAGTACATCGGGGCTTTCGTCCTGCAACAGGTTAAAAAGTACGGCTCGTCGCTCGATCCTTATCAGTGAATTTACATTCACCGACAGGATCCTCAAGGGCCTCTCTACCAGCGTACCCATCACGGCAGAAGCGAGTAGATACTATCTACTCGGGTCGCTGTCTCCAGGATCTGTTGCTGGAGCTGCCCAATCTGCCCTTGGATTGCGAGCAAGATTGAACAGACATCCACCTCGGCCACCGGTGCCTTAGAGACAGGCACTGGGGCTTTAGGAACAGTCATGGGCTTTTGTACCGTCTTTCCCGAACCTGCCGCCATTTGGGCGTAGGTCAATTGGGATGTGACGGCTGGTGTTTGGAAGCGACCCGAGGGACGCTTCTCCTCGACCTTCTGCTTACGGGCCAGGTTTTCTTTCTTGATGTCCTGGAACTTAGGACATCCCCGATAGTTTGCAGGGTGCCCTCGGTTCCTACACAAGACACACTCGAGCTGCTCTCTATCCGCCACCTTGTCTTTCCCAAGGTCGCATTCCTCGTTCTTGTGGTTCTTTGCACACTTAACGCATCGAGGCTGCATTTCGCAGTTCGACGCGGCGTGCCCGAACCTTTGGCAGCGGATACATTGCAAAATGTTTCCGCTCCTCTTTAATGTTTCCCATGTAACAGTCTGGGACGCTAAGGTGGTGATAGTCCTTAACCTCTCCAGCTTGCTGCTGGGTGTGAGCTGTACCAAGAAGAAGGGAATAACTCGCTTCTCCCGTCGGGAGCTCACCGTAGTGAATGGCTTAACCCCCACGAATTTGAGGTCGTCACTCTCGAACTCTTTGAGCTCTGAGAGCATTTCCTCGGGGTCTGCAATCGACTCCACGCCTTTAAGGAGCATTGTCCGCAACCTCTCGGCCTTCGGCGTGAAGGAGAAAAACTCCGTTGTGGACTCCGTTGTGTCTTGCACCGAACAGCATAGCGTTTTTGGCCTAAACATTTGATTTCAAAATTGCCTACACCAATAGCATACTTACAGAGATCGATGGTCTCTCGTAGGGCCGTGGTATAGGTGAAGATGGGTGGCACTTTCTCCTTTTTAGGACGTTGCTGCTGCTTCTGCTGCTGCGGCTGTTGTTGTTGCTGTTGCGGCTGCTGTTTCTGCTGCTGCTGTTGCGGCTGTCGTTGTTGCTGCTGTGGCTGTTGTTGTTGCTGCTGCTTTTTCTGCGGCTGCTGTTGTTGTTGCTGCTTTTGCTGTGGGGCGGCTGTTGCCTGTTCTAAATCCCTCTTCTTTATCTGCTTCAGCTTATCAACTACAGCCTGCAGCTGGGCACGTAGGATACGCTCTTTCTCTTCCAGTTCGCTACGCTCTTCCTCCGTAGCCGAATATAAAAGGGGGGCAAAGGGGTTATTGTCCCCCGTGTAGCGGCCTTCCCTACCATAGGAAAGGTAGGCAGTATCCGCTTCCACGGGGATCGCTGGTTTTGGTTGTTGTAGTCCAGCTGCTTTCGACGTTGATGGTGTTGGTGATGGCGCCCCTTTCCTCGCTTCGACCTGCAGCTTTTCAGTCGAAGCAGTGAGGGAGGGGCGCTTAGTTAGATCGGGCTTCTTGTTGGCCCTTCTGCGCCTCTTCATGACGACGGTCGGTGTTGCGAAATCGGATGATAAATCACCCGATTCCGTACGACGTACGGGTTTTCCCCCGCCGTCTCCCGACATCCTCCTCCTGCTACTTCCAACTAATTGAGAAGCAGCAGAAAGAAACAGAGAAAACACACACAAAAAACTTTCCTCCCGATTTGGGATCCGAACCGGCGACCTTCCGACTGCGGGTCGGGCACTTAACCACCGGGCTAATTGGGGTTCCGCGAATGTTTCGCCTAAAGGCGCACTTATACCTTTTTATTGTTTTTTGTTTATATCGTAAACAAGCCGAAACACTACCTTCCACTTCACTGGTCTGTGATCAACTGATTGCACAGTAGTGCTTATGGTCGATGCCGTTTCTCGGCTTCAGAGCTACTTCTTGACTGTATTTTGAGTTAAGCAGTTGGCGCGACTTCAGTTCTAGCCTATAAAGTCAAATCTTGTATGATTCCTCCATGGTAACATAGCTGCCCGAGGTCGCAAAGTTAGCAAGTACAAGAAATTTGAAAATTGTACGCGATTGCACAGTAGTGCTTATGGTCGATCCCGTTTCTCAGCTTCAGAGCTACTTTCTTGACTGTATTTTGAGTTAAACAGTTGGCGCGACTTCAGTTCTAGCCTATAAAGTCAAATGTTGTGTGATTCCTCCATGGTAACATAGCTGCCCGAGGTCGCAAAGTTAGCAAGTTCGAGAAAATTGAAAATTGTACGTAATTGCACAGTAGTGCTTATGGTCGATCCCGTTTCTCAGCTTCAGAGCTACTTTCTTGAGTGTATTTTGAGTTAAGCAGTTGGCGCGACTCCAGTTCTAGCCTTAAAAGTCAAATCTTGCGTGATTCCTGCATGGTAATATAGCTGCCCGAGGTCGCAAATTTAGCAAGTACAAGAAATTTGAAAATTGTACGTAATTGCACAGTAGTGCTTATGGTCGATGCCGTTTCTCGGCTTCAGAGCTACTTTCTTGACTGTATTTTGAGTTAAGCAGTTGGCGCGACTTCAGTTCTAGCCTATAAAGTCAAATCTTGTGTGATTCCTCGATGGTAACATAGCTGCCCGAGGTCGCAAAGTTAGCAAGTACAAGAAATTTGAAAATTGTACGTAATTGCACAGTAGTGCTTATGGTCGATGCCGTTTCTCGGCTTCAGAGCTACTTTCTTGACTGTATTTTGAGTTAAGCAGTTGGCGCGACTGCAGTTCTAGCCTTAAAAGTCAAATCTTGCGTGATTCCTCCATGGTAACATAGCTGCCCGAGGTCGCAAAGTTAACAAGTACAAGAAATTTGAAAATTGTACGTAATTGCACAGTAGTGCTTATGGTCGATCCCGTTTCTCAGCTTCAGAGCTACTTTCTTGACTGTATTTTGAGTTAAACAGTTGGCGCGACTTCAGTTCTAGAATATAAAGTCAAATCTTGTGTGATTCCTCCATGGTAACATAGCTGCCCGAGGTCGCAAATTTAGCAAGTACAAGAAATTTGAAAATTGCACGTAATTGCACAGTAGTGCTTATGGTCGATGCCGTTTCTCGGCTTCAGAGCTACTTTCTTGACTGTATTTTGAGTTAAGCAGTTGGCGCGACTTCAGTTCTAGCCTATAAAGTCAAATCTTGTATGATTCCTCCATGGTAACATAGCTGCCCGAGGTCGCAAAGTTAGCAAGTACAAGAAATTTGAAAATTGTACGCGATTGCACAGTAGTGCTTATGGTCGATCCCGTTTCTCAGCTTCAGAGCTACTTTCTTGACTGTATTTTGAGTTAAACAGTTGGCGCGACTTCAGTTCTAGCCTATAAAGTCAAATGTTGTGTGATTCCTCCATGGTAACATATCTGCCCGAGGTCGCAAAGTTAGCAAGTTCGAGAAAATTGAAAATTGTACGTAATTGCACAGTAGTGCTTATGGTCGATCCCGTTTCTCAGATTCAGAGCTACTTTCTTGAGTGTATTTTGAGTTAAGCAGTTGGCGCGACTCCAGTTCTAGCCTTAAAAGTCAAATCTTGCGTGATTCCTGCATGGTAATATAGCTGCCCGAGGTCGCAAATTTAGCAAGTACAAGAAATTTGAAAATTGTACGTAATTGCACAGTAGTGCTTATGGTCGATGCCGTTTCTCGGCTTCAGAGCTACTTTCTTGACTGTATTTTGAGTTAAGCAGTTGGCGCGACTTCAGTTCTAGCCTATAAAGTCAAATCTTGTGTGATTCCTCGATGGTAACATAGCTGCCCGAGGTCGCAAAGTTAGCAAGTACAAGAAATTTGAAAATTGTACGTAATTGCACAGTAGTGCTTATGGTCGATGCCGTTTCTCGGCTTCAGAGCTACTTTCTTGACTGTATTTTGAGTTAAGCAGTTGGCGCGACTGCAGTTCTAGCCTTAAAAGTCAAATCTTGCGTGATTCCTCCATGGTAACATAGCTGCCCGAGGTCGCAAAGTTAACAAGTACAAGAAATTTGAAAATTGTACGTAATTGCACAGTAGTGCTTATGGTCGATCCCGTTTCTCAGCTTCAGAGCTACTTTCTTGACTGTATTTTGAGTTAAACAGTTGGCGCGACTTCAGTTCTAGAATATAAAGTCAAATCTTGTGTGATTCCTCCATGGTAACATAGCTGCCCGAGGTCGCAAAGTTAGCAAGTACAAGAAATTTGAAAATTGTACGTAATTGCACAGTAGTGCTTATGGTCGATCCCGTTTCTCAGCTTCAGAGCTACTTTCTTGACTGTATTTTGAGTTAAGCAGTTGGCGCGACTTCAGTTCTAGCCTATAAAGTCAAATCTTGTGTGATTCCTCGATGGTAACATAGCTGCCCGAGGTCGCAAAGTTAGCAAGTACAAGAAATTTGAAAATTGTACGTAATTGCACAGTAGTGCTTATGGTCGATGCCGTTTCTCGGCTTCAGAGCTACTTTCTTGACTGTATTTTTAGTTAAGCAGTTGGCGCGACTCCAGTTCTAGCCTTAAAAGTCAAATCTTGCGTGATTCCTCCATGGTAACATAGCTGCCCGAGGTCGCAAAATTAGCAAGGACAAGAAATTTGAAAATTGTACGTAATTGCACAGTAGTGCTTATGATCGATGCCGTTTCTCGGCTTCAGAGCTACTTTCTTGACTGTATTTTGAGTTAAGCAGTTGGCGCGACTCCAGTTCTAGCCTTAAAAGACAAATGTTGTGTGATTCCTCCATGGTAACATAGCTGCCCGAGATCGCAAAGTTAGCAAGTACAAGAAATTTGAAAATTGTATGTAATTGCACAGTAGTGCTTATGGTCGATCCCGTTTCTCAGCTTCAGAGCTACTTTCTTGACTGTATTTTGAGTTAAGCAGTTGGCGCGACTTCAGTTCTAGCCTATAAAGTCAAATCTTGTGTGATTCCTCGATGGTAACATAGCTGCCCGAGGTCGCAAAGTTAGCAAGTACAAGAAATTTGAAAATTGTACGTAATTGCACAGTAGTGCTTATGGTCGATGCCGTTTCTCGGCTTCAGAGCTACTTTCTTGACTGTATTTTGAGTTAAGCAGTTGGCGCGACTGCAGTTCTAGCCTTAAAAGTCAAATCTTGCGTGATTCCTCCATGGTAACATAGCTGCCCGAGGTCGCAAAGTTAACAAGTACAAGAAATTTGAAAATTGTACGTAATTGCACAGTAGTGCTTATGGTCGATCCCGTTTCTCAGCTTCAGAGCTACTTTCTTGACTGTATTTTGAGTTAAACAGTTGGCGCGACTTCAGTTCTAGAATATAAAGTCAAATCTTGTGTGATTCCTCCATGGTAACATAGCTGCCCGAGGTCGCAAAGTTAGCAAGTACAAGAAATTTGAAAATTGTACGTAATTGCACAGTAGTGCTTATGGTCGATCCCGTTTCTCAGCTTCAGAGCTACTTTCTTGACTGTATTTTGAGTTAAGCAGTTGGCGCGACTTCAGTTCTAGCCTATAAAGTCAAATCTTGTGTGATTCCTCGATGGTAACATAGCTGCCCGAGGTCGCAAAGTTAGCAAGTACAAGAAATTTGAAAATTGTACGTAATTGCACAGTAGTGCTTATGGTCGATGCCGTTTCTCGGCTTCAGAGCTACTTTCTTGACTGTATTTTTAGTTAAGCAGTTGGCGCGACTCCAGTTCTAGCCTTAAAAGTCAAATCTTGCGTGATTCCTCCATGGTAACATAGCTGCCCGAGGTCGCAAAATTAGCAAGGACAAGAAATTTGAAAATTGTACGTAATTGCACAGTAGTGCTTATGGTCGATGCCGTTTCTCGGCTTCAGAGCTACTTTCTTGACTGTATTTTGAGTTAAGCAGTTGGCGCGACTCCAGTTCTAGCCTTAAAAGACAAATGTTGTGTGATTCCTCCATGGTAACATAGCTGCCCGAGATCGCAAAGTTAGCAAGTACAAGAAATTTGAAAATTGTATGTAATTGCACAGTAGTGCTTATGGTCGATCCCGTTTCTCAGCTTCAGAGCTACTTTCTTGACTGTATTTTGAGTTAAGCAGTTGGCGCGACTTCAGTTCTAGCCTATAAAGTCAAATCTTGTGTGATTCCTCGATGGTAACATAGCTGCCCGAGGTCGCAAAGTTAGCAAGTACAAGAAATTTGAAAATTGTACGTAATTGCACAGTAGTGCTTATGGTCGATCCCGTTTCTCAGCTTCAGAGCTACTTTCTTGACTGTATTTTGAGTTAAACAGTTGGCGCGACTTCAGTTCTAGCCTATAAAGTCAAATGTTGTGTGATTCCTCCATGGTAACATAGCTGCCCGAGGTCGCAAAGTTAGCAAGTTCGAGAAAATTGAAAATTGTACGTAATTGCACAGTAGTGCTTATGGTCGATCCCGTTTCTCAGCTTCAGAGCTACTTTCTTGAGTGTATTTTGAGTTAAGCAGTTGGCGCGACTCCAGTTCTAGCCTTAAAAGTCAAATCTTGCGTGATTCCTGCATGGTAATATAGCTGCCCGAGGTCGCAAATTTAGCAAGTATAAGAAATTTGAAAATTGTACGTAATTGCACAGTAGTGCTTATGGTCGATGCCGTTTCTCGGCTTCAGAGCTACTTTCTTGACTGTATTTTGAGTTAAGCAGTTGGCGCGACTTCAGTTCTAGCCTATAAAGTCAAATCTTGTGTGATTCCTCGATGGTAACATAGCTGCCCGAGGTCGCAAAGTTAGCAAGTACAAGAAATTTGAAAATTGTACGTAATTGCACAGTAGTGCTTATGGTCGATGCCGTTTCTCGGCTTCAGAGCTACTTTCTTGACTGTATTTTGAGTTAAGCAGTTGGCGCGACTGCAGTTCTAGCCTTAAAAGTCAAATCTTGCGTGATTCCTCCATGGTAACATAGCTGCCCGAGGTCGCAAAGTTAACAAGTACAAGAAATTTGAAAATTGTACGTAATTGCACAGTAGTGCTTATGGTCGATCCCGTTTCTCAGCTTCAGAGCTACTTTCTTGACTGTATTTTGAGTTAAACAGTTGGCGCGACTTCAGTTCTAGAATATAAAGTCAAATCTTGTGTGATTCCTCCATGGTAACATAGCTGCCCGAGGTCGCAAAGTTAGCAAGTACAAGAAATTTGAAAATTGTAGGTAATTGCACAGTAGTGCTTATGGTCGATCCCGTTTCTCAGCTTCAGAGCTACTTTCTTGACTGTATTTTGAGTTAAGCAGTTGGCGCGACTTCAGTTCTAGCCTATAAAGTCAAATCTTGTGTGATTCCTCGATGGTAACATAGCTGCCCGAGGTCGCAAAGTTAGCAAGTACAAGAAATTTGAAAATTGTACGTAATTGCACAGTAGTGCTTATGGTCGATGCCGTTTCTCGGCTTCAGAGCTACTTTCTTGACTGTATTTTTAGTTAAGCAGTTGGCGCGACTCCAGTTCTAGCCTTAAAAGTCAAATCTTGCGTGATTCCTCCATGGTAACATAGCTGCCCGAGGTCGCAAAATTAGCAAGGACAAGAAATTTGAAAATTGTACGTAATTGCACAGTAGTGCTTATGGTCGATGCCGTTTCTCGGCTTCAGAGCTACTTTCTTGACTGTATTTTGAGTTAAGCAGTTGGCGCGACTCCAGTTCTAGCCTTAAAAGACAAATGTTGTGTGATTCCTCCATGGTAACATAGCTGCCCGAGATCGCAAAGTTAGCAAGTACAAGAAATTTGAAAATTGTATGTAATTGCATAGTAGTGCTTATGGTCGATCCCGTTTCTCAGCTTCAGAGCTACTTTCTTGACTGTATTTTGAGTTAAGCAGTTGGCGCGACTTCAGTTCTAGCCTATAAAGTCAAATCTTGTGTGATTCCTCGATGGTAACATAGCTGCCCGAGGTCGCAAAGTTAGCAAGTACAAGAAATTTGAAAATTGTACGTAATTGCACAGTAGTGCTTATGGTCGATGCCGTTTCTCGGCTTCAGAGCTACTTTCTTGACTGTATTTTGAGTTAAACAGTTGGCGCGACTTCAGTTCTAGCCTATAAAGTCAAATCTTGTGTGATTCCTCCATGGTAACATAGCTGCCCGAGGTCGCAAAGTTAGCAAGTACAAGAAATTTGAAAATTGTACGTAATTGCACAGTAGTGCTTATGGTCGATGCCGTTTCTCGGCTTCAGAGCTACTTTCTTGACTGTATTTTTAGTTAAGCAGTTGGCGCGACTTCAGTTCTACCCTATAAAGTCAAATCTTGTGTGATTCCTCCATGGTAACATAGCTGCCCGAGGTCGCAAAGTTAGCAAGTACAAGAAATTTGAAAATTGTACGTAATTGCACAGTAGTGCTTATGGTCGATGCCGTTTCTCGGCTTCAGAGCTACTTTCTTGACTGTATTTTGAGTGAAACAGTTGGCGCGACTTCAGTTCAAGCCTATAAAGTCAAATCTTGTGTGATTCCTCCATGTTAACATAGCTGCCCGAGGTCGCAAAGTTAGCAAGTACAAGAAATTTGAAAATTGTACGTAATTGCACAGTAGTGCTTATGGTCGATGCCGTTTCTCGGCTTCAGAGCTACTTTCTTGACTGTATTTTGAGTTAAACAGTTGGCGCGACTTCAGTTCTAGCCTTAAAAGTCAAATCTTGTGTGATTCCTCGATGGTAACATAGCTGCCCGAGGTCGCAAATTTAGCAAGTACAAGAAATTTGAAAATTGTACGTAATTGCACAGTAGTGCTTATGGTCGATGCCGTTTCTCGGCTTCAGAGCTACTTTCTTGACTGTATTTTGAGTTAAGCAGTTGGCGCGACTGCAGTTCTAGCCTTAAAAGTCAAATCTTGCGTGATTCCTCCATGGTAACATAGCTGCCCGAGGTCGCAAAGTTAGCAAGTACAAGAAATTTGAAAATTGTACGTAATTGCACAGTAGTGCTTATGGTCGATGCCGTTTCTCGGCTTCAGAGCTACTTTCTTGACTGTATTTTGAGTTAAGCAGTTGGCGCGACTTCAGTTCTAGCCTTAAAAGTCAAATCTTGCGTGATTCCTCGATGGTAACATAGCTGCCCGAGGTCGCAAAGTTAGCAAGTACAAGAAATTTGAAAATTGTACGTAATTGCACAGTAGTGCTTATGGTCGATGCCGTTTCTCGGCTTCAGAGCTACTTTCTTGACTGTATTTTGAGTTAAGCAGTTGGCGCGACTTCAGTTCTAGCCTATAAAGTCAAATCTTGTGTGATTCCTCCATGGTAACATAGCTGCCCGAGGTCGCAAAGTTAGCAAGTACAAGAAATTTGAAAATTGTACGTAATTGCACAGTAGTGCTTATGGTCGATGCCGTTTCTCGGCTTCAGAGCTACTTTCTTGACTGTATTTTGAGTTAAGCAGTTGGCGCGACTCCAGTTCTAGCCTTAAAAGTCAAATGTTGTGTGATTCCTCCATGGTAACATAGCTGCCCGAGGTCGCAAAGTTAGCAAGTACAAGAAATTTGAAAATTGTACGTAATTGCACAGTAGTGCTTATGGTCGATGCCGTTTCTCGGCTTCAGAGCTACTTTCTTGACTGTATTTTGAGTTAAGCAGTTGGCGCGACTCCATTTCTAGCCTTAAAAGTCAAATCTTGTGTGATTCCTCGATGGTAACATAGCTGCCCGAGGTCGCAAAGTTAGCAAGTACAAGAAATTTGAAAATTGTACGTAATTGCACAGTAGTGCTTATGGTCGATCCCGTTTCTCAGCTTCAGAGCTACTTTCTTGACTGTATTTTGAGTTAAACAGTTGGCGCGACTCCAGTTCTAGCCTTAAAAGTCAAATCTTGTGTGATTCCTCGATGGTAACATAGCTGCCCGAGGTCGCAAAGTTAGCAAGTACAAGAAATTTGAAAATTGTACGTAATTGCACAGTAGTGCTTATGGTCGATCCCGTTTCTCGGCTTCAGAGCTACTTTCTTGACTGTATTTTGAGTTAAACAGTTGGCGCGACTCCAGTTCTAGCCTTAAAAGTCAAATGTTGTGTGATTCCTCCATGGTAACATAGCTGCCCGAGGTCGCAAAGTTAGCAAGTACAAGAAATTTGAAAATTGTACGTAATTGCACAGTAGTGCTTATGGTCGATGCCGTTTCTCGGCTTCAGAGCTACTTTCTTGACTGTATTTTGAGTTAAGCAGTTGGCGCGACCCCAGTTCTAGCCTTAAAAGTCAAATGTTGTGTGATTCCTCCATGGTAACATAGCTGCCCGAGGTCGCAAAGTTAGCAAGTACAAGAAATTTGAAAATTGTACGTAATTGCACAGTAGTGCTTATGGTCGATGCCGTTTCTCGGCTTCAGAGCTACTTTCTTGACTGTATTTTAAGTTAAACAGTTGGCGCGACTTCAGTTCTAGCCTATAAAGTCAAATGTTGTGTGATTCCTCCATGGTAACATAGCTGCCCGAGGTCGCTAAGTTACCAAGTACAAGAAATTTGAAAATTGTACGTAATTGCACAGTAGTGCTTATGGTCGATGCCGTTTCTCGGCTTCAGAGCTACTTTCTTGACTATATTTTGAGTTAATCAGTTGGCGTGACTCCAGTTCTAGCCTTAAAAGTCAAATCTTGCGTGATTCCTGCATGGTAATATAGCTGCCCGAGGTCGCAAAGTTAGCAAGTACAAGAAATTTGAAAATTGTACGTAATTGCACAGTAGTGCTTATGGTCGATGCCGTTTCTCGGCTTCAGAGCTACTTTCTTGACTGTATTTTGAGTTAAGCAGTTGGCGCGACTCCAGTTCTAGCCTTAAAAGTCAAATGTTGTGTGATTCCTCCATGGTAACATAGCTGCCCGAGGTCGCAAAGTTAGCAAGTTCGAGAAATTTGAAAATTGTACGTAATTGCACAGTAGTGCTTATGGTCGATCCCGTTTCTCAGCTTCAGAGCTACTTTCTGACTGTATTTTGAGTTAAGCAGTTGGCGCGACTCCAGTTCTAGCCTTAAAAGTCAAATGTTGTGTGATTCCTCCATGGTAACATAGCTGCCCGAGGTCGCAAAGTTAGCAAGTACAAGAAATTTGAGAATTGTACGTAATTGCACAGTAGTGCTTATGGTCGATGCCGTTTCTCGGCTTCAGAGCTACTTTCTTGACTGTATTTTGAGTTAAGCAGTTGGCGCGACTCCAGTGCTAGCCTTAAAAGTCAAATGTTGTGTGATTCCTCCATGGTAACATAGCTGCCCGAGGTCGCAAAGTTAGCAAGTACAAGAAATTTGAAAATTGTACGTAATTGCACAGTAGTGCTTATGGTCGATCCCGTTTCTCAGCTTCAGAGCTACTTTCTTGAGTGTATTTTGAGTTAAGCAGTTGGCGCGACTCCAGTTCTAGCCTTAAAAGTCAAATCTTGCGTGATTCCTGCATGGTAATATAGCTGCCCGAGGTCGCAAATTTAGCAAGTACAAGAAACTTGAAAATTGTACGTAATTGCACAGTAGTGCTTATGGTCGATGCCGTTTCTCGGCTTCAGAGCTACTTTCTTGACTGTATTTTGATTTAAACAGTTGGCGCGACTTCAGTTCTAGCCTATAAAGTCAAATCTTGTGTGATTCCTCCATGGTAACATAGCTGCCCGAGGTCGCAAAGTTAACAGGTTCGAGAAATTTGAAAATTGTACGTAATTGCACAGTAGTGCTTATGGTCGATCCCGTTTCTCAGCTTCAGAGCTACTTTCTTGACTGTATTTTGAGTTAAGCGGTTGGCGCGACTCCAGTTCTAGCCTTAAAAGTCAAATCTTGTGTGATTCCTCCATGGTAACATAGCTGCCCGAGGTCGCAAAGTTAGCAAGTACAAGAAATTTGAAAATTGTACGTAATTGCACAGTAGTGCTTATGGTCGATGCCGTTTCTCGGCTTCAGAGCTACTTTCTTGACTGTATTTTGAGTTAAGCAGTTGGCGCGACTCCAGTTCTAGCCTTAAAAGTCAAATGTTGTGTGATTCCTCCATGGTAACATAGCTGCCCGAGGTCGCAAAGTTAGCAAGTACAAGAAATTTGAAAATTGTACGTAATTGCACAGTAGTGCTTATGGTCGATGCCGTTTCTCGGCTTCAGAGCTACTTTCTTGACTGTATTTTGAGTTAAGCGGTTGGCGAGACTCCAGTTCTAGCCTTAAAAGTCAAATCTTGTGTGATTCCTCCATGGTAACATAGCTGCCCGAGGTCGCAAAGTTAGCAAGTACAAGAAATTTGAAAATTGTACGTAATTGCACAGTAGTGCTTATGGTCGATACCGTTTCTCGGCTTCAGAGCTACTTTCTTGACTGTATTTTGAGTTAAGCAGTTGGCGCGACTGCAGTTCTAGCCTTAAAAGTCAAATCTTGCGTGATTCCTCCATGGTAACATAGCTGCCCGAGGTCGCAAAGTTAGCAAGTACAAGAAATTTGAAAATTGTACGTAATTGCACAGTAGTGCTTATGGTCGATGCCGTTTCTCGGCTTCAGAGCTACTTTCTTGACTGTATTTTGAGTTAAGCAGTTGGCGCGACTTCAGTTCTAGCCTATAAAGTCAAATCTTGTGTGATTCCTCGATGGTAACATAGCTGCCCGAGGTCGCAAAGTTGGCAAGTACAAGAAATTTGAAAATTGTACGTAATTGCACAGTAGTGCTTATGGTCGATGCCGTTTCTCGGCTTCAGAGCTACTTTCTTGACTGTATTTTGAGTTAAACAGTTGGCGCGACTTCAGTTCTAGCCTATAAAGTCAAATGTTGTGTGATTCCTCCATGGTAACATAGCTGCCCGAGGTCGCAAAGTTAGCAAGTACAAGAAATTTGAAAATTGTACGTAATTGCACAGTAGTGCTTATGGTCGATGCCGTTTCTCGGCTTCAGAGCTACTTTCTTGACTGTATTTTGAGTGAAACAGTTGGCGCGACTTCAGTTCAAGCCTATAAAGTCAAATCTTGTGTGATTCCTCCATGTTAACATAGCTGCCCGAGGTCGCAAATTTAGCAAGTACAAGAAACTTGAAAATTGTACGTAATTGCACAGTAGTGCTTATGGTCGATGCCGTTTCTCGGCTTCAGAGCTACTTTCTTGACTGTATTTTGATTTAAACAGTTGGCGCGACTTCAGTTCTAGCCTATAAAGTCAAATCTTGTGTGATTCCTCCATGGTAACATAGCTGCCCGAGGTCGCAAAGTTAACAGGTTCGAGAAATTTGAAAATTGTACGTAATTGCACAGTAGTGCTTATGGTCGATCCCGTTTCTCAGCTTCAGAGCTACTTTCTTGACTGTATTTTGAGTTAAGCGGTTGGCGCGACTCCAGTTCTAGCCTTAAAAGTCAAATCTTGTGTGATTCCTCCATGGTAACATAGCTGCCCGAGGTCGCAAAGTTAGCAAGTACAAGAAATTTGAAAATTGTACGTAATTGCACAGTAGTGCTTATGGTCGATGCCGTTTCTCGGCTTCAGAGCTACTTTCTTGACTGTATTTTGAGTTAAGCAGTTGGCGCGACTCCAGTTCTAGCCTTAAAAGTCAAATGTTGTGTGATTCCTCCATGGTAACATAGCTGCCCGAGGTCGCAAAGTTAGCAAGTACAAGAAATTTGAAAATTGTACGTAATTGCACAGTAGTGCTTATGGTCGATGCCGTTTCTCGGCTTCAGAGCTACTTTCTTGACTGTATTTTGAGTTAAGCGGTTGGCGCGACTCCAGTTCTAGCCTTAAAAGTCAAATCTTGTGTGATTCCTCCATGGTAACATAGCTGCCCGAGGTCGCAAAGTTAGCAAGTACAAGAAATTTGAAAATTGTACGTAATTGCACAGTAGTGCTTATGGTCGATACCGTTTCTCGGCTTCAGAGCTACTTTCTTGACTGTATTTTGAGTTAAGCAGTTGGCGCGACTGCAGTTCTAGCCTTAAAAGTCAAATCTTGCGTGATTCCTCCATGGTAACATAGCTGCCCGAGGTCGCAAAGTTAGCAAGTACAAGAAATTTGAAAATTGTACGTAATTGCACAGTAGTGCTTATGGTCGATGCCGTTTCTCGGCTTCAGAGCTACTTTCTTGACTGTATTTTGAGTTAAGCAGTTGGCGCGACTTCAGTTCTAGCCTATAAAGTCAAATCTTGTGTGATTCCTCGATGGTAACATAGCTGCCCGAGGTCGCAAAGTTGGCAAGTACAAGAAATTTGAAAATTGTACGTAATTGCACAGTAGTGCTTATGGTCGATGCCGTTTCTCGGCTTCAGAGCTACTTTCTTGACTGTATTTTGAGTTAAACAGTTGGCGCGACTTCAGTTCTAGCCTATAAAGTCAAATGTTGTGTGATTCCTCCATGGTAACATAGCTGCCCGAGGTCGCAAAGTTAGCAAGTACAAGAAATTTGAAAATTGTACGTAATTGCACAGTAGTGCTTATGGTCGATGCCGTTTCTCGGCTTCAGAGCTACTTTCTTGACTATATTTTGAGTGAAACAGTTGGCGCGACTTCAGTTCAAGCCTATAAAGTCAAATCTTGTGTGATTCCTCCATGTTAACATAGCTGCCCGAGGTCGCAAAGTTAGCAAGTACAAGAAATTTGAAAATTGTACGTAATTGCACAGTAGTGCTTATGGTCGATGCCGTTTCTCGGCTTCAGAGCTACTTTCTTGACTGTATTTTGAGTTAAACAGTTGGCGCGACTTCAGTTCTAGCCTTAAAAGTCAAATCTTGTGTGATTCCTCGATGGTAACATAGCTGCCCGAGGTCGCAAATTTAGCAAGTACAAGAAATTTGAAAATTGTACGTAATTGCACAGTAGTGCTTATGGTCGATGCCGTTTCTCGGCTTCAGAGCTACTTTCTTGACTGTATTTTGAGTTAAGCAGTTGGCGCGACTGCAGTTCTAGCCTTAAAAGTCAAATCTTGCGTGATTCCTCCATGGTAACATAGCTGCCCGAGGTCGCAAAGTTAGCAAGTACAAGAAATTTGAAAATTGTACGTAATTGCACAGTAGTGCTTATGGTCGATGCCGTTTCTCGGCTTCAGAGCTACTTTCTTGACTGTATTTTTAGTTAAGCAGTTGGCGCGACTCCAGTTCTAGCCTTAAAAGTCAAATCTTGCGTGATTCCTCGATGGTAACATAGCTGCCCGAGGTCGCAAAGTTAGCAAGTACAAGAAATTTGAAAATTGTACGTAATTGCACAGTAGTGCTTATGGTCGATGCCGTTTCTCGGCTTCAGAGCTACTTTCTTGACTGTATTTTGAGTTAAGCAGTTGGCGCGACTTCAGTTCTAGCCTATAAAGTCAAATCTTGTGTGATTCCTCCATGGTAACATAGCTGCCCGAGGTCGCAAAGTTAGCAAGTACAAGAAGTTTGAAAATTGTACGTAATTGCACAGTAGTGCTTATGGTCGATGCCGTTTCTCGGCTTCAGAGCTACTTTCTTGACTGTATTTTGAGTTAAGCAGTTGGCGCGACTCCAGTTCTAGCCTTAAAAGTCAAATGTTGTGTGATTCCTCCATGGTAACATAGCTGCCCGAGGTCGCAAAGTTAGCAAGTACAAGAAATTTGAAAATTGTACGTAATTGCACAGTAGTGCTTATGGTCGATGCCGTTTCTCGGCTTCAGAGCTACTTTCTTGACTGTATTTTGAGTTAAGCAGTTGGCGCGACTCCATTTCTAGCCTTAAAAGTCAAATCTTGTGTGATTCCTCGATGGTAACATAGCTGCCCGAGGTCGCAAAGTTAGCAAGTACAAGAAATTTGAAAATTGTACGTAATTGCACAGTAGTGCTTATGGTCGATCCCGTTTCTCAGCTTCAGAGCTACTTTCTTGACTGTATTTTGAGTTAAACAGTTGGCGCGACTCCAGTTCTAGCCTTAAAAGTCAAATCTTGTGTGATTCCTCGATGGTAACATAGCTGCCCGAGGTCGCAAAGTTAGCAAGTACAAGAAATTTGAAAATTGTACGTAATTGCACAGTAGTGCTTATGGTCGATGCCGTTTCTCGGCTTCAGAGCTACTTTCTTGACTGTATTTTGAGTTAAGCAGTTGGCGCGACCCCAGTTCTAGCCTTAAAAGTCAAATGTTGTGTGATTCCTCCATGGTAACATAGCTGCCCGAGGTCGCAAAGTTAGCAAGTACAAGAAATTTGAAAATTGTACGTAATTGCACAGTAGTGCTTATGGTCGATGCCGTTTCTCGGCTTCAGAGCTACTTTCTTGACTGTATTTTGAGTTAAACAGTTGGCGCGACTTCAGTTCTAGCCTATAAAGTCAAATGTTGTGTGATTCTTCCATGGTAACATAGCTGCCCGAGGTCGCTAAGTTACCAAGTACAAGAAATTTGAAAATTGTACGTAATTGCACAGTAGTGCTTATGGTCGATGCCGTTTCTCGGCTTCAGAGCTACTTTCTTGACTGTATTTTGAGTTAAGCAGTTGGCGCGACTTCAGTTCTAGCCTATAAAGTCAAATCTTGTGTGATTCCTCCATGGTAACATAGCTGCCCGAAGTCGCAAAGTAAAGAAGTACAAGAAATTTGAAAATTGTACGTAATTTCACGGTAGTGCTTATGGTCGATCCCGTTTCTCAGCTTCAGAGCTACTTTCTTGACTGTATTTTGAGCTAAACAGTTGGCGCGACTTCAGTTCTAGCCTATAAAGTCAAATGTTGTGTGATTCCTCCATGGTAACATAGCTGCCCGAGGTCGCAAAGTTAGCAAGTACAAGAAATTTGAAAATTGTACGTAATTGCACAGTAGTGCTTATGGTCGATGCCGTTTCTCGGCTTCAGAGCTACTTTCTTGACTGTATTTTGAGTTAAGCAGTTGGCGCGACTTCAGTTCTAGCCTATAAAGTCAAATCTTGCGTGATTCCTCCATGGTAACATAGCTGCCCGAGGTCGCAAAGTTAGCAAGTACAAGAAATTTGAAAATTGTACGCGATTGCACAGTAGTGCTTATGGTCGATGCCGTTTCTCGGCTTCAGAGCTACTTTCTTGACTGTATTTTGAGTTAAGCAGTTGGCGCGACTTCAGTTCTAGCCTATAAAGTCAAATCTTGTATGATTCCTCCATGGTAACATAGCTGCCCGAGGTCGCAAAGTTAGCAAGTACAAGAAATTTGAAAATTGTACGCGATTGCACAGTAGTGCTTATGGTCGATCCCGTTTCTCAGCTTCAGAGCTACTTTCTTGAGTGTATTTTGAGTTAAGCAGTTGGCGCGACTCCAGTTCTAGCCTTAAAAGTCAAATGTTGTGTGATTCCTCCATGGTAACATAGCTGCCCGAGGTCGCAAAGTTAGCAAGTACAAGAAATTTGAAAATTGTACGTAATTGCACAGTAGTGCTTATGGTCGATGCCGTTTTTGGCTTCAGAGCTACTTTCTTGACTGTATTTTGAGTTAAACAGTTGGCGCGACTTCAGTTCTAGCCTATAAAGTCAAATGTTGTGTGATTCCTCCATGGTAACATAGCTGCCCGAGGTCGCAAAGTTAGCAAGTTCGAGAAATTTGAAAATTGTACGTAATTGCACAGTAGTGCTTATGGTCGATCCCGTTTCTCAGCTTCAGAGCTACTTTCTGACTGTATTTTGAGTTAAGCAGTTGGCGCGACTCCAGTTCTAGCCTTAAAAGTCAAATGTTGTGTGATTCCTCCATGGTAACATAGCTGCCCGAGGTCGCAAAGTTAGCAAGTACAAGAAATTTGAGAATTGTACGTAATTGCACAGTAGTGCTTATGGTCGATGCCGTTTCTCGGCTTCAGAGCTACTTTCTTGACTGTATTTTGAGTTAAGCAGTTGGCGCGACTCCAGTTCTAGCCTTAAAAGTCAAATGTTGTGTGATTCCTCCATGGTAACATAGCTGCCCGAGGTCGCAAAGTTAGCAAGTACAAGAAATTTGAAAATAGTACGTAATTGCACAGTAGTGCTTATGGTCGATCCCGTTTCTCAGCTTCAGAGCTACTTTCTTGAGTGTATTTTGAGTTAAGCAGTTGGCGCGACTCCAGTTCTAGCCTTAAAAGTCAAATCTTGCGTGATTCCTGCATGGTAATATAGCTGCCCGAGGTGGCAAATTTAGCAAGTACAAGAAACTTGAAAATTGTACGTAATTGCACAGTAGTGCTTATGGTCGATGCCGTTTCTCGGCTTCAGAGCTACTTTCTTGACTGTATTTTGATTTAAACAGTTGGCGCGACTTCAGTTCTAGCCTATAAAGTCAAATCTTGTGTGATTCCTCCATGGTAACATAGCTGCCCGAGGTCGCAAAGTTAACAGGTTCGAGAAATTTGAAAATTGTACGTAATTGCACAGTAGTGCTTATGGTCGATCCCGTTTCTCAGCTTCAGAGCTACTTTCTTGATTGTATTTTGAGTTAAGCAGTTGGCGCGACTTCAGTTCTAGCCTATAAAGTCAAATCTTGTGTGATTCCTCGATGGTAACATAGCTGCCCGAGGTCGCAAAGTTAGCAAGTACAAGAAATTTGAAAATTGTACGTAATTGCACAGTAGTGCTTATGGTCGATGCCGTTTCTCGGCTTCAGAGCTACTTTCTTGACTGTATTTTGAGTTAAGCAGTTGGCGCGACTTCAGTTCTAGCCTATAAAGTCAAATCTTGTGTGATTCCTCCATGGTAACATAGCTGCCCGAGGTCGCAAAGTTAGCAAGTACAAGAAATTTGAAAATTGTACGTAATTGCACAGTAGTGCTTATGGTCGATGCCGTTTCTCGGCTTCAGAGCTACTTTCTTGACTGTATTTTGAGTTAATCAGTTGGCGCGACTTCAGTTCTAGCCTTAAAAGTCAAATCTTGCGTGATTCCTGCATGGTAATATAGCTGCCCGAGGTCGCAAAGTTAGCAAGTACAAGAAATTTGAAAATTGTACGTAATTGCACAGTAGTGCTTATGGTCGATGCCGTTTCTCGGCTTCAGAGCTACTTTCTTGACTGTATTTTGAGTTAAACAGTTGGCGCGACTTCAGTTCTAGCCTATAAAGTCAAATGTTGTGTGATTCCTCCATGGTAACATAGCTGCCCGAGGTCGCAAAGTTAGCAAGTACAAGAAACTTGAAAATTGTACGTAATTGCACAGTAGTGCTTATGGTCGATGCCGTTTCTCGGCTTCAGAGCTACTTTCTTGACTGTATTTTGAGTTAAACAGTTGGCGCGACTTCAGTTCTAGCCTATAAAGCCAAATGTTGTGTGATTCCTCCATGGTAACATAGCTGCCCGAGGTCGCAAAGTTAGCAAGTACAAGAAATTTGAAAATTGTACGTAATTGCACAGTAGTGCTTATGGTCGATGCCGTTTCTCGGCTTCAGAGCTACTTTCTTGACTGTATTTTGAGTTAAGCAGTTGGCGCGATTCCAGTTCTAGCCTATAAAGTCAAATGTTGTGTGATTCCTCCATGGTAACATAGCTGCCCGAGGTCGCAAAGTTAGCAAGTACAAGAAATTTGAAAATTGTATGTAATTGCACAGTAGTGCTTATGGTCGATGCCGTTTCTCGGCTTCAGAGCTACTTTCTTGACTGTATTTTGAGTTAAGCAGTTGGCGCGACTCCAGTTCTAGCCTTAAAAGTCAAATCTTGCGTGATTCCTCCATGGTAACATAGCTGCCCGAGGTTGCAAAGTTAGCAAGTACAAGAAATTTGAAAATTGTACGTAATTGCACAGTAGTGCTTATGGTCGATGCCGTTTCTCGGCTTCAGAGCTACTTTCTTGAGTGTATTTTGAGTTAAGCAGTTGGCGCGACTCCAGTTCTAGCCTTAAAAGTCAAATGTTGTGTGATTCCTCCATGGTAACATAGCTGCCCGAGGTCGCAAAGTTAGCAAGTACAAGAAATTTGAAAATTGTACGTAATTGCACAGTAGTGCTTATGGTCGATGCCGTTTCTCGGCTTCAGAGCTACTTTCTTGACTGTATTTTGAGTTAAGCAGTTGGCGCGACTTCAGTTCTAGCCTATAAAGTCAAATGTTGTGTGATTCCTCGATGGTAACATAGCTGCCCGAGGTCGCAAAGTTAGCAAGTACAAGAAATTTGAAAATTGTACGTAATTGCACAGTAGTGCTTATGGTCGATGCCGTTTCTCGGCTTCAGAGCTACTTTCTTAACTGTATGTTGAGTTAAACAGTTGGCGCGACTTCAGTTCTAGCCTATAAAGTCAAATGTTGTGTGATTCCTCCATGGTAACATAGCTGCCCGAGGTCGCAAAGTTAGCAAGTACAAGAAATTTGAAAATTGTACGTAATTGCACAGTAGTGCTTATGGTCGATGCCGTTTCTCGGCTTCAGAGCTACTTTCTTGACTGTATTTTGAGTTAAACAGTTGACGCGACTTCAGTTCAAGCCTATAAAGTCAAATCTTGTGTGATTCCTCCATGTTAACATAGCTGCCCGAGGTCGCAAAGTTAGCAAGTACAAGAAATTTGAAAATTGTACGTAATTGCACAGTAGTGCTTATGGTCGATGCCGTTTCTCGGCTTCAGAGCTACTTTCTTGACTGTATTTTGAGTTAAACAGTTGGCGCGACTTCAGTTCTAGCCTTAAAAGTCAAATCTTGTGTGATTCCTCGATGGTAACATAGCTGCCCGAGGTCGCAAAGTTAGCAAGTACAAGAAATTTGAAAATTGTACGTAATTGCACAGTAGTGCTTATGGTCGATGCCGTTTCTCGGCTTCAGAGCTACTTTCTTGACTGTATTTTGAGTTAAGCAGTTGGCGCGACTCCAGTTCTAGCCTTAAAAGTCAAATGTTGTGTGATTCCTCCATGGTAACATAGCTGCCCGAGGTCGCAAAGTTAGCAAGTACAAGAAATTTGAAAATTGTACGTAATTGCACAGTAGTGCTTATGGTCGATGCCGTTTCTCGGCTTCAGAGCTACTTTCTTGACTGTATTTTGAGTTAAGCAGTTGGCGCGACTGCAGTTCTAGCCTTAAAAGTCAAATCTTGCGTGATTCCTCCATGGTAACATAGCTGCCCGAGGTCGCAAAGTTAGCAAGTACAAGAAATTTGAAAATTGTACGTAATTGCACAGTAGTGCTTATGGTCGATGCCGTTTCTCGGCTTCAGAGCTACTTTCTTGACTGTATTTTTAGTTAAGCAGTTGGCGCGACTCCAATTCTAGCCTTAAAAGTCAAATCTTGCGTGATTCCTCGATGGTAACATAGCTGCCCGAGGTCGCAAAGTTAGCAAGTACAAGAAATTTGAAAATTGTACGTAATTGCACAGTAGTGCTTATGGTCGATGCCGTTTCTCGGCTTCAGAGCTACTTTCTTGACTGTATTTTGAGTTAAACAGTTGGCGCGACTTCAGTTCTAGCCTATAAAGTCAAATCTTGTGTGATTCCTCCATGGTAACATAGCTGCCCGAGGTCGCAAAGTTAGCAAGTACAAGAAATTTGAAAATTGTACGTAATTGCACAGTAGTGCTTATGGTCGATGCCGTTTCTCGGCTTCAGAGCTACTTTCTTGACTGTATTTTGAGTTAAGCAGTTGGCGCGACTTCAGTTCTAGCCTATAAAGTCAAATCTTGTGTGATTCCTCGATGGTAACATAGCTGCCCGAGGTCGCAAAGTTAGCAAGTACAAGAAATTTGAAAATTGTACGTAATTGCACAGTAGTGCTTATAGTCGATGCCGTTTCTCGGCTTCAGAGCTACTTTCTTGACTGTATTTTGAGTTAGGCAGTTCTAGCCTTAAAAGTCAAATGTTGTGTGATTCCTCCATGGTAACATAGCTGCCCGAGGTCGCAAAGTTAGCAAGTACAAGAAATTTGAAAATTGTACGTAATTGCACAGTAGTGCTTATGGTCGATGCCGTTTCTCGGCTTCAGAGCTACTTTCTTGACTGTATTTTGAGTTAAGCAGTTGGCGCGACCCCAGTTCTAGCCTTAAAAGTCAAATGTTGTGTGATTCCTCCATGGTAACATAGCTGCCCGAGGTCGCAAAGTTAGCAAGTACAAGAAATTTGAAAATTGTACGTAATTGCACAGTAGTGCTTATGGTCGATGCCGTTTCTCGGCTTCAGAGCTACTTTCTTGACTGTATTTTAAGTTAAACAGTTGGCGCGACTTCAGTTCTAGCCTATAAAGTCAAATGTTGTGTGATTCCTCCATGGTAACATAGCTGCCCGAGGTCGCTAAGTTACCAAGTACAAGAAATTTGAAAATTGTACGTAATTGCACAGTAGTGCTTATGGTCGATGCCGTTTCTCGGCTTCAGAGCTACTTTCTTGACTGTATTTTGAGTTAAGCAGTTGGCGCGACCCCAGTTCTAGCCTTAAAAGTCAAATGTTGTGTGATTCCTCCATGGTAACATAGCTGCCCGAGGTCGCAAAGTTAGCAAGTACAAGAAATTTGAAAATTGTACGTAATTGCACAGTAGTGCTTATGGTCGATGCCGTTTCTCGGCTTCAGAGCTACTTTCTTGACTGTATTTTGAGTTAAACAGTTGGCGCGACTTCAGTTCTAGCCTATAAAGTCAAATGTTGTGTGATTCCTCCATGGTAACATAGCTGCCCGAGGTCGCTAAGTTACCAAGTACAAGAAATTTGAAAATTGTACGTAATTGCACAGTAGTGCTTATGGTCGATGCCGTTTCTCGGCTTCAGAGCTACTTTCTTGACTATATTTTGAGTTAATCAGTTGGCGCGACTCCAGTTCTAGCCTTAAAAGTCAAATCTTGCGTGATTCCTGCATGGTAATATAGCTGCCCGAGGTCGCAAAGTTAGCAAGTACAAGAAATTTGAAAATTGTACGTAATTGCACAGTAGTGCTTATGGTCGATGCCGTTTCTCGGCTTCAGAGCTACTTTCTTGACTGTATTTTGAGTTAAACAGTTGGCGCGACTTCAGTTCTAGCCTTAAAAGTCAAATCTTGTGTGATTCCTCCATGGTAACATAGCTGCCCGAGGTCGCAAAGTTAGCAAGTACAAGAAATTTGAAAATTGTACGTAATTGCACAGTAGTGCTTATGGTCGATCCCGTTTCTCAGCTTCAGAGCTACTTTCTTGACTGTATTTTGAGCTAAACAGTTGGCGCGACTTCAGTTCTAGCCTATAAAGTCAAATCTTGTGTGATTCCTCCATGGTAACATAGCTGCCCGAAGTCGCAAAGTAAAGAAGTACAAGAAATTTGAAAATTGTACGTAATTTCACGGTAGTGCTTATGGTCGATCCCGTTTCTCAGCTTCAGAGCTACTTTCTTGACTGTATTTTGAGCTAAACAGTTGGCGCGACTTCAGTTCTAGCCTATAAAGTCAAATGTTGTGTGATTCCTCCATGGTAACATAGCTGCCCGAGGTCGCAAAGTTAGCAAGTACAAGAAATTTGAAAATTGTACGTAATTGCACAGTAGTGCTTATGGTCGATGCCGTTTCTCGGCTTCAGAGCTACTTTCTTGACTGTATTTTGAGTTAAACAGTTGGCGCGACTTCAGTTCTAGCCTATAAAGTCAAATCTTGTGTGATTCCTCCATGGTAACATAGCTGCCCGAGGTCGCAAAGTTAGCAAGTACAAGAAATTTGAAAATTGTACGTAATTGCACAGTAGTGCTTATGGTCGATGCCGTTTCTCGGCTTCAGAGCTACTTTCTTGACTGTATTTTTAGTTAAGCAGTTGGCGCGACTTCAGTTCTACCCTATAAAGTCAAATCTTGTGTGATTCCTCCATGGTAACATAGCTGCCCGAGGTCGCAAAGTTAGCAAGTACAAGAAATTTGAAAATTGTACGTAATTGCACAGTAGTGCTTATGGTCGATGCCGTTTCTCGGCTTCAGAGCTACTTTCTTGACTGTATTTTGAGTGAAACAGTTGGCGCGACTTCAGTTCAAGCCTATAAAGTCAAATCTTGTGTGATTCCTCCATGTTAACATAGCTGCCCGAGGTCGCAAAGTTAGCAAGTACAAGAAATTTGAAAATTGTACGTAATTGCACAGTAGTGCTTATGGTCGATGCCGTTTCTCGGCTTCAGAGCTACTTTCTTGACTGTATTTTGAGTTAAACAGTTGGCGCGACTTCAGTTCTAGCCTTAAAAGTCAAATCTTGTGTGATTCCTCGATGGTAACATAGCTGCCCGAGGTCGCAAATTTAGCAAGTACAAGAAATTTGAAAATTGTACGTAATTGCACAGTAGTGCTTATGGTCGATGCCGTTTCTCGGCTTCAGAGCTACTTTCTTGACTGTATTTTGAGTTAAGCAGTTGGCGCGACTGCAGTTCTAGCCTTAAAAGTCAAATCTTGCGTGATTCCTCCATGGTAACATAGCTGCCCGAGGTCGCAAAGTTAGCAAGTACAAGAAATTTGAAAATTGTACGTAATTGCACAGTAGTGCTTATGGTCGATGCCGTTTCTCGGCTTCAGAGCTACTTTCTTGACTGTATTTTTAGTTAAGCAGTTGGCGCGACTCCAGTTCTAGCCTTAAAAGTCAAATCTTGCGTGATTCCTCGATGGTAACATAGCTGCCCGAGGTCGCAAAGTTAGCAAGTACAAGAAATTTGAAAATTGTACGTAATTGCACAGTAGTGCTTATGGTCGATGCCGTTTCTCGGCTTCAGAGCTACTTTCTTGACTGTATTTTGAGTTAAGCAGTTGGCGCGACTTCAGTTCTAGCCTATAAAGTCAAATCTTGTGTGATTCCTCCATGGTAACATAGCTGCCCGAGGTCGCAAAGTTAGCAAGTACAAGAAATTTGAAAATTGTACGTAATTGCACAGTGCCTTAAAAGTCAAATGTTGTGTGATTCCTCCATGGTAACATAGCTGCCCGAGGTCGCAAAGTTAGCAAGTACAAGAAATTTGAAAATTGTACGTAATTGCACAGTAGTGCTTATGGTCGATGCCGTTTCTCGGCTTCAGAGCTACTTTCTTGACTGTATTTTGAGTTAAGCAGTTGGCGCGACTCCATTTCTAGCCTTAAAAGTCAAATCTTGTGTGATTCCTCGATGGTAACATAGCTGCCCGAGGTCGCAAAGTTAGCAAGTACAAGAAATTTGAAAATTGTACGTAATTGCACAGTAGTGCTTATGGTCGATCCCGTTTCTCAGCTTCAGAGCTACTTTCTTGACTGTATTTTGAGTTAAACAGTTGGCGCGACTCCAGTTCTAGCCTTAAAAGTCAAATCTTGTGTGATTCCTCGATGGTAACATAGCTGCCCGAGGTCGCAAAGTTAGCAAGTACAAGAAATTTGAAAATTGTACGTAATTGCACAGTAGTGCTTATGGTCGATCCCGTTTCTCGGCTTCAGAGCTGCTTTCTTGACTGTATTTTGAGTTAAACAGTTGGCGCGACTCCAGTTCTAGCCTTAAAAGTCAAATGTTGTGTGATTCCTCCATGGTAACATAGCTGCCCGAAGTCGCAAAGTTAGCAAGTACAAGAAATTTGAAAATTGTACGTAATTGCACAGTAGTGCTTATGGTCGATGCCGTTTCTCGGCTTCAGAGCTACTTTCTTGACTGTATTTTGAGTTAAGCAGTTGGCGCGACCCCAGTTCTAGCCTTAAAAGTCAAATGTTGTGTGATTCCTCCATGGTAACATAGCTGCCCGAGGTCGCAAAGTTAGCAAGTACAAGAAATTTGAAAATTGTACGTAATTGCACAGTAGTGCTTATGGTCGATGCCGTTTCTCGGCTTCAGAGCTACTTTCTTGACTGTATTTTAAGTTAAACAGTTGGCGCGACTTCAGTTCTAGCCTATAAAGTCAAATGTTGTGTGATTCCTCCATGGTAACATAGCTGCCCGAGGTCGCTAAGTTACCAAGTACAAGAAATTTGAAAATTGTACGTAATTGCACAGTAGTGCTTATGGTCGATGCCGTTTCTCGGCTTCAGAGCTACTTTCTTGACTATATTTTGAGTTAATCAGTTGGCGCGACTCCAGTTCTAGCCTTAAAAGTCAAATCTTGCGTGATTCCTGCATGGTAATATAGCTGCCCGAGGTCGCAAAGTTAGCAAGTACAAGAAATTTGAAAATTGTACGTAATTGCACAGTAGTGCTTATGGTCGATGCCGTTTCTCGGCTTCAGAGCTACTTTCTTGACTGTATTTTGAGTTAAACAGTTGGCGCGACTTCAGTTCTAGCCTTAAAAGTCAAATCTTGTGTGATTCCTCCATGGTAACATAGCTGCCCGAGGTCGCAAAGTTAGCAAGTACAAGAAATTTGAAAATTGTACGTAATTGCACAGTAGTGCTTATGGTCGATCCCGTTTCTCAGCTTCAGAGCTACTTTCTTGACTGTATTTTGAGCTAAACAGTTGGCGCGACTTCAGTTCTAGCCTATAAAGTCAAATCTTGTGTGATTCCTCCATGGTAACATAGCTGCCCGAAGTCGCAAAGTAAAGAAGTACAAGAAATTTGAAAATTGTACGTAATTTCACGGTAGTGCTTATGGTCGATCCCGTTTCTCAGCTTCAGAGCTACTTTCTTGACTGTATTTTGAGCTAAACAGTTGGCGCGACTTCAGTTCTAGCCTATAAAGTCAAATGTTGTGTGATTCCTCCATGGTAACATAGCTGCCCGAGGTCGCAAAGTTAGCAAGTACAAGAAATTTGAAAATTGTACGTAATTGCACAGTAGTGCTTATGGTCGATGCCGTTTCTCGGCTTCAGAGCTACTTTCTTGACTGTATTTTGAGTTAAGCAGTTGGCGCGACTTCAGTTCTAGCCTATAAAGTCAAATCTTGCGTGATTCCTCCATGGTAACATAGCTGCCCGAGGTCGCAAAGTTAGCAAGTACAAGAAATTTGAAAATTGTACGCGATTGCACAGTAGTGCTTATGGTCGATGCCGTTTCTCGGCTTCAGAGCTACTTTCTTGACTGTATTTTGAGTTAAGCAGTTGGCGCGACTTCAGTTCTAGCCTATAAAGTCAAATCTTGTATGATTCCTCCATGGTAACATAGCTGCCCGAGGTCGCAAAGTTAGCAAGTACAAGAAATTTGAAAATTGTACGCGATTGCACAGTAGTGCTTATGGTCGATCCCGTTTCTCAGCTTCAGAGCTACTTTCTTGAGTGTATTTTGAGTTAAGCAGTTGGCGCGACTCCAGTTCTAGCCTTAAAAGTCAAATGTTGTGTGATTCCTCCATGGTAACATAGCTGCCCGAGGTCGCAAAGTTAGCAAGTTCGAGAAATTTGAAAATTGTACGTAATTGCACAGTAGTGCTTATGGTCGATCCCGTTTCTCAGCTTCAGAGCTACTTTCTGACTGTATTTTGAGTTAAGCAGTTGGCGCGACTCCAGTTCTAGCCTTAAAAGTCAAATGTTGTGTGATTCCTCCATGGTAACATAGCTGCCCGAGGTCGCAAAGTTAGCAAGTACAAGAAATTTGAGAATTGTACGTAATTGCACAGTAGTGCTTATGGTCGATGCCGTTTCTCGGCTTCAGAGCTACTTTCTTGACTGTATTTTGAGTTAAGCAGTTGGCGCGACTCCAGTGCTAGCCTTAAAAGTCAAATGTTGTGTGATTCCTCCATGGTAACATAGCTGCCCGAGGTCGCAAAGTTAGCAAGTACAAGAAATTTGAAAATTGTACGTAATTGCACAGTAGTGCTTATGGTCGATGCCGTTTCTCGGCTTCAGAGCTACTTTCTTGACTGTATTTTGAGTTAAGCGGTTGGCGCGACTCCAGTTCTAGCCTTAAAAGTCAAATCTTGTGTGATTCCTCCATGGTAACATAGCTGCCCGAGGTCGCAAAGTTAGCAAGTACAAGAAATTTGAAAATTGTACGTAATTGCACAGTAGTGCTTATGGTCGATGCCGTTTCTCGGCTTCAGAGCTACTTTCTTGACTGTATTTTGAGTTAAACAGTTGGCGCGACTTCAGTTCTAGCCTATAAAGTCAAATGTTGTGTGATTCCTCCATGGTAACATAGCTGCCCGAGGTCGCAAAGTTAGCAAGTACAAGAAATTTGAAAATTGTACGTAATTGCACAGTAGTGCTTATGGTCGATGCCGTTTCTCGGCTTCAGAGCTACTTTCTTGACTGTATTTTGAGTGAAACAGTTGGCGCGACTTCAGTTCAAGCCTATAAAGTCAAATCTTGTGTGATTCCTCCATGTTAACATAGCTGCCCGAGGTCGCAAAGTTAGCAAGTACAAGAAATTTGAAAATTGTACGTAATTGCACAGTAGTGCTTATGGTCGATGCCGTTTCTCGGCTTCAGAGCTACTTTCTTGACTGTATTTTGAGTTAAACAGTTGGCGCGACTTCAGTTCTAGCCTTAAAAGTCAAATCTTGTGTGATTCCTCGATGGTAACATAGCTGCCCGAGGTCGCAAATTTAGCAAGTACAAGAAATTTGAAAATTGTACGTAATTGCACAGTAGTGCTTATGGTCGATGCCGTTTCTCGGCTTCAGAGCTACTTTCTTGACTGTATTTTGAGTTAAGCAGTTGGCGCGACTGCAGTTCTAGCCTTAAAAGTCAAATCTTGCGTGATTCCTCCATGGTAACATAGCTGCCCGAGGTCGCAAAGTTAGCAAGTACAAGAAATTTGAAAATTGTACGTAATTGCACAGTAGTGCTTATGGTCGATGCCGTTTCTCGGCTTCAGAGCTACTTTCTTGACTGTATTTTTAGTTAAGCAGTTGGCGCGACTCCAGTTCTAGCCTTAAAAGTCAAATCTTGCGTGATTCCTCGATGGTAACATAGCTGCCCGAGGTCGCAAAGTTAGCAAGTACAAGAAATTTGAAAATTGTACGTAATTGCACAGTAGTGCTTATGGTCGATGCCGTTTCTCGGCTTCAGAGCTACTTTCTTGACTGTATTTTGAGTTAAGCAGTTGGCGCGACTTCAGTTCTAGCCTATAAAGTCAAATCTTGTGTGATTCCTCCATGGTAACATAGCTGCCCGAGGTCGCAAAGTTAGCAAGTACAAGAAATTTGAAAATTGTACGTAATTGCACAGTAGTGCTTATGGTCGATGCCGTTTCTCGGCTTCAGAGCTACTTTCTTGACTGTATTTTGAGTTAAGCAGTTGGCGCGACTCCAGTTCTAGCCTTAAAAGTCAAATGTTGTGTGATTCCTCCATGGTAACATAGCTGCCCGAGGTCGCAAAGTTAGCAAGTACAAGAAATTTGAAAATTGTACGTAATTGCACAGTAGTGCTTATGGTCGATGCCGTTTCTCGGCTTCAGAGCTACTTTCTTGACTGTATTTTGAGTTAAGCAGTTGGCGCGACTCCATTTCTAGCCTTAAAAGTCAAATCTTGTGTGATTCCTCGATGGTAACATAGCTGCCCGAGGTCGCAAAGTTAGCAAGTACAAGAAATTTGAAAATTGTACGTAATTGCACAGTAGTGCTTATGGTCGATCCCGTTTCTCAGCTTCAGAGCTACTTTCTTGACTGTATTTTGAGTTAAACAGTTGGCGCGACTCCAGTTCTAGCCTTAAAAGTCAAATCTTGTGTGATTCCTCGATGGTAACATAGCTGCCCGAGGTCGCAAAGTTAGCAATTACAAGAAATTTGAAAATTGTACGTAATTGCACAGTAGTGCTTATGGTCGATCCCGTTTCTCGGCTTCAGAGCTACTTTCTTGACTGTATTTTGAGTTAAACAGTTGGCGCGACTCCAGTTCTAGCCTTAAAAGTCAAATGTTGTGTGATTCCTCCATGGTAACATAGCTGCCCGAGGTCGCAAAGTTAGCAAGTTCGAGAAATTTGAAAATTGTACGTAATTGCACAGTAGTGCTTATGGTCGATCCCGTTTCTCAGCTTCAGAGCTACTTTCTGACTGTATTTTGAGTTAAGCAGTTGGCGCGACTCCAGTTCTAGCCTTAAAAGTCAAATGTTGTGTGATTCCTCCATGGTAACATAGCTGCCCGAGGTCGCAAAGTTAGCAAGTACAAGAAATTTGAGAATTGTACGTAATTGCACAGTAGTGCTTATGGTCGATGCCGTTTCTCGGCTTCAGAGCTACTTTCTTGACTGTATTTTGAGTTAAGCAGTTGGCGCGACTCCAGTGCTAGCCTTAAAAGTCAAATGTTGTGTGATTCCTCCATGGTAACATAGCTGCCCGAGGTCGCAAAGTTAGCAAGTACAAGAAATTTGAAAATTGTACGTAATTGCACAGTAGTGCTTATGGTCGATCCCGTTTCTCAGCTTCAGAGCTACTTTCTTGAGTGTATTTTGAGTTAAGCAGTTGGCGCGACTCCAGTTCTAGCCTTAAAAGTCAAATCTTGCGTGATTCCTGCATGGTAATATAGCTGCCCGAGGTCGCAAATTTAGCAAGTACAAGAAACTTGAAAATTGTACGTAATTGCACAGTAGTGCTTATGGTCGATGCCGTTTCTCGGCTTCAGAGCTACTTTCTTGACTGTATTTTGATTTAAACAGTTGGCGCGACTTCAATTCTAGCCTATAAAGTCAAATCTTGTGTGATTCCTCCATGGTAACATAGCTGCCCGAGGTCGCAAAGTTAACAGGTTCGAGAAATTTGAAAATTGTACGTAATTGCACAGTAGTGCTTATGGTCGATCCCGTTTCTCAGCTTCAGAGCTACTTTCTTGACTGTATTTTGAGTTAAGCGGTTGGCGCGACTCCAGTTCTAGCCTTAAAAGTCAAATCTTGTGTGATTCCTCCATGGTAACATAGCTGCCCGAGGTCGCAAAGTTAGCAAGTACAAGAAATTTGAGAATTGTACGTAATTGCACAGTAGTGCTTATGGTCGATGCCGTTTCTCGGCTTCAGAGCTACTTTCTTGACTGTATTTTGAGTTAAGCAGTTGGCGCGACTCCAGTGCTAGCCTTAAAAGTCAAATGTTGTGTGATTCCTCCATGGTAACATAGCTGCCCGAGGTCGCAAAGTTAGCAAGTACAAGAAATTTGAAAATTGTACGTAATTGCACAGTAGTGCTTATGGTCGATGCCGTTTCTCGGCTTCAGAGCTACTTTCTTGACTGTATTTTGAGTTAAGCGGTTGGCGCGACTCCAGTTCTAGCCTTAAAAGTCAAATCTTGTGTGATTCCTCCATGGTAACATAGCTGCCCGAGGTCGCAAAGTTAGCAAGTACAAGAAATTTGAAAATTGTACGTAATTGCACAGTAGTGCTTATGGTCGATGCCGTTTCTCGGCTTCAGAGCTACTTTCTTGACTGTATTTTGAGTTAAACAGTTGGCGCGACTTCAGTTCTAGCCTATAAAGTCAAATGTTGTGTGATTCCTCCATGGTAACATAGCTGCCCGAGGTCGCAAAGTTAGCAAGTACAAGAAATTTGAAAATTGTACGTAATTGCACAGTAGTGCTTATGGTCGATGCCGTTTCTCGGCTTCAGAGCTACTTTCTTGACTGTATTTTGAGTGAAACAGTTGGCGCGACTTCAGTTCAAGCCTATAAAGTCAAATCTTGTGTGATTCCTCCATGTTAACATAGCTGCCCGAGGTCGCAAAGTTAGCAAGTACAAGAAATTTGAAAATTGTACGTAATTGCACAGTAGTGCTTATGGTCGATGCCGTTTCTCGGCTTCAGAGCTACTTTCTTGACTGTATTTTGAGTTAAACAGTTGGCGCGACTTCAGTTCTAGCCTTAAAAGTCAAATCTTGTGTGATTCCTCGATGGTAACATAGCTGCCCGAGGTCGCAAATTTAGCAAGTACAAGAAATTTGAAAATTGTACGTAATTGCACAGTAGTGCTTATGGTCGATGCCGTTTCTCGGCTTCAGAGCTACTTTCTTGACTGTATTTTGAGTTAAGCAGTTGGCGCGACTGCAGTTCTAGCCTTAAAAGTCAAATCTTGCGTGATTCCTCCATGGTAACATAGCTGCCCGAGGTCGCAAAGTTAGCAAGTACAAGAAATTTGAAAATTGTACGTAATTGCACAGTAGTGCTTATGGTCGATGCCGTTTCTCGGCTTCAGAGCTACTTTCTTGACTGTATTTTTAGTTAAGCAGTTGGCGCGACTCCAGTTCTAGCCTTAAAAGTCAAATCTTGCGTGATTCCTCGATGGTAACATAGCTGCCCGAGGTCGCAAAGTTAGCAAGTACAAGAAATTTGAAAATTGTACGTAATTGCACAGTAGTGCTTATGGTCGATGCCGTTTCTCGGCTTCAGAGCTACTTTCTTGACTGTATTTTGAGTTAAGCAGTTGGCGCGACTTCAGTTCTAGCCTATAAAGTCAAATCTTGTGTGATTCCTCCATGGTAACATAGCTGCCCGAGGTCGCAAAGTTAGCAAGTACAAGAAATTTGAAAATTGTACGTAATTGCACAGTAGTGCTTATGGTCGATGCCGTTTCTCGGCTTCAGAGCTACTTTCTTGACTGTATTTTGAGTTAAGCAGTTGGCGCGACTCCAGTTCTAGCCTTAAAAGTCAAATCTTGCGTGATTCCTGCATGGTAATATAGCTGCCCGAGGTCGCAAATTTAGCAAGTACAAGAAACTTGAAAATTGTACGTAATTGCACAGTAGTGCTTAGGGTCGATGCCGTTTCTCGGCTTCAGAGCTACTTTCTTGACTGTATTTTGATTTAAACAGTTGGCGCGACTTCAATTCTAGCCTATAAAGTCAAATCTTGTGTGATTCCTCCATGGTAACATAGCTGCCCGAGGTCGCAAAGTTAACAGGTTCGAGAAATTTGAAAATTGTACGTAATTGCACAGTAGTGCTTATGGTCGATCCCGTTTCTCAGCTTCAGAGCTACTTTCTTGACTGTATTTTGAGTTAAGCGGTTGGCGCGACTCCAGTTCTAGCCTTAAAAGTCAAATCTTGTGTGATTCCTCCATGGTAACATAGCTGCCCGAGGTCGCAAAGTTAGCAAGTACAAGAAATTTGAGAATTGTACGTAATTGCACAGTAGTGCTTATGGTCGATGCCGTTTCTCGGCTTCAGAGCTACTTTCTTGACTGTATTTTGAGTTAAGCAGTTGGCGCGACTCCAGTGCTAGCCTTAAAAGTCAAATGTTGTGTGATTCCTCCATGGTAACATAGCTGCCCGAGGTCGCAAAGTTAGCAAGTACAAGAAATTTGAAAATTGTACGTAATTGCACAGTAGTGCTTATGGTCGATGCCGTTTCTCGGCTTCAGAGCTACTTTCTTGACTGTATTTTGAGTTAAGCGGTTGGCGCGACTCCAGTTCTAGCCTTAAAAGTCAAATCTTGTGTGATTCCTCCATGGTAACATAGCTGCCCGAGGTCGCAAAGTTAGCAAGTACAAGAAATTTGAAAATTGTACGTAATTGCACAGTAGTGCTTATGGTCGATGCCGTTTCTCGGCTTCAGAGCTACTTTCTTGACTGTATTTTGAGTTAAACAGTTGGCGCGACTTCAGTTCTAGCCTATAAAGTCAAATGTTGTGTGATTCCTCCATGGTAACATAGCTGCCCGAGGTCGCAAAGTTAGCAAGTACAAGAAATTTGAAAATTGTACGTAATTGCACAGTAGTGCTTATGGTCGATGCCGTTTCTCGGCTTCAGAGCTACTTTCTTGACTGTATTTTGAGTGAAACAGTTGGCGCGACTTCAGTTCAAGCCTATAAAGTCAAATCTTGTGTGATTCCTCCATGTTAACATAGCTGCCCGAGGTCGCAAAGTTAGCAAGTACAAGAAATTTGAAAATTGTACGTAATTGCACAGTAGTGCTTATGGTCGATGCCGTTTCTCGGCTTCAGAGCTACTTTCTTGACTGTATTTTGAGTTAAACAGTTGGCGCGACTTCAGTTCTAGCCTTAAAAGTCAAATCTTGTGTGATTCCTCGATGGTAACATAGCTGCCCGAGGTCGCAAATTTAGCAAGTACAAGAAATTTGAAAATTGTACGTAATTGCACAGTAGTGCTTATGGTCGATGCCGTTTCTCGGCTTCAGAGCTACTTTCTTGACTGTATTTTGAGTTAAGCAGTTGGCGCGACTGCAGTTCTAGCCTTAAAAGTCAAATCTTGCGTGATTCCTCCATGGTAACATAGCTGCCCGAGGTCGCAAAGTTAGCAAGTACAAGAAATTTGAAAATTGTACGTAATTGCACAGTAGTGCTTATGGTCGATGCCGTTTCTCGGCTTCAGAGCTACTTTCTTGACTGTATTTTTAGTTAAGCAGTTGGCGCGACTCCAGTTCTAGCCTTAAAAGTCAAATCTTGCGTGATTCCTCGATGGTAACATAGCTGCCCGAGGTCGCAAAGTTAGCAAGTACAAGAAATTTGAAAATTGTACGTAATTGCACAGTAGTGCTTATGGTCGATGCCGTTTCTCGGCTTCAGAGCTACTTTCTTGACTGTATTTTGAGTTAAGCAGTTGGCGCGACTTCAGTTCTAGCCTATAAAGTCAAATCTTGTGTGATTCCTCCATGGTAACATAGCTGCCCGAGGTCGCAAAGTTAGCAAGTACAAGAAATTTGAAAATTGTACGTAATTGCACAGTAGTGCTTATGGTCGATGCCGTTTCTCGGCTTCAGAGCTACTTTCTTGACTGTATTTTGAGTTAAGCAGTTGGCGCGACTCCAGTTCTAGCCTTAAAAGTCAAATGTTGTGTGATTCCTCCATGGTAACATAGCTGCCCGAGGTCGCAAAGTTAGCAAGTACAAGAAATTTGAAAATTGTACGTAATTGCACAGTAGTGCTTATGGTCGATGCCGTTTCTCGGCTTCAGAGCTACTTTCTTGACTGTATTTTGAGTTAAGCAGTTGGCGCGACTCCATTTCTAGCCTTAAAAGTCAAATCTTGTGTGATTCCTCGATGGTAACATAGCTGCCCGAGGTCGCAAAGTTAGCAAGTACAAGAAATTTGAAAATTGTACGTAATTGCACAGTAGTGCTTATGGTCGATCCCGTTTCTCAGCTTCAGAGCTACTTTCTTGACTGTATTTTGAGTTAAACAGTTGGCGCGACTCCAGTTCTAGCCTTAAAAGTCAAATCTTGTGTGATTCCTCGATGGTAACATAGCTGCCCGAGGTCGCAAAGTTAGCAATTACAAGAAATTTGAAAATTGTACGTAATTGCACAGTAGTGCTTATGGTCGATCCCGTTTCTCGGCTTCAGAGCTACTTTCTTGACTGTATTTTGAGTTAAACAGTTGGCGCGACTCCAGTTCTAGCCTTAAAAGTCAAATGTTGTGTGATTCCTCCATGGTAACATAGCTGCCCGAGGTCGCAAAGTTAGGAAGTACAAGAAATTTGAAAATTGTACGTAATTGCACAGTAGTGCTTATGGTCGATGCCGTTTCTCGGCTTCAGAGCTACTTTCTTGACTGTATTTTGAGTTAAGCAGTTGGCGCGACCCCAGTTCTAGCCTTAAAAGTCAAATGTTGTGTGATTCCTCCATGGTAACATAGCTGCCCGAGGTCGCAAAGTTAGCAAGTACAAGAAATTTGAAAATTGTACGTAATTGCACAGTAGTGCTTATGGTCGATGCCGTTTCTCGGCTTCAGAGCTACTTTCTTGACTGTATTTTGAGTTAAACAGTTGGCGCGACTTCAGTTCTAGCCTATAAAGTCAAATGTTGTGTGATTCTTCCATGGTAACATAGCTGCCCGAGGTCGCTAAGTTACCAAGTACAAGAAATTTGAAAATTGTACGTAATTGCACAGTAGTGCTTATGGTCGATGCCGTTTCTCGGCTTCAGAGCTACTTTCTTGACTGTATTTTGAGTTAAGCAGTTGGCGCGACTTCAGTTCTAGCCTATAAAGTCAAATCTTGTGTGATTCCTCCATGGTAACATAGCTGCCCGAAGTCGCAAAGTAAAGAAGTACAAGAAATTTGAAAATTGTACGTAATTTCACGGTAGTGCTTATGGTCGATCCCGTTTCTCAGCTTCAGAGCTACTTTCTTGACTGTATTTTGAGCTAAACAGTTGGCGCGACTTCAGTTCTAGCCTATAAAGTCAAATGTTGTGTGATTCCTCCATGGTAACATAGCTGCCCGAGGTCGCAAAGTTAGCAAGTACAAGAAATTTGAAAATTGTACGTAATTGCACAGTAGTGCTTATGGTCGATGCCGTTTCTCGGCTTCAGAGCTACTTTCTTGACTGTATTTTGAGTTAAGCAGTTGGCGCGACTTCAGTTCTAGCCTATAAAGTCAAATCTTGCGTGATTCCTCCATGGTAACATAGCTGCCCGAGGTCGCAAAGTTAGCAAGTACAAGAAATTTGAAAATTGTACGCGATTGCACAGTAGTGCTTATGGTCGATGCCGTTTCTCGGCTTCAGAGCTACTTTCTTGACTGTATTTTGAGTTAAGCAGTTGGCGCGACTTCAGTTCTAGCCTATAAAGTCAAATCTTGTATGATTCCTCCATGGTAACATAGCTGCCCGAGGTCGCAAAGTTAGCAAGTACAAGAAATTTGAAAATTGTACGCGATTGCACAGTAGTGCTTATGGTCGATCCCGTTTCTCAGCTTCAGAGCTACTTTCTTGAGTGTATTTTGAGTTAAGCAGTTGGCGCGACTCCAGTTCTAGCCTTAAAAGTCAAATGTTGTGTGATTCCTCCATGGTAACATAGCTGCCCGAGGTCGCAAAGTTAGCAAGTACAAGAAATTTGAAAATTGTACGTAATTGCACAGTAGTGCTTATGGTCGATGCCGTTTTTGGCTTCAGAGCTACTTTCTTGACTGTATTTTGAGTTAAACAGTTGGCGCGACTTCAGTTCTAGCCTATAAAGTCAAATGTTGTGTGATTCCTCCATGGTAACATAGCTGCCCGAGGTCGCAAAGTTAGCAAGTTCGAGAAATTTGAAAATTGTACGTAATTGCACAGTAGTGCTTATGGTCGATCCCGTTTCTCAGCTTCAGAGCTACTTTCTGACTGTATTTTGAGTTAAGCAGTTGGCGCGACTCCAGTTCTAGCCTTAAAAGTCAAATGTTGTGTGATTCCTCCATGGTAACATAGCTGCCCGAGGTCGCAAAGTTAGCAAGTACAAGAAATTTGAGAATTGTACGTAATTGCACAGTAGTGCTTATGGTCGATGCCGTTTCTCGGCTTCAGAGCTACTTTCTTGACTGTATTTTGAGTTAAGCAGTTGGCGCGACTCCAGTTCTAGCCTTAAAAGTCAAATGTTGTGTGATTCCTCCATGGTAACATAGCTGCCCGAGGTCGCAAAGTTAGCAAGTACAAGAAATTTGAAAATTGTACGTAATTGCACAGTAGTGCTTATGGTCGATCCCGTTTCTCAGCTTCAGAGCTACTTTCTTGAGTGTATTTTGAGTTAAGCAGTTGGCGCGACTCCAGTTCTAGCCTTAAAAGTCAAATCTTGCGTGATTCCTGCATGGTAATATAGCTGCCCGAGGTCGCAAATTTAGCAAGTACAAGAAACTTGAAAATTGTACGTAATTGCACAGTAGTGCTTATGGTCGATGCCGTTTCTCGGCTTCAGAGCTACTTTCTTGACTGTATTTTGATTTAAACAGTTGGCGCGACTTCAGTTCTAGCCTATAAAGTCAAATCTTGTGTGATTCCTCCATGGTAACATAGCTGCCCGAGGTCGCAAAGTTAACAGGTTCGAGAAATTTGAAAATTGTACGTAATTGCACAGTAGTGCTTATGGTCGATCCCGTTTCTCAGCTTCAGAGCTACTTTCTTGATTGTATTTTGAGTTAAGCAGTTGGCGCGACTTCAGTTCTAGCCTATAAAGTCAAATCTTGTGTGATTCCTCGATGGTAACATAGCTGCCCGAGGTCGCAAAGTTAGCAAGTACAAGAAATTTGAAAATTGTACGTAATTGCACAGTAGTGCTTATGGTCGATGCCGTTTCTCGGCTTCAGAGCTACTTTCTTGACTGTATTTTGAGTTAAGCAGTTGGCGCGACTTCAGTTCTAGCCTATAAAGTCAAATCTTGTGTGATTCCTCCATGGTAACATAGCTGCCCGAGGTCGCAAAGTTAGCAAGTACAAGAAATTTGAAAATTGTACGTAATTGCACAGTAGTGCTTATGGTCGATGCCGTTTCTCGGCTTCAGAGCTACTTTCTTGACTGTATTTTGAGTTAATCAGTTGGCGCGACTTCAGTTCTAGCCTTAAAAGTCAAATCTTGCGTGATTCCTGCATGGTAATATAGCTGCCCGAGGTCGCAAAGTTAGCAAGTACAAGAAATTTGAAAATTGTACGTAATTGCACAGTAGTGCTTATGGTCGATGCCGTTTCTCGGCTTCAGAGCTACTTTCTTGACTGTATTTTGAGTTAAACAGTTGGCGCGACTTCAGTTCTAGCCTATAAAGTCAAATGTTGTGTGATTCCTCCATGGTAACATAGCTGCCCGAGGTCGCAAAGTTAGCAAGTACAAGAAACTTGAAAATTGTACGTAATTGCACAGTAGTGCTTATGGTCGATGCCGTTTCTCGGCTTCAGAGCTACTTTCTTGACTGTATTTTGAGTTAAACAGTTGGCGCGACTTCAGTTCTAGCCTATAAAGCCAAATGTTGTGTGATTCCTCCATGGTAACATAGCTGCCCGAGGTCGCAAAGTTAGCAAGTACAAGAAATTTGAAAATTGTACGTAATTGCACAGTAGTGCTTATGGTCGATGCCGTTTCTCGGCTTCAGAGCTACTTTCTTGACTGTATTTTGAGTTAAGCAGTTGGCGCGATTCCAGTTCTAGCCTATAAAGTCAAATGTTGTGTGATTCCTCCATGGTAACATAGCTGCCCGAGGTCGCAAAGTTAGCAAGTACAAGAAATTTGAAAATTGTATGTAATTGCACAGTAGTGCTTATGGTCGATGCCGTTTCTCGGCTTCAGAGCTACTTTCTTGACTGTATTTTGAGTTAAGCAGTTGGCGCGACTCCAGTTCTAGCCTTAAAAGTCAAATCTTGCGTGATTCCTCCATGGTAACATAGCTGCCCGAGGTTGCAAAGTTAGCAAGTACAAGAAATTTGAAAATTGTACGTAATTGCACAGTAGTGCTTATGGTCGATGCCGTTTCTCGGCTTCAGAGCTACTTTCTTGAGTGTATTTTGAGTTAAGCAGTTGGCGCGACTCCAGTTCTAGCCTTAAAAGTCAAATGTTGTGTGATTCCTCCATGGTAACATAGCTGCCCGAGGTCGCAAAGTTAGCAAGTACAAGAAATTTGAAAATTGTACGTAATTGCACAGTAGTGCTTATGGTCGATGCCGTTTCTCGGCTTCAGAGCTACTTTCTTGACTGTATTTTGAGTTAAGCAGTTGGCGCGACTTCAGTTCTAGCCTATAAAGTCAAATGTTGTGTGATTCCTGCATGGTAACATAGCTGCCCGAGGTCGCAAAGTTAGCAAGTACAAGAAATTTGAAAATTGTACGTAATTGCACAGTAGTGCTTATGGTCGATGCCGTTTCTCGGCTTCAGAGCTACTTTCTTGACTGTATTTTGAGTTAAACAGTTGGCGCGACTTCAGTTCTAGCCTATAAAGTCAAATGTTGTGTGATTCCTCCATGGTAACATAGCTGCCCGAGGTCGCAAAGTTAGCAAGTACAAGAAATTTGAAAATTGTACGTAATTACACAGTAGTGCTTATGGTCGATGCCGTTTCTCGGCTTCAGAGCTACTTTCTTGACTGTATTTTGAGTTAAACAGTTGACGCGACTTCAGTTCAAGCCTATAAAGTCAAATCTTGTGTGATTCCTCCATGTTAACATAGCTGCCCGAGGTCGCAAAGTTAGCAAGTACAAGAAATTTGAAAATTGTACGTAATTGCACAGTAGTGCTTATGGTCGATGCCGTTTCTCGGCTTCAGAGCTACTTTCTTGACTGTATTTTGAGTTAAACAGTTGGCGCGACTTCAGTTCTAGCCTTAAAAGTCAAATCTTGTGTGATTCCTCGATGGTAACATAGCTGCCCGAGGTCGCAAAGTTAGCAAGTACAAGAAATTTGAAAATTGTACGTAATTGCACAGTAGTGCTTATGGTCGATGCCGTTTCTCGGCTTCAGAGCTACTTTCTTGACTGTATTTTGAGTTAAGCAGTTGGCGCGACTCCAGTTCTAGCCTTAAAAGTCAAATGTTGTGTGATTCCTCCATGGTAACATAGCTGCCCGAGGTCGCAAAGTTAGCAAGTACAAGAAATTTGAAAATTGTACGTAATTGCACAGTAGTGCTTATGGTCGATGCCGTTTCTCGGCTTCAGAGCTACTTTCTTGACTGTATTTTGAGTTAAGCAGTTGGCGCGACTGCAGTTCTAGCCTTAAAAGTCAAATCTTGCGTGATTCCTCCATGGTAACATAGCTGCCCGAGGTCGCAAAGTTAGCAAGTACAAGAAATTTGAAAATTGTACGTAATTGCACAGTAGTGCTTATGGTCGATGCCGTTTCTCGGCTTCAGAGCTACTTTCTTGACTGTATTTTTAGTTAAGCAGTTGGCGCGACTCCAGTTCTAGCCTTAAAAGTCAAATCTTGCGTGATTCCTCGATGGTAACATAGCTGCCCGAGGTCGCAAAGTTAGCAAGTACAAGAAATTTGAAAATTGTACGTAATTGCACAGTAGTGCTTATGGTCGATGCCGTTTCTCGGCTTCAGAGCTACTTTCTTGACTGTATTTTGAGTTAAACAGTTGGCGCGACTTCAGTTCTAGCCTATAAAGTCAAATCTTGTGTGATTCCTCCATGGTAACATAGCTGCCCGAGGTCGCAAAGTTAGCAAGTACAAGAAATTTGAAAATTGTACGTAATTGCACAGTAGTGCTTATGGTCGATGCCGTTTCTCGGCTTCAGAGCTACTTTCTTGACTGTATTTTGAGTTAAGCAGTTGGCGCGACTTCAGTTCTAGCCTATAAAGTCAAATCTTGTGTGATTCCTCGATGGTAACATAGCTGCCCGAGGTCGCAAAGTTAGCAAGTACAAGAAATTTGAAAATTGTACGTAATTGCACAGTAGTGCTTATAGTCGATGCCGTTTCTCGGCTTCAGAGCTACTTTCTTGACTGTATTTTGAGTTAGGCAGTTCTAGCCTTAAAAGTCAAATGTTGTGTGATTCCTCCATGGTAACATAGCTGCCCGAGGTCGCAAAGTTAGCAAGTACAAGAAATTTGAAAATTGTACGTAATTGCACAGTAGTGCTTATGGTCGATACCGTTTCTCGGCTTCAGAGCTACTTTCTTGACTGTATTTTGAGTTAAGCAGTTGGCGCGACTGCAGTTCTAGCCTTAAAAGTCAAATCTTGCGTGATTCCTCCATGGTAACATAGCTCCCCGAGGTCGCAAAGTTAGCAAGTACAAGAAATTTGAAAATTGTACGTAATTGCACAGTAGTGCTTATGGTCGATGCCGTTTCTCGGCTTCAGAGCTACTTTCTTGACTGTATTTTGAGTTAAGCAGTTGGCGCGACTTCAGTTCTAGCCTATAAAGTCAAATGTTGTGTGATTCCTCGATGGTAACATAGCTGCCCGAGGTCGCAAAGTTAGCAAGTACAAGAAATTTGAAAATTGTACGTAATTGCACAGTAGTGCTTATGGTCGATGCCGTTTCTCGGCTTCAGAGCTACTTTCTTGACTGTATTTTGATTTAAACAGTTGGCGCGACTGCAGTTCTAGCCTATAAAGTCAAATCTTGTGTGATTCCTCCATGGTAACATAGCTGCCCGAGGTCGCAAAAATAGCAAGTACAAGAAATTTGAAAATTGTACGTAATTGCACAGTAGTGCTTATGGTCGATGCCGTTTCTCGGCTTCAGAGCTACTTTCTTGACTGTATTTTGAGTTAAGCAGTTGGCGCGACTCCAGTTCTAGCCTTAAAAGTCAAATGTTGTGTGATTCCTCCATGGTAACATAGCTGCCCGAGGTCGCAAAGTTAGCAAGTACAAGAAATTTGAAAATTGTACGTAATTGCACAGTAGTGCTTATGGTCGATACCGTTTCTCGGCTTCAGAGCTACTTTCTTGACTGTATTTTGAGTTAAGCAGTTGGCGCGACTGCAGTTCTAGCCTTAAAAGTCAAATCTTGCGTGATTCCTCCATGGTAACATAGCTCCCCGAGGTCGCAAAGTTAGCAAGTACAAGAAATTTGAAAATTGTACGTAATTGCACAGTAGTGCTTATGGTCGATGCCGTTTCTCGGCTTCAGAGCTACTTTCTTGACTGTATTTTGAGTTAAGCAGTTGGCGCGACTGCAGTTCTAGCCTTAAAAGTCAAATCTTGCGTGATTCCTCCATGGTAACATAGCTGCCCGAGGTCGCAAAGTTAGCAAGTACAAGAAATTTGAAAATTGTACGTAATTGCACAGTAGTGCTTATGGTCGATGCCGTTTCTCGGCTTCAGAGCTACTTTCTTGACTGTATTTTGATTTAAGCAGTTGGCGCGACTCCAGTTCTAGCCTTAAAAGTCAAATCTTGCGTGATTCCTCCATGGTAACATAGCTGCCCGAGGTCGCAAAAATAGCAAGTACAAGAAATTTGAAAATTGTACGTAATTGCACAGTAGTGCTTATGGTCGATGCCGTTTCTCGGCTTCAGAGCTACTTTCTTGACTGTATTTTGAGTTAAGCAGTTGGCGCGACTCCAGTTCTAGCCTTAAAAGTCAAATGTTGTGTGATTCCTCCATGGTAACATAGTTGCCCGAGGTCGCAAAGTTAACAAGTACAAGAAATTTGAAAATTGTACGTAATTGCACAGTAGTGCTTATGGTCGATGCCGTTTCTCGGCTTCAGAGCTACTTTCTTGACTGTATTTTGAGTTAAGCAGTTGGCGCGACTCCAGTTCTAGCCTTAAAAGTCAAATGTTGTGTGATTCCTCCATGGTAACATAGTTGCCCGAGGTCGCAAAGTTAACAAGTACAAGAAATTTGAAAATTGTACGTAATTGCACAGTAGTGCTTATGGTCGATGCCGTTTCTCGGCTTCAGAGCTACTTTCTTGACTGTATTTTGAGTTAAGCAGTTGGCGCGACTCCAGTTCTAGCCTTAAAAGTCAAATGTTGTGTGATTCCTCCATGGTAACATAGCTGCCCGAGGTCGCAAAGTTAGCAAGTACAAGAAATTTGAAAATTGTACGTAATTGCACAGTAGTGCTTATGGTCGATGCCGTTTCTCGGCTTCAGAGCTACTTTCTTGACTGTATTTTGAGTTAAGCAGTTGGCGCGACTCCAGTTCTAGCCTTAAAAGTCAAATCTTGCGTGATTCCTCCATGGTAACATAGCTGCCCGAGGTCGCAAAAATAGCAAGTACAAGAAATTTGAAAATTGTACGTAATTGCACAGTAGTGCTTATGGTCGATCCCGTTTCTCAGCTTCAGAGCTACTTTCTTGACTGTATTTTGAGTTAAACAGTTGGCGCGACTTCAGTTCTAGCCTATAAAGTCAAATCTTGTGTGATTCCTCCATGGTAACATAGCTGCCCGAGGTCGCAAAGTTAGCAAGTACAAGAAATTTGAAAATTGTACGTAATTGCACAGTAGTGCTTATGGTCGATGCCGTTTCTCGGCTTCAGAGCTACTTTCTTGACTGTATTTTGAGTTAAGCAGTTGGCGCGACTCCAGTTCTAGCCTTAAAAGTCAAATGTTGTGTGATTCCTCCATGGTAACATAGTTGCCCGAGGTCGCAAAGTTAGCAAGTACAAGAAATTTGAAAATTGTACGTAATTGCACAGTAGTGCTTATGGTCGATGCCGTCTCTCGGCTTCAGAGCTACTTTCTTGACTGTATTTTGATTTAAACAGTTGGCGCGACTTCAGTTCTAGCCTATAAAGTCAAATCTTGTGTGATTCCTCCATGGTAACATAGCTGCCCGAGGTCGCAAAGTTAACAGGTTCGAGAAATTTGAAAATTGTACGTAATTGCACAGTAGTGCTTATGGTCGATCCCGTTTCTCAGCTTCAGAGCTACTTTCTTGATTGTATTTTGAGTTAAGCAGTTGGCGCGACTTCAGTTCTAGCCTATAAAGTCAAATCTTGTGTGATTCCTCGATGGTAACATAGCTGCCCGAGGTCGCAAAGTTAGCAAGTACAAGAAATTTGAAAATTGTACGCAATTGCACAGTAGTGCTTATGGTCGATGCCGTTTCTCGGCTTCAGAGCTACTTTCTTGACTGTATTTTGAGTTAAACAGTTGGCGCGACTTCAGTTCTAGCCTATAAAGTCAAATCTTGTGTGATTCCTCCATGGTAACATAGCTGCCCGAGGTCGCAAAGTTAGCAAGTACAAGAAATTTGAAAATTGTACGTAATTGCACAGTAGTGCTTATGGTCGATGCCGTTTCTCGGCTTCAGAGCTACTTTCTTGACTGTATTTTGAGTTAATCAGTTGGCGCGACTCCAGTTCTAGCCTTAAAAGTCAAATCTTGCGTGATTCCTGCATGGTAATATAGCTGCCCGAGGTCGCAAAGTTAGCAAGTACAAGAAATTTGAAAATTGTACGTAATTGCACAGTAGTGCTTATGGTCGATGCCGTTTCTCGGCTTCAGAGCTACTTTCTTGACTGTATTTTGAGTTAAACAGTTGGCGCGACTTCAGTTCTAGCCTATAAAGTCAAATGTTGTGTGATTCCTCCATGGTAACATAGCTGCCCGAGGTCGCAAAGTTAGCAAGTACAAGAAACTTGAAAATTGTACGTAATTGCACAGTAGTGCTTATGGTCGATGCCGTTTCTCGGCCTCAGAGCTACTTTCTTGACTGTATTTTGAGTTAAACAGTTGGCGCGACTTCAGTTCTAGCCTATAAAGCCAAATGTTGTGTGATTCCTCCATGGTAACATAGCTGCCCGAGGTCGCAAAGTTAGCAAGTACAAGAAATTTGAAAATTGTACGTAATTGCACAGTAGTGCTTATGGTCGATGCCGTTTCTCGGCTTCAGAGCTACTTTCTTGACTGTATTTTGAGTTAAGCAGTTGGCGCGATTCCAGTTCTAGCCTATAAAGTCAAATGTTGTGTGATTCCTCCATGGTAACATAGCTGCCCGAGGTCGCAAAGTTAGCAAGTACAAGAAATTTGAAAATTGTATGTAATTGCACAGTAGTGCTTATGGTCGATGCCGTTTCTCGGCTTCAGAGCTACTTTCTTGACTGTATTTTGAGTTAAGCAGTTGGCGCGACTCCAGTTCTAGCCTTAAAAGTCAAATCTTGCGTGATTCCTCCATGGTAACATAGCTGCCCGAGGTTGCAAAGTTAGCAAGTACAAGAAATTTGAAAATTGTACGTAATTGCACAGTAGTGCTTATGGTCGATGCCGTTTCTCGGCTTCAGAGCTACTTTCTTGAGTGTATTTTGAGTTAAACAGTTGGCGCGACTCCAGTTCTAGCCTTAAAAGTCAAATGTTGTGTGATTCCTCCATGGTAACATAGCTGCCCGAGGTCGCAAAGTTAGCAAGTACAAGAAATTTGAAAATTGTACGTAATTGCACAGTAGTGCTTATGGTCGATGCCGTTTCTCGGCTTCAGAGCTACTTTCTTGACTGTATTTTGAGTTAAGCAGTTGGCGCGACTTCAGTTCTAGCCTATAAAGTCAAATGTTGTGTGATTCCTCGATGGTAACATAGCTGCCCGAGGTCGCAAAGTTAGCAAGTACAAGAAATTTGAAAATTGTACGTAATTGCACAGTAGTGCTTATGGTCGATGCCGTTTCTCGGCTTCAGAGCTACTTTCTTGACTGTATTTTGAGTTAAACAGTTGGCGCGACTTCAGTTCTAGCCTATAAAGTCAAATGTTGTGTGATTCCTCCATGGTAACATAGCTGCCCGAGGTCGCAAAGTTAGCCAGTACAAGAAATTTGAAAATTGTACGTAATTGCACAGTAGTGCTTATGGTCGATGCCGTTTCTCGGCTTCAGAGCTACTTTCTTGACTGTATTTTGAGTTAAACAGTTGACGCGACTTCAGTTCAAGCCTATAAAGTCAAATCTTGTGTGATTCCTCCATGTTAACATAGCTGCCCGAGGTCGCAAAGTTAGCAAGTACAAGAAATTTGAAAATTGTACGTAATTGCACAGTAGTGCTTATGGTCGATCCCGTTTCTCGGCTTCAGAGCTACTTTCTTGACTGTATTTTGAGTTAAACAGTTGGCGCGACTTCAGTTCTAGCCTTAAAAGTCAAATCTTGTGTGATTCCTCGATGGTAACATAGCTGCCCGAGGTCGCAAAGTTAGCAAGTACAAGAAATTTGAAAATTGTACGTAATTGCACAGTAGTGCTTATGGTCGATGCCGTTTCTCGGCTTCAGAGCTACTTTCTTGACTGTATTTTGAGTTAAGCAGTTGGCGCGACTCCAGTTCTAGCCTTAAAAGTCAAATGTTGTGTGATTCCTCCATGGTAACATAGCTGCCCGAGGTCGCAAAGTTAGCAAGTACAAGAAATTTGAAAATTGTACGTAATTGCACAGTAGTGCTTATGGTCGATGCCGTTTCTCGGCTTCAGAGCTACTTTCTTGACTGTATTTTGAGTTAAGCAGTTGGCGCGACTGCAGTTCTAGCCTTAAAAGTCAAATCTTGCGTGATTCCTCCATGGTAACATAGCTGCCCGAGGTCGCAAAGTTAGCAAGTACAAGAAATTTGAAAATTGTACGTAATTGCACAGTAGTGCTTATGGTCGATGCCGTTTCTCGGCTTCAGAGCTACTTTCTTGACTGTATTTTTAGTTAAGCAGTTGGCGCGACTCCAGTTCTAGCCTTAAAAGTCAAATGTTGTGTGATTCCTCCATGGTAACATAGCTGCCCGAGGTCGCAAAGTTAGCAAGTACAAGAAATTTGAAAATTGTACGTAATTGCACAGTAGTGCTTATGGTCGATGCCGTTTCTCGGCTTCAGAGCTACTTTCTTGACTGTATTTTGAGCTAAGCAGTTGGCGCGACTTCAGTTCTAGCCTATAAAGTCAAATCTTGTGTGATTCCTTCATGGTAACATAGCTGCCCGAGGTCGCAAAGTTAGCAAGTACAAGAAATTTGAAAATTGTACGTAATTGCACAGTAGTGCTTATGGTCGATGCCGTTTCTCGGCTTCAGAGCTACTTTCTTGACTGTATTTTGAGTTAAACAGTTGGCGCGACTTCAGTTCTAGCCTTAAAGGTCAAATCTTGTGTGATTCCTCGATGGTAACATAGCTGCCCGAGGTCGCAAAGTTAGCAAGTACAAGAAATTTGAAAATTGTACGTAATTGCACAGTAGTGCTTATGGTCGATGCCGTTTCTCGGCTTCAGAGCTACTTTCTTGACTGTATTTTGAGTTAAGCAGTTGGCACGACTCCAGTTCTAGCCTTAAAAGTCAAATGTTGTGTGATTCCTCCATGGTAACATAGCTGCCCGAGGTCGCAAAGTTAGCAAGTACAAGAAATTTGAAAATTGTACGTAATTGCACAGTAGTGCTTATGGTCGATGCCGTTTCTCGGCTTCAGAGCTACTTTCTTGACTGTATTTTGAGTTAAGCAGTTGGCGTGACTGCAGTTCTAGCCTTAAAAGTCAAATCTTGCGTGATTCCTCCATGGTAACATAGCTGCCCGAGGTCGCAAAGTTAGCAAGTACAAGAAATTTGAAAATTGTACGTAATTGCACAGTAGTGCTTATGGTCGATGCCGTTTCTCGGCTTCAGAGCTACTTTCTTGACTGTATTTTGAGTTAAGCAGTTGGCGCGACTTCAGTTCTAGCCTATAAAGTCAAATCTTGTGTGATTCCTTCATGGTAACATAGCTGCCCGAGGTCGCAAAGTTAGCAAGTACAAGAAATTTGAAAATTGTACGTAATTGCACAGTAGTGCTTATGGTCGATGCCGTTTCTCGGCTTCAGAGCTACTTTCTTGACTGTATTTTGAGTTAAGCAGTTGGCGCGACTCCATTTCTAGCCTTAAAAGTCAAATCTTGTGTGATTCCTCGATGGTAACATAGCTGCCCGAGGTCGCAAAGTTAGCAAGTACAAGAAATTTGAAAATTGTACGTAATTGCACAGTAGTGCTTATGGTCGATCCCGTTTCTCAGCTTCAGAGCTACTTTCTTGACTGTATTTTGAGTTAAACAGTTGGCGCGACTCCAGTTCTAGCCTTAAAAGTCAAATGTTGTGTGATTCCTCCATGGTAACATAGCTGCCCGAGGTCGCAAAGTTAGCAAGTACAAGAAATTTCAAAATTGTACGTAATTGCACAGTAGTGCTTATGGTCGATGCCGTTTCTCGGCTTCAGAGCTCCTTTCTTGACTGTATTTTGAGTTAAGCAGTTGGCGCGACTTCAGTTCTAGCCTATAAAGTCAAATCTTGTGTGATTCCTCCATGGTAACATAGCTGCCCGAGGTCGCAAAGTTAGCAAGTACAAGAAATTTGAAAATTGTACGTAATTGCACAGTAGTGCTTATGGTCGATGCCGTTTCTCGGCTTCAGAGCTACTTTCTTGACTGTATTTTGAGCTAAGCAGTTGGCGCGACTCCAGTTCTAGCCTTAAAAGTCAAATTTTGTGTGATTCCTCCATGGTAACATAGCTGCCCGAGGTCGCAAAGTTAGCAAGTACAAGAAATTTGAAAATTGTACGTAATTGCACAGTAGTGCTTATGGTCGATGCCGTTTCTCGGCTTCAGAGCTACTTTCTTGACTGTATTTTGAGTTAAGCAGTTGGCGCGACTCCATTTCTAGCCTTAAAAGTCAAATCTTGTGTGATTCCTCGATGGTAACATAGCTGCCCGAGGTCGCAAAGTTAGCAAGTACAAGAAATTTGAAAATTGTACGTAATTGCACAGTAGTGCTTATGGTCGATCCCGTTTCTCAGCTTCAGAGCTACTTTCTTGACTGTATTTTGAGTTAAGCAGTTGGCGCGACTCCAGTTCTAGCCTTAAAAGTCAAATGTTGTGTGATTCCTCCATGGTAACATAGCTGCCCGAGGTCGCAAAGTTAGCAAGTACAAGAAATTTGAAAATTGTACGTAATTGCACAGTAGTGCTTATGGTCGATGCCGTTTCTCGGCTTCAGAGCTACTTTCTTGACTGTATTTTGAGTTAATCAGTTGGCGCGACTCCAGTTCTAGCCTTAAAAGTCAAATCTTGCGTGATTCCTCCATGGTAACATAGCTGCCCGAGGTCGCAAAGTTAGCAAGTACAAGAAATTTGAAAATTGTACGTAATTGCACAGTAGTGCTTATGGTCGATGCCGTTTCTCGGCTTCAGAGCTACTTTCTTGACTGTATTTTGAGTTAAGCAGTTGGCGTGACTGCAGTTCTAGCCTTAAAAGTCAAATCTTGCGTGATTCCTCCATGGTAACATAGCTGCCCGAGGTCGCAAAGTTAGCAAGTACAAGAAATTTGAAAATTGTACGTAATTGCACAGTAGTGCTTATGGTCGATGCCGTTTCTCGGCTTCAGAGCTACTTTCTTGACTGTATTTTGAGTTAAGCAGTTGGCGCGACTCCATTTCTAGCCTTAAAAGTCAAATCTTGTGTGATTCCTCGATGGTAACATAGCTGCCCGAGGTCGCAAAGTTAGCAAGTACAAGAAATTTGAAAATTGTACGTAATTGCAAAGTAGTGCTTATGGTCGATCCCGTTTCTCAGCTTCAGAGCTACTTTCTTGACTGTATTTTGAGTTAAGCAGTTGGCGCGACTCCAGTTCTAGCCTTAAAAGTCAAATGTTGTGTGATTCCTCCATGGTAACATAGCTGCCCGAGGTCGCAAAGTTAGCAAGTACAAGAAATTTGAAAATTGTACGTAATTGCACAGTAGTGCTTATGGTCGATGCCGTTTCTCGGCTTCAGAGCTACTTTCTTGACTGTATTTTGAGTTAAACAGTTAGCGCGACTTCAGTTCTAGCCTATAAAGTCAAATGTTGTGTGATTCCTCCATGGTAACATAGCTGCCCGAGGTCGCAAAGTTAGCAAGTACAAGAAATTTGAAAATTGTACGTAATTGCACAGTAGTGCTTATGGTCGATGCCGTTTCTCGGCTTCAGAGCTACTTTCTTGACTGTATTTTGAGTTAAACAGTTGGCGCGACTTCAGTTCTAGCCTATGAAGTCAAATCTTGTGTGATTCCTCCATGTTAACATAGCTGCCCGAGGTCGCAAAGTTAGCAAGTACAAGAAATTTGAAAATTGTACGTAATTGCACTGTAGTGCTTATGGTCGATCCCGTTTCTCAGCTTCAGAGCTACTTTCTTGACTGTATTTTGAGTTAAGCAGTTGGCGCGACTTCAGTTCTAGCCTATAAAGTCAAATCTTGTGTGATTCCTCCATGGTAACATAGCTGCCCGAGGTCGCAAAGTTAGCAAGTACAAGAAATTTGAAAATTGTACGTAATTGCACAGTAGTGCTTATGGTCGATGCCGTTTCTCGGCTTCAGAGCTACTTTCTTGACTGTATTTTGAGTTAAGCAGTTGGCACGACTCCAGTTCTAGCCTTAAAAGTCAAATGTTGTGTGATTCCTCCATGGTAACATAGCTGCCCGAGGTCGCAAAGTTAGCAAGTACAAGAAATTTGAAAATTGTACGTAATTGCACAGTAGTGCTTATGGTCGATGCCGTTTCTCGGCTTCAGAGCTACTTTCTTGACTGTATTTTGAGTTAAGCAGTTGGCGTGACTGCAGTTCTAGCCTTAAAAGTCAAATCTTGCGTGATTCCTCCATGGTAACATAGCTGCCCGAGGTCGCAAAGTTAGCAAGTACAAGAAATTTGAAAATTGTACGTAATTGCACAGTAGTGCTTATGGTCGATGCCGTTTCTCGGCTTCAGAGCTACTTTCTTGACTGTATTTTGAGTTAAGCAGTTGGCGCGACTTCAGTTCTAGCCTATAAAGTCAAATCTTGTGTGATTCCTTCATGGTAACATAGCTGCCCGAGGTCGCAAAGTTAGCAAGTACAAGAAATTTGAAAATTGTACGTAATTGCACAGTAGTGCTTATGGTCGATGCCGTTTCTCGGCTTCAGAGCTACTTTCTTGACTGTATTTTGAGTTAAGCAGTTGGCGCGACTCCATTTCTAGCCTTAAAAGTCAAATCTTGTGTGATTCCTCGATGGTAACATAGCTGCCCGAGGTCGCAAAGTTAGCAAGTACAAGAAATTTGAAAATTGTACGTAATTGCACAGTAGTGCTTATGGTCGATCCCGTTTCTCAGCTTCAGAGCTACTTTCTTGACTGTATTTTGAGTTAAACAGTTGGCGCGACTCCAGTTCTAGCCTTAAAAGTCAAATGTTGTGTGATTCCTCCATGGTAACATAGCTGCCCGAGGTCGCAAAGTTAGCAAGTACAAGAAATTTCAAAATTGTACGTAATTGCACAGTAGTGCTTATGGTCGATGCCGTTTCTCGGCTTCAGAGCTACTTTCTTGACTGTATTTTGAGTTAAGCAGTTGGCGCGACTTCAGTTCTAGCCTATAAAGTCAAATCTTGTGTGATTCCTCCATGGTAACATAGCTGCCCGAGGTCGCAAAGTTAGCAAGTACAAGAAATTTGAAAATTGTACGTAATTGCACAGTAGTGCTTATGGTCGATGCCGTTTCTCGGCTTCAGAGCTACTTTCTTGACTGTATTTTGAGCTAAGCAGTTGGCGCGACTCCAGTTCTAGCCTTAAAAGTCAAATTTTGTGTGATTCCTCCATGGTAACATAGCTGCCCGAGGTCGCAAAGTTAGCAAGTACAAGAAATTTGAAAATTGTACGTAATTGCACAGTAGTGCTTATGGTCGATGCCGTTTCTCGGCTTCAGAGCTACTTTCTTGACTGTATTTTGAGTTAAGCAGTTGGCGCGACTCCATTTCTAGCCTTAAAAGTCAAATCTTGTGTGATTCCTCGATGGTAACATAGCTGCCCGAGGTCGCAAAGTTAGCAAGTACAAGAAATTTGAAAATTGTACGTAATTGCACAGTAGTGCTTATGGTCGATCCCGTTTCTCAGCTTCAGAGCTACTTTCTTGACTGTATTTTGAGTTAAGCAGTTGGCGCGACTCCAGTTCTAGCCTTAAAAGTCAAATGTTGTGTGATTCCTCCATGGTAACATAGCTGCCCGAGGTCGCAAAGTTAGCAAGTACAAGAAATTTGAAAATTGTACGTAATTGCACAGTAGTGCTTATGGTCGATGCCGTTTCTCGGCTTCAGAGCTACTTTCTTGACTGTATTTTGAGTTAAGCAGTTGGCGCGACTCCATTTCTAGCCTTAAAAGTCAAATCTTGTGTGATTCCTCGATGGTAACATAGCTGCCCGAGGTCGCAAAGTTAGCAAGTACAAGAAATTTGAAAATTGTACGTAATTGCAAAGTAGTGCTTATGGTCGATCCCGTTTCTCAGCTTCAGAGCTACTTTCTTGACTGTATTTTGAGTTAAGCAGTTGGCGCGACTCCAGTTCTAGCCTTAAAAGTCAAATGTTGTGTGATTCCTCCATGGTAACATAGCTGCCCGAGGTCGCAAAGTTAGCAAGTACAAGAAATTTGAAAATTGTACGTAATTGCACAGTAGTGCTTATGGTCGATGCCGTTTCTCGGCTTCAGAGCTACTTTCTTGACTGTATTTTGAGTTAAACAGTTAGCGCGACTTCAGTTCTAGCCTATAAAGTCAAATGTTGTGTGATTCCTCCATGGTAACATAGCTGCCCGAGGTCGCAAAGTTAGCAAGTACAAGAAATTTGAAAATTGTACGTAATTGCACAGTAGTGCTTATGGTCGATGCCGTTTCTCGGCTTCAGAGCTACTTTCTTGACTGTATTTTGAGTTAAACAGTTGGCGCGACTTCAGTTCTAGCCTATGAAGTCAAATCTTGTGTGATTCCTCCATGTTAACATAGCTGCCCGAGGTCGCAAAGTTAGCAAGTACAAGAAATTTGAAAATTGTACGTAATTGCACTGTAGTGCTTATGGTCGATCCCGTTTCTCAGCTTCAGAGCTACTTTCTTGACTGTATTTTGAGTTAAGCAGTTGGCGCGACTTCAGTTCTAGCCTATAAAGTCAAATCTTGTGTGATTCCTCCATGGTAACATAGCTGCCCGAGGTCGCAAAGTTAGCAAGTACAAGAAATTTGAAAATTGTACGTAATTGCACAGTAGTGCTTATGGTCGATGCCGTTTCTCGGCTTCAGAGCTACTTTCTTGACTGTATTTTGAGTTAAGCAGTTGGCGCGACTTCAGTTCTAGCCTATAAAGTCAAATCTTGTGTGATTCCTCCATGGTAACATAGCTGCCCGAGGTCGCAAAGTTAGCAAGTACAAGAAATTTGAAAATTGTACGCAATTGCACAGTAGTGCTTATGGTCGATGCCGTTTCTCGGCTTCAGAGCTACTTTCTTGACTGTATTTTGAGTTAAACAGTTAGCGCGACTTCAGTTCTAGCCTATAAAGTCAAATGTTGTGTGATTCCTCCATGGTAACATAGCTGCCCGAGGTCGCAAAGTTAGCAAGTACAAGAAATTTGAAAATTGTACGTAATTGCACAGTAGTGCTTATGGTCGATGCCGTTTCTCGGCTTCAGAGCTACTTTCTTGACTGTATTTTGAGTTAAACAGTTGGCGCGACTTCAGTTCTAGCCTATAAAGTCAAATCTTGTGTGATTCCTCCATGTTAACATAGCTGCCCGAGGTCGCAAAGTTAGCAAGTACAAGAAATTTGAAAATTGTACGTAATTGCACAGTAGTGCTTATGGTCTATAAAGTCAAATGTTGTGTGATTCCTCCATGGTAACATAGCTGCCCGAGGTCGCAAAGTTAGCAAGTACAAGAAATTTGAAAATTGTACGTAATTGCACAGTAGTGCTTATGGTCGATGCCGTTTCTCAACTTCAGAGCTACTTTCTTGACTGTATTTTGAGTTAAGCAGTTGGCGCGACTTCAGTTCTAGCCTATAAAGTCAAATGTTGTGTGATTCCTCCATGGTAACATAGCTGCCCGAGGTCGCAAAGTTAGCAAGTACAAGAAATTTGAAAATTGTACGTAATTGCACAGTAGTGCTTATCGTCGATGCCGTTTCTCGGCTTCAGAGCTACTTTCTTGACCGTATTTTGAGTTAAACAGTTGGCGCGACTTCAGTTCTAGCCTATAAAGTCAAATGTTGTGTGATTCCTCCATGGTAACATAGCTGCCCGAGGTCGCAAAGTTAGCAAGTACAAGAAATTTGAAAATTGTACGTAATTGCACAGTAGTGCTTATGGTCGATGCCGTTTCTCGGCTTCAGAGCTACTTTCTTGACTGTATTTTGAGTTAAGCAGTTGGCGCGATTCCAGTTCTAGCCTTAAAAGTAAAATGTTGTGTGATTCCTCCATGGTAACATAGCTGCCCGAGGTCGCAAAGTTAGCAAGTAGAAGAAATTTGAAAATTGTACGTAATTGCACAGTAGTGCTTATGGTCGATGCCGTTTCTCGGCTTCAGAGCTACTTTCTTGACTGTATTTTGAGTTAAGCAGTTGGCGCGATTCCAGTTCTAGCCTATAAAGTCAAATGTTGTGTGATTCCTCCATGGTAACATAGCTGCCCGAGGTCGCAAAGTTAGCAAGTACAAGAAATTTGAAAATTGTATGTAATTGCACAGTAGTGCTTATGGTCGATGCCGTTTCTCGGCTTCAGAGCTACTTTCTTGACTGTATTTTGAGTTAAGCAGTTGGCGCGACTCCAGTTCTAGCCTTAAAAGTCAAATCTTGCGTGATTCCTCCATGGTAACATAGCTGCCCGAGGTCGCAAAGTTAGCAAGTACAAGAAATTTGAAAATTGTACGTAATTGCACAGTAGTGCTTATGGTCGATGCCGTTTCTCGGCTTCAGAGCTACTTTCTTGACTGTATTTTGAGTTAAGCAGTTGGCGCGACTTCAGTTCTAGCCTATAAAGTCAAATCTTGTGTGATTCCTCGATGGTGACATAGCTGCCCGAGGTCGCAAAGTTAGCAAGTACAAGAAATTTGAAAATTGTACGTAATTGCACAGTAGTGCTTATAGTCGATGCCGTTTCTCGGCTTCAGAGCTACTTTCTTGACTGTATTTTGAGTTAAACAGTTGGCGCGACTTCAGTTCTAGCCTATAAAGTCAAATCTTGTGTGATTCCTCCATGGTAACATAGCTGCCCGAGGTCGCAAATTTAGCAAGTACAAGAAACTTGAAAATTGTACGTAATTGCACAGTAGTGCTTATGGTCGATGCCGTTTCTCGGCTTCAGAGCTACTTTCTTGACTGTATTTTGAGTTAAGCAGTTGGCGCGACTCCAGTTCTAGCCTTAAAAGTAAAATGTTGTGTGATTCCTCCATGGTAACATAGCTGCCCGAGGTCGCTAAGTTAGCAAGTACAAGAAATTTGAAAATTGTACGTAATTGCACAGTAGTGCTTATGGTCGATGCCGTTTCTCGGCTTCAGAGCTACTTTCTTGACTGTATTTTGAGTTAATCAGTTGGCGCGACTCCAGTTCTAGCCTTAAAAGTCAAATCTTGCGTGATTCCTGCATGGTAATATAGCTGCCCGAGGTCGCAAAGTTAGCAAGTACAAGAAATTTGAAAATTGTACGTAATTGCACAGTAGTGCTTATGGTCGATGCCGTTTCTCGGCTTCAGAGCTACTTTCTTGACTGTATTTTGAGTTAAACAGTTGGCGCGACTTCAGTTCTAGCCTATAAAGTCAAATGTTGTGTGATTCCTCCATGGTAACATAGCTGCCCGAGGTCGCAAAGTTAGCAAGTACAAGAAACTTGAAAATTGTACGTAATTGCACAGTAGTGCTTATGGTCGATGCCGTTTCTCGGCTTCAGAGCTACTTTCTTGACTGTATTTTTAGTTAAGCAGTTGGCGCGACTCCAGTTCTAGCCTTAAAAGTCAAATCTTGCGTGATTCCTCCATGGTAACATAGCTGCCCGAGGTCGCAAAGTTAGCAAGTACAAGAAATTTGAAAATTGTACGTAATTGCACAGTAGTGCTTATGGTCGATGCCGTTTCTCGGCTTCAGAGCTACTTTCTTGAGTGTATTTTGAGTTAAGCAGTTGGCGCGACTCCAGTTCTAGCCTTAAAAGTCAAATGTTGTGTGATTCCTCCATGGTAACATAGCTGCCCGAGGTCGCAAAGTTAGCAAGTACAAGAAATTTGAAAATTGTACGTAATTGCACAGTAGTGCTTATGGTCGATGCCGTTTCTCGGCTTCAGAGCTACTTTCTTGACTGTATTTTGAGTTAAACAGTTGACGCGACTTCAGTTCAAGCCTATAAAGTCAAATCTTGTGTGATTCCTCCATGTTAACATAGCTGCCCGAGGTCGCAAAGTTAGCAAGTACAAGAAATTTGAAAATTGTACGTAATTGCACAGTAGTGCTTATGGTCGATGCCGTTTCTCGGCTTCAGAGCTACTTTCTTGACTGTATTTTGAGTTAAACAGTTGGCGCGACTTCAGTTCTAGCCTTAAAAGTCAAATCTTGTGTGATTCCTCGATGGTAACATAGCTGCCCGAGGTCGCAAAGTTAGCAAGTACAAGAAATTTGAAAATTGTACGTAATTGCACAGTAGTGCTTATGGTCGATGCCGTTTCTCGGCTTCAGAGCTACTTTCTTGACTGTATTTTGAGTTAAGCAGTTGGCGCGACTCCAGTTCTAGCCTTAAAAGTCAAATGTTGTGTGATTCCTCCATGGTAACATAGCTGCCCGAGGTCGCAAAGTTAGCAAGTACAAGAAATTTGAAAATTGTACGTAATTGCACAGTAGTGCTTATGGTCGATGCCGTTTCTCGGCTTCAGAGCTACTTTCTTGACTGTATTTTGAGTTAAACAGTTAGCGCGACTTCAGTTCTAGCCTATAAAGTCAAATGTTGTGTGATTCCTCCATGGTAACATAGCTGCCCGAGGTCGCAAAGTTAGCAAGTACAAGAAATTTGAAAATTGTACGTAATTGCACAGTAGTGCTTATGGTCGATGCCGTTTCTCGGCTTCAGAGCTACTTTCTTGACTGTATTTTGAGTTAAACAGTTGGCGCGACTTCAGTTCTAGCCTATGAAGTCAAATCTTGTGTGATTCCTCCATGTTAACATAGCTGCCCGAGGTCGCAAAGTTAGCAAGTACAAGAAATTTGAAAATTGTACGTAATTGCACTGTAGTGCTTATGGTCGATCCCGTTTCTCAGCTTCAGAGCTACTTTCTTGACTGTATTTTGAGTTAAGCAGTTGGCGCGACTTCAGTTCTAGCCTATAAAGTCAAATCTTGTGTGATTCCTCCATGGTAACATAGCTGCCCGAGGTCGCAAAGTTAGCAAGTACAAGAAATTTGAAAATTGTACGTAATTGCACAGTAGTGCTTATGGTCGATGCCGTTTCTCGGCTTCAGAGCTACTTTCTTGACTGTATTTTGAGTTAAGCAGTTGGCGCGACTTCAGTTCTAGCCTATAAAGTCAAATCTTGTGTGATTCCTCCATGGTAACATAGCTGCCCGAGGTCGCAAAGTTAGCAAGTACAAGAAATTTGAAAATTGTACGTAATTGCACAGTAGTGCTTATGGTCGATGCCGTTTCTCGGCTTCAGAGCTACTTTCTTGACTGTATTTTGAGTTAAACAGTTAGCGCGACTTCAGTTCTAGCCTATAAAGTCAAATGTTGTGTGATTCCTCCATGGTAACATAGCTGCCCGAGGTCGCAAAGTTAGCAAGTACAAGAAATTTGAAAATTGTACGTAATTGCACAGTAGTGCTTATGGTCGATGCCGTTTCTCGGCTTCAGAGCTACTTTCTTGACTGTATTTTGAGTTAAACAGTTGGCGCGACTTCAGTTCTAGCCTATAAAGTCAAATCTTGTGTGATTCCTCCATGTTAACATAGCTGCCCGAGGTCGCAAAGTTAGCAAGTACAAGAAATTTGAAAATTGTACGTAATTGCACAGTAGTGCTTATGGTCTATAAAGTCAAATGTTGTGTGATTCCTCCATGGTAACATAGCTGCCCGAGGTCGCAAAGTTAGCAAGTACAAGAAATTTGAAAATTGTACGTAATTGCACAGTAGTGCTTATGGTCGATGCCGTTTCTCAACTTCAGAGCTACTTTCTTGACTGTATTTTGAGTTAAGCAGTTGGCGCGACTTCAGTTCTAGCCTATAAAGTCAAATGTTGTGTGATTCCTCCATGGTAACATAGCTGCCCGAGGTCGCAAAGTTAGCAAGTACAAGAAATTTGAAAATTGTACGTAATTGCACAGTAGTGCTTATCGTCGATGCCGTTTCTCGGCTTCAGAGCTACTTTCTTGACCGTATTTTGAGTTAAACAGTTGGCGCGACTTCAGTTCTAGCCTATAAAGTCAAATGTTGTGTGATTCCTCCATGGTAACATAGCTGCCCGAGGTCGCAAAGTTAGCAAGTACAAGAAATTTGAAAATTGTACGTAATTGCACAGTAGTGCTTATGGTCGATGCCGTTTCTCGGCTTCAGAGCTACTTTCTTGACTGTATTTTGAGTTAAGCAGTTGGCGCAATTCCAGTTCTAGCCTTAAAAGTAAAATGTTGTGTGATTCCTCCATGGTAACATAGCTGCCCGAGGTCGCAAAGTTAGCAAGTAGAAGAAATTTGAAAATTGTACGTAATTGCACAGTAGTGCTTATGGTCGATGCCGTTTCTCGGCTTCAGAGCTACTTTCTTGACTGTATTTTGAGTTAAGCAGTTGGCGCGATTCCAGTTCTAGCCTATAAAGTCAAATGTTGTGTGATTCCTCCATGGTAACATAGCTGCCCGAGGTCGCAAAGTTAGCAAGTACAAGAAATTTGAAAATTGTATGTAATTGCACAGTAGTGCTTATGGTCGATGCCATTTCTCGGCTTCAGAGCTACTTTCTTGACTGTATTTTGAGTTAAGCAGTTGGCGCGACTCCAGTTCTAGCCTTAAAAGTCAAATCTTGCGTGATTCCTCCATGGTAACATAGCTGCCCGAGGTCGCAAAGTTAGCAAGTACAAGAAATTTGAAAATTGTACGTAATTGCACAGTAGTGCTTATGGTCGATGCCGTTTCTCGGCTTCAGAGCTACTTTCTTGACTGTATTTTGAGTTAAGCAGTTGGCGCGACTTCAGTTCTAGCCTATAAAGTCAAATCTTGTGTGATTCCTCGATGGTGACATAGCTGCCCGAGGTCGCAAAGTTAGCAAGTACAAGAAATTTGAAAATTGTACGTAATTGCACAGTAGTGCTTATAGTCGATGCCGTTTCTCGGCTTCAGAGCTACTTTCTTGACTGTATTTTGAGTTAAACAGTTGGCGCGACTTCAGTTCTAGCCTATAAAGTCAAATCTTGTGTGATTCCTCCATGGTAACATAGCTGCCCGAGGTCGCAAAGTTAGCAAGTACAAGAAACTTGAAAATTGTACGTAATTGCACAGTAGTGCTTATGGTCGATGCCGTTTCTCGGCTTCAGAGCTACTTTCTTGACTGTATTTTGAGTTAAGCAGTTGGCGCGACTCCAGTTCTAGCCTTAAAAGTAAAATGTTGTGTGATTCCTCCATGGTAACATAGCTGCCCGAGGTCGCTAAGTTAGCAAGTACAAGAAATTTGAAAATTGTACGTAATTGCACAGTAGTGCTTATGGTCGATGCCGTTTCTCGGCTTCAGAGCTACTTTCTTGACTGTATTTTGAGTTAATCAGTTGGCGCGACTCCAGTTCTAGCCTTAAAAGTCAAATCTTGCGTGATTCCTGCATGGTAATATAGCTGCCCGAGGTCGCAAAGTTAGCAAGTACAAGAAATTTGAAAATTGTACGTAATTGCACAGTAGTGCTTATGGTCGATGCCGTTTCTCGGCTTCAGAGCTACTTTCTTGACTGTATTTTGAGTTAAACAGTTGGCGCGACTTCAGTTCTAGCCTATAAAGTCAAATGTTGTGTGATTCCTCCATGGTAACATAGCTGCCCGAGGTCGCAAAGTTAGCAAGTACAAGAAACTTGAAAATTGTACGTAATTGCACAGTAGTGCTTATGGTCGATGCCGTTTCTCGGCTTCAGAGCTACTTTCTTGACTGTATTTTTAGTTAAGCAGTTGGCGCGACTCCAGTTCTAGCCTTAAAAGTCAAATGTTGTGTGATTCCTCCATGGTAACATAGCTGCCCGAGGTCGCAAAGTTAGCAAGTACAAGAAATTTGAAAATTGTACGTAATTGCACAGTAGTGCTTATGGTCGATGCCGTTTCTCGGCTTCAGAGCTACTTTCTTGACTGTATTTTGAGTTAAACAGTTGACGCGACTTCAGTTCAAGCCTATAAAGTCAAATCTTGTGTGATTCCTCCATGTTAACATAGCTGCCCGAGGTCGCAAAGTTAGCAAGTACAAGAAATTTGAAAATTGTACGTAATTGCACAGTAGTGCTTATGGTCGATGCCGTTTCTCGGCTTCAGAGCTACTTTCTTGACTGTATTTTGAGTTAAACAGTTGGCGCGACTTCAGTTCTAGCCTTAAAAGTCAAATCTTGTGTGATTCCTCGATGGTAACATAGCTGCCCGAGGTCGCAAAGTTAGCAAGTACAAGAAATTTGAAAATTGTACGTAATTGCACAGTAGTGCTTATGGTCGATGCCGTTTCTCGGCTTCAGAGCTACTTTCTTGACTGTATTTTGAGTTAAGCAGTTGGCGCGACTCCAGTTCTAGCCTTAAAAGTCAAATGTTGTGTGATTCCTCCATGGTAACATAGCTGCCCGAGGTCGCAAAGTTAGCAAGTACAAGAAATTTGAAAATTGTACGTAATTGCACAGTAGTGCTTATGGTCGATGCCGTTTCTCGGCTTCAGAGCTACTTTCTTGACTGTATTTTGAGTTAAGCAGTTGGCGCGACTGCAGTTCTAGCCTTAAAAGTCAAATCTTGCGTGATTCCTCCATGGTAACATAGCTGCCCGAGGTCGCAAAGTTAGCAAGTACAAGAAATTTGAAAATTGTACGTAATTGCACAGTAGTGCTTATGGTCGATGCCGTTTCTCGGCTTCAGAGCTACTTTCTTGACTGTATTTTTAGTTAAGCAGTTGGCGCGACTCCAGTTCTAGCCTTAAAAGTCAAATCTTGCGTGATTCCTCGATGGTAACATAGCTGCCCGAGGTCGCAAAGTTAGCAAGTACAAGAAATTTGAAAATTGTACGTAATTGCACAGTAGTGCTTATGGTCGATGCCGTTTCTCAGCTTCAGAGCTACTTTCTTGACTGTATTTTGAGTTAAGCAGTTGGCGCGACTTCAGTTCTAGCCTATAAAGTCAAATCTTGTGTGATTCCTCCATGGTAACATAGCTGCCCGAGGTCGCAAAGTTAGCAAGTACAAGAAATTTGAAAATTGTACGTAATTGCACAGTAGTGCTTATGGTCGATGCCGTTTCTCGGCTTCAGAGCTACTTTCTTGACTGTATTTTGAGTTAAGCAGTTGGCGCGACTCCAGTTCTAGCCTTAAAAGTCAAATGTTGTGTGATTCCTCCATGGTAACATAGCTGCCCGAGGTCGCAAAGTTAGCAAGTACAAGAAATTTGAAAATTGTACGTAATTGCACAGTAGTGCTTATGGTCGATGCCGTTTCTCGGCTTCAGAGCTACTTTCTTGACTGTATTTTGAGTTAAGCAGTTGGCGCGACTCCAGTTCTAGCCTTAAAAGTCAAATGTTGTGTGATTCCTCCATGGTAACATAGCTGCCCGAGGTCGCAAAGTTAGCAAGTACAAGAAATTTGAAAATTGTACGTAATTGCACAGTAGTGCTTATGGTCGATGCCGTTTCTCGGCTTCAGAGCTACTTTCTTGACTGTATTTTGAGTTAAGCAGTTGGCGCGACTTCAGTTCTAGCCTATAAAGTCAAATCTTGTGTGATTCCTCCATGGTAACATAGCTGCCCGAGGTCGCTAAGTTAGCAAGTACAAGAAATTTGAAAATTGTACGTAATTGCACAGTAGTGCTTATGGTCGATGCCGTTTCTCGGCTTCAGAGCTACTTTCTTGACTGTATTTTGAGTTAATCAGTTGGCGCGACTCCAGTTCTAGCCTTAAAAGTCTAATCTTGCGTGATTCCTGCATGGTAATATAGCTGCCCGAGGTCGCAAAGTTAGCAAGTACAAGAAATTTGAAAATTGTACGTAATTGCACAGTAGTGCTTATGGTCGATGCCGTTTCTCGGCTTCAGAGCTACTTTCTTGACTGTATTTTGAGTTAAACAGTTGGCGCGACTTCAGTTCTAGCCTATAAAGTCAAATGTTGTGTGATTCCTCCATGGTAACATAGCTGCCCGAGGTCGCAAAGTTAGCAAGTACAAGAAACTTGAAAATTGTACGTAATTGCACAGTAGTGCTTATGGTCGATGCCGTTTCTCGGCTTCAGAGCTACTTTCTTGACTGTATTTTTAGTTAAGCAGTTGGCGCGACTCCAGTTCTAGCCTTAAAAGTCAAATCTTGCGTGATTCCTCCATGGTAACATAGCTGCCCGAGGTCGCAAAGTTAGCAAGTACAAGAAATTTGAAAATTGTACGTAATTGCACAGTAGTGCTTATGGTCGATGCCGTTTCTCGGCTTCAGAGCTACTTTCTTGAGTGTATTTTGAGTTAAGCAGTTGGCGCGACTCCAGTTCTAGCCTTAAAAGTCAAATGTTGTGTGATTCCTCCATGGTAACATAGCTGCCCGAGGTCGCAAAGTTAGCAAGTACAAGAAATTTGAAAATTGTACGTAATTGCACAGTAGTGCTTATGGTCGATGCCGTTTCTCGGCTTCAGAGCTACTTTCTTGACTGTATTTTGAGTTAAACAGTTGACGCGACTTCAGTTCAAGCCTATAAAGTCAAATCTTGTGTGATTCCTCCATGTTAACATAGCTGCCCGAGGTCGCAAAGTTAGCAAGTACAAGAAATTTGAAAATTGGACGTAATTGCACAGTAGTGCTTATGGTCGATGCCGTTTCTCGGCTTCAGAGCTACTTTCTTGACTGTATTTTGAGTTAAACAGTTGGCGCGACTTCAGTTCTAGCCTTAAAAGTCAAATCTTGTGTGATTCCTCGATGGTAACATAGCTGCCCGAGGTCGCAAAGTTAGCAAGTACAAGAAATTTGAAAATTGTACGTAATTGCACAGTAGTGCTTATGGTCGATGCCGTTTCTCGGCTTCAGAGCTAAGAAATTTGAAAATTGTACGTAATTGCACAGTAGTGCTTATGGTCGATGCCGTTTCTCGGCTTCAGAGCTACTTTCTTGACTGTATTTTGAGTTAAGCAGTTGGCGCGACTTCAGTTCTAGCCTATAAAGTCAAATCTTGTGTGATTCCTCCATGGTAACATAGCTGCCCGAGGTCGCAAAGTTAGCAAGTACAAGAAATTTGAAAATTGTACGTAATTGCACAGTAGTGCTTATGGTCGATGCCGTTTCTCGGCTTCAGAGCTACTTTCTTGACTGTATTTTGAGTTAAGCAGTTGGCGCGACTCCAGTTCTAGCCTTAAAAGTCAAATGTTGTGTGATTCCTCCATGGTAACATAGCTGCCCGAGGTCGCAAAGTTAGCAAGTACAAGAAATTTGAAAATTGTACGTAATTGCACAGTAGTGCTTATGGTCGATGCCGTTTCTCGGCTTCAGAGCTACTTTCTTGACTGTATTTTGAGTTAAGCAGTTGGCGCGACTTCAGTTCTAGCCTATAAAGTCAAATCTTGTGTGATTCCTTCATGGTAACATAGCTGCCCGAGGTCGCAAAGTTAGCAAGTACAAGAAATTTGAAAATTGTACGTAATTGCACAGTAGTGCTTATGGTCGATGCCGTTTCTCGGCTTCAGAGCTACTTTCTTGACTGTATTTTGAGTTAAACAGTTGGCGCGACTTCAGTTCTAGCCTTAAAAGTCAAATCTTGTGTGATTCCTCGATGGTAACATAGCTGCCCGAGGTCGCAAAGTTAGCAAGTACAAGAAATTTGAAAATTGTACGTAATTGCACAGTAGTGCTTATGGTCGATGCCGTTTCTCGGCTTCAGAGCTACTTTCTTGACTGTATTTTGAGTTAAGCAGTTGGCGCGACTCCAGTTCTAGCCTTAAAAGTCAAATGTTGTGTGATTCCTCCATGGTAACATAGCTGCCCGAGGTCGCAAAGTTAGCAAGTACAAGAAATTTGAAAATTGTACGTAATTGCACAGTAGTGCTTATGGTCGATGCCGTTTCTCGGCTTCAGAGCTACTTTCTTGACTGTATTTTGAGTTAAGCAGTTGGCGCGACTTCAGTTCTAGCCTATAAAGTCAAATCTTGTGTGATTCCTCCATGGTAACATAGCTGCCCGAGGTCGCAAAGTTAGCAAGTACAAGAAATTTGAAAATTGTACGTAATTGCACAGTAGTGCTTATGGTCGATGCCGTTTCTCGGCTTCAGAGCTACTTTCTTGACTGTATTTTGAGTTAAACAGTTGGCGCGACTTCAGTTCTAGCCTTAAAAGTCAAATCTTGTGTGATTCCTCGATGGTAACATAGCTGCCCGAGGTCGCAAAGTTAGCAAGTACAAGAAATTTGAAAATTGTACGTAATTGCACAGTAGTGCTTATGGTCGATGCCGTTTCTCGGCTTCAGAGCTACTTTCTTGACTGTATTTTGAGTTAAGCAGTTGGCACGACTCCAGTTCTAGCCTTAAAAGTCAAATGTTGTGTGATTCCTCCATGGTAACATAGCTGCCCGAGGTCGCAAAGTTAGCAAGTACAAGAAATTTGAAAATTGTACGTAATTGCACAGTAGTGCTTATGGTCGATGCCGTTTCTCGGCTTCAGAGCTACTTTCTTGACTGTATTTTGAGTTAAGCAGTTGGCGCGACTGCAGTTCTAGCCTTAAAAGTCAAATCTTGCGTGATTCCTCCATGGTAACATAGCTGCCCGAGGTCGCAAAGTTAGCAAGTACAAGAAATTTGAAAATTGTACGTAATTGCACAGTAGTGCTTATGGTCGATGCCGTTTCTCGGCTTCAGAGCTACTTTCTTGACTGTATTTTGAGTTAAGCAGTTGGCGCGACTTCAGTTCTAGCCTATAAAGTCAAATCTTGTGTGATTCCTTCATGGTAACATAGCTGCCCGAGGTCACAAAGTTAGCAAGTACAAGAAATTTGAAAATTGTACGTAATTGCACAGTAGTGCTTATGGTCGATGCCGTTTCTCGGCTTCAGAGCTACTTTCTTGACTGTATTTTGAGTTAAGCAGTTGGCGCGACTCCATTTCTAGCCTTAAAAGTCAAATCTTGTGTGATTCCTCGATGGTAACATAGCTGCCCGAGGTCGCAAAGTTAGCAAGTACAAGAAATTTGAAAATTGTACGTAATTGCACAGTAGTGCTTATGGTCGATCCCGTTTCTCAGCTTCAGAGCTACTTTCTTGACTGTATTTTGAGTTAAACAGTTGGCGCGACTCCAGTTCTAGCCTTAAAAGTCAAATGTTGTGTGATTCCTCCATGGTAACATAGCTGCCCGAGGTCGCAAAGTTAGCAAGTACAAGAAATTTGAAAATTGTACGTAATTGCACAGTAGTGCTTATGGTCGATGCCGTTTCTCGGCTTCAGAGCTACTTTCTTGACTGTATTTTGAGTTAAGCAGTTGGCGCGACTTCAGTTCTAGCCTATAAAGTCAAATGTTGTGTGATTCCTCCATGGTAACATAGCTGCCCGAGGTCGCAAAGTTAGCAAGTACAAGAAATTTGAAAATTGTACGTAATTGCACAGTAGTGCTTATCGTCGATGCCGTTTCTCGGCTTCAGAGCTACTTTCTTGACCGTATTTTGAGTTAAACAGTTGGCGCGACTTCAGTTCTAGCCTATAAAGTCAAATGTTGTGTGATTCCTCCATGGTAACATAGCTGCCCGAGGTCGCAAAGTTAGCAAGTACAAGAAATTTGAAAATTGTACGTAATTGCACAGTAGTGCTTATGGTCGATGCCGTTTCTCGGCTTCAGAGCTACTTTCTTGACTGTATTTTGAGTTAAGCAGTTGGCGCGATTCCAGTTCTAGCCTTAAAAGTAAAATGTTGTGTGATTCCTCCATGGTAACATAGCTGCCCGAGGTCGCAAAGTTAGCAAGTACAAGAAATTTGAAAATTGTACGTAATTGCACAGTAGTGCTTATGGTCGATGCCGTTTCTCGGCTTCAGAGCTACTTTCTTGACTGTATTTTGAGTTAAGCAGTTGGCGCGATTCCAGTTCTAGCCTATAAAGTCAAATGTTGTGTGATTCCTCCATGGTAACATAGCTGCCCGAGGTCGCAAAGTTAGCAAGTACAAGAAATTTGAAAATTGTATGTAATTGCACAGTAGTGCTTATGGTCGATGCCGTTTCTCGGCTTCAGAGCTACTTTCTTGACTGTATTTTGAGTTAAGCAGTTGGCGCGACTCCAGTTCTAGCCTTAAAAGTCAAATCTTGCGTGATTCCTCCATGGTAACATAGCTGCCCGAGGTCGCAAAGTTAGCAAGTACAAGAAATTTGAAAATTGTACGTAATTGCACAGTAGTGCTTATGGTCGATGCCGTTTCTCGGCTTCAGAGCTACTTTCTTGACTGTATTTTGAGTTAAGCAGTTGGCGCGACTTCAGTTCTAGCCTATAAAGTCAAATCTTGTGTGATTCCTCGATGGTGACATAGCTGCCCGAGGTCGCAAAGTTAGCAAGTACAAGAAATTTGAAAATTGTACGTAATTGCACAGTAGTGCTTATAGTCGATGCCGTTTCTCGGCTTCAGAGCTACTTTCTTGACTGTATTTTGAGTTAAACAGTTGGCGCGACTTCAGTTCTAGCCTATAAAGTCAAATCTTGTGTGATTCCTCCATAGTAACATAGCTGCCCGAGGTCGCAAAGTTAGCAAGTACAAGAAATTTGAAAATTGTACGTAATTGCACAGAAGTGCTTATGGTCGATGCCGTTTCTCGGCTTCAGAGCTACTTTCTTGACTGTATTTTGAGTTAAACAGTTGGCGCGACTTCAGTTCTAGCCTATAAAGTCAAATCTTGCGTGATTCCTCCATGTTAACATAGCTGCCCGAGGACGCAAAGTTAGCAAGTACAAGAAATTTGAAAATTGTACGTAATTGCACAGTAGTGCTTATGGTCGATGCCGTTTCTCGGCTTCAGAGCTACTTTCTTGACTGTATTTTGAGTTAAGCAGTTGGCGCGACTTCAGTTCTAGCCTATAAAGTCAAATCTTGTGTGATTCCTCCATGGTAACATAGCTGCCCGAGGTCGCAAAGTTAGCAAGTACAAGAAATTTGAAAATTGTACGTAATTGCACAGTAGTGCTTATGGTCGATGCCGTTTCTCGGCTTCAGAGCTACTTTCTTGACTGTATTTTGAGCTAAGCAGTTGGCGCGACTCCAGTTCTAGCCTTAAAAGTCAAATCTTGCGTGATTCCTCCATAGTAACATAGCTGCCCGAGGTCGCAAAGTTAGCAAGTACAAGAAATTTGAAAATTGTACGTAATTGCACAGAAGTGCTTATGGTCGATGCCGTTTCTCGGCTTCAGAGCTACTTTCTTGACTGTATTTTGAGTTAAACAGTTGGCGCGACTTCAGTTCTAGCCTATAAAGTCAAATCTTGCGTGATTCCTCCATGTTAACATAGCTGCCCGAGGACGCAAAGTTAGCAAGTACAAGAAATTTGAAAATTGTACGTAATTGCACAGTAGTGCTTATGGTCGATGCCGTTTCTCGGCTTCAGAGCTACTTTCTTGACTGTATTTTGAGCTAAGCAGTTGGCGCGACTCCAGTTCTAGCCTTAAAAGTCAAATCTTGTGTGATTCCTCCATAGTAACATAGCTGCCCGAGGTCGCAAAGTTAGCAAGTACAAGAAATTTGAAAATTGTACGTAATTGCACAGAAGTGCTTATGGTCGATGCCGTTTCTCGGCTTCAGAGCTACTTTCTTGACTGTATTTTGAGTTAAACAGTTGGCGCGACTTCAGTTCTAGCCTATAAAGTCAAATCTTGTGTGATTCCTCCATAGTAACATAGCTGCCCGAGGTCGCAAAGTTAGCAAGTACAAGAAATTTGAAAATTGTACGTAATTGCACAGAAGTGCTTATGGTCGATGCCGTTTCTCGGCTTCAGAGCTACTTTCTTGACTGTATTTTGAGTTAAACAGTTGGCGCGACTTCAGTTCTAGCCTATAAAGTCAAATCTTGCGTGATTCCTCCATGTTAACATAGCTGCCCGAGGACGCAAAGTTAGCAAGTACAAGAAATTTGAAAATTGTACGTAATTGCACAGTAGTGCTTATGGTCGATGCCGTTTCTCGGCTTCAGAGCTACTTTCTTGACTGTATTTTGAGTTAAGCAGTTGGCGCGACTGCAGTTCTAGCCTTAAAAGTCAAATCTTGCGTGATTCCTCCATGTTAACATAGCTGCCCGAGGTCGCAAAGTTAGCAAGTACAAGAAACTTGAAAATTGTACGTAATTGCACAGTAGTGCTTATGGTCGATGCCGTTTCTCGGCTTCAGAGCTACTTTCTTGACTGTATTTTGAGTTAAGCAGTTGGCGCGACTCCAGTTCTAGCCTTAAAAGTCAAATCTTGCGTGATTCCTCCATGGTAACATAGCTGCCCGAGGTCGCAAAGTTAGCAAGTACAAGAAATTTGAAAATTGTACGTAATTGCACAGTAGTGCTTATGGTCGATGCCGTTTCTCGGCTTCAGAGCTACTTTCTTGAGTGTATTTTGAGTTAAGCAGTTGGCGCGACTCCAGTTCTAGCCTTAAAAGTCAAATGTTGTGTGATTCCTCCATGGTAACATAGCTGCCCGAGGTCGCAAAGTTAGCAAGTACAAGAAATTTGAAAATTGTACGTAATTGCACAGTAGTGCTTATGGTCGATGCCGTTTCTCGGCTTCAGAGCTACTTTCTTGACTGTATTTTGAGTTAAGCAGTTGGCGCGACTTCAGTTCTAGCCTATAAAGTCAAATGTTGTGTGATTCCTCGATGGTAACATAGCTGCCCGAGGTCGCAAAGTTAGCAAGTACAAGAAATTTGAAAATTGTACGTAATTGCACAGTAGTGCTTATGGTCGATGCCGTTTCTCGGCTTCAGAGCTACTTTCTTGACTGTATTTTGAGTTAAACAGTTGGCGCGACTTCAGTTCTAGCCTATAAAGTCAAATGTTGTGTGATTCCTCCATGGTAACATAGCTGCCCGAGGTCGCAAAGTTAGCAAGTACAAGAAATTTGAAAATTGTACGTAATTGCACAGTAGTGCTTATGGTCGATGCCGTTTCTCGGCTTCAGAGCTACTTTCTTGACTGTATTTTGAGTTAAGCAGTTGGCGCGACTCCAGTTCTAGCCTTAAAAGTCAAATGTTGTGTGATTCCTCCATGGTAACATAGCTGCCCGAGGTCGCAAAGTTAGCAAGTACAAGAAATTTGAAAATTGTACGTAATTGCACAGTAGTGCTTATGGTCGATGCCGTTTCTCGGCTTCAGAGCTACTTTCTTGACTGTATTTTGAGTTAAGCAGTTGGCGCGACTTCAGTTCTAGCCTATAAAGTCAAATCTTGTGTGATTCCTCCATGGTAACATAGCTGCCCGAGGTCGCAAAGTTAGCAAGTACAAGAAATTTGAAAATTGTACGTAATTGCACAGTAGTGCTTATGGTCGATGCCGTTTCTCGGCTTCAGAGCTACTTTCTTGACTGTATTTTGAGTTAAACAGTTGGCGCGACTTCAGTTCTAGCCTTAAAAGTCAAATCTTGTGTGATTCCTCGATGGTAACATAGCTGCCCGAGGTCGCAAAGTTAGCAAGTACAAGAAATTTGAAAATTGTACGTAATTGCACAGTAGTGCTTATGGTCGATGCCGTTTCTCGGCTTCAGAGCTACTTTCTTGACTGTATTTTGAGTTAAGCAGTTGGCACGACTCCAGTTCTAGCCTTAAAAGTCAAATGTTGTGTGATTCCTCCATGGTAACATAGCTGCCCGAGGTCGCAAAGTTAGCAAGTACAAGAAATTTGAAAATTGTACGTAATTGCACAGTAGTGCTTATGGTCGATGCCGTTTCTCGGCTTCAGAGCTACTTTCTTGACTGTATTTTGAGTTAAGCAGTTGGCGCGACTGCAGTTCTAGCCTTAAAAGTCAAATCTTACGTGATTCCTCCATGGTAACATAGCTGCCCGAGGTCGCAAAGTTAGCAAGTACAAGAAATTTGAAAATTGTACGTAATTGCACAGTAGTGCTTATGGTCGATGCCGTTTCTCGGCTTCAGAGCTACTTTCTTGACTGTATTTTGAGTTAAGCAGTTGGCGCGACTTCAGTTCTAGCCTATAAAGTCAAATCTTGTGTGATTCCTTCATGGTAACATAGCTGCCCGAGGTCGCAAAGTTAGCAAGTACAAGAAATTTGAAAATTGTACGTAATTGCACAGTAGTGCTTATGGTCGATGCCGTTTCTCGGCTTCAGAGCTACTTTCTTGACTGTATTTTGAGTTAAGCAGTTGGCGCGACTCCATTTCTAGCCTTAAAAGTCAAATCTTGTGTGATTCCTCGATGGTAACATAGCTGCCCGAGGTCGCAAAGTTAGCAAGTACAAGAAATTTGAAAATTGTACGTAATTGCACAGTAGTGCTTATGGTCGATCCCGTTTCTCAGCTTCAGAGCTACTTTCTTGACTGTATTTTGAGTTAAACAGTTGGCGCGACTCCAGTTCTAGCCTTAAAAGTCAAATGTTGTGTGATTCCTCCATGGTAACATAGCTGCCCGAGGTCGCAAAGTTAGCAAGTACAAGAAATTTGAAAATTGTACGTAATTGCACAGTAGTGCTTATGGTCGATGCCGTTTCTCGGCTTCAGAGCTACTTTCTTGACTGTATTTTTAGTTAAGCAGTTGGCGCGACTCCAGTTCTAGCCTTAAAAGTCAAATCTTGCGTGATTCCTCGATGGTAACATAGCTGCCCGAGGTCGCAAAGTTAGCAAGTACAAGAAATTTGAAAATTGTACGTAATTGCACAGTAGTGCTTATGGTCGATGCCGTTTCTCGGCTTCAGAGCTACTTTCTTGACTGTATTTTGAGTTAAGCAGTTGGCGCGACTTCAGTTCTAGCCTATAAAGTCAAATCTTGTGTGATTCCTCCATGGTAACATAGCTGCCCGAGGTCGCAAAGTTAGCAAGTACAAGGAATTTGAAAATTGTACGTAATTGCACAGTAGTGCTTATGGTCGATGCCGTTTCTCGGCTTCAGAGCTACTTTCTTGACTGTATTTTGAGTTAAACAGTTGGCGCGACTTCAGTTCTAGCCTTAAAAGTCAAACCTTGTGTGATTCCTCGATGGTAACATAGCTGCCCGAGGTCGCAAAGTTAGCAAGTACAAGAAATTTGAAAATTGTACGTAATTGCACAGTAGTGCTTATGGTCGATGCCGTTTCTCGGCTTCAGAGCTACTTTCTTGACTGTATTTTGAGTTAAGCAGTTGGCGCGACTTCAGTTCTAGCCTATAAAGTCAAATCTTGTGTGATTCCTCCATGGTAACATAGCTGCCCGAGGTCGCAAAGTTAGCAAGTACAAGAAATTTGAAAATTGTACGTAATTGCACAGTAGTGCTTATGGTCGATGCCGTTTCTCGGCTTCAGAGCTACTTTCTTGACTGTATTTTGAGCTAAGCAGTTGGCGCGACTCCAGTTCTAGCCTTAAAAGTCAAATGTTGTGTGATTCCTCCATGGTAACATAGCTGCCCGAGGTCGCAAAGTTAGCAAGTACAAGAAATTTGAAAATTGTACGTAATTGCACAGTAGTGCTTATGGTCGATGCCGTTTCTCGGCTTCAGAGCTACTTTCTTGACTGTATTTTGAGTTAAGCAGTTGGCGCGACTCCATTTCTAGCCTTAAAAGTCAAATCTTGTGTGATTCCTCGATGGTAACATAGCTGCCCGAGGTCGCAAAATTAGCAAGTACAAGAAATTTGAAAATTGTACGTAATTGCACAGTAGTGCTTATGGTCGATCCCGTTTCTCAGCTTCAGAGCTACTTTCTTGACTGTATTTTGAGTTAATCAGTTGGCGCGACTTCAGTTCTAGCCTATAAAGTCAAATCTTGTGCGATTCCTCGATGGTAACATAGCTGCCCGAGGTCGCAAAGTTAGCAAGTACAAGAAATTTGAAAATTGTACGTAATTGCACAGTAGTGCTTATGGTCGATGCCGTTTCTCGGCTTCAGAGCTACTTTCTTGACTGTATTTTGAGTTAATCAGTTGGCGCGACTCCAGTTCTAGCCTTAAAAGTCAAATCTTGTGTGATTCCTCGATGGTAACATAGCTGCCCGAGGTCGCAAATTTAGCAAGTACAAGAAATTTGAAAATTGTACGTAATTGCACAGTAGTGCTTATGGTCGATGCCGTTTCTCGGCTTCAGAGCTACTTTCTTGACTGTATTTTGAGTTAAACAGTTGGCGCGACTTCAGTTCTAGCCTATAAAGTCAAATGTTGTGTGATTCCTCCATGGTAACATAGCTGCCCGAGGTCGCAAAGTTAGCAAGTACAAGAAATTTGAAAATTGTACGTAATTGCACAGTAGTGCTTATGGTCGATGCCGTTTCTCGGCTTCAGAGCTACTTTCTTGACTGTATTTTGAGTTAAGCAGTTGGCGCGACTTCAGTTCTAGCCTATAAAGTCAAATCTTGTGTGATTCCTCGATGGTAACATAGCTGCCCGAGGTCGCAAAGTTAGCAAGTACAAGAAATTTGAAAATTGTACGTAATTGCACAGTAGTGCTTATGGTCGATGCCGTTTCTCGGCTTCAGAGCTACTTTCTTGACTGTATTTTGAGTTAAACAGTTGGCGCGACTTCAGTTCTAGCCTATAAAGTCAAATGTTGTGTGATTCCTCCATGGTAACATAGCTGCCCGAGGTCGCAAAGTTAGCAAGTACAAGAAATTTGAAAATTGTACGTAATTGCACAGTAGTGCTTATGGTCGATGCCGTTTCTCGGCTTCGGAGCTACTTTCTTGACTGTATTTTGAGTTAATCAGTTGGCGCGACTCCAGTTCTAGCCTTAAAAGTCAAATCTTGCGTGATTCCTGCATGGTAATATAGCTGCCCGCGGTCGCAAATTTAGCAAGTACAAGAAATTTCAAAATTGTACGTAATTGCACAGTAGTGCTTATGGTCGATGCCGTTTCTCGGCTTCAGAGCTACTTTCTTGACTGTATTTTGAGTTAAGCAGTTGGCGCGACTTCAGTTCTAGCCTATAAAGTCAAATCTTGTGTGATTCCTCCATGTTAACATAGCTGCCCGAGGTCGCAAAGTTAGCAAGTACAAGAAATTTGAAAATTGTACGTAATTGCACAGTAGTGCTTATGGTCGATGCCGTTTCTCGGCTTCAGAGCTACTTTCTTGACTGTATTTTGAGTTAAACAGTTGGCGCGACTTCAGTTCTAGCCTTAAAAGTCAAATCTTGTGTGATTCCTCGATGGTAACATAGCTGCCCGAGGTCGCAAAGTTAGCAAGTACAAGAAATTTGAAAATTGTACGTAATTGCACAGTAGTGCTTATGGTCGATGCCGTTTCTCGGCTTCAGAGCTACTTTCTTGACTGTATTTTGAGTTAAGCAGTTGGCGCGACTCCAGTTCTAACCTTAAAAGTCAAATGTTGTGTGATTCCTCCATGGTAACATAGCTGCCCGAGGTCGCAAAGTTAGCAAGTACAAGAAATTTGAAAATTGTACGTAATTGCACAGTAGTGCTTATGGTCGATGCCGTTTCTCGGCTTCAGAGCTACTTTCTTGACTGTATTTTGAGTTAAGCAGTTGGCGCGACTGCAGTTCTAGCCTTAAAAGTCAAATCTTGCGTGATTCCTCCATGGTAACATAGCTGCCCGAGGTCGCAAAGTTAGCAAGTACAAGAAATTTGAAAATTGTACGTAATTGCACAGTAGTGCTTATGGTCGATGCCGTTTCTCGGCTTCAGAGCTACTTTCTTGACTGTATTTTTAGTTAAGCAGTTGGCGCGACTCCAGTTCTAGCCTTAAAAGTCAAATCTTGCGTGATTCCTCGATGGTAACATAGCTGCCCGAGGTCGCAAAGTTAGCAAGTACAAGAAATTTGAAAATTGTACGTAATTGCACAGTAGTGCTTATGGTCGATGCCGTTTCTCGGCTTCAGAGCTACTTTCTTGACTGTATTTTGAGTTAAGCAGTTGGCGCGACTTCAGTTCTAGCCTATAAAGTCAAATCTTGTGTGATTCCTCCATGGTAACATAGCTGCCCGAGGTCGCAAAGTTAGCAAGTACAAGAAATTTGAAAATTGTACGTAATTGCACAGTAGTGCTTATGGTCGATGCCGTTTCTCGGCTTCAGAGCTACTTTCTTGACTGTATTTTGAGTTAAGCAGTTGGCGCGACTCCAGTTCTAGCCTTAAAAGTCAAATGTTGTGTGATTCCTCCATGGTAACATAGCTGCCCGAGGTCGCAAAGTTAGCAAGTACAAGAAATTTGAAAATTGTACGTAATTGCACAGTAGTGCTTATGGTCGATGCCGTTTCTCGGCTTCAGAGCTACATTCTTGACTGTATTTTGAGTTAAGCAGTTGGCGCGACTTCAGTTTTAGCCTATAAAGTCAAATCTTGTGTGATTCCTTCATGGTAACATAGCTGCCCGAGGTCGCAAAGTTAGCAAGTACAAGAAATTTGAAAATTGTACGTAATTGCACAGTAGTGCTTATGGTCGATGCCGTTTCTCGGCTTCAGAGCTACTTTCTTGACTGTATTTTGAGTTAAACAGTTGGCGCGACTTCAGTTCTAGCCTTAAAAGTCAAATCTTGTGTGATTCCTCGATGGTAACATAGCTGCCCGAGGTCGCAAAGTTAGCAAGTACAAGAAATTTGAAAATTGTACGTAATTGCACAGTAGTGCTTATGGTCGATGCCGTTTCTCGGCTTCAGAGCTACTTTCTTGACTGTATTTTGAGTTAAGCAGTTGGCGCGACTCCAGTTCTAGCCTTAAAAGTCAAATGTTGTGTGATTCCTCCATGGTAACATAGCTGCCCGAGGTCGCAAAGTTAGCAAGTACAAGAAATTTGAAAATTGTACGTAATTGCACAGTAGTGCTTATGGTCGATGCCGTTTCTCGGCTTCAGAGCTACTTTCTTGACTGTATTTTGAGTTAAGCAGTTGGCGCGACTTCAGTTCTAGCCTATAAAGTCAAATCTTGTGTGATTCCTCCATGGTAACATAGCTGCCCGAGGTCGCAAAGTTAGCAAGTACAAGAAATTTGAAAATTGTACGTAATTGCACAGTAGTGCTTATGGTCGATGCCGTTTCTCGGCTTCAGAGCTACTTTCTTGACTGTATTTTGAGTTAAACAGTTGGCGCGACTTCAGTTCTAGCCTTAAAAGTCAAATCTTGTGTGATTCCTCGATGGTAACATAGCTGCCCGAGGTCGCAAACTTAGCAAGTACAAGAAATTTGAAAATTGTACGTAATTGCACAGTAGTGCTTATGGTCGATGCCGTTTCTCGGCTTCAGAGCTACTTTCTTGACTGTATTTTGAGTTAAGCAGTTGGCACGACTCCAGTTCTAGCCTTAAAAGTCAAATGTTGTGTGATTCCTCCATGGTAACATAGCTGCCCGAGGTCGCAAAGTTAGCAAGTACAAGAAATTTGAAAATTGTACGTAATTGCACAGTAGTGCTTATGGTCGATGCCGTTTCTCGGCTTCAGAGCTACTTTCTTGACTGTATTTTGAGTTAAGCAGTTGGCGCGACTGCAGTTCTAGCCTTAAAAGTCAAATCTTACGTGATTCCTCCATGGTAACATAGCTGCCCGAGGTCGCAAAGTTAGCAAGTACAAGAAATTTGAAAATTGTACGTAATTGCACAGTAGTGCTTATGGTCGATGCCGTTTCTCGGCTTCAGAGCTACTTTCTTGACTGTATTTTGAGTTAAGCAGTTGGCGCGACTTCAGTTCTAGCCTATAAAGTCAAATCTTGTGTGATTCCTTCATGGTAACATAGCTGCCCGAGGTCGCAAAGTTAGCAAGTACAAGAAATTTGAAAATTGTACGTAATTGCACAGTAGTGCTTATGGTCGATGCCGTTTCTCGGCTTAAGAGCTACTTTCTTGACTGTATTTTGAGTTAAGCAGTTGGCGCGACTCCATTTCTAGCCTTAAAAGTCAAATCTTGTGTGATTCCTCGATGGTAACATAGCTGCCCGAGGTCGCAAAGTTAGCAAGTACAAGAAATTTGAAAATTGTACGTAATTGCACAGTAGTGCTTATGGTCGATCCCGTTTCTCAGCTTCAGAGCTACTTTCTTGACTGTATTTTGAGTTAAACAGTTGGCGCGACTCCAGTTCTAGCCTTAAAAGTCAAATGTTGTGTGATTCCTCCATGGTAACATAGCTGCCCGAGGTCGCAAAGTTAGCAAGTACAAGAAATTTGAAAATTGTACGTAATTGCACAGTAGTGCTTATGGTCGATGCCGTTTCTCGGCTTCAGAGCTACTTTCTTGACTGTATTTTTAGTTAAGCAGTTGGCGCGACTCCAGTTCTAGCCTTAAAAGTCAAATCTTGCGTGATTCCTCGATGGTAACATAGCTGCCCGAGGTCGCAAAGTTAGCAAGTACAAGAAATTTGAAAATTGTACGTAATTGCACAGTAGTGCTTATGGTCGATGCCGTTTCTCGGCTTCAGAGCTACTTTCTTGACTGTATTTTGAGTTAAGCAGTTGGCGCGACTTCAGTTCTAGCCTATAAAGTCAAATCTTGTGTGATTCCTCCATGGTAACATAGCTGCCCGAGGTCGCAAAGTTAGCAAGTACAAGAAATTTGAAAATTGTACGTAATTGCACAGTAGTGCTTATGGTCGATGCCGTTTCTCGGCTTCAGAGCTACTTTCTTGACTGTATTTTGAGTTAAACAGTTGGCGCGACTTCAGTTCTAGCCTTAAAAGTCAAACCTTGTGTGATTCCTCGATGGTAACATAGCTGCCCGAGGTCGCAAAGTTAGCAAGTACAAGAAATTTGAAAATTGTACGTAATTGCACAGTAGTGCTTATGGTCGATGCCGTTTCTCGGCTTCAGAGCTACTTTCTTGACTGTATTTTGAGTTAAGCAGTTGGCGCGACTTCAGTTCTAGCCTATAAAGTCAAATCTTGTGTGATTCCTCCATGGTAACATAGCTGCCCGAGGTCGCAAAGTTAGCAAGTACAAGAAATTTGAAAATTGTACGTAATTGCACAGTAGTGCTTATGGTCGATGCCGTTTCTCGGCTTCAGAGCTACTTTCTTGACTGTATTTTGAGCTAAGCAGTTGGCGCGACTCCAGTTCTAGCCTTAAAAGTCAAATGTTGTGTGATTCCTCCATGGTAACATAGCTGCCCGAGGTCGCAAAGTTAGCAAGTACAAGAAATTTGAAAATTGTACGTAATTGCACAGTAGTGCTTATGGTCGATGCCGTTTCTCGGCTTCAGAGCTACTTTCTTGACTGTATTTTGAGTTAAGCAGTTGGCGCGACTCCATTTCTAGCCTTAAAAGTCAAATCTTGTGTGATTCCTCGATGGTAACATAGCTGCCCGAGGTCGCAAAGTTAGCAAGTACAAGAAATTTGAAAATTGTACGTAATTGCACAGTAGTGCTTATGGTCGATCCCGTTTCTCAGCTTCAGAGCTACTTTCTTGACTGTATTTTGAGTTAATCAGTTGGCGCGACTTCAGTTCTAGCCTATAAAGTCAAATCTTGTGCGATTCCTCGATGGTAACATAGCTGCCCGAGGTCGCAAAGTTAGCAAGTACAAGAAATTTGAAAATTGTACGTAATTGCACAGTAGTGCTTATGGTCGATGCCGTTTCTCGGCTTCAGAGCTACTTTCTTGATTGTATTTTGAGTTAATCAGTTGGCGCGACTCCAGTTCTAGCCTTAAAAGTCAAATCTTGTGTGATTCCTCGATGGTAACATAGCTGCCCGAGGTCGCAAAGTTAGCAAGTACAAGAAATTTGAAAATTGTACGTAATTGCACAGTAGTGCTTATGGTCGATGCCGTTTCTCGGCTTCAGAGCTAGTTTCTTGACTGTATTTTGAGTTAAACAGTTGGCGCGACTTCAGTTCTAGCCTATAAAGTCAAATGTTGTGTGATTCCTCCATGGTAACATAGCTGCCCGAGGTCGCAAAGTTAGCAAGTACAAGAAATTTGAAAATTGTACGTAATTGCACAGTAGTGCTTATGGTCGATGCCGTTTCTCGGCTTCAGAGCTACTTTCTTGACTGTATTTTGAGTTAAGCAGTTGGCGCGACTTCAGTTCTAGCCTATAAAGTCAAATCTTGTGTGATTCCTCGATGGTAACATAGCTGCCCGAGGTCGCAAAGTTAGCAAGTACAAGAAATTTGAAAATTGTACGTAATTGCACAGTAGTGCTTATGGTCGATGCCGTTTCTCGGCTTCAGAGCTACTTTCTTGACTGTATTTTGAGTTAAACAGTTGGCGCGACTTCAGTTCTAGCCTATAAAGTCAAATGTTGTGTGATTCCTCCATGGTAACATAGCTGCCAGGGGTCGCAAAGTTAGCAAGTACAAGAAATTTGAAAATTGTACGTAATTGCACAGTAGTGCTTATGGTCGATGCCGTTTCTCGGCTTCAGAGCTACTTTCTTGACTGTATTTTGAGTTAATCAGTTGGCGCGACTCCAGTTCTAGCCTTAAAAGTCAAATCTTGCGTGATTCCTGCATGGTAATATAGCTGCCCGAGGTCGCAAATTTAGCAAGTACAAGAAATTTCAAAATTGTACGTAATTGCACAGTAGTGCTTATGGTCGATGCCGTTTCTCGGCTTCAGAGCTACTTTCTTGACTGTATTTTGAGTTAAGCAGTTGGCGCGACTTCAGTTCTAGCCTATAAAGTCAAATCTTGTGTGATTCCTCGATGGTAACATAGCTGCCCGAGGTCGCAAAGTTAGCAAGTACAAGAAATTTGAAAATTCTACGTAATTGCACAGTAGTGCTTATGGTCGATGCCGTTTCTCGGCTTCAGAGCTACTTTCTTGACTATATTTTGAGTTAAACAGTTGGCGCGACTTCAGTTCTAGCCTATAAAGTCAAATGTTGTGTGATTCCTCCATGGTAACATAGCTGCCCGAGGTCGCAAAGTTAGCAAGTACAAGAAATTTGAAAATTGTACGTAATTGCACAGTAGTGCTTATGGTCGATGCCGTTTCTCGGCTTCAGAGCTACTTTCTTGACTGTATTTTGAGTTAAACAGTTGGCGCGACTTCAGTTCTAGCCTATAAAGTCAAATGTTGTGTGATTCCTCCATGGTAACATAGCTGCCCGAGGTCGCTAAGTTAGCAAGTACAAGAAATTTGAAAATTGTACGCGATTGCACAGTAGTGCTTATGGTCGATGCCGTTTCTCGGCTTCAGAGCTACTTTCTTGACTGTATTTTTAGTTAAGCAGTTGGCGCGACTCCAGTTCTAGCCTTAAAAGTCAAATCTTGCGTGATTCCTCCATGGTAACATAGCTGCCCGAGGTGGCAAAGTTAACAAGTACAAGAAATTTGAAAATTGTACGTAATTGCACAGTAGTGCTTATGGTCGATCCCGTTTCTCAGCTTCAGAGCTACTTTCTTGACTGTATTTTGAGTTAAACAGTTGGCGCGACTTCAGTTCTAGAATATAAAGTCAAATCTTGTGTGATTCCTCCATGGTAACATAGCTGCCCGAGGTCGCAAAGTTAGCAAGTACAAGAAATTTGAAAATTGTACGTAATTGCACAGTAGTGCTTATGGTCGATCCCGTTTCTCAGCTTCAGAGCTACTTTCTTGACTGTATTTTGAGTTAAGCAGTTGGCGCGACTTCAGTTCTAGCCTATAAAGTCAAATCTTGTGTGATTCCTCGATGGTAACATAGCTGCCCGAGGTCGCAAAGTTAGCAAGTACAAGAAATTTGAAAATTGTACGTAATTGCACAGTAGTGCTTATGGTCGATGCCGTTTCTCGGCTTCAGAGCTACTTTCTTGACTGTATTTTTAGTTAAGCAGTTGGCGCGACTCCAGTTCTAGCCTTAAAAGTCAAATCTTGCGTGATTCCTCCATGGTAACATAGCTGCCCGAGGTCGCAAAATTAGCAAGGACAAGAAATTTGAAAATTGTACGTAATTGCACAGTAGTGCTTATGGTCGATGCCTTTTCTCGGCTTCAGAGCTACTTTCTTGACTGTATTTTGAGTTAAGCAGTTGGCGCGACTCCAGTTCTAGCCTTAAAAGTCAAATGTTGTGTGATTCCTCCATGGTAACATAGCTGCCCGAGATCGCAAAGTTAGCAAGTACAAGAAATTTGAAAATTGTATGTAATTGCACAGTAGTGCTTATGGTCGATCCCGTTTCTCAGCTTCAGAGCTACTTTCTTGACTGTATTTTGAGTTAAGCAGTTGGCGCGACTTCAGTTCTAGCCTATAAAGTCAAATCTTGTGTGATTCCTCGATGGTAACATAGCTGCCCGAGGTCGCAAAGTTAGCAAGTACAAGAAATTTGAAAATTGTACGTAATTGCACAGTAGTGCTTATGGTCGATGCCGTTTCTCGGCTTCAGAGCTACTTTCTTGACTGTATTTTGAGTTAAACAGTTGGCGCGACTTCAGTTCTAGCCTATAAAGTCAAATCTTGTGTGATTCCTCTATGGTAACATAGCTGCCCGAGGTCGCAAAGTTAGCAAGTACAAGAAATTTGAAAATTGTACGTAATTGCACAGTAGTGCTTATGGTCGATGCCGTTTCTCGGCTTCAGAGCTACTTTCTTGACTGTATTTTTAGTTAAGCAGTTGGCGCGAATTCAGTTCTAGCCTATAAAGTCAAATCTTGTGATTGCTCCATGGTAACATAGCTGCCCGAGGTCGCAAAGTTAGCAAGTACAAGAAATTTGAAAATTGTACGTAATTGCACAGTAGTGCTTATGGTCGATACCGTTTCTCGGCTTCAGAGCTACTTTCTTGACTGTATTTTGAGTTAAGCAGTTGGCGCGACTGCAGTTCTAGCCTTAAAAGTCAAATCTTGCGTGATTCCTCGATGGTAACATAGCTGCCCGAGGTCGCAAAGTTGGCAAGTACAAGAAATTTGAAAATTGTACGTAATTGCACAGTAGTGCTTATGGTCGATGCCGTTTCTCGGCTTCAGAGCTACTTTCTTGACTGTATTTTGAGTTAAACAGTTGGCGCGACTTCAGTTCTAGCCTATAAAGTCAAATGTTGTGTGATTCCTCCATGGTAACATAGCTGCCCGAGGTCGCAAAGTTAGCAAGTACAAGAAATTTGAAAATTGTACGTAATTGCACAGTAGTGCTTATGGTCGATGCCGTTTCTCGGCTTCAGAGCTACTTTCTTGACTGTATTTTGAGTTAAGCAGTTGGCGCGACTTCAGTTCTAGCCTATAAAGTCAAATCTTGTGTGATTCCTCCATGGTAACATAGCTGCCCGAGGTCGCAAAGTTAGCAAGTACAAGAAATTTGAAAATTGTACGTAATTGCACAGTAGTGCTTATGGTCGATGCCGTTTCTCGGCTACAGAGCTACTTTCTTGACTGTATTTTGAGTTAAACAGTTGGCGCGACTTCAGTTCTAGCCTTAAAAGTCAAATCTTGTGTGATTCCTCGATGGTAACATAGCTGCCCGAGGTCGCAAAGTTAGCAAGTACAAGAAATTTGAAAATTGTACGTAATTGCACAGTAGTGCTTATGGTCGATGCCGTTTCTCGGCTTCAGAGCTACTTTCTTGACTGTATTTTGAGTTAAGCAGTTGGCGCGACTCCAGTTCTAGCCTTAAAAGTCAAATGTTGTGTGATTCCTCCATGGTAACATAGCTGCCCGAGGTCGCAAAGTTAGCAAGTACAAGAAATTTGAAAATTGTACGTAATTGCACAGTAGTGCTTATGGTCGATGCCGTTTCTCGGCTTCAGAGCTACTTTCTTGACTGTATTTTGAGTTAAGCAGTTGGCGCGACTGCAGTTCTAGCCTTAAAAGTCAAATCTTGCGTGATTCCTCCATGGTAACATAGCTGCCCGAGGTCGCAAAGTTAGCAAGTACAAGAAATTTGAAAATTGTACGTAATTGCACAGTAGTGCTTATGGTCGATGCCGTTTCTCGGCTTCAGAGCTACTTTCTTGACTGTATTTTTAGTTAAGCAGTTGGCGCGACTCCAGTTCTAGCCTTAAAAGTCAAATCTTGCGTGATTCCTCGATGGTAACATAGCTGCCCGAGGTCGCAAAGTTAGCAAGTACAAGAAATTTGAAAATTGTACGTAATTGCACAGTAGTGCTTATGGTCGATGCCGTTTCTCGGCTTCAGAGCTACTTTCTTGACTGTATTTTGAGTTAAGCAGTTGGCGCGACTTCAGTTCTAGCCTATAAAGTCAAATCTTGTGTGATTCCTCCATGGTAACATAGCTGCCCGAGGTCGCAAAGTTAGCAAGTACAAGAAATTTGAAAATTGTACGTAATTGCACAGTAGTGCTTATGGTCGATGCCGTTTCTCGGCTTCAGAGCTACTTTCTTGACTGTATTTTGAGTTAAGCAATTGGCGCGACTCCATTTCTAGCCTTAAAAGTCAAATCTTGTGTGATTCCTCGATGGTAACATAGCTGCCCGAGGTCGCAAAGTTAGCAAGTACAAGAAATTTGAAAATTGTACGTAATTGCACAGTAGTGCTTATGGTCGATGCCGTTTCTCGGCTTCAGAGCTACTTTCTTGACTGTATTTTGAGTTAAGCAGTTGGCGCGACTTCAGTTCTAGCCTATAAAGTCAAATGTTGTGTGATTCCTCCATGGTAACATAGCTGCCCGAGGTCGCAAAGTTAGCAAGTACAAGAAATTTGAAAATTGTACGTAATTGCACAGTAGTGCTTATGGTCGATGCCGTTTCTCGGCTTCGGAGCTACTTTCTTGACTGTATTTTGAGTTAATCAGTTGGCGCGACTCCAGTTCTAGCCTTAAAAGTCAAATCTTGCGTGATTCCTGCATGGTAATATAGCTGCCCGCGGTCGCAAATTTAGCAAGTACAAGAAATTTCAAAATTGTACGTAATTGCACAGTAGTGCTTATGGTCGATGCCGTTTCTCGGCTTCAGAGCTACTTTCTTGACTGTATTTTGAGTTAAGCAGTTGGCGCGACTTCAGTTCTAGCCTATAAAGTCAAATCTTGTGTGATTCCTCCATGTTAACATAGCTGCCCGAGGTCGCAAAGTTAGCAAGTACAAGAAATTTGAAAATTGTACGTAATTGCACAGTAGTGCTTATGGTCGATGCCGTTTCTCGGCTTCAGAGCTACTTTCTTGACTGTATTTTGAGTTAAACAGTTGGCGCGACTTCAGTTCTAGCCTTAAAAGTCAAATCTTGTGTGATTCCTCGATGGTAACATAGCTGCCCGAGGTCGCAAAGTTAGCAAGTACAAGAAATTTGAAAATTGTACGTAATTGCACAGTAGTGCTTATGGTCGATGCCGTTTCTCGGCTTCAGAGCTACTTTCTTGACTGTATTTTGAGTTAAGCAGTTGGCGCGACTCCAGTTCTAACCTTAAAAGTCAAATGTTGTGTGATTCCTCCATGGTAACATAGCTGCCCGAGGTCGCAAAGTTAGCAAGTACAAGAAATTTGAAAATTGTACGTAATTGCACAGTAGTGCTTATGGTCGATGCCGTTTCTCGGCTTCAGAGCTACTTTCTTGACTGTATTTTGAGTTAAGCAGTTGGCGCGACTTCAGTTCTAGCCTTAAAAGTCAAATCTTGTGTGATTCCTCGATGGTAACATAGCTGCCCGAGGTCGCAAAGTTAGCAAGTACAAGAAATTTGAAAATTGTACGTAATTGCACAGTAGTGCTTATGGTCGATGCCGTTTCTCGGCTTCAGAGCTACTTTCTTGACTGTATTTTTAGTTAAGCAGTTGGCGCGACTCCAGTTCTAGCCTTAAAAGTCAAATCTTGCGTGATTCCTCGATGGTAACATAGCTGCCCGAGGTCGCAAAGTTAGCAAGTACAAGAAATTTGAAAATTGTACGTAATTGCACAGTAGTGCTTATGGTCGATGCCGTTTCTCGGCTTCAGAGCTACTTTCTTGACTGTATTTTGAGTTAAGCAGTTGGCGCGACTTCAGTTCTAGCCTATAAAGTCAAATCTTGTGTGATTCCTCCATGGTAACATAGCTGCCCGAGGTCGCAAAGTTAGCAAGTACAAGAAATTTGAAAATTGTACGTAATTGCACAGTAGTGCTTATGGTCGATGCCGTTTCTCGGCTTCAGAGCTACTTTCTTGACTGTATTTTGAGTTAAGCAGTTGGCGCGACTCCAGTTCTAGCCTTAAAAGTCAAATGTTGTGTGATTCCTCCATGGTAACATAGCTGCCCGAGGTCGCAAAGTTAGCAAGTACAAGAAATTTGAAAATTGTACGTAATTGCACAGTAGTGCTTATGGTCGATGCCGTTTCTCGGCTTCAGAGCTACTTTCTTGACTGTATTTTGAGTTAAGCAGTTGGCGCGACTTCAGTTTTAGCCTATAAAGTCAAATCTTGTGTGATTCCTTCATGGTAACATAGCTGCCCGAGGTCGCAAAGTTAGCAAGTACAAGAAATTTGAAAATTGTACGTAATTGCACAGTAGTGCTTATGGTCGATGCCGTTTCTCGGCTTCAGAGCTACTTTCTTGACTGTATTTTGAGTTAAACAGTTGGCGCGACTTCAGTTCTAGCCTTAAAAGTCAAATCTTGTGTGATTCCTCGATGGTAACATAGCTGCCCGAGGTCGCAAAGTTAGCAAGTACAAGAAATTTGAAAATTGTACGTAATTGCACAGTAGTGCTTATGGTCGATGCCGTTTCTCGGCTTCAGAGCTACTTTCTTGACTGTATTTTGAGTTAAACAGTTGGCGCGACTTCAGTTCTAGCCTTAAAAGTCAAATCTTGTGTGATTCCTCGATGGTAACATAGCTGCCCGAGGTCGCAAAGTTAGCAAGTACAAGAAATTTGAAAATTGTACGTAATTGCACAGTAGTGCTTATGGTCGATGCCGTTTCTCGGCTTCAGAGCTACTTTCTTGACTGTATTTTGAGTTAAGCAGTTGGCACGACTCCAGTTCTAGCCTTAAAAGTCAAATGTTGTGTGATTCCTCCATGGTAACATAGCTGCCCGAGGTCGCAAAGTTAGCAAGTACAAGAAATTTGAAAATTGTACGTAATTGCACAGTAGTGCTTATGGTCGATGCCGTTTCTCGGCTTCAGAGCTACTTTCTTGACTGTATTTTGAGTTAAGCAGTTGGCGCGACTTCAGTTCTAGCCTATAAAGTCAAATCTTGTGTGATTCCTCCATGGTAACATAGCTGCCCGAGGTCGCAAAGTTAGCAAGTACAAGAAATTTGAAAATTGTACGTAATTGCACAGTAGTGCTTATGGTCGATGCCGTTTCTCGGCTTCAGAGCTACTTTCTTGACTGTATTTTGAGTTAAACAGTTGGCGCGACTTCAGTTCTAGCCTTAAAAGTCAAATCTTGTTTGATTCCTCGATGGTAACATAGCTGCCCGAGGTCGCAAAGTTAGCAAGTACAAGAAATTTGAAAATTGTACGTAATTGCACAGTAGTGCTTATGGTCGATGCCGTTTCTCGGCTTCAGAGCTACTTTCTTGACTGTATTTTGAGTTAAGCAGTTGGCACGACTCCAGTTCTAGCCTTAAAAGTCAAATGTTGTGTGATTCCTCCATGGTAACATAGCTGCCCGAGGTCGCAAAGTTAGCAAGTACAAGAAATTTGAAAATTGTACGTAATTGCACAGTAGTGCTTATGGTCGATGCCGTTTCTCGGCTTCAGAGCTACTTTCTTGACTGTATTTTGAGTTAAGCAGTTGGCGCGACTGCAGTTCTAGCCTTAAAAGTCAAATCTTACGTGATTCCTCCATGGTAACATAGCTGCCCGAGGTCGCAAAGTTAGCAAGTACAAGAAATTTGAAAATTGTACGTAATTGCACAGTAGTGCTTATGGTCGATGCCGTTTCTCGGCTTCAGAGCTACTTTCTTGACTGTATTTTGAGTTAAGCAGTTGGCGCGACTTCAGTTCTAGCCTATAAAGTCAAATCTTGTGTGATTCCTTCATGGTAACATAGCTGCCCGAGGTCGCAAAGTTAGCAAGTACAAGAAATTTGAAAATTGTACGTAATTGCACAGTAGTGCTTATGGTCGATGCCGTTTCTCGGCTTCAGAGCTACTTTCTTGACTGTATTTTGAGTTAAGCAGTTGGCGCGACTCCATTTCTAGCCTTAAAAGTCAAATCTTGTGTGATTCCTCGATGGTAACATAGCTGCCCGAGGTCGCAAAGTTAGCAAGTACAAGAAATTTGAAAATTGTACGTAATTGCACAGTAGTGCTTATGGTCGATCCCGTTTCTCAGCTTCAGAGCTACTTTCTTGACTGTATTTTGAGTTAAACAGTTGGCGCGACTCCAGTTCTAGCCTTAAAAGTCAAATGTTGTGTGATTCCTCCATGGTAACATAGCTGCCCGAGGTCGCAAAGTTAGCAAGTACAAGAAATTTGAAAATTGTACGTAATTGCACAGTAGTGCTTATGGTCGATGCCGTTTCTCGGCTTCAGAGCTACTTTCTTGACTGTATTTTTAGTTAAGCAGTTGGCGCGACTCCAGTTCTAGCCTTAAAAGTCAAATCTTGCGTGATTCCTCGATGGTAACATAGCTGCCCGAGGTCGCAAAGTTAGCAAGTACAAGAAATTTGAAAATTGTACGTAATTGCACAGTAGTGCTTATGGTCGATGCCGTTTCTCGGCTTCAGAGCTACTTTCTTGACTGTATTTTGAGTTAAGCAGTTGGCGCGACTTCAGTTCTAGCCTATAAAGTCAAATCTTGTGTGATTCCTCCATGGTAACATAGCTGCCCGAGGTCGCAAAGTTAGCAAGTACAAGAAATTTGAAAATTGTACGTAATTGCACAGTAGTGCTTATGGTCGATGCCGTTTCTCGGCTTCAGAGCTACTTTCTTGACTGTATTTTGAGTTAAACAGTTGGCGCGACTTCAGTTCTAGCCTTAAAAGTCAAACCTTGTGTGATTCCTCGATGGTAACATAGCTGCCCGAGGTCGCAAAGTTAGCAAGTACAAGAAATTTGAAAATTGTACGTAATTGCACAGTAGTGCTTATGGTCGATGCCGTTTCTTGGCTTCAGAGCTACTTTCTTGACTGTATTTTGAGTTAAGCAGTTGGCGCGACTTCAGTTCTAGCCTATAAAGTCAAATCTTGTGTGATTCCTCCATGGTAACATAGCTGCCCGAGGTCGCAAAGTTAGCAAGTACAAGAAATTTGAAAATTGTACGTAATTGCACAGTAGTGCTTATGGTCGATGCCGTTTCTCGGCTTCAGAGCTACTTTCTTGACTGTATTTTGAGTTAAACAGTTGGCGCGACTTCAGTTCTAGCCTATAAAGTCAAATCTTGTGTGATTCCTCTATGGTAACATAGCTGCCCGAGGTCGCAAAGTTAGCAAGTACAAGAAATTTGAAAATTGTACGTAATTGCACAGTAGTGCTTATGGTCGATGCCGTTTCTCGGCTTCAGAGCTACTTTCTTGACTGTATTTTTAGTTAAGCAGTTGGCGCGAATTCAGTTCTAGCCTATAAAGTCAAATCTTGTGATTGCTCCATGGTAACATAGCTGCCCGAGGTCGCAAAGTTAGCAAGTACAAGAAATTTGAAAATTGTACGTAATTGCACAGTAGTGCTTATGGTCGATACCGTTTCTCGGCTTCAGAGCTACTTTCTTGACTGTATTTTGAGTTAAGCAGTTGGCGCGACTGCAGTTCTAGCCTTAAAAGTCAAATCTTGCGTGATTCCTCGATGGTAACATAGCTGCCCGAGGTCGCAAAGTTGGCAAGTACAAGAAATTTGAAAATTGTACGTAATTGCACAGTAGTGCTTATGGTCGATGCCGTTTCTCGGCTTCAGAGCTACTTTCTTGACTGTATTTTGAGTTAAACAGTTGGCGCGACTTCAGTTCTAGCCTATAAAGTCAAATGTTGTGTGATTCCTCCATGGTAACATAGCTGCCCGAGGTCGCAAAGTTAGCAAGTACAAGAAATTTGAAAATTGTACGTAATTGCACAGTAGTGCTTATGGTCGATGCCGTTTCTCGGCTTCAGAGCTACTTTCTTGACTGTATTTTGAGTTAAGCAGTTGGCGCGACTTCAGTTCTAGCCTATAAAGTCAAATCTTGTGTGATTCCTCCATGGTAACATAGCTGCCCGAGGTCGCAAAGTTAGCAAGTACAAGAAATTTGAAAATTGTACGTAATTGCACAGTAGTGCTTATGGTCGATGCCGTTTCTCGGCTACAGAGCTACTTTCTTGACTGTATTTTGAGTTAAACAGTTGGCGCGACTTCAGTTCTAGCCTTAAAAGTCAAATCTTGTGTGATTCCTCGATGGTAACATAGCTGCCCGAGGTCGCAAAGTTAGCAAGTACAAGAAATTTGAAAATTGTACGTAATTGCACAGTAGTGCTTATGGTCGATGCCGTTTCTCGGCTTCAGAGCTACTTTCTTGACTGTATTTTGAGTTAAGCAGTTGGCGCGACTCCAGTTCTAGCCTTAAAAGTCAAATGTTGTGTGATTCCTCCATGGTAACATAGCTGCCCGAGGTCGCAAAGTTAGCAAGTACAAGAAATTTGAAAATTGTACGTAATTGCACAGTAGTGCTTATGGTCGATGCCGTTTCTCGGCTTCAGAGCTACTTTCTTGACTGTATTTTGAGTTAAGCAGTTGGCGCGACTGCAGTTCTAGCCTTAAAAGTCAAATCTTGCGTGATTCCTCCATGGTAACATAGCTGCCCGAGGTCGCAAAGTTAGCAAGTACAAGAAATTTGAAAATTGTACGTAATTGCACAGTAGTGCTTATGGTCGATGCCGTTTCTCGGCTTCAGAGCTACTTTCTTGACTGTATTTTTAGTTAAGCAGTTGGCGCGACTCCAGTTCTAGCCTTAAAAGTCAAATCTTGCGTGATTCCTCGATGGTAATATAGCTGCCCGAGGTCGCAAAGTTAGCAAGTACAAGAAATTTGAAAATTGTACGTAATTGCACAGTAGTGCTTATGGTCGATGCCGTTTCTCGGCTTCAGAGCTACTTTCTTGACTGTATTTTGAGTTAAGCAGTTGGCGCGACTTCAGTTCTAGCCTATAAAGTCAAATCTTGTGTGATTCCTCCATGGTAACATAGCTGCCCGAGGTCGCAAAGTTAGCAAGTACAAGAAATTTGAAAATTGTACGTAATTGCACAGTAGTGCTTATGGTCGATGCCGTTTCTCGGCTTCAGAGCTACTTTCTTGACTGTATTTTGAGTTAAGCAATTGGCGCGACTCCATTTCTAGCCTTAAAAGTCAAATCTTGTGTGATTCCTCGATGGTAACATAGCTGCCCGAGGTCGCAAAGTTAGCAAGTACAAGAAATTTGAAAATTGTACGTAATTGCACAGTAGTGCTTATGGTCGATGCCGTTTCTCGGCTTCAGAGCTACTTTCTTGACTGTATTTTGAGTTAAGCAGTTGGCGCGACTTCAGTTCTAGCCTATAAAGTCAAATGTTGTGTGATTCCTCCATGGTAACATAGCTGCCCGAGGTCGCAAAGTTAGCAAGTACAAGAAATTTGAAAATTGTACGTAATTGCACAGTAGTGCTTATGGTCGATGCCGTTTCTCGGCTTCGGAGCTACTTTCTTGACTGTATTTTGAGTTAATCAGTTGGCGCGACTCCAGTTCTAGCCTTAAAAGTCAAATCTTGCGTGATTCCTGCATGGTAATATAGCTGCCCGCGGTCGCAAATTTAGCAAGTACAAGAAATTTCAAAATTGTACGTAATTGCACAGTAGTGCTTATGGTCGATGCCGTTTCTCGGCTTCAGAGCTACTTTCTTGACTGTATTTTGAGTTAAGCAGTTGGCGCGACTTCAGTTCTAGCCTATAAAGTCAAATCTTGTGTGATTCCTCCATGTTAACATAGCTGCCCGAGGTCGCAAAGTTAGCAAGTACAAGAAATTTGAAAATTGTACGTAATTGCACAGTAGTGCTTATGGTCGATGCCGTTTCTCGGCTTCAGAGCTACTTTCTTGACTGTATTTTGAGTTAAACAGTTGGCGCGACTTCAGTTCTAGCCTTAAAAGTCAAATCTTGTGTGATTCCTCGATGGTAACATAGCTGCCCGAGGTCGCAAAGTTAGCAAGTACAAGAAATTTGAAAATTGTACGTAATTGCACAGTAGTGCTTATGGTCGATGCCGTTTCTCGGCTTCAGAGCTACTTTCTTGACTGTATTTTGAGTTAAGCAGTTGGCGCGACTCCAGTTCTAACCTTAAAAGTCAAATGTTGTGTGATTCCTCCATGGTAACATAGCTGCCCGAGGTCGCAAAGTTAGCAAGTACAAGAAATTTGAAAATTGTACGTAATTGCACAGTAGTGCTTATGGTCGATGCCGTTTCTCGGCTTCAGAGCTACTTTCTTGACTGTATTTTGAGTTAAGCAGTTGGCGCGACTTCAGTTCTAGCCTTAAAAGTCAAATCTTGTGTGATTCCTCGATGGTAACATAGCTGCCCGAGGTCGCAAAGTTAGCAAGTACAAGAAATTTGAAAATTGTACGTAATTGCACAGTAGTGCTTATGGTCGATGCCGTTTCTCGGCTTCAGAGCTACTTTCTTGACTGTATTTTTAGTTAAGCAGTTGGCGCGACTCCAGTTCTAGCCTTAAAAGTCAAATCTTGCGTGATTCCTCGATGGTAACATAGCTGCCCGAGGTCGCAAAGTTAGCAAGTACAAGAAATTTGAAAATTGTACGTAATTGCACAGTAGTGCTTATGGTCGATGCCGTTTCTCGGCTTCAGAGCTACTTTCTTGACTGTATTTTGAGTTAAGCAGTTGGCGCGACTTCAGTTCTAGCCTATAAAGTCAAATCTTGTGTGATTCCTCCATGGTAACATAGCTGCCCGAGGTCGCAAAGTTAGCAAGTACAAGAAATTTGAAAATTGTACGTAATTGCACAGTAGTGCTTATGGTCGATGCCGTTTCTCGGCTTCAGAGCTACTTTCTTGACTGTATTTTGAGTTAAGCAGTTGGCGCGACTCCAGTTCTAGCCTTAAAAGTCAAATGTTGTGTGATTCCTCCATGGTAACATAGCTGCCCGAGGTCGCAAAGTTAGCAAGTACAAGAAATTTGAAAATTGTACGTAATTGCACAGTAGTGCTTATGGTCGATGCCGTTTCTCGGCTTCAGAGCTACTTTCTTGACTGTATTTTGAGTTAAGCAGTTGGCGCGACTTCAGTTTTAGCCTATAAAGTCAAATCTTGTGTGATTCCTTCATGGTAACATAGCTGCCCGAGGTCGCAAAGTTAGCAAGTACAAGAAATTTGAAAATTGTACGTAATTGCACAGTAGTGCTTATGGTCGATGCCGTTTCTCGGCTTCAGAGCTACTTTCTTGACTGTATTTTGAGTTAAACAGTTGGCGCGACTTCAGTTCTAGCCTTAAAAGTCAAATCTTGTGTGATTCCTCGATGGTAACATAGCTGCCCGAGGTCGCAAAGTTAGCAAGTACAAGAAATTTGAAAATTGTACGTAATTGCACAGTAGTGCTTATGGTCGATGCCGTTTCTCGGCTTCAGAGCTACTTTCTTGACTGTATTTTGAGTTAAACAGTTGGCGCGACTTCAGTTCTAGCCTTAAAAGTCAAATCTTGTGTGATTCCTCGATGGTAACATAGCTGCCCGAGGTCGCAAAGTTAGCAAGTACAAGAAATTTGAAAATTGTACGTAATTGCACAGTAGTGCTTATGGTCGATGCCGTTTCTCGGCTTCAGAGCTACTTTCTTGACTGTATTTTGAGTTAAGCAGTTGGCGCGACTCCAGTTCTAGCCTTAAAAGTCAAATGTTGTGTGATTCCTCCATGGTAACATAGCTGCCCGAGGTCGCAAAGTTAGCAAGTACAAGAAATTTGAAAATTGTACGTAATTGCACAGTAGTGCTTATGGTCGATGCCGTTTCTCGGCTTCAGAGCTACTTTCTTGACTGTATTTTGAGTTAAGCAGTTGGCGCGACTTCAGTTCTAGCCTATAAAGTCAAATCTTGTGTGATTCCTCCATGGTAACATAGCTGCCCGAGGTCGCAAAGTTAGCAAGTACAAGAAATTTGAAAATTGTACGTAATTGCACAGTAGTGCTTATGGTCGATGCCGTTTCTCGGCTTCAGAGCTACTTTCTTGACTGTATTTTGAGTTAAACAGTTGGCGCGACTTCAGTTCTAGCCTTAAAAGTCAAATCTTGTTTGATTCCTCGATGGTAACATAGCTGCCCGAGGTCGCAAAGTTAGCAAGTACAAGAAATTTGAAAATTGTACGTAATTGCACAGTAGTGCTTATGGTCGATGCCGTTTCTCGGCTTCAGAGCTACTTTCTTGACTGTATTTTGAGTTAAGCAGTTGGCACGACTCCAGTTCTAGCCTTAAAAGTCAAATGTTGTGTGATTCCTCCATGGTAACATAGCTGCCCGAGGTCGCAAAGTTAGCAAGTACAAGAAATTTGAAAATTGTACGTAATTGCACAGTAGTGCTTATGGTCGATGCCGTTTCTCGGCTTCAGAGCTACTTTCTTGACTGTATTTTGAGTTAAGCAGTTGGCGCGACTGCAGTTCTAGCCTTAAAAGTCAAATCTTACGTGATTCCTCCATGGTAACATAGCTGCCCGAGGTCGCAAAGTTAGCAAGTACAAGAAATTTGAAAATTGTACGTAATTGCACAGTAGTGCTTATGGTCGATGCCGTTTCTCGGCTTCAGAGCTACTTTCTTGACTGTATTTTGAGTTAAGCAGTTGGCGCGACTTCAGTTCTAGCCTATAAAGTCAAATCTTGTGTGATTCCTTCATGGTAACATAGCTGCCCGAGGTCGCAAAGTTAGCAAGTACAAGAAATTTGAAAATTGTACGTAATTGCACAGTAGTGCTTATGGTCGATGCCGTTTCTCGGCTTCAGAGCTACTTTCTTGACTGTATTTTGAGTTAAGCAGTTGGCGCGACTCCATTTCTAGCCTTAAAAGTCAAATCTTGTTTGATTCCTCGATGGTAACATAGCTGCCCGAGGTCGCAAAGTTAGCAAGTACAAGAAATTTGAAAATTGTACGTAATTGCACAGTAGTGCTTATGGTCGATCCCGTTTCTCAGCTTCAGAGCTACTTTCTTGACTGTATTTTGAGTTAAACAGTTGGCGCGACTCCAGTTCTAGCCTTAAAAGTCAAATGTTGTGTGATTCCTCCATGGTAACATAGCTGCCCGAGGTCGCAAAGTTAGCAAGTACAAGAAATTTGAAAATTGTACGTAATTGCACAGTAGTGCTTATGGTCGATGCCGTTTCTCGGCTTCAGAGCTACTTTCTTGACTGTATTTTTAGTTAAGCAGTTGGCGCGACTCCAGTTCTAGCCTTAAAAGTCAAATCTTGCGTGATTCCTCGATGGTAACATAGCTGCCCGAGGTCGCAAAGTTAGCAAGTACAAGAAATTTGAAAATTGTACGTAATTGCACAGTAGTGCTTATGGTCGATGCCGTTTCTCGGCTTCAGAGCTACTTTCTTGACTGTATTTTGAGTTAAGCAGTTGGCGCGACTTCAGTTCTAGCCTATAAAGTCAAATCTTGTGTGATTCCTCCATGGTAACATAGCTGCCCGAGGTCGCAAAGTTAGCAAGTACAAGAAATTTGAAAATTGTACGTAATTGCACAGTAGTGCTTATGGTCGATGCCGTTTCTCGGCTTCAGAGCTACTTTCTTGACTGTATTTTGAGTTAAACAGTTGGCGCGACTTCAGTTCTAGCCTTAAAAGTCAAACCTTGTGTGATTCCTCGATGGTAACATAGCTGCCCGAGGTCGCAAAGTTAGCAAGTACAAGAAATTTGAAAATTGTACGTAATTGCACAGTAGTGCTTATGGTCGATGCCGTTTCTTGGCTTCAGAGCTACTTTCTTGACTGTATTTTGAGTTAAGCAGTTGGCGCGACTTCAGTTCTAGCCTATAAAGTCAAATCTTGTGTGATTCCTCCATGGTAACATAGCTGCCCGAGGTCGCAAAGTTAGCAAGTACAAGAAATTTGAAAATTGTACGTAATTGCACAGTAGTGCTTATGGTCGATGCCGTTTCTCGGCTTCAGAGCTACTTTCTTGACTGTATTTTGAGCTAAGCAGTTGGCGCGACTCCAGTTCTAGCCTTAAAAGTCAAATGTTGTGTGATTCCTCCATGGTAACATAGCTGCCCGAGGTCGCAAAGTTAGCAAGTACAAGAAATTTGAAAATTGTACGTAATTGCACAGTAGTGCTTATGGTCGATGCCGTTTCTCGGCTTCAGAGCTACTTTCTTGACTGTATTTTGAGTTAAGCAGTTGGCGCGACTCCATTTCTAGCCTTAAAAGTCAAATCTTGTGTGATTCCTCGATGGTAACATAGCTGCCCGAGGTCGCAAAGTTAGCAAGTACAAGAAATTTGAAAATTGTACGTAATTGCACAGTAGTGCTTATGGTCGATCCCGTTTCTCAGCTTCAGAGCTACTTTCTTGACTGTATTTTGAGTTAATCAGTTGGCGCGACTTCAGTTCTAGCCTATAAAGTCAAATCTTGTGCGATTCCTCGATGGTAACATAGCTGCCCGAGGTCGCAAAGTTAGCAAGTACAAGAAATTTGAAAATTGTACGTAATTGCACAGTAGTGCTTATGGTCGATGCCGTTTCTCGGCTTCAGAGCTACTTTCTTGACTGTATTTTGAGTTAAGCAGTTGGCGCGACTTCAGTTCTAGCCTATAAAGTCAAATCTTGTGTGATTCCTCGATGGTAACATAGCTGCCCGAGGTCGCAAAGTTAGCAAGTACAAGAAATTTGAAAATTGTACGTAATTGCACAGTAGTGCTTATGGTCGATGCCGTTTCTCGGCTTCAGAGCTACTTTCTTGACTGTATTTTGAGTTAAACAGTTGGCGCGACTTCAGTTCTAGCCTATAAAGTCAAATGTTGTGTGATTCCTCCATGGTAACATAGCTGCCCGAGGTCGCAAAGTTAGCAAGTACAAGAAATTTGAAAATTGTACGTAATTGCACAGTAGTGCTTATGGTCGATGCCGTTTCTCGGCTTCAGAGCTACTTTCTTGACTGTATTTTGAGTTAATCAGTTGGCGCGACTCCAGTTCTAGCCTTAAAAGTCAAATCTTGCGTGATTCCTGCATGGTAATATAGCTGCCCGAGGTCGCAAATTTAGCAAGTACAAGAAATTTCAAAATTGTACGTAATTGCACAGTAGTGCTTATGGTCGATGCCGTTTCTCGGCTTCAGAGCTACTTTCTTGACTGTATTTTGAGTTAAGCAGTTGGCGCGACTTCAGTTCTAGCCTATAAAGTCAAATCTTGTGTGATTCCTCGATGGTAACATAGCTGCCCGAGGTCGCAAAGTTAGCAAGTACAAGAAATTTGAAAATTCTACGTAATTGCACAGTAGTGCTTATGGTCGATGCCGTTTCTCGGCTTCAGAGCTACTTTCTTGACTATATTTTGAGTTAAACAGTTGGCGCGACTTCAGTTCTAGCCTATAAAGTCAAATGTTGTGTGATTCCTCCATGGTAACATAGCTGCCCGAGGTCGCTAAGTTAGCAAGTACAAGAAATTTGAAAATTGTACGCGATTGCACAGTAGTGCTTATGGTCGATGCCGTTTCTCGGCTTCAGAGCTACTTTCTTGACTGTATTTTTAGTTAAGCAGTTGGCGCGACTCCAGTTCTAGCCTTAAAAGTCAAATCTTGCGTGATTCCTCCATGGTAACATAGCTGCCCGAGGTCGCAAAGTTAACAAGTACAAGAAATTTGAAAATTGTACGTAATTGCACAGTAGTGCTTATGGTCGATCCCGTTTCTCAGCTTCAGAGCTACTTTCTTGACTGTATTTTGAGTTAAACAGTTGGCGCGACTTCAGTTCTAGAATATAAAGTCAAATCTTGTGTGATTCCTCCATGGTAACATAGCTGCCCGAGGTCGCAAAGTTAGCAAGTACAAGAAATTTGAAAATTGTACGTAATTGCACAGTAGTGCTTATGGTCGATCCCGTTTCTCAGCTTCAGAGCTACTTTCTTGACTGTATTTTGAGTTAAGCAGTTGGCGCGACTTCAGTTCTAGCCTATAAAGTCAAATCTTGTGTGATTCCTCGATGGTAACATAGCTGCCCGAGGTCGCAAAGTTAGCAAGTACAAGAAATTTGAAAATTGTACGTAATTGCACAGTAGTGCTTATGGTCGATGCCGTTTCTCGGCTTCAGAGCTACTTTCTTGACTGTATTTTTAGTTAAGCAGTTGGCGCGACTCCAGTTGTAGCCTTAAAAGTCAAATCTTGCGTGATTCCTCCATGGTAACATAGCTGCCCGAGGTCGCAAAATTAGCAAGAACAAGAAATTTGAAAATTGTACGTAATTGCACAGTAGTGCTTATGGTCGATGCCTTTTCTCGGCTTCAGAGCTACTTTCTTGACTGTATTTTGAGTTAAGCAGTTGGCGCGACTCCAGTTCTAGCCTTAAAAGTCAAATGTTGTGTGATTCCTCCATGGTAACATAGCTGCCCGAGATCGCAAAGTTAGCAAGTACAAGAAATTTGAAAATTGTATGTAATTGCACAGTAGTGCTTATGGTCGATCCCGTTTCTCAGCTTCAGAGCTACTTTCTTGACTGTATTTTGAGTTAAGCAGTTGGCGCGACTTCAGTTCTAGCCTATAAAGTCAAATCTTGTGTGATTCCTCCATGGTAACATAGCTGCCCGAGGTCGCAAAGTTAGCAAGTACAAGAAATTTGAAAATTGTACGTAATTGCACAGTAGTGCTTATGGTCGATGCCGTTTCTCGGCTTCAGAGCTACTTTCTTGACTGTATTTTGAGTTAAACAGTTGGCGCGACTTCAGTTCTAGCCTATAAAGTCAAATCTTGTGTGATTCCTCTATGGTAACATAGCTGCCCGAGGTCGCAAAGTTAGCAAGTACAAGAAATTTGAAAATTGTACGTAATTGCACAGTAGTGCTTATGGTCGATGCCGTTTCTCGGCTTCAGAGCTACTTTCTTGACTGTATTTTTAGTTAAGCAGTTGGCGCGAATTCAGTTCTAGCCTATAAAGTCAAATCTTGTGATTGCTCCATGGTAACATAGCTGCCCGAGGTCGCAAAGTTAGCAAGTACAAGAAATTTGAAAATTGTACGTAATTGCACAGTAGTGCTTATGGTCGATACCGTTTCTCGGCTTCAGAGCTACTTTCTTGACTGTATTTTGAGTTAAGCAGTTGGCGCGACTGCAGTTCTAGCCTTAAAAGTCAAATCTTGCGTGATTCCTCGATGGTAACATAGCTGCCCGAGGTCGCAAAGTTGGCAAGTACAAGAAATTTGAAAATTGTACGTAATTGCACAGTAGTGCTTATGGTCGATGCCGTTTCTCGGCTTCAGAGCTACTTTCTTGACTGTATTTTGAGTTAAACAGTTGGCGCGACTTCAGTTCTAGCCTATAAAGTCAAATGTTGTGTGATTCCTCCATGGTAACATAGCTGCCCGAGGTCGCAAAGTTAGCAAGTACAAGAAATTTGAAAATTGTACGTAATTGCACAGTAGTGCTTATGGTCGATGCCGTTTCTCGGCTTCAGAGCTACTTTCTTGACTGTATTTTGAGTTAAGCAGTTGGCGCGACTTCAGTTCTAGCCTATAAAGTCAAATCTTGTGTGATTCCTCCATGGTAACATAGCTGCCCGAGGTCGCAAAGTTAGCAAGTACAAGAAATTTGAAAATTGTACGTAATTGCACAGTAGTGCTTATGGTCGATGCCGTTTCTCGGCTTCAGAGCTACTTTCTTGACTGTATTTTGAGTTAAACAGTTGGCGCGACTTCAGTTCTAGCCTTAAAAGTCAAATCTTGTGTGATTCCTCGATGGTAACATAGCTGCCCGAGGTCGCAAAGTTAGCAAGTACAAGAAATTTGAAAATTGTACGTAATTGCACAGTAGTGCTTATGGTCGATGCCGTTTCTCGGCTTCAGAGCTACTTTCTTGACTGTATTTTGAGTTAAGCAGTTGGCGCGACTCCAGTTCTAGCCTTAAAAGTCAAATGTTGTGTGATTCCTCCATGGTAACATAGCTGCCCGAGGTCGCAAAGTTAGCAAGTACAAGAAATTTGAAAATTGTACGTAATTGCACAGTAGTGCTTATGGTCGATGCCGTTTCTCGGCTTCAGAGCTACTTTCTTGACTGTATTTTGAGTTAAGCAGTTGGCGCGACTGCAGTTCTAGCCTTAAAAGTCAAATCTTGCGTGATTCCTCCATGGTAACATAGCTGCCCGAGGTCGCAAAGTTAGCAAGTACAAGAAATTTGAAAATTGTACGTAATTGCACAGTAGTGCTTATGGTCGATGCCGTTTCTCGGCTTCAGAGCTACTTTCTTGACTGTATTTTTAGTTAAGCAGTTGGCGCGACTCCAGTTCTAGCCTTAAAAGTCAAATCTTGCGTGATTCCTCGATGGTAACATAGCTGCCCGAGGTCGCAAAGTTAGCAAGTACAAGAAATTTGAAAATTGTACGTAATTGCACAGTAGTGCTTATGGTCGATGCCGTTTCTCGGCTTCAGAGCTACTTTCTTGACTGTATTTTGAGTTAAGCAGTTGGCGCGACTTCAGTTCTAGCCTATAAAGTCAAATCTTGTGTGATTCCTCCATGGTAACATAGCTGCCCGAGGTCGCAAAGTTAGCAAGTACAAGAAATTTGAAAATTGTACGTAATTGCACAGTAGTGCTTATGGTCGATGCCGTTTCTCGGCTTCAGAGCTACTTTCTTGACTGTATTTTGAGTTAAGCAGTTGGCGCGACTCCAGTTCTAGCCTTAAAAGTCAAATGTTGTGTGATTCCTCCATGGTAACATAGCTGCCCGAGGTCGCAAAGTTAGCAAGTACAAGAAATTTGAAAATTGTACGTAATTGCACAGTAGTGCTTATGGTCGATGCCGTTTCTCGGCTTCAGAGCTACTTTCTTGACTGTATTTTGAGTTAAGCAGTTGGCGCGACTCCATTTCTAGCCTTAAAAGTCAAATCTTGTGTGATTCCTCGATGGTAACATAGCTGCCCGAGGTCGCAAAGTTAGCAAGTACAAGAAATTTGAAAATTGTACGTAATTGCACAGTAGTGCTTATGGTCGATGCCGTTTCTCGGCTTCAGAGCTACTTTCTTGACTGTATTTTGAGTTAAGCAGTTGGCGCGACTTCAGTTCTAGCCTATAAAGTCAAATCTTGTGTGATTCCTTCATGGTAACATAGCTGCCCGAGGTCGCAAAGTTAGCAAGTACAAGAAATTTGAAAATTGTACGTAATTGCACAGTAGTGCTTATGGTCGATGCCGTTTCTCGGCTTCAGAGCTACTTTCTTGACTGTATTTTGAGTTAAGCAGTTGGCGCGACTCTATTTCTAGCCTTAAAAGTCAAATCTTGTGTGATTCCTCGATGGTAACATAGCTGCCCGAGGTCGCAAAGTTAGCAAGTACAAGAAATTTGAAAATTGTACGTAATTGCACAGTAGTGCTTATGGTCGATCCCGTTTCTCAGCTTCAGAGCTACTTTCTTGACTGTATTTTGAGTTAAACAGTTGGCGCGACTCCAGTTCTAGCCTTAAAAGTCAAATCTTGTGTGATTCCTCGATGGTAACATAGCTGCCCGAGGTCGCAAAGTTAGCAAGTACAAGAAATTTGAAAATTGTACGTAATTGCACAGTAGTGCTTATGGTAGATCCCGTTTCTCAGCTTCAGAGCTACTTTCTTGACTGTATTTTGAGTTAAACAGTTGGCGCGACTCCAGTTCTAGCCTTAAAAGTCAAATGTTGTGTGATTCCTCCATGGTAACATAGCTGCCCGAGGTCGCAAAGTTAGCAAGTACAAGAAATTTGAAAATTGTACGTAATTGCACAGTAGTGCTTATGGTCGATGCCGTTTCTCGGCTTCAGAGCTACTTTCTTGACTGTATTTTGAGTTAAGCAGTTGGCGCGACTCCAGTTCTAGCCTTAAAAGTCAAATGTTGTGTGATTCCTCCATGGTAACATAGCTGCCCGAGGTCGCAAAGTTAGCAAGTACAAGAAATTTGAAAATTGTACGTAATTGCACAGTAGTGCTTATGGTCGATGCCGTTTCTCGGCTTCAGAGCTACTTTCTTGACTGTATTTTGAGTTAAACAGTTGGCGCGACTTCAGTTCTAGCCTATAAAGTCAAATGTTGTGTGATTCCTCCATGGTAACATAGCTGCCCGAGGTCGCTAAGTTACCAAGTACAAGAAATTTGAAAATTGTACGTAATTGCACAGTAGTGCTTATGGTCGATGCCGTTTCTCGGCTTCAGAGCTACTTTCTTGACTATATTTTGAGTTAATCAGTTGGCGCGACTCCAGTTCTAGCCTTAAAAGTCAAATCTTGCGTGATTCCTGCATGGTAATATAGCTGCCCGAGGTCGCAAAGTTAGCAAGTACAAGAAATTTGAAAATTGTACGTAATTGCACAGTAGTGCTTATGGTCGATGCCGTTTCTCGGCTTCAGAGCTACTTTCTTGACTGTATTTTGAGTTAAACAGTTGGCGCGACTTCAGTTCTAGCCTTAAAAGTCAAATCTTGTGTGATTCCTCCATGGTAACATAGCTGCCCGAGGTCGCAAAGTTAGCAAGTACAAGAAATTTGAAAATTGTACGTAATTGCACAGTAGTGCTTATGGTCGATCCCGTTTCTCAGCTTCAGAGCTACTTTCTTGACTGTATTTTGAGCTAAACAGTTGGCGCGACTTCAGTTCTAGCCTATAAAGTCAAATCTTGTGTGATTCCTCCATGGTAACATAGCTGCCCGAAGTCGCAAAGTAAACAAGTGCAAGAAATTTGAAAATTGTACGTAATTTCACGGTAGTGCTTATGGTCGATCCCGTTTCTCAGCTTCAGAGCTACTTTCTTGACTGTATTTTGAGCTAAACAGTTGGCGCGACTTCAGTTCTAGCCTATAAAGTCAAATGTTGTGTGATTCCTCCATGGTAACATAGCTGCCCGAGGTCGCAAAGTTAGCAAGTACAAGAAATTTGAAAATTGTACGTAATTGCACAGTAGTGCTTATGGTCGATGCCGTTTCTCGGCTTCAGAGCTACTTTCTTGACTGTATTTTGAGTTAAGCAGTTGGCGCGACTTCAGTTCTAGCCTATAAAGTCAAATCTTGCGTGATTCCTCCATGGTAACATAGCTGCCCGAGGTCGCAAAGTTAGCAAGTACAAGAAATTTGAAAATTGTACGCGATTGCACAGTAGTGCTTATGGTCGATGCCGTTTCTCGGCTTCAGAGCTACTTTCTTGACTGTATTTTGAGTTAAGCAGTTGGCGCGACTTCAGTTCTAGCCTATAAAGTCAAATCTTGTATGATTCCTCCATGGTAACAAAGCTGCCCGAGGTCGCAAAATTAGCAAGTACAAGAAATTTGAAAATTGTACGCGATTGCACAGTAGTGCTTATGGTCGATCCCGTTTCTCAGCTTCAGAGCTACTTTCTTGAGTGTATTTTGAGTTAAGCAGTTGGCGCGACTCCAGTTCTAGCCTTAAAAGTCAAATGTTGTGTGATTCCTCCATGGTAACATAGCTGCCCGAGGTCGCAAAGTTAGCAAGTACAAGAAATTTGAAAATTGTACGTAATTGCACAGTAGTGCTTATGGTCGATGCCGTTTCTCGGCTTCAGAGCTACTTTCTTGACTGTATTTTGAGTTAAACAGTTGACGCGACTTCAGTTCTAGCCTATAAAGTCAAATGTTGTGTGATTCCTCCATGGTAACATAGCTGCCCGAGGTCGCAAAGTTAGCAAGTTCGAGAAATTTGAAAATTGTACGTAATTGCACAGTAGTGCTTATGGTCGATCCCGTTTCTCAGCTTCAGAGCTACTTTCTGACTGTATTTTGAGTTAAGCAGTTGGCGCGACTCCAGTTCTAGCCTTAAAAGTCAAATGTTGTGTGATTCCTCCATGGTAACATAGCTGCCCGAGGTCGCAAAGTTAGCAAGTACAAGAAATTTGAAAATTGTACGTAATTGCACAGTAGTGCTTATGGTCGATGCCGTTTCTCGGCTTCAGAGCTACTTTCTTGACTGTATTTTGAGTTAAGCAGTTGGCGCGACTCCAGTTCTAGCCTTAAAAGTCAAATGTTGTGTGATTCCTCCATGGTAACATAGCTGCCCGAGGTCGCAAAGTTAGCAAGTACAAGAAATTTGAAAATTGTACGTAATTGCACAGTAGTGCTTATGGTCGATGCCGTTTCTCGGCTTCAGAGCTACTTTCTTGACTGTATTTTGAGTTAAGCAGTTGGCGCGACTGCAGTTCTAGCCTTAAAAGTCAAATCTTGTGTGATTCCTCCATGGTAACATAGCTGCCCGAGGTCGCAAAGTTAACAAGTACGAGAAATTTGAAAATTGTACGTAATTGCACAGTAGTGCTTATGGTCGATCCCGTTTCTCAGCTTCAGAGCTACTTTCTTGACTGTATTTTGAGTTAAACAGTTGGCGCGACTTCAGTTCTAGCCTATAAAGTCAAATCTTGTGTGATTCCTCGATGGTAACATAGCTGCCCGAGGTCGCAAAGTTAGCAAGTACCAGAAATTTGAAAATTGTACGTAATTGCACAGTAGTGCTTATGTTCGATGCCGTTTCTCGGCTTCAGAGCTACTTTCTTGACTGTATTTTGAGTTAAGCAGTTGGCGCGACTTCAGTTCTAGCCTATAAAGTCAAATCTTGTGTGATTCCTCGATGGTAACATAGCTGCCCGAGGTCGCAAAGTTAGCAAGTACAAGAAATTTGAAAATTGTACGTAATTGCACAGTAGTGCTTATGGTCGATGCCGTTTCTCGGCTTCAGAGCTACTTTCTTGACTGTATTTTGAGTTAAGCAGTTGGCGCGACTGCAGTTCTAGCCTTAAAAGTCAAATCTTGCGTGATTCCTCCATGGTAACATAGCTGCCCGAGGTCGCAAAGTTAGCAAGTACAAGAAATTTGAAAATTGTACGTAATTGCACAGTAGTGCTTATGGTCGATGCCGTTTCTCGGCTTCAGAGCTACTTTCTTGACTGTATTTTGAGTTAAGCAGTTGGCGCGACTCCAGTTCTAGCCTTAAAAGTCAAATCTTGCGTGAGTCCTCCATGGTAACATAGCTGCCCGAGGTCGCAAATTTAGCAAGTACAAGAAATTTGAAAATTGTACGTAATTGCACAGTAGTGCTTATGGTCGATGCCGTTTCTCGGCTTCAGAGCTACTTTCTTGACTGTATTTTTAGTTAAGCAGTTGGCGCGACTCCAGTTCTAGCCTTAAAAGTCAAATCTTCCGTGATTCCTCCATGGTAACATAGCTGCCCGAGGTCGCAAAATTAGCAAGGACAAGAAATTTGAAAATTGTACGTAATTGCACAGTAGTGCTTATGGTCGATCCCGTTTCTCAGCTTCAGAGCTACTTTCTTGACTGTATTTTGAGTTAAGCAGTTGGCGCGACTTCAGTTCTAGCCTATAAAGTCAAATCTTGTGTGATTCCTCGATGGTAACATAGCTGCCCGAGGTCGCAAAGTTAGCAAGTACAAGAAATTTGAAAATTGTACGTAATTGCACAGTAGTGCTTATGGTCGATGCCGTTTCTCGGCTTCAGAGCTACTTTCTTGACTGTATTTTGAGTTAAGCAGTTGGCGCGGCTTCAGTTCTAGCCTATAAAGTCAAATCTTGTGTGATTCCTCGATGGTAACATAGCTGCCCGAGGTCGCAAAGTTAGCAAGTACAAGAAATTTGAAAATTGTACGTAATTGCACAGTAGTGCTTATAGTCGATGCCGTTTCTCGGCTTCAGAGCTACTTTCTTGACTGTATTTTAAGTTAAGCAGTTCTAGCCTTAAAAGTCAAATGTTGTGTGATTCCTCCATGGTAACATAGCTGCCCGAGGTCGCAAAGTTAGCAAGTACAAGAAATTTGAAAATTGTACGTAATTGCACAGTAGTGCTTATGGTCGATACCGTTTCTCGGCTTCAGAGCTACTTTCTTGACTGTATTTTGAGTTAAGCAGTTGGCGCGACTGCAGTTCTAGCCTATAAAGTCAAATCTTGTGTGATTCCTCGATGGTAACATAGCTGCCCGAGGTCGCAAAGTTAGCAAGTACAAGAAATTTGAAAATTGTACGTAATTGCACAGTAGTGCTTATGGTCGATGCCGTTTCTCGGCTTCAGAGCTACTTTCTTGATTGTATTTTGAGTTAAGCAGTTGGCGCGACTTCAGTTCTAGCCTATAAAGTCAAATCTTGTGTGATTCCTCCATGGTAACATAGCTGCCCGAGGTCGCAAAGTTAGCAAGTACAAGAAATTTGAAAATTGTACGTAATTGCACAGTAGTGCTTATGGTCGATGCCGTTTCTCGGCTTCAGAGCTACTTTCTTGACTGTATTTTGAGCTAAGCAGTTGGCGCGACTCCAGTTCTAGCCTTAAAAGTCAAATGTTGTGTGATTCCTCCATGGTAACATAGCTGCCCGAGGTCGCAAAGTTAGCAAGTACAAGAAATTTGAAAATTTTACGTAATTGCACAGTAGTGCTTATGGTCGATGCCGTTTCTCGGCTTCAGAGCTACTTTCTTGACTGTATTTTGAGTTAAACAGTTGGCGCGACTTCAGTTCTAGCCTATAAAGTCAAATGTTGTGTGATTCCTCCATGGTAACATAGCTGCCCGAGGTCGCAAAGTTAGCAAGTACAAGAAATTTGAAAATTTTACGTAATTGCACAGTAGTGCTTATGGTCGATGCCGTTTCTCGGCTTCAGAGCTACTTTCTTGACTGTATTTTGAGTTAAGCAGTTGGCGCGACTTCAGTTCTAGCCTATAAAGTCAAATCTTGTGTGATTCCTCGATGGTAACATAGCTGCCCGAGGTCGCAAAGTTAGCAAGTACAAGAAATTTGAAAATTGTACGTAATTGCACAGTAGTGCTTATGGTCGATGCCGTTTCTCGGCTTCAGAGCTACTTTCTTGACTGTATTTTGAGTTAAACAGTTGGCGCGACTTCAGTTCTAGCCTATAAAGTCAAATGTTGTGTGATTCCTCCATGGTAACATAGCTGCCCGAGGTCGCAAAGTTAGCAAGTACAAGAAATTTGAAAATTGTACGTAATTGCACAGTAGTGCTTATGGTCGATGCCGTTTCTCGGCTCCAGAGCTACTTTCTTGACTGTATTTTGAGTTAAACAGTTGGCGCGACTTCAGTTCTAGCCTATAAAGTCAAATCTTGTGTGATTCCTCCATGTTAACATAGCTGCCCGAGGTCGCAAAGTTAGCAAGTACAAGAAATTTGAAAATTGTACGTAATTGCACAGTAGTGCTTATGGTCGATGCCGTTTCTCGGCTTCAGAGCTACTTTCTTGACTGTATTTTGAGTTAAGCAGTTGGCGCGACTCCAGTTCTAGCCTTAAAAGTAAAATGTTGTGTGATTCCTCCATGGTAACATAGCTGCCCGAGGTCGCAAAGTTAGCAAGTACAAGAAATTTGAAAATTGTACGTAATTGCACAGTAGTGCTTATGGTCGATGCCGTTTCTCGGCTTCAGAGCTACTTTCTTGACTGTATTTTGAGTTAGTCAGTTGGCGCGACTCCAGTTCTAGCCTTAAAAGTCAAATGTCGTGTGATTCCTCCATGGTAACATAGCTGCTCGAGGTCGCAAAGTTAGCAAGTACAAGAAATTTGAAAATTGTACGTAATTGCACAGTAGTGCTTATGGTCGATGCCGTTTCTCGGCTTCAGAGCTACTTTCTTGACTGTATTTTGAGTTAAACAGTTGGCGCGACTTCAGTTCTAGCCTTAAAAGTAAAATGTTGTGTGATTCCTCCATGGTAACATAGCTGCCCGAGGTCGCAAAGTTAGCAAGTACAAGAAATTTGAAAATTGTACGTAATTGCACAGTAGTGCTTATGGTCGATGCCGTTTCTCGGCTTCAGAGCTACTTTCTTGACTGTATTTTGAGTTAAGCAGTTGGCGCGACTTCAGTTCTAGCCTATAAAGTCAAATGTTGTGTGATTCCTCCATGGTAACATAGCTGCCCGAGGTCGCAAAGTTAGCAAGTACAAGAAATTTGAAAATTGTACGTAATTGCACAGTAGTGCTTATGGTCGATGCCGTTTCTCGGCTTCAGAGCTACTTTCTTGACTGTATTTTGAGTTAAACAGTTGGCGCGACTTCAGTTCTAGCCTATCAAGTCAAATGTTGTGTGATTCCTCCATGGTAACATAGCTGCCCGAGGTCGCAAAGTTAGCAAGTACAAGAAATTTGAAAATTGTACGTAATTGCACAGTAGTGCTTATGGTCGATGCCGTTTCTCGGCTTCAGAGCTACTTTCTTGACTGTATTTTGAGTTAAGCAGTTGGCGCGATTCCAGTTCTAGCCTTGAAAGTAAAATGTTGTGTGATTCCTCCATGGTAACATAGCTGCCCGAGGTCGCAAAGTTAGCAAGTACAAGAAATTTGAAAATTGTACGTAATTGCACAGTAGTGCTTATGGTCGATGCCGTTTCTCGGCTTCAGAGCTACTTTCTTGACTGTATTTTGAGTTAAACAGTTGGCGCGACTTCAGTTCTAGCCTATAAAGTCAAATCTTGTGTGATTCCTCCATGTTAACATAGCTGCCCGAGGTCGCAAAGTTAGCAAGTACAAGAAATTTGAAAATTGTACGTAATTGCACAGTAGTGCTTATGGTCGATGCCGTTTCTCGGCTTCAGAGCTACTTTCTTGACTGTATTTTGAGTTAAGCAGTTGGCGCGACTCCAGTTCTAGCCTTAAAAGTAAAATGTTGTGTGATTCCTTGATGGTAACATAGCTGCCCGAGGTCGCTAAGTTAGCAAGTACAAGAAATTTGAAAATTGTACGTAATTGCACAGTAGTGCTTATGGTCGATGCCGTTTCTCGGCTTCAGAGCTACTTTCTTGACTGTATTTTGAGTTAATCAGTTGGCGCGACTCCAGTTCTAGCCTTAAAAGTCAAATGTTGTGTGATTCCTCCATGGTAACATAGCTGCTCGAGGTCGCAAAGTTAGCAAGTACAAGAAATTTGAAAATTGTACGTAATTGCAAAGTAGTGCTTATGGTCGATGCCGTTTCTCGGCTTCAGAGCTACTTTCTTGACTGTATTTTGAGTTAAACAGTTGGCGCGACTTCAGTTCTAGCCTTAAAAGTAAAATGTTGTGTGATTCCTCCATGGTAACATAGCTGCCCGAGGTCGCAAAGTTAGCAAGTACAAGAAATTTGAAAATTGTACGTAATTGCACAGTAGTGCTTATGGTCGATGCCGTTTCTCGGCTTCAGAGCTACTTTCTTGACTGTATTTTGAGTTAAGCAGTTGGCGCGACTTCAGTTCTAGCCTATAAAGTCAAATGTTGTGTGATTCCTCCATGGTAACATAGCTGCCCGAGGTCGCAAAGTTAGCAAGTACAAGAAATTTGAAAATTGTACGTAATTGCACAGTAGTGCTTATGGTCGATGCCGTTTCTCGGCTTCAGAGCTACTTTCTTGACTGTATTTTGAGTTAAGCAGTTGGCGCGATTCCAGTTCTAGCCTTGAAAGTAAAATGTTGTGTGATTCCTCCATGGTAACATAGCTGCCCGAGGTCGCAAAGTTAGCAAGTACAAGAAATTTGAAAATTGTACGTAATTGCACAGTAGTGCTTATGGTCGATGCCGTTTCTCGGCTTCAGAGCTACTTTCTTGACTGTATTTTGAGTTAAGCAGTTGGCGCGAATTCAGTTCTAGCCTATAAAGTCAAATCTTGTGTGATTCCTCGATGGTAATATAGCTGCCCGAGGTCGCAAAGTTAGCAAGTACAAGAAATTTGAAAATTGTACGTAATTGCACAGTAGTGCTTATGGTCGATGCCGTTTGTCGGCTTCAGAGCTACTTTCTTGACTGTATTTTAAGTTAAGCAGTTGGCGCGACTGCAGTTCTAGCCTTAAAAGTCAAATCTTGCGTGATTCCTCCATGGTAACATAGCTGCCCGAGGTCGCAAAGTTAGCAAGTACAAGAAATTTGAAAATTGTACGTAATTGCACAGTACTGCTTATGGTCGATCCCGTTTCTCAGCTTCAGAGCTACTTTCTTTACTGTATTTTGAGTTAAACAGTTGGCGCGACTTCAGTTCTAGCCTATAAAGTCAAATCTTGTGTGATTCCTCCATGGTAACATAGCTGCCCGAGGTCGCAAAGTTAGCAAGTACAAGAAATTTGAAAATTGTACGTAATTGCACAGTAGTGCTTATGGTCGATGCCGTTTCTCGGCTTCAGAGCTACTTTCTTGACTGTATTTTGAGTTAAGCAGTTGGCGCGACTTCAGTTCTAGCCTATAAAGTCAAATGTTGTGTGATTCCTCCATGGTAACATAGCTGCCCGAGGTCGCAAATTTAGCAAGTACAAGAAATTTGAAAATTGTACGTAATTGCACAGTAGTGCTTATGGTCGATGCCGTTTCTCGGCTTCAGAGCTACTTTCTTGACTGTATTTTGAGTTAAACAGTTGGCGCGACTTCAGTTCTAGCCTATAAAGTCAAATGTTGTGTGATTCCTCCATGGTAACATAGCTGCCCGAGGTCGCAAAGTTAGCAAGTACAAGAAATTTGAAAATTGTACGTAATTGCACAGTAGTGCTTATGGTCGATGCCGTTTCTCGGCTTCAGAGCTACTTTCTTGACTGTATTTTGAGTTAAGCAGTTGGCGCGATTCCAGTTCTAGCCTTGAAAGTAAAATGTTGTGTGATTCCTCCATGGTAACATACCTGCCCGAGGTCGCAAAGTTAGCAAGTACAAGAAATTTGAAAATTGTATGTAATTGCACAGTAGTGCTTATGGTCGATGCCGTTTCTCGGCTTCAGAGCTACTTTCTTGACTGTATTTGGAGTTAAGCAGTTGGCGCGAATTCAGTTCTAGCCTATAAAGTCAAATCTTGTGTGATTCCTCGATGGTAATATAGCTGCCCGAGGTCGCAAAGTTAGCAAGTACAAGAAATTTGAAAATTGTACGTAATTGCACAGTAGTGCTTATGGTCGATGCCGTTTCTCGGCTTCAGAGCTACTTTCTTGACTGTATTTTGAGTTAAGCAGTTGGCGCGACTGCAGTTCTAGCCTTAAAAGTCAAATCTTGCGTGATTCCTCCATGGTAACATAGCTGCCCGAGGTCGCAAAGTTAGCAAGTACAAGAAATTTGAAAATTGTACGTAATTGCACAGTAGTGCTTATGGTCGATCCCGTTTCTCAGCTTCAGAGCTACTTTCTTTACTGTATTTTGAGTTAAACAGTTGGCGCGACTTCAGTTCTAGCCTATAAAGTCAAATCTTGTGTGATTCCTCCATGGTAACATAGCTGCCCGAGGTCGCAAAGTTAGCAAGTACAAGAAATTTGAAAATTGTACGTAATTGCACAGTAGTGCTTATGGTCGATGCCGTTTCTCGGCTTCAGAGCTACTTTCTTGACTGTATTTTGAGTTAAGCAGTTGGCGCGACTGCAGTTCTAGCCTTAAGAGTCAAATCTTGCGTGATTCCTCCATGGTAACATAGCTGCCCGAGGTCGCAAAGTTAGCAAGTACAAGAAATTTGAAAATTGTACGTAATTGCACAGTAGAGCTTATGGTCGATGCCGTTTCTCGGCTTCAGAGCTACTTTCTTGACTGTATTTTGAGTTAAGCAGTTGGCGCGACTCCAGTTCTAGCCTTAAAAGTCAAATCTTGCGTGATTCCTCCATGGTAACATAGCTGCCCGAGGTCGCAAAGTTAGCAAGTACAAGAAATTTGAAAATTGTACGTAATTGCACAGTAGTGCTTATGGTCGATGCCGTTTCTCGGCTTCAGAGCTACTTTCTTGACTGTATTTTGAGTTAAGCAGTTGGCGCGACTCCAGTTCTAGCCTTAAAAGTCAAATGTTGTGTGATTCCTCCATGGTAACATAGCTGCCCGAGGTCGCAAAGTTAGCAAGTACAAGAAATTTGAAAATTGTACGTAATTGCACAGTAGTGCTTATGGTCGATGCCGTTTCTCGGCTTCAGAGCTACTTTCTTAACTGTATTTTTAGTTAAGCAGTTGGCGCGACTCCAGTTCTAGCCTTAAAAGTCAAATCTTGCGTGATTCCTCCATGGTAACATAGCTGCCCGAGGTCGCAAAGTTAGCAAGGACAAGAAATTTGAAAATTGTACGTAATTGCACAGTAGTGCTTATGGTCGATCCCGTTTCTCAGCTTCAGAGCTACTTTCTTGACTGTATTTTGAGTTAAGCAGTTGGCGCGACTCCAGTTCTAGCCTTAAAAGTCAAATGTTGTGTGATTCCTCCATGGTAACATAGCTGCCCGAGGTCGCAAAGGTAGCAAGTACAAGAAATTTGAAAATTGTATGTAATTGCACAGTAGTGCTTATGGTCGATCCCGTTTCTCAGCTTCAGAGCTACTTTCTTGACTGTATTTTGAGTTAAGCAGTTGGCGCGACTTCAGTTCTAGCCTATAAAGTCAAATCTTGTGTGATTCCTCGATGGTAACATAGCTGCCCGAGGTCGCAAAGTTAGCAAGTATAAGAAATTTGAAAATTGTACGTAATTGCACAGTAGTGCTTATGGTCGATGCCGTTTCTCGGCTTCAGAGCTACTTTCTTGACTGTATTTTGAGTTAAACAGTTGGCGCGACTTCAGTTCTAGCCTATAAAGTCAAATCTTGTGTGATTCCTCCATGGTAACATAGCTGCCCGAGGTCGCAAAGTTAGCAAGTACAAGAAATTTGAAAATTGTACGTAATTGCACAGTAGTGCTTATGGTCGATGCCGTTTCTCGGCTTCAGAGCTACTTTCTTGACTGTATTTTTAGTTAAGCAGTTGGCGCGACTTCAGTTCTAGCCTATAAAGTCAAATCTTGTGTGATTCCTCCATGGTAACATAGCTGCCCGAGGTCGCAAAGTTAGCAAGTACAAGAAATTTGAAAATTGTACGTAATTGCACAGTAGTGCTTATGGTCGATGCCGTTTCTCGGCTTCAGAGCTACTTTCTTGACTGTATTTTGTGTTAAGCAGTTGGCGCGACTGCAGTTCTAGCCTTAAAAGTCAAATCTTGCGTGATTCCTCCATGGTAACATAGCTGCCCGAGGTCGCAAAGTTAGCAAGTACAAGAAATTTGAAAATTGTACGTAATTGCACAGTAGTGCTTATGGTCGATCCCGTTTCTCAGCTTCAGAGCTACTTTCTTGACTGTATTTTGAGTTAAACAGTTGGCGCGACTTCAGTTCTAGCCTATAAAGTCAAATCTTGTGTGATTCCTCCATGGTAACATAGCTGCCCGAGGTCGCAAAGTTAGCAAGTACAAGAAATTTGAAAATTGTACGTAATTGCACAGTAGTGCTTATGGTCGATGCCGTTTCTCGGCTTCAGAGCTACTTTCTTGACTGTATTTTGAGTTAAGCAGTTGGCGCGACTGCAGTTCTAGCCTTAAAAGTCAAATCTTGCGTGATTCCTCCATGGTAACATAGCTGCCCGAGGTCGCAAAGTTAGCAAGTACAAGAAATTTGAAAATTGTATGTAATTGCACAGTAGTGCTTATGGTCGATGCCGTTTCTCGGCTTCAGAGCTACTTTCTTGACTGTATTTTGAGTTAAGCAGTTGGCGCGAATTCAGTTCTAGCCTATAAAGTCAAATCTTGTGTGATTCCTCGATGGTAATATAGCTGCCCGAGGTCGCAAAGTTAGCAAGTACAAGAAATTTGAAAATTGTACGTAATTGCACAGTAGTGCTTATGGTCGATGCCGTTTCTCGGCTTCAGAGCTACTTTCTTGACTGTATTTTGAGTTAAGCAGTTGGCGCGACTGCAGTTCTAGCCTTAAAAGTCAAATCTTGCGTGATTCCTCCATGGTAACATAGCTGCCCGAGGTCGCAAAGTTAGCAAGTACAAGAAATTTGAAAATTGTACGTAATTGCACAGTAGTGCTTATGGTCGATCCCGTTTCTCAGCTTCAGAGCTACTTTCTTGACTGTATTTTGAGTTAAACAGTTGGCGCGACTTCAGTTCTAGCCTATAAAGTCAAATCTTGTGTGATTCCTCCGTGGTAACATAGCTGCCCGAGGTCGCAAAGTTAGCAAGTACAAGAAATTTGAAAATTGTACGTAATTGCACAGTAGTGCTTATGGTCGATGCCGTTTCTCGGCTTCAGAGCTACTTTCTTGACTGTATTTTGAGTTAAGCAGTTGGCGCGACTGCAGTTCTAGCCTCAAAAGTCAAATCTTGCGTGATTCCTCCATGGTAACATAGCTGCCCGAGGTCGCAAAGTTAGCAAGTACAAGAAATTTGAAAATTGTACGTAATTGCACAGTAGTGCTTATGGTCGATGCCGTTTCTCGGCTTCAGAGCTACTTTCTTGACTGTATTTTGAGTTAAGCAGTTGGCGCGACTCCAGTTCTAGCCTTAAAAGTCAAATCTTGTGTGATTCCTCCATGGTAACATAGCTGCCCGGGGTCGCAAAGTTAGCAAGTACAAGAAATTTGAAAATTGTACGTAATTGCACAGTAGTGCTTATGGTCGATGCCGTTTCTCGGCTTCAGAGCTACTTTCTTGACTGTATTTTGAGTTAAGCAGTTGGCGCGACTCCAGTTCTAGCCTTAAAAGTCAAATGTTGTGTGATTCCTCCATGGTAACATAGCTGCCCGAGGTCGCAAAGTTAGCAAGTACAAGAAATTTGAAAATTGTACGTAATTGCACAGTAGTGCTTATGGTCGATGCCGTTTCTCGGCTTCAGAGCTACTTTCTTAACTGTATTTTGAGTTAAGCAGTTGGCGCGACTCCAGTTCTAGCCTTAAAAGTCAAATCTTGTGTGATTCCTCCATGGTAACATAGCTGCCCGAGGTCGCAAAGTTAGCAAGTACAAGAAATTTGAAAATTGTACGTAATTGCACAGTAGTGCTTATGGTCGATGCCGTTTCTCGGCTTCAGAGCTACTTTCTTGATTGTATTTTGAGTTAAGCAGTTGGCGCGACTCCAGTTCTAGCCTTAAAAGTCAAATGTTGTGTGATTCCTCCATGGTAACATAGCTGCCCGAGGTCGCAAAGTTAGCAAGTACAAGAAATTTGAAAATTGTACGTAATTGCACAGTAGTGCTTATGGTCGATGCCGTTTCTCGGCTTCAGAGCTACTTTCTTAACTGTATTTTTAGTTAAGCAGTTGGCGCGACTCCAGTTCTAGCCTTAAAAGTCAAATCTTGCGTGATTCCTCCATGGTAACATAGCTGCCCGAGGTCGCAAAGTTAGCAAGGACAAGAAATTTGAAAATTGTACGTAATTGCACAGTAGTGCTTATGGTCGATCCCGTTTCTCAGCTTCAGAGCTACTTTCTTGACTGTATTTTGAGTTAAGCAGTTGGCGCGACTTCAGTTCTAGCCTATAAAGTCAAATCTTGTGTGATTCCTCGATGGTAACATAGCTGCCCGAGGTCGCAAAGTTAGCAAGTATAAGAAATTTGAAAATTGTACGTAATTGCACAGTAGTGCTTATGGTCGATGCCGTTTCTCGGCTTCAGAGCTACTTTCTTGACTGTATTTTGAGTTAAACAGTTGGCGCGACTTCAGTTCTAGCCTATAAAGTCAAATCTTGTGTGATTCCTCCATGGTAACATAGCTGCCCGAGGTCGCAAAGTTAGCAAGTACAAGAAATTTGAAAATTGTACGTAATTGCACAGTAGTGCTTATGGTCGATGCCGTTTCTCGGCTTCAGAGCTACTTTCTTGACTGTATTTTTAGTTAAGCAGTTGGCGCGACTTCAGTTCTAGCCTATAAAGTCAAATCTTGTGTGATTCCTCCATGGTAACATAGCTGCCCGAGGTCGCAAAGTTAGCAAGTACAAGAAATTTGAAAATTGTACGTAATTGCACAGTAGTGCTTATGGTCGATGCCGTTTCTCGGCTTCAGAGCTACTTTCTTGACTGTATTTTGTGTTAAGCAGTTGGCGCGACTGCAGTTCTAGCCTTAAAAGTCAAATCTTGCGTGATTCCTCCATGGTAACATAGCTGCCCGAGGTCGCAAAGTTAGCAAGTACAAGAAATTTGAAAATTGTACGTAATTGCACAGTAGTGCTTATGGTCGATCCCGTTTCTCAGCTTCAGAGCTACTTTCTTGACTGTATTTTGAGTTAAACAGTTGGCGCGACTTCAGTTCTAGCCTATAAAGTCAAATCTTGTGTGATTCCTCCATGGTAACATAGCTGCCCGAGGTCGCAAAGTTAGCAAGTACAAGAAATTTGAAAATTGTACGTAATTGCACAGTAGTGCTTATGGTCGATGCCGTTTCTCGGCTTCAGAGCTACTTTCTTGACTGTATTTTGAGTTAAGCAGTTGGCGCGACTGCAGTTCTAGCCTTAAAAGTCAAATCTTGCGTGATTCCTCCATGGTAACATAGCTGCCCGAGGTCGCAAAGTTAGCAAGTACAAGAAATTTGAAAATTGTACGTAATTGCACAGTAGTGCTTATGGTCGATGCCGTTTCTCGGCTTCAGAGCTACTTTCTTGACTGTATTTTGAGTTAAGCAGTTGGCGCGACTCCAGTTCTAGCCTTAAAAGTCAAATCTTGCGTGATTCCTCCATGGTAACATAGCTGCCCGAGGTCGCAAAGTTAGCAAGTACAAGAAATTTGAAAATTGTATGTAATTGCACAGTAGTGCTTATGGTCGATGCCGTTTCTCGGCTTCAGAGCTACTTTCTTGACTGTATTTTGAGTTAAGCAGTTGGCGCGAATTCAGTTCTAGCCTATAAAGTCAAATCTTGTGTGATTCCTCGATGGTAATATAGCTGCCCGAGGTCGCAAAGTTAGCAAGTACAAGAAATTTGAAAATTGTACGTAATTGCACAGTAGTGCTTATGGTCGATGCCGTTTCTCGGCTTCAGAGCTACTTTCTTGACTGTATTTTGAGTTAAGCAGTTGGCGCGACTGCAGTTCTAGCCTTAAAAGTCAAATCTTGCGTGATTCCTCCATGGTAACATAGCTGCCCGAGGTCGCAAAGTTAGCAAGTACAAGAAATTTGAAAATTGTACGTAATTGCACAGTAGTGCTTATGGTCGATCCCGTTTCTCAGCTTCAGAGCTACTTTCTTGACTGTATTTTGAGTTAAACAGTTGGCGCGACTTCAGTTCTAGCCTATAAAGTCAAATCTTGTGTGATTCCTCCGTGGTAACATAGCTGCCCGAGGTCGCAAAGTTAGCAAGTACAAGAAATTTGAAAATTGTACGTAATTGCACAGTAGTGCTTATGGTCGATGCCGTTTCTCGGCTTCAGAGCTACTTTCTTGACTGTATTTTGAGTTAAGCAGTTGGCGCGACTGCAGTTCTAGCCTCAAAAGTCAAATCTTGCGTGATTCCTCCATGGTAACATAGCTGCCCGAGGTCGCAAAGTTAGCAAGTACAAGAAATTTGAAAATTGTACGTAATTGCACAGTAGTGCTTATGGTCGATGCCGTTTCTCGGCTTCAGAGCTACTTTCTTGACTGTATTTTGAGTTAAGCAGTTGGCGCGACTCCAGTTCTAGCCTTAAAAGTCAAATGTTGTGTGATTCCTCCATGGTAACATAGCTGCCCGAGGTCGCAAAGTTAGCAAGTACAAGAAATTTGAAAATTGTACGTAATTGCACAGTAGTGCTTATGGTCGATGCCGTTTCTCGGCTTCAGAGCTACTTTCTTAACTGTATTTTTAGTTAAGCAGTTGGCGCGACTCCAGTTCTAGCCTTAAAAGTCAAATCTTGCGTGATTCCTCCATGGTAACATAGCTGCCCGAGGTCGCAAAGTTAGCAAGGACAAGAAATTTGAAAATTGTACGTAATTGCACAGTAGTGCTTATGGTCGATCCCGTTTCTCAGCTTCAGAGCTACTTTCTTGACTGTATTTTGAGTTAAGCAGTTGGCGCGACTCCAGTTCTAGACTTAAAAGTCAAATGTTGTGTGATTCCTCCATGGTAACATAGCTGCCCGAGGTCGCAAAGTTAGCAAGTACAAGAAATTTGAAAATTGTATGTAATTGCACAGTAGTGCTTATGGTCGATCCCGTTTCTCAGCTTCAGAGCTACTTTCTTGACTGTATTTTGAGTTAAGCAGTTGGCGCGACTTCAGTTCTAGCCTATAAAGTCAAATCTTGTGTGATTCCTCGATGGTAACATAGCTGCCCGAGGTCGCAAAGTTAGCAAGTATAAGAAATTTGAAAATTGTACGTAATTGCACAGTAGTGCTTATGGTCGATGCCGTTTCTCGGCTTCAGAGCTACTTTCTTGACTGTATTTTGAGTTAAACAGTTGGCGCGACTGCAGTTCTAGCCTTAAAAGTCAAATCTTGTGTGATTCCTCCATGGTAACATAGCTGCCCGAGGTCGCAAAGTTAGCAAGTACAAGAAATTTGAAAATTGTACGTAATTGCACAGTAGTGCTTATGGTCGATGCCGTTTCTCGGCTTCAGAGCTACTTTCTTGACTGTATTTTGAGTTAAGCAGTTGGCGCGACTCCAGTTCTAGCCTTAAAAGTCAAATCTTGCGTGATTCCTCCATGGTAACATAGATGCCCGAGGTCGCAAAGTTAGCAAGTACAAGAAATTTGAAAATTGTACGTAATTGCACAGTAGTGCTTATGGTCGATGCCGTTTCTCGGCTTCAGAGCTACTTTCTTAACTGTATTTTGAGTTAAGCAGTTGGCGCGACTCCAGTTCTAGCCTTAAAAGTCAAATGTTGTGTGATTCCTCCATGGTAACATAGCTGCCCGAGGTCGCAAAGTTAGCAAGTACAAGAAATTTGAAAATTGTACGTAATTGCACAGTAGTGCTTATGGTCGATGCCGTTTCTCGGCTTCAGAGCTACTTTCTTGACTGTATTTTGAGTTAAGCAGTTGGCGCGACTCCAGTTCTAGCCTTAAAAGTCAAATCTTGCGTGATTCCTCCATGGTAACATAGATGCCCGAGGTCGCAAAGTTAGCAAGTACAAGAAATTTGAAAATTGTACGTAATTGCACAGTAGTGCTTATGGTCGATGCCGTTTCTCGGCTTCAGAGCTACTTTCTTAACTGTATTTTGAGTTAAGCAGTTGGCGCGACTCCAGTTCTAGCCTTAAAAGTCAAATGTTGTGTGATTCCTCCATGGTAACATAGCTGCCCGAGGTCGCAAAGTTAGCAAGGACAAGAAATTAGAAAATTGTACGTAATTGCACAGTAGTGCTTATGGTCGATCCCGTTTCTCAGCTTCAGAGCTACTTTCTTGACTGTATTTTGAGTTAAGCAGTTGGCGCGACTCCAGTTCTAGCCTTAAAAGTCAAATGTTGTGTGATGCCTCCATGGTAACATAGCTGCCCGAGGTCGCAAAGTTAGCAAGTACAAGAAATTTGAAAATTGTATGTAATTGCACAGTAGTGCTTATGGTCGATCCCGTTTCTCAGCTTCAGAGCTACTTTCTTGACTGTATTTTGAGTTAAGCAGTTGGCGCGACTTCAGTTCTAGCCTATAAAGTCAAATCTTGTGTGATTCCTCGATGGTAACATAGCTGCCCGAGGTCGCAAAGTTAGCAAGTATAAGAAATTTGAAAATTGTACGTAATTGCACAGTAGTGCTTATGGTCGATGCCGTTTCTCGGCTTCAGAGCTACTTTCTTGACTGTATTTTGAGTTAAACAGTTGGCGCGACTTCAGTTCTAGCCTATAAAGTCAAATCTTGTGTGATTCCTCCATGGTAACATAGCTGCCCGAGGTCGCAAAGTTAGCAAGTACAAGAAATTTGAAAATTGTACGTAATTGCACAGTAGTGCTTATGGTCGATGCCGTTTCTCGGCTTCAGAGCTACTTTCTTGACTGTATTTTTAGTTTAGCAGTTGGCGCGACTTCAGTTCTAGCCTATAAAGTCAAATCTTGTGTGATTCCTCCATGGTAACATAGCTGCCCGAGGTCGCAAAGTTAGCAAGTACAAGAAATTTGAAAATTGTACGTAATTGCACAGTAGTGCTTATGGTCGATGCCGTTTCTCGGCTTCAGAGCTACTTTCTTGACTGTATTTTGTGTTAAGCAGTTGGCGCGACTGCAGTTCTAGCCTTAAAAGTCAAATCTTGCGTGATTCCTCCATGGTAACATAGCTGCCCGAGGTCGCAAAGTTAGCAAGTACAAGAAATTTGAAAATTGTACGTAATTGCACAGTAGTGCTTATGGTCGATCCCGTTTCTCAGCTTCAGAGCTACTTTCTTGACTGTATTTTGAGTTAAACAGTTGGCGCGACTTCAGTTCTAGCCTATAAAGTCAAATCTTGTGTGATTCCTCCATGGTAACATAGCTGCCCGAGGTCGCAAAGTTAGCAAGTACAAGAAATTTGAAAATTGTACGTAATTGCACAGTAGTGCTTATGGTCGATGCCGTTTCTCGGCTTCAGAGCTACTTTCTTGACTGTATTTTGAGTTAAGCAGTTGGCGCGACTGCAGTTCTAGCCTTAAAAGTCAAATCTTGTGTGATTCCTCCATGGTAACATAGCTGCCCGAGGTCGCAAAGTTAGCAAGTACAAGAAATTTGAAAATTGTACGTAATTGCACAGTAGTGCTTATGGTCGATGCCGTTTCTCGGCTTCAGAGCTACTTTCTTGACTGTATTTTGAGTTAAGCAGTTGGCGCGACTCCAGTTCTAGCCTTAAAAGTCAAATCTTGCGTGATTCCTCCATGGTAACATAGATGCCCGAGGTCGCAAAGTTAGCAAGTACAAGAAATTTGAAAATTGTACGTAATTGCACAGTAGTGCTTATGGTCGATGCCGTTTCTCGGCTTCAGAGCTACTTTCTTAACTGTATTTTGAGTTAAGCAGTTGGCGCGACTCCAGTTCTAGCCTTAAAAGTCAAATGTTGTGTGATTCCTCCATGGTAACATAGCTGCCCGAGGTCGCAAAGTTAGCAAGTACAAGAAATTTGAAAATTGTACGTAATTGCACAGTAATGCTTATGGTCGATGCCGTTTCTCGGCTTCAGAGCTACTTTCTTGACTGTATTTTTAGTTAAGCAGTTGGCGCGACTCCAGTTCTAGCCTTAAAAGTCAAATGTTGTGTGATTCCTCCATGGTAACATAGCTGCCCGAGGTCGCAAAGTTAGCAAGGACAAGAAATTAGAAAATTGTACGTAATTGCACAGTAGTGCTTATGGTCGATCCCGTTTCTCAGCTTCAGAGCTACTTTCTTGACTGTATTTTGAGTTAAGCAGTTGGCGCGACTCCAGTTCTAGCCTTAAAAGTCAAATGTTGTGTGATTCCTCCATGGTAACATAGCTGCCCGAGGTCGCAAAGTTAGCAAGTACAAGAAATTTGAAAATTGTACGTAATTGCACAGTAGTGCTTATGGTCGATGCCGTTTCTCGGCTTCAGAGCTACTTTCTTGACTGTATTTTGAGTTAAACAGTTGGCGCGACTTCAGTTCTAGCCTATAAAGTCAAATGTTGTGTGATTCCTCCATGGTAACATAGCTGCCCGAGGTCGCAAAGGTAGCAAGTACAAGAAATTTGAAAATTGTACGTAATTGCACAGTAGTGCTTATGGTCGATGCAGTTTCTCGGCTTCAGAGCTACTTTCTTGACTGTATTTTGAGTTAACCAGTTGGCGCGACTTCAGTTCTAGCCTTAAAAGTAAAATGTTGTGTGATTCCTCCATGGTAAGATAGCTGCCCGAGGTCGCAAAGTTAGCAAGTACAAGAAATTTGAAAATTGTACGTAATTACACAGTAGTGCTTATGGTCGATGCCGTTTCTCGGCTTCAGAGCTACTTTCTTGACTGTATTTTGAGTTAAGCAGTTGGCGCGACTTCAGTTCTAGCCTATAAAGTCAAATGTTGTGTGATTCCTCCATGGTAACATAGCTGCCCGAGGTCGCAAAGTTAGCAAGTACAAGAAATTTGAAAATTGTACGTAATTGCACAGTAGTGCTTATGGTCGATGCCGTTTCTCGGCTTCAGAGCTACTTTCTTGACTGTATTTTGAGTTAAGCAGTTGGCGCGACTGCAGTTCTAGCCTTAAAAGTAAAATGTTGTGTGATTCCTCCATGGTAACATAGCTGCCCGAGGTCGCAAAGTTAGCAAGTACAAGAAATTTGAAAATTGTACGTAATTGCACACTAGTGCTTATGGTCGATGCCGTTTCTCGGCTTCAGAGCTACTTTCTTGACTGTATTTTGAGTTAAGCAGTTGGCGCGACTGCAGTTCTAGCCTTAAAAGTCAAATCTTGCGTGATTCCTCCATGGTAACATAGCTGCCCGAGGTCGCAAAGTTAGCAAGTACAAGAAATTTGAAAATTGTACGTAATTGCACAGTAGTGCCTATGGTCGATGCCGTTTCTCGGCTTCAGGGCTACTTTCTTGACTGCATTTTGAGTTAAGCAGTTGGCGCGACTTCAGTTCTAGCCTATAAAGTAAAATGTTGTGTGATTCCTCCATGGTAACATAGCTGCCCGAGGTCGCAAAGTTAGCAAGTACAAGAAATTTGAAAATTGTACGTAATTGCACAGTAGTGCTTATGGTCGATGCCGTTTCTCGGCTTCAGAGCTACTTTCTTGACTGTATTTTGAGTTAAACAGTTGGCGCGACTTCAGTTCTAGCCTATAAAGTCAAATCTTGTGTGATTCCTCCATGGTAACATAGCTGCCCGAGGTCGCAAAGTTAGCAAGTACAAGAAATTTGAAAATTGTACGTAATTGCACAGTAGTGCTTATGGTCGATGCCGTTTCTCGGCTTCAGAGCTACTTTCTTGACTGTATTTTGAGTTAAACAGTTGGCGCGATTCCAGTTCTAGCCTATAAAGTCAAATCTTGTGTGATTCCTCCATGGTAACATAGCTGCCCGTGGTCGCAAAGTTAGCAAGTTCGAGAAATTTGAAAATTGTACGTAATTGCACAGTAGTGCTTATGGTCGATCCCGTTTCTCAGCTTCAGAGCTACTTTCTTGACTGTATTTTGAGTTAAGCAGTTGGCGCGACTCCAGTTCTAGCCTTAAAAGTCAAATGTTGTGTGATTCCTCCATGGTAACATAGCTGCCCGAGGTCGCAAAGTTAGCAAGTACAAGAAATTTGAAAATTGTACGTAATTGCACAGTAGTGCTTATGGTCGATGCCGTTTCTCGGCTTCAGAGCTACTTTCTTGACTGTATTTTGAGTTAAGCAGTTGGCGCGACTGCAGTTCTAGCCTTAAAAGTAAAATGTTGTGTGATTCCTCCATGGTAACATAGCTGCCCGAGGTCGCAAAGTTAGCAAGTACAAGACATTTGAAAATTGTACGTAATTGCACAGTAGTGCTTATGGTCGATACCGTTTCTCGGCTTCAGAGCTACTTTCTTGACTGTATTTTGAGTTAAGCAGTTGGCGCGACTGCAGTTCTAGCCTTAAAAGTCAAATCTTGCGTGATTCCTCCATGGTAACATAGCTGCCCGAGGTCGCAAAGTTAGCAAGTACAAGAAATTTGAAAATTGTACGTAATTGCACAGTAGTGCTTATGGTCGATGCCGTTTCTCGGCTTCAGAGCTACTTTCTTGACTGTATTTTGAGTTAAGCAGTTGGCGCGACTTCAGTTCTAGCCTATAAAGTCAAATCTTGTGTGATTCCTCCATGGTAACATAGCTGCCCGAGATCGCAAAGTTAGCAAGTACAAGAAATTTGAAAATTGTACGTAATTGCACAGTAGTGCTTATGGTCGATGCCGTTTCTCGGCTTCAGAGCTACTTTCTTGACTGTATTTTGAGTTAAGCAGTTGGCGCGACTGCAGTTCTAGCCTTAAAAGTAAAATGTTGTGTGATTCCTCCATGGTAACATAGCTGCCCGAGGTCGCAAAGTTAGCAAGTACAAGAAATTTGAAAATTGTACGTAATTGCACAGTAGTGCTTATGGTCGATGCCGTTTCTCGGCTTCAGAGCTACTTTCTTGACTGTATTTTGAGTTAAGCAGTTGGCGCGACTGCAGTTCTAGCCTTAAAAGTCAAATCTTGCGTGATTCCTCCATGGTAACATAGCTGCCCGAGGTCGCAAAGTTAGCAAGTACAAGAAATTTGAAAATTGTACGTAATTGCACAGTAGTGCTTATGGTCGATGCCGTTTCTCGGCTTCAGAGCTACTTTCTTGACTGTATTTTGAGTTAAGCAGTTGGCGCGACTGCAGTTCTAGCCTTAAAAGTAAAATGTTGTGTGATTCCTCCATGGTAACATAGCTGCCCGAGGTCGCAAAGTTAGCAAGTACAAGAAATTTGAAAATTGTACGTAATTGCACAGTAGTGCTTATGGTCGATGCCGTTTCTCGGCTTCAGAGCTACTTTCTTGACTGTATTTTGAGTTAAGCAGTTGGCGCGACTTCAGTTCTAGCCTATAAAGTCAAATGTTGTGTGATTCCTCCATGGTAACATAGCTGCCCGAGGTCGCAAAATTAGCAAGTACAAGAAATTTGAAAATTGTACGTAATTGCACAGTAGTGCTTATGGTCGATGCCGTTTCTCGGCTTCAGAGCTACTTTCTTGACTGTATTTTGAGTTAATCAGTTGGCGCGACTCCAGTTCTAGCCTTAAAAGTCAAATCTTGCGTGATTCCTGCATGGTAATATAGTTGCCCGAGGTCGCAAATTTAGCAAGTACAAGAAATTTGAAAATTGTACGTAATTGCACAGTAGTGCTTATGGTCGATGCCGTTTCTCGGCTTCAGAGCTAATTTCTTGACTGTATTTTGAGTTAAGCAGTTGGCGCGACTCCAGTTCTAGCCTTAAAAGTCAAATCTTGCGTGATTCCTCCATGGTAACATAGCTGCCCGAGGTCGCAAATTTAGCAAGTACAAGAAATTTGAAAATTGTACGTAATTGCACAGTAGTGCTTATGGTCGATGCCGTTTCTCGGCTTCAGAGCTAATTTCTTGACTGTATTTTGAGTTAAGCAGTTGGCGCGACTCCAGTTCTAGCCTTAAAAGTCAAATCTTGCGTGATTCCTCGATGGTAACATAGCTGCCCGAGGTCGCAAAGTTAGCAAGTACAAGAAATTTGAAAATTGTACGTAATTGCACAGTAGTGCTTATGGTCGATGCCGTTTCTCGGCTTCAGAGCTACTTTCTTGACTGTATTTTGAGTTAAGCAGTTGGCGCGACTTCAGTTCTAGCCTTAAAAGTCAAATCTTGCGTGATTCCTCCATGGTAACATAGCTGCCCGAGGTCGCAAAGTTAGCAAGTACAAGAAATTTGAAAATTGTACGTAATTGCACAGTAGTGCTTATGGTCGATGCCGTTTCTCGGCTTCAGAGCTACTTTCTTGACTGTATTTTGAGTTAAACAGTTGGCGCGACTTCAGTTCTAGCCTATAAAGTCAAATGTTGTGTGATTCCTCCATGGTAACATAGCTGCCCGAGGTCGCAAAGTTAGCAAGTTCGAGAAATTTGAAAATTGTACGTAATTGCACAGTAGTGCTTATGGTCGATGCCGTTTCTCAGCTTCAGAGCTACTTTCTTGACTGTATTTTGAGTTAAGCAGTTGGCGCGACTGCAGTTCTAGCCTTAAAAGTCAAATGTTGTGTGATTCCTCCATGGTAACATAGCTGCCCGAGGTCGCAAAGTTAGCAAGTACAAGAAATTTGAAAATTGTACGTAATTGCACAGTAGTGCTTATGGTCGATGCCGTTTCTCGGCTTCAGAGCTACTTTCTTGACTGTATTTTGAGTTAATCAGTTGGCGCGACTCCAGTTCTAGCCTTAAAAGTCAAATCTTGCGTGATTCCTCCATGGTAACATAGCTGCCCGAGGTCGCAAAGTTAGCAAGTACAAAAAATTTGAAAATTGTACGTAATTGTACAGTAGTGCTTATGGTCGATGCCGTTTCTCGGCTTCAGAGCTAATTTCTTGACTGTATTTTGAGTTAAGCAGTTGGCGCGACTCCAGTTCTAGCCTTAAAAGTCAAATCTTGCGTGATTCCTCGATGGTAACATAGCTGCCCGAGGTCGCAAAGTTAGCAAGTACAAGAAATTTGAAAATTGTACGTAATTGCACAGTAGTGCTTATGGTCGATGCCGTTTCTCGGCTTCAGAGCTACTTTCTTGACTGTATTTTGAGTTAAGCAGTTGGCGCGACTTCAGTTCTAGCCTTAAAAGTCAAATCTTGCGTGATTCCTCCATGGTAACATAGCTGCCCGAGGTCGCAAAGTTAGCAAGTACAAGAAATTTGAAAATTGTACGTAATTGCACAGTAGTGCTTATGGTCGATGCCGTTTCTCGGCTTCAGAGCTACTTTCTTGACTGTATTTTGAGTTAAACAGTTGGCGCGACTTCAGTTCTAGCCTATAAAGTCAAATGTTGTGTGATTCCTCCATGGTAACATAGCTGCCCGAGGTCGCAAAGTTAGCAAGTTCGAGAAATTTGAAAATTGTACGTAATTGCACAGTAGTGCTTATGGTCGATCCCGTTTCTCAGCTTCAGAGCTACTTTCTTGACTGTATTTTGAGTTAAGCAGTTGGCGCGACTGCAGTTCTAGCCTTAAAAGTCAAATGTTGTGTGATTCCTCCATGGTAACATAGCTGCCCGAGGTCGCAAAGTTAGCAAGTACAAGAAATTTGAAAATTGTACGTAATTGCACAGTAGTGCTTATGGTCGATGCCGTTTCTCGGCTTCAGAGCTACTTTCTTGACTGTATTTTGAGTTACTCAGTTGGCGCGACTCCAGTTCTAGCCTTAAAAGTCAAATGTTGTGTGATTCCTCCATGGTAACATAGCTGCCCGAGGTCGCAAAGTTAGCAAGTACAAGAAATTTGAAAATTGTACGTAATTGCACAGTAGTGCTTATGGTCGATGCCGTTTCTCGGCTTCAGGGCTACTTTCTTGACTGTATTTTGAGTTAAGCAGTTGGCGCGACTTCAGTTCTAGCCTATAAAGTAAAATGTTGTGTGATTCCTCCATGGTAACATAGCTGCCCGAGGTCGCAAAGTTAGCAAGTACAAGAAATTTGAAAATTGTACGTAATTGCACAGTAGTGCTTATGGTCGATGCCGTTTCTCGGCTTCAGAGCTACTTTCTTGACTGTATTTTGAGTTAAACAGTTGGCGCGACTTCAGTTCTAGCCTATAAAGTCAAATCTTGTGTGATTCCTCCATGGTAACATAGCTGCCCGAGGTCGCAAAGTTAGCAAGTACAAGAAATTTGAAAATTGTACGTAATTGCACAGTAGTGCTTATGGTCGATGCCGTTTCTCGGCTTCAGAGCTACTTTCTTGACTGTATTTTGAGTTAAACAGTTGGCGCGATTCCAGTTCTAGCCTATAAAGTCAAATCTTGTGTGATTCCTCCATGGTAACATAGCTGCCCGAGGTCGCAAAGTTAGCAAGTTCGAGAAATTTGAAAATTGTACGTAATTGCACAGTAGTGCTTATGGTCGATCCCGTTTCTCAGCTTCAGAGCTACTTTCTTGACTGTATTTTGAGTTAAGCAGTTGGCGCGACTCCAGTTCTAGCCTTAAAAGTCAAATGTTGTGTGATTCCTCCATGGTAACATAGCTGCCCGAGGTCGCAAAGTTAGCAAGTACAAGAAATTTGAAAATTGTACGTAATTGCACAGTAGTGCTTATGGTCGATGCCGTTTCTCGGCTTCAGAGCTACTTTCTTGACTGTATTTTGAGTTAAGCAGTTGGCGCGACTGCAGTTCTAGCCTTAAAAGTAAAATGTTGTGTGATTCCTCCATGGTAACATAGCTGCCCGAGGTCGCAAAGTTAGCAAGTACAAGAAATTTGAAAATTGTACGTAATTGCACAGTAGTGCTTATGGTCGATACCGTTTCTCGGCTTCAGAGCTACTTTCTTGACTGTATTTTGAGTTAAGCAGTTGGCGCGACTGCAGTTCTAGCCTTAAAAGTCAAATCTTGCGTGATTCCTCCATGGTAACATAGCTGCCCGAGGTCGCAAAGTTAGCAAGTACAAGAAATTTGAAAATTGTACGTAATTGCACAGTAGTGCTTATGGTCGATGCCGTTTCTCGGCTTCAGAGCTACTTTCTTGACTGTATTTTGAGTTAAGCAGTTGGCGCGACTTCAGTTCGAGCCTATAAAGTCAAATCTTGTGTGATTCCTCCATGGTAACATAGCTGCCCGAGGTCGCAAAGTTAGCAAGTACAAGAAATTTGAAAATTGTACGTAATTGCACAGTAGTGCTTATGGTCGATGCCGTTTCTCGGCTTCAGAGCTACTTTCTTGACTGTATTTTGAGTTAAACAGTTGGCGCGACTTCAGTTCTAGCCTATAAAGTCAAATCTTGTGTGATTCCTCCATGGTAACATAGCTGCCCGAGGTCGCAAAGTTAGCAAGTACAAGAAATTTGAAAATTGTACGTAATTGCACAGTAGTGCTTATGGTCGATGCCGTTTCTCGGCTTCAGAGCTACTTTCTTGACTGTATTTTGAGTTAAGCAGTTGGTGCGACTGCAGTTCTAGCCTTAAAAGTAAAATGTTGTGTGATTCCTCCATGGTAACATAGCTGCCCGAGGTCGCAAAGTTAGCAAGTACAAGAAATTTGAAAATTGTACGTAATTGCACAGTAGTGCTTATGGTCGATGCCGTTTCTCGGCTTCAGAGCTACTTTCTTGACTGTATTTTGAGTTAAGCAGTCGGCGCGACTGCAGTTCTAGCCTTAAAAGTCAAATCTTGCGTGATTCCTCCATGGTAACATAGCTGCCCGAGGTCGCAAAGTTAGCAAGTACAAGAAATTTGAAAATTGTACGTAATTGCACAGTAGTGCTTATGGTCGATGCCGTTTCTCGGCTTCAGAGCTACTTTCTTGACTGTATTTTGAGTTAAACAGTTGGCGCGATTCCAGTTCTAGCCTATAAAGTCAAATCTTGTGTGATTCCTCCATGGTAACATAGCTGCCCGAGGTCGCAAAGTTAGCAAGTTCGAGAAATTTGAAAATTGTACGTAATTGCACAGTAGTGCTTATGGTCGATCCCGTTTCTCAGCTTCAGAGCTACTTTCTTGACTGTATTTTGAGTTAAGCAGTTGGCGCGACTCCAGTTCTAGCCTTAAAAGTCAAATGTTGTGTGATTCCTCCATGGTAACATAGCTGCCCGAGGTCGCAAAGTTAGCAAGTACAAGAAATTTGAAAATTGTACGTAATTGCACAGTAGTGCTTATGGTCGATCCCGTTTCTCAGCTTCAGAGCTACTTTCTTGACTGTATTTTGAGTTAAGCAGTTGGCGCGACTCCAGTTCTAGCCTTAAAAGTCAAATGTTGTGTGATTCCTCCATGGTAACATAGCTGCCCGAGGTCGCAAAGTTAGCAAGTACAAGAAATTTGAAAATTGTACGTAATTGCACAGTAGTGCTTATGGTCGATGCCGTTTCTCGGCTTCAGAGCTACTTTCTTGACTGTATTTTGAGTTAAGCAGTTGGCGCGACTTCAGTTCTAGCCTTAAAAGTCAAATCTTGCGTGATTCCTCCATGGTAACATAGCTGCCCGAGGTCGCAAAGTTAGCAAGTACAAGAAATTTGAAAATTGTACGTAATTGCACAGTAGTGCTTATGGTCGATGCCGTTTCTCGGCTTCAGAGCTACTTTCTTGACTGTATTTTGAGTTAAACAGTTGGCGCGACTTCCGTTCTAGCCTATAAAGTCAAATGTTGTGTGATTCCTCCATGGTAACATAGCTGCCCGAGGTCGCAAAGTTAGCAAGTTCGAGAAATTTGAAAATTGTACGTAATTGCACAGTAGTGCTTATGGTCGATCCCGTTTCTCAGCTTCAGAGCTACTTTCTTGACTGTATTTTGAGTTAAGCAGTTGGCGCGACTGCAGTTCTAGCCTTAAAAGTCAAATGTTGTGTGATTCCTCCATGGTAACATAGCTGCCCGAGGTCGCAAAGTTAGCAAGTACAAGAAATTTGAAAATTGTACGTAATTGCACAGTAGTGCTTATGGTCGATCCCGTTTCTCGGCTTCAGAGCTACTTTCTTGACTGTATTTTGAGTTAATCAGTTGGCGCGACTCCAGTTCTAGCCTTAAAAGTCAAATCTTGCGTGATTCCTCCATGGTAACATAGCTGCCCGAGGTCGCAAAGTTAGCAAGTACAAAAAATTTGAAAATTGTACGTAATTGCACAGTAGTGCTTATGGTCGATGCCGTTTCTCGGCTTCAGAGCTAATTTCTTGACTGTATTTTGAGTTAAGCAGTTGGCGCGACTCCAGTTCTAGCCTTAAAAGTCAAATCTTGCGTGATTCCTCGATGGTAACATAGCTGCCCGAGGTCGCAAAGTTAGCAAGTACAAGAAATTTGAAAATTGTACGTAATTGCACAGTAGTGCTTATGGTCGATGCCGTTTCTCGGCTTCAGAGCTACTTTCTTGACTGTATTTTGAGTTAAGCAGTTGGCGCGACTTCAGTTCTAGCCTTAAAAGTCAAATCTTGCGTGATTCCTCCATGGTAACATAGCTGCCCGAGGTCGCAAAGTTAGCAAGTACAAGAAATTTGAAAATTGTACGTAATTGCACAGTAGTGCTTATGGTCGATTCCGTTTCTCGGCTTCAGAGCTACTTTCTTGACTGTATTTTGAGTTAAACAGTTGGCGCGACTTCAGTTCTAGCCTATAAAGTCAAATGTTGTGTGATTCCTCCATGGTAACATAGCTGCCCGAGGTCGCAAAGTTAGCAAGTTCGAGAAATTTGAAAATTGTACGTAATTGCACAGTAGTGCTTATGGTCGATCCCGTTTCTCAGCTTCAGAGCTACTTTCTTGACTGTATTTTGAGTTAAGCAGTTGGCGCGACTGCAGTTCTAGCCTTAAAAGTCAAATGTTGTGTGATTCCTCCATGGTAACATAGCTGCCCGAGGTCGCAAAGTTAGCAAGTACAAGAAATTTGAAAATTGTACGTAATTGCACAGTAGTGCTTATGGTCGATGCCGTTTCTCGGCTTCAGAGCTACTTTCTTAACTGTATTTTTAGTTAAGCAGTTGGCGCGACTCCAGTTCTAGCCTTAAAAGTCAAATCTTGCGTGATTCCTCCATGGTAACATAGCTGCCCGAGGTCGCAAAGTTAGCAAGGACAAGAAATTTGAAAATTGTACGTAATTGCACAGTAGTGCTTATGGTCGATCCCGTTTCTCAGCTTCAGAGCTACTTTCTTGACTGTATTTTGAGTTAAGCAGTTGGCGCGACTCCAGTTCTAGCCTTAAAAGTCAAATGTTGTGTGATTCCTCCATGGTAACATAGCTGCCCGAGGTCGCAAAGTTAGCAAGTACAAGAAATTTGAAAATTGTACGTAATTGCACAGTAGTGCTTATGGTCGATGCCGTTTCTCGGCTTCAGAGCTACTTTCTTGACTGTATTTTGTGTTAAGCAGTTGGCGCGACTGCAGTTCTAGCCTTAAAAGTCAAATCTTGCGTGATTCCTCCATGGTAACATAGCTGCCCGAGGTCGCAAAGTTAGCAAGGACAAGAAATTTGAAAATTGTACGTAATTGCACAGTAGTGCTTATGGTCGATCCCGTTTCTCAGCTTCAGAGCTACTTTCTTGACTGTATTTTGAGTTAAGCAGTTGGCGCGACTTCAGTTCTAGCCTATAAAGTCAAATCTTGTGTGATTCCTCGATGGTAACATAGCTGCCCGAGGTCGCAAAGTTAGCAAGTATAAGAAATTTGAAAATTGTACGTAATTGCACAGTAGTGCTTATGGTCGATGCCGTTTCTCGGCTTCAGAGCTACTTTCTTGACTGTATTTTGAGTTAAACAGTTGGCGCGACTTCAGTTCTAGCCTATAAAGTCAAATCTTGTGTGATTCCTCCATGGTAACATAGCTGCCCGAGGTCGCAAAGTTAGCAAGTACAAGAAATTTGAAAATTGTACGTAATTGCACAGTAGTGCTTATGGTCGATGCCGTTTCTCGGCTTCAGAGCTACTTTCTTGACTGTATTTTTAGTTAAGCAGTTGGCGCGACTTCAGTTCTAGCCTATAAAGTCAAATCTTGTGTGATTCCTCCATGGTAACATAGCTGCCCGAGGTCGCAAAGTTAGCAAGTACAAGAAATTTGAAAATTGTACGTAATTGCACAGTAGTGCTTATGGTCGATGCCGTTTCTCGGCTTCAGAGCTACTTTCTTGACTGTATTTTGTGTTAAGCAGTTGGCGCGACTGCAGTTCTAGCCTTAAAAGTCAAATCTTGCGTGATTCCTCCATGGTAACATAGCTGCCCGAGGTCGCAAAGTTAGCAAGTACAAGAAATTTGAAAATTGTACGTAATTGCACAGTAGTGCTTATGGTCGATCCCGTTTCTCAGCTTCAGAGCTACTTTCTTGACTGTATTTTGAGTTAAGCAGTTGGCGCGACTCCAGTTCTAGCCTTAAAAGTCAAATGTTGTGTGATTCCTCCATGGTAACATAGCTGCCCGAGGTCGCAAAGTTAGCAAGTACAAGAAATTTGAAAATTGTACGTAATTGCACAGTAGTGCTTATGGTCGATCCCGTTTCTCAGCTTCAGAGCTACTTTCTTGACTGTATTTTGAGTTAAGCAGTTGGCGCGACTCCAGTTCTAGCCTTAAAAGTCAAATGTTGTGTGATTCCTCCATGGTAACATAGCTGCCCGAGGTCGCAAAGTTAGCAAGTACAAGAAATTTGAAAATTGTACGTAATTGCACAGTAGTGCTTATGGTCGATGCCGTTTCTCGGCTTCAGAGCTACTTTCTTGACTGTATTTTGAGTTAAGCAGTTGGCGCGACTTCAGTTCTAGCCTTAAAAGTCAAATCTTGCGTGATTCCTCCATGGTAACATAGCTGCCCGAGGTCGCAAAGTTAGCAAGTACAAGAAATTTGAAAATTGTACGTAATTGCACAGTAGTGCTTATGGTCGATGCCGTTTCTCGGCTTCAGAGCTACTTTCTTGACTGTATTTTGAGTTAAACAGTTGGCGCGACTTCAGTTCTAGCCTATAAAGTCAAATGTTGTGTGATTCCTCCATGGTAACATAGCTGCCCGAGGTCGCAAAGTTAGCAAGTTCGAGAAATTTGAAAATTGTACGTAATTGCACAGTAGTGCTTATGGTCGATCCCGTTTCTCAGCTTCAGAGCTACTTTCTTGACTGTATTTTGAGTTAAGCAGTTGGCGCGACTGCAGTTCTAGCCTTAAAAGTCAAATGTTGTGTGATTCCTCCATGGTAACATAGCTGCCCGAGGTCGCAAAGTTAGCAAGTACAAGAAATTTGAAAATTGTACGTAATTGCACAGTAGTGCTTATGGTCGATGCCGTTTCTCGGCTTCAGAGCTACTTTCTTAACTGTATTTTTAGTTAAGCAGTTGGCGCGACTCCAGTTCTAGCCTTAAAAGTCAAATCTTGCGTGATTCCTCCATGGTAACATAGCTGCCCGAGGTCGCAAAGTTAGCAAGGACAAGAAATTTGAAAATTGTACGTAATTGCACAGTAGTGCTTATGGTCGATCCCGTTTCTCAGCTTCAGAGCTACTTTCTTGACTGTATTTTGAGTTAAGCAGTTGGCGCGACTCCAGTTCTAGCCTTAAAAGTCAAATGTTGTGTGATTCCTCCATGGTAACATAGCTGCCCGAGGTCGCAAAGTTAGCAAGTACAAGAAATTTGAAAATTGTACGTAATTGCACAGTAGTGCTTATGGTCGATGCCGTTTCTCGGCTTCAGAGCTACTTTCTTGACTGTATTTTGTGTTAAGCAGTTGGCGCGACTGCAGTTCTAGCCTTAAAAGTCAAATCTTGCGTGATTCCTCCATGGTAACATAGCTGCCCGAGGTCGCAAAGTTAGCAAGGACAAGAAATTTGAAAATTGTACGTCATTGCACAGTAGTGCTTATGGTCGATCCCGTTTCTCAGCTTCAGAGCTACTTTCTTGACTGTATTTTGAGTTAAGCAGTTGGCGCGACTTCAGTTCTAGCCTATAAAGTCAAATCTTGTGTGATTCCTCGATGGTAACATAGCTGCCCGAGGTCGCAAAGTTAGCAAGTATAAGAAATTTGAAAATTGTACGTAATTGCACAGTAGTGCTTATGGTCGATGCCGTTTCTCGGCTTCAGAGCTACTTTCTTGACTGTATTTTGAGTTAAACAGTTGGCGCGACTTCAGTTCTAGCCTATAAAGTCAAATCTTGTGTGATTCCTCGATGGTAACATAGCTGCCCGAGGTCGCAAAGTTAGCAAGTACAAGAAATTTGAAAATTGTACGTAATTGCACAGTAGTGCTTATGGTCGATGCCGTTTCTCGGCTTCAGAGCTACTTTCTTGACTGTATTTTTAGTTAAGCAGTTGGCGCGACTTCAGTTCTAGCCTATAAAGTCAAATCTTGTGTGATTCCTCCATGGTAACATAGCTGCCCGAGGTCGCAAAGTTAGCAAGTACAAGAAATTTGAAAATTGTACGTAATTGCACAGTAGTGCTTATGGTCGATGCCGTTTCTCGGCTTCAGAGCTACTTTCTTGACTGTATTTTGTGTTAAGCAGTTGGCGCGACTGCAGTTCTAGCCTTAAAAGTCAAATCTTGCGTGATTCCTCCATGGTAACATAGCTGCCCGAGGTCGCAAAGTTAGCAAGTACAAGAAATTTGAAAATTGTACGTAATTGCACAGTAGTGCTTATGGTCGATCCCGTTTCTCAGCTTCAGAGCTACTTTCTTGACTGTATTTTGAGTTAAGCAGTTGGCGCGACTCCAGTTCTAGCCTTAAAAGTCAAATGTTGTGTGATTCCTCCATGGTAACATAGCTGCCCGAGGTCGCAAAGTTAGCAAGTACAAGAAATTTGAAAATTGTACGTAATTGCACAGTAGTGCTTATGGTCGATCCCGTTTCTCAGCTTCAGAGCTACTTTCTTGACTGTATTTTGAGTTAAGCAGTTGGCGCGACTCCAGTTCTAGCCTTAAAAGTCAAATGTTGTGTGATTCCTCCATGGTAACATAGCTGCCCGAGGTCGCAAAGTTAGCAAGTACAAGAAATTTGAAAATTGTACGTAATTGCACAGTAGTGCTTATGGTCGATGCCGTTTCTCGGCTTCAGAGCTACTTTCTTGACTGTATTTTGAGTTAAGCAGTTGGCGCGACTTCAGTTCTAGCCTTAAAAGTCAAATCTTGCGTGATTCCTCCATGGTAACATAGCTGCCCGAGGTCGCAAAGTTAGCAAGTACAAGAAATTTGAAAATTGTACGTAATTGCACAGTAGTGCTTATGGTCGATGCCGTTTCTCAGCTTCAGAGCTACTTTCTTGACTGTATTTTGAGTTAAGCAGTTGGCGCGACTCCAGTTCTAGCCTTAAAAGTCAAATGTTGTGTGATTCCTCCATGGTAACATAGCTGCCCGAGGTCGCAAAGTTAGCAAGTACAAGAAATTTGAAAATTGTACGTAATTGCACAGTAGTGCTTATGGTCGATCCCGTTTCTCAGCTTCAGAGCTACTTTCTTGACTGTATTTTGAGTTAAGCAGTTGGCGCGACTCCAGTTCTAGCCTTAAAAGTCAAATGTTGTGTGATTCCTCCATGGTAACATAGCTGCCCGAGGTCGCAAAGTTAGCAAGTACAAGAAATTTGAAAATTGTACGTAATTGCACAGTAGTGCTTATGGTCGATGCCGTTTCTCGGCTTCAGAGCTACTTTCTTGACTGTGTTTTGAGTTAAGCAGTTGGCGCGACTTCAGTTCTAGCCTTAAAAGTCAAATCTTGCGTGATTCCTCCATGGTAACATAGCTGCCCGAGGTCGCAAAGTTAGCAAGTACAAGAAATTTGAAAATTGTACGTAATTGCACAGTAGTGCTTATGGTCGATGCCGTTTCTCGGCTTCAGAGCTACTTTCTTGACTGTATTTTGAGTTAAACAGTTGGCGCGACTTCAGTTCTAGCCTATAAAGTCAAATGTTGTGTGATTCCTCCATGGTAACATAGCTGCCCGAGGTCGCAAAGTTAGCAAGTTCGAGAAATTTGAAAATTGTACGTAATTGCACAGTAGTGCTTATGGTCGATCCCGTTTCTCAGCTTCAGAGCTACTTTCTTGACTGTATTTTGAGTTAAGCAGTTGGCGCGACTGCAGTTCTAGCCTTAAAAGTCAAATGTTGTGTGATTCCTCCATGGTAACATAGCTGCCCGAGGTCGCAAAGTTAGCAAGTACAAGAAATTTGAAAATTGTACGTAATTGCACAGTAGTGCTTATGGTCGATGCCGTTTCTCGGCTTCAGAGCTACTTTCTTGACTGTATTTTGAGTTAATCAGTTGGCGCGACTCCAGTTCTAGCCTTAAAAGTCAAATCTTGCGTGATTCCTCCATGGTAACATAGCTGCCCGAGGTCGCAAAGTTAGCAAGTACAAAAAATTTGAAAATTGTACGTAATTGCACAGTAGTGCTTATGGTCGATGCCGTTTCTCGGCTTCAGAGCTAATTTCTTGACTGTATTTTGAGTTAAGCAGTTGGCGCGACTCCAGTTCTAGCCTTAAAAGTCAAATCTTGCGTGATTCCTCGGATGGTAACATAGCTGCCCGAGGTCGCAAAGTTAGCAAGTACAAGAAATTTGAAAATTGTACGTAATTGCACAGTAGTGCTTATGGTCGATGCCGTTTCTCGGCTTCAGAGCTACTTTCTTGACTGTATTTTGAGTCAAGCAGTTGGCGCGACTTCAGTTCTAGCCTTAAAAGTCAAATCTTGCGTGATTCCTCCATGGTAACATAGCTGCCCGAGGTCGCAAAGTTAGCAAGTACAAGAAATTTGAAAATTGTACGTAATTGCACAGTAGTGCTTATGGTCGATGCCGTTTCTCGGCTTCAGAGCTACTTTCTTGACTGTATTTTGAGTTAAACAGTTGGCGCGACTTCAGTTCTAGCCTATAAAGTCAAATGTTGTGTGATTCCTCCATGGTAACATAGCTGCCCGAGGTCGCAAAGTTAGCAAGTTCGAGAAATTTGAAAATTGTACGTAATTGCACAGTAGTGCTTATGGTCGATCCCGTTTCTCAGCTTCAGAGCTACTTTCTTGACTGTATTTTGAGTTAAGCAGTTGGCGCGACTGCAGTTCTAGCCTTAAAAGTCAAATGTTGTGTGATTCCTCCATGGTAACATAGCTGCCCGAGGTCGCAAAGTTAGCAAGTACAAGAAATTTGAAAATTGTACGTAATTGCACAGTAGTGCTTATGGTCGATGCCGTTTCTCGGCTTCAGAGCTACTTTCTTAACTGTATTTTTAGTTAAGCAGTTGGCGCGACTCCAGTTCTAGCCTTAAAAGTCAAATCTTGCGTGATTCCTCCATGGTAACATAGCTGCCCGAGGTCGCAAAGTTAGCAAGGACAAGAAATTTGAAAATTGTACGTAATTGCACAGTAGTGCTTATGGTCGATCCCGTTTCTCAGCTTCAGAGCTACTTTCTTGACTGTATTTTGAGTTAAGCAGTTGGCGCGACTCCAGTTCTAGCCTTAAAAGTCAAATGTTGTGTGATTCCTCCATGGTAACATAGCTGCCCGAGGTCGCAAAGTTAGCAAGTACAAGAAATTTGAAAATTGTACGTAATTGCACAGTAGTGCTTATGGTCGATGCCGTTTCTCGGCTTCAGAGCTACTTTCTTGACTGTATTTTGTGTTAAGCAGTTGGCGCGACTGCAGTTCTAGCCTTAAAAGTCAAATCTTGCGTGATTCCTCCATGGTAACATAGCTGCCCGAGGTCGCAAAGTTAGCAAGGACAAGAAATTTGAAAATTGTACGTAATTGCACAGTAGTGCTTATGGTCGATCCCGTTTCTCAGCTTCAGAGCTACTTACTTGACTGTATTTTGAGTTAAGCAGTTGGCGCGACTTCAGTTCTAGCCTATAAAGTCAAATCTTGTGTGATTCCTCGATGGTAACATAGCTGCCCGAGGTCGCAAAGTTAGCAAGTATAAGAAATTTGAAAATTGTACGTAATTGCACAGTAGTGCTTATGGTCGATGCCGTTTCTCGGCTTCAGAGCTACTTTCTTGACTGTATTTTGAGTTAAACAGTTGGCGCGACTTCAGTTCTAGCCTATAAAGTCAAATCTTGTGTGATTCCTCCATGGTAACATAGCTGCCCGATGTCGCAAAGTTAACAAGTACAAGAAATTTGAAAATTGTACGTAATTGCACAGTAGTGCTTATGGTCGATGCCGTTTCTCGGCTTCAGAGCTACTTTCTTGACTGTATTTTTAGTTAAGCAGTTGGCGCGACTTCAGTTCTAGCCTATAAAGTCAAATCTTGTGTGATTCCTCCATGGTAACATAGCTGCCCGAGGTCGCAAAGTTAGCAAGTACAAGAAATTTGAAAATTGTACGTAATTGCACAGTAGTGCTTATGGTCGATGCCGTTTCTCGGCTTCAGAGCTACTTTCTTGACTGTATTTTGTGTTAAGCAGTTGGCGCGACTGCAGTTCTAGCCTTAAAAGTCAAATCTTGCGTGATTCCTCCATGGTAACATAGCTGCCCGAGGTCGCAAAGTTAGCAAGTACAAGAAATTTGAAAATTGTACGTAATTGCACAGTAGTGCTTATGGTCGATCCCGTTTCTCAGCTTCAGAGCTACTTTCTTGACTGTATTTTGAGTTAAACAGTTGGCGCGACTTCAGTTCTAGCCTATAAAGTCAAATCTTGTGTGATTCCTCCATGGTAACATAGCTGCCCGAGGTCGCAAAGTTAGCAAGTACAAGAAATTTGAAAATTGTACGTAATTGCACAGTAGTGCTTATGGTCGATGCCGTTTCTCGGCTTCAGAGCTACTTTCTTGACTGTATTTTGAGTTAAGCAGTTGGCGCGACTGCAGTTCTAGCCTTAAAAGTCAAATCTTGCGTGATTCCTCCATGGTAACATAGCTGCCCGAGGTCGCAAAGTTAGCAAGTACAAGAAATTTGAAAATTGTACGTAATTGCACAGTAGTGCTTATGGTCGATGCCGTTTCTCGGCTTCAGAGCTACTTTCTTGACTGTATTTTGAGTTAAGCAGTTGGCGCGACTCCAGTTCTAGCCTTAAAAGTCAAATCTTGCGTGATTCCTCCATGGTAACATAGCTGCCCGAGGTCGCAAAGTTAGCAAGTACAAGAAATTTGAAAATTGTACGTAATTGCACAGTAGTGCTTATGGTCGATGCCGTTTCTCGGCTTCAGAGCTACTTTCTTAACTGTATTTTGAGTTAAGCAGTTGGCGCGACTCCAGTTCTAGCCTTAAAAGTCAAATGTTGTGTGATTCCTCCATGGTAACATAGCTGCCCGAGGTCGCAAAGTTAGCAAATACAAGAAATTTGAAAATTGTACGTAATTGCACAGTAATGCTTATGGTCGATGCCGTTTCTCGGCTTCAGAGCTACTTTCTTGACTGTATTTTTAGTTAAGCAGTTGGCGCGACTCCAGTTCTAGCCTTAAAAGTCAAATGTTGTGTGATTCCTCCATGGTAACATAGCTGCCCGAGGTCGCAAAGTTAGCAAGGACAAGAAATTAGAAAATTGTACGTAATTGCACAGTAGTGCTTATGGTCGATCCCGTTTCTCAGCTTCAGAGCTACTTTCTTGACTGTATTTTGAGTTAAGCAGTTGGCGCGACTCCAGTTCTAGCCTTAAAAGTCAAATGTTGTGTGATTCCTCCATGGTAACATAGCTGCCCGAGGTCGCAAAGTTAGCAAGTACAAGAAATTTGAAAATTGTACGTAATTGCACAGTAGTGCTTATGGTCGATGCCGTTTCTCGGCTTCAGAGCTACTTTCTTGACTGTATTTTGAGTTAAACAGTTGGCGCGACTTCAGTTCTAGCCTATAAAGTCAAATGTTGTGTGATTCCTCCATGGTAACATAGCTGCCCGAGGTCGCAAAGGTAGCAAGTACAAGAAATTTGAAAATTGTACGTAATTGCACAGTAGTGCTTATGGTCGATGCAGTTTCTCGGCTTCAGAGCTACTTTCTTGACTGTATTTTGAGTTAACCAGTTGGCGCGACTTCAGTTCTAGCCTTAAAAGTAAAATGTTGTGTGATTCCTCCATGGTAAGATAGCTGCCCGAGGTCGCAAAGTTAGCAAGTACAAGAAATTTGAAAATTGTACGTAATTACACAGTAGTGCTTATGGTCGATGCCGTTTCTCGGCTTCAGAGCTACTTTCTTGACTGTATTTTGAGTTAAGCAGTTGGCGCGACTTCAGTTCTAGCCTATAAAGTCAAATGTTGTGTGATTCCTCCATGGTAACATAGCTGCCCGAGGTCGCAAAGTTAGCAAGTACAAGAAATTTGAAAATTGTACGTAATTGCACAGTAGTGCTTATGGTCGATGCCGTTTCTCGGCTTCAGAGCTACTTTCTTGACTGTATTTTGAGTTAAGCAGTTGGCGCGACTGCAGTTCTAGCCTTAAAAGTAAAATGTTGTGTGATTCCTCCATGGTAACATAGCTGCCCGAGGTCGCAAAGTTAGCAAGTACAAGAAATTTGAAAATTGTACGTAATTGCACACTAGTGCTTATGGTCGATGCCGTTTCTCGGCTTCAGAGCTACTTTCTTGACTGTATTTTGAGTTAAGCAGTTGGCGCGACTGCAGTTCTAGCCTTAAAAGTCAAATCTTGCGTGATTCCTCCATGGTAACATAGCTGCCCGAGGTCGCAAAGTTAGCAAGTACAAGAAATTTGAAAATTGTACGTAATTGCACAGTAGTTCCTATGGTCGATGCCGTTTCTCGGCTTCAGGGCTACTTTCTTGACTGCATTTTGAGTTAAGCAGTTGGCGCGACTTCAGTTCTAGCCTATAAAGTAAAATGTTGTGTGATTCCTCCATGGTAACATAGCTGCCCGAGGTCGCAAAGTTAGCAAGTACAAGAAATTTGAAAATTGTACGTAATTGCACAGTAGTGCTTATGGTCGATGCCGTTTCTCGGCTTCAGAGCTACTTTCTTGACTGTATTTTGAGTTAAACAGTTGGCGCGACTTCGTTCTAGCCTATAAAGTCAAATCTTGTGTGATTCCTCCATGGTAACATAGCTGCCCGAGGTCGCAAAGTTAGCAAGTACAAGAAATTTGAAAATTGTACGTAATTGCACAGTAGTGCTTATGGTCGATGCCGTTTCTCGGCTTCAGAGCTACTTTCTTGACTGTATTTTGAGTTAAACAGTTGGCGCGATTCCAGTTCTAGCCTATAAAGTCAAATCTTGTGTGATTCCTCCATGGTAACATAGCTGCCCGTGGTCGCAAAGTTAGCAAGTTCGAGAAATTTGAAAATTGTACGTAATTGCACAGTAGTGCTTATGGTCGATCCCGTTTCTCAGCTTCAGAGCTACTTTCTTGACTGTATTTTGAGTTAAGCAGTTGGCGCGACTCCAGTTCTAGCCTTAAAAGTCAAATGTTGTGTGATTCCTCCATGGTAACATAGCTGCCCGAGGTCGCAAAGTTAGCAAGTACAAGAAATTTGAAAATTGTACGTAATTGCACAGTAGTGCTTATGGTTTCTCGGCTTCAGAGCTACTTTCTTGACTGTATTTTGAGTTAAGCAGTTGGCGCGACTGCAGTTCTAGCCTTAAAAGTAAAATGTTGTGTGATTCCTCCATGGTAACATAGCTGCCCGAGGTCGCAAAGTTAGCAAGTACAAGAAATTTGAAAATTGTACGTAATTGCACAGTAGTGCTTATGGTCGATGCCGTTTCTCGGCTTCAGAGCTAATTTCTTGACTGTATTTTGAGTTAAGCAGTTGGCGCGACTCCAGTTCTAGCCTTAAAAGTCAAATCTTGCGTGATTCCTCGATGGTAACATAGCTGCCCGAGGTCGCAAAGTTAGCAAGTACAAGAAATTTGAAAATTGTACGTAATTGCACAGTAGTGCTTATGGTCGATGCCGTTTCTCGGCTTCAGAGCTACTTTCTTGACTGTATTTTGAGTTAAGCAGTTGGCGCGACTTCAGTTCTAGCCTTAAAAGTCAAATCTTGCGTGATTCCTCCATGGTAACATAGCTGCCCGAGGTCGCAAAGTTAGCAAGTACAAGAAATTTGAAAATTGTACGTAATTGCACAGTAGTGATTATGGTCGATGCCGTTTCTCGGCTTCAGAGCTACTTTCTTGACTGTATTTTGAGTTAAACAGTTGGCGCGACTTCAGTTCTAGCCTATAAAGTCAAATGTTGTGTGATTCCTCCATGCTAACATAGCTGCCCGAGGTCGCAAAGTTAGCAAGTTCGAGAAATTTGAAAATTGTACGTAATTGCACAGTAGTGCTTATGGTCGATCCCGTTTCTCAGCTTCAGAGCTACTTTCTTGACTGTATTTTGAGTTAAGCAGTTGGCGCGACTGCAGTTCTAGCCTTAAAAGTCAAATGTTGTGTGATTCCTCCATGGTAACATAGCTGCCCGAGGTCGCAAAGTTAGCAAGTACAAGAAATTTGAAAATTGTACGTAATTGCACAGTAGTGCTTATGGTCGATGCCGTTTCTCGGCTTCAGAGCTACTTTCTTGACTGTATTTTGAGTTAATCAGTTGGCGCGACTCCAGTTCTAGCCTTAAAAGTCAAATCTTGCGTGATTCCTCCATGGTAACATAGCTGCCCGAGGTCGCAAAGTTAGCAAGTACAAAAAATTTGAAAATTGTACGTAATTGCACAGTAGTGCTTATGGTCGATGCCGTTTCTCGGCTTCAGAGCTAATTTCTTGACTGTATTTTGAGTTAAGCAGTTGGCGCGACTTCAGTTCTAGCCTTAAAAGTCAAATCTTGCGTGATTCCTCCATGGTAACATAGCTGCCCGAGGTCGCAAAGTTAGCAAGTACAAGAAATTTGAAAATTGTACGTAATTGCACAGTAGTGCTTATGGTCGATGCCGTTTCTCGGCTTCAGAGCTACTTTCTTGACTGTATTTTGAGTTAAACAGTTGGCGCGACTTCAGTTCTAGCCTATAAAGTCAAATGTTGTGTGATTCCTCCCTGGTAACATAGCTGCCCGAGGTCGCAAAGTTAGCAAGTTCGAGAAATTTGAAAATTGTACGTAATTGCACAGTAGTGCTTATGGTCGATCCCGTTTCTCAGCTTCAGAGCTACTTTCTTGACTGTATTTTGAGTTAAGCAGTTGGCGCGACTGCAGTTCTAGCCTTAAAAGTCAAATGTTGTGTGATTCCTCCATGGTAACATAGCTGCCCGAGGTCGCAAAGTTAGCAAGTACAAGAAATTTGAAAATTGTACGTAATTGCACAGTAGTGCTTATGGTCGATGCCGTTTCTCGGCTTCAGAGCTACTTTCTTGACTGTATTTTGAGTTACTCAGTTGGCGCGACTCCAGTTCTAGCCTTAAAAGTCAAATGTTGTGTGATTCCTCCATGGTAACATAGCTGCCCGAGGTCGCAAAGTTAGCAAGTACAAGAAATTTGAAAATTGTACGTAATTGCACAGTAGTGCTTATGGTCGATGCCGTTTCTCGGCTTCAGGGCTACTTTCTTGACTGTATTTTGAGTTAAGCAGTTGGCGCGACTTCAGTTCTAGCCTATAAAGTAAAATGTTGTGTGATTCCTCCATGGTAACATAGCTGCCCGAGGTCGCAAAGTTAGCAAGTACAAGAAATTTGAAAATTGTACGTAATTGCACAGTAGTGCTTATGGTCGATGCCGTTTCTCGGCTTCAGAGCTACTTTCTTGACTGTATTTTGAGTTAAACAGTTGGCGCGACTTCAGTTCTAGCCTATAAAGTCAAATCTTGTGTGATTCCTCCATGGTAACATAGCTGCCCGAGGTCGCAAAGTTAGCAAGTACAAGAAATTTGAAAATTGTACGTAATTGCACAGTAGTGCTTATGGTCGATGCCGTTTCTCGGCTTCAGAGCTACTTTCTTGACTGTATTTTGAGTTAAACAGTTGGCGCGATTCCAGTTCTAGCCTATAAAGTCAAATCTTGTGTGATTCCTCCATGGTAACATAGCTGCCCGAGGTCGCAAAGTTAGCAAGTTCGAGAAATTTGAAAATTGTACGTAATTGCACAGTAGTGCTTATGGTCGATCCCGTTTCTCAGCTTCAGAGCTACTTTCTTGACTGTATTTTGAGTTAAGCAGTTGGCGCGACTCCAGTTCTAGCCTTAAAAGTCAAATGTTGTGTGATTCCTCCATGGTAACATAGCTGCCCGAGGTCGCAAAGTTAGCAAGTACAAGAAATTTGAAAATTGTACGTAATTGCACAGTAGTGCTTATGGTCGATGCCGTTTCTCGGCTTCAGAGCTACTTTCTTGACTGTATTTTGAGTTAAGCAGTTGGCGCGACTGCAGTTCTAGCCTTAAAAGTAAAATGTTGTGTGATTCCTCCATGGTAACATAGCTGCCCGAGGTCGCAAAGTTAGCAAGTACAAGAAATTTGAAAATTGTACGTAATTGCACAGTAGTGCTTATGGTCGATACCGTTTCTCGGCTTCAGAGCTACTTTCTTGACTGTATTTTGAGTTAAGCAGTTGGCGCGACTGCAGTTCTAGCCTTAAAAGTCAAATCTTGCGTGATTCCTCCATGGTAACATAGCTGCCCGAGGTCGCAAAGTTAGCAAGTACAAGAAATTTGAAAATTGTACGTAATTGCACAGTAGTGCTTATGGTCGATGCCGTTTCTCGGCTTCAGAGCTACTTTCTTGACTGTATTTTGAGTTAAGCAGTTGGCGCGACTTCAGTTCTAGCCTATAAAGTCAAATCTTGTGTGATTCCTCCATGGTAACATAGCTGCCCGAGGTCGCAAAGTTAGCAAGTACAAGAAATTTGAAAATTGTACGTAATTGCACAGTAGTGCTTATGGTCGATGCCGTTTCTCGGCTTCAGAGCTACTTTCTTGACTGTATTTTGAGTTAAACAGTTGGCGCGACTTCAGTTCTAGCCTATAAAGTCAAATCTTGTGTGATTCCTCCATGGTAACATAGCTGCCCGAGGTCGCAAAGTTAGCAAGTACAAGAAATTTGAAAATTGTACGTAATTGCACAGTAGTGCTTATGGTCGATGCCGTTTCTCGGCTTCAGAGCTACTTTCTTGACTGTATTTTGAGTTAAGCAGTTGGCGCGACTGCAGTTCTAGCCTTAAAAGTAAAATGTTGTGTGATTCCTCCATGGTAACATAGCTGCCCGAGGTCGCAAAGTTAGCAAGTACAAGAAATTTGAAAATTGTACGTAATTGCACAGTGGTGCTTATGGTCGATGCCGTTTCTCGGCTTCAGAGCTACTTTCTTGACTGTATTTTGAGTTAAGCAGTCGGCGCGACTGCAGTTCTAGCCTTAAAAGTCAAATCTTGCGTGATTCCTCCATGGTAACATAGCTGCCCGAGGTCGCAAAGTTAGCAAGTACAAGAAATTTGAAAATTGTACGTAATTGCACAGTAGTGCTTATGGTCGATGCCGTTTCTCGGCTTCAGAGCTACTTTCTTGACTGTATTTTGAGTTAAACAGTTGGCGCGATTCCAGTTCTAGCCTATAAAGTCAAATCTTGTGTGATTCCTCCATGGTAACATAGCTGCCCGAGGTCGCAAAGTTAGCAAGTTCGAGAAATTTGAAAATTGTACGTAATTGCACAGTAGTGCTTATGGTCGATCCCGTTTCTCAGCTTCAGAGCTACTTTCTTGACTGTATTTTGAGTTAAGCAGTTGGCGCGACTCCAGTTCTAGCCTTAAAAGTCAAATGTTGTGTGATTCCTCCATGGTAACATAGCTGCCCGAGGTCGCAAAGTTAGCAAGTACAAGAAATTTGAAAATTGTACGTAATTGCACAGTAGTGCTTATGGTCGATCCCGTTTCTCAGCTTCAGAGCTACTTTCTTGACTGTATTTTGAGTTAAGCAGTTGGCGCGACTCCAGTTCTAGCCTTAAAAGTCAAATGTTGTGTGATTCCTCCATGGTAACATAGCTGCCCGAGGTCGCAAAGTTAGCAAGTACAAGAAATTTGAAAATTGTACGTAATTGCACAGTAGTGCTTATGGTCGATGCCGTTTCTCGGCTTCAGAGCTACTTTCTTGACTGTATTTTGAGTTAAGCAGTTGGCGCGACTTCAGTCCTAGCCTTAAAAGTCAAATCTTGCGTGATTCCTCCATGGTAACATAGCTGCCCGAGGTCGCAAAGTTAGCAAGTACAAGAAATTTGAAAATTGTACGTAATTGCACAGTAGTGCTTATGGTCGATGCCGTTTCTCGGCTTCAGAGCTACTTTCTTGACTGTATTTTGAGTTAAACAGTTGGCGCGACTTCAGTTCTAGCCTATAAAGTCAAATCTTGTGTGATTCCTCCATGGTAACATAGCTGCCCGAGGTCGCAAAGTTAGCAAGTACAAGAAATTTGAAAATTGTACGTAATTGCACAGTAGTGCTTATGGTCGATGCCGTTTCTCGGCTTCAGAGCTACTTTCTTGACTGTATTTTGAGTTAAGCAGTTGGCGCGACTGCAGTTCTAGCCTTAAAAGTAAAATGTTGTGTGATTCCTCCATGGTAACATAGCTGCCCGAGGTCGCAAAGTTAGCAAGTACAAGAAATTTGAAAATTGTACGTAATTGCACAGTGGTGCTTATGGTCGATGCCGTTTCTCGGCTTCAGAGCTACTTTCTTGACTGTATTTTGAGTTAAGCAGTCGGCGCGACTGCAGTTCTAGCCTTAAAAGTCAAATCTTGCGTGATTCCTCCATGGTAACATAGCTGCCCGAGGTCGCAAAGTTAGCAAGTACAAGAAATTTGAAAATTGTACGTAATTGCACAGTAGTGCTTATGGTCGATGCCGTTTCTCGGCTTCAGAGCTACTTTCTTGACTGTATTTTGAGTTAAACAGTTGGCGCGATTCCAGTTCTAGCCTATAAAGTCAAATCTTGTGTGATTCCTCCATGGTAACATAGCTGCCCGAGGTCGCAAAGTTAGCAAGTTCGAGAAATTTGAAAATTGTACGTAATTGCACAGTAGTGCTTATGGTCGATCCCGTTTCTCAGCTTCAGAGCTACTTTCTTGACTGTATTTTGAGTTAAGCAGTTGGCGCGACTCCAGTTCTAGCCTTAAAAGTCAAATGTTGTGTGATTCCTCCATGGTAACATAGCTGCCCGAGGTCGCAAAGTTAGCAAGTACAAGAAATTTGAAAATTGTACGTAATTGCACAGTAGTGCTTATGGTCGATCCCGTTTCTCAGCTTCAGAGCTACTTTCTTGACTGTATTTTGAGTTAAGCAGTTGGCGCGACTCCAGTTCTAGCCTTAAAAGTCAAATGTTGTGTGATTCCTCCATGGTAACATAGCTGCCCGAGGTCGCAAAGTTAGCAAGTACAAGAAATTTGAAAATTGTACGTAATTGCACAGTAGTGCTTATGGTCGATGCCGTTTCTCGGCTTCAGAGCTACTTTCTTGACTGTATTTTGAGTTAAGCAGTTGGCGCGACTTCAGTCCTAGCCTTAAAAGTCAAATCTTGCGTGATTCCTCCATGGTAACATAGCTGCCCGAGGTCGCAAAGTTAGCAAGTACAAGAAATTTGAAAATTGTACGTAATTGCACAGTAGTGCTTATGGTCGATGCCGTTTCTCGGCTTCAGAGCTACTTTCTTGACTGTATTTTGAGTTAAACAGTTGGCGCGACTTCAGTTCTAGCCTATAAAGTCAAATGTTGTGTGATTCCTCCATGGTAACATAGCTGCCCGAGGTCGCAAAGTTAGCAAGTTCGAGAAATTTGAAAATTGTACGTAATTGCACAGTAGTGCTTATGGTCGATCCCGTTTCTCAGCTTCAGAGCTACTTTCTTGACTATATTTTGAGTTAAGCAGTTGGCGCGACTGCAGTTCTAGCCTTAAAAGTCAAATGTTGTGTGATTCCTCCATGGTAACATAGCTGCCCGAGGTCGCAAAGTTAGCAAGTACAAGAAATTTGAAAATTGTACGTAATTGCACAGTAGTGCTTATGGTCGATGCCGTTTCTCGGCTTCAGAGCTACTTTCTTGACTGTATTTTGAGTTAATCAGTTGGCGCGACTCCAGTTCTAGCCTTAAAAGTCAAATCTTGCGTGATTCCTGCATGGTAATATAGCTGCCCGAGGTCGCAAATTTAGCAAGTACAAGAAATTTGAAAATTGTACGTAATTGCACAGTAGTGCTTATGGTCGATGCCGTTTCTCGGCTTCAGAGCTAATTTCTTGACTGTATTTTGAGTTAAGCAGTTGGCGCGACTCCAGTTCTAGCCTTAAAAGTCAAATCTTGCGTGATTCCTCCATGGTAACATAGCTGCCCGAGGTCGCAAAGTTAGCAAGTACAAGAAATTTGAAAATTGTACGTAATTGCACAGTAGTGCTTATGGTCGATGCCGTTTCTCGGCTTCAGAGCTAATTTCTTGACTGTATTTTGAGTTAAGCAGTTGGCGCGACTCCAGTTCTAGCCTTAAAAGTCAAATCTTGCGTGATTCCTCGATGGTAACATAGCTGCCCGAGGTCGCAAAGTTAGCAAGTACAGGAAATTTGAAAATTGTACGTAATTGCACAGTAGTGCTTATGGTCGATGCCGTTTCTCGGCTTCAGAGCTACTTTCTTGACTGTATTTTGAGTTAAGCAGTTGGCGCGTCTTCAGTTCTAGCCTTAAAAGTCAAATCTTGCGTGATTCCTCCATGGTAACATAGCTGCCCGAGGTCGCAAAGTTAGCAAGTACAAGAAATTTGAAAATTGTACGTAATTGCACAGTAGTGCTTATGGTCGATGCCGTTTCTCGGCTTCAGAGCTACTTTCTTGACTGTATTTTGAGTTAAACAGCTGGCGCGACTTCAGTTCTAGCCTATAAAGTCAAATGTTGTGTGATTCCTCCATGGTAACATAGCTGCCCGAGGTCGCAAAGTTAGCAAGTTCGAGAAATTTGAAAATTGTACGTAATTGCACAGTAGTGCTTATGGTCGATCCCGTTTCTCAGCTTCAGAGCTACTTTCTTGACTGTATTTTGAGTTAAGCAGTTGGCGCGACTGCAGTTCTAGCCTTAAAAGTCAAATGTTGTGTGATTCCTCCATGGTAACATAGCTGCCCGAGGTCGCAAAGTTAGCAAGTACAAGAAATTTGAAAATTGTACGTAATTGCACAGTAGTGCTTATGGTCGATGCCGTTTCTCGGCTTCAGAGCTACTTTCTTGACTGTATTTTGAGTTACTCAGTTGGCGCGACTCCAGTTCTAGCCTTAAAAGTCAAATGTTGTGTGATTCCTCCATGGTAACATAGCTGCCCGAGGTCGCAAAGTTAGCAAGTACAAGAAATTTGAAAATTGTACGTAATTGCACAGTAGTGCTTATGGTCGATGCCGTTTCTCGGCTTCAGGGCTACTTTCTTGACTGTATTTTGAGTTAAGCAGTTGGCGCGACTCCAGTTCTAGCCTTAAAAGTCAAATGTTGTGTGATTCCTCCATGGTAACATAGCTGCCCGAGGTCGCAAAGTTAGCAAGTACAAGAAATTTGAAAATTGTACGTAATTGCACAGTAGTGCTTATGGTCGATGCCGTTTCTCGGCTTCAGAGCTACTTTCTTGACTGTATTTTGAGTTAAACAGTTGGCGCGACTTCAGTCCTAGCCTATAAAGTCAAATCTTGTGTGATTCCTCCATGGTAACATAGCTGCCCGAGGTCGCAAAGTTAGCAAGTACAAGAAATTTGAAAATTGTACGTAATTGCACAGTAGTGCTTATGGTCGATGCCGTTTCTCGGCTTCAGGGCTACTTTCTTGACTGTATCTTGAGTTAAGCAGTTGGCGCGACTTCAGTTCTAGCCTATAAAGTAAAATGTTGTGTGATTCCTCCATGGTAACATAGCTGCCCGAGGTCGCAAAGTTAGCAAGTACAAGAAATTTGAAAATTGTACGTAATTGCACAGTAGTGCTTATGGTCGATGCCGTTTCTCGGCTTCAGAGCTACTTTCTTGACTGTATTTTGAGTTAAACAGTTGGCGCGACTTCAGTTCTAGCCTATAAAGTCAAATCTTGTGTGATTCCTCCATGGTAACATAGCTGCCCGAGGTCGCAAAGTTAGCAAGTACAAGAAATTTGAAAATTGTACGTAATTGCACAGTAGTGCTTATGGTCGATGCCGTTTCTCGGCTTCAGGGCTACTTTCTTGACTGTATCTTGAGTTAAGCAGTTGGCGCGACTTCAGTTCTAGCCTATAAAGTAAAATGTTGTGTGATTCCTCCATGGTAACATAGCTGCCCGAGGTCGCAAAGTTAGCAAGTACAAGAAATTTGAAAATTGTACGTAATTGCACAGTAGTGCTTATGGTCGATGCCGTTTCTCGGCTTCAGAGCTACTTTCTTGACTGTATTTTGAGTTACTCAGTTGGCGCGACTCCAGTTCTAGCCTTAAAAGTCAAATGTTGTGTGATTCCTCCATGGTAACATAGCTGCCCGAGGTCGCAAAGTTAGCAAGTTCGAGAAATTTGAAAATTGTAGGTAATTGCACAGTAGTGCTTATGGTCGATCCCGTTTCTCAGCTTCAGAGCTACTTTCTTGACTGTATTTTGAGTTAAGCAGTTGGCGCGACTGCAGTTCTAGCCTTAAAAGTCAAATGTTGTGTGATTCCTCCATGGTAACATAGCTGCCCGAGGTCGCAAAGTTAGCAAGTACAAGAAATTTGAAAATTGTACGTAATTGCACAGTAGTGCTTATGGTCGATGCCGTTTCTCGGCTTCAGAGCTACTTTCTTGACTGTATTTTGAGTTAAGCAGTTGGCGCGACTTCAGTTCTAGCCTATAAAGTCAAATCTTGTGTGATTCCTCCATGGTAACATAGCTGCCCGAGGTCGCAAAGTTAGCAAGTACAAGAAATTTGAAAATTGTACGTAATTGCACAGTAGTGCTTATGGTCGATGCCGTTTCTCGGCTTCAGAGCTACTTTCTTGACTGTATTTTGAGTTAAACAGTTGGCGCGACTTCAGTTCTAGCCTATAAAGTCAAATCTTGTGTGATTCCTCCATGGTAACATAGCTGCCCGAGGTCGCAAAGTTAGCAAGTACAAGAAATTTGAAAATTGTACGTAATTGCACAGTAGTGCTTATGGTCGATGCCGTTTCTCGGCTTCAGGGCTACTTTCTTGACTGTATCTTGAGTTAAGCAGTTGGCGCGACTTCAGTTCTAGCCTATAAAGTAAAATGTTGTGTGATTCCTCCATGGTAACATAGCTGCCCGAGGTCGCAAAGTTAGCAAGTACAAGAAATTTGAAAATTGTACGTAATTGCACAGTAGTGCTTATGGTCGATGCCGTTTCTCGGCTTCAGAGCTACTTTCTTGACTGTATTTTGAGTTAAACAGTTGGCGCGACTTCAGTTCTAGCCTATAAAGTCAAATCTTGTGTGATTCCTCCATGGTAACATAGCTGCCCGAGGTCGCAAAGTTAGCAAGTACAAGAAATTTGAAAATTGTACGTAATTGCACAGTAGTGCTTATGGTCGATCCCGTTTCTCAGCTTCAGAGCTACTTTCTTGACTGTATTTTGAGTTAAGCAGTTGGCGCGACTCCAGTTCTAGCCTTAAAAGTCAAATGTTGTGTGATTCCTCCATGGTAACATAGCTGCCCGAGGTCGCAAAGTTAGCAAGTACAAGAAATTTGAAAATTGTACATAATTGCACAGTAGTGCTTATGGTCGATGCCGTTTCTCGGCTTCAGAGCTACTTTCTTGACTGTATTTTGAGTTAAGCAGTTGGCGCGACTGCAGTTCTAGCCTTAAAAGTAAAATGTTGTGTGATTCCTCCATGGTAACATAGCTGCCCGAGGTCGCAAAGTTAGCAAGTACAAGAAATTTGAAAATTGTACGTAATTGCACAGTAGTGCTTATGGTCGATACCGTTTCTCGGCTTCAGAGCTACTTTCTTGACTGTATTTTGAGTTAAGCAGTTGGCGCGACTGCAGTTCTAGCCTTAAAAGTCAAATCTTGCGTGATTCCTCCATGGTAACATAGCTGCCCGAGGTCGCAAAGTTAGCAAGTACAAGAAATTTGAAAATTGTACGTAATTGCACAGTAGTGCTTATGGTCGATGCCGTTTCTCGGCTTCAGAGCTACTTTCTTGACTGTATTTTGAGTTAAGCAGTTGGCGCGACTTCAGTTCTAGCCTATAAAGTCAAATCTTGTGTGATTCCTCCATGGTAACATAGCTGCCCGAGGTCGCAAAGTTAGCAAGTACAAAAAATTTGAAAATTGTACGTAATTGCACAGTAGTGCTTATGGTCGATGCCGTTTCTCGGCTTCAGAGCTAATTTCTTGACTGTATTTTGAGTTAAGCAGTTGGCCCGACTCCAGTTCTAGCCTTAAAAGTCAAATCTTGCGTGATTCCTCGATGGTAACATAGCTGCCCGAGGTCGCAAAGTTAGCAAGTACAAGAAATTTGAAAATTGTACGTAATTGCACAGTAGTGCTTATGGTCGATGCCGTTTCTCGGCTTCAGAGCTACTTTCTTGACTGTATTTTGAGTTAAGCAGTTGGCGCGACTTCAGTTCTAGCCTTAAAAGTCAAATCTTGCGTGATTCCTCCATGGTAACATAGCTGCCCGAGGTCGCAAAGTTAGCAAGTACAAGAAATTTGAAAATTGTACGTAATTGCACAGTAGTGCTTATGGTCGATCCCGTTTCTCAGCTTCAGAGCTACTTTCTTGACTGTATTTTGAGTTAAACAGTTGGCGCGACTTCAGTTCTAGCCTATAAAGTCAAATGTTGTGTGATTCCTCCATGGTAACATAGCTGCCCGAGGTCGCAAAGTTAGCAAGTTCGAGAAATTTGAAAATTGTACGTAATTGCACAGTAGTGCTTATGGTCGATCCCGTTTCTCAGCTTCAGAGCTACTTTCTTGACTGTATTTTGAGTTAAGCAGTTGGCGCGACTGCAGTTCTAGCCTTAAAAGTCAAATGTTGTGTGATTCCTCCATGGTAACATAGCTGCCCGAGGTCGCAAAGTTAGCAAGTACAAGAAATTTGAAAATTGTACGTAATTGCACAGTAGTGCTTATGGTCGATGCCGTTTCTCGGCTTCAGAGCTACTTTCTTGACTGTATTTTGAGTTAAACAGTTGGCGCGACTTCAGTTCTAGCCTATAAAGTCAAATCTTGTGTGATTCCTCCATGGTAACATAGCTGCCCGAGGTCGCAAAGTTAGCAAGTACAAGAAATTTGAAAATTGTACGTAATTGCACAGTAGTGCTTATGGTCGATGCCGTTTCTCGGCTTCAGAGCTACTTTCTTGACTGTATTTTGAGTTAAGCAGTTGGCGCGACTGCAGTTCTAGCCTTAAAAGTAAAATGTTGTGTGATTCCTCCATGGTAACATAGCTGCCCGAGGTCGCAAAGTTAGCAAGTACAAGAAATTTGAAAATTGTACGTAATTGCACAGTAGTGCTTATGGTCGATGCCGTTTCTCGGCTTCAGAGCTACTTTCTTGACTGTATTTTGAGTTAAGCAGTCGGCGCGACTGCAGTTCTAGCCTTAAAAGTCAAATCTTGCGTGATTCCTCCATGGTAACATAGCTGCCCGAGGTCGCAAAGTTAGCAAGTACAAGAAATTTGAAAATTGTACGTAATTGCACAGTAGTGCTTATGGTCGATGCCGTTTCTCGGCTTCAGAGCTACTTTCTTGACTGTATTTTGAGTTAAACAGTTGGCGCGATTCCAGTTCTAGCCTATAAAGTCAAATCTTGTGTGATTCCTCCATGGTAACATAGCTGCCCGAGGTCGCAAAGTTAGCAAGTTCGAGAAATTTGAAAATTGTACGTAATTGCACAGTAGTGCTTATGGTCGATCCCGTTTCTCAGCTTCAGAGCTACTTTCTTGACTGTATTTTGAGTTAAGCAGTTGGCGCGACTCCAGTTCTAGCCTTAAAAGTCAAATGTTGTGTGATTCCTCCATGGTAACATAGCTGCCCGAGGTCGCAAAGTTAGCAAGTACAAGAAATTTGAAAATTGTACGTAATTGCACAGTAGTGCTTATGGTCGATCCCGTTTCTCAGCTTCAGAGCTACTTTCTTGACTGTATTTTGAGTTAAGCAGTTGGCGCGACTCCAGTTCTAGCCTTAAAAGTCAAATGTTGTGTGATTCCTCCATGGTAACATAGCTGCCCGAGGTCGCAAAGTTAGCAAGTACAAGAAATTTGAAAATTGTACGTAATTGCACAGTAGTGCTTATGGTCGATGCCGTTTCTCGGCTTCAGAGCTACTTTCTTGACTGTATTTTGAGTTAATCAGTTGGCGCGACTCCAGTTCTAGCCTTAAAAGTCAAATCTTGCGTGATTCCTGCATGGTAATATAGCTGCCCGAGGTCGCAAATTTAGCAAGTACAAGAAATTTGAAAATTGTACGTAATTGCACAGTAGTGCTTATGGTCGATGCCGTTTCTCGGCTTCAGAGCTAATTTCTTGACTGTATTTTGAGTTAAGCAGTTGGCGCGACTCCAGTTCTAGCCTTAAAAGTCAAATCTTGCGTGATTCCTCCATGGTAACATAGCTGCCCGAGGTCGCAAAATTAGCAAGTACAAGAAATTTGAAAATTGTACGTAATTGCACAGTAGTGCTTATGGTCGATGCCGTTTCTCGGCTTCAGAGCTAATTTCTTGACTGTATTTTGAGTTAAGCAGTTGGCGCGACTCCAGTTCTAGCCTTAAAAGTCAAATCTTGCGTGATTCCTCGATGGTAACATAGCTGCCCGAGGTCGCAAAGTTAGCAAGTACAGGAAATTTGAAAATTGTACGTAATTGCACAGTAGTGCTTATGGTCGATGCCGTTTCTCGGCTTCAGAGCTACTTTCTTGACTGTATTTTGAGTTAAGCAGTTGGCGCGTCTTCAGTTCTAGCCTTAAAAGTCAAATCTTGCGTGATTCCTCCATGGTAACATAGCTGCCCGAGGTCGCAAAGTTAGCAAGTACAAGAAATTTGAAAATTGTACGTAATTGCACAGTAGTGCTTATGGTCGATGCCGTTTCTCGGCTTCAGAGCTACTTTCTTGACTGTATTTTGAGTTAAACAGTTGGCGCGATTTCAGTTCTAGCCTATAAAGTCAAATGTTGTGTGATTCCTCCATGGTAACATAGCTGCCCGAGGTCGCAAAGTTAGCAAGTTCGAGAAATTTGAAAATTGTACGTAATTGCACAGTAGTGCTTATGGTCGATCCCGTTTCTCAGCTTCAGAGCTACTTTCTTGACTGTATTTTGAGTTGAGCAGTTGGCGCGACTGCAGTTCTAGCCTTAAAAGTCAAATGTTGTGTGATTCCTCCATGGTAACATAGCTGCCCGAGGTCGCAAATTTAGCAAGTACAAGAAATTTGAAAATTGTACGTAATTGCACAGTAGTGCTTATGGTCGATGCCGTTTCTCGGCTTCAGAGCTACTTTCTTGACTGTATTTTGAGTTAATCAGTTGGCGCGACTCCAGTTCTAGCCTTAAAAGTCAAATGTTGTGTGATTCCTCCATGGTAACATAGCTGCCCGAGGTCGCAAAGTTAGCAAGTACAAGAAATTTGAAAATTGTACGTAATTGCACAGTAGTGCTTATGATCGATGCCGTTTCTCGGCTTCAGAGCTACTTTCTTGACTGTATTTTTAGTTAAGCAGTTGACGCGACTCCAGTTCTAGCCTTAAAAGTCAAATGTTGTGTGATTCCTCCATGGTAACATAGCTGCCCGAGGTCGCAAAGTTAGCAAGTACAAGAAATTTGAAAATTGTACTTAATTGCACAGTAGTGCTTATGGTCGATGCCGTTTCTCGGCTTCAGAGCTACTTTCTTGACTGTATTTTGAGTTAATCAGTTGGCGCGACTCCAGTTCTAGCCTTAAAAGTCAAATCTTGCGTGATTCCTGCATGGTAACATAGCTGCCCGAGGTCGCAAAGTTAGCAAGTATAAGAAATTTGAAAATTGTACGTAATTGCACAGTAGTGCTTATGGTCGATGCCGTTTCTCGGCTTCAGAGCTACTTTCTTGACTGTATTTTGAGTTAAGCAGTTGGCGCGACTCCAGTTCTAGCCTTAAAAGTCAAATCTTGCGTGATTCCTCCATGGTAACAAAGCTGCCCGAGGTAGCAAAGTTAGCAAGTACAAGAAATTTGAAAATTGTACGTAATTGCACAGTAGTGCTTATGGTCGATGCCGTTTCTCGCCTTCAGAGCTACTTTCTTGACTGTATTTTGAGTTAAGCAGTTGGCGCGACTTCAGTTCTAGCCTATAAAGTCAAATCTTGTGTGATTCCTCCATGGTAACATAGCTGCCCGAGGTCGCAAAGTTAGCAAGTACAAGAAATTTGAAAATTGTACGTAATTGCACAGTAGTGCTTATGGTCGATGCCGTTTCTCGGCTTCAGAGCTACTTTCTTGACTGTATTTTGAGTTAAACAGTTGGCGCGACTTCAGTTCTAGCCTATAAAGTCAAATCTTGTGTGATTCCTCCATGGTAACATAGCTGCCCGAGGTCGCAAAGTTAGCAAGTACAAGAAATTTGAAAATTGTACGTAATTGCACAGTAGTGCTTATGGTCGATGCCGTTTCTCGGCTTCAGAGCTACTTTCTTGACTGTATTTTGAGTTAAACAGTTGGCGCGACTTCAGTTCTAGCCTATAAAGTCAAATCTTGTGTGATTCCTCCATGGTAACATAGCTGCCCGAGGTCGCAAAGTTAGCAAGTACAAGAAATTTGAAAATTGTACGTAATTGCACAGTAGTGCTTATGGTCGATGCCGTTTCTCGGCTTCAGAGCTACTTTCTTGACTGTATTTTGAGTTAATCAGTTGGCGCGACTCCAGTTCTAGCCTTAAAAGTCAAATCTTGCGTGATTCCTGCATGGTAATATAGCTGCCCGAGGTCGCAAATTTAGCAAGTACAAGAAATTTGAAAATTGTACGTAATTGCACAGTAGTGCTTATGGTCGATGCCGTTTCTCGGCTTCAGAGCTAATTTCTTGACTGTATTTTGAGTTAAGCAGTTGGCGCGACTCCAGTTCTAGCCTTAAAAGTAAAATCTTGCGTGATTCCTCCCATGGTAACATAGCTGCCCGAGGTCGCAAAGTTAGCAAGTACAAGAAATTTGAAAATTGTACGTAATTGCACAGTAGTGCTTATGGTCGATGCCGTTTCTCGGCTTCAGAGCTAATTTCAGTTGGCGCGACTTCAGTTCTAGCCTATAAAGTCAAATCTTGTGTGATTCCTCCATGGTAACATAACTGCCCGAGGTCGCAAAGTTAGCAAGTACAAGAAATTTGAAAATTGTACGTAATTGCACAGTAGTGCTTATGGTCGATGCCGTTTCTCGGCTTCAGAGCTACTTTCTTGACTGTATTTTGAGTCAATCAGTTGGCGCGACTCCAGTTCTAGCCTTAAAAGTCAAATCTTGCGTGATTCCTGCATGGTAATATAGCTGCCCGAGGTCGCAAATTTAGCAAGTACAAGAAATTTGAAAATTGTACGTAATTGCACAGTAGTTGTTCGATAGCTCAGCGTAAAGAAAAAAAAGAAAAAAAAAAAACTTAATAAAAGTCGTCAATTCTTTATTACGTATTTAATTTTACACTATATGCACGGCTCGAATATGATGCGCTCTGCCCGATGCTCTGAAGGGAAGTGATTTAGTTGCCCGAGAAGAAATTCGTCCAGCTGCTCGCTCCGTCGCTGAGAGAAGAAGTTCCTCCATTGCTCTGCTCTGTACGCGGCACGTTCGCAGGCACATACATGTGTGTGTGCACGTATGCGCGTATTTTGGTGGTTGGTGCCGATCATCCCCGTCGCCAGTTGTGCTGTTTTCTCCGAATGCTGCTCTGTTCCGAGAAATGCCGTTGAAAGGCATGCACAAAGGACAACGGCGCTATCGGACGATGTGATGCCGGCAAGGCGACGATTTTAGACATTCCGCCCCCCATTGAAGGCTTGTCTTCAATTCCCGGTCTGAGAATCGTCCCCAGGGAGAATGCACAATTTTTGCACCGGACGCACCAATGTCGTATGCTCCATTTTAACGGTTGCGCTTCGCACCAGTCCATCTTTGCCCTGATGAACTGCGGTGACTCTACCTAGAGGCCATACCGTGGGGGGCATGTTCTCTTGCTTTACCAGCACCAAATCGCTGAGCTCGATGTTGTTGCGCCGTACCCTCCATTTAGGTCGCTGCTGTAGCGCATGAATGTATTCCTGGCTCCATCGTCTCCAAAAATGCTGCTGCATCTGCTGAATATGGCTCCATAGTTTCAGCCGGCTCTCTGGTACTTCGCTCACATCCGCCATCAACGGCTGTACGATCTGCTCTCCAATGAGGAAATGTCCAGGCGTAAGCGCGCTCAAATCGCCTGGGTCATCCGACAGCGCGCTGAGTGGACGTGAGTTCAGGCACGCTTCAATCTGCACTAGTGTCGTCGCCAACGTCTCGAAAGTGAAAATCTGCCTGCCCATCACTCTACGCAGATGATACTTTAAAGATTTGACGGCGGCTTCCCAAATGCCGCCTCTATGAGGTGCTCCTGGCACGATGAACTTCCACTGGGTTCCCATTGCCCGTATCTGCTCTAAAGGAAGTCTTTGTCCCCATGATCTCGCGCTCCTACAAAGCTCTCGCTCGGCGCCAACAAAGGTTGTGGCGTTATCGCTCCATAGCACTGAACAGTTCCCACGACGTCCAGTGAATCGTTGAAAAGCGGCCAAGAAGGCCTCCGAGGTCTGGTTGCTCACTAGCTCCAAATGAATCGCCTTCGTCACCATGCACACAAAAACTGCGATGTAGCCCTTGTCAATTATTTTCGATCGGCCCGCCCTGGCCTTGATTTTGACTGGCCCGGCATAATCTACGCCGCTATGCCGGAAAGCTCTGGATGCTTGCACTCGGTCTCTGGGGAGACTGCCCATCAACTGCTCGGCGACCTGTTGCGTCTGACGAAAACACACCTTGCATCTTGAAATGTACGTCCTCAACTCACGTCTCAACGTTGGAATCCAAAAGCGTTGTCTGATGTACTGCATGCACAACTGCGTTCCGCCGTGTAGTGTCTTGAGATGGGCCTCTCTGAGCAAAAATCCGCTCAGACTGCTCTTTGCTGGTAGGATGATCGGGTGAGTGCTGGAATAGGGTAGCTCCGCTTCTTGTAATCGACCACCTACCCTCGCAACACCATTGGAGTCCACAAAGGGGGCAAGCGCTGCTATGCTGCTTGTCTTGCTCACTGATTTTTTCTCGACCAAACACCGCAGCTCCGCACTATACGCTTTATGCTGCGTGACCTTTACCCAATAGGTCAACGCTTCGTTTCGCTCAACCGATGTCACGGCTCCAAACTGCTCTCTGTCTTCATTCTTCCTTGCCTTGCGCACAAATCTCCGCACTAATGCCGTTATGCGTAGAACGCTCTGCAAGGTAGATCTTCGCTCCAACAGGCTCGTTCCATTGATCTCTAACTCGGTTGCTCCTGCCAAGGTCAGCTTCCCAACCATTATTGTCTTCAGGGCTGTATTCGCCCCATCTCTTTGAAACCTAGTGAGAGGTGGCTGGACATTCGGCCAGTCCTGCTCTGATTGCTTGAGCCAATGCGGCCCTTCCCACCATATGGTGGCATCCTTCAACTGCACTGCTGAGATTCCTCTTGACGCCAGGTCCGCTGGGTTGTCGCTCGATGACACATGTTTCCAGGGGTGACTCCCGCTCAGCTCTTGTATGGCGCTCACCCTGTTTGCTTCGAAGGTTTTAAGCTCGAAAGGAATCTTGGTGATCCAGTATAGCACTATCATGGAATCGCTCCAATAGGTTTTGGGAATGTGTTGTAATGCCCAAGCCCTGCTCACTTGCTCCATCAGTTTGCACAAAAGATCTGCTGCACACAGCTCCAGTCTGGGTATCGAGACTGTCTTCAAAGGCGCTACCCTGGTTTTTGAGGCTACCAGGATGCAGCTCTTCTCACCGTTGCTCGAAATTGACCGCAAATAGACGACAGCAGCGTACGCTCTGGACGATGCGTCGGCAAAGCCATGAAGCTCAATGCCGCAGGATCGTTCGGTCCCCAACCATCGGGGTATCCGAATCTGCGCCAGCTGTGGTAATACTTCGCGGAAGGATTCCCACTCGGGAACCATGGCTCCTGGGATCTGCTCGTCCCACTGTACTCCCGATCTCCATAAATCTTGTATAAAGATCTTAGCGCGCACTATCACTGGTGCAAGATATCCGTTAGGGTCGTATAATCTTGCAATCTCGCTCACGACAGCTCGCTTGGTGAACTTTGGGTTGCTCTCATCGACTCGCACCTTGAACTGGATCTCGTCGGTTGCGGAATTCCATACCAGACCAAGTATGGACGCATCAAAACCGTCCGCAATGATTAGCTCGTCGTTGTTGCTCTTGGCACTACACAGCTCTGAAAGCACTCTCTCGCTCGAAGACATGAATTTTGCTAGCTCAAAACCACCTGCACGCAGTGATGAGATTATCTCATTGCTCAAAAGAATGGCTTGCTCTTCGTCATCCGCTCCAGACAACATGTCATCGACATAAAAATTGCTCGTTACCGATTGGTATGCCCGCGGAAATGTATCCTTGTGATCCTCTGCACATTGGATCATTGCTCTGACTGCGTTAAAACTGCTCGAGGTCATGCCATAAGTAACTACTGTCAGCCAGAATTCTCGAAGTTCGTCATCAGGATGCTCTCTCCAGAATATCCTCTGCAGGTCCCATTGATTTGGATTGACTCGCACCTGCCTATACATCGATAAGTCATCCTGAATCTTTGCTCCTGGAAGTTGGACATCGTTGAGTGATGTTCCATTATCTGTCCTGCACGATGCGTCGAAAACGACCCGAAATTTTTTCATCACACAATGATGGGGAATGTAATAGGTTGCTCCGTCTGCTCTTGGCTCCCTGTTGACTACTCTCATGTGGTCAAGCTCCTGGTACTCACGCATGAAAGTGATGTATTTCTCATTCAGCTCCTGGTTCGCGCTCAACCTTTGCTCAAGCTGGAGAAACCTTTTCATGGCTATTGCTCTTGAATTCCCCAAGCTCTGGGCTCTGGGATCGATGGGAATCGTGACAACGTATCTGCCGGAGGGGTCTCGATAATGTGTGCACTTAAAATTATCTTCAACCCATTTATCGTCTGCCGAGATCGTTGGGATTCCCCTCAGCTCTTCAATTTCCCAGAATCGTTTAATCTGCTCATCTAATTGCACATCGATTGGCTCCTCTGGTATAACCATCGCTCGTGGCACTCGCTGCTCATTCATCTTTAATTGCCCGAAAATGATCCATCCAAGGCGGGTGTCCTGGGCTGTCAGCCCAGTTCGATGCCTTTTCACCTTGCCCTTGATCACGTCTGCCCACACCTGCGCCCCAAGTAACATCTCAACTCTGGCGGGTTTGTTGTACATCGGATCCGCCAGCTGCATTTTGCTCAGATCGACCATCTGCAATGGTGGTACGCTTGTCATTGGAAGACACGAGGATATCTTCTTAATGATGAACATCTCGCAGCTCAGCGAGAAATTCCGATCCGTGTCTGACTGTATGTCGACTTGGACGACGCCCGTCAACCGCACGTTGGTCTCGGCTCCAATACCGTTCACTTTTAATTCGCACCTACGTTTAGGAATGCCCAATCGCTGAATGCACCGCTCTGTTATGAGGTTTATTTGACTTCCGCTGTCAAGTAAGGCTCTCACCAGCATAGTCCGCTCTGCTCCAATTCTCACTTTGACTCGCGCTGTGGCTAGTAATGCACTGGTTTGCCCTGGATTGCTCTGCACTTCGACCCCCCTGCTCCTATCGCCCGTTGATGTTGTAGCTCGGCTGGTTTCTACCTTAGCAGTAAGGTTGTTCTTCATCTGCTATGCACTTGGCTGTTCCCTCGATGATGAAGCAACTGGCTGCTGTCGCTCGGGAACTGCTGCAACCGCAATGTTTGTGTTAGGCACGTGTTGCTCTGCACAGAGAACACTGTTGTGTTTTTTGTTGCACCTTCGGCATGCTCCGCTTGGACAGTTTTGCGCAACATGTCCTGATTTCAAACAGTTCGCACACAATTTCCACTTCCGCACTTCTGTGTTCCTGCCCTGTATGGAAAGCGCCAAAAAGTCTGCACAGCGATAAAGTGGATGTGTTGCTTTGCACAAGGGACACTTTTGTTGCCCTGGTTGCCATGGCCTGCTTGATCCAGCTGCACTTCTGGTATTGCTCTCCTTTGCTCTCTCTGCTACCTTCAATGACTGATCAAAGAAAGCCGAATCTATTGCGCTCGCTCGTCTCTCCAAGAACAAGAGAAATTCTCTCAATGTGGCAATCTGCCGCACATCATCTCTGCTCATCTGCCAAGCACGGTTTGTCTCGGGATCCAATCTCGCTCTTAACATGTTGACTATGATTGGATCCCAAGTCGTAATGTCTATCCCAAGAGCACGCAGTGAACTAAGGTGAACGTTGACCTCATTCACCATATCACGAATTCCGCGCGTTCTTGTCGTCTCCGCATTAAGCCTCGGGATGGCATGTAGCGCGTTTAAATGTCCGTCTACGATATTTTGCTCGTTATCGTACACCTCGTTCAACTTTGCCCAGGCATCGGCATAATTGTCCTCGGTGATTCGCCATCTGCCAATTATTCCCGCGGGCTGTCCTCTCAAGGCCTGCACCAACTCACGCATCTTGGTCACGTTGGCCATTGCTGGGTTAGAATGGACTTCGGTTATGAATTGATCGCGGAATTCACGCCACTTTGTAATATCGCCCTCGAACGTGATGATTTTGCTGGGTCGGTCATGCAGAACCTGAATGACGTTCGGCGTCGACGTTGCTACACTGTCAACAGCTGCACTTTCGGCGCTCTGGCGTTCCAGTACCTTGATTCGTTCACTTATTTTCGCCGTGGTAGCATGAAACGTTTCTTCTATCGCACCCAAATACTCCTCATGAATCTCAAGCTCAGCTTTATCTGCAGCACTTGCAACTAATGATAAATGCTCCTCCATTAGCCTCTCATATGCACTTTTAGCAGCCGATAACTTGACGCTCAACAAAGATTCACTTGCCTTGTCAAAACTCGGCTCTTGCGTGAATTTCGCAATACGCACCAATGAAGCGCGGAAAACCTCTCTACGCACTGTATCACCCATGGCCGTTTTCAGCTCTAGCACTCTCAATCCCCGTAAGACCGTACGCACTTGTAGCAATTCAGGTCGACCCTTCGGAAATCACCACAACTGCGTATGGAATTATTGCTCTGTTGCTCTATAGTTCCTTTATCTTCAAAAGGTCTATGCACTAACGGCACAAATGTCTTTATGTTTCAGCGCACTGCTTGTATGATGCTCAAAATGATTATGATGATGCACTTTATGATGCTCAAAATGACTATGATAATACACTTTATGATGCTCAAAATGATTAATACGCGGTTTTCGACTGCACAAACGAAATAACTGCGCAATGCACTTCACTAATCTTCATCCGATGTGGCTCGGTTAGGACCAAATGTTCGATAGCTCAGCGTAAAGAAAAAAAAGAAAAAAAAAAAAAACTTAATAAAAGTCGTCAATTCTTTATTACGTATTTAATTTTACACTATATGCACGGCTCGAATATGATGCGCTCTGCCCGATGCTCTGAAGGGAAGTGATTTAGTTGCCCGAGAAGAAATTCGTCCAGCTGCTCGCTCCGTCGCTGAGAGAAGAAGTTCCTCCATTGCTCTGCTCTGTACGCGGCACGTTCGCAGGCACATACATGTGTGTGTGCACGTATGCGCGTATTTTGGTGGTTGGTGCCGATCATCCCCGTCGCCAGTTGTGCTGTTTTCTCCGAATGCTGCTCTGTTCCGAGAAATGCCGTTGAAAGGCATGCACAAAGGACAACGGCGCTATCGGACGATGTGATGCCGGCAAGGCGACGATTTTAGACAGTAGTGCTTATGGTCGATGCCGTTTCTCGGCTTCAGAGCTACTTTCTTGACTGTATTTTGAGTTAAACAGTTGGCGCGACTTCAGTTCTAGCCTATAAAGTCAAATGTTGTGTGATTCCTCCATGGTAACATAGCTGCCCGAGGTCGCAAAGTTAGCAAGTACAAGAAATTTGAAAATTGTACGTAATTGCACAGTAGTGCTTATGGTCGATGCCGTTTCTCGGCTTCAGAGCTACTTTCTTGACTGTATTTTGAGTTAAGCAGTTGGCGCGACTCCAGTTCTAGCCTTAAAAGTCAAATCTTGCGTGATTCCTCCATGGTAACATAGCTGCCCGAGGTCGCAAAGTTAGCAAGTACAAGAAATTTGAAAATTGTACGTAATTGCACAGTAGTGCTTATGGTCGATGCCGTTTCTCGCCTTCAGAGCTACTTTCTTGACTGTATTTTGAGTTAAGCAGTTGGCGCGACTTCAGTTCTAGCCTATAAAGTCAAATCTTGTGTGATTCCTCCATGGTAACATAGCTGCCCGAGGTCGCAAAGTTAGCAAGTACAAGAAATTTGAAAATTGTACGTAATTGCACAGTAGTGCTTATGGTCGATGCCGTTTCTCGGCTTCAGAGCTACTTTCTTGACTGTATTTTGAGTTAAGCAGTTGGCGCGACTTCAGTTCTAGCCTATAAAGTCAAATCTTGTGTGATTCCTCCATGGTAACATAGCTGCCCGAGGTCGCAAAGTTAGCAAGTACAAGAAATTTGAAAATTGTACGTAATTGCACAGTAGTGCTTATGGTCGATGCCGTTTCTCGGCTTCAGAGCTACTTTCTTGACTGTATTTTGAGTTAAACAGTTGGCGCGACTTCAGTTCTAGCCTATAAAGTCAAATCTTGTGTGATTCCTCCATGGTAACATAGCTGCCCGAGGTCGCAAAGTTAGCAAGTACAAGAAATTTGAAAATTGTACGTAATTGCACAGTAGTGCTTATGGTCGATGCCGTTTCTCGGCTTCAGAGCTACTTTCTTGACTGTATTTTGAGTTAAGCAGTTGGCGCGACTTCAGTTCTAGCCTATAAAGTCAAATCTTGTGTGATTCCTCCATGGTAACATAGCTGCCCGAGGTCGCAAAGTTAGCAAGTACAAGAAATTTGAAAATTGTACGTAATTGCACAGTAGTGCTTATGGTCGATGCCGTTTCTCGGCTTCAGAGCTACTTTCTTGACTGTATTTTGAGTTAATCAGTTGGCGCGACTCCAGTTCTAGCCTTAAAAGTCAAATCTTGCGTGATTCCTGCATGGTAATATAGCTGCCCGAGGTCGCAAATTTAGCAAGTACAAGTACATTTACTCAAAAGCAGTTAACTCATAAGCAGTTGGCGCGACTTCAGTTCTAGCCTATAAAGTCAAATCTTGTGTGATTCCTCGATGGTAACATAGCTGCCCGAGGTCGCAAAGTTAGCAAGTACAAGAAATTTGAAAATTGTACGTAATTGCACAGTAGTGCTTATGGTCGATGCCGTTTCTCGGCTTCAGAGCTACTTTCTTGACTGTATTTTTAGTTAAACAGTTGGCGCGACTCCAGTTCTAGCCTTAAAAGTCAAATGTTGTGTGATTCCTCCATGGTAACATAGCTGCCCGAGGTCGCAAAGTTAGCAAGTACAAGAAATTTGAAAATTGTACGTAATTGCACAGTAGTGCTTATGGTCGATCCCGTTTCTCAGCTTCAGAGCTACTTTCTTGAGTGTATTTTGAGTTAAGCAGTTGGCGCGACTCCAGTTCTAGCCTTAAAAGTCAAATCTTGCGTGATTCCTGCATGGTAATATAGCTGCCCGAGGTCGCAAATTTAGCAAGTACAAGAAATTTGAAAATTGTACGTAATTGCACAGTAGTGCTTATGGTCGATGACGTTTCTCGGCTTCAGAGCTACTTTCTTGACTGTATTTTGAGTTAAGCAGTTGGCGCGACTTCAGTTCTAGCCTATAAAGTCAAATCTTGTGTGATTCCTCGATGGTAACATAGCTGCCCGAGGTCGCAAAGTTAGCAAGTACAAGAAATTTGAAAATTGTACGTAATTGCACAGTAGTGCTTATGGTCGATGCCGTTTCTCGGCTTCAGAGCTACTTTCTTGACTGTATTTTTAGTTAAACAGTTGGCGCGACTCCAGTTCTAGCCTTAAAAGTCAAATGTTGTGTGATTCCTCCATGGTAACATAGCTGCCCGAGGTCGCAAAGTTAGCAAGTACAAGAAATTTGAAAATTGTACGTAATTGCACAGTAGTGCTTATGGTCGATGCCGTTTCTCGGCTTCAGAGCTACTTTCTTGACTGTATTTTGAGTTAAGCAGTTGGCGCGACTGCAGTTCTAGCCTTAAAAGTAAAATGTTGTGTGATTCCTCCATGGTAACATAGCTGCCCGAGGTCGCAAAGTTAGCAAGTACAAGAAATTTGAAAATTGTACGTAATTGCACAGTAGTGCTTATGGTCGATGCCGTTTCTCGGCTTCAGAGCTACTTTCTTGACTGTATTTTGAGTTAATCAGTTGGCGCGACTCCAGTTCTAGCCTTAAAAGTCAAATCTTGCGTGATTCCTGCATGGTAATATAGCTGCCCGAGGTCGCAAATTTAGCAAGTACAAGTACATTTACTCAAAAGCAGTTAACTCATAAGCAGTTGGCGCGACTTCAGTTCTAGCCTATAAAGTCAAATCTTGTGTGATTCCTCGATGGTAACATAGCTGCCCGAGGTCGCAAAGTTAGCAAGTACAAGAAATTTGAAAATTGTACGTAATTGCACAGTAGTGCTTATGGTCGATGCCGTTTCTCGGCTTCAGAGCTACTTTCTTGACTGTATTTTTAGTTAAACAGTTGGCGCGACTCCAGTTCTAGCCTTAAAAGTCAAATGTTGTGTGATTCCTCCATGGTAACATAGCTGCCCGAGGTCGCAAAGTTAGCAAGTACAAGAAATTTGAAAATTGTACGTAATTGCACAGTAGTGCTTATGGTCGATCCCGTTTCTCAGCTTCAGAGCTACTTTCTTGAGTGTATTTTGAGTTAAGCAGTTGGCGCGACTCCAGTTCTAGCCTTAAAAGTCAAATCTTGCGTGATTCCTGCATGGTAATATAGCTGCCCGAGGTCGCAAATTTAGCAAGTACAAGAAATTTGAAAATTGTACGTAATTGCACAGTAGTGCTTATGGTCGATGACGTTTCTCGGCTTCAGAGCTACTTTCTTGACTGTATTTTGAGTTAAGCAGTTGGCGCGACTTCAGTTCTAGCCTATAAAGTCAAATCTTGTGTGATTCCTCGATGGTAACATAGCTGCCCGAGGTCGCAAAGTTAGCAAGTACAAGAAATTTGAAAATTGTACGTAATTGCACAGTAGTGCTTATGGTCGATGCCGTTTCTCGGCTTCAGAGCTACTTTCTTGACTGTATTTTTAGTTAAACAGTTGGCGCGACTCCAGTTCTAGCCTTAAAAGTCAAATGTTGTGTGATTCCTCCATGGTAACATAGCTGCCCGAGGTCGCAAAGTTAGCAAGTACAAGAAATTTGAAAATTGTACGTAATTGCACAGTAGTGCTTATGGTCGATGCCGTTTCTCGGCTTCAGAGCTACTTTCTTGACTGTATTTTGAGTTAAGCAGTTGGCGCGACTTCAGTTCTAGCCTATAAAGTCAAATCTTGTGTGATTCCTCCATGGTAACATAGCTGCCCGAGGTCGCAAAGTTAGCAAGTACAAGAAATTTGATAATTGTACGTAATTGCACAGTAGTGCTTATGGTCGATGCCGTTTCTCGGCTTCAGAGCTACTTTCTTGACTGTATTTTTAGTTAAGCAGTTGGCGCGACTCCAGTTCTAGCCTTAAAAGTAAAATGTTGTGTGATTCCTCGATGGTAACATAGCTGCCCGAGGTCGCAAAGTTAGCAAGTACAAGAAATTTGAAAATTGTACGTAATTGCACAGTAGTGCTTATGGTCGATGCCGTTTCTCGGCTTCAGGGCTACTTTCTTGACTGTATTTTGAGTTAAACAGTTGGCGCGACTTCAGTTCTAGCCTATAAAGTCAAATCTTGTGTGATTCCTCCATGGTAACATAGCTGCCCGAGGTCGCAAAGTTAGCAAGTTCGAGAAATTTGAAAATTGTACGTAATTGCACAGTAGTGCTTATGGTCGATGCCGTTTCTCGGCTTCAGAGCTACTTTCTTGACTGTATTTTGAGTTAAGCAGTTGGCGCGACTCCAGTTCTAGCCTTAAAAGTCAAATGTTGTGTGATTCCTCCATGGTAACATAGCTGCCCGAGGTCGCAAAGTTAGCAAGTACAAGAAATTTGAAAATTGTACGTAATTGCACAGTAGTGCTTATTGTCGATCCCGTTTCTCAGCTTCAGAGCTACTTTCTTGACTGTATTTCGAGTTAAGCAGTTGGCGCGACTCCAGTTCTAGCCTTAAAAGTCAAATGTTGTGTGATTCCTCCATGGTAACATAGCTGCCCGAGGTCGCAAAGTTAGCAAGTACAAGAAATTTGAAAATTGTACGTAATTGCACAGTAGTGCTTATGGTCGATGCCGTTTCTCGGCTTCAGAGCTACTTTCTTAACTGTATTTTGAGTTAAGCAGTTGGCGCGACTTCAGTTCTAGCCTATAAAGTCAAATCTTGTGTGATTCCTCCATGGTAACATAGCTGCCCGAGGTCGCAAAGTTAGCAAGTACAAGAAATTTGAAAATTGTACGTAATTGCACAGTAGTGCTTATGGTCGATGCCGTTTCTCGGCTTCAGAGCTACTTTCTTGACTGTATTTTGAGTTAAGCAGTTGGCGCGACTCCATTTCTAGCCTTAAAAGTTAAATCTTGTGTGATTCCTCGATGGTAACATAGCTGCCCGAGGTCGCAAAGTTAGCAAGTACAAGAAATTTGAAAATTGTACGTAATTGCACAGTAGTGCTTATGGTCGATGCCGATTCTCGGCTTCAGAGCTACTTTCTTGACTGTATTTTTAGTTAAGCAGTTGGCGCGACTTCAGTTCTAGCCTATAAAGTCAAATCTTGTGTGATTCCTCCATGGTAACATAGCTGCCCGAGGTCGCAAAGTTAGCAAGTACAAGAAATTTGAAAATTGTACGTAATTGCACAGTAGTGCTTATGGTCGATGCCGTTTCTCGGCTTCAGAGCTACTTTCTTGACTGTATTTTGAGTTAATCAGTTGGCGCAACTCCAGTTCTAGCCTTAAAAGTCAAATCTTGCGTGGTTCCTGCATGGTAATATAGCTGCCCGAGGTCGCAAAGTTAGCAAGTACAAGAAATTTGAAAATTGTACGTAATTGCACAGTAGTGCTTATGGTCGATGCCGTTTCTCGGCTTCAGAGCTACTTTCTTGACTGTATTTTGAGTTAAACAGTTGGCGCGACTTCAGTTCTAGCCTATAAAGTCAAATGTTGTGTGATTCCTCCATGGTAACATAGCTGCCCGAGGTCGCAAAGTTAGCAATACAAGAAATTTGAAAATTGTACGTAATTGCACAGTAGTGCTTATGGTCGATGCCGTTTCTCGGCTTCAGAGCTACTTTCTTGACTGTATTTTGAGTTAAACAGTTGGCGCGACTTCAGTTCTAGCCTTAAAAGTAAAATGTTGTGTGATTCCTCCATGGTAACATAGCTGCCCGAGGTCGCAAAGTTAGCAAGTACAAGAAATTTGAAAATTGTACGTAATTGCACAGTAGTGCTTATGGTCGATGCCGTTTCTCGGCTTCAGAGCTACTTTCTTGACTGTTTTTTGAGTTAAGCAGTTGTCGCGACTCCAGTTCTAGCCTTAAAAGTCAAATGTTGTGTGATTCCTCCATGGTAACATAGCTGCCCGAGGTCGCAAAGTTAGCAAGTACAAGAAATTTGAAAATTGTACGTAATTGCACAGTAGTGCTTATGGTCGATGCCGTTTCTCGGCTTCAGAGCTACTTTCTTGACTGTTTTTTGAGTTAAACAGTTGGCGCGACTTCAGTTCTAGCCTATAAAGTCAAATGTTGTGTGATTCCTCCATGGTAACATAGCTGCCCGAGGTCGCAAAGTTAGCAATACAAGAAATTTGAAAATTGTACGTAATTGCACAGTAGTGCTTATGGTCGATGCCGTTTCTCGGCTTCAGAGCTACTTTCTTGACTGTATTTTGAGTTAAACAGTTGGCGCGACTCCATTTCTAGCCTTAAAAGTCAAATCTTGTGTGATTCCTCGATGGTAACATAGCTGCCCGAGGTCGCAAAGTTAGCAAGTACAAGAAATTTGAAAATTGTACGTAATTGCACAGTAGTGCTTATGGTCGATGCCGTTTCTCGGCTTCAGAGCTACTTTCTTGACTGTATTTTGAGTTAGGCAGTTGGCGCGACTCCAGTTCTAGCCTTAAAAGTCAAATGTTGTGTGATTCCTCCATGGTAACATAGCTGCCCGAGGTCGCAAAGTTAGCAAGTACAAGAAATTTGAAAATTGTACGCGATTGCACAGTAGTGCTTATGGTCGATCCCGTTTCTCAGCTTCAGAGCTACTTTCTTGAGTGTATTTTGAGTTAAGCAGTTGGCGCGACTCCAGTACTAGCCTTAAAAGTCAAATGTTGTGTGATTCCTCCATGGTAACATAGCTGCCCAAGGTCGCAAAGTTAGCAAGTACAAGAAATTTGAAAATTGTACGCGATTGCACAGTAGTGCTTATGGTCGATCCCGTTTCTCAGCTTCAGAGCTACTTTCTTGAGTGTATTTTGAGTTAAGCAGTTGGCGCGACTCCAGTTCTAGCCTTAAAAGTCAAATGTTGTGTGATTCCTCCATGGTAACATAGCTGCCCGATGTCGCAAAGTTAGCAAGTACAAGAAATTTGAAAATTGTACGTAATTGCACAGTAGTGCTTATGGTCGATGCCGTTTCTCGGCTTCAGAGCTACTTTCTTGACTGTATTTTGAGTTAAGCAGTTGGCGCGACTCCAATTCTAGCCTTAAAAGTCAAATGTTGTGTGATTCCTCCATGTTAACATAGCTGCCCGAGGTCGCAAAGTTAGCAAGTACAAGAAATTTGAAAACTGTACGTAATTGCACAGTAGTGCTTATGGTCGATCCCGTTTCTCAGCTTCAGAGCTATTTTCTTGACTGTATTTTGAGTTAAGCAGTTGGCGCGACTTCAGTTCTAGCCTATAAAGTCAAATCTTGTGTGATTCCTCGATGGTAACATAGCTGCCCGGGGTCGCAAAGTTAGCAAGTACAAGAAATTTGAAAATTGTACGTAATTGCACAGTAGTGCTTATGGTCGATGCCGTTTCTCGGCTTCAGAGCTACTTTCTTGACTGTTTTTTGAGTTAAGCAGTTGGCGCGACTTCAGTTCTAGCCTTAAAAGTCAAATGTTGTGTGATTCCTCCATGGTAACATAGCTGTCCGAGGTCGCAAAGTTAGCAAGTACAAGAAATTTGAAAATTGTACGTAATTGCACAGTAGTGCTTATGGTGGATGCCGTTTCTCGGCTTCAGAGCTACTTTCTTGACTGTTTTTTGAGTTAAACAGTTGGCGCGACTCCATTTCTAGCCTTAAAAGTCAAATCTTGTGTGATTCCTCGATGGTAACATAGCTGCCCGAGGTCGCAAAGTTAGCAAGTACAAGAACTTTGAAAATTGTACGTAATTGCACAGTAGTGCTTATGGTCGATCCCGTTTCTCAGCTTCAGAGCTACTTTCTTGAGTGTATTTTGAGTTAAGCAGTTGGCGCGACTCCAGTTCTAGCCTTAAAAGTCAAATGTTGTGTGATTCCTCCATGGTAACATAGCTGCCCGAGGTCGCAAAGTTAGCAAGTACAAGAAATTTGAAAATTGTACGTAATTGCACAGTAGTGCTTATGGTCGATGCCGTTTCTCGGCTTCAGAGCTACTTTCTTGACTGTATTTTGAGTTAAGCAGTTGGCGCGATTCCAGTTCTAGCCTATAAAGTCAAATCTTGTGTGATTCCTCGATGGTAACATAGCTGCCCGAGGTCGCAAAGTTAGCAAGTACAAGAAATTTGAAAATTGTACGTAATTGCACAGTAGTGCTTATGGTCGATGCCGTTTCTCGGCTTCGGAGCTACTTTCTTGACTGTATTTTTAGTTAAGCAGTTGGCGCGACTCCAGTTCTAGCCTTAAAAGTCAAATCTTGCGTGATTCCTCCATGGTAACATAGCTGCCCGAGGTCGCAAAGTTAGCAAGTACAAGAAATTTGAAAATTGTACGTAACTGCACAGTAGTGCTTATGGTCGATGCCGTTTCTCGGCTTCAGAACTACTTTCTTGACTGTATTTTGAGTTAAACAGTTGGCGCGACTTCAGTTCTAGCCTTAAAAGTCAAATGTTGTGTGATTCCTCCATGGTAACATAGCTGCCCGAGGTCGCAAAGTTAGCAAGTACAAGAAATTTGAAAATTGTACGTAATTGCACAGTAGTGCTTATGGTCGATGCCGTTTCTCGGCTTCAGAGCTACTTTCTTGACTGTATTTTTAGTTAAGCAGTTGGCGCGACTCCAGTTCTAGCCTTAAAAGTCAAATCTTGCGTGATTCCTCCATGGTAACATAGCTGCCCGAGGTCGCAAAGTTAGCAAGTACAAGAAATTTGAAAATTGTACGTAATTGCACAGTAGTGCTTATGGTCGATGCCGTTTCTCGGCTTCAGAGCTACTTTCTTGACTGTATTTTGAGTTAAGCAGTTGGCGCGACTCCAGTTCTAGCCTTAAAAGTCAAATCTTGCGTGATTCCTCCATGGTAACATAGCTGCCCGAGGTCGCAAAGTTAGCAAGTACAAGAAATTTGAAAATTGTACGTAATTGCACAGTAGTGCTTATGGTCGATGCCGTTTCTCGGCTTCAGAGCTACTTTCTTGACTGTATTTTGAGTTAAGCAGTTGGCGCGACTCCAATTCTAGGCTTAAAAGTCAAATGTTGTGTGATTCCTCCATGTTAACATAGCTGCCCGAGGTCGCAAAGTTAGCAAGTACAAGAAATTTGAAAACTGTACGTAATTGCACAGTAGTGCTTATGGTCGATCCCGTTTCTCAGCTTCAGAGCTATTTTCTTGACTGTATTTTGAGTTAAGCAGTTGGCGCGACTTCAGTTCTAGCCTATAAGGTCAAATCTTGTGTGATTCCTCGATGGTAACATAGCTGCCCGGGGTCGCAAAGTTAGCAAGTACAAGAAATTTGAAAATTGTACGTAATTGCACAGTAGTGCTTATGGTCGATGCCGTTTCTCGGCTTCAGAGCTACTTTCTTGACTGTATTTTGAGTTAAGCAGTTGGCGCGACTTCAGTTCTAGCCTTAAAAGTCAAATCTTGCGTGATTCCTCCAAGGTAACATAGTTGCCCGAGGTCGCAAAGTTAGCAAGTACAAGAAATTTGAAAATTGTACGTAATTGCACAGTAGTGCTTATGGTCGATGCCGTTTCTCGGCTTCAGAGCTACTTTCTTGACTGTATTTTGAGTTAAGCAGTTGGCGCGACTCCAGTTCTAGCCTTAAAAGTCAAATGTTGTGTGATTCCTCCATGTTAACATAGCTGCCCGAGGTCGCAAAGTTAGCAAGTACAAGAAATTTGAAAATTGTACGTAATTGCACAGTAGTGCTTATTGTCGATCCCGTTTCTCAGCTTCAGAGCTACTTTCTTGACTGTATTTCGAGTTAAGCAGTTGGCGCGACTCCAGTTCTAGCCTTAAAAGTCAAATGTTGTGTGATTCCTCCATGGTAACATAGCTGCCCGAGGTCGCAAAGTTAGCAAGTACAAGAAATTTGAAAATTGTACGTAATTGCACAGTAGTGCTTATGGTCGATGCCGTTTCTCGCCTTCAGAGCTACTTTCTTGACTGTATTTTGAGTTAAGCAGTTGGCGCGACTTCAGTTCTAGCCTATAAAGTCAAATCTTGTGTGATTCCTCCATGGTAACATAGCTGCCCGAGGTCGCAAAGTTAGCAAGTACAAGAAATTTGAAAATTGTACGTAATTGCACAGTAGTGCTTATGGTCGATGCCGTTTCTCGGCTTCAGAGCTACTTTCTTGACTGTATTTTGAGTTAAGCAGTTGGCGCGACTTCAGTTCTAGCCTATAAAGTCAAATATTATGTGATTCCTCCATGGTAACATAGCTGCCCGAGGTCGCAAAGTTAGCAAGTACAAGAAATTTGAAAATTGTACGTAATTGCACAGTAGTGCTTATGGTCGATGCCGTTTCTCGGCTTCAGAGCTACTTTCTTGACTGTATTTTGAGTTAAGCAGTTGGCGCGACTCCAGTTCTAGCCTTAAAAGTCAAATCTTGCGTGATTCCTCCATGGTAACATAGCTGCCCGAGGTCGCAAAGTTAGCAAGTACAAGAAATTTGAAAATTGTACGTAATTGCACAGTAGTGCTTATGGTCGATGCCGTTTCTCGGCTTCAGAGCTACTTTCTTGACTGTATTTTGAGTTAAGCAGTTGGCGCGACTTCAGTTCTAGCCTATAAAGTCAAATCTTGTGTGATTCCTCCATGGTAACATAGCTGCCCGAGGTCGCAAAGTTAGCAAGTACAAGAAATTTGAAAATTGTACGTAATTGCACAGTAGTGCTTATGGTCGATGCCGTTTCTCGGCTTCAGAGCTACTTTCTTGACTGTATTTTGAGTTAAACAGTTGGCGCGACTTCAGTTCTAGCCTATAAAGTCAAATCTTGTGTGATTCCTCCATGGTAACATAGCTGCCCGAGGTCGCAAAGTTAGCAAGTACAAGAAATTTGAAAATTGTACGTAATTGCACAGTAGTGCTTATGGTCGATGCCGTTTCTCGGCTTCAGAGCTACTTTCTTGACTGTATTTTGAGTTAAGCAGTTGGCGCGACTTCAGTTCTAGCCTATAAAGTCAAATCTTGTGTGATTCCTCCATGGTAACATAGCTGCCCGAGGTCGCAAAGTTAGCAAGTACAAGAAATTTGAAAATTGTACGTAATTGCACAGTAGTGCTTATGGTCGATGCCGTTTCTCGGCTTCAGAGCTACTTTCTTGACTGTATTTTGAGTTAATCAGTTGGCGCGACTCCAGTTCTAGCCTTAAAAGTCAAATCTTGCGTGATTCCTGCATGGTAATATAGCTGCCCGAGGTCGCAAATTTAGCAAGTACAAGAAATTTGAAAATTGTACGTAATTGCACAGTAGTGCTTATGGTCGATGCCGTTTCTCGGCTTCAGCGCTAATTTCTTGACTGTATTTTGAGTTAAGCAGTTGGCGCGACTCCAGTTCTAGCCTTAAAAGTAAAATCTTGCGTGATTCCTCCCATGGTAACATAGCTGCCCGAGGTCGCAAAGTTAGCAAGTACAAGAAATTTGAAAATTGTACGTAATTGCACAGTAGTGCTTATGGTCGATGCCGTTTCTCGGCTTCAGAGCTAATTTCAGTTGGCGCGACTTCAGTTCTAGCCTATAAAGTCAAATCTTGTGTGATTCCTCCATGGTAACATAGCTGCCCGAGGTCGCAAAGTTACAAAGTACAAGAAATTTGAAAATTGTACGTAATTGCACAGTAGTGCTTATGGTCGATGCCGTTTCTCGGCTTCAGAGCTACTTTCTTGACTGTATTTTGAGTCAATCAGTTGGCGCGACTCCAGTTCTAGCCTTAAAAGTCAAATCTTGCGTGATTCCTGCATGGTAATATAGCTGCCCGAGGTCGCAAATTTAGCAAGTACAAGAAATTTGAAAATTGTACGTAATTGCACAGTAGTGCTTAAGGTCGATGCCGTTTCTCGGCTTCAGAGCTAATTTCTTGACTGTATTTTGAGTTAAGCAGTTGGCGCGACTCCAGTTCTAGCCTTAAAAGTCAAATCTTGCGTGATTCCTCGATGGTAACATAGCTGCCCGAGTTCGCAAAGTTAGCAAGTACAAGAAATTTGAAAATTGTACGTAATTGCACAGTAGTCCTTATGGTCGATGCCGTTTCTCGGCTTCAGAGCTAATTTCTTGACTGTATTTTGAGTTAAGCAGTTGGCGCGACTCCAGTTCTAGCCTTAAAAGTCAAATCTTGCGTGATTCCTCGATGGTAACATAGCTGCCCGAGGTCGCAAAGTTAGCAAGTACAAGAAATTTGAAAATTGTACGTAATTGCACAGTAGTGCTTATGGTCGATGCCGTTTCTCGGCTTCAGAGCTACTTTCTTGACTGTATTTTGAGTCAATCAGTTGGCGCGACTCCAGTTCTAGCCTTAAAAGTCAAATCTTGCGTGATTCCTGCATGGTAATATAGCTGCCCGAGGTCGCAAATTTAGCAAGTACAAGAAATTTGAAAATTGTACGTAATTGCACAGTAGTGCTTAAGGTCGATGCCGTTTCTCGGCTTCAGAGCTAATTTCTTGACTGTATTTTGAGTTAAGCAGTTGGCGCGACTCCAGTTCTAGCCTTAAAAGTCAAATCTTGCGTGATTCCTCGATGGTAACATAGCTGCCCGAGTTCGCAAAGTTAGCAAGTACAAGAAATTTGAAAATTGTACGTAATTGCACAGTAGTCCTTATGGTCGATGCCGTTTCTCGGCTTCAGAGCTAATTTCTTGACTGTATTTTGAGTTAAGCAGTTGGCGCGACTCCAGTTCTAGCCTTAAAAGTCAAATCTTGCGTGATTCCTCGATGGTAACATAGCTGCCCGAGGTCGCAAAGTTAGCAAGTACAAGAAATTTGAAAATTGTACGTAATTGCACAGTAGTGCTTATGGTCGATCCCGTTTCTCAGCTTCAGAGCTACTTTCTTGACTGTATTTTGAGTTAAGCAGTTGGCGCGACTTCAGTTCTAGCCTATAAAGTCAAATCTTGTGTGATTCCTCCATGGTAACATAGCTGCCCGAGGTCGCAAAGTTAGCAAGTACAAGAAATTTGAAAATTGTACGTAATTGCACAGTAGTGCTTATGGTCGATGCCGTTTCTCGGCTTCAGAGCTACTTTCTTGACTGTATTTTGAGTTAAGCAGTTGGCGCGACTTCAGTTCTAGCCTATAAAGTCAAATCTTGTGTGATTCCTCCATGGTAACATAGCTGCCCGAGGTCGCAAAGTTAGCAAGTACAAGAAATTTGAAAATTGTACGTAATTGCACAGTAGTGCTTATGGTCGATGCCGTTTCTCGGCTTCAGAGCTACTTTCTTGACTGTATTTTGAGTTAATCAGTTGGCGCGACTCCAGTTCTAGCCTTAAAAGTCAAATCTTGCGTGATTCCTGCATGGTAATATAGCTGCCCGAGGTCGCAAATTTAGCAAGTACAAGTACATTTACTCAAAAGCAGTTAACTCATAAGCAGTTGGCGCGACTTCAGTTCTAGCCTATAAAGTCAAATCTTGTGTGATTCCTCGATGGTAACATAGCTGCCCGAGGACGCAAAGTTAGCAAGTACAAGAAATTTGAAAATTGTACGTAATTGCACAGTAGTGCTTATGGTCGATGCCGTTTCTCGGCTTCAGAGCTACTTTCTTGACTGTATTTTTAGTTAAACAGTTGGCGCGACTCCAGTTCTAGCCTTAAAAGTCAAATGTTGTGTGATTCCTCCATGGTAACATAGCTGCCCGAGGTCGCAAAGTTAGCAAGTACAAGAAATTTGAAAATTGTACATAATTGCACAGTAGTGCTTATGGTCGATCCCGTTTCTCAGCTTCAGAGCTACTTTCTTGAGTGTATTTTGAGTTAAGCAGTTGGCGCGACTCCAGTTCTAGCCTTAAAAGTCAAATCTTGCGTGATTCCTGCATGGTAATATAGCTGCCCGAGGTCGCAAATTTAGCAAGTACAAGAAATTTGAAAATTGTACGTAATTGCACAGTAGTGCTTATGGTCGATGACGTTTCTCGGCTTCAGAGCTACTTTCTTGACTGTATTTTGAGTTAAGCAGTTGGCGCGACTTCAGTTCTAGCCTATAAAGTCAAATCTTGTGTGATTCCTCGATGGTAACATAGCTGCCCGAGGTCGCAAAGTTAGCAAGTACAAGAAATTTGAAAATTGCACGTAATTGCACAGTAGTGCTTATGGTCGATGCCGTTTCTCGGCTTCAGAGCTACTTTCTTGACTGTATTTTTAGTTAAACAGTTGGCGCGACTCCAGTTCTAGCCTTAAAAGTCAAATGTTGTGTGATTCGTCCATGGTAACATAGCTGCCCGAGGTCGCAAAGTTAGCAAGTACAAGAAATTTGAAAATTGTACGTAATTGCACAGTAGTGCTTATGGTCGATGCCGTTTCTCGGCTTCAGAGCTACTTTCTTGACTGTATTTTGAGTTAAGCAGTTGGCGCGACTTCAGTTCTAGCCTATAAAGTCAAATCTTGTGTGATTCCTCCATGGTAACATAGCTGCCCGAGGTCGCAAAGTTAGCAAGTACAAGAAATTTGATAATTGTACGTAATTGCACAGTAGTGCTTATGGTCGATGCCGTTTCTCGGCTTCAGGGCTACTTTCTTGACTGTATTTTGAGTTAAACAGTTGGCGCGACTTCAGTTCTAGCCTATAAAGTCAAATCTTGTGTGATTCCTCCATGGTAACATAGCTGCCCGAGGTCGCAAAGTTAGCAAGTTCGAGAAATTTGAAAATTGTACGTAATTGCACAGTAGTGCTTATGGTCGATGCCGTTTCTCGGCTTCAGAGCTACTTTCTTGACTGTATTTTGAGTTAAGCAGTTGGCGCGACTCCAGTTCTAGCCTTAAAAGTCAAATGTTGTGTGATTCCTCCATGGTAACATAGCTGCCCGAGGTCGCAAAGTTAGCAAGTACAAGAAATTTGAAAATTGTACGTAATTGCACAGTAGTGCTTATTGTCGATCCCGTTTCTCAGCTTCAGAGCTACTTTCTTGACTGTATTTCGAGTTAAGCAGTTGGCGCGACTCCGGTTCTAGCCTTAAAAGTCAAATGTTGTGTGATTCCTCCATGGTAACATAGCTGCCCGAGGTCGCAAAGTTAGCAAGTACAAGAAATTTGAAAATTGTACGTAATTGCACAGTAGTGCTTATGGTCGATGCCGTTTCTCGGCTTCAGAGCTACTTTCTTAACTGTATTTTGAGTTAAGCAGTTGGCGCGACTTCAGTTCTAGCCTATAAAGTCAAATCTTGTGTGATTCCTCCATGGTAACATAGCTGCCCGAGGTCGCAAAGTTAGCAAGTACAAGAAATTTGAAAATTGTACGTAATTGCACAGTAGTGCTTATGGTCGATGCCGTTTCTCGGCTTCAGAGCTACTTTCTTGACTGTATTTTGAGTTAAGCAGTTGGCGCGACTCCATTTCTAGCCTTAAAAGTTAAATCTTGTGTGATTCCTCGATGGTAACATAGCTGCCCGAGGTCGCAAAGTTAGCAAGTACAAGAAATTTGAAAATTGTACGTAATTGCACAGTAGTGCTTATGGTCGATGCCGATTCTCGGCTTCAGAGCTACTTTCTTGACTGTATTTTTAGTTAAGCAGTTGGCGCGACTTCAGTTCTAGCCTATAAAGTCAAATCTTGTGTGATTCCTCCATGGTAACATAGCTGCCCGAGGTCGCAAAGTTAGCAAGTACAAGAAATTTGAAAATTGTACGTAATTGCACAGTAGTGCTTATGGTCGATGCCGTTTCTCGGCTTCAGAGCTACTTTCTTGACTGTATTTTGAGTTAATCAGTTGGCGCAACTCCAGTTCTAGCCTTAAAAGTCAAATCTTGCGTGGTTCCTGCATGGTAATATAGCTGCCCGAGGTCGCAAATTTAGCAAGTACAAGAAATTTGAAAATTGTACGTAATTGCACAGTAGTGCTTATGGTCGATGACGTTTCTCGGCTTCAGAGCTACTTTCTTGACTGTATTTTGTGTTAAGCAGTTGGCGCGACTTCAGTTCTAGCCTATAAAGTCAAATCTTGTGTGATTCCTCGATGGTAACATAGCTGCCCGAGGTCGCAAAGTTAGCAAGTACAAGAAATTTGAAAATTGCACGTAATTGCACAGTAGTGCTTATGGTCGATGCCGTTTCTCGGCTTCAGAGCTACTTTCTTGACTGTATTTTTAGTTAAACAGTTGGCGCGACTCCAGTTCTAGCCTTAAAAGTCAAATGTTGTGTGATTCGTCCATGGTAACATAGCTGCCCGAGGTCGCAAAGTTAGCAAGTACAAGAAATTTGAAAATTGTACGTAATTGCACAGTAGTGCTTATGGTCGATGCCGTTTCTCGGCTTCAGAGCTACTTTCTTGACTGTATTTTGAGTTAAGCAGTTGGCGCGACTTCAGTTCTAGCCTATAAAGTCAAATCTTGTGTGATTCCTCCATGGTAACATAGCTGCCCGAGGTCGCAAAGTTAGCAAGTACAAGAAATTTGATAATTGTACGTAATTGCACAGTAGTGCTTATGGTCGATGCCGTTTCTCGGCTTCAGGGCTACTTTCTTGACTGTATTTTGAGTTAAACAGTTGGCGCGACTTCAGTTCTAGCCTATAAAGTCAAATCTTGTGTGATTCCTCCATGGTAACATAGCTGCCCGAGGTCGCAAAGTTAGCAAGTTCGAGAAATTTGAAAATTGTACGTAATTGCACAGTAGTGCTTATGGTCGATGCCGTTTCTCGGCTTCAGAGCTACTTTCTTGACTGTATTTTGAGTTAAGCAGTTGGCGCGACTCCAGTTCTAGCCTTAAAAGTCAAATGTTGTGTGATTCCTCCATGGTAACATAGCTGCCCGAGGTCGCAAAGTTAGCAAGTACAAGAAATTTGAAAATTGTACGTAATTGCACAGTAGTGCTTATTGTCGATCCCGTTTCTCAGCTTCAGAGCTACTTTCTTGACTGTATTTCGAGTTAAGCAGTTGGCGCGACTCCGGTTCTAGCCTTAAAAGTCAAATGTTGTGTGATTCCTCCATGGTAACATAGCTGCCCGAGGTCGCAAAGTTAGCAAGTACAAGAAATTTGAAAATTGTACGTAATTGCACAGTAGTGCTTATGGTCGATGCCGTTTCTCGGCTTCAGAGCTACTTTCTTAACTGTATTTTGAGTTAAGCAGTTGGCGCGACTTCAGTTCTAGCCTATAAAGTCAAATCTTCCGTGATTCCTCCATGGTAACATAGCTGCCCGAGGTCGCAAAGTTAGCAAGTACAAGAAATTTGAAAATTGTACGTAATTGCACAGTAGTGCTTATGGTCGATGCCGTTTCTCGGCTTCAGAGCTACTTTCTTGACTGTATTTTGAGTTAAGCAGTTGGCGCGACTCCATTTCTAGCCTTAAAAGTTAAATCTTGTGTGATTCCTCGATGGTAACATAGCTGCCCGAGGTCGCAAAGTTAGCAAGTACAAGAAATTTGAAAATTGTACGTAATTGCACAGTAGTGCTTATGGTCGATGCCGATTCTCGGCTTCAGAGCTACTTTCTTGACTGTATTTTTAGTTAAGCAGTTGGCGCGACTTCAGTTCTAGCCTATAAAGTCAAATCTTGTGTGATTCCTCCATGGTAACATAGCTGCCCGAGGTCGCAAAGTTAGCAAGTACAAGAAATTTGAAAATTGTACGTAATTGCACAGTAGTGCTTATGGTCGATGCCGTTTCTCGGCTTCAGAGCTACTTTCTTGACTGTATTTTGAGTTAATCAGTTGGCGCAACTCCAGTTCTAGCCTTAAAAGTCAAATCTTGCGTGGTTCCTGCATGGTAATATAGCTGCCCGAGGTCGCAAAGTTAGCAAGTACAAGAAATTTGAAAATTGTACGTAATTGCACAGTAGTGCTTATGGTCGATGCCGTTTCTCGGCTTCAGAGCTACTTTCTTGACTGTATTTTGAGTTAAACAGTTGGCGCGACTTCAGTTCTAGCCTATAAAGTCAAATGTTGTGTGATTCCTCCATGGTAACATAGCTGCCCGAGGTCGCAAAGTTAGCAATACAAGAAATTTGAAAATTGTACGTAATTGCACAGTAGTGCTTATGGTCGATGCCGTTTCTCGGCTTCAGAGCTACTTTCTTGACTGTATTTTGAGTTAAACAGTTGGCGCGACTTCAGTTCTAGCCTTAAAAGTAAAATGTTGTGTGATTCCTCCATGGTAACATAGCTGCCCGAGGTCGCAAAGTTAGCAAGTACAAGAAATTTGAAAATTGTACGTAATTGCACAGTAGTGCTTATGGTCGATGCCGTTTCTCGGCTTCAGAGCTACTTTCTTGACTGTTTTTTGAGTTAAGCAGTTGTCGCGACTCCAGTTCTAGCCTTAAAAGTCAAATGTTGTGTGATTCCTCCATGGTAACATAGCTGCCCGAGGTCGCAAAGTTAGCAAGTACAAGAAATTTGAAAATTGTACGTAATTGCACAGTAGTGCTTATGGTCGATGCCGTTTCTCGGCTTCAGAGCTACTTTCTTGACTGTTTTTTGAGTTAAACAGTTGGCGCGACTCCATTTCTAGCCTTAAAAGTCAAATCTTGTGTGATTCCTCGATGGTAACATAGCTGCCCGAGGTCGCAAAGTTAGCAAGTACAAGAAATTTGAAAATTGTACGTAATTGCACAGTAGTGCTTATGGTCGATGCCGTTTCTCGGCTTCAGAGCTACTTTCTTGACTGTATTTTGAGTTAGGCAGTTGGCGCGACTCCAGTTCTAGCCTTAAAAGTCAAATGTTGTGTGATTCCTCCATGGTAACATAGCTGCCCGATGTCGCAAAGTTAGCAAGTACAAGAAATTTGAAAATTGTACGTAATTGCACAGTAGTGCTTATGGTCGATGCCGTTTCTCGGCTTCAGAGCTACTTTCTTGACTGTATTTTGAGTTAAGCAGTTGGCGCGACTCCATTTCTAGCCTTAAAAGTCAAATCTTGTGTGATTCCTCGATGGTAACATAGCTGCCCGAGGTCGCAAAGTTAGCAAGTACAAGAAATTTGAAAATTGTACGTAATTGCACAGTAGTGCTTATGGTCGATGCCGTTTCTCGGCTTCAGAGCTACTTTCTTGAGTGTATTTTGAGTTAGGCAGTTGGCGCGACTCCAGTTCTAGCCTTAAAAGTCAAATGTTGTGTGATTCCTCCATGGTAACATAGCTGCCCGATGTCGCAAAGTTAGCAAGTACAAGAAATTTGAAAATTGTACGTAATTGCACAGTAGTGCTTATGGTCGATGCCGTTTCTCGGCTTCAGAGCTACTTTCTTGACTGTATTTTGAGTTAAGCAGTTGGCGCGACTCCAATTCTAGCCTTAAAAGTCAAATGTTGTGTGATTCCTCCATGTTAACATAGCTGCCCGAGGTCGCAAAGTTAGCAAGTACAAGAAATTTGAAAACTGTACGTAATTGCACAGTAGTGCTTATGGTCGATCCCGTTTCTCAGCTTCAGAGCTATTTTCTTGACTGTATTTTGAGTTAAGCAGTTGGCGCGACTTCAGTTCTAGCCTATAAAGTCAAATCTTGTGTGATTCCTCGATGGTAACATAGCTGCCCGGGGTCGCAAAGTTAGCAAGTACAAGAAATTTGCAAATTGTACGTAATTGCACAGTAGTGCTTATGGTCGATGCCGTTTCTCGGCTTCAGAGCTACTTTCTTGACTGTTTTTTGAGTTAAGCAGTTGGCGCGACTTCAGTTCTAGCCTTAAAAGTCAAATGTTGTGTGATTCCTCCATGGTAACATAGCTGTCCGAGGTCGCAAAGTTAGCAAGTACAAGAAATTTGAAAATTGTACGTAATTGCACAGTAGTGCTTATGGTGGATGCCGTTTCTCGGCTTCAGAGCTACTTTCTTGACTGTTTTTTGAGTTAAACAGTTGGCGCGACTCCATTTCTAGCCTTAAAAGTCAAATCTTGTGTGATTCCTCGATGGTAACATAGCTGCCCGAGGTCGCAAAGTTAGCAAGTACAAGAACTTTGAAAATTGTACGTAATTGCACAGTAGTGCTTATGGTCGATCCCGTTTCTCAGCTTCAGAGCTACTTTCTTGAGTGTATTTTGAGTTAAGCAGTTGGCGCGACTCCAGTTCTAGCCTTAAAAGTCAAATGTTGTGTGATTCCTCCATGGTAACATAGCTGCCCGAGGTCGCAAAGTTAGCAAGTACAAGAAATTTGAAAATTGTACGTAATTGCACAGTAGTGCTTATGGTCGATGCCGTTTCTCGGCTTCAGAGCTACTTTCTTGACTGTATTTTGAGTTAAGCAGTTGGCGCGATTCCAGTTCTAGCCTATAAAGTCAAATCTTGTGTGATTCCTCGATGGTAACATAGCTGCCCGAGGTCGCAAAGTTAGCAAGCACAAGAAATTTGAAAATTGTACGTAATTGCACAGTAGTGCTTATGGTCGATGCCGTTTCTCGGCTTCGGAGCTACTTTCTTGACTGTATTTTTAGTTAAGCAGTTGGCGCGACTCCAGTTCTAGCCTTAAAAGTCAAATCTTGCGTGATTCCTCCATGGTAACATAGCTGCCCGAGGTCGCAAAGTTAGCAAGTACAAGAAATTTGAAAATTGTACGTAACTGCACATTAGTGCTTATGGTCGATGCCGTTTCTCGGCTTCAGAACTACTTTCTTGACTGTATTTTGAGTTAAACAGTTGGCGCGACTTCAGTTCTAGCCTTAAAAGTCAAATGTTGTGTGATTCCTCCATGGTAACATAGCTGCCCGAGGTCGCAAAGTTAGCAAGTACAAGAAATTTGAAAATTGTACGTAATTGCACAGTAGTGCTTATGGTCGATGCCGTTTCTCGGCTTCAGAGCTACTTTCTTGACTGTATTTTGAGTTAAGCAGTTGGCGCGACTTCAGTTCTAGCCTATAAAGTCAAATATTGTGTGATTCCTCCATGGTAACATAGCTGCCCGAGGTCGCAAAGTTAGCAAGTACAAGAAATTTGAAAATTGTACGTAATTGCACAGTAGTGCTTATGGTCGATGCCGTTTCTCGGCTTCAGAGCTACTTTCTTGACTGTATTTTTAGTTAAGCAGTTGGCGCGACTCCAGTTCTAGCCTTAAAAGTCAAATCTTGCGTGATTCCTCCATGGTAACATAGCTGCCCGAGGTCGCAAAGTTAGCAAGTACAAGAAATTTGAAAATTGTACGTAATTGCACAGTAGTGCTTATGGTCGATGCCGTTTCTCGGCTTCAGAGCTACTTTCTTGACTGTATTTTGAGTTAAGCAGTTGGCGCGACTCCAATTCTAGGCTTAAAAGTCAAATGTTGTGTGATTCCTCCATGTTAACATAGCTGCCCGAGGTCGCAAAGTTAGCAAGTACAAGAAATTTGAAAACTGTACGTAATTGCACAGTAGTGCTTATGGTCGATCCCGTTTCTCAGCTTCAGAGCTATTTTCTTGACTGTATTTTGAGTTAAGCAGTTGGCGCGACTTCAGTTCTAGCCTATAAGGTCAAATCTTGTGTGATTCCTCGATGGTAACATAGCTGCCCGGGGTCGCAAAGTTAGCAAGTACAAGAAATTTGAAAATTGTACGTAATTGCACAGTAGTGCTTATGGTCGATGCCGTTTCTCGGCTTCAGAGCTACTTTCTTGACTGTATTTTGAGTTAAGCAGTTGGCGCGACTTCAGTTCTAGCCTTAAAAGTCAAATCTTGCGTGATTCCTCCAAGGTAACATAGTTGCCCGAGGTCGCAAAGTTAGCAAGTACAAGAAATTTGAAAATTGTACGTAATTGCACAGTAGTGCTTATGGTCGATGCCGTTTCTCGGCTTCAGAGCTACTTTCTTGACTGTATTTTGAGTTAAGCAGTTGGCGCGACTCCAGTTCTAGCCTTAAAAGTCAAATGTTGTGTGATTCCTCCATGTTAACATAGCTGCCCGAGGTCGCAAAGTTAGCAAGTACAAGAAATTTGAAAATTGTACGTAATTGCACAGTAGTGCTTATTGTCGATCCCGTTTCTCAGCTTCAGAGCTACTTTCTTGACTGTATTTCGAGTTAAGCAGTTGGCGCGACTCCAGTTCTAGCCTTAAAAGTCAAATGTTGTGTGATTCCTCCATGGTAACATAGCTGCCCGAGGTCGCAAAGTTAGCAAGTACAAGAAATTTGAAAATTGTACGTAATTGCACAGTAGTGCTTATGGTCGATGCCGTTTCTCGGCTTCAGAGCTACTTTCTTGACTGTATTTTGAGTTAAGCAGTTGGCGCGACTTCAGTTCTAGCCTATAAAGTCAAATATTGTGTGATTCCTCCATGGTAACATAGCTGCCCGAGGTCGCAAAGTTAGCAAGTACAAGAAATTTGAAAATTGTACGTAATTGCACAGTAGTGCTTATGGTCGATGCCGTTTCTCGGCTTCAGAGCTACTTTCTTGACTGTATTTTGAGTTAAGCAGTTGGCGCGACTCCAGTTCTAGCCTTAAAAGTCAAATCTTGCGTGATTCCTCCATGGTAACATAGCTGCCCGAGGTCGCAAAGTTAGCAAGTACAAGAAATTTGAAAATTGTACGTAATTGCACAGTAGTGCTTATGGTCGATGCCGTTTCTCGGCTTCAGAGCTACTTTCTTGACTGTATTTTGAGTTAAGCAGTTGGCGCGACTTCAGTTCTAGCCTATAAAGTCAAATCTTGTGTGATTCCTCCATGGTAACATAGCTGCCCGAGGTCGCAAAGTTAGCAAGTACAAGAAATTTGAAAATTGTACGTAATTGCACAGTAGTGCTTATGGTCGATGCCGTTTCTCGGCTTCAGAGCTACTTTCTTGACTGTATTTTGAGTTAAACAGTTGGCGCGACTTCAGTTCTAGCCTATAAAGTCAAATCTTGTGTGATTCCTCCATGGTAACATAGCTGCCCGAGGTCGCAAAGTTAGCAAGTACAAGAAATTTGAAAATTGTACGTAATTGCACAGTAGTGCTTATGGTCGATGCCGTTTCTCGGCTTCAGAGCTACTTTCTTGACTGTATTTTGAGTTAAGCAGTTGGCGCGACTTCAGTTCTAGCCTATAAAGTCAAATCTTGTGTGATTCCTCCATGGTAACATAGCTGCCCGAGGTCGCAAAGTTAGCAAGTACAAGAAATTTGAAAATTGTACGTAATTGCACAGTAGTGCTTATGGTCGATGCCGTTTCTCGGCTTCAGAGCTACTTTCTTGACTGTATTTTGAGTTAATCAGTTGGCGCGACTCCAGTTCTAGCCTTAAAAGTCAAATCTTGCGTGATTCCTGCATGGTAATATAGCTGCCCGAGGTCGCAAATTTAGCAAGTACAAGAAATTTGAAAATTGTACGTAATTGCACAGTAGTGCTTATGGTCGATGCCGTTTCTCGGCTTCAGCGCTAATTTCTTGACTGTATTTTGAGTTAAGCAGTTGGCGCGACTCCAGTTCTAGCCTTAAAAGTAAAATCTTGCGTGATTCCTCCCATGGTAACATAGCTGCCCGAGGTCGCAAAGTTAGCAAGTACAAGAAATTTGAAAATTGTACGTAATTGAACAGTAGTGCTTATGGTCGATGCCGTTTCTCGGCTTCAGAGCTAATTTCAGTTGGCGCGACTTCAGTTCTAGCCTATAAAGTCAAATCTTGTGTGATTCCTCCATGGTAACATAGCTGCCCGAGGTCGCAAAGTTAGCAAGTACAAGAAATTTGAAAATTGTACGTAATTGCACAGTAGTGCTTATGGTCGATGCCGTTTCTCGGCTTCAGAGCTACTTTCTTGACTGTATTTTGAGTCAATCAGTTGGCGCGACTCCAGTTCTAGCCTTAAAAGTCAAATCTTGCGTGATTCCTGCATGGTAATATAGCTGCCCGAGGTCGCAAATTTAGCAAGTACAAGAAATTTGAAAATTGTACGTAATTGCACAGTAGTGCTTAAGGTCGATGCCGTTTCTCGGCTTCAGAGCTAATTTCTTGACTGTATTTTGAGTTAAGCAGTTGGCGCGACTCCAGTTCTAGCCTTAAAAGTCAAATCTTGCGTGATTCCTCGATGGTAACATAGCTGCCCGAGTTCGCAAAGTTAGCAAGTACAAGAAATTTGAAAATTGTACGTAATTGCACAGTAGTCCTTATGGTCGATGCCGTTTCTCGGCTTCAGAGCTAATTTCTTGACTGTATTTTGAGTTAAGCAGTTGGCGCGACTCCAGTTCTAGCCTTAAAAGTCAAATCTTGCTTGATTCCTCGATGGTAACATAGCTGCCCGAGGTCGCAAAGTTAGCAAGTACAAGAAATTTGAAAATTGTACGTAATTGCACAGTAGTGCTTATGGTCGATGTCGCTTCTCGGCTTCAGAGCTACTTTCTTGACTGTATTTTGAGTTAAGCAGTTGGCGCGACTTCAGTTCTAGCCTTAAAAGTCAAATCTTGCGTGATTCCTCTATGGTAACATAGCTGCCCGAGGTCGCAAAGTTAGCAAGTACAAGAAATTTGAAAATTGTACGTAATTGCACAGTAGTGCTTATGGTCGATGCCGTTTCTCGGCTTCAGAGCTACTTTCCTGACTGTATTTTGAGTTAAACAGTTGGCGCGACTCCAGTTCTAGCCTTAAAAGTCAAATGTTGTGTGATTCCTCCATGGTAACATAGCTGCCCGAGGTCGCAAAGTTAGCAAGTACAAGAAATTTGAAAATTGTACGTAATTGCACAGTAGTGCTTATGGTCGATCCCGTTTCTCAGCTTCAGAGCTACTTTCTTGAGTGTATTTTGAGTTAAGCAGTTGGCGCGACTCCAGTTCTAGCCTTAAAAGTCAAATCTTGCGTGATTCCTGCATGGTAATATAGCTGCCCGAGGTCGCAAATTTAGCAAGTACAAGAAATTTGAAAATTGTACGTAATTGCACAGTAGTGCTTATGGTCGATGACGTTTCTCGGCTTCAGAGCTACTTTCTTGACTGTTGTTACGTACCCGCTCCGCGGCTCAAGACAACAAGGGCCGACTGACCCAATGGAAAAAGGTCGTGGGCAATTTGATGTAAAAAAAAATTAATGGGCGCCACGCGATTGACCTTGGTGTCTCGAGGAGCCCCCCTGAAAGAATCGCGACTGCCAGGTAAGGTTCCGCGTATCTTATTTTTAAAAAAAACCGATTTACCAATTGAAAAACGACATTCAGTAGAAAATTTATTAAATAACGAAAACCAAAGAAAAAAAAATAAAGGAAGAAAAAAACAATAGTAACAATTAAACGCCCGTCCCCTCGGGTTTGAACCCAAACCAAAAGCGCCGCAACGTTGCCACCCTTTTGCTTACACTCAGGCCCACTCGGCCAATGGGTACTTACAAGCGGATGGGGAGCTTACGTACTAATATAATAAATTAAGTAAGCAACCAAAAATCAACCAAAGAGAAGTAAAAAAAAATAAATAAAGCCAGATAAAGTAATAAAAAAAAAGAGACTAATTAAAGAAAATGTTTAGACGTAATAAATGTAGTAACCAAAAGAAAAGGAAAAAAAACAATATAAATAATTCAATAGTAAGAAAAAGACAACACGATAGAGTAAACAACTAAAGACTCAGCCTTGGACTCGAACTCGAGTCTCCCGCACGTTGAGCTGAATGTCTCCGCTCCAGGCTACCGTTCACCCGGTGTTGACGTTCCCAAAAAGGTGTTGAGTAAGGCGTACGGATGATCTGTCCTTGTTCCAGAGAAAAACGCCCAGGAAAACCTCAGATTTTGTTTTCCTTCCGGATCACTATTTCCTACTCTTCTTTTCCGTTTTATCTCACTGCTATTCCTTCCCTCTCGCCGAAACGACTTCCGACTGATAATTTTCTCTACTCCGTAGTAGCGAGTGGAAAATTAAATTCACTACACGGACTTTGATTAAATGCCGAGTGCAATTAACCTACTTAGGGCACTAGTATACTACTTTAAACATTATTTCCTTCACCGAAACTTATCCTCTTTTTTTTTTTTTTTAACTTTCTTTTTTTTTTCCCACACCACACAACCGCTCTCTTTCAAAACTTTTCACCAAGTGCCTTCCAACCTGATCGTACGACCACCTTGCCTCCACGCCAGAGCGGCTACTTTCCAGTGTCCTTTTTGACCTCGAAACTCAGAAGCTCCTTCGGAACCGAGCACTCCGAAAAATTGGCCAAAAAGGAAAAAGGAAAATAAGATTGCCGTGGGACCCGATCCCACGACCTCCGGCTCCTGGAGCAAGGTATGGATCACCCAGGCCATACAGCACCTAACGAAAAGTTGGCAAAACGTCATGGCAAGGCGGGTTTGCGATTCCTGTGGTTGTGACAGTGAAAACTTCTCCAATCGTAACACTCCCCCTCTTCTTCCAGAAGTTTTCACTGGTCAGACCCTTCCTGCCCCTGCCTCCTTATATGCTTTGAGGTCTTTGGCGTGCCAGACGCCAGCAGTTTTCCCATCTAAGCCTTGTAGCTCGTACGTCCACCCAGATACTTTGCGGAGTATTTTGAAAGGCCCTATGAAACTAGGTGCTAGTTTGGCAGTGAAGTATTTGGCCGCATCTGATAAAACGAAATTTCTTCTCAGAACTAAATCATGAGGGAAGAACTGAACGTCCCGGCGCCGTAGGTTATACTGCCTTGCGGAGGTTTGAGCCGCTGTCCGCAGCCTAGATCGCACGTCATTTATAACAACACCTAAGGACTTATGCCATGCAAGATCTTCGGCGCGTTCTTCAAGGAAACCCTCTTTTGGAATTGGTGAATTTGTTCTCTTAACCGGCATGTCGCGACCAAATAGAACGAAATAGGGGCTCGTTTTCAGGACTTCATGCGTAGAGGTGCGCATAGCACAGGCCACCTTTGGTAAAAGTACATCCCAACTCCTGTGGTTATCCGCTACGTATGCCCTTAATTTTGTTTTCAAAGTCTGGTTCACTCTTTCGGCCGGGTTTGCCTGAGGATGGTAAAACGCTGTAAAATTGGGAGTCACCCCATACGTCTCCGTGAGTTTCGAAAACTCACGACTTTTAAATTGTACCCCGTTGTCACAGACTATCCATCGCGGTACCCCAAAAACTAAGAACACCTGCTCTTCCAATATGGTGACCACCGCCTTGGCCGTAGCTGAGCGCACTGGGAAAAAGAGGGGAAACTTCGTGAAGTAGTCCACCACCGTGAGGATATAGCAATAGCCCCTGGTTGATCGGGGCAGTGGTCCTACCAGATCGACGCATACCATTTCCCATGGCTTAGTTACATTCCCTCTCGAAAGCATCAGCCCCGCAGGTTTATGTAGGTCTGGTTTCACCATCTGACACACCATGCATTGTCGTACATAAGAGGCTACATCGTTTTTCATCTTGGGCCAATAGTATCGGACTGACAATTTGTCGAAGGTCTTCCGAACCCCGCCATGGCCTCCTAGCACATCATCGTGATGCTCTTTTAGTAGCTCGGCCCGTTGGTCTTTGGCCACCACTATCTTCCAGGTTTCTTCCTCCGATTTTGTATTCGGTAGCCTGGGACGCACATATTTATATAATACCCCCTCATCTCCTAGACGCCAATCAGAGTACTTATCAGGATCTTCGGACACCGATCTTATCATTTTATTGTACCACGCGTCTTGTACCGATACCGAATCTATTACATTGTCTGGTACTGATCGAGATAACGCATCGGGCACCAAGTGCTCCTTTCCCTTACGGTGTACGATTTTGAAATCGTACTGCTGCAATTTAACAGCCCACCTGGCCAACCTACCTTGTGGATCCCTCAAATTATTAAGCCATACCAGGGAATGATGGTCTGTGACCACTGTAAAAGAGCTCCCCTCTAGGTATGGCCTCAGTTTTTCCACCGCCCATAACACTGCTAGGCACTCTCTTTCGGTAGTGGAAAAGTTGCGCTCTGACCTTGACAAGGTTCTGCTTAGGTAGCATATCACACTCTCCCCCCCAACATCATCTTCTTGCGTCAGTACTGCACCAACCCCATACCCTGAGGCATCAGTATGAACAACGAAAGGTTTGTCGAAATTTGGGCAAGCAAGAATCGGGGCACTAACTAATTTTTCTTTCAAGATCCGAAAGGAGTTCTCGCAATCATCACCCCATACAAATTTCCTCCTTCTCTTTAACAAATTTGTAATTGGGGCCAGCAAATCAGAAAAATTCGGTACAAAGCGCCGATACCATGATACCATCCCGATAAAACGCCGTACTCCTGACACTGTTGTCGGTCGCGGAAACTCAACCATACTTTTCACTTTCTCTGGGTCTACCAGAAGCCCTTTCTGATTGACAATGTACCCTAAGTACCTTAGCTCCGGCTTACAAAACTCACACTTGTCCTTACTTAACACTAAACCTGCCGCTTTTAACCTATTCAACACCTCCCGCAGTACTGTTAGATGCGCTTCGAAGGTATCCGTTACAATGATCACATCGTCCAAATAAACGAATACGTTAGGTTCGAGATCTGCTCCAAGCACTCTGTCTATAAACCGCTGCCATGTAGCCGGTGCATTATGAAGACCAAATGGCATGCGAGTAAATTGGAAAAGTCCCTTACCCGGTATTGTAAAGGCAGTGTACTGCTTTGATGTTTCGGCTAATGGTATTTGCCAATAAGCGGATTTAATGTCAAGAGATGACAAAAATTTCGCATTCCGTAACTTATCCAAGGTAGCTGACACGTAAGGGATAGGGTAAGCATCACGTTCAGTTACTCTGTTTAGTTTCCTAAAGTCGACACAAAACCGAAACTTCCCATCCTTCTTCTTTACTAACAGGATCGGGGATGACCAAGCACTATTCGACGGTTCTATCACCCCTGCCTTCAGCATAGCATCCACTTCAAGATTAATATTGGCCTGAACTATCGGAGACACCGGGTAATACCTCTGTTTTATTGGCTCAGACGTAGTTTTTATGGTGTGTTCGACCAAATCTGTACGACCCAATCCCGTACCCATGTCGGCAAAAGCCGTTTGGACTACCTCGGCGAGTGCCGATTGATCGGATGTTGATAGCTGGCCATGTTCCTCGAGGGAGCAAACAGCGTCTCCGAAGTTCCACATTCGGTTCTTCAGATCGGGAATGATTGAAAAGGCCTCCCAGAAGTCGGCACCCAGAATAAGGATATGTGGTAATTTGGGAATCACCAATAACTCGACTAACCTTATCTGGTTTTCGACATTGAGAGGGATTTGAACTACCCCTGAAACCTCAACCGTCTCTCCATTTGCCACTGTAACCGTTCCCGTGAATGCTTTCAGCTCTAGGTTGAAAATTCTTAATTGATCCCACCCTGGACCACCAAGAATAGATCTACCCGCCCCCGAATCGAGCAGTCCCAACATCCTCAATCCATAAATGTTTATTTCCAAATATGGTCGCCTATCACTTCCGTTCTGAACCAGCAGGTAGTCAGCTGAAGAACTACTATCTACCCTAACACCTACAATCTCCCTACTTGTCCCCTTGACCCCACCTCTAACCACCAAATCACTATTTAAGATTGCGGGTAAGTCAGGCTTGCAACTCAACGCCCCGCAGCTGGTTGAGTTGTGCAATCGTTTCCCGCAGATGAGCACTGAGGACACTTGCTCCTTATCACTCCTTCTCGATTGCAGCCGTAACAACGAAGAGGTTGAGGACATCTGGAGGCTATGTGACCTTGCCTATGGCAACGAAAACATGTCACTGGTCTTTGGGCGGTCTGGGAACTGCTGGCAACTGCTGACAACATTGTTTCATCTGCAACCTCTACATAAGACAGGTCAGGTTCCAGTAGATGTCTTTGGTTCCTAGATGGAGGAGGAATATAACTTTCCACCAAATACCTTGTGGCTTCCAGCTTCCTGCCTACCTCGACAAGGTGACTTAGCGAAGTGATGTCAACTAATGCCAGTTGTGTCTGGTAAAATGGAGATAGATTTTTCCGAATCATCTTCAATTTCACGCCATCTGGACAACTTTCGCTTAGTCTTGAAAACAACCCAAGCATCACACTGACATACATCCCTATTGTCTCGGAACGCCCTTGGGTTCGATGACGAATCTCTTCCCACAATCGGTCATCATATCCTGGGGGCAAAAATTCGGCTCTCAGCTTCTCCACTAGGTCTCTCCAATTCTGAAATGAGGGCCTATTCGCTCTGAACCATACCGTAGCCTTCCCTTCAAACAAATCGAAAGCTGAATTGAAAAGTTCTTCTTCGGTACAATTCCTTGCTTCCCTAAGGTCCCCTACCTTTTCTAGGAAACTCGTAACCGATTGACCCGGTTCACCATTGAATTTAAGACCCCACTTCATTACCGGTACGGATTTTACATTAAACACAAGTGGAGATGAGGTCGCCTGTGGCTGAAGCGGTATATTAAGTGATCTTTGTGGTAAGGTGTTAACAGGTCGGCTATCCCCTGTCTGAAGGCGTAACCCAGCCATATCTAAATTTGCAACTGAAGGAAGTTGCTTTTGGCTATCTGTTGTTTGGTTTTGCCGTTGGAAATCTTCCGTCTCCTCCGCATTATTGGTGACCTCCCAATCAACCGCGTTGGCTTTCAGATCAACCTCAGTTAGAAGCTTTACCACCTTATTCCTACTATCAGCAATGAAATCGAGTTCGTCCTTTTCTAACGCTATCATCCTACCCAACCGTCTTACCACCCACTCCGATTTAGCCCCTATCTTTTTATACTCTCCACATCTATCATCACCCGAGAACGTCCTGACTAACGACTCTATTTCCTCCAACGTTGAGACAACCGCAGACTTATCCTCCTCAAAAGTGTAAGGATACTCCGCTAAAAGGAAGCTCGTATCACGTTTGAGAGCCGTTCTCAACATTTTCCTCATGTCTGAGACATTAGAAGCACTTAGCCCTCTAATCCTCAGCTCATACTCTAATTCCTCTGAATTAAGCCTATTAATCTCCATTTAAAACAAAATCTGAGGTTTTCCTTTATAAATGTACAAGGATACAACACGCCGAGGAAAAGAACACACACAATGATCAAATAAACTTAACACTTAAATACCCGATAGATACCAAGTGAACGATAGCTTAGATTAATTTAAAATTGTATTATTAACGTTTACGTAAATGTGTATTTTTATTTGTGTTTCGTGTATTCGATCTTAATTGCCCCACGTTGGGCGCCAAAAATGTTACGTACCCGCTCCGCGGCTCAAGACAACAAGGGCCGACTGACCCAATGGAAAAAGGTCGTGGGCAATTTGATGTAAAAAAAAATTAATGGGCGCCACGCGATTGACCTTGGTGTCTCGAGGAGCCCCCCTGAAAGAATCGCGACTGCCAGGTAAGGTTCCGCGTATCTTATTTTTAAAAAAAACCGATTTACCAATTGAAAAACGACATTCAGTAGAAAATTTATTAAATAACGAAAACCAAAGAAAAAAAAATAAAGGAAGAAAAAAACAATAGTAACAATTAAACGCCCGTCCCCTCGGGTTTGAACCCAAACCAAAAGCGCCGCAACGTTGCCACCCTTTTGCTTACACTCAGGCCCACTCGGCCAATGGGTACTTACAAGCGGATGGGGAGCTTACGTACTAATATAATAAATTAAGTAAGCAACCAAAAATCAACCAAAGAGAAGTAAAAAAAAATAAATAAAGCCAGATAAAGTAATAAAAAAAAAGAGACTAATTAAAGAAAATGTTTAGACGTAATAAATGTAGTAACCAAAAGAAAAGGAAAAAAAACAATATAAATAATTCAATAGTAAGAAAAAGACAACACGATAGAGTAAACAACTAAAGACTCAGCCTTGGACTCGAACTCGAGTCTCCCGCACGTTGAGCTGAATGTCTCCGCTCCAGGCTACCGTTCACCCGGTGTTGACGTTCCCAAAAAGGTGTTGAGTAAGGCGTACGGATGATCTGTCCTTGTTCCAGAGAAAAACGCCCAGGAAAACCTCAGATTTTTTTTTCCTTCCGGATCACTATTTCCTACTCTTCTTTTCCGTTTTATCTCACTGCTATTCCTTCCCTCTCGCCGAAACGACTTCCGACTGATAATTTTCTCTACTCCGTAGTAGCGAGTGGAAAATTAAATTCACTACACGGACTTTGATTAAATGCCGAGTGCAATTAACCTACTTAGGGCACTAGTATACTACTTTAAACATTATTTCCTTCACCGAAACTTATCCTCTTTTTTTTTTTTTTTAACTTTCTTTTTTTTTTCCCACACCACACAACCGCTCTCTTTCAAAACTTTTCACCAAGTGCCTTCCAACCTGATCGTACGACCACCTTGCCTCCACGCCAGAGCGGCTACTTTCCAGTGTCCTTTTTGACCTCGAAACTCAGAAGCTCCTTCGGAACCGAGCACTCCGAAAAATTGGCCAAAAAGGAAAAAGGAAAATAAGATTGCCGTGGGACCCGATCCCACGACCTCCGGCTCCTGGAGCAAGGTATGGATCACCCAGGCCATACAGCACCTAACGAAAAGTTGGCAAAACGTCATGGCAAGGCGGGTTTGCGATTCCTGTGGTTGTGACAGTGAAAACTTCTCCAATCGTAACACTGTATTTACTCAAAAGCAGTTAACTCATAAGCAGTTGGCGCGACTTCAGTTCTAGCCTATAAAGTCAAATCTTGTGTGATTCCTCGATGGTAACATAGCTGCCCGAGGTCGCAAAGTTAGCAAGTACAAGAAATTTGAAAATTGTACGTAATTGCACAGTAGTGCTTATGGTCGATGCCGTTTCTCGGCTTCAGAGCTACTTTCTTGACTGTATTTTTAGTTAAACAGTTGGCGCGACTCCAGTTCTAGCCTTAAAAGTCAAATGTTGTGTGATTCCTCCATGGTAACATAGCTGCCCGAGGTCGCAAAGTTAGCAAGTACAAGAAATTTGAAAATTGTACGTAATTGCACAGTAGTGCTTATGGTCGATGCCGTTTCTCGGCTTCAGAGCTACTTTCTTGACTGTATTTTGAGTTAATCAGTTGGCGCAACTCCAGTTCTAGCCTTAAAAGTCAAATCTTGCGTGGTTCCTGCATGGTAATATAGCTGCCCGAGGTCGCAAAGTTAGCAAGTACAAGAAATTTGAAAATTGTACGTAATTGCACAGTAGTGCTTATGGTCGATGCCGTTTCTCGGCTTCAGAGCTACTTTCTTGACTGTATTTTGAGTTAAGCAGTTGGCGCGACTCCATTTCTAGCCTTAAAAGTTAAATCTTGTGTGATTCCTCGATGGTAACATAGCTGCCCGAGGTCGCAAAGTTAGCAAGTACAAGAAATTTGAAAATTGTACGTAATTGCACAGTAGTGCTTATGGTCGATGCCGTTTCTCGGCTTCAGAGCTACTTTCTTGACTGTATTTTGAGTTAAACAGTTGGCGCGACTTCAGTTCTAGCCTATAAAGTCAAATCTTGTGTGATTCCTCCATGGTAACATAGCTGCCCGAGGTCGCAAAGTTAGCAAGTACAAGAAATTTGAAAATTGTACGTAATTGCACAGTAGTGCTTATGGTCGATGCCGTTTCTCGGCTTCAGAGCTACTTTCTTAACTGTATTTTGAGTTAAGCAGTTGGCGCGACTTCAGTTCTAGCCTATAAAGTCAAATCTTGTGTGATTCCTCCATGGTAACATAGCTGCCCGAGGTCGCAAAGTTAGCAAGTACAAGAAATTTGAAAATTGTACGTAATTGCACAGTAGTGCTTATGGTCGATGCCGTTTCTCGGCTTCAGAGCTACTTTCTTGACTGTATTTTGAGTTAAGCAGTTGGCGCGACTCCATTTCTAGCCTTAAAAGTTAAATCTTGTGTGATTCCTCGATGGTAACATAGCTGCCCGAGGTCGCAAAGTTAGCAAGTACAAGAAATTTGAAAATTGTACGTAATTGCACAGTAGTGCTTATGGTCGATGCCGATTCTCGGCTTCAGAGCTACTTTCTTGACTGTATTTTTAGTTAAGCAGTTGGCGCGACTTCAGTTCTAGCCTATAAAGTCAAATCTTGTGTGATTCCTCCATGGTAACATAGCTGCCCGAGGTCGCAAAGTTAGCAAGTACAAGAAATTTGAAAATTGTACGTAATTGCACAGTAGTGCTTATGGTCGATGCCGTTTCTCGGCTTCAGAGCTACTTTCTTGACTGTATTTTGAGTTAATCAGTTGGCGCAACTCCAGTTCTAGCCTTAAAAGTCAAATCTTGCGTGGTTCCTGCATGGTAATATAGCTGCCCGAGGTCGCAAAGTTAGCAAGTACAAGAAATTTGAAAATTGTACGTAATTGCACAGTAGTGCTTATGGTCGATGCCGTTTCTCGGCTTCAGAGCTACTTTCTTGACTGTATTTTGAGTTAAACAGTTGGCGCGACTTCAGTTCTAGCCTATAAAGTCAAATCTTGTGTGATTCCTCCATGGTAACATAGCTGCCCGAGGTCGCAAAGTTAGCAAGTACAAGAAATTTGAAAATTGTACGTAATTGCACAGTAGTGCTTATGGTCGATGCCGTTTCTCGGCTTCAGAGCTACTTTCTTGACTGTATTTTGAGTTAATCAGTTGGCGCAACTCCAGTTCTAGCCTTAAAAGTCAAATCTTGCGTGGTTCCTGCATGGTAATATAGCTGCCCGAGGTCGCAAAGTTAGCAAGTACAAGAAATTTGAAAATTGTACGTAATTGCACAGTAGTGCTTATGGTCGATGCCGTTTCTCGGCTTCAGAGCTACTTTCTTGACTGTATTTTGAGTTAAGCAGTTGGCGCGACTCCATTTCTAGCCTTAAAAGTTAAATCTTGTGTGATTCCTCGATGGTAACATAGCTGCCCGAGGTCGCAAAGTTAGCAAGTACAAGAAATTTGAAAATTGTACGTAATTGCACAGTAGTGCTTATGGTCGATGCCGATTCTCGGCTTCAGAGCTACTTTCTTGACTGTATTTTTAGTTAAGCAGTTGGCGCGACTTCAGTTCTAGCCTATAAAGTCAAATCTTGTGTGATTCCTCCATGGTAACATAGCTGCCCGAGGTCGCAAAGTTAGCAAGTACAAGAAATTTGAAAATTGTACGTAATTGCACAGTAGTGCTTATGGTCGATGCCGTTTCTCGGCTTCAGAGCTACTTTCTTGACTGTATTTTGAGTTAATCAGTTGGCGCAACTCCAGTTCTAGCCTTAAAAGTCAAATCTTGCGTGGTTCCTGCATGGTAATATAGCTGCCCGAGGTCGCAAAGTTAGCAAGTACAAGAAATTTGAAAATTGTACGTAATTGCACAGTAGTGCTTATGGTCGATGCCGTTTCTCGGCTTCAGAGCTACTTTCTTGACTGTATTTTGAGTTAAACAGTTGGCGCGACTTCAGTTCTAGCCTTAAAAGTAAAATGTTGTGTGATTCCTCCATGGTAACATAGCTGCCCGAGGTCGCAAAGTTAGCAAGTACAAGAAATTTGAAAATTGTACGTAATTGCACAGTAGTGCTTATGGTCGATGCCGTTTCTCGGCTTCAGAGCTACTTTCTTGACTGTTTTTTGAGTTAAGCAGTTGTCGCGACTCCAGTTCTAGCCTTAAAAGTCAAATGTTGTGTGATTCCTCCATGGTAACATAGCTGCCCGAGGTCGCAAAGTTAGCAAGTACAAGAAATTTGAAAATTGTACGTAATTGCACAGTAGTGCTTATGGTCGATGCCGTTTGTCGGCTTCAGAGCTACTTTCTTGACTGTTTTTTGAGTTAAACAGTTGGCGCGACTCCATTTCTAGCCTTAAAAGTCAAATCTTGTGTGATTCCTCGATGGTAACATAGCTGCCCGAGGTCGCAAAGTTAGCAAGTACAAGAAATTTGAAAATTGTACGTAATTGCACAGTAGTGCTTATGGTCGATGCCGTTTCTCGGCTTCAGAGCTACTTTCTTGACTGTATTTTGAGTTAGGCAGTTGGCGCGACTCCAGTTCTAGCCTTAAAAGACAAATGTTGTGTGATTCCTCCATGGTAACATAGCTGCCCGAGGTCGCAAAGTTAGCAAGTACAAGAAATTTGAAAATTGTACGCGATTGCACAGTAGTGCTTATGGTCGATCCCGTTTCTCAGCTTCAGAGCTACTTTCTTGAGTGTATTTTGAGTTAAGCAGTTGGCGCGACTCCAGTACTAGCCTTAAAAGTCAAATGTTGTGTGATTCCTCCATGGTAACATAGCTGCCCAAGGTCGCAAAGTTAGCAAGTACAAGAAATTTGAAAATTGTACGCGATTGCACAGTAGTGCTTATGGTCGATCCCGTTTCTCAGCTTCAGAGCTACTTTCTTGAGTGTATTTTGAGTTAAGCAGTTGGCGCGACTCCAGTTCTAGCCTTAAAAGTCAAATGTTGTGTGATTCCTCCATGGTAACATAGCTGCCCGATGTCGCAAAGTTAGCAAGTACAAGAAATTTGAAAATTGTACGTAATTGCACAGTAGTGCTTATGGTCGATGCCGTTTCTCGGCTTCAGAGCTACTTTCTTGACTGTATTTTGAGTTAAGCAGTTGGCGCGACTCCAATTCTAGCCTTAAAAGTCAAATGTTGTGTGATTCCTCCATGTTAACATAGCTGCCCGAGGTCGCAAAGTTAGCAAGTACAAGAAATTTGAAAACTGTACGTAATTGCACAGTAGTGCTTATGGTCGATCCCGTTTCTCAGCTTCAGAGCTATTTTCTTGACTGTATTTTGAGTTAAGCAGTTGGCGCGACTTCAGTTCTAGCCTATAAAGTCAAATCTTGTGTGATTCCTCGATGGTAACATAGCTGCCCGGGGTCGCAAAGTTAGCAAGTACAAGAAATTTGAAAATTGTACGTAATTGCACAGTAGTGCTTATGGTCGATGCCGTTTCTCGGCTTCAGAGCTACTTTCTTGACTGTTTTTTGAGTTAAGCAGTTGGCGCGACTTCAGTTCTAGCCTTAAAAGTCAAATGTTGTGTGATTCCTCCATGGTAACATAGCTGTCCGAGGTCGCAAAGTTAGCAAGTACAAGAAATTTGAAAATTGTACGTAATTGCACAGTAGTGCTTATGGTGGATGCCGTTTCTCGGCTTCAGAGCTACTTTCTTGACTGTTTTTTGAGTTAAACAGTTGGCGCGACTCCATTTCTAGCCTTAAAAGTCAAATCTTGTGTGATTCCTCGATGGTAACATAGCTGCCCGAGGTCGCAAAGTTAGCAAGTACAAGAACTTTGAAAATTGTACGTAATTGCACAGTAGTGCTTATGGTCGATCCCGTTTCTCAGCTTCAGAGCTACTTTCTTGAGTGTATTTTGAGTTAAGCAGTTGGCGCGACTCCAGTTCTAGCCTTAAAAGTCAAATGTTGTGTGATTCCTCCATGGTAACATAGCTGCCCGAGGTCGCAAAGTTAGCAAGTACAAGAAATTTGAAAATTGTACGTAATTGCACAGTAGTGCTTATGGTCGATGCCGTTTCTCGGCTTCAGAGCTACTTTCTTGACTGTATTTTGAGTTAAGCAGTTGGCGCGATTCCAGTTCTAGCCTATAAAGTCAAATCTTGTGTGATTCCTCGATGGTAACATAGCTGCCCGAGGTCGCAAAGTTAGCAAGTACAAGAAATTTGAAAATTGTACGTAATTGCACAGTAGTGCTTATGGTCGATGCCGTTTCTCGGCTTCGGAGCTACTTTCTTGACTGTATTTTTAGTTAAGCAGTTGGCGCGACTCCAGTTCTAGCCTTAAAAGTCAAATCTTGCGTGATTCCTCCATGGTAACATAGCTGCCCGAGGTCGCAAAGTTAGCAAGTACAAGAAATTTGAAAATTGTACGTAACTGCACAGTAGTGCTTATGGTCGATGCCGTTTCTCGGCTTCAGAACTACTTTCTTGACTGTATTTTGAGTTAAACAGTTGGCGCGACTTCAGTTCTAGCCTTAAAAGTCAAATGTTGTGTGATTCCTCCATGGTAACATAGCTGCCCGAGGTCGCAAAGTTAGCAAGTACAAGAAATTTGAAAATTGTACGTAATTGCACAGTAGTGCTTATGGTCGATGCCGTTTCTCGGCTTCAGAGCTACTTTCTTGACTGTATTTTTAGTTAAGCAGTTGGCGCGACTCCAGTTCTAGCCTTAAAAGTCAAATCTTGCGTGATTCCTCCATGGTAACATAGCTGCCCGAGGTCGCAAAGTTAGCAAGTACAAGAAATTTGAAAATTGTACGTAATTGCACAGTAGTGCTTATGGTCGATGCCGTTTCTCGGCTTCAGAGCTACTTTCTTGACTGTATTTTGAGTTAAGCAGTTGGCGCGACTCCAGTTCTAGCCTTAAAAGTCAAATCTTGCGTGATTCCTCCATGGTAACATAGCTGCCCGAGGTCGCAAAGTTAGCAAGTACAAGAAATTTGAAAATTGTACGTAATTGCACAGTAGTGCTTATGGTCGATGCCGTTTCTCGGCTTCAGAGCTACTTTCTTGACTGTATTTTGAGTTAAGCAGTTGGCCCGACTTCAGTTCTAGCCTATAAGGTCAAATCTTGTGTGATTCCTCGATGGTAACATAGCTGCCCGGGGTCGCAAAGTTAGCAAGTACAAGAAATTTGAAAATTGTACGTAATTGCACAGTAGTGCTTATGGTCGATGCCGTTTCTCGGCTTCAGAGCTACTTTCTTGACTGTATTTTGAGTTAAGCAGTTGGCGCGACTTCAGTTCTAGCCTTAAAAGTCAAATCTTGCGTGATTCCTCCAAGGTAACATAGTTGCCCGAGGTCGCAAAGTTAGCAAGTACAAGAAATTTGAAAATTGTACGTAATTGCACAGTAGTGCTTATGGTCGATGCCGTTTCTCGGCTTCAGAGCTACTTTCTTGACTGTATTTTGAGTTAAGCAGTTGGCGCGACTCCAGTTCTAGCCTTAAAAGTCAAATGTTGTGTGATTCCTCCATGTTAACATAGCTGCCCGAGGTCGCAAAGTTAGCAAGTACAAGAAATTTGAAAATTGTACGTAATTGCACAGTAGTGCTTATTGTCGATCCCGTTTCTCAGCTTCAGAGCTACTTTCTTGACTGTATTTCGAGTTAAGCAGTTGGCGCGACTCCAGTTCTAGCCTTAAAAGTCAAATGTTGTGTGATTCCTCCATGGTAACATAGCTGCCCGAGGTCGCAAAGTTAGCAAGTACAAGAAATTTGAAAATTGTACGTAATTGCACAGTAGTGCTTATGGTCGATGCCGTTTCTCGGCTTCAGAGCTACTTTCTTGACTGTATTTTGAGTTAAGCAGTTGGCGCGACTCCATTTCTAGCCTTAAAAGTCAAATCTTGTGTGATTCCTCGATGGTAACATAGCTGCCCGAGGTCGCAAAGTTAGCAAGTACAAGAAATTTGAAAATTGTACGTAATTGCACAGTAGTGCTTATGGTCGATGCCGTTTCTCGGCTTCAGAGCTACTTTCTTGACTGTATTTTGAGTTAATCAGTTGGCGCGACTCCAGTTCTAGCCTTAAAAGTCAAATCTTGCGTGATTCCTGCATGGTAATATAGCTGCCCGAGGTCGCAAAGTTAGCAAGTACAAGAAATTTGAAAATTGTACGTAATTGCACAGTAGTGCTTATGGTCGATGCCGTTTCTCGGCTTCAGAGCTACTTTCTTGACTGTATTTTTAGTTAAGCAGTTGGCGCGACTTCAGTTCTAGCCTATAAAGTCAAATCTTGTGTGATTCCTCCATGGTAACATAGCTGCCCGAGGTCGCAAAGTTAGCAAGTACAAGAAATTTGAAAATTGTACGTAATTGCACAGTAGTGCTTATGGTCGATGCCGTTTCTCGACTTCAGAGCTACTTTCTTGACTATATTTTGAGTTAAGCAGTTGGCGCGACTCCATTTCTAGCCTTAAAAGTCAAATCTTGTGTGATTCCTCGATGGTAACATAGCTGCCCGAGGTCGCAAAGTTAGCAAGTACAAGAAATTTGAAAATTGTACGTAATTGCACAGTAGTGCTTATGGTCGATGCCGTTTCTCGGCTTCAGAGCTACTTTCTTGACTGTATTTTGAGTTAAGCAGTTGGCGCGACTTCAGTTCTAGCCTATAAAGTCAAATCTTGTGTGATTCCTCGATGGTAACATAGCTGCCCGAGGTCGCAAAGTTAGCAAGTACAAGAAATTTGAAAATTGTACGTAATTGCACAGTAGTGCTTATGGTCGATGCCGTTTCTCGGCTTCAGAGCTACTTTCTTGACTGTATTTTGAGTTAAACAGTTGGCGCGACTTCAGTTCTAGCCTATAAAGTCAAATGTTGTGTGATTCCTCCATGGTAACATAGCTGCCCGAGGTCGCAAAGTTAGCAAGTACAAGAAATTTGAAAATTGTACGTAATTGCACAGTAGTGCTTATGGTCGATGCCGTTTCTCGGCTTCAGAGCTACTTTCTTGACTGTATTTTGAGTTAAACAGTTGGCGCGACTTCAGTTCTAGCCTATAAAGTCAAATCTTGTGTGATTCCTCCATGTTAACATAGCTGCCCGAGGTCGCAAAGTTAGCAAGTACAAGAAATTTTAAAATTGTACGTAATTGCACAGTAGTGCTTATGGTCGATGCCGTTTCTCGGCTTCAGAGCTACTTTCTTGACTGTATTTTGAGTTAAGCAGTTGGCGCCATTCCAGTTCAAGCCTATAAAGTCAAATCTTGTGTGATTCCTCGATGGTAACATAGCTGCCCGAGGTCGCAAAGTTAGCAAGTACAAGAAATTTGAAAATTGTACGTAATTGCACAGTAGTGCTTATGGTCGATGCCGTTTCTCGGCTTCAGACCTACTTTCTTGACTGTATTTTTAGTTAAGCAGTTGGCGCGACTCCAGTTCTAGCCTTAAAAGTCAAATCTTGCGTGATTCCTCCATGGTAACATAGCTGCCCGAGGTCGCAAAGTTAGCAAGTACAAGAAATTTGAAAATTGTACGTAATTGCACAGTAGTGCTTATGGTCGATGCCGTTTCTCGGCTTCAGAGCTACTTTCCTGACTGTATTTTGAGTTAAACAGTTGGCGCGACTTCAGTTCTAGCCTATAAAGTCAAATCTTGTGTGATTCCTCCATGTTAACATAGCTGCCCGAGGTCGCAAAGTTAGCAAGTACAAGAAATTTGAAAATTGTACGTAATTGCACAGTAGTGCTTATGGTCGATGCCGTTTCTCGGCTTCAGAGCTACTTTCTTGACTGTATTTTGAGTTAAGCAGTTGGCGCGACTCCAGTTCTAGCCTTAAAAGTCAAATGTTGTGTGATTCCTCCATGGTAACATAGCTGCCCGAGGTCGCAAAGTTAGCAAGTACAAGAAATTTGAAAATTGTACGTAATTGCACAGTAGTGCTTATGGTCGATGCCGTTTCTCGGCTTCAGAGCTACTTTCTTGACTGTATTTTGAGTTAAGCAGTTGGCGCGACTCCAGTTCTAGCCTTAAAAATCAAATGTTGTGTGATTCCTCCATGGTAACATAGCTGCCCGAGGTCGCAAAGTTAGCAAGTACAAGAAATTTGAAAATTGTACGTAATTGCACAGTAGTGCTTATGGTCGATGCCGTTTCTCGGCTTCAGAGCTACTTTCTTGACTGTATTTTGAGTTAAGCAGTTGGCGCGACTCCAGTTCTAGCCTTAAAAGTCAAATGTTGTGTGATTCCTCCATGGTAACATAGTTGCCCGAGGTCGCAAAGTTAGCAAGTACAAGAAATTTGAAAATTGTACGTAATTGCACAGTAGTGCTTATGGTCGATGCCGTTTCTCGGCTTCAGAGCTACTTTCTTGACTGTATTTTGAGTTAAGCAGTTGGCGCGACTCCAGTTCTAGCCTTAAAAGTCAAATGTTGTGTGATTCCTCCATGGTAACATAGCTGCCCGAGGTCGCAAATTTAGCAAGTACAAGAAATTTGAAAATTGTACGTAATTGCACAGTAGTGCTTATGGTCGATGCCGTTTCTCGGCTTTAGAGCTACTTTCTTGACTGTATTTTGAGTTAAGCAGTTGGCGCGACTTCAGTTCTAGCCTATAAAGTCAAATCTTGTGTGATTCCTCCATGGTAACATAGCTGCCCGAGGTCGCAAAGTTAGCAAGTACAAGAAATTTGAAAATTGTACGTAATTGCACAGTAGTGCTTATGGTCGATGCCGTTTCTCGGCTTCAGAGCTACTTTCTTGACTGTATTTTGAGTTAAGCAGTTGGCGCGACTCCATTTCTAGCCTTAAAAGTCAAATCTTGTGTGATTCCTCGATGGTAACATAGCTGCCCGAGGTCGCAAAGTTAGCAAGTACAAGAAATTTGAAAATTGTACGTAATTGCACAGTAGTGCTTATGGTCGATGCCGTTTCTCGGCTTCAGAGCTACTTTCTTGACTGTATTTTGAGTTAAACAGTTGGCGCGACTTCAGTTCTAGCCTATAAAGTCAAATGTTGTGTGATTCCTCCATGGTAACATAGCTGCCCGAGGTCGCAAAATTAGCAAGTACAAGAAATTTGAAAATTGTACGTAATTGCACAGTAGTGCTTATGGTCGATGCCGTTTCTCGGCTTCAGAGCTACTTTCTTGACTATATTTTGAGTTAAACAGTTGGCGCGACTTCAGTTCTAGCCTTAAAAGTAAAATGTTGTGTGATTCCTCCATGGTAACATAGCTGCCCGAGGTCGCAAAGTTAGCAAGTACAAGAAATTTGAAAATTGTACGTAATTGCACAGTAGTGCTTATGGTCGATGCCGTTTCTCGGCTTCAGAGCTACTTTCTTGACTGTATTTTGAGTTAAGCAGTTGGCACGACTTCAGTTCTAGCCTATAAAGTCAAATCTTGTGTGATTCCTCGATGGTAACATAGCTGCCCGAGGTCGCAAAGTTAGCAAGTACAAGAAATTTGAAAATTGTACGTAATTGCACAGTAGTGCCTATGGTCGATGCCGTTTCTCGGCTTCAGAGCTACTTTCTTGACTGTATTTTGAGTTAAACAGTTGGCGCGACTTCAGTTCTAGCCTATAAAGTCAAATGTTGTGTGATTCCTCCATGGTAACATAGCTGCCCGAGGTCGCAAAGTTAGCAAGTACAAGAAATTTGAAAATTGTACGTAATTGCACAGTAGTGCTTATGGTCGATGCCGTTTCTCGGCTTCAGACCTACTTTCTTGACTGTATTTTTAGTTAAGCAGTTGGCGCGACTCCAGTTCTAGCCTTAAAAGTCAAATATTGCGTGATTCCTCCATGGTAACATAGCTGCCCGAGGTCGCAAAGTTAGCAAGTACAAGAAATTTGAAAATTGTACGTAATTGCACAGTAGTGCTTATGGTCGATGCCGTTTCTCGGCTTCAGAGCTACTTTCCTGACTGTATTTTGAGTTAAACAGTTGGCGCGACTTCGGTTCTAGCCTATAAAGTCAAATCTTGTGTGATTCCTCCATGTTAACATAGCTGCCCGAGGTCGCAAAGTTAGCAAGTACCAGAAATTTGAAAATTGTACGTAATTGCACAGTAGTGCTTATGGTCGATGCCGTTTCTCGGCTTCAGAGCTACTTTCTTGACTGTATTTTTAGTTAAGCAGTTGGCGCGACTCCAGTTCTAGCCTTAAAAGTCAAATCTTGTGTGATTCCTCGAAGGTAACATAGCTGCCCGAGGTCGCAAAGTTAGCAAGTTCGAGAAATTTGAAAATTGTACGTAATTGCACAGTAGTGCTTATGGTCGATCCCGTTTCTCAGCTTCAGAGCTACTTTCTTGACTGTATTTTGAGTTAAGCAGTTGGCGCGACTCCAGTTCTAGCCTTAAAAGTCAAATGTTGTGTGATTCCTCCATGGTAACATAGCTGCCCGAGGTCGCAAAGTTAGCAAGTACAAGAAATTTGAAAATTGTACGTAATTGCACAGTAGTGCTTATGGTCGATGCCGTTTCTCGGCTTCAGAGCTACTTTCTTGACTGTATTTTGAGTTAAGCAGTTGGCGCGACTCCAGTTCTAGCCTTAAAAGTCAAATGTTGTGTGATTCCTCCATGGTAACATAGCTGCCCGAGGTCGCAAAGTTAGCAAGTACAAGAAATTTGAAAATTGTACGTAATTGCACAGTAGTGCTTATGGTCGATGCCGTTTCTCGGCTTCAGAGCTACTTTCTTGACTGTATTTTGAGTTAAGCAGTTGGCGCGACTTCAGTTCTAGCCTACAAAGTCAAATCTTGTGTGATTCCTCCATGGTAACATAGCTGCCCGAGGTCGCAAAGTTAGCAAGTACAAGAAATTTGAAAATTGTACGTAATTGCACAGTAGTGCTTATGGTCGATGCCGTTTCTCGGCTTCAGAGCTACTTTCTTGACTGTATTTTGAGTTAAGCAGTTGGCGCGACTCCATTTCTAGCCTTAAAAGTCAAATCTTGTGTGATTCCTCGATGGTAACATAGCTGCCCGAGGTCGCAAAGTTAGCAAGTACAAGAAATTTGAAAATTGTACGTAATTGCACAGTAGTGCTTATGGTCGATGCCGTTTCTCGGCTTCAGAGCTACTTTCTTGACTGTATTTTGAGTTAAACAGTTGGCGCGACTTCAGTTCTAGCCTATAAAGTCAAATGTTGTGTGATTCCTCCATGGTAACATAGCTGCCCGAGGTCGCAAAGTTAGCAAGTACAAGAAATTTGAAAATTGTACGTAATTGCACAGTAGTGCTTATGGTCGATGCCGTTTCTCGGCTTCAGAGCTACTTTCTTGACTATATTTTGAGTTAAACAGTTGGCGCGACTTCAGTTCTAGCCTTAAAAGTAAAATGTTGTGTGATTCCTCCATGGTAACATAGCTGCCCGAGGTCGCAAAGTTAGCAAGTACAAGAAATTTGAAAATTGTACGTAATTGCACAGTAGTGCTTATGGTCGATGCCGTTTCTCGGCTTCAGAGCTACTTTCTTGACTGTATTTTGAGTTAAGCAGTTGGCGCGACTCCAGTTCTAGCCTTAAAAGTCAAATGTTGTGTGATTCCTCCATGGTAACATAGCTGCCCGAGGTCGCAAAGTTAGCAAGTACAAGAAATTTGAAAATTGTACGTAATTGCACAGTAGTGCTTATGGTCGATGCCGTTTCTCGGCTTCAGAGCTACTTTCTTGACTGTATTTTGAGTTAAACAGTTGGCGCGACTTCAGTTCTAGCCTATAAAGTCAAATGTTGTGTGATTCCTCCATGGTAACATAGCTGCCCGAGGTCGCAAAGTTAGCAAGTACAAGAAATTTGAAAATTGTACGTAATTGCACAGTAGTGCTTATGGTCGATGCCGTTTCTCGGCTTCAGAGCTACTTTCTTGACTATATTTTGAGTTAAACAGTTGGCGCGACTTCAGTTCTAGCCTTAAAAGTAAAATGTTGTGTGATTCCTCCATGGTAACATAGCTGCCCGAGGTCGCAAAGTTAGCAAGTACAAGAAATTTGAAAATTGTACGTAATTGCACAGTAGTGCTTATGGTCGATGCCGTTTCTCGGCTTCAGAGCTACTTTCTTGACTGTATTTTGAGTTAAGCAGTTGGCGCGACTCCAGTTCTAGCCTTAAAAGTCAAATGTTGTGTGATTCCTCCATGGTAACATAGCTGCCCGAGGTCGCAAAGTTAGCAAGTACAAGAAATTTGAAAATTGTACGTAATTGCACAGTAGTGCTTATGGTCGATGCCGTTTCTCGGCTTCAGAGCTACTTTCTTGACTGTATTTTGAGTTAAACAGTTGGCGCGACTTCAGTTCTAGCCTATAAAGTCAAATGTTGTGTGATTCCTCCATGGTAACATAGCTGCCCGAGGTCGCAAAGTTAGCAAGTACAAGAAATTTGAAAATTGTACGTAATTGCACAGTAGTGCTTATGGTCGATGCCGTTTCTCGGCTTCAGAGCTACTTTCTTGACTGTATTTTGAGTTAAACAGTTGGCGCGACTTCAGTTCTAGCCTATAAAGTCAAATCTTGTGTGATTCCTCCATGTTAACATAGCTGCCCGAGGTCGCAAAGTTAGCAAGTACAAGAAATTTGAAAATTGTACGTAATTGCACAGTAGTGCTTATGGTCGATGCCGTTTCTCGGCTTCAGAGCTACTTTCTTGACTGTATTTTGAGTTAAGCAGTTGGCGCGACTCCAGTTCTAGCCTTAAAAGTCAAATCTTGCGTGATTCCTCCATGGTAACATAGCTGCCCGAGGTCGCAAAGTTAGCAAGTACAAGAAATTTGAAAATTGTACGTAATTGCACAGTAGTGCTTATGGTCGATGCCGTTTCTCGGCTTCAGAGCTACTTTCTTGACTGTATTTTGAGTTAAGCAGTTGGCGCGACTGCAGTTCTAGCCTTAAAAGTCAAATCTTGCGTGATTCCTCCATGGTAACATAGCTGCCCGAGGTCGCAAAGTTAGCAAGTACAAGAAATTTGAAAATTGTACGTAATTGCACAGTAGTGCTTATGGTCGATGCCGTTTCTCGGCTTCAGAGCTACTTTCTTAACTGTATTTTGAGTTAAACAGTTGGCGCGACTTCAGTTCTAGCCTTCAAAGTCAAATGTTGTGTGATTCCTCCATGGTAACATAGCTGCCCGAGGTCGCAAAGTTAGCAAGTACAAGAAATTTGAAAATTGTACGTAATTGCACAGTAGTGCTTATGGTCGATGCCGTTTCTCGGCTTCAGAGCTACTTTCTTGACTGTATTTTGAGTTAAGCAGTTGGCGCGACTTCAGTTCTAGCCTATAAAGTCAAATCTTGTGTGATTCCTCCATGGTAACATAGCTGCCCGAGGTCGCAAAGTTAGCAAGTACAAGAAATTTGAAAATTGTACGTAATTGCACAGTAGTGCTTATGGTCGATGCCGTTTCTCGGCTTCAGAGCTACTTTCTTGACTGTATTTTGAGTTAAGCAGTTTGCGCGACTCCAGTTCTAGCCTTAAAAGTCAAATCTGGCGTGATTCCTCCATGGTAACATAGCTGCCCGAGGTCGCAAAGTTAGCAAGTACAAGAAATTTGAAAATTGTACGTAATTGCACAGTAGTGCTTATGGTCGATGCCGTTTCTCGGCTTCAGAGCTACTTTCTTGACTGTATTTTGAGTTAAGCAGTTGGCGCGACTTCAGTTCTAGCCTTAAAAGTCAAATCTTGCGTGATTCCTCCATGGTAACATAGCTGCCCGAGGTCGCAAAGTTAGCAAGTACAAGAAATTTGAAAATTGTACGTAATTGCACAGTAGTGCTTATGGTCGATGCCGTTTCTCGGCTTCAGAGCTAATTTCTTGACTGTATTTTGAGTTAAGCATTTGGCGCGACTCCAGTTCTAGCCTTAAAAGTCAAATCTTGCGTGATTCCTCGATGGTAACATAGCTGCCCGAGGTCGCAAAGTTAGCAAGTACAAGAAATTTGAAAATTGTACGTAATTGCACAGTAGTGCTTATGGTCGATGCCGTTTCTCGGCTTCAGAGCTACTTTCTTGACTGTATTTTGAGTTAAGCAGTTGGCGCGACTTCAGTTCTAGCCTTAAAAGTCAAATCTTACGTGATTCCTCCATGGTAACATAGCTGCCCGAGGTCGCAAAGTTAGCAAGTACAAGAAATTTGAAAATTGTACGTAATTGCACAGTAGTGCTTATGGTCGATGCCGTTTCTCGGCTTCAGAGCGAATTTCTTGACTGTATTTTGAGTTAAGCAGTTGGCGCGACTGCAGTTCCAGCCTTAAAAGTAAAATGTTGTGTGATTCCTCCATGGTAACATAGCTGCCCGAGGTCGCTAAGTTAGCAAGTACAAGAAATTTGAAAATTGTACGCGATTGCACAGTAGTGCTTATGGTCGATCCCGTTTCTCAGCTTCAGAGCTACTTTCTTGAGTGTATTTTGAGTTAAGCAGTTGGCGCGACTCCAGTTCTAGCCTTAAAAGTAAAATGTTGTGTGATTCCTCCATGGTAACATAGCTGCCCGAGGTCGCAGAGTTAGCAAGTACAAGAAATTTGAAAATTGTACGTAATTGCACAGTAGTGCTTATGGTCGATGCCGTTTCTCGGCTTCAGAGCTACTTTCTTGACTGTATTTTGAGTTAAGCAGTTGGCGCGACTTCAGTTCTAGCCTTAAAAGTCAAATCTTGCGTGATTCCTCCATGGTAACATAGCTGCCCGAGGTCGCAAAGTTAGCAAGTACAAGAAATTTGAAAATTGTACGCGATTGCACAGTAGTGCTTATGGTCGATCCCGTTTCTCAGCTTCAGAGCTACTTTCTTGACTGTATTTTGAGTTAAACAGTTGGCGCGACTTCAGTTCTAGCCTATAAAGTCAAATCTTGTGTGATTCCTCCATGGTAACATAGCTGCCCGAGGTCGCAAAGTTAGCAAGTACAAGAAATTTGAAAATTGTACGTAATTGCACAGTAGTGCTTATGGTCGATGCCGTTTCTCGGCTTCAGAACTACTTTCTTGACTGTATTTTGAGTTAAACAGTTGGCGCGACTTCAGTTCTAGCCTATAAAGTCAAATCTTGTGTGATTCCTCCATGGTAACATAGCTGCCCGAGGTCGCAAAGTTAGCAAGTACAAGAAATTTGAAAATTGTACGTAATTGCACAGTAGTGCTTATGGTCGATGCCGTTTCTCGGCTTCAGAGCTACTTTCTTGACTGTATTTTGAGTTAATCAGTTGGCGCGACTCCAGTTCTAGCCTTAAAAGTCAAATCTTGCGTGATTCCTGCATGGTAATATAGCTGCCCGAGGTCGCAAATTTAGCAAGTACAAGAAATTTGAAAATTGTACGTAATTGCACAGTAGTGCTTATGGTCAATGCCGTTTCTCGGCTTCAGAGCTACTTTCTTGACTGTATTTTGAGTTAAGCAGTTGGCGCGACTTCAGTTCTAGCCTATAAAGTCAAATGTTGTGTGATTCCTCCATGGTAACATAGCTGCCCGAGGTCGCAAAGTTAGCAAGTACAAGAAATTTGAAAATTGTACGTAATTGCACAGTAGTGCTTATGGTCGATGCCGTTTCTCGGCTTCAGAGCTACTTTCTTGACTGTATTTTGAGTTAAGCAGTGGGCGCGACTTCAGTTCTAGCCTTAAAAGTAAAATGTTGTGTGATTCCTCCATGGTAACATAGCTGCCCGAGGTCGCTAAGTTAGCAAGTACAAGAAATTTGAAAATTGTACGTAATTGCACAGTAGCGCTTATGGTCGATGCCGTTTCTCGGCTTCAGAGCTACTTTCTTGAGTGTATTTTGAGTTAAGCAGTTGGCGCGACTCCAGTTCTAGCCTTAAAAGTCAAATGTTGTGTGATTCCTCCATGGTAACATAGCTGCCCGAGGTCGCAAAGTTAGCAAGTACAAGAAATTTGAAAATTGTACGTAATTGCACAGTAGTGCTTATGGCCGATGCCGTTTCTCGGCTTCAGAGCTACTTTCTTGACTGTATTTTGAGTTAAGCAGTTGGCGCGGCTTCAGTTCTAGCCTTAAAAGTCAAATCTTGCGTGATTCCTCCATGGTAACATCGCTGCCCGAGGTCGCAAAGTTAGCAAGTACAAGAAATTTGAAAATTGTACGCGATTGCACAGTAGTGCTTATGGTCGATCCCGTTTCTCAGCTTCAGAGCTACTTTCTTGACTGTATTTTGAGTTAAACAGTTGGCGCGACTTCAGTTCTAGCCTATAAAGTCAAATGTTGTGTGATTCCTCCATGGTAACATAGCTGCCCGAGGTCGCAAAGTTAGCAAGTACAAGAAATTTGAAAATTGTACGTAATTGCACAGTAGTGCTTATGGTCGATGCCGTTTCTCGGCTTCAGAGCTACTTTCTTGACTGTATTTTGAGTTAAACAGTTGGCGCGACTCCAGTTCTAGCCTTAAAAGTCAAATGTTGTGTGATTCCTCCATGGTAACATAGTTGCCCGAGGTCGCAAAGTTAGCAAGTACAAGAAATTTGAAAATTGTACGTAATTGCACAGTAGTGCTTATGGTCGATGCCGTTTCTCGGCTTCAGAGCTACTTTCTTGACTGTATTTTGAGTTAAGCAGTTGGCGCGACTCCAGTTCTAGCCTTAAAAGTCAAATGTTGTGTGATTCCTCCATGGTAACATAGCTGCCCGAGGTCGCAAAGTTAGCAAGTACAAGAAATTTGAAAATTGTACGTAATTGCACAGTAGTGCTTATGGTCGATGCCGTTTCTCGGCTTCAGAGCTACTTTCTTGACTGTATTTTGAGTTAAGCAGTTGGCGCGACTTCAGTTCTAGCCTATAAAGTCAAATCTTGTGTGATTCCTCCATGGTAACATAGCTGCCCGAGGTCGCAAAGTTAGCAAGTACAAGAAATTTGAAAACTGTACGTAATTGCACAGTAGTGCTTATGGTCGATGCCGTTTCTCGGCTTCAGAGCTACTTTCTTGACTGTATTTTGAGTTAAACAGTTGGCGCGACTTCAGGTCTAGCCTATAAAGTCAAATGTTGTGTGATTCCTCCATGGTAACATAGCTCCCGAGGTCGCAAAGTTAGCAAGTACAAGAAATTTGAAAATTGTACGTAATTGCACAGTAGTGCTTATGGTCGATGCCGTTTCTCGGCTTCAGAGCTACTTTCTTCACTATATTTTGAGTTAAACAGTTGGCGCGACTTCAGTTCTAGCCTTAAAAGTAAAATGTTGTGTGATTCCTCCATGGTAACATAGCTGCCCGAGGTCGCAAAGTTAGCAAGTACAAGAAATTTGAAAATTGTACGTAATTGCACAGTAGTGCTTATGGTCGATGCCGTTTCTCGGCTTCAGAGCTACTTTCTTGACTGTATTTTGAGTTAAGCAGTTGGCGCGACTTCAGTTCTAGCCTATAAAGTCAAATCTTGTGTGATTCCTCGATGGTAACATAGCTGCCCGAGGTCGCAAAGTTAGCAAGTACAAGAAATTTGAAAATTGTACGTAATTGCACAGTAGTGCTTATGGTCGATGCCGTTTCTCGGCTTCAGAGCTACTTTCTTGACTGTATTTTGAGTTAAACAGTTGGCGCGACTTCAGTTCTAGCCTATAAAGTCAAATGTTGTGTGATTCCTCCATGGTAACATAGCTGCCCGAGGTCGCAAAGTTAGCAAGTACAAGAAATTTGAAAATTGTACAATTGCACAGTAGTGCTTATGGTCGATGCCGTTTCTCGGCTTCAGAGCTACTTTCTTAACTGTATTTTGAGTTAAACAGTTGGCGCGACTTCAGTTCTAGCCTATAAAGTCAAATCTTGTGTGATTCCTCCATGTTAACATAGCTGCCCGAGGTCGCAAAGTTAGCAAGTACAAGAAATTTGAAAATTGTACGTAATTGCACAGTAGTGCTTATGGTCGATGCCGTTTCTCGGCTTCAGAGCTACTTTCTTGACTGTATTTTGAGTTAAGCAGTTGGCGCGACTCCAGTTCTAGCCTTAAAAGTCAAATCTTGCGTGATTCCTCCATGGTAACATAGCTGCCCGAGGTCGCAAAGTTAGCAAGTACAAGAAATTTGAAAATTGTACGTAATTGCACAGTAGTGCTTATGGTCGATGCCGTTTCTCGGCTTCAGAGCTACTTTCTTGACTGTATTTTGAGTTAAGCAGTTGGCGCGACTGCAGTTCTAGCCTTAAAAGTCAAATCTTGCGTGATTCCTCCATGGTAACATAGCTGCCCGAGGTCGCAAAGTTAGCAAGTACAAGAAATTTGAAAATTGTACGTAATTGCACAGTAGTGCTTATGGTCGATGCCGTTTCTCGGCTTCAGAGCTACTTTCTTCACTGTATTTTGAGTTAAACAGTTGGCGCGACTTCAGTTCTAGCCTACAAAGTCAAATGTTGTGTGATTCCTCCATGGTAACATAGCTGCCCGAGGTCGCAAAGTTAGCAAGTACAAGAAATTTGAAAATTGTACGTAATTGCACAGTAGTGCTTATGGTCGATGCCGTTTCTCGGCTTCAGAGCTACTTTCTTGACTGTATTTTGAGTTAAGCAGTTGGCGCGACTGCAGTTCTAGCCTTAAAAGTCAAATCTTGCGTGATTCCTCCATGGTAACATAGCTGCCCGAGGTCGCAAAGTTAGCAAGTACAAGAAATTTGAAAATTGTACGTAATTGCACAGTAGTGCTTATGGTCGATGCCGTTTCTCGGCTTCAGAGCTACTTTCTTGACTGTATTTTGAGTTAAACAGTTGGCGCGACTTCAGTTCTAGCCTACAGAGTCAAATGTTGTGTGATTCCTCCATGGTAACATAGCTGCCCGAGGTCGCAAAGTTAGCAAGTACAAGAAATTTGAAAATTGTACGTAATTGCACAGTAGTGCTTATGGTCGATGCCGTTTCTCGGCTTCAGAGCTACTTTCTTGACTGTATTTTGAGTTAAGCAGTTGGCGCGACTCCAGTTCTAGCCTTAGAAGTCAAATCTTGCGTGATTCCTCCATGGTAACATAGCTGCCCGAGGTCGCAAAGTTAGCAAGTACAAGAAATTTGAAAATTGTACGTAATTGCACAGTAGTGCTTATGGTCGATGCCGTTTCACGGCTTCAGAGCTACTTTCTTGACTGTATTTTTAGTTAAGCAGTTGGCGCGACTCCAGTTCTAGCCTTAAAAGTCAAATCTTGCGTGATTCCTCCATGGTAACATAGCTGCCCGAGGTCGCAAAGTTAGCAAGTACAAGAAATTTGAAAATTGTACGTAATTGCACAGTAGTGCTTATGGTCGATGCCGTTTCTCGGCTTCAGAGCTACTTTCTTGACTGTATTTTGAGTTAAACAGTTGGCGCGACTTCAGTTCTAGCCTATAAAGTCAAATGTTGTGTGATTCCTCCATGGTAACATAGCTGCCCGAGGTCGCAAAGTTAGCAAGTACAAGAAATTTGAAAATTGTACGTAATTGCACAGTAGCGCTTATGGTCGATGCCGTTTCTCGGCTTCAGAGCTACTTTCTTGACTGTATTTTGAGTTAAGCAGTTGGCGCGACTTCAGTTCTAGCCTATAAAGTCAAATCTTGTGTGATTCCTCCATGGTAACATAGCTGCCCGAGGTCGCAAAGTTAGCAAGTACAAGAAATTTGAAAATTGTACGTAATTGCACAGTAGTGCTTATGGGCGATGCCGTTTCTCGGCTTCAGAGCTACTTTCTTGACTGTATTTTGAGTTAAGCAGTTTGCGCGACTCCAGTTCTAGCCTTAAAAGTCAAATCTGGCGTGATTCCTCCATGGTAACATAGCTGCCCGAGGTCGCAAAGTTAGCAGGTACAAGAAATTTGAAAATTGTACGTAATTGCACAGTAGTGCTTATGGTCGATGCCGTTTCTCGGCTTCAGAGCTACTTTCTTGACTGTATTTTGAGTTAAGCAGTTGGCGCGACTTCAGTTCTAGCCTTAAAAGTCAAATCTTGCGTGATTCCTCCATGGTAACATAGCTGCCCGAGGTCGCAAAGTTAGCAAGTACAAGAAATTTGAAAATTGTACGTAATTGCACAGTAGTGCTTATGGTCGATGCCGTTTCTCGGCTTCAGAGCTAATTTCTTGACTGTATTTTGAGTTAAGCATTTGGCGCGACTCCAGTTCTAGCCTTAAAAGTCAAATCTTGCGTGATTCCTCGATGGTAACATAGCTGCCCGAGGTCGCAAAGTTAGCAAGTACAAGAAATTTGAAAATTGTACGTAATTGCACAGTAGTGCTTATGGTCGATGCCGTTTCTCGGCTTCAGAGCTACTTTCTTGACTGTATTTTGAGTTAAGCAGTTGGCGCGACTTCAGTTCTAGCCTTAAAAGTCAAATCTTACGTGATTCCTCCATGGTAACATAGCTGCCCGAGGTCGCAAAGTTAGCAAGTACAAGAAATTTGAAAATTGTACGTAATTGCACAGTAGTGCTTATGGTCGATGCCGTTTCTCGGCTTCAGAGCGAATTTCTTGACTGTATTTTGAGTTAAGCAGTTGGCGCGACTCCAGTTCTAGCCTTAAAAGTCAAATGTTGTGTGATTCCTCCATGGTAACATAGCTGCCCGAGGTCGCAAAGTTAGCAAGTACAAGAAATTTGAAAATTGTACGTAATTGCACAGTAGTGCTTATGGTCGATGCCGTTTCTCGGCTTCAGAGCCACTTTCTTGACTGTATTTTGAGTTAAACACTTGGCGCGACTTCAGTTCTAGCCTACAAAGTCAAATGTTGTGTGATTCCTCCATGGTAACATAGCTGCCCGAGGTCGCAAAGTTAGCAAGTACAAGAAATTTGAAAATTGTACGTAATTGCACAGTAGTGCTTATGGTCGATGCCGTTTCTCGGCTTCAGAGCTACTTTCTTGACTGTATTTTGAGTTAAGCAGTTGGCGCGACTCCAGTTCTAGCCTTAAAAGTCAAATCTTGCGTGATTCCTCCATGGTAACATAGCTGCCCGAGGTCGCAAAGTTAGCAAGTACAAGAAATTTGAAAATTGTACGTAATTGCACAGTAGTGCTTATGGTCGATGCCGTTTCTCGGCTTCAGAGCTACTTTCTTGACTGTATTTTGAGTTAAGCAGTTGGCGCGACTGCAGTTCTAGCCTTAAAAGTCAAATCTGGCGTGATTCCTCCATGGTAACATAGCTGCCCGAGGTCGCAAAGTTAGCAAGTACAAGCAATTTGAAAATTGTACGTAATTGCACAGTAGTGCTTATGGTCGATCCCGTTTCTCGGCTTCAGAGCTACTTTCTTGACTGTATTTTGAGTTAAGCAGTTGGCGCGACTTCAGTTCTAGCCTTAAAAGTCAAATCTTGCGTGATGCCTCCATGGTAACATAGCTGCCCGAGGTCGCAAAGTTAGCAAGTACAAGAAATTTGAAAATTGTACGTAATTGCACAGTAGTGCTTATGGTCGATGCCGTTTCTCGGCTTCAGAGCTACTTTCTTGACTGTATTTTGAGTTAAGCAGTTGGCGCGACTCCAGTTCTAGCCTTAAAAGTCAAATCTTGCGTGATTCCTCCATGGTAACATAGCTGCCCGAGGTCGCAAAGTTAGCAAGTACAAGAAATTTGAAAATTGTACGTAATTGCACAGTAGTGCTTATGGTCGATGCCGTTTCTCGGCTTCAGAGCTACTTTCTTGACTGTATTTTGAGTTAAACAGTTGGCGCGACTTCAGTTCTAGCCTATAAAGTCAAATGTTGTGTGATTCCTCCATGGTAACATAGCTGCCCGAGGTCGCAAAGTTAGCAAGTACAAGAAATTTGAAAATTGTACGTAATTGCACAGTAGTGCTTATGGTCGATGCCGTTTCTCGGCTTCAGAGCTACTTTCTTGACTGTATTTTGAGTTAAGCAGTTGGCGCGACTTCAGTTCTAGCCTATAAAGTCAAATCTTGTGTGATTCCTCCATGGTAACATAGCTGCCCGAGGTCGCAAAGTTAGCAAGTACAAGAAATTTGAAAATTGTACGTAATTGCACAGTAGTGCTTATGGTCGATGCCGTTTCTCGGCTTCAGAGCTACTTTCTTGACTGTATTTTGAGTTAAGCAGTTTGCGCGACTCCAGTTCTAGCCTTAAAAGTCAAATCTGGCGTGATTCCTCCATGGTAACATAGCTGCCCGAGGTCGCAAAGTTAGCAAGTACAAGAAATTTGAAAATTGTACGTAATTGCACAGTAGTGCTTATGGTCGATGCCGTTTCTCGGCTTCAGAGCTACTTTCTTGACTGTATTTTGAGTTAAGCAGTTGGCGCGACTTCAGTTCTAGCCTTAAAAGTCAAATCTTGCGTGATTCCTCCATGGTAACATAGCTGCCCGAGGTCGCAAAGTTAGCAAGTACAAGAAATTTGAAAATTGTACGTAATTGCACAGTAGTGCTTATGGTCGATGCCGTTTCTCGGCTTCAGAGCTAATTTCTTGACTGTATTTTGAGTTAAGCATTTGGCGCGACTCCAGTTCTAGCCTTAAAAGTCAAATCTTGCGTGATTCCTCCATGGTAACATAGCTGCCCGAGGTCGCAAAGTTAGCAAGTACAAGAAATTTGAAAATTGTACGTAATTGCACAGTAGTGCTTATGGTCGATGCCGTTTCTCGGCTTCAGAGCTACTTTCTTGACTGTATTTTGAGTTAAGCAGTTGGCGCGACTTCAGTTCTAGCCTTAAAAGTCAAATCTTACGTGATTCCTCCATGGTAACATAGCTGCCCGAGGTCGCAAAGTTAGCAAGTACAAGAAATTTGAAAATTGTACGTAATTGCACAGTAGTGCTTATGGTCGATGCCGTTTCTCGGCTTCAGAGCGAATTTCTTGACTGTATTTTGAGTTAAGCAGTTGGCGCGACTCCAGTTCTAGCCTTAAAAGTCAAATGTTGTGTGATTCCTCCATGGTAACATAGCTGCCCGAGGTCGCAAAGTTAGCAAGTACAAGAAATTTGAAAATTGTACGTAATTGCACAGTAGTGCTTATGGTCGATGCCGTTTCTCGGCTTCAGAGCTACTTTCTTGACTGTATTTTGAGTTAAACAGTTGGCGCGACTTCAGTTCTAGCCTATAAAGTCAAATCTTCTGTGATTCCTCGATGGTAACATAGCTGCCCGAGGTCGCAAAGTTAGCAAGTACAAGAAATTTGAAAATTGTACGTAATTGCACAGTAGTGCTTATGGTCGATGCCGTTTCTCGGCTTCAGAGCTACTTTCTTGACTGTATTTTGAGTTAAACAGTTGGCGCGACTTCAGTTCTAGCCTACAAAGTCAAATGTTGTGTGATTCCTCCATGGTAACATAGCTGCCCGAGGTCGCAAAGTTAGCAAGTACAAGAAATTTGAAAATTGTACGTAATTGCACAGTAGTGCTTATGGTCGATGCCGTTTCTCGGCTTCAGAGCTACTTTCTTGACTGTATTTTGAGTTAAGCAGTTGGCGCGACTCCAGTTCTAGCCTTAAAAGTCAAATCTTGCGTGATTCCTCCATGGTAACATAGCTGCCCGAGGTCGCAAAGTTAGCAAGTACAAGAAATTTGAAAATTGTACGTAATTGCACAGTAGTGCTTATGGTCGATGCCGTTTCTCGGCTTCAGAGCTACTTTCTTGACTGTATTTTGAGTTAAGCAGTTGGCGCGACTGCAGTTCTAGCCTTAAAAGTCAAATCTTGCGTGATTCCTCCATGGTAACATAGCTGCCCGAGGTCGCAAAGTTAGCAAGTACAAGAAATTTGAAAATTGTACGTAATTGCACAGTAGTGCTTATGGTCGATGCCGTTTCTCGGCTTCAGAGCTACTTTCTTAACTGTATTTTGAGTTAAACAGTTGGCGCGACTTCAGTTCTAGCCTTCAAAGTCAAATGTTGTGTGATTCCTCCATGGTAACATAGCTGCCCGAGGTCGCAAAGTTAGCAAGTACAAGAAATTTGAAAATTGTACGTAATTGCACAGTAGTGCTTATGGTCGATGCCGTTTCTCGGCTTCAGAGCTACTTTCTTGACTGTATTTTGAGTTAAGCAGTTGGCGCGACTTCAGTTCTAGCCTATAAAGTCAAATCTTGTGTGATTCCTCCATGGTAACATAGCTGCCCGAGGTCGCAAAGTTAGCAAGTACAAGAAATTTGAAAATTGTACGTAATTGCACAGTAGTGCTTATGGTCGATGCCGTTTCTCGGCTTCAGAGCTACTTTCTTGACTGTATTTTGAGTTAAGCAGTTTGCGCGACTCCAGTTCTAGCCTTAAAAGTCAAATCTGGCGTGATTCCTCCATGGTAACATAGCTGCCCGAGGTCGCAAAGTTAGCAAGTACAAGAAATTTGAAAATTGTACGTAATTGCACAGTAGTGCTTATGGTCGATGCCGTTTCTCGGCTTCAGAGCTACTTTCTTGACTGTATTTTGAGTTAAGCAGTTGGCGCGACTTCAGTTCTAGCCTTAAAAGTCAAATCTTGCGTGATTCCTCCATGGTAACATAGCTGCCCGAGGTCGCAAAGTTAGCAAGTACAAGAAATTTGAAAATTGTACGTAATTGCACAGTAGTGCTTATGGTCGATGCCGTTTCTCGGCTTCAGAGCTACTTTCTTGACTGTATTTTGAGTTAAGCAGTTGGCGCGACTTCAGTTCTAGCCTTAAAAGTCAAATCTTACGTGATTCCTCCATGGTAACATAGCTGCCCGAGGTCGCAAAGTTAGCAAGTACAAGAAATTTGAAAATTGTACGTAATTGCACAGTAGTGCTTATGGTCGATGCCGTTTCTCGGCTTCAGAGCGAATTTCTTGACTGTATTTTGAGTTAAGCAGTTGGCGCGACTGCAGTTCCAGCCTTAAAAGTAAAATGTTGTGTGATTCCTCCATGGTAACATAGCTGCCCGAGGTCGCTAAGTTAGCAAGTACAAGAAATTTGAAAATTGTACGCGATTGCACAGTAGTGCTTATGGTCGATCCCGTTTCTCAGCTTCAGAGCTACTTTCTTGAGTGTATTTTGAGTTAAGCAGTTGGCGCGACTCCAGTTCTAGCCTTAAAAGTAAAATGTTGTGTGATTCCTCCATGGTAACATAGCTGCCCGAGGTCGCAGAGTTAGCAAGTACAAGAAATTTGAAAATTGTACGTAATTGCACAGTAGTGCTTATGGTCGATGCCGTTTCTCGGCTTCAGAGCTACTTTCTTGACTGTATTTTGAGTTAAGCAGTTGGCGCGACTTCAGTTCTAGCCTTAAAAGTCAAATCTTGCGTGATTCCTCCATGGTAACATAGCTGCCCGAGGTCGCAAAGTTAGCAAGTACAAGAAATTTGAAAATTGTACGCGATTGCACAGTAGTGCTTATGGTCGATCCCGTTTCTCAGCTTCAGAGCTACTTTCTTGACTGTATTTTGAGTTAAACAGTTGGCGCGACTTCAGTTCTAGCCTATAAAGTCAAATCTTGTGTGATTCCTCCATGGTAACATAGCTGCCCGAGGTCGCAAAGTTAGCAAGTACAAGAAATTTGAAAATTGTACGTAATTGCACAGTAGTGCTTATGGTCGATGCCGTTTCTCGGCTTCAGAACTACTTTCTTGACTGTATTTTGAGTTAAACAGTTGGCGCGACTTCAGTTCTAGCCTATAAAGTCAAATCTTGTGTGATTCCTCCATGGTAACATAGCTGCCCGAGGTCGCAAAGTTAGCAAGTACAAGAAATTTGAAAATTGTACGTAATTGCACAGTAGTGCTTATGGTCGATGCCGTTTCTCGGCTTCAGAGCTACTTTCTTGACTGTATTTTGAGTTAATCAGTTGGCGCGACTCCAGTTCTAGCCTTAAAAGTCAAATCTTGCGTGATTCCTGCATGGTAATATAGCTGCCCGAGGTCGCAAATTTAGCAAGTACAAGAAATTTGAAAATTGTACGTAATTGCACAGTAGTGCTTATGGTCAATGCCGTTTCTCGGCTTCAGAGCTACTTTCTTGACTGTATTTTGAGTTAAGCAGTTGGCGCGACTTCAGTTCTAGCCTATAAAGTCAAATGTTGTGTGATTCCTCCATGGTAACATAGCTGCCCGAGGTCGCAAAGTTAGCAAGTACAAGAAATTTGAAAATTGTACGTAATTGCACAGTAGTGCTTATGGTCGATGCCGTTTCTCGGCTTCAGAGCTACTTTCTTGACTGTATTTTGAGTTAAGCAGTGGGCGCGACTTCAGTTCTAGCCTTAAAAGTAAAATGTTGTGTGATTCCTCCATGGTAACATAGCTGCCCGAGGTCGCTAAGTTAGCAAGTACAAGAAATTTGAAAATTGTACGTAATTGCACAGTAGCGCTTATGGTCGATGCCGTTTCTCGGCTTCAGAGCTACTTTCTTGAGTGTATTTTGAGTTAAGCAGTTGGCGCGACTCCAGTTCTAGCCTTAAAAGTCAAATGTTGTGTGATTCCTCCATGGTAACATAGCTGCCCGAGGTCGCAAAGTTAGCAAGTACAAGAAATTTGAAAATTGTACGTAATTGCACAGTAGTGCTTATGGCCGATGCCGTTTCTCGGCTTCAGAGCTACTTTCTTGACTGTATTTTGAGTTAAGCAGTTGGCGCGGCTTCAGTTCTAGCCTTAAAAGTCAAATCTTGCGTGATTCCTCCATGGTAACATCGCTGCCCGAGGTCGCAAAGTTAGCAAGTACAAGAAATTTGAAAATTGTACGCGATTGCACAGTAGTGCTTATGGTCGATCCCGTTTCTCAGCTTCAGAGCTACTTTCTTGACTGTATTTTGAGTTAAACAGTTGGCGCGACTTCAGTTCTAGCCTATAAAGTCAAATGTTGTGTGATTCCTCCATGGTAACATAGCTGCCCGAGGTCGCAAAGTTAGCAAGTACAAGAAATTTGAAAATTGTACGTAATTGCACAGTAGTGCTTATGGTCGATGCCGTTTCTCGGCTTCAGAGCTACTTTCTTGACTGTATTTTGAGTTAAACAGTTGGCGCGACTTCAGTTCTAGCCTATAAAGTCAAATCTTGTGTGATTCCTCCATGGTAACATAGCTGCCCGAGGTCGCAAAGTTAGCAAGTACAAGAAATTTGAAAATTGTACGTAATTGCACAGTAGTGCTTATGGTCGATGCCGTTTCTCGGCTTCAGAGCTACTTTCTTGACTGTATTTTGAGTTAAACAGTTGGCGCGACTTCAGTTCTAGCCTATAAAGTCAAATCTTGTGTGATTCCTCCATGGTAACAAAGCTGCCCGAGGTCGCAAAGTTAGCAAGTACAAGAAATTTGAAAATTGTACGTAATTGCACAGTAGTGCTTATGTTCGATGCCGTTTCTCGGCTTCAGAGCTACTTTCTTGACTGTATTTTGAGTTAAACAGTTGGCGCGACTTCAGTTCTAGCCTATAAAGTCAAATCTTGTGTGATTCCTCCATGGTAACATAGCTGCCCGAGGTCGCAAAGTTAGCAAGTACAAGAAATTTGAAAATTGTACGTAATTGCACAGTAGTGCTTATGGTCGATGCCGTTTCTCGGCTTCAGAGCTACTTTCTTGACTGTATTTTGAGTTAAACAGTTGGCGCGACTTCAGTTCTAGCCTATAAAGTCAAATGTTGTGTGATTCCTCCATGGTAACATAGCTGCCCGAGGTCGCTAAGTTAGCAAGTACAAGAAATTTGAAAATTGTACGCGATTGCACAGTAGTGCTTATGGTCGATCCCGTTTCTCAGCTTCAGAGCTACTTTCTTGAGTGTATTTTGAGTTAAGCAGTTGGCGCGACTCCAGTTCTAGCCTTAAAAGTCAAATGTTGTGTGATTCCTCGATGGTAACATAGCTGCCCGAGGTCGCAAAGTTAGCAAGTACAAGAAATTTGAAAATTGTACGTAATTGCACAGTAGTGCTTATGGTCGATGCCGTTTCTCGGCTTCAGAGCTACTTTCTTGACTGTATTTTGAGTTAAGCAGTTGGCGCGACTTCAGTTCTAGCCTTAAAAGTCAAATCTTGCGTGATTCCTCCATGGTAACATAGCTGCCCGAGGTCGCAAAGTTAGCAAGTACAAGAAATTTGAAAATTGTACGCGATTGCACAGTAGTGCTTATGGTCGATCCCGTTTCTCAGCTTCAGAGCTACTTTCTTGACTGTATTTTGAGTTAAACAGTTGGCGCGACTTCAGTTCTAGCCTATAAAGTCAAATGTTGTGTGATTCCTCCATGGTAACATAGCTGCCCGAGGTCGCTAAGTTAGCAAGTACAAGAAATTTGAAAATTGTACGTAATTGCACAGTAGTGCTAATGGTCGATGCCGTTTCTCGGCTTCAGAGCTACTTTCTTGACTGTATTTTGAGTTAAACAGTTGGCGCGACTTCAGTTCTAGCCTATAAAGTCAAATCTTGTGTGATTCCTCCATGGTAACATAGCTGCCCGAGGTCGCAAAGTTAGCAAGTACAAGAAATTTGAAAATTGTACGTAATTGCACAGTAGTGCTTATGGTCGATGCCGTTTCTCGGCTTCAGAGCTACTTTCTTGACTGTATTTTGAGTTAAACAGTTGGCGCGACTTCAGTTCTAGCCTATAAAGTCAAATCTTGTGTGATTCCTCCATGGTAACATAGCTGCCCGAGGTCGCAAAGTTAGCAAGTACAAGAAATTTGAAAATTGTACGTAATTGCACAGTAGTGCTTATGGTCGATGCCGTTTCTCGGCTTCAGAGCTACTTTCTTGACTGTATTTTGAGTTAATCAGTTGGCGCGACTCCAGTTCTAGCCTTAAAAGTCAAATCTTGCGTGATTCCTGCATGGTAATATAGCTGCCCGAGGTCGCAAATTTAGCAAGTACAAGAAATTTGAAAATTGTACGTAATTGCACAGTAGTGCTTATGGTCGATGCCGTTTCTCGGCTTCAGAGCTACTTTCTTGACTGTATTTTGAGTTAAGCAGTTGGCGCGACTCCAGTTCTAGCCTTAAAAGTCAAATCTTGCGTGATTCCTGCATGGTAAAATAGCTGCCCGAGGTCGCAAATTTAGCAAGTACAAGAAATTTGAAAATTGTACGTAATTGCACAGTAGTGCTTATGGTCGATGCCGTTTCTCGGCTTCAGAGCTACTTTCTTGACTGTATTTTGAGTTAAGCAGTTGGCGCGACTTCAGTTCTAGCCTATAAAGTCAAATCTTGCGTGATTCCTCCATGGTAACATAGCTGCCCGAGGTCGCAAAGTTAGCAAGTACAAGAAATTTGAAAATTGTACGTAATTGCACAGTAGTGCTTATGGTCGATGCCGTTTCTCGGCTTCAGAGCTACTTTCTTGACTGTATTTTGAGTTAAGCAGTTGGCGCGACTTCAGTTCTAGCCTATAAAGTCAAATCTTGTGTGATTCCTCCATGGTATCATAGCTGCCCGAGGTCGCAAAGTTAGCAAGTACAAGAAATTTGAAAATTGTACGTAATTGCACAGTAGTGCTTATGGTCGATGCCGTTTCTCGGCTTCAGAGCTACTTTCTTGACTGTATTTTGAGTTAAGCAGTTGGCGCGACTTCAGTTCTAGCCTTAAAAGTAAAATGTTGTGTGATTCCTCCATGGTAACATAGCTGCCCGAGGTCGCTAAGTTAGCAAGTACAAGAAATTTGAAAATTGTACGTAATTGCACAGTAGCGCTTATGGTCGATGCCGTTTCTCGGCTTCAGAGCTACTTTCTTGAGTGTATTTTGGGTTAAGCAGTTGGCGCGACTCCAGTTCTAGCCTTAAAAGTCAAATGTTGTGTGATTCCTCCATGGTAACATAGCTGCCCGAGGTCGCAAAGTTAGCAAGTACAAGAAATTTGAAAATTGTACGTAATTGCACAGTAGTGCTTATGGTCGATGCCGTTTCTCGGCTTCAGAGCTACTTTCTTGACTGTATTTTGAGTTAAGCAGTTGGCTTCAGTTCTAGCCTTAAAAGTCAAATCTTGCGTGATTCCTCCATGGTAACATAGCTGCCCGAGGTCGCAAAGTTAGCAAGTACAAGAAATTTGAAAATTGTACGCGATTGCACAGTAGTGCTTATGGTCGATCCCGTTTCTCAGCTTCAGAGCTACTTTCTTGACTGTATTTTGAGTTAAACAGTTGGCGCGACTTCAGTTCTAGCCTATAAAGTCAAATGTTGTGTGATTCCTCCATGGTAACATAGCTGCCCGAGGTCGCAAAGTTAGCAAGTACAAGAAATTTGAAAATTGTACGTAATTGCACAGTAGTGCTTATGGTCGATGCCGTTTCTCGGCTTCAGAGCTACTTTCTTGACTGTATTTTGAGTTAAACAGTTGGCGCGACTTCAGTTCTAGCCTATAAAGTCAAATCTTGTGTGATTCCTCCATGGTAACATAGCTGCCCGAGGTCGCAAAGTTAGCAAGTACAAGAAATTTGAAAATTGTACGTAATTGCACAGTAGTGCTTATGGTCGATGCCGTTTCTCGGCTTCAGAGCTACTTTCTTGACTGTATTTTGAGTTAATCAGTTGGCGCGACTCCAGTTCTAGCCTTAAAAGTCAAATCTTGCGTGATTCCTGCATGGTAATATAGCTGCCCGAGGTCGCAAATTTAGCAAGTACAAGAAATTTGAAAATTGTACGTAATTGCACAGTAGTGCTTATGGTCGATGCCGTTTCTCGGCTTCAGAGCTACTTTCTTGAGTGTATTTTGAGTTAAGCAGTTGGCGCGACTCCAGTTCTAGCCTTAAAAGTCAAATGTTGTGTGATTCCTCCATGGTAACATAGCTGCCCGAGGTCGCAAAGTTAGCAAGTACAAGAAATTTGAAAATTGTACGTAATTGCACAGTAGTGCTTATGGTCGATGCCGTTTCTCGGCTTCAGAGCTACTTTCTTGAGTGTATTTTGAGTTAAGCAGTTGGCGCGACTCCAGTTCTAGCCTTAAAAGTCAAATGTTGTGTGATTCCTCCATGGTAACATAGCTGCCCGAGGTCGCAAAGTTAGCAAGTACAAGAAATTTGAAAATTGTACGTAATTGCACAGTAGTGCTTATGGTCGATGCCGTTTCTCGGCTTCAGAGCTACTTTCTTGACTGTATTTTGAGTTAAGCAGTTGGCGCGACTTCAGTTCTAGCCTTAAAAGTCAAATCTTGCGTGATTCCTCCATGGTAACATAGCTGCCCGAGGTCGCAAAGTTAGCAAGTACAAGAAATTTGAAAATTGTACGTAATTGCACAGTAGTGCTTATGGTCGATGCCGTTTCTCGGCTTCAGAGCTAATTTCTTGACTGTATTTTGAGTTAAGCATTTGGCGCGACTCCAGTTCTAGCCTTAAAAGTCAAATCTTGCGTGATTCCTCGATGGTAACATAGCTGCCCGAGGTCGCAAAGTTAGCAAGTACAAGAAATTTGAAAATTGTACGTAATTGCACAGTAGTGCTTATGGTCGATGCCGTTTCTCGGCTTCAGAGCTACTTTCTTGACTGTATTTTGAGTTAAGCAGTTGGCGCGACTTCAGTTCTAGCCTTAAAAGTCAAATCTTACGTGATTCCTCCATGGTAACATAGCTGCCCGAGGTCGCAAAGTTAGCAAGTACAAGAAATTTGAAAATTGTACGTAATTGCACAGTAGTGCTTATGGTCGATGCCGTTTCTCGGCTTCAGAGCTACTTTCTTGACTGTATTTTGAGTTAAGCAGTTGGCGCGACTCCAGTTCTAGCCTTAAAAGTCAAATGTTGTGTGATTCCTCCATGGTAACATAGCTGCCCGAGGTCGCAAAGTTAGCAAGTACAAGAAATTTGAAAATTGTACGTAATTGCACAGTAGTGCTTATGGTCGATGCCGTTTCTCGGCTTCAGAGCTACTTTCTTGACTGTATTTTGAGTTAAACAGTTGGCGCGACTTCAGTTCTAGCCTATAAAGTCAAATCTTGTGTGATTCCTCGATGGTAACATAGCTGCCCGAGGTCGCAAAATTAGCAAGTACAAGAAATTTGAAAATTGTACGTAATTGCACAGTAGTGCTTATGGTCGATCCCGTTTCTCAGCTTCAGAGCTACTTTCTTGACTGTATTTTGAGTTAAACAGTTGGCGCGACTTCAGTTCTAGCCTATAAAGTCAAATGTTGTGTGATTCCTCCATGGTAACATAGCTGCCCGAGGTCGCAAAGTTAGCAAGTACAAGAAATTTGAAAATTGTACGTAATTGCACAGTAGTGCTTATGGTCGATGCCGTTTCTCGGCTTCAGAGCTACTTTCTTGACTGTATTTTGAGTTAAGCAGTTGGCGCGACTGCAGTTCTAGCCTTAAAAGTAAAATGTTGTGTGATTCCTCCATGGTAACATAGCTGCCCGAGGTCGCTAAGTTAGCAAGTACAAGAAATTTGAAAATTGTACGCGATTGCACAGTAGTGCTTATGGTCGATCCCGTTTCTCAGCTTCAGAGCTACTTTCTTGAGTGTATTTTGAGTTAAGCAGTTGGCGCGACTCCAGTTCTAGCCTTAAAAGTCAAATGTTGTGTGATTCCTCCATGGTAACATAGCTGCCCGAGGTCGCAAAGTTAGCAAGTACAAGAAATTTGAAAATTGTACGTAATTGCACAGTAGTGCTTATGGTCGATGCCGTTTCTCGGCTTCAGAGCTACTTTCTTGACTGTATTTTGAGTTAAGCAGTTGGCGCGACTTCAGTTCTAGCCTTAAAAGTCAAATCTTGCGTGATTCCTCCATGGTAACATAGCTGCCCGAGGTCGCAAAGTTAGCAAGTACAAGAAATTTGAAAATTGTACGCGATTGCACAGTAGTGCTTATGGTCGATCCCGTTTCTCAGCTTCAGAGCTACTTTCTTGACTGTATTTTGAGTTAAACAGTTGGCGCGACTTCAGTTCTAGCCTATAAAGTCAAATGTTGTGTGATTCCTCCATGGTAACATAGCTGCCCGAGGTCGCAAAGTTAGCAAGTACAAGAAATTTGAAAATTGTACGTATTTGCACAGTAGTGCTTATGGTCGATGCCGTTTCTCGGCTTCAGAGCTACTTTCTTGACTGTATTTTGAGTTAAACAGTTGGCGCGACTTCAGTTCTAGCCTATAAAGTCAAATCTTGTGTGATTCCTCCATGGTAACATAGCTGCCCGAGGTCGCAAAGTTAGCAAGTACAAGAAATTTGAAAATTGTACGTAATTGCACAGTAGTGCTTATGGTCGATGCCGTTTCTCGGCTTCAGAACTACTTTCTTGACTGTATTTTGAGTTAAACAGTTGGCGCGACTTCAGTTCTAGCCTATAAAGTCAAATCTTGTGTGATTCCTCCATGGTAACATAGCTGCCCGAGGTCGCAAAGTTAGCAAGTACAAGAAATTTGAAAATTGTACGTAATTGCACAGTAGTGCTTATGGTCGATGCCGTTTCTCGGCTTCAGAGCTACTTTCTTGACTGTATTTTGAGTTAATCAGTTGGCGCGACTCCAGTTCTAGCCTTAAAAGTCAAATCTTGCGTGATTCCTGCATGGTAATATAGCTGCCCGAGGTCGCAAATTTAGCAAGTACAAGAAATTTGAAAATTGTACGTAATTGCACAGTAGTGCTTATGGTCGATGCCGTTTCTCGGCTTCAGAGCTACTTTCTTGAGTGTATTTTGAGTTAAGCAGTTGGCGCGACTCCAGTTCTAGCCTTAAAAGTCAAATGTTGTGTGATTCCTCCATGGTAACATAGCTGCCCGAGGTCGCAAAGTTAGCAAGTACAAGAAATTTGAAAATTGTACGTAATTGCACAGTAGTGCTTATGGTCGATGCCGTTTCTCGGCTTCAGAGCTACTTTCTTGACTGTATTTTGAGTTAAGCAGTTGGCGCGACTTCAGTTCTAGCCTTAAAAGTCAAATCTTGCGTGATTCCTCCATGGTAACATAGCTGCCCGAGGTCGCAAAGTTAGCAAGTACAAGAAATTTGAAAATTGTACGCGATTGCACAGTAGTGCTTATGGTCGATCCCGTTTCTCAGCTTCAGAGCTACTTTCTTGACTGTATTTTGAGTTAAACAGTTGGCGCGACTTCAGTTCTAGCCAATAAAGTCAAATGTTGTGTGATTCCTCCATGGTAACATAGCTGCCCGAGGTCGCAAAGTTAGCAAGTACAAGAAATTTGAAAATTGTACGTAATTGCACAGTAGTGCTTATGGTCGATGCCGTTTCTCGGCTTCAGAGCTACTTTCTTGACTGTATTTTGAGTTAAACAGTTGGCGCGACTTCAGTTCTAGCCTATAAAGTCAAATCTTGTGTGATTCCTCCATGGTAACATAGCTGCCCGAGGTCGCAAAGTTAGCAAGTACAAGAAATTTGAAAATTGTACGTAATTGCACAGTAGTGCTTATGGTCGATGCCGTTTCTCGGCTTCAGAGCTACTTTCTTGACTGTATTTTGAGTTAAGCAGTTGGCGCGACTTCAGTTCTAGCCTTAAAAGTAAAATGTTGTGTGATTCCTCCATGGTAACATAGCTGCCCGAGGTCGCTAAGTTAGCAAGTACAAGAAATTTGAAAATTGTACGTAATTGCACAGTAGTGCTTATGGTCGATGCCGTTTCTCGGCTTCAGAGCTACTTTCTTGACTGTATTTTGAGTTAATCAGTTGGCGCGACTCCAGTTCTAGCCTTAAAAGTCAAATCTAGCGTGATTCCTGCATGGTAATATAGCTGCCCGAGGTCGCAAATTTAGCAAGTACAAGAAATTTGAAAATTGTACGTAATTGCACAGTAGTGCTTATGGTCGATGCCGTTTCTCGGCTTCAGAGCTACTTTCTTGACTGTATTTTGAGTTAAGCAGTTGGCGCGACTTCAGTTCTAGCCTATAAAGTCAAATGTTGTGTGATTCCTCCATGGTAACATAGCTGCCCGAGGTCGCAAAGTTAGCAAGTACAAGAAATTTGAAAATTGTACGTAATTGCACAGTAGTGCTTATGGTCGATGCCGTTTCTCGGCTTCAGAGCTACTTTCTTGACTGTATTTTGAGTTAAGCAGTGGGCGCGACTTCAGTTCTAGCCTTAAAAGTAAAATGTTGTGTGATTCCTCCATGGTAACATAGCTGCCCGAGGTCGCTAAGTTAGCAAGTACAAGAAATTTGAAAATTGTACGTAACTGCACAGTAGCGCTTATGGTCGATGCCGTTTCTCGGCTTCAGAGCTACTTTCTTGAGTGTATTTTGAGTTAAGCAGTTGGCGCGACTCCAGTTCTAGCCTTAAAAGTCAAATGTTGTGTGATTCCTCCATGGTAACATAGCTGCCCGAGGTCGCAAAGTTAGCAAGTACAAGAAATTTGAAAATTGTACGTAATTGCACAGTAGTGCTTATGGTCGATGCCGTTTCTCGGCTTCAGAGCTACTTTCTTGACTGTATTTTGAGTTAAGCAGTTGGCGCGACTTCAGTTCTAGCCTTAAAAGTCAAATCTTGCGTGATTCCTCCATGGTAACATAGCTGCCCGAGGTCGCAAAGTTAGCAAGTACAAGAAATTTGAAAATTGTACGCGATTGCACAGTAGTGCTTATGGTCGATCCCGTTTCTCAGCTTCAGAGCTACTTTCTTGACAGTATTTTGAGTTAAGCAGTTGGCGCGACTTCAGTTCTAGCCTTAAAAGTAAAATGTTGTGTGATTCCTCCATGGTAACATAGCTGCCCGAGGTCGCTAAGTTAGCAAGTACAAGAAATTTGAAAATTGTACGTAATTGCACAGTAGTGCTTATGGTCGATGCCGTTTCTCGGCTTCAGAGCTACTTTCTTGACTGTATTTTGAGTTAATCAGTTGGCGCGACTCCAGTTCTAGCCTTAAAAGTCAAATCTTGCGTGATTCCTGCATGGTAATATAGCTGCCCGAGGTCGCAAATTTAGCAAGTACAAGAAATTTGAAAATTGTACGTAATTGCACAGTAGTGCTTATCGTCGATGCCGTTTCTCGGCTTCAGAGCTACTTTCTTGACTGTATTTTGAGTTAAGCAGTTGGCGCGACTTCAGTTCTAGCCTATAAAGTCAAATGTTGTGTGATTCCTCCATGGTAACATAGCTGCCCGAGGTCGCAAAGTTAGCAAGTACAAGAAATTTGAAAATTGTACGTAATTGCACAGTAGTGCTTATGGTCGATGCCGTTTCTCGGCTTCAGAGCTACTTTCTTGACTGTATTTTGAGTTAAGCAGTGGGCGCGACTTCAGTTCTAGCCTTAAAAGTAAAATGTTGTGTGATTCCTCCATGGTAACATAGCTGCCCGAGGTCGCTAAGTTAGCAAGTACAAGAAATTTGAAAATTGTACGTAATTGCACAGTAGCGCTTATGGTCGATGCCGTTTCTCGGCTTCAGAGCTACTTTCTTGAGTGTATTTTGAGTTAAGCAGTTGGCGCGACTCCAGTTCTAGCCTTAAAAGTCAAATGTTGTGTGATTCCTCCATGGTAACATAGCTGCCCGAGGTCGCAAAGTTAGCAAGTACAAGAAATTTGAAAATTGTACGTAATTGCACAGTAGTGCTTATGGTCGATGCCGTTTCTCGGCTTCAGAGCTACTTTCTTGACTGTATTTTGAGTTAAGCAGTTGGCGCGACTTCAGTTCTAGCCTTAAAAGTCAAATCTTGCGTGATTCCTCCATGGTAACATAGCTGCCCGAGGTCGCAAAGTTAGCAAGTACAAGAAATTTGAAAATTGTACGCGATTGCACAGTAGTGCTTATGGTCGATCCCGTTTCTCAGCTTCAGAGCTACTTTCTTGACTGTATTTTGAGTTAAACAGTTGGCGCGACTTCAGTTCTAGCCTATAAAGTCAAATGTTGTGTGATTCCTCCATGGTAACATAGCTGCCCGAGGTCGCAAAGTTAGCAAGTACAAGAAATTTGAAAATTGTACGTAATTGCACAGTAGTGCTTATGGTCGATGCCGTTTCTCGGCTTCAGAGCTACTTTCTTGACTGTATTTTGAGTTAAACAGTTGGCGCGACTTCAGTTCTAGCCTATAAAGTCAAATCTTGTGTGATTCCTCCATGGTAACATAGCTGCCCGAGGTCGCAAAGTTAGCAAGTACAAGAAATTTGAAAATTGTACGTAATTGCACAGTAGTGCTTATGGTCGATGCCGTTTCTCGGCTTCAGAGCTACTTTCTTGACTGTATTTTGAATTAAACAGTTGGCGCGACTTCAGTTCTAGCCTATAAAGTCAAATCTTGTGTGATTCCTCCATGGTAACATAGCTGCCCGAGGTCGCAAAGTTAGCAAGTACAAGAAATTTGAAAATTGTACGTAATTGCACAGTAGTGCTTATGGTCGATGCCGTTTCTCGGCTTCAGAGCTACTTTCTTGACTGTATTTTGAGTTAAACAGTTGGCGCGACTTCAGTTCTAGCCTATAAAGTCAAATCTTGTGTGATTCCTCCATGGTAACATAGCTGCCCGAGGTCGCAAAGTTAGCAAGTACAAGAAATTTGAAAATTGTACGTAATTGCACAGTAGTGCTTATGGTCGATGCCGTTTCTCGGCTTCAGAGCTACTTTCTTGACTGTATTTTGAGTTAAACAGTTGGCGCGACTTCAGTTCTAGCCTATAAAGTCAAATGTTGTGTGATTCCTCCATGGTAACATAGCTGCCCGAGGTCGCTAAGTTAGCAAGTACAAGAAATTTGAAAATTGTACGCGATTGCACAGTAGTGCTTATGGTCGATCCCGTTTCTCAGCTTCAGAGCTACTTTCTTGAGTGTATTTTGAGTTAAGCAGTTGGCGCGACTCCAGTTCTAGCCTTAAAAGTCAAATGTTGTGTGATTCCTCGATGGTAACATAGCTGCCCGAGGTCGCAAAGTTAGCAAGTACAAGAAATTTGAAAATTGTACGTAATTGCACAGTAGTGCTTATGGTCGATGCCGTTTCTCGGCTTCAGAGCTACTTTCTTGACTGTATTTTGAGTTAAGCAGTTGGCGCGACTTCAGTTCTAGCCTTAAAAGTCAAATCTTGCGTGATTCCTCCATGGTAACATAGCTGCCCGAGGTCGCAAAGTTAGCAAGTACAAGAAATTTGAAAATTGTACGCGATTGCACAGTAGTGCTTATGGTCGATCCCGTTTCTCAGCTTCAGAGCTACTTTCTTGACTGTATTTTGAGTTAAACAGTTGGCGCGACTTCAGTTCTAGCCTATAAAGTCAAATGTTGTGTGATTCCTCCATGGTAACATAGCTGCCCGAGGTCGCAAAGTTAGCAAGTACAAGAAATTTGAAAATTGTACGTAATTGCACAGTAGTGCTAATGGTCGATGCCGTTTCTCGGCTTCAGAGCTACTTTCTTGACTGTATTTTGAGTTAAGCAGTTGGCGCGACTTCAGTTCTAGCCTTAAAAGTCAAATCTTGCGTGATTCCTCCATGGTAACATAGCTGCCCGAGGTCGCAAAGTTAGCAAGTACAAGAAATTTGAAAATTGTACGCGATTGCACAGTAGTGCTTATGGTCGATCCCGTTTCTCAGCTTCAGAGCTACTTTCTTGACAGTATTTTGAGTTAAGCAGTTGGCGCGACTTCAGTTCTAGCCTTAAAAGTAAAATGTTGTGTGATTCCTCCATGGTAACATAGCTGCCCGAGGTCGCTAAGTTAGCAAGTACAAGAAATTTGAAAATTGTACGTAATTGCACAGTAGTGCTTATGGTCGATGCCGTTTCTCGGCTTCAGAGCTACTTTCTTGACTGTATTTTGAGTTAATCAGTTGGCGCGACTCCAGTTCTAGCCTTAAAAGTCAAATCTTGCGTGATTCCTGCATGGTAATATAGCTGCCCGAGGTCGCAAATTTAGCAAGTACAAGAAATTTGAAAATTGTACGTAATTGCACAGTAGTGCTTATGGTCGATGCCGTTTCTCGGCTTCAGAGCTACTTTCTTGACTGTATTTTGAGTTAAGCAGTTGGCGCGACTTCAGTTCTAGCCTATAAAGTCAAATGTTGTGTGATTCCTCCATGGTAACATAGCTGCCCGAGGTCGCAAAGTTAGCAAGTACAAGAAATTTGAAAATTGTACGTAATTGCACAGTAGTGCTTATGGTCGATGCCGTTTCTCGGCTTCAGAGCTACTTTCTTGACTGTATTTTGAGTTAAGCAGTGGGCGCGACTTCAGTTCTAGCCTTAAAAGTAAAATGTTGTGTGATTCCTCCATGGTAACATAGCTGCCCGAGGTCGCTAAGTTAGCAAGTACAAGAAATTTGAAAATTGTACGTAATTGCACAGTAGCGCTTATGGTCGATGCCGTTTCTCGGCTTCAGAGCTACTTTCTTGAGTGTATTTTGAGTTAAGCAGTTGGCGCGACTCCAGTTCTAGCCTTAAAAGTCAAATGTTGTGTGATTCCTCCATGGTAACATAGCTGCCCGAGGTCGCAAAGTTAGCAAGTACAAGAAATTTGAAAATTGTACGTAATTGCACAGTAGTGCTTATGGTCGATGCCGTTTCTCGGCTTCAGAGCTACTTTCTTGACTGTATTTTGAGTTAAGCAGTTGGCGCGACTTCAGTTCTAGCCTTAAAAGTCAAATCTTGCGTGATTCCTCCATGGTAACATAGCTGCCCGAGGTCGCAAAGTTAGCAAGTACAAGAAATTTGAAAATTGTACGCGATTGCACAGTAGTGCTTATGGTCGATCCCGTTTCTCAGCTTCAGAGCTACTTTCTTGACTGTATTTTGAGTTAAACAGTTGGCGCGACTTCAGTTCTAGCCTATAAAGTCAAATGTTGTGTGATTCCTCCATGGTAACATAGCTGCCCGAGGTCGCAAAGTTAGCAAGTACAAGAAATTTGAAAATTGTACGTAATTGCACAGTAGTGCTTATGGTCGATGCCGTTTCTCGGCTTCAGAGCTACTTTCTTGACTGTATTTTGAGTTAAACAGTTGGCGCGACTTCAGTTCTAGCCTATAAAGTCAAATCTTGTGTGATTCCTCCATGGTAACATAGCTGCCCGAGGTCGCAAAGTTAGCAAGTACAAGAAATTTGAAAATTGTACGTAATTGCACAGTAGTGCTTATGGTCGATGCCGTTTCTCGGCTTCAGAGCTACTTTCTTGACTGTATTTTGAATTAAACAGTTGGCGCGACTTCAGTTCTAGCCTATAAAGTCAAATCTTGTGTGATTCCTCCATGGTAACATAGCTGCCCGAGGTCGCAAAGTTAGCAAGTACAAGAAATTTGAAAATTGTACGTAATTGCACAGTAGTGCTTATGGTCGATGCCGTTTCTCGGCTTCAGAGCTACTTTCTTGACTGTATTTTGAGTTAAACAGTTGGCGCGACTTCAGTTCTAGCCTATAAAGTCAAATCTTGTGTGATTCCTCCATGGTAACATAGCTGCCCGAGGTCGCAAAGTTAGCAAGTACAAGAAATTTGAAAATTGTACGTAATTGCACAGTAGTGCTTATGGTCGATGCCGTTTCTCGGCTTCAGAGCTACTTTCTTGACTGTATTTTGAGTTAAACAGTTGGCGCGACTTCAGTTCTAGCCTATAAAGTCAAATGTTGTGTGATTCCTCCATGGTAACATAGCTGCCCGAGGTCGCTAAGTTAGCAAGTACAAGAAATTTGAAAATTGTACGCGATTGCACAGTAGTGCTTATGGTCGATCCCGTTTCTCAGCTTCAGAGCTACTTTCTTGAGTGTATTTTGAGTTAAGCAGTTGGCGCGACTCCAGTTCTAGCCTTAAAAGTCAAATGTTGTGTGATTCCTCGATGGTAACATAGCTGCCCGAGGTCGCAAAGTTAGCAAGTACAAGAAATTTGAAAATTGTACGTAACTGCACAGTAGTGCTTATGGTCGATGCCGTTTCTCGGCTTCAGAGCTACTTTCTTGACTGTATTTTGAGTTAAGCAGTTGGCGCGACTTCAGTTCTAGCCTTAAAAGTCAAATCTTGCGTGATTCCTCCATGGTAACATAGCTGCCCGAGGTCGCAAAGTTAGCAAGTACAAGAAATTTGAAAATTGTACGCGATTGCACAGTAGTGCTTATGGTCGATCCCGTTTCTCAGCTTCAGAGCTACTTTCTTGACTGTATTTTGAGTTAAACAGTTGGCGCGACTTCAGTTCTAGCCTATAAAGTCAAATGTTGTGTGATTCCTCCATGGTAACATAGCTGCCCGAGGTCGCAAAGTTAGCAAGTACAAGAAATTTGAAAATTGTACGTAATTGCACAGTAGTGCTAATGGTCGATGCCGTTTCTCGGCTTCAGAGCTACTTTCTTGACTGTATTTTGAGTTAAACAGTTGGCGCGACTTCAGTTCTAGCCTATAAAGTCAAATCTTGTGTGATTCCTCCATGGTAACATAGCTGCCCGAGGTCGCAAAGTTAGCAAGTACAAGAAATTTGAAAATTGTACGTAATTGCACAGTAGTGCTTATGGTCGATGCCGTTTCTCGGCTTCAGAGCTACTTTCTTGACTGTATTTTGAGTTAAACAGTTGGCGCGACTTCAGTTCTAGCCTATAAAGTCAAATCTTGTGTGATTCCTCCATGGTAACATAGCTGCCCGAGGTCGCAAAGTTAGCAAGTACAAGAAATTTGAAAATTGTACGTAATTGCACAGTAGTGCTTATGGTCGATGCCGTTTCTCGGCTTCAGAGCTACTTTCTTGACTGTATTTTGAGTTAATCAGTTGGCGCGACTCCAGTTCTAGCCTTAAAAGTCAAATCTTGCGTGATTCCTGCATGGTAATATAGCTGCCCGAGGTCGCAAATTTAGCAAGTACAAGAAATTTGAAAATTGTACGTAATTGCACAGTAGTGCTTATGGTCGATGCCGTTTCTCGGCTTCAGAGCTACTTTCTTGACTGTATTTTGAGTTAAGCAGTTGGCGCGACTCCAGTTCTAGCCTTAAAAGTCAAATCTAGCGTGATTCCTGCATGGTAAAATAGCTGCCCGAGGTCGCAAATTTAGCAAGTACAAGAAATTTGAAAATTGTACGTAATTGCACAGTAGTGCTTATGGTCGATGCCGTTTCTCGGCTTCAGAGCTACTTTCTTGACTGTATTTTGAGTTAAGCAGTTGGCGCGACTTCAGTTCTAGCCTATAAAGTCAAATCTTGCGTGATTCCTCCATGGTAACATAGCTGCCCGAGGTCGCAAAGTTAGCAAGTACAAGAAATTTGAAAATTGTACGTAATTGCACAGTAGTGCTTATGGTCGATGCCGTTTCTCGGCTTCAGAGCTACTTTCTTGACTGTATTTTGAGTTAAGCAGTTGGCGCGACTTCAGTTCTAGCCTATAAAGTCAAATCTTGCGTGATTCCTCCATGGTAACATAGCTGCCCGAGGTCGCAAAGTTAGCAAGTACAAGAAATTTGAAAATTGTACGTAATTGCACAGTAGTGCTTATGGTCGATGCCGTTTCTCGGCTCCAGAGCTACTTTCTTGACTGTATTTTGAGTTAAGCAGTTGGCGCGACTTCAGTTCTAGCCTTAAAAGTAAAATGTTGTGTGATTCCTCCATGGTAACATAGCTGCCCGAGGTCGCTAAGTTAGCAAGTACAAGAAATTTGAAAATTGTACGTAATTGCACAGTAGCGCTTATGGTCGATGCCGTTTCTCGGCTTCAGAGCTACTTTCTTGAGTGTATTTTGAGTTAAGCAGTTGGCGCGACTCCAGTTCTAGCCTTAAAAGTCAAATGTTGTGTGATTCCTCCATGGTAACATAGCTGCCCGAGGTCGCAAAGTTAGCAAGTACAAGAAATTTGAAAATTGTACGTAATTGCACAGTAGTGCTTATGGTCGATGCCGTTTCTCGGCTTCAGAGCTACTTTCTTGACTGTATTTTGAGTTAAGCAGTTGGCTTCAGTTCTAGCCTTAAAAGTCAAATCTTGCGTGATTCCTCCATGGTAACATAGCTGCCCGAGGTCGCAAAGTTAGCAAGTACAAGAAATTTGAAAATTGTACGCGATTGCACAGTAGTGCTTATGGTCGATCCCGTTTCTCAGCTTCAGAGCTACTTTCTTGACTGTATTTTGAGTTAAACAGTTGGCGCGACTTCAGTTCTAGCCTATAAAGTCAAATGTTGTGTGATTCCTCCATGGTAACATAGCTGCCCGAGGTCGCAAAGTTAGCAAGTACAAGAAATTTGAAAATTGTACGTAATTGCACAGTAGTGCTTATGGTCGATGCCGTTTCTCGGCTTCAGAGCTACTTTCTTGACTGTATTTTGAGTTAAACAGTTGGCGCGACTTCAGTTCTAGCCTATAAAGTCAAATCTTGTGTGATTCCTCCATGGTAACATAGCTGCCCGAGGTCGCAAAGTTAGCAAGTACAAGAAATTTGAAAATTGTACGTAATTGCACAGTAGTGCTTATGGTCGATGCCGTTTCTCGGCTTCAGAGCTACTTTCTTGACTGTATTTTGAGTTAATCAGTTGGCGCGACTCCAGTTCTAGCCTTAAAAGTCAAATCTTGCGTGATTCCTGCATGGTAATATAGCTGCCCGAGGTCGCAAATTTAGCAAGTACAAGAAATTTGAAAATTGTACGTAATTGCACAGTAGTGCTTATGGTCGATGCCGTTTCTCGGCTTCAGAGCTACTTTCTTGAGTGTATTTTGAGTTAAGCAGTTGGCGCGACTCCAGTTCTAGCCTTAAAAGTCAAATGTTGTGTGATTCCTCCATTGTAACATAGCTGCCCGAGGTCGCAAAGTTAGCAAGTACAAGAAATTTGAAAATTGTACGTAATTGCACAGTAGTGCTTATGGTCGATCCCGTTTCTCAGCTTCAGAGCTACTTTCTTGACTGTATTTTGAGTTAAACAGTTGGCGCGACTTCAGTTCTAGCCTATAAAGTCAAATCTTGTGTGATTCCTCCATGGTAACATAGCTGCCCGAGGTCGCAAAGTTAGCAAGTACAAGAAATTTGAAAATTGTACGTAATTGCACAGTAGTGCTTATGGTCGATGCCGTTTCTCGGCTTCAGAGCTACTTTCTTGACTGTATTTTGAGTTAAGCAGTTGGCGCGACTTCAGTTCTAGCCTTAAAAGTAAAATGTTGTGTGATTCCTCCATGGTAACATAGCTGCCCGAGGTCGCTAAGTTAGCAAGTACAAGAAATTTGAAAATTGTACGTAATTGCACAGTAGCGCTTATGGTCGATGCCGTTTCTCGGCTTCAGAGCTACTTTCTTGAGTGTATTTTGAGTTAAGCAGTTGGCGCGACTCCAGTTCTAGCCTTAAAAGTCAAATGTTGTGTGATTCCTCCATGGTAACATAGCTGCCCGAGGTCGCAAAGTTAGCAAGTACAAGAAATTTGAAAATTGTACGTAATTGCACAGTAGTGCTTATGGTCGATGCCGTTTCTCGGCTTCAGAGCTACTTTCTTGACTGTATTTTGAGTTAAGCAGTTGGCGCGACTTCAGTTCTAGCCTTAAAAGTCAAATGTTGTGTGATTCCTCCATGGTAACATAGCTGCCCGAGGTCGCAAAGTTAGCAAGTACAAGAAATTTGAAAATTGTACGTAATTGCACAGTAGCGCTTATGGTCGATGCCGTTTCTCGGCTTCAGAGCTACTTTCTTGAGTGTATTTTGAGTTAAGCAGTTGGCGCGACTCCAGTTCTAGCCTTAAAAGTCAAATGTTGTGTGATTCCTCCATGGTAACATAGCTGCCCGAGGTCGCAAAGTTAGCAAGTACAAGAAATTTGAAAATTGTACGTAATTGCACAGTAGTGCTTATGGTCGATGCCGTTTCTCGGCTTCAGAGCTACTTTCTTGACTGTATTTTGAGTTAAGCAGTTGGCGCGACTCCAGTTCTAGCCTTAAAAGTCAAATCTAGCGTGATTCCTGCATGGTAAAATAGCTGCCCGAGGTCGCAAATTTAGCAAGTACAAGAAATTTGAAAATTGTACGTAATTGCACAGTAGTGCTTATGGTCGATGCCGTTTCTCGGCTTCAGAGCTACTTTCTTGACTGTATTTTGAGTTAAGCAGTTGGCGCGACTTCAGTTCTAGCCTATAAAGTCAAATCTTGCGTGATTCCTCCATGGTAACATAGCTGCCCGAGGTCGCAAAGTTAGCAAGTACAAGAAATTTGAAAATTGTACGTAATTGCACAGTAGTGCTTATGGTCGATGCCGTTTCTCGGCTTCAGAGCTACTTTCTTGACTGTATTTTGAGTTAAGCAGTTGGCGCGACTTCAGTTCTAGCCTATAAAGTCAAATCTTGCGTGATTCCTCCATGGTAACATAGCTGCCCGAGGTCGCAAAGTTAGCAAGTACAAGAAATTTGAAAATTGTACGTAATTGCACAGTAGTGCTTATGGTCGATGCCGTTTCTCGGCTCCAGAGCTACTTTCTTGACTGTATTTTGAGTTAAGCAGTTGGCGCGACTTCAGTTCTAGCCTTAAAAGTAAAATGTTGTGTGATTCCTCCATGGTAACATAGCTGCCCGAGGTCGCTAAGTTAGCAAGTACAAGAAATTTGAAAATTGTACGTAATTGCACAGTAGCGCTTATGGTCGATGCCGTTTCTCGGCTTCAGAGCTACTTTCTTGAGTGTATTTTGAGTTAAGCAGTTGGCGCGACTCCAGTTCTAGCCTTAAAAGTCAAATGTTGTGTGATTCCTCCATGGTAACATAGCTGCCCGAGGTCGCAAAGTTAGCAAGTACAAGAAATTTGAAAATTGTACGTAATTGCACAGTAGTGCTTATGGTCGATGCCGTTTCTCGGCTTCAGAGCTACTTTCTTGACTGTATTTTGAGTTAAGCAGTTGGCTTCAGTTCTAGCCTTAAAAGTCAAATCTTGCGTGATTCCTCCATGGTAACATAGCTGCCCGAGGTCGCAAAGTTAGCAAGTACAAGAAATTTGAAAATTGTACGCGATTGCACAGTAGTGCTTATGGTCGATCCCGTTTCTCAGCTTCAGAGCTACTTTCTTGACTGTATTTTGAGTTAAACAGTTGGCGCGACTTCAGTTCTAGCCTATAAAGTCAAATGTTGTGTGATTCCTCCATGGTAACATAGCTGCCCGAGGTCGCAAAGTTAGCAAGTACAAGAAATTTGAAAATTGTACGTAATTGCACAGTAGTGCTTATGGTCGATGCCGTTTCTCGGCTTCAGAGCTACTTTCTTGACTGTATTTTGAGTTAAACAGTTGGCGCGACTTCAGTTCTAGCCTATAAAGTCAAATCTTGTGTGATTCCTCCATGGTAACATAGCTGCCCGAGGTCGCAAAGTTAGCAAGTACAAGAAATTTGAAAATTGTACGTAATTGCACAGTAGTGCTTATGGTCGATGCCGTTTCTCGGCTTCAGAGCTACTTTCTTGACTGTATTTTGAGTTAATCAGTTGGCGCGACTCCAGTTCTAGCCTTAAAAGTCAAATCTTGCGTGATTCCTGCATGGTAATATAGCTGCCCGAGGTCGCAAATTTAGCAAGTACAAGAAATTTGAAAATTGTACGTAATTGCACAGTAGTGCTTATGGTCGATGCCGTTTCTCGGCTTCAGAGCTACTTTCTTGAGTGTATTTTGAGTTAAGCAGTTGGCGCGACTCCAGTTCTAGCCTTAAAAGTCAAATGTTGTGTGATTCCTCCATTGTAACATAGCTGCCCGAGGTCGCAAAGTTAGCAAGTACAAGAAATTTGAAAATTGTACGTAATTGCACAGTAGTGCTTATGGTCGATCCCGTTTCTCAGCTTCAGAGCTACTTTCTTGACTGTATTTTGAGTTAAACAGTTGGCGCGACTTCAGTTCTAGCCTATAAAGTCAAATCTTGTGTGATTCCTCCATGGTAACATAGCTGCCCGAGGTCGCAAAGTTAGCAAGTACAAGAAATTTGAAAATTGTACGTAATTGCACAGTAGTGCTTATGGTCGATGCCGTTTCTCGGCTTCAGAGCTACTTTCTTGACTGTATTTTGAGTTAAGCAGTTGGCGCGACTTCAGTTCTAGCCTTAAAAGTAAAATGTTGTGTGATTCCTCCATGGTAACATAGCTGCCCGAGGTCGCTAAGTTAGCAAGTACAAGAAATTTGAAAATTGTACGTAATTGCACAGTAGCGCTTATGGTCGATGCCGTTTCTCGGCTTCAGAGCTACTTTCTTGAGTGTATTTTGAGTTAAGCAGTTGGCGCGACTCCAGTTCTAGCCTTAAAAGTCAAATGTTGTGTGATTCCTCCATGGTAACATAGCTGCCCGAGGTCGCAAAGTTAGCAAGTACAAGAAATTTGAAAATTGTACGTAATTGCACAGTAGTGCTTATGGTCGATGCCGTTTCTCGGCTTCAGAGCTACTTTCTTGACTGTATTTTGAGTTAAGCAGTTGGCGCGACTTCAGTTCTAGCCTTAAAAGTCAAATGTTGTGTGATTCCTCCATGGTAACATAGCTGCCCGAGGTCGCAAAGTTAGCAAGTACAAGAAATTTGAAAATTGTACGTAATTGCACAGTAGCGCTTATGGTCGATGCCGTTTCTCGGCTTCAGAGCTACTTTCTTGAGTGTATTTTGAGTTAAGCAGTTGGCGCGACTCCAGTTCTAGCCTTAAAAGTCAAATGTTGTGTGATTCCTCCATGGTAACATAGCTGCCCGAGGTCGCAAAGTTAGCAAGTACAAGAAATTTGAAAATTGTACGTAATTGCAAGTTAACACGATCTGCTGACGCGACACAGTCCGCTGGCGCGTCTGCCTCGTCGTCGCCGTTAGTTAACGCGATCTGCTGACGCGACACAATCCGCTGGCGCGTCTGCCTCATCGTCGTCGTCAACAACTGCAGCCCACGCTGACACAGCTGCTTCTATCAACGAAGTGGAGAGGAGATAGAGTGTCAGCCATCGTCAACGGGAAATGCGATATCTTGCACGAGTTGCAAGATACAACGCATTGCAGCCCGTACGTTAGTTCTAAGTTAGATTTAAGTTTAGTTTTTAAGGAACTCTCGCATAATAAAGAACAACTCTTCTGAGCTCAGTAGAATTTATTTCATTGGCATGTCGATCCAACATCCTCGCGTTTCAGACAACCCACAGGTTGTCAGCAACACAGTGGCGGTAGCAACTTATATAATCAAAGCCGAGTGTTTGCAGCTAAAAGACCAAATAGCACTCAAAGGCAATCTGGGCAGAGACGTCAGAGGTTAAATCACCTTTGGCAGGAAAATCCTGCACAAAAAGAAAAAATTGACTATAAGTCCCTAGCAGAATCTCAATTAGACGAATTCGGGGGCGAAGCACCTAATTCTGAATATGTGCATTTTTTAGAGGAAGCTCCCTCCTCCCGTTTATACAACGAAAAGTAGGAGGGAGACGAATGAAATTTTTAATTGACACTGGAGCTTCAAAGAATTATATTAGGCCATTGGAGGAAATAAAAAAAATAATCCCAGTTGATACCCCTTTCCTGGTTAAGTCAATTCACGGTTTTAATAGCGTCGAGTCTAAATGTTTTTTGGAAATGTTTGGAGTGACCGCTGTTTTTTTTGTGTTGCCTACTCTTGAGAGATTCGACGGAATAATTGGCCTTGATCTGCTAACGCAGATAAGTGCCACAATTTGTTTAAAAGAAGGTTTAATTAACTTCGACTCTGGATCTGAGAGGATCCATTTCCATAGTTGTCACAATGTGAACTTTACAAGAGTGGAAGATATTGAAGTCCCCTCATCTATTGCCAAGGATTTCAAGAACATGATCCATAATAGAATAAAGGCATTTGCAGACCCAAACGAGTCGTTGCCATATAACACCAACATTGTTGCTACGATTCGTACAGAAAGTGGCGACCCCATCTACTCGAGATTCTATCCATACCCAATGGGTGTGGCGGATTTTGTTAATAACGAAATCAAAGACCTTCTTAGGAACGGAATAATTAGGCCATCGAGGTCACCGTACAATAATCCAATCTGGGTGGTTGATAAGAAGGGTACTGATGAATTGGGCAATAAAAAGAAACGTTTAGTAATAGACTTTCGAAAGCTCAACCAAAAAACCGTGGACGACAAATACCCGATCCCAAACGTCTCAACCATTCTCTCGAATCTAGGCAAAGCACGATTTTTTACAACTCTTGACTTAAAGTCGGGGTTTCATCAGATTGAATTAGCTGAGAGGGACCGAGAAAAGACGGCTTTTTCCGTTAATGGCGGAAAGTATGAATTTTGTCGCCTACCCTTTGGGCTAAAAAATGCACCCAGCATTTTCCAAAGGGCAATAGATGACGTCCTGCGTGAACTTATCGGGAAGACCTGTTACGTTTATGTTGATGATGTGATCGTTTTCTCGGAGAATGAACGGTCGCATGTGGAGGATGTCAATTTGGTTTTAAAGAAATTGTACGAGGCAAACATGAGGGTTTCACGAGAGAAGTCACATTTTTTTAAGACAAGCGTGGAGTATTTGGGCTTTACGGTTTCTAGAGATGGTATTAAAACTTGCCACAGTAAAGTGGAGGCAATAAAAAATTACACCCAACCCTCTACATTGTTTGGACTGAGGTCTTTTCTAGGGTTGGCAAGCTATTATAGATGCTTTATAAAAGATTTTGCGTCGATAGCTAGACCATTGACGGATATATTGAAGGGCGATAATAGTAAAATAAGTGCTAATCAGTCGAAAAAAATTGGTATAAATTTGAAAGACAAAGAAGTACAAGCATTCAATAAACTTAGAGACATCTTGACGTCAGAAGACGTTACGTTGCTGTACCCAGACTTTACGAAGCCTTTCGATCTAACGACGGATGCTTCATCACATGGTATTGGAACGGTTTTGTCCCAGAACGGGAGACCAATAACCATGATTTCCCGAACACTTAAGGATAAAGAGTTGGAATTCGCAACCAACGAAAGGGAGCTTCTGGCCATAGTGTGGTCACTTAAGAACCTTCGAAATTATCTTTATGGTGTAAAAACTCTAAATATTTATACTGACCATCAACCACTTACGTTTGCGGTTTCAGACCGAAATCCAAACGCCAAAATTAAACGCTGGAAAGCATTTATTGATGAGCATAATGCTAATATATTTTACAAACCCGGTAAAGAAAATCACGTTGCTGACGCGCTCTCACGGCAAAACATTCATGCCTTAGAGGACGAGTCACGTTCAACCGCCGCAACAATCCATAGTGAACTATCCCTTACTTACACCATTGAAAAAACGGAAAAACCGTTAAACTGCTATAGGAATCAAATAATTATAGAGGAGGCTCCTGTTGCTTCAACTCGAACATTTATTATTTTTGGAAAGAAAACACGGCATTTTATATATTTCTCAGACAGAAACGCACTTATAGATTCATTGAGAGACATAGTAAAACCAGATGTGGTCAACGCAATCCACTGTGAGTTGCCAGTATTGGCTTTCATTCAGCACAAACTCGTAGAAATATTTCCAACAACTAAATTCTGGTATACTGAAAAATTCGTTTTGGACATTTTTGACCAGAATGAACAAAGGGAAATCATAACAATGGAACACAATCGAGCACATCGAGCAGCTCAGGAGAATATCAAACAAATTCTATCCGACTATTTTTTCCCAAAGATGACAAAACAGGCAAACGAGATTGTGGCAAACTGTAAAGTATGTTCAAGGTCCAAATATGACCGACACCCAAGAAAGCAACTAATCGGCAAAACTCCAGTCCCATCGTATGCTGGAGAAATGCTTCACGTCGACATATTCTCCACAGATAAGAAATATTTTTTGACGTGTATCGATAAATTCTCAAAATTTGCGGTCGTGACACCAATACCGTCACGCACAATATCTGATGTAAAAATCCCACTCCTGGAGATAATAAATATCTTCCCTAACACAAAACAAATTTTTTGTGACAATGAGGCTTCATTGAAGTCTGAGACTATAAGATCGATTTTACTCAATCATTTTAGCGTTGATATAGTAAATGCACCACCCTTGCACAGTACGACTAACGGTCAAGTTGAAAGGCTTCACAGTACTCTATTGGAGATCGCAAGATGCCTGAAACTTGAAAGAAAAATCAATGATACCGTTGATCTCATACTATTAGCAACAATAGAATACAATAGGACGGTCCATTCCGTCACGAACCAAAAGCCGATTGATATAATTCACTCGTCTTCGACAGACTTCAGAGAAAAAATAAAAAACAGAGTTCAGAAAGCACAGGAACTGCAATTGCAAAGGGAAAATGTAACAAGGCAGAACAGAATTTTTGATGTTGGAGAAAAAATATTAGTAAAGACAAACAGAAGACTAGGTAACAAGCTGACTCCATTGTTTGTTGAAGAGAAGGTACAGGCTGACTTGGGAACCACTGTTCTTGTTAAAGGGAGGGTGGTCCATAAGGACAACGTTAGGTAGTAGCTTAGATATTTCATATTTTTGCAATCTACATATTTTCAATACTTACGTGATAATTTTATAAAGGAAACCAATTATCTTTTAGGATTATTCTCTTTTTAATGATGACAACAGTCACAGCTAAATTAACGGACTACTCCAATTCGAACTATATTCCAATATCAGATGGAAATGTTATTCTTTGGCAGATCTACGGATACCTGAGCCGCACGACGAACCTGACTGATTACAAAGATATAATGAATAAGTCAAGAAAGATGATCGATCTGTTTTCGCAGCCTCATATGCGAAATATTTTAGACATAGACATCAAACATTTAGAAACGCTCTTCGCGAGTATTAGCATTCATCATAGAAACGCCAGGAGCCTAAACTTTTTGGGAACAGGTTTGAAGATCGTAGCTGGTACTCCTGACTTCGACGATTTTGAGCAGGTTAAATTCAATCAAGCCAAACTCATTGAGTCTAATAACAGACAGGCAGTAATAAACACAAAGTCTCAAGAACAAATAAACAGATTAACAGATACGGTAAATACTATTTTGACACAGACCAAAAAAGATATTATTGACACTAGCCATCTTTACGAGACCCTTTTGGCAAGAAATAGAATTCTTATTACTGAAATTCAAAATTTAATGCTTTCAATAACACTTGCAAAAAATTAAAATCATAAATCCAACAATTTTAGATGATGATGATTTAAAACTGATAATTAATGAGCAATTCACAAATATTAGCGTAACTGAACTAATGGAAGTATCTAGCGTTAAGGTTTTACAAAACGATGATGTATTACATTTCATTATTAAATATCCTAGACCTAAGATAGTCTGTAAGAAAATAATAATCTACCCTGTTGCTCATAATGGAAATATTCCATACTTCGACGGCAGTGATGTGGTTGCAGAGTGCGGAAAACAGGTGCTGGCGGTCGCGGATTGTGTACCAACAACAACATCAACGTTCTGTAAAAAGATGCCGAACACGACGTGTGCTCAACAACTACACTCTGGGGGCATAGCGCACTGTAGTACGCAGCCAGATCATCGGGCTCCATTGCTGGTAATCGACTATGGCATTGTCGTAATTAATAACATTCATGCCAAGGTAAAAGAGAGGAACGATTTCGAGGCGGATGTCAACGGAGCCTACTTGCTCACTTTTGACGGCGAGGTTTGGATCAATGGGTCGAAGTTCGTTAATCGTAACAACATCCAAAGGAAACAGCCAGGTAGCGCGACATCAACACTGCTTAATATCACGGGTCATAAGGAAGTGTTGAGTCTACCATTTTTACATAGAATGAATGTGGAAAACCTGCATTACATTACCGAGATGAGGACGCAGTTGACAACTCATCCAATTATGGCTTGCTGCTTGACCCTGGCTATCATTGCAGTTTCTTATTCGATCGTTGGGCTTAGGCAGTGTCGAGAAGATCGACGTCACAGGGTCGAGTTGCAGAGTGTGATCGGGGCATTGAGGAAGCCTGAGGACAGCCTTCACTTAGGTCAGGGAGGAGTTAACACGATCTGCTGACGCGACACAGTCCGCTGGCGCGTCTGCCTCGTCGTCGCCGTTAGTTAACGCGATCTGCTGACGCGACACAATCCGCTGGCGCGTCTGCCTCATCGTCGTCGTCAACAACTGCAGCCCACGCTGACACAGCTGCTTCTATCAACGAAGTGGAGAGGAGATAGAGTGTCAGCCACGTCAACGGGAAATGCGATATCTTGCACGAGTTGCAAGATACAACGCATTGCAGCCCGTACGTTAGTTCTAAGTTAGATTTAAGTTTAGTTTTTAAGGAACTCTCGCATAATAAAGAACAACTCTTCTGAGCTCAGTAGAATTTATTTCATTTGCACAGTAGTGCTTATGGTCGATGCCGTTTCTCGGCTTCAGAGCTACTTTCTTGACTGTATTTTGAGTTAAGCAGTTGGCGCGACTTCAGTTCTAGCCTTAAAAGTCAAATCTTGCGTGATTCCTCCATGGTAACATAGCTGCCCGAGGTCGCAAAGTTAGCAAGTACAAGAAATTTGAAAATTGTACGCGATTGCACAGTAGTGCTTATGGTCGATCCCGTTTCTCAGCTTCAGAGCTACTTTCTTGACTGTATTTTGAGTTAAACATTTGCCGCGACTTCAGTTCTAGCCTATAAAGTCAAATGTTGTGTGATTCCTCCATGGTAACATAGCTGCCCGAGGTCGCAAAGTTAGCAAGTACAAGAAATTTGAAAATTGTACGTAATTGCACAGTAGTGCTTATGGTCGATGCCGTTTCTCGGCTTCAGAGCTACTTTCTTGACTGTATTTTGAGTTAAACAGTTGGCGCGACTTCAGTTCTAGCCTATAAAGTCAAATCTTGTGTGATTCCTCCATGGTAACATAGCTGCCCGAGGTCGCAAAGTTAGCAAGTACAAGAAATTTGAAAATTGTACGTAATTGCACAGTAGTGCTTATGGTCGATGCCGTTTCTCGGCTTCAGAGCTACTTTCTTGACTGTATTTTGAGTTAATCAGTTGGCGCGACTCCAGTTCTAGCCTTAAAAGTCAAATCTTGCGTGATTCCTGCATGGTAATATAGCTGCCCGAGGTCGCAAATTTAGCAAGTACAAGAAATTTGAAAATTGTACGTAATTGCACAGTAGTGCTTATGGTCGATGCCGTTTCTCGGCTTCAGAGCTACTTTCTTGACTGTATTTTGAGTTAAGCAGTTGGCGCGACTTCAGTTCTAGCCTTAAAAGTCAAATCTTGCGTGATTCCTCCATGGTAACATAGCTGCCCGAGGTCGCAAAGTTAGCAAGTACAAGAAATTTGAAAATTGTACGCGATTGCACAGTAGTGCTTATGGTCGATGCCGTTTCTCGGCTTCAGAGCTACTTTCTTGACTGTATTTTGAGTTAAACAGTTGGCGCGACTTCAGTTCTAGCCTATAAAGTCAAATGTTGTGTGATTCCTCCATGGTAACACAGCTGCCCGAGGTCGCAAAGTTAGCAAGTACAAGAAATTTGAAAATTGTACGTAATTGCACAGTAGTGCTTATGGTCGATGCCGTTTCTCGGCTTCAGAGCTACTTTCTTGACTGTATTTTGAGTTAAACAGTTGGCGCGACTTCAGTTCTAGCCTATAAAGTCAAATGTTGTGTGATTCCTCCATGGTAACATAGCTGCCCGAGGTCGCAAAGTTAGCAAGTACAAGAAATTTGAAAATTGTACGTAATTGCACAGTAGTGCTTATGGTCGATGCCGTTTCTCGGCTTCAGAGCTACTTTCTTGACTGTATTTTTAGTTAAGCAGTTGGCGCGACTCCAGTTCTAGCCTTAAAAGTCAAATCTTGCGTGATTCCTCCATGGTAACATAGCTGCCCGAGGTCGCAAAGTTAGCAAGTACAAGAAATTTGAAAATTGTACGTAATTGCACAGTAGTGCTTATGGTCGATGCCGTTTCTCGGCTTCAGAGCTACTTTCTTGACTGTATTTTGAGTTAATCAGTTGGCGCGACTCCAGTTCTAGCCTTAAAAGTCAAATCTTGCGTGATTCCTGCATGGTAATATAGCTGCCCGAGGTCGCAAATTTAGCAAGTACAAGAAATTTGAAAATTGTACGTAATTGCACAGTAGTGCTTATGGTCGATGCCGTTTCTCGGCTTCAGAGCTACTTTCTTGACTGTATTTTGAATTAAACAGTTGGCGCGACTTCAGTTCTAGCCTATAAAGTCAAATCTTGTGTGATTCCTCCATGGTAACATAGCTGCCCGAGGTCGCAAAGTTAGCAAGTACAAGAAATTTGAAAATTGTACGTAATTGCACAGTAGTGCTTATGGTCGATGCCGTTTCTCGGCTTCAGAGCTACTTTCTTGACTGTATTTTGAGTTAAACAGTTGGCGCGACTTCAGTTCTAGCCTATAAAGTCAAATCTTGTGTGATTCCTCCATGGTAACATAGCTGCCCGAGGTCGCAAAGTTAGCAAGTACAAGAAATTTGAAAATTGTACGCGATTGCACAGTAGTGCTTATGGTCGATCCCGTTTCTCAGCTTCAGAGCTACTTTCTTGAGTGTATTTTGAGTTAAGCAGTTGGCGCGACTCCAGTTCTAGCCTTAAAAGTCAAATGTTGTGTGATTCCTCCATGGTAACATAGCTGCCCGAGGTCGCTAAGTTAGCAAGTACAAGAAATTTGAAAATTGTACGCGATTGCACAGTAGTGCTTATGGTCGATCCCGTTTCTCAGCTTCAGAGCTACTTTCTTGAGTGTATTTTGAGTTAAGCAGTTGGCGCGACTCCAGTTCTAGCCTTAAAAGTCAAATGTTGTGTGATTCCTCGATGGTAACATAGCTGCCCGAGGTCGCAAAGTTAGCAAGTACAAGAAATTTGAAAATTGTACGTAATTGCACAGTAGTGCTTATGGTCGATGCCGTTTCTCGGCTTCAGAGCTACTTTCTTGACTGTATTTTGAGTTAAGCAGTTGGCGCGACTTCAGTTCTAGCCTATAAAGTCAAATCTTGTGTGATTCCTCCATGGTAACATAGCTGCCCGAGGTCGCAAAGTTAGCAAGTACAAGAAATTTGAAAATTGTACGTAATTGCACAGTAGTGCTTATGGTCGATGCCGTTTCTCGGCTTCAGAGCTACTTTCTTGACTGTATTTTGAGTTAAGCAGTTTGCGCGACTCCAGTTCTAGCCTTAAAAGTCAAATCTGGCGTGATTCCTCCATGGTAACATAGCTGCCCGAGGTCGCAAAGTTAGCAAGTACAAGAAATTTGAAAATTGTACGTAATTGCACAGTAGTGCTTATGGTCGATGCCGTTTCTCGGCTTCAGAGCTACTTTCTTGACTGTATTTTGAGTTAAGCAGTTGGCGCGACTTCAGTTCTAGCCTTAAAAGTCAAATCTTGCGTGATTCCTCCATGGTAACATAGCTGCCCGAGGTCGCTAAGTTAGCAAGTACAAGAAATTTGAAAATTGTACGCGATTGCACAGTAGTGCTTATGGTCGATCCCGTTTCTCAGCTTCAGAGCTACTTTCTTGAGTGTATTTTGAGTTAAGCAGTTGGCGCGACTCCAGTTCTAGCCTTAAAAGTCAAATGTTGTGTGATTCCTCGATGGTAACATAGCTGCCCGAGGTCGCAAAGTTAGCAAGTACAAGAAATTTGAAAATTGTACGTAATTGCACAGTAGTGCTTATGGTCGATGCCGTTTCTCGGCTTCAGAGCTACTTTCTTGACTGTATTTTGAGTTAAGCAGTTGGCGCGACTTCAGTTCTAGCCTATAAAGTCAAATCTTGTGTGATTCCTCCATGGTAACATAGCTGCCCGAGGTCGCAAAGTTAGCAAGTACAAGAAATTTGAAAATTGTACGTAATTGCACAGTAGTGCTTATGGTCGATGCCGTTTCTCGGCTTCAGAGCTAATTTCTTGACTGTATTTTGAGTTAAGCATTTGGCGCGACTCCAGTTCTAGCCTTAAAAGTCAAATCTTGCGTGATTCCTCGATGGTAACATAGCTGCCCGAGGTCGCAAAGTTAGCAAGTACAAGAAATTTGAAAATTGTACGTAATTGCACAGTAGTGCTTATGGTCGATGCCGTTTCTCGGCTTCAGAGCTACTTTCTTGACTGTATTTTGAGTTAAGCAGTTGGCGCGACTTCAGTTCTAGCCTTAAAAGTCAAATCTTACGTGATTCCTCCATGGTAACATAGCTGCCCGAGGTCGCAAAGTTAGCAAGTACAAGAAATTTGAAAATTGTACGTAATTGCACAGTAGTGCTTATGGTCGATGCCGTTTCTCGGCTTCAGAGCGAATTTCTTGACTGTATTTTGAGTTAAGCAGTTGGCGCGACTCCAGTTCTAGCCTTAAAAGTCAAATGTTGTGTGATTCCTCCATGGTAACATAGCTGCCCGAGGTCGCAAAGTTAGCAAGTACAAGAAATTTGAAAATTGTACGTAATTGCACAGTAGTGCTTATGGTCGATGCCGTTTCTCGGCTTCAGAGCTACTTTCTTGACTGTATTTTGAGTTAAACAGTTGGCGCGACTTCAGTTCTAGCCTATAAAGTCAAATCTTCTGTGATTCCTTGATGGTAACATAGCTGCCCGAGGTCGCAAAGTTAGCAAGTACAAGAAATTTGAAAATTGTACGTAATTGCACAGTAGTGCTTATGGTCGATGCCGTTTCTCGGCTTCAGAGCTACTTTCTTGACTGTATTTTGAGTTAAACAGTTGGCGCGACTTCAGTTCTAGCCTACAAAGTCAAATGTTGTGTGATTCCTCCATGGTAACATAGCTGCCCGAGGTCGCAAAGTTAGCAAGTACAAGAAATTTGAAAATTGTACGTAATTGCACAGTAGTGCTTATGGTCGATGCCGTTTCTCGGCTTCAGAGCTACTTTCTTGACTGTATTTTGAGTTAAGCAGTTGGCGCGACTCCAGTTCTAGCCTTAAAAGTCAAATCTTGCGTGATTCCTCCATGGTAACACAGCTGCCCGAGGTCGCAAAGTTAGCAAGTACAAGAAATTTGAAAATTGTACGTAATTGCACAGTAGTGCTTATGGTCGATGCCGTTTCTCGGCTTCAGAGCTACTTTCTTGACTGTATTTTGAGTTAAGCAGTTGGCGCGACTGCAGTTCTAGCCTTAAAAGTCAAATCTTGCGTGATTCCTCCATGGTAACATAGCTGCCCGAGGTCGCAAAGTTAGCAAGTACAAGAAATTTGAAAATTGTACGTAATTGCACAGTAGTGCTTATGGTCGATGCCGTTTCTCGGCTTCAGAGCTACTTTCTTGACTGTATTTTGAGTTAAACAGTTGGCGCGACTTCAGTTCTAGCCTACAAAGTCAAATGTTGTGTGATTCCTCCATGGTAACATAGCTGCCCGAGGTCGCAAAGTTAGCAAGTACAAGAAATTTGAAAATTGTACGTAATTGCACAGTATTGCTTATGGTCGATGCCGTTTCTCGGCTTCAGAGCTACTTTCTTGACTGTATTTTGAGTTAAGCAGTTGGCGCGACTTCAGTTCTAGCCTATAAAGTCAAATCTTGTGTGATTCCTCCATGGTAACATAGCTGCCCGAGGTCGCAAAGTTAGCAAGTACAAGAAATTTGAAAATTGTACGTAATTGCACAGTAGTGCTTATGGTCGATGCCGTTTCTCGGCTTCAGAGCTACTTTCTTGACTGTATTTTGAGTTAAGCAGTTTGCGCGACTCCAGTTCTAGCCTTAAAAGTCAAATCTGGCGTGATTCCTCCATGGTAACATAGCTGCCCGAGATCGCAAAGTTAGCAAGTACAAGAAATTTGAAAATTGTACGTAATTGCACAGTAGTGCTTATGGTCGATGCCGTTTCTCGGCTTCAGAGCTACTTTCTTGACTGTATTTTGAGTTAAGCAGTTGGCGCGACTTCAGTTCTAGCCTTAAAAGTCAAATCTTGCGTGATTCCTCCATGGTAACATAGCTGCCCGAGGTCGCAAAGTTAGCAAGTACAAGAAATTTGAAAATTGTACGTAATTGCACAGTAGTGCTTATGGTCGATGCCGTTTCTCGGCTTCAGAGCTAATTTCTTGACTGTATTTTGAGTTAAGCATTTGGCGCGACTCCAGTTCTAGCCTTAAAAGTCAAATCTTGCGTGATTCCTCGATGGTAACATAGCTGCCCGAGGTCGCAAAGTTAGCAAGTACAAGAAATTTGAAAATTGTACGTAATTGCACAGTAGTGCTTATGGTCGATGCCGTTTCTCGGCTTCAGAGCTACTTTCTTGACTGTATTTTGAGTTAAGCAGTTGGCGCGACTTCAGTTCTAGCCTTAAAAGTCAAATCTTACGTGATTCCTCCATGGTAACATAGCTGCCCGAGGTCGCAAAGTTAGCAAGTACAAGAAATTTGAAAATTGTACGTAATTGCACAGTAGTGCTTATGGTCGATGCCGTTTCTCGGCTTCAGAGCTACTTTCTTGACTGTATTTTGAGTTAAGCAGTTGGCGCGACTCCAGTTCTAGCCTTAAAAGTCAAATGTTGTGTGATTCCTCCATGGTAACATAGCTGCCCGAGGTCGCAAAGTTAGCAAGTACAAGAAATTTGAAAATTGTACGTAATTGCACAGTAGTGCTTATGGTCGATGCCGTTTCTCGGCTTCAGAGCTACTTTCTTGACTGTATTTTGAGTTAAACAGTTGGCGCGACTTCAGTTCTAGCCTATAAAGTCAAATCTTGTGTGATTCCTCGATGGTAACATAGCTGCCCGAGGTCGCAAAATTAGCAAGTACAAGAAATTTGAAAATTGTACGTAATTGCACAGTAGTGCTTATGGTCGATCCCGTTTCTCAGCTTCAGAGCTACTTTCTTGACTGTATTTTGAGTTAAACAGTTGGCGCGACTTCAGTTCTAGCCTATAAAGTCAAATGTTGTGTGATTCCTCCATGGTAACATAGCTGCCCGAGGTCGCAAAGTTAGCAAGTACAAGAAATTTGAAAATTGTACGTAATTGCACAGTAGTGCTTATGGTCGATGCCGTTTCTCGGCTTCAGAGCTACTTTCTTGACTGTATTTTGAGTTAAGCAGTTGGCGCGACTGCAGTTCTAGCCTTAAAAGTAAAATGTTGTGTGATTCCTCCATGGTAACATAGCTGCCCGAGGTCGCTAAGTTAGCAAGTACAAGAAATTTGAAAATTGTACGCGATTGCACAGTAGTGCTTATGGTCGATCCCGTTTCTCAGCTTCAGAGCTACTTTCTTGAGTGTATTTTGAGTTAAGCAGTTGGCGCGACTCCAGTTCTAGCCTTAAAAGTCAAATGTTGTGTGATTCCTCCATGGTAACATAGCTGCCCGAGGTCGCAAAGTTAGCAAGTACAAGAAATTTGAAAATTGTACGTAATTGCACAGTAGTGCTTATGGTCGATGCCGTTTCTCGGCTTCAGAGCTACTTTCTTGACTGTATTTTGAGTTAAGCAGTTGGCGCGACTTCAGTTCTAGCCTTAAAAGTCAAATCTTGCGTGATTCCTCCATGGTAACATAGCTGCCCGAGGTCGCAAAGTTAGCAAGTACAAGAAATTTGAAAATTGTACGCGATTGCACAGTAGTGCTTATGGTCGATCCCGTTTCTCAGCTTCAGAGCTACTTTCTTGACTGTATTTTGAGTTAAACAGTTGGCGCGACTTCAGTTCTAGCCTATAAAGTCAAATGTTGTGTGATTCCTCCATGGTAACATAGCTGCCCGAGGTCGCAAAGTTAGCAAGTACAAGAAATTTGAAAATTGTACGTATTTGCACAGTAGTGCTTATGGTCGATGCCGTTTCTCGGCTTCAGAGCTACTTTCTTGACTGTATTTTGAGTTAAACAGTTGGCGCGACTTCAGTTCTAGCCTATAAAGTCAAATCTTGTGTGATTCCTCCATGGTAACATAGCTGCCCGAGGTCGCAAAGTTAGCAAGTACAAGAAATTTGAAAATTGTACGTAATTGCACAGTAGTGCTTATGGTCGATGCCGTTTCTCGGCTTCAGAACTACTTTCTTGACTGTATTTTGAGTTAAACAGTTGGCGCGACTTCAGTTCTAGCCTATAAAGTCAAATCTTGTGTGATTCCTCCATGGTAACATAGCTGCCCGAGGTCGCAAAGTTAGCAAGTACAAGAAATTTGAAAATTGTACGTAATTGCACAGTAGTGCTTATGGTCGATGCCGTTTCTCGGCTTCAGAGCTACTTTCTTGACTGTATTTTGAGTTAATCAGTTGGCGCGACTCCAGTTCTAGCCTTAAAAGTCAAATCTTGCGTGATTCCTGCATGGTAATATAGCTGCCCGAGGTCGCAAATTTAGCAAGTACAAGAAATTTGAAAATTGTACGTAATTGCACAGTAGTGCTTATGGTCGATGCCGTTTCTCGGCTTCAGAGCTACTTTCTTGACTGTATTTTGAGTTACGCAGTTGGCGCGACTCCAGTTCTAGCCTTAAAGTCAAATCTTGCGTGATTCCTGCATGGTAAAATAGCTGCCCGAGGTCGCAAATTTAGCAAGTACAAGAAATTTGAAAATTGTACGTAATTGCACAGTAGTGCTTATGGTCGATGCCGTTTCTCGGCTTCAGAGCTTCTTTCTTGACTGTATTTTGAGTTAAGCAGTTGGCGCGACTTCAGTTCTAGCCTATAAAGTCAAATCTTGTGTGATTCCTCCATGGTAACATAGCTGCCCGAGGTCGCAAAGTTAGCAAGTACAAGAAATTTGAAAATTGTACGTAATTGCACAGTAGTGCTTATGGTCGATGCCGTTTCTCGGCTTCAGAGCTACTTTCTTGACTGTATTTTGAGTTAAGCAGTTGGCGCGACTTCAGTTCTAGCCTTAAAAGTAAAATGTTGTGTGATTCCTCCATGGTAACATAGCTGCCCGAGGTCGCTAAGTTAGCAAGTACAAGAAATTTGAAAATTGTACGTAATTGCACAGTAGTGCTTATGGTCGATGCCGTTTCTCGGCTTCAGAGCTACTTTCTTGACTGTATTTTGAGTTAATCAGTTGGCGCGACTCCAGTTCTAGCCTTAAAAGTCAAATCTAGCGTGATTCCTGCATGGTAATATAGCTGCCCGAGGTCGCAAATTTAGCAAGTACAAGAAATTTGAAAATTGTACGTAATTGCACAGTAGTGCTTATGGTCGATGCCGTTTCTCGGCTTCAGAGCTACTTTCTTGACTGTATTTTGAGTTAAGCAGTTGGCGCGACTTCAGTTCTAGCCTATAAAGTCAAATGTTGTGTGATTCCTCCATGGTAACATAGCTGCCCGAGGTCGCAAAGTTAGCAAGTACAAGAAATTTGAAAATTGTACGTAATTGCACAGTAGTGCTTATGGTCGATGCCGTTTCTCGGCTTCAGAGCTACTTTCTTGACTGTATTTTGAGTTAAGCAGTGGGCGCGACTTCAGTTCTAGCCTTAAAAGTAAAATGTTGTGTGATTCCTCCATGGTAACATAGCTGCCCGAGGTCGCTAAGTTAGCAAGTACAAGAAATTTGAAAATTGTACGTAATTGCACAGTAGCGCTTATGGTCGATGCCGTTTCTCGGCTTCAGAGCTACTTTCTTGAGTGTATTTTGAGTTAAGCAGTTGGCGCGACTCCAGTTCTAGCCTTAAAAGTCAAATGTTGTGTGATTCCTCCATGGTAACATAGCTGCCCGAGGTCGCAAAGTTAGCAAGTACAAGAAATTTGAAAATTGTACGTAATTGCACAGTAGTGCTTATGGTCGATGCCGTTTCTCGGCTTCAGAGCTACTTTCTTGACTGTATTTTGAGTTAAGCAGTTGGCGCGACTTCAGTTCTAGCCTTAAAAGTCAAATCTTGCGTGATTCCTCCATGGTAACATAGCTGCCCGAGGTCGCAAAGTTAGCAAGTACAAGAAATTTGAAAATTGTACGCGATTGCACAGTAGTGCTTATGGTCGATCCCGTTTCTCAGCTTCAGAGCTACTTTCTTGACTGTATTTTGAGTTAAGCAGTTGGCGCGACTTCAGTTCTAGCCTTAAAAGTAAAATGTTGTGTGATTCCTCCATGGTAACATAGCTGCCCGAGGTCGCTAAGTTAGCAAGTACAAGAAATTTGAAAATTGTACGTAATTGCACAGTAGTGCTTATGGTCGATGCCGTTTCTCGGCTTCAGAGCTACTTTCTTGACTGTATTTTGAGTTAATCAGTTGGCGCGACTCCAGTTCTAGCCTTAAAAGTCAAATCTTGCGTGATTCCTGCATGGTAATATAGCTGCCCGAGGTCGCAAATTTAGCAAGTACAAGAAATTTGAAAATTGTACGTAATTGCACAGTAGTGCTTATGGTCGATGCCGTTTCTCGGCTTCAGAGCTACTTTCTTGACTGTATTTTGAGTTAAGCAGTTGGCGCGACTTCAGTTCTAGCCTATAAAGTCAAATGTTGTGTGATTCCTCCATGGTAACATAGCTGCCCGAGGTCGCAAAGTTAGCAAGTACAAGAAATTTGAAAATTGTACGTAATTGCACAGTAGTGCTTATGGTCGATGCCGTTTCTCGGCTTCAGAGCTACTTTCTTGACTGTATTTTGAGTTAAGCAGTGGGCGCGACTTCAGTTCTAGCCTTAAAAGTAAAATGTTGTGTGATTCCTCCATGGTAACATAGCTGCCCGAGGTCGCTAAGTTAGCAAGTACAAGAAATTTGAAAATTGTACGTAATTGCACAGTAGCGCTTATGGTCGATGCCGTTTCTCGGCTTCAGAGCTACTTTCTTGAGTGTATTTTGAGTTAAGCAGTTGGCGCGACTCCAGTTCTAGCCTTAAAAGTCAAATGTTGTGTGATTCCTCCATGGTAACATAGCTGCCCGAGGTCGCAAAGTTAGCAAGTACAAGAAATTTGAAAATTGTACGTAATTGCACAGTAGTGCTTATGGTCGATGCCGTTTCTCGGCTTCAGAGCTACTTTCTTGACTGTATTTTGAGTTAAGCAGTTGGCGCGACTTCAGTTCTAGCCTTAAAAGTCAAATCTTGCGTGATTCCTCCATGGTAACATAGCTGCCCGAGGTCGCAAAGTTAGCAAGTACAAGAAATTTGAAAATTGTACGCGATTGCACAGTAGTGCTTATGGTCGATCCCGTTTCTCAGCTTCAGAGCTACTTTCTTGACTGTATTTTGAGTTAAACAGTTGGCGCGACTTCAGTTCTAGCCTATAAAGTCAAATGTTGTGTGATTCCTCCATGGTAACATAGCTGCCCGAGGTCGCAAAGTTAGCAAGTACAAGAAATTTGAAAATTGTACGTAATTGCACAGTAGTGCTTATGGTCGATGCCGTTTCTCGGCTTCAGAGCTACTTTCTTGACTGTATTTTGAGTTAAACAGTTGGCGCGACTTCAGTTCTAGCCTATAAAGTCAAATCTTGTGTGATTCCTCCATGGTAACATAGCTGCCCGAGGTCGCAAAGTTAGCAAGTACAAGAAATTTGAAAATTGTACGTAATTGCACAGTAGTGCTTATGGTCGATGCCGTTTCTCGGCTTCAGAGCTACTTTCTTGACTGTATTTTGAGTTAAGCAGTTGGCGCGACTTCAGTTCTAGCCTTAAAAGTAAAATGTTGTGTGATTCCTCCATGGTAACATAGCTGCCCGAGGTCGCTAAGTTAGCAAGTACAAGAAATTTGAAAATTGTACGTAATTGCACAGTAGTGCTTATGGTCGATGCCGTTTCTCGGCTTCAGAGCTACTTTCTTGACTGTATTTTGAGTTAATCAGTTGGCGCGACTCCAGTTCTAGCCTTAAAAGTCAAATCTAGCGTGATTCCTGCATGGTAATATAGCTGCCCGAGGTCGCAAATTTAGCAAGTACAAGAAATTTGAAAATTGTACGTAATTGCACAGTAGTGCTTATGGTCGATGCCGTTTCTCGGCTTCAGAGCTACTTTCTTGACTGTATTTTGAGTTAAGCAGTTGGCGCGACTTCAGTTCTAGCCTATAAAGTCAAATGTTGTGTGATTCCTCCATGGTAACATAGCTGCCCGAGGTCGCAAAGTTAGCAAGTACAAGAAATTTGAAAATTGTACGTAATTGCACAGTAGTGCTTATGGTCGATGCCGTTTCTCGGCTTCAGAGCTACTTTCTTGACTGTATTTTGAGTTAAGCAGTGGGCGCGACTTCAGTTCTAGCCTTAAAAGTAAAATGTTGTGTGATTCCTCCATGGTAACATAGCTGCCCGAGGTCGCTAAGTTAGCAAGTACAAGAAATTTGAAAATTGTACGTAATTGCACAGTAGCGCTTATGGTCGATGCCGTTTCTCGGCTTCAGAGCTACTTTCTTGAGTGTATTTTGAGTTAAGCAGTTGGCGCGACTCCAGTTCTAGCCTTAAAAGTCAAATGTTGTGTGATTCCTCCATGGTAACATAGCTGCCCGAGGTCGCAAAGTTAGCAAGTACAAGAAATTTGAAAATTGTACGTAATTGCACAGTAGTGCTTATGGTCGATGCCGTTTCTCGGCTTCAGAGCTACTTTCTTGACTGTATTTTGAGTTAAGCAGTTGGCGCGACTTCAGTTCTAGCCTTAAAAGTCAAATCTTGCGTGATTCCTCCATGGTAACATAGCTGCCCGAGGTCGCAAAGTTAGCAAGTACAAGAAATTTGAAAATTGTACGCGATTGCACAGTAGTGCTTATGGTCGATCCCGTTTCTCAGCTTCAGAGCTACTTTCTTGACAGTATTTTGAGTTAAGCAGTTGGCGCGACTTCAGTTCTAGCCTTAAAAGTAAAATGTTGTGTGATTCCTCCATGGTAACATAGCTGCCCGAGGTCGCTAAGTTAGCAAGTACAAGAAATTTGAAAATTGTACGTAATTGCACAGTAGTGCTTATGGTCGATGCCGTTTCTCGGCTTCAGAGCTACTTTCTTGACTGTATTTTGAGTTAATCAGTTGGCGCGACTCCAGTTCTAGCCTTAAAAGTCAAATCTTGCGTGATTCCTGCATGGTAATATAGCTGCCCGAGGTCGCAAATTTAGCAAGTACAAGAAATTTGAAAATTGTACGTAATTGCACAGTAGTGCTTATCGTCGATGCCGTTTCTCGGCTTCAGAGCTACTTTCTTGACTGTATTTTGAGTTAAGCAGTTGGCGCGACTTCAGTTCTAGCCTATAAAGTCAAATGTTGTGTGATTCCTCCATGGTAACATAGCTGCCCGAGGTCGCAAAGTTAGCAAGTACAAGAAATTTGAAAATTGTACGTAATTGCACAGTAGTGCTTATGGTCGATGCCGTTTCTCGGCTTCAGAGCTACTTTCTTGACTGTATTTTGAGTTAAGCAGTGGGCGCGACTTCAGTTCTAGCCTTAAAAGTAAAATGTTGTGTGATTCCTCCATGGTAACATAGCTGCCCGAGGTCGCTAAGTTAGCAAGTACAAGAAATTTGAAAATTGTACGTAATTGCACAGTAGCGCTTATGGTCGATGCCGTTTCTCGGCTTCAGAGCTACTTTCTTGAGTGTATTTTGAGTTAAGCAGTTGGCGCGACTCCAGTTCTAGCCTTAAAAGTCAAATGTTGTGTGATTCCTCCATGGTAACATAGCTGCCCGAGGTCGCAAAGTTAGCAAGTACAAGAAATTTGAAAATTGTACGTAATTGCACAGTAGTGCTTATGGTCGATGCCGTTTCTCGGCTTCAGAGCTACTTTCTTGACTGTATTTTGAGTTAAGCAGTGGGCGCGACTTCAGTTCTAGCCTTAAAAGTAAAATGTTGTGTGATTCCTCCATGGTAACATAGCTGCCCGAGGTCGCTAAGTTAGCAAGTACAAGAAATTTGAAAATTGTACGTAATTGCACAGTAGCGCTTATGGTCGATGCCGTTTCTCGGCTTCAGAGCTACTTTCTTGAGTGTATTTTGAGTTAAGCAGTTGGCGCGACTCCAGTTCTAGCCTTAAAAGTCAAATGTTGTGTGATTCCTCCATGGTAACATAGCTGCCCGAGGTCGCAAAGTTAGCAAGTACAAGAAATTTGAAAATTGTACGTAATTGCACAGTAGTGCTTATGGTCGATGCCGTTTCTCGGCTTCAGAGCTACTTTCTTGACTGTATTTTGAGTTAAGCAGTTGGCGCGACTTCAGTTCTAGCCTTAAAAGTCAAATCTTGCGTGATTCCTCCATGGTAACATAGCTGCCCGAGGTCGCAAAGTTAGCAAGTACAAGAAATTTGAAAATTGTACGCGATTGCACAGTAGTGCTTATGGTCGATCCCGTTTCTCAGCTTCAGAGCTACTTTCTTGACTGTATTTTGAGTTAAACAGTTGGCGCGACTTCAGTTCTAGCCTATAAAGTCAAATGTTGTGTGATTCCTCCATGGTAACATAGCTGCCCGAGGTCGCAAAGTTAGCAAGTACAAGAAATTTGAAAATTGTACGTAATTGCACAGTAGTGCTTATGGTCGATGCCGTTTCTCGGCTTCAGAGCTACTTTCTTGACTGTATTTTGAGTTAAACAGTTGGCGCGACTTCAGTTCTAGCCTATAAAGTCAAATCTTGTGTGATTCCTCCATGGTAACATAGCTGCCCGAGGTCGCAAAGTTAGCAAGTACAAGAAATTTGAAAATTGTACGTAATTGCACAGTAGTGCTTATGGTCGATGCCGTTTCTCGGCTTCAGAGCTACTTTCTTGACTGTATTTTGAGTTAAGCAGTTGGCGCGACTTCAGTTCTAGCCTTAAAAGTAAAATGTTGTGTGATTCCTCCATGGTAACATAGCTGCCCGAGGTCGCTAAGTTAGCAAGTACAAGAAATTTGAAAATTGTACGTAATTGCACAGTAGTGCTTATGGTCGATGCCGTTTCTCGGCTTCAGAGCTACTTTCTTGACTGTATTTTGAGTTAATCAGTTGGCGCGACTCCAGTTCTAGCCTTAAAAGTCAAATCTAGCGTGATTCCTGCATGGTAATATAGCTGCCCGAGGTCGCAAATTTAGCAAGTACAAGAAATTTGAAAATTGTACGTAATTGCACAGTAGTGCTTATGGTCGATGCCGTTTCTCGGCTTCAGAGCTACTTTCTTGACTGTATTTTGAGTTAAGCAGTTGGCGCGACTTCAGTTCTAGCCTATAAAGTCAAATGTTGTGTGATTCCTCCATGGTAACATAGCTGCCCGAGGTCGCAAAGTTAGCAAGTACAAGAAATTTGAAAATTGTACGTAATTGCACAGTAGTGCTTATGGTCGATGCCGTTTCTCGGCTTCAGAGCTACTTTCTTGACTGTATTTTGAGTTAAGCAGTGGGCGCGACTTCAGTTCTAGCCTTAAAAGTAAAATGTTGTGTGATTCCTCCATGGTAACATAGCTGCCCGAGGTCGCTAAGTTAGCAAGTACAAGAAATTTGAAAATTGTACGTAATTGCACAGTAGCGCTTATGGTCGATGCCGTTTCTCGGCTTCAGAGCTACTTTCTTGAGTGTATTTTGAGTTAAGCAGTTGGCGCGACTCCAGTTCTAGCCTTAAAAGTCAAATGTTGTGTGATTCCTCCATGGTAACATAGCTGCCCGAGGTCGCAAAGTTAGCAAGTACAAGAAATTTGAAAATTGTACGTAATTGCACAGTAGTGCTTATGGTCGATGCCGTTTCTCGGCTTCAGAGCTACTTTCTTGACTGTATTTTGAGTTAAGCAGTTGGCGCGACTTCAGTTCTAGCCTTAAAAGTCAAATCTTGCGTGATTCCTCCATGGTAACATAGCTGCCCGAGGTCGCAAAGTTAGCAAGTACAAGAAATTTGAAAATTGTACGCGATTGCACAGTAGTGCTTATGGTCGATCCCGTTTCTCAGCTTCAGAGCTACTTTCTTGACAGTATTTTGAGTTAAGCAGTTGGCGCGACTTCAGTTCTAGCCTTAAAAGTAAAATGTTGTGTGATTCCTCCATGGTAACATAGCTGCCCGAGGTCGCTAAGTTAGCAAGTACAAGAAATTTGAAAATTGTACGTAATTGCACAGTAGTGCTTATGGTCGATGCCGTTTCTCGGCTTCAGAGCTACTTTCTTGACTGTATTTTGAGTTAATCAGTTGGCGCGACTCCAGTTCTAGCCTTAAAAGTCAAATCTTGCGTGATTCCTGCATGGTAATATAGCTGCCCGAGGTCGCAAATTTAGCAAGTACAAGAAATTTGAAAATTGTACGTAATTGCACAGTAGTGCTTATCGTCGATGCCGTTTCTCGGCTTCAGAGCTACTTTCTTGACTGTATTTTGAGTTAAGCAGTTGGCGCGACTTCAGTTCTAGCCTATAAAGTCAAATGTTGTGTGATTCCTCCATGGTAACATAGCTGCCCGAGGTCGCAAAGTTAGCAAGTACAAGAAATTTGAAAATTGTACGTAATTGCACAGTAGTGCTTATGGTCGATGCCGTTTCTCGGCTTCAGAGCTACTTTCTTGACTGTATTTTGAGTTAAGCAGTGGGCGCGACTTCAGTTCTAGCCTTAAAAGTAAAATGTTGTGTGATTCCTCCATGGTAACATAGCTGCCCGAGGTCGCTAAGTTAGCAAGTACAAGAAATTTGAAAATTGTACGTAATTGCACAGTAGCGCTTATGGTCGATGCCGTTTCTCGGCTTCAGAGCTACTTTCTTGAGTGTATTTTGAGTTAAGCAGTTGGCGCGACTCCAGTTCTAGCCTTAAAAGTCAAATGTTGTGTGATTCCTCCATGGTAACATAGCTGCCCGAGGTCGCAAAGTTAGCAAGTACAAGAAATTTGAAAATTGTACGTAATTGCACAGTAGTGCTTATGGTCGATGCCGTTTCTCGGCTTCAGAGCTACTTTCTTGACTGTATTTTGAGTTAAGCAGTTGGCGCGACTTCAGTTCTAGCCTTAAAAGTCAAATCTTGCGTGATTCCTCCATGGTAACATAGCTGCCCGAGGTCGCAAAGTTAGCAAGTACAAGAAATTTGAAAATTGTACGCGATTGCACAGTAGTGCTTATGGTCGATCCCGTTTCTCAGCTTCAGAGCTACTTTCTTGACTGTATTTTGAGTTAAACAGTTGGCGCGACTTCAGTTCTAGCCTATAAAGTCAAATGTTGTGTGATTCCTCCATGGTAACATAGCTGCCCGAGGTCGCAAAGTTAGCAAGTACAAGAAATTTGAAAATTGTACGTAATTGCACAGTAGTGCTTATGGTCGATGCCGTTTCTCGGCTTCAGAGCTACTTTCTTGACTGTATTTTGAGTTAAACAGTTGGCGCGACTTCAGTTCTAGCCTATAAAGTCAAATCTTGTGTGATTCCTCCATGGTAACATAGCTGCCCGAGGTCGCAAAGTTAGCAAGTACAAGAAATTTGAAAATTGTACGTAATTGCACAGTAGTGCTTATGGTCGATGCCGTTTCTCGGCTTCAGAGCTACTTTCTTGACTGTATTTTGAATTAAACAGTTGGCGCGACTTCAGTTCTAGCCTATAAAGTCAAATCTTGTGTGATTCCTCCATGGTAACATAGCTGCCCGAGGTCGCAAAGTTAGCAAGTACAAGAAATTTGAAAATTGTACGTAATTGCACAGTAGTGCTTATGGTCGATGCCGTTTCTCGGCTTCAGAGCTACTTTCTTGACTGTATTTTGAGTTAAACAGTTGGCGCGACTTCAGTTCTAGCCTATAAAGTCAAATCTTGTGTGATTCCTCCATGGTAACATAGCTGCCCGAGGTCGCAAAGTTAGCAAGTACAAGAAATTTGAAAATTGTACGTAATTGCACAGTAGTGCTTATGGTCGATGCCGTTTCTCGGCTTCAGAGCTACTTTCTTGACTGTATTTTGAGTTAAACAGTTGGCGCGACTTCAGTTCTAGCCTATAAAGTCAAATGTTGTGTGATTCCTCCATGGTAACATAGCTGCCCGAGGTCGCTAAGTTAGCAAGTACAAGAAATTTGAAAATTGTACGCGATTGCACAGTAGTGCTTATGGTCGATCCCGTTTCTCAGCTTCAGAGCTACTTTCTTGAGTGTATTTTGAGTTAAGCAGTTGGCGCGACTCCAGTTCTAGCCTTAAAAGTCAAATGTTGTGTGATTCCTCGATGGTAACATAGCTGCCCGAGGTCGCAAAGTTAGCAAGTACAAGAAATTTGAAAATTGTACGTAATTGCACAGTAGTGCTTATGGTCGATGCCGTTTCTCGGCTTCAGAGCTACTTTCTTGACTGTATTTTGAGTTAAGCAGTTGGCGCGACTTCAGTTCTAGCCTTAAAAGTCAAATCTTGCGTGATTCCTCCATGGTAACATAGCTGCCCGAGGTCGCAAAGTTAGCAAGTACAAGAAATTTGAAAATTGTACGCGATTGCACAGTAGTGCTTATGGTCGATCCCGTTTCTCAGCTTCAGAGCTACTTTCTTGACTGTATTTTGAGTTAAACAGTTGGCGCGACTTCAGTTCTAGCCTATAAAGTCAAATGTTGTGTGATTCCTCCATGGTAACATAGCTGCCCGAGGTCGCAAAGTTAGCAAGTACAAGAAATTTGAAAATTGTACGTAATTGCACAGTAGTGCTAATGGTCGATGCCGTTTCTCGGCTTCAGAGCTACTTTCTTGACTGTATTTTGAGTTAAGCAGTTGGCGCGACTTCAGTTCTAGCCTTAAAAGTCAAATCTTGCGTGATTCCTCCATGGTAACATAGCTGCCCGAGGTCGCAAAGTTAGCAAGTACAAGAAATTTGAAAATTGTACGCGATTGCACAGTAGTGCTTATGGTCGATCCCGTTTCTCAGCTTCAGAGCTACTTTCTTGACAGTATTTTGAGTTAAGCAGTTGGCGCGACTTCAGTTCTAGCCTTAAAAGTAAAATGTTGTGTGATTCCTCCATGGTAACATAGCTGCCCGAGGTCGCTAAGTTAGCAAGTACAAGAAATTTGAAAATTGTACGTAATTGCACAGTAGTGCTTATGGTCGATGCCGTTTCTCGGCTTCAGAGCTACTTTCTTGACTGTATTTTGAGTTAATCAGTTGGCGCGACTCCAGTTCTAGCCTTAAAAGTCAAATCTTGCGTGATTCCTGCATGGTAATATAGCTGCCCGAGGTCGCAAATTTAGCAAGTACAAGAAATTTGAAAATTGTACGTAATTGCACAGTAGTGCTTATGGTCGATGCCGTTTCTCGGCTTCAGAGCTACTTTCTTGACTGTATTTTGAGTTAAGCAGTTGGCGCGACTTCAGTTCTAGCCTATAAAGTCAAATGTTGTGTGATTCCTCCATGGTAACATAGCTGCCCGAGGTCGCAAAGTTAGCAAGTACAAGAAATTTGAAAATTGTACGTAATTGCACAGTAGTGCTTATGGTCGATGCCGTTTCTCGGCTTCAGAGCTACTTTCTTGACTGTATTTTGAGTTAAGCAGTGGGCGCGACTTCAGTTCTAGCCTTAAAAGTAAAATGTTGTGTGATTCCTCCATGGTAACATAGCTGCCCGAGGTCGCTAAGTTAGCAAGTACAAGAAATTTGAAAATTGTACGTAATTGCACAGTAGCGCTTATGGTCGATGCCGTTTCTCGGCTTCAGAGCTACTTTCTTGAGTGTATTTTGAGTTAAGCAGTTGGCGCGACTCCAGTTCTAGCCTTAAAAGTCAAATGTTGTGTGATTCCTCCATGGTAACATAGCTGCCCGAGGTCGCAAAGTTAGCAAGTACAAGAAATTTGAAAATTGTACGTAATTGCACAGTAGTGCTTATGGTCGATGCCGTTTCTCGGCTTCAGAGCTACTTTCTTGACTGTATTTTGAGTTAAGCAGTTGGCGCGACTTCAGTTCTAGCCTTAAAAGTCAAATCTTGCGTGATTCCTCCATGGTAACATAGCTGCCCGAGGTCGCAAAGTTAGCAAGTACAAGAAATTTGAAAATTGTACGCGATTGCACAGTAGTGCTTATGGTCGATCCCGTTTCTCAGCTTCAGAGCTACTTTCTTGACTGTATTTTGAGTTAAACAGTTGGCGCGACTTCAGTTCTAGCCTATAAAGTCAAATGTTGTGTGATTCCTCCATGGTAACATAGCTGCCCGAGGTCGCAAAGTTAGCAAGTACAAGAAATTTGAAAATTGTACGTAATTGCACAGTAGTGCTTATGGTCGATGCCGTTTCTCGGCTTCAGAGCTACTTTCTTGACTGTATTTTGAGTTAAACAGTTGGCGCGACTTCAGTTCTAGCCTATAAAGTCAAATCTTGTGTGATTCCTCCATGGTAACATAGCTGCCCGAGGTCGCAAAGTTAGCAAGTACAAGAAATTTGAAAATTGTACGTAATTGCACAGTAGTGCTTATGGTCGATGCCGTTTCTCGGCTTCAGAGCTACTTTCTTGACTGTATTTTGAATTAAACAGTTGGCGCGACTTCAGTTCTAGCCTATAAAGTCAAATCTTGTGTGATTCCTCCATGGTAACATAGCTGCCCGAGGTCGCAAAGTTAGCAAGTACAAGAAATTTGAAAATTGTACGTAATTGCACAGTAGTGCTTATGGTCGATGCCGTTTCTCGGCTTCAGAGCTACTTTCTTGACTGTATTTTGAGTTAAACAGTTGGCGCGACTTCAGTTCTAGCCTATAAAGTCAAATCTTGTGTGATTCCTCCATGGTAACATAGCTGCCCGAGGTCGCAAAGTTAGCAAGTACAAGAAATTTGAAAATTGTACGTAATTGCACAGTAGTGCTTATGGTCGATGCCGTTTCTCGGCTTCAGAGCTACTTTCTTGACTGTATTTTGAGTTAAACAGTTGGCGCGACTTCAGTTCTAGCCTATAAAGTCAAATGTTGTGTGATTCCTCCATGGTAACATAGCTGCCCGAGGTCGCTAAGTTAGCAAGTACAAGAAATTTGAAAATTGTACGCGATTGCACAGTAGTGCTTATGGTCGATCCCGTTTCTCAGCTTCAGAGCTACTTTCTTGAGTGTATTTTGAGTTAAGCAGTTGGCGCGACTCCAGTTCTAGCCTTAAAAGTCAAATGTTGTGTGATTCCTCGATGGTAACATAGCTGCCCGAGGTCGCAAAGTTAGCAAGTACAAGAAATTTGAAAATTGTACGTAATTGCACAGTAGTGCTTATGGTCGATGCCGTTTCTCGGCTTCAGAGCTACTTTCTTGACTGTATTTTGAGTTAAGCAGTTGGCGCGACTTCAGTTCTAGCCTTAAAAGTCAAATCTTGCGTGATTCCTCCATGGTAACATAGCTGCCCGAGGTCGCAAAGTTAGCAAGTACAAGAAATTTGAAAATTGTACGCGATTGCACAGTAGTGCTTATGGTCGATCCCGTTTCTCAGCTTCAGAGCTACTTTCTTGACTGTATTTTGAGTTAAACAGTTGGCGCGACTTCAGTTCTAGCCTATAAAGTCAAATGTTGTGTGATTCCTCCATGGTAACATAGCTGCCCGAGGTCGCAAAGTTAGCAAGTACAAGAAATTTGAAAATTGTACGTAATTGCACAGTAGTGCTAATGGTCGATGCCGTTTCTCGGCTTCAGAGCTACTTTCTTGACTGTATTTTGAGTTAAACAGTTGGCGCGACTTCAGTTCTAGCCTATAAAGTCAAATCTTGTGTGATTCCTCCATGGTAACATAGCTGCCCGAGGTCGCAAAGTTAGCAAGTACAAGAAATTTGAAAATTGTACGTAATTGCACAGTAGTGCTTATGGTCGATGCCGTTTCTCGGCTTCAGAGCTACTTTCTTGACTGTATTTTGAGTTAAACAGTTGGCGCGACTTCAGTTCTAGCCTATAAAGTCAAATCTTGTGTGATTCCTCCATGGTAACATAGCTGCCCGAGGTCGCAAAGTTAGCAAGTACAAGAAATTTGAAAATTGTACGTAATTGCACAGTAGTGCTTATGGTCGATGCCGTTTCTCGGCTTCAGAGCTACTTTCTTGACTGTATTTTGAGTTAATCAGTTGGCGCGACTCCAGTTCTAGCCTTAAAAGTCAAATCTTGCGTGATTCCTGCATGGTAATATAGCTGCCCGAGGTCGCAAATTTAGCAAGTACAAGAAATTTGAAAATTGTACGTAATTGCACAGTAGTGCTTATGGTCGATGCCGTTTCTCGGCTTCAGAGCTACTTTCTTGACTGTATTTTGAGTTAAGCAGTTGGCGCGACTCCAGTTCTAGCCTTAAAAGTCAAATCTAGCGTGATTCCTGCATGGTAAAATAGCTGCCCGAGGTCGCAAATTTAGCAAGTACAAGAAATTTGAAAATTGTACGTAATTGCACAGTAGTGCTTATGGTCGATGCCGTTTCTCGGCTTCAGAGCTACTTTCTTGACTGTATTTTGAGTTAAGCAGTTGGCGCGACTTCAGTTCTAGCCTATAAAGTCAAATCTTGCGTGATTCCTCCATGGTAACATAGCTGCCCGAGGTCGCAAAGTTAGCAAGTACAAGAAATTTGAAAATTGTACGTAATTGCACAGTAGTGCTTATGGTCGATGCCGTTTCTCGGCTTCAGAGCTACTTTCTTGACTGTATTTTGAGTTAAGCAGTTGGCGCGACTTCAGTTCTAGCCTATAAAGTCAAATCTTGCGTGATTCCTCCATGGTAACATAGCTGCCCGAGGTCGCAAAGTTAGCAAGTACAAGAAATTTGAAAATTGTACGTAATTGCACAGTAGTGCTTATGGTCGATGCCGTTTCTCGGCTCCAGAGCTACTTTCTTGACTGTATTTTGAGTTAAGCAGTTGGCGCGACTTCAGTTCTAGCCTTAAAAGTAAAATGTTGTGTGATTCCTCCATGGTAACATAGCTGCCCGAGGTCGCTAAGTTAGCAAGTACAAGAAATTTGAAAATTGTACGTAATTGCACAGTAGCGCTTATGGTCGATGCCGTTTCTCGGCTTCAGAGCTACTTTCTTGAGTGTATTTTGAGTTAAGCAGTTGGCGCGACTCCAGTTCTAGCCTTAAAAGTCAAATGTTGTGTGATTCCTCCATGGTAACATAGCTGCCCGAGGTCGCAAAGTTAGCAAGTACAAGAAATTTGAAAATTGTACGTAATTGCACAGTAGTGCTTATGGTCGATGCCGTTTCTCGGCTTCAGAGCTACTTTCTTGACTGTATTTTGAGTTAAGCAGTTGGCTTCAGTTCTAGCCTTAAAAGTCAAATCTTGCGTGATTCCTCCATGGTAACATAGCTGCCCGAGGTCGCAAAGTTAGCAAGTACAAGAAATTTGAAAATTGTACGCGATTGCACAGTAGTGCTTATGGTCGATCCCGTTTCTCAGCTTCAGAGCTACTTTCTTGACTGTATTTTGAGTTAAACAGTTGGCGCGACTTCAGTTCTAGCCTATAAAGTCAAATGTTGTGTGATTCCTCCATGGTAACATAGCTGCCCGAGGTCGCAAAGTTAGCAAGTACAAGAAATTTGAAAATTGTACGTAATTGCACAGTAGTGCTTATGGTCGATGCCGTTTCTCGGCTTCAGAGCTACTTTCTTGACTGTATTTTGAGTTAAACAGTTGGCGCGACTTCAGTTCTAGCCTATAAAGTCAAATCTTGTGTGATTCCTCCATGGTAACATAGCTGCCCGAGGTCGCAAAGTTAGCAAGTACAAGAAATTTGAAAATTGTACGTAATTGCACAGTAGTGCTTATGGTCGATGCCGTTTCTCGGCTTCAGAGCTACTTTCTTGACTGTATTTTGAGTTAATCAGTTGGCGCGACTCCAGTTCTAGCCTTAAAAGTCAAATCTTGCGTGATTCCTGCATGGTAATATAGCTGCCCGAGGTCGCAAATTTAGCAAGTACAAGAAATTTGAAAATTGTACGTAATTGCACAGTAGTGCTTATGGTCGATGCCGTTTCTCGGCTTCAGAGCTACTTTCTTGAGTGTATTTTGAGTTAAGCAGTTGGCGCGACTCCAGTTCTAGCCTTAAAAGTCAAATGTTGTGTGATTCCTCCATTGTAACATAGCTGCCCGAGGTCGCAAAGTTAGCAAGTACAAGAAATTTGAAAATTGTACGTAATTGCACAGTAGTGCTTATGGTCGATCCCGTTTCTCAGCTTCAGAGCTACTTTCTTGACTGTATTTTGAGTTAAACAGTTGGCGCGACTTCAGTTCTAGCCTATAAAGTCAAATCTTGTGTGATTCCTCCATGGTAACATAGCTGCCCGAGGTCGCAAAGTTAGCAAGTACAAGAAATTTGAAAATTGTACGTAATTGCACAGTAGTGCTTATGGTCGATGCCGTTTCTCGGCTTCAGAGCTACTTTCTTGACTGTATTTTGAGTTAAGCAGTTGGCGCGACTTCAGTTCTAGCCTTAAAAGTAAAATGTTGTGTGATTCCTCCATGGTAACATAGCTGCCCGAGGTCGCTAAGTTAGCAAGTACAAGAAATTTGAAAATTGTACGTAATTGCACAGTAGCGCTTATGGTCGATGCCGTTTCTCGGCTTCAGAGCTACTTTCTTGAGTGTATTTTGAGTTAAGCAGTTGGCGCGACTCCAGTTCTAGCCTTAAAAGTCAAATGTTGTGTGATTCCTCCATGGTAACATAGCTGCCCGAGGTCGCAAAGTTAGCAAGTACAAGAAATTTGAAAATTGTACGTAATTGCACAGTAGCGCTTATGGTCGATGCCGTTTCTCGGCTTCAGAGCTACTTTCTTGAGTGTATTTTGAGTTAAGCAGTTGGCGCGACTCCAGTTCTAGCCTTAAAAGTCAAATGTTGTGTGATTCCTCCATGGTAACATAGCTGCCCGAGGTCGCAAAGTTAGCAAGTACAAGAAATTTGAAAATTGTACGTAATTGCAAGTTAACACGATCTGCTGACGCGACACAGTCCGCTGGCGCGTCTGCCTCGTCGTCGCCGTTAGTTAACGCGATCTGCTGACGCGACACAATCCGCTGGCGCGTCTGCCTCATCGTCGTCGTCAACAACTGCAGCCCACGCTGACACAGCTGCTTCTATCAACGAAGTGGAGAGGAGATAGAGTGTCAGCCATCGTCAACGGGAAATGCGATATCTTGCACGAGTTGCAAGATACAACGCATTGCAGCCCGTACGTTAGTTCTAAGTTAGATTTAAGTTTAGTTTTTAAGGAACTCTCGCATAATAAAGAACAACTCTTCTGAGCTCAGTAGAATTTATTTCATTGGCATGTCGATCCAACATCCTCGCGTTTCAGACAACCCACAGGTTGTCAGCAACACAGTGGCGGTAGCAACTTATATAATCAAAGCCGAGTGTTTGCAGCTAAAAGACCAAATAGCACTCAAAGGCAATCTGGGCAGAGACGTCAGAGGTTAAATCACCTTTGGCAGGAAAATCCTGCACAAAAAGAAAAAATTGACTATAAGTCCCTAGCAGAATCTCAATTAGACGAATTCGGGGGCGAAGCACCTAATTCTGAATATGTGCATTTTTTAGAGGAAGCTCCCTCCTCCCGTTTATACAACGAAAAGTAGGAGGGAGACGAATGAAATTTTTAATTGACACTGGAGCTTCAAAGAATTATATTAGGCCATTGGAGGAAATAAAAAAAATAATCCCAGTTGATACCCCTTTCCTGGTTAAGTCAATTCACGGTTTTAATAGCGTCGAGTCTAAATGTTTTTTGGAAATGTTTGGAGTGACCGCTGTTTTTTTTGTGTTGCCTACTCTTGAGAGATTCGACGGAATAATTGGCCTTGATCTGCTAACGCAGATAAGTGCCACAATTTGTTTAAAAGAAGGTTTAATTAACTTCGACTCTGGATCTGAGAGGATCCATTTCCATAGTTGTCACAATGTGAACTTTACAAGAGTGGAAGATATTGAAGTCCCCTCATCTATTGCCAAGGATTTCAAGAACATGATCCATAATAGAATAAAGGCATTTGCAGACCCAAACGAGTCGTTGCCATATAACACCAACATTGTTGCTACGATTCGTACAGAAAGTGGCGACCCCATCTACTCGAGATTCTATCCATACCCAATGGGTGTGGCGGATTTTGTTAATAACGAAATCAAAGACCTTCTTAGGAACGGAATAATTAGGCCATCGAGGTCACCGTACAATAATCCAATCTGGGTGGTTGATAAGAAGGGTACTGATGAATTGGGCAATAAAAAGAAACGTTTAGTAATAGACTTTCGAAAGCTCAACCAAAAAACCGTGGACGACAAATACCCGATCCCAAACGTCTCAACCATTCTCTCGAATCTAGGCAAAGCACGATTTTTTACAACTCTTGACTTAAAGTCGGGGTTTCATCAGATTGAATTAGCTGAGAGGGACCGAGAAAAGACGGCTTTTTCCGTTAATGGCGGAAAGTATGAATTTTGTCGCCTACCCTTTGGGCTAAAAAATGCACCCAGCATTTTCCAAAGGGCAATAGATGACGTCCTGCGTGAACTTATCGGGAAGACCTGTTACGTTTATGTTGATGATGTGATCGTTTTCTCGGAGAATGAACGGTCGCATGTGGAGGATGTCAATTTGGTTTTAAAGAAATTGTACGAGGCAAACATGAGGGTTTCACGAGAGAAGTCACATTTTTTTAAGACAAGCGTGGAGTATTTGGGCTTTACGGTTTCTAGAGATGGTATTAAAACTTGCCACAGTAAAGTGGAGGCAATAAAAAATTACACCCAACCCTCTACATTGTTTGGACTGAGGTCTTTTCTAGGGTTGGCAAGCTATTATAGATGCTTTATAAAAGATTTTGCGTCGATAGCTAGACCATTGACGGATATATTGAAGGGCGATAATAGTAAAATAAGTGCTAATCAGTCGAAAAAAATTGGTATAAATTTGAAAGACAAAGAAGTACAAGCATTCAATAAACTTAGAGACATCTTGACGTCAGAAGACGTTACGTTGCTGTACCCAGACTTTACGAAGCCTTTCGATCTAACGACGGATGCTTCATCACATGGTATTGGAGCGGTTTTGTCCCAGAACGGGAGACCAATAACCATGATTTCCCGAACACTTAAGGATAAAGAGTTGGAATTCGCAACCAACGAACGGGAGCTTCTGGCCATAGTGTGGTCACTTAAGAACCTTCGAAATTATCTTTATGGTGTAAAAACTCTAAATATTTATACTGACCATCAACCACTTACGTTTGCGGTTTCAGACCGAAATCCAAACGCCAAAATTAAACGCTGGAAAGCATTTATTGATGAGCATAATGCTAATATATTTTACAAACCCGGTAAAGAAAATCACGTTGCTGACGCGCTCTCACGGCAAAACATTCATGCCTTAGAGGACGAGTCACGTTCAACCGCCGCAACAATCCATAGTGAACTATCCCTTACTTACACCATTGAAAAAACGGAAAAACCGTTAAACTGCTATAGGAATCAAATAATTATAGAGGAGGCTCCTGTTGCTTCAACTCGAACATTTATTATTTTTGGAAAGAAAACACGGCATTTTATATATTTCTCAGACAGAAACGCACTTATAGATTCATTGAGAGACATAGTAAAACCAGATGTGGTCAACGCAATCCACTGTGAGTTGCCAGTATTGGCTTTCATTCAGCACAAACTCGTAGAAATATTTCCAACAACTAAATTCTGGTATACTGAAAAATTCGTTTTGGACATTTTTGACCAGAATGAACAAAGGGAAATCATAACAATGGAACACAATCGAGCACATCGAGCAGCTCAGGAGAATATCAAACAAATTCTATCCGACTATTTTTTCCCAAAGATGACAAAACAGGCAAACGAGATTGTGGCAAACTGTAAAGTATGTTCAAGGTCCAAATATGACCGACACCCAAGAAAGCAACTAATCGGCAAAACTCCAGTCCCATCGTATGCTGGAGAAATGCTTCACGTCGACATATTCTCCACAGATAAGAAATATTTTTTGACGTGTATCGATAAATTCTCAAAATTTGCGGTCGTGACACCAATACCGTCACGCACAATATCTGATGTAAAAATCCCACTCCTGGAGATAATAAATATCTTCCCTAACACAAAACAAATTTTTTGTGACAATGAGGCTTCATTGAAGTCTGAGACTATAAGATCGATTTTACTCAATCATTTTAGCGTTGATATAGTAAATGCACCACCCTTGCACAGTACGACTAACGGTCAAGTTGAAAGGCTTCACAGTACTCTATTGGAGATCGCAAGATGCCTGAAACTTGAAAGAAAAATCAATGATACCGTTGATCTCATACTATTAGCAACAATAGAATACAATAGGACGGTCCATTCCGTCACGAACCAAAAGCCGATTGATATAATTCACTCGTCTTCGACAGACTTCAGAGAAAAAATAAAAAACAGAGTTCAGAAAGCACAGGAACTGCAATTGCAAAGGGAAAATGTAACAAGGCAGAACAGAATTTTTGATGTTGGAGAAAAAATATTAGTAAAGACAAACAGAAGACTAGGTAACAAGCTGACTCCATTGTTTGTTGAAGAGAAGGTACAGGCTGACTTGGGAACCACTGTTCTTGTTAAAGGGAGGGTGGTCCATAAGGACAACGTTAGGTAGTAGCTTAGATATTTCATATTTTTGCAATCTACATATTTTCAATACTTACGTGATAATTTTATAAAGGAAACCAATTATCTTTTAGGATTATTCTCTTTTTAATGATGACAACAGTCACAGCTAAATTAACGGACTACTCCAATTCGAACTATATTCCAATATCAGATGGAAATGTTATTCTTTGGCAGATCTACGGATACCTGAGCCGCACGACGAACCTGACTGATTACAAAGATATAATGAATAAGTCAAGAAAGATGATCGATCTGTTTTCGCAGCCTCATATGCGAAATATTTTAGACATAGACATCAAACATTTAGAAACAATCTTCGCGAGTATTAGCATTCATCATAGAAACGCCAGGAGCCTAAACTTTTTGGGAACAGGTTTGAAGATCGTAGCTGGTACTCCTGACTTCGACGATTTTGAGCAGGTTAAATTCAATCAAGCCAAACTCATTGAGTCTAATAACAGACAGGCAGTAATAAACACAAAGTCTCAAGAACAAATAAACAGATTAACAGATACGGTAAATACTATTTTGACACAGACCAAAAAAGATATTATTGACACTAGCCATCTTTACGAGACCCTTTTGGCAAGAAATAGAATTCTTATTACTGAAATTCAAAATTTAATGCTTTCAATAACACTTGCAAAAAATTAAAATCATAAATCCAACAATTTTAGATGATGATGATTTAAAACTGATAATTAATGAGCAATTCACAAATATTAGCGTAACTGAACTAATGGAAGTATCTAGCGTTAAGGTTTTACAAAACGATGATGTATTACATTTCATTATTAAATATCCTAGACCTAAGATAGTCTGTAAGAAAATAATAATCTACCCTGTTGCTCATAATGGAAATATTCCATACTTCGACGGCAGTGATGTGGTTGCAGAGTGCGGAAAACAGGTGCTGGCGGTCGCGGATTGTGTACCAACAACAACATCAACGTTCTGTAAAAAGATGCCGAACACGACGTGTGCTCAACAACTACACTCTGGGGGCATAGCGCACTGTAGTACGCAGCCAGATCATCGGGCTCCATTGCTGGTAATCGACTATGGCATTGTCGTAATTAATAACATTCATGCCAAGGTAAAAGAGAGGAACGATTTCGAGGCGGATGTCAACGGAGCCTACTTGCTCACTTTTGACGGCGAGGTTTGTATCAATGGGTCGAAGTTCGTTAATCGTAACAACATCCAAAGGAAACAGCCAGGTAGCGCGACATCAACACTGCTTAATATCACGGGTCATAAGGAAGTGTTGAGTCTACCATTTTTACATAGAATGAATGTGGAAAACCTGCATTACATTACCGAGATGAGGACGCAGTTGACAACTCATCCAATTATGGCTTGCTGCTTGACCCTGGCTATCATTGCAGTTTCTTATTCGATCGTTGGGCTTAGGCAGTGTCGAGAAGATCGACGTCACAGGGTCGAGTTGCAGAGTGTGATCGGGGCATTGAGGAAGCCTGAGGACAGCCTTCACTTAGGTCAGGGAGGAGTTAACACGATCTGCTGACGCGACACAGTCCGCTGGCGCGTCTGCCTCGTCGTCGCCGTTAGTTAACGCGATCTGCTGACGCGACACAATCCGCTGGCGCGTCTGCCTCATCGTCGTCGTCAACAACTGCAGCCCACGCTGACACAGCTGCTTCTATCAACGAAGTGGAGAGGAGATAGAGTGTCAGCCACGTCAACGGGAAATGCGATATCTTGCACGAGTTGCAAGATACAACGCATTGCAGCCCGTACGTTAGTTCTAAGTTAGATTTAAGTTTAGTTTTTAAGGAACTCTCGCATAATAAAGAACAACTCTTCTGAGCTCAGTAGAATTTATTTCATTTGCACAGTAGTGCTTATGGTCGATGCCGTTTCTCGGCTTCAGAGCTACTTTCTTGACTGTATTTTGAGTTAAGCAGTTGGCGCGACTTCAGTTCTAGCCTTAAAAGTCAAATCTTGCGTGATTCCTCCATGGTAACATAGCTGCCCGAGGTCGCAAAGTTAGCAAGTACAAGAAATTTGAAAATTGTACGCGATTGCACAGTAGTGCTTATGGTCGATGCCGTTTCTCGGCTTCAGAGCTACTTTCTTGACTGTATTTTGAGTTAAACAGTTGGCGCGACTTCAGTTCTAGCCTATAAAGTCAAATGTTGTGTGATTCCTCCATGGTAACACAGCTGCCCGAGGTCGCAAAGTTAGCAAGTACAAGAAATTTGAAAATTGTACGTAATTGCACAGTAGTGCTTATGGTCGATGCCGTTTCTCGGCTTCAGAGCTACTTTCTTGACTGTATTTTGAGTTAAACAGTTGGCGCGACTTCAGTTCTAGCCTATAAAGTCAAATGTTGTGTGATTCCTCCATGGTAACATAGCTGCCCGAGGTCGCAAAGTTAGCAAGTACAAGAAATTTGAAAATTGTACGTAATTGCACAGTAGTGCTTATGGTCGATGCCGTTTCTCGGCTTCAGAGCTACTTTCTTGACTGTATTTTTAGTTAAGCAGTTGGCGCGACTCCAGTTCTAGCCTTAAAAGTCAAATCTTGCGTGATTCCTCCATGGTAACATAGCTGCCCGAGGTCGCAAAGTTAGCAAGTACAAGAAATTTGAAAATTGTACGTAATTGCACAGTAGTGCTTATGGTCGATGCCGTTTCTCGGCTTCAGAGCTACTTTCTTGACTGTATTTTGAGTTAATCAGTTGGCGCGACTCCAGTTCTAGCCTTAAAAGTCAAATCTTGCGTGATTCCTGCATGGTAATATAGCTGCCCGAGGTCGCAAATTTAGCAAGTACAAGAAATTTGAAAATTGTACGTAATTGCACAGTAGTGCTTATGGTCGATGCCGTTTCTCGGCTTCAGAGCTACTTTCTTGACTGTATTTTGAGTTAAGCAGTTGGCGCGACTTCAGTTCTAGCCTTAAAAGTCAAATCTTGCGTGATTCCTCCATGGTAACATAGCTGCCCGAGGTCGCAAAGTTAGCAAGTACAAGAAATTTGAAAATTGTACGCGATTGCACAGTAGTGCTTATGGTCGATGCCGTTTCTCGGCTTCAGAGCTACTTTCTTGACTGTATTTTGAGTTAAACAGTTGGCGCGACTTCAGTTCTAGCCTATAAAGTCAAATGTTGTGTGATTCCTCCATGGTAACATAGCTGCCCGAGGTCGCAAAATTAGCAAGTACAAGAAATTTGAAAATTGTACGTAATTGCACAGTAGTGCTTATGGTCGATGCCGTTTCTCGGCTTCAGAGCTACTTTCTTGACTGTATTTTGAGTTAAACAGTTGGCGCGACTTCAGTTCTAGCCTATAAAGTCAAATGTTGTGTGATTCCTCCATGGTAACATAGCTGCCCGAGGTCGCAAAGTTAGCAAGTACAAGAAATTTGAAAATTGTACGTAATTGCACAGTAGTGCTTATGGTCGATGCCGTTTCTCGGCTTCAGAGCTACTTTCTTGACTGTATTTTGAGTTAAACAGTTGGCGCGACTTCAGTTCTAGCCTATAAAGTCAAATGTTGTGTGATTCCTCCATGGTAACATAGCTGCCCGAGGTCGCAAAGTTAGCAAGTACAAGAAATTTGAAAATTGTACGTAATTGCACAGTAGTGCTTATGGTCGATGCCGTTTCTCGGCTTCAGAGCTACTTTCTTGACTGTATTTTTAGTTAAGCAGTTGGCGCGACTCCAGTTCTAGCCTTAAAAGTCAAATCTTGCGTGATTCCTCCATGGTAACATAGCTGCCCGAGGTCGCAAAATTAGCAAGTACAAGAAATTTGAAAATTGTATGTAATTGCACAGTAGTGCTTATGGTCGATCCCGTTTCTCAGCTTCAGAGCTACTTTCTTGACTGTATTTTGAGTTAAGCAGTTGGCGCGACTCCAGTTCTAGCCTTAAAAGTCAAATGTTGTGTGATTCCTCCATGGTAACATAGCTGCCCGAGGTCGCAAAGTTAGCAAGTACAAGAAATTTGAAAATTGTACGTAATTGCACAGTAGTGCTTATGGTCGATGCCGTTTCTCGGCTTCAGAGCTACTTTCTTGACTGTATTTTGAGTTAAGCAGTTGGCGCGACTCCAGTTCTAGCCTTAAAAGTCAAATGTTGTGTGATTCCTCCATGGTAACATAGCTGCCCGAGGTCGCAAAGTTAGCAAGTACAAGAAATTTGAAAATTGTACGTAATTGCACAGTAGTGCTTACGTTTCTCGGCTTCAGAGCTACTTTCTTGACTGTATTTTGAGTTAAACAGTTGGCGCGACTTCAGTTCTAGCCTATAAAGTCAAATGTTGTGTGATTCCTCCATGGTAACATAGCTGCCCGAGGTCGCAAAGTTAGCAAGTACAAGAAATTTGAAAATTGTACGTAATTGCACAGTAGTGCTTATGGTCGATGCCGTTTCTCGGCTTCAGAGCTACTTTCTTGACTGTATTTTGCGTTAAACAGTTGGCGCGACTTCAGTTCTAGCCTATAAAGTCAAATCTTGTGTGATTCCTCCATGTTAACATAGCTGCCCGAGGTCGCAAAGTTAGCAAGTACAAGAAATTTGAAAATTGTACGTAATTGCACAGTAGTGCTTATGGTCGATGCCGTTTCTCGGCTTCAGAGCTACTTTCTTGACTGTATTTTGAGTTAAACAGTTGGCGCGACTTCAGTTCTAGCCTATAAAGTCAAATGTTGTGTGATTCCTCCATGGTAACATAGCTGCCCGAGGTCGCAAAGTTAGCAAGTACAAGAAATTTGAAAATTGTACGTAATTGCACAGAAGTGCTTATGGTCGATGCCGTTTCTCGGCTTCAGAGCTACTTTCTTGACTGTATTTTTAGTTAAGCAGTTGGCGCGACTCCAGTTCTAGCCTTAAAAGTCAAATCTTGCGTGATTCCTCCATGGTAACATAGCTGCCCGAGGTCGCAAAGTTAGCAAGTACAAGAAATTTGAAAATTGTATGTAATTGCACAGTAGTGCTTATGGTCGATCCCGTTTCTCAGCTTCAGAGCTACTTTCTTGACTGTATTTTGAGTTAAGCAGTTGGCGCGACTCCAGTTCTAGCCTTAAAAGTCAAATGTTGTGTGATTCCTCCATGGTAACATAGCTGCCCGAGGTCGCAAAGTTAGCAAGTACAAGAAATTTGAAAATTGTACGTAATTGCACAGTAGTGCTTATTGTCGATGCCGTTTCTCGGCTTCAGAGCTACTTTCTTGACTGTATTTTGAGTTAAACAGTTGGCGCGACTTCAGTTCTAGCCTATAAAGTCAAATGTTGTGTGATTCCTCCATGGTAACATAGCTGCCCGAGGTCGCAAAGTTAGCAAGTACAAGAAATTTGAAAATTGTACGTAATTGCACAGTAGTGCTTATGGTCGATGCCGTTTCTCGGCTTCAGAGCTACTTTCTTGACTGTATTTTGAGTTAAACAGTTGGCGCGACTTCAGTTCTAGCCTATAAAGTCAAATGTTGTGTGATTCCTCCATGGTAACATAGCTGCCCGAGGTCGCAAAGTTAGCAAGTACAAGAAATTTGAAAATTGTACGTAATTGCACAGTAGTGCTTATGGTCGATGCCGTTTCTCGGCTTCAGAGCTACTTTCTTGACTGTATTTTGAGTTAAACAGTTGGCGCGACTTCAGTTCTAGCCTATAAAGTCAAATGTTGTGTGATTCCTCCATGGTAACATAGCTGCCCGAGGTCGCAAAGTTAGCAAGTACAAGAAATTTGAAAATTGTACGTAATTGCACAGTAGTGCTTATGGTCGATGCCGTTTCTCGGCTTCAGAGCTACTTTCTTGACTGTATTTTGAGTTAAACAGTTGGCGCGACTTCAGTTCTAGCCTATAAAGTCAAATGTTGTGTGATTCCTCCATGGTAACATAGCTGCCCGAGGTCGCTAAGTTAGCAAGTACAAGAAATTTGAAAATTGTACGCGATTGCACAGTAGTGCTTATGGTCGATCCCGTTTCTCAGCTTCAGAGCTACTTTCTTGAGTGTATTTTGAGTTAAGCAGTTGGCGCGACTCCAGTTCTAGCCTTAAAAGTCAAATGTTGTGTGATTCCTCGATGGTAACATAGCTGCCCGAGGTCGCAAAGTTAGCAAGTACAAGAAATTTGAAAATTGTACGTAATTGCACAGTAGTGCTTATGGTCGATGCCGTTTCTCGGCTTCAGAGCTACTTTCTTGACTGTATTTTGAGTTAAGCAGTTGGCGCGACTTCAGTTCTAGCCTTAAAAGTCAAATCTTGCGTGATTCCTCCATGGTAACATAGCTGCCCGAGGTCGCAAAGTTAGCAAGTACAAGAAATTTGAAAATTGTACGCGATTGCACAGTAGTGCTTATGGTCGATCCCGTTTCTCAGCTTCAGAGCTACTTTCTTGACTGTATTTTGAGTTAAACAGTTGGCGCGACTTCAGTTCTAGCCTATAAAGTCAAATGTTGTGTGATTCCTCCATGGTAACATAGCTGCCCGAGGTCGCAAAGTTAGCAAGTACAAGAAATTTGAAAATTGTACGTAATTGCACAGTAGTGCTAATGGTCGATGCCGTTTCTCGGCTTCAGAGCTACTTTCTTGACTGTATTTTGAGTTAAACAGTTGGCGCGACTTCAGTTCTAGCCTATAAAGTCAAATCTTGTGTGATTCCTCCATGGTAACATAGCTGCCCGAGGTCGCAAAGTTAGCAAGTACAAGAAATTTGAAAATTGTACGTAATTGCACAGTAGTGCTTATGGTCGATGCCGTTTCTCGGCTTCAGAGCTACTTTCTTGACTGTATTTTGAGTTAAACAGTTGGCGCGACTTCAGTTCTAGCCTATAAAGTCAAATCTTGTGTGATTCCTCCATGGTAACATAGCTGCCCGAGGTCGCAAAGTTAGCAAGTACAAGAAATTTGAAAATTGTACGTAATTGCACAGTAGTGCTTATGGTCGATGCCGTTTCTCGGCTTCAGAGCTACTTTCTTGACTGTATTTTGAGTTAATCAGTTGGCGCGACTCCAGTTCTAGCCTTAAAAGTCAAATCTTGCGTGATTCCTGCATGGTAATATAGCTGCCCGAGGTCGCAAATTTAGCAAGTACAAGAAATTTGAAAATTGTACGTAATTGCACAGTAGTGCTTATGGTCGATGCCGTTTCTCGGCTTCAGAGCTACTTTCTTGACTGTATTTTGAGTTAAGCAGTTGGCGCGACTCCAGTTCTAGCCTTAAAAGTCAAATCTAGCGTGATTCCTGCATGGTAAAATAGCTGCCCGAGGTCGCAAATTTAGCAAGTACAAGAAATTTGAAAATTGTACGTAATTGCACAGTAGTGCTTATGGTCGATGCCGTTTCTCGGCTTCAGAGCTACTTTCTTGACTGTATTTTGAGTTAAGCAGTTGGCGCGACTTCAGTTCTAGCCTATAAAGTCAAATCTTGCGTGATTCCTCCATGGTAACATAGCTGCCCGAGGTCGCAAAGTTAGCAAGTACAAGAAATTTGAAAATTGTACGTAATTGCACAGTAGTGCTTATGGTCGATGCCGTTTCTCGGCTTCAGAGCTACTTTCTTGACTGTATTTTGAGTTAAGCAGTTGGCGCGACTTCAGTTCTAGCCTATAAAGTCAAATCTTGCGTGATTCCTCCATGGTAACATAGCTGCCCGAGGTCGCAAAGTTAGCAAGTACAAGAAATTTGAAAATTGTACGTAATTGCACAGTAGTGCTTATGGTCGATGCCGTTTCTCGGCTCCAGAGCTACTTTCTTGACTGTATTTTGAGTTAAGCAGTTGGCGCGACTTCAGTTCTAGCCTTAAAAGTAAAATGTTGTGTGATTCCTCCATGGTAACATAGCTGCCCGAGGTCGCTAAGTTAGCAAGTACAAGAAATTTGAAAATTGTACGTAATTGCACAGTAGCGCTTATGGTCGATGCCGTTTCTCGGCTTCAGAGCTACTTTCTTGAGTGTATTTTGAGTTAAGCAGTTGGCGCGACTCCAGTTCTAGCCTTAAAAGTCAAATGTTGTGTGATTCCTCCATGGTAACATAGCTGCCCGAGGTCGCAAAGTTAGCAAGTACAAGAAATTTGAAAATTGTACGTAATTGCACAGTAGTGCTTATGGTCGATGCCGTTTCTCGGCTTCAGAGCTACTTTCTTGACTGTATTTTGAGTTAAGCAGTTGGCTTCAGTTCTAGCCTTAAAAGTCAAATCTTGCGTGATTCCTCCATGGTAACATAGCTGCCCGAGGTCGCAAAGTTAGCAAGTACAAGAAATTTGAAAATTGTACGCGATTGCACAGTAGTGCTTATGGTCGATCCCGTTTCTCAGCTTCAGAGCTACTTTCTTGACTGTATTTTGAGTTAAACAGTTGGCGCGACTTCAGTTCTAGCCTATAAAGTCAAATGTTGTGTGATTCCTCCATGGTAACATAGCTGCCCGAGGTCGCAAAGTTAGCAAGTACAAGAAATTTGAAAATTGTACGTAATTGCACAGTAGTGCTTATGGTCGATGCCGTTTCTCGGCTTCAGAGCTACTTTCTTGACTGTATTTTGAGTTAAACAGTTGGCGCGACTTCAGTTCTAGCCTATAAAGTCAAATCTTGTGTGATTCCTCCATGGTAACATAGCTGCCCGAGGTCGCAAAGTTAGCAAGTACAAGAAATTTGAAAATTGTACGTAATTGCACAGTAGTGCTTATGGTCGATGCCGTTTCTCGGCTTCAGAGCTACTTTCTTGACTGTATTTTGAGTTAATCAGTTGGCGCGACTCCAGTTCTAGCCTTAAAAGTCAAATCTTGCGTGATTCCTGCATGGTAATATAGCTGCCCGAGGTCGCAAATTTAGCAAGTACAAGAAATTTGAAAATTGTACGTAATTGCACAGTAGTGCTTATGGTCGATGCCGTTTCTCGGCTTCAGAGCTACTTTCTTGAGTGTATTTTGAGTTAAGCAGTTGGCGCGACTCCAGTTCTAGCCTTAAAAGTCAAATGTTGTGTGATTCCTCCATTGTAACATAGCTGCCCGAGGTCGCAAAGTTAGCAAGTACAAGAAATTTGAAAATTGTACGTAATTGCACAGTAGTGCTTATGGTCGATCCCGTTTCTCAGCTTCAGAGCTACTTTCTTGACTGTATTTTGAGTTAAACAGTTGGCGCGACTTCAGTTCTAGCCTATAAAGTCAAATCTTGTGTGATTCCTCCATGGTAACATAGCTGCCCGAGGTCGCAAAGTTAGCAAGTACAAGAAATTTGAAAATTGTACGTAATTGCACAGTAGTGCTTATGGTCGATGCCGTTTCTCGGCTTCAGAGCTACTTTCTTGACTGTATTTTGAGTTAAGCAGTTGGCGCGACTTCAGTTCTAGCCTTAAAAGTAAAATGTTGTGTGATTCCTCCATGGTAACATAGCTGCCCGAGGTCGCTAAGTTAGCAAGTACAAGAAATTTGAAAATTGTACGTAATTGCACAGTAGCGCTTATGGTCGATGCCGTTTCTCGGCTTCAGAGCTACTTTCTTGAGTGTATTTTGAGTTAAGCAGTTGGCGCGACTCCAGTTCTAGCCTTAAAAGTCAAATGTTGTGTGATTCCTCCATGGTAACATAGCTGCCCGAGGTCGCAAAGTTAGCAAGTACAAGAAATTTGAAAATTGTACGTAATTGCACAGTAGCGCTTATGGTCGATGCCGTTTCTCGGCTTCAGAGCTACTTTCTTGAGTGTATTTTGAGTTAAGCAGTTGGCGCGACTCCAGTTCTAGCCTTAAAAGTCAAATGTTGTGTGATTCCTCCATGGTAACATAGCTGCCCGAGGTCGCAAAGTTAGCAAGTACAAGAAATTTGAAAATTGTACGTAATTGCAAGTTAACACGATCTGCTGACGCGACACAGTCCGCTGGCGCGTCTGCCTCGTCGTCGCCGTTAGTTAACGCGATCTGCTGACGCGACACAATCCGCTGGCGCGTCTGCCTCATCGTCGTCGTCAACAACTGCAGCCCACGCTGACACAGCTGCTTCTATCAACGAAGTGGAGAGGAGATAGAGTGTCAGCCATCGTCAACGGGAAATGCGATATCTTGCACGAGTTGCAAGATACAACGCATTGCAGCCCGTACGTTAGTTCTAAGTTAGATTTAAGTTTAGTTTTTAAGGAACTCTCGCATAATAAAGAACAACTCTTCTGAGCTCAGTAGAATTTATTTCATTGGCATGTCGATCCAACATCCTCGCGTTTCAGACAACCCACAGGTTGTCAGCAACACAGTGGCGGTAGCAACTTATATAATCAAAGCCGAGTGTTTGCAGCTAAAAGACCAAATAGCACTCAAAGGCAATCTGGGCAGAGACGTCAGAGGTTAAATCACCTTTGGCAGGAAAATCCTGCACAAAAAGAAAAAATTGACTATAAGTCCCTAGCAGAATCTCAATTAGACGAATTCGGGGGCGAAGCACCTAATTCTGAATATGTGCATTTTTTAGAGGAAGCTCCCTCCTCCCGTTTATACAACGAAAAGTAGGAGGGAGACGAATGAAATTTTTAATTGACACTGGAGCTTCAAAGAATTATATTAGGCCATTGGAGGAAATAAAAAAAATAATCCCAGTTGATACCCCTTTCCTGGTTAAGTCAATTCACGGTTTTAATAGCGTCGAGTCTAAATGTTTTTTGGAAATGTTTGGAGTGACCGCTGTTTTTTTTGTGTTGCCTACTCTTGAGAGATTCGACGGAATAATTGGCCTTGATCTGCTAACGCAGATAAGTGCCACAATTTGTTTAAAAGAAGGTTTAATTAACTTCGACTCTGGATCTGAGAGGATCCATTTCCATAGTTGTCACAATGTGAACTTTACAAGAGTGGAAGATATTGAAGTCCCCTCATCTATTGCCAAGGATTTCAAGAACATGATCCATAATAGAATAAAGGCATTTGCAGACCCAAACGAGTCGTTGCCATATAACACCAACATTGTTGCTACGATTCGTACAGAAAGTGGCGACCCCATCTACTCGAGATTCTATCCATACCCAATGGGTGTGGCGGATTTTGTTAATAACGAAATCAAAGACCTTCTTAGGAACGGAATAATTAGGCCATCGAGGTCACCGTACAATAATCCAATCTGGGTGGTTGATAAGAAGGGTACTGATGAATTGGGCAATAAAAAGAAACGTTTAGTAATAGACTTTCGAAAGCTCAACCAAAAAACCGTGGACGACAAATACCCGATCCCAAACGTCTCAACCATTCTCTCGAATCTAGGCAAAGCACGATTTTTTACAACTCTTGACTTAAAGTCGGGGTTTCATCAGATTGAATTAGCTGAGAGGGACCGAGAAAAGACGGCTTTTTCCGTTAATGGCGGAAAGTATGAATTTTGTCGCCTACCCTTTGGGCTAAAAAATGCACCCAGCATTTTCCAAAGGGCAATAGATGACGTCCTGCGTGAACTTATCGGGAAGACCTGTTACGTTTATGTTGATGATGTGATCGTTTTCTCGGAGAATGAACGGTCGCATGTGGAGGATGTCAATTTGGTTTTAAAGAAATTGTACGAGGCAAACATGAGGGTTTCACGAGAGAAGTCACATTTTTTTAAGACAAGCGTGGAGTATTTGGGCTTTACGGTTTCTAGAGATGGTATTAAAACTTGCCACAGTAAAGTGGAGGCAATAAAAAATTACACCCAACCCTCTACATTGTTTGGACTGAGGTCTTTTCTAGGGTTGGCAAGCTATTATAGATGCTTTATAAAAGATTTTGCGTCGATAGCTAGACCATTGACGGATATATTGAAGGGCGATAATAGTAAAATAAGTGCTAATCAGTCGAAAAAAATTGGTATAAATTTGAAAGACAAAGAAGTACAAGCATTCAATAAACTTAGAGACATCTTGACGTCAGAAGACGTTACGTTGCTGTACCCAGACTTTACGAAGCCTTTCGATCTAACGACGGATGCTTCATCACATGGTATTGGAGCGGTTTTGTCCCAGAACGGGAGACCAATAACCATGATTTCCCGAACACTTAAGGATAAAGAGTTGGAATTCGCAACCAACGAACGGGAGCTTCTGGCCATAGTGTGGTCACTTAAGAACCTTCGAAATTATCTTTATGGTGTAAAAACTCTAAATATTTATACTGACCATCAACCACTTACGTTTGCGGTTTCAGACCGAAATCCAAACGCCAAAATTAAACGCTGGAAAGCATTTATTGATGAGCATAATGCTAATATATTTTACAAACCCGGTAAAGAAAATCACGTTGCTGACGCGCTCTCACGGCAAAACATTCATGCCTTAGAGGACGAGTCACGTTCAACCGCCGCAACAATCCATAGTGAACTATCCCTTACTTACACCATTGAAAAAACGGAAAAACCGTTAAACTGCTATAGGAATCAAATAATTATAGAGGAGGCTCCTGTTGCTTCAACTCGAACATTTATTATTTTTGGAAAGAAAACACGGCATTTTATATATTTCTCAGACAGAAACGCACTTATAGATTCATTGAGAGACATAGTAAAACCAGATGTGGTCAACGCAATCCACTGTGAGTTGCCAGTATTGGCTTTCATTCAGCACAAACTCGTAGAAATATTTCCAACAACTAAATTCTGGTATACTGAAAAATTCGTTTTGGACATTTTTGACCAGAATGAACAAAGGGAAATCATAACAATGGAACACAATCGAGCACATCGAGCAGCTCAGGAGAATATCAAACAAATTCTATCCGACTATTTTTTCCCAAAGATGACAAAACAGGCAAACGAGATTGTGGCAAACTGTAAAGTATGTTCAAGGTCCAAATATGACCGACACCCAAGAAAGCAACTAATCGGCAAAACTCCAGTCCCATCGTATGCTGGAGAAATGCTTCACGTCGACATATTCTCCACAGATAAGAAATATTTTTTGACGTGTATCGATAAATTCTCAAAATTTGCGGTCGTGACACCAATACCGTCACGCACAATATCTGATGTAAAAATCCCACTCCTGGAGATAATAAATATCTTCCCTAACACAAAACAAATTTTTTGTGACAATGAGGCTTCATTGAAGTCTGAGACTATAAGATCGATTTTACTCAATCATTTTAGCGTTGATATAGTAAATGCACCACCCTTGCACAGTACGACTAACGGTCAAGTTGAAAGGCTTCACAGTACTCTATTGGAGATCGCAAGATGCCTGAAACTTGAAAGAAAAATCAATGATACCGTTGATCTCATACTATTAGCAACAATAGAATACAATAGGACGGTCCATTCCGTCACGAACCAAAAGCCGATTGATATAATTCACTCGTCTTCGACAGACTTCAGAGAAAAAATAAAAAACAGAGTTCAGAAAGCACAGGAACTGCAATTGCAAAGGGAAAATGTAACAAGGCAGAACAGAATTTTTGATGTTGGAGAAAAAATATTAGTAAAGACAAACAGAAGACTAGGTAACAAGCTGACTCCATTGTTTGTTGAAGAGAAGGTACAGGCTGACTTGGGAACCACTGTTCTTGTTAAAGGGAGGGTGGTCCATAAGGACAACGTTAGGTAGTAGCTTAGATATTTCATATTTTTGCAATCTACATATTTTCAATACTTACGTGATAATTTTATAAAGGAAACCAATTATCTTTTAGGATTATTCTCTTTTTAATGATGACAACAGTCACAGCTAAATTAACGGACTACTCCAATTCGAACTATATTCCAATATCAGATGGAAATGTTATTCTTTGGCAGATCTACGGATACCTGAGCCGCACGACGAACCTGACTGATTACAAAGATATAATGAATAAGTCAAGAAAGATGATCGATCTGTTTTCGCAGCCTCATATGCGAAATATTTTAGACATAGACATCAAACATTTAGAAACGCTCTTCGCGAGTATTAGCATTCATCATAGAAACGCCAGGAGCCTAAACTTTTTGGGAACAGGTTTGAAGATCGTAGCTGGTACTCCTGACTTCGACGATTTTGAGCAGGTTAAATTCAATCAAGCCAAACTCATTGAGTCTAATAACAGACAGGCAGTAATAAACACAAAGTCTCAAGAACAAATAAACAGATTAACAGATACGGTAAATACTATTTTGACACAGACCAAAAAAGATATTATTGACACTAGCCATCTTTACGAGACCCTTTTGGCAAGAAATAGAATTCTTATTACTGAAATTCAAAATTTAATGCTTTCAATAACACTTGCAAAAAATTAAAATCATAAATCCAACAATTTTAGATGATGATGATTTAAAACTGATAATTAATGAGCAATTCACAAATATTAGCGTAACTGAACTAATGGAAGTATCTAGCGTTAAGGTTTTACAAAACGATGATGTATTACATTTCATTATTAAATATCCTAGACCTAAGATAGTCTGTAAGAAAATAATAATCTACCCTGTTGCTCATAATGGAAATATTCCATACTTCGACGGCAGTGATGTGGTTGCAGAGTGCGGAAAACAGGTGCTGGCGGTCGCGGATTGTGTACCAACAACAACATCAACGTTCTGTAAAAAGATGCCGAACACGACGTGTGCTCAACAACTACACTCTGGGGGCATAGCGCACTGTAGTACGCAGCCAGATCATCGGGCTCCATTGCTGGTAATCGACTATGGCATTGTCGTAATTAATAACATTCATGCCAAGGTAAAAGAGAGGAACGATTTCGAGGCGGATGTCAACGGAGCCTACTTGCTCACTTTTGACGGCGAGGTTTGGATCAATGGGTCGAAGTTCGTTAATCGTAACAACATCCAAAGGAAACAGCCAGGTAGCGCGACATCAACACTGCTTAATATCACGGGTCATAAGGAAGTGTTGAGTCTACCATTTTTACATAGAATGAATGTGGAAAACCTGCATTACATTACCGAGATGAGGACGCAGTTGACAACTCATCCAATTATGGCTTGCTGCTTGACCCTGGCTATCATTGCAGTTTCTTATTCGATCGTTGGGCTTAGGCAGTGTCGAGAAGATCGACGTCACAGGGTCGAGTTGCAGAGTGTGATCGGGGCATTGAGGAAGCCTGAGGACAGCCTTCACTTAGGTCAGGGAGGAGTTAACACGATCTGCTGACGCGACACAGTCCGCTGGCGCGTCTGCCTCGTCGTCGCCGTTAGTTAACGCGATCTGCTGACGCGACACAATCCGCTGGCGCGTCTGCCTCATCGTCGTCGTCAACAACTGCAGCCCACGCTGACACAGCTGCTTCTATCAACGAAGTGGAGAGGAGATAGAGTGTCAGCCACGTCAACGGGAAATGCGATATCTTGCACGAGTTGCAAGATACAACGCATTGCAGCCCGTACGTTAGTTCTAAGTTAGATTTAAGTTTAGTTTTTAAGGAACTCTCGCATAATAAAGAACAACTCTTCTGAGCTCAGTAGAATTTATTTCATTTGCACAGTAGTGCTTATGGTCGATGCCGTTTCTCGGCTTCAGAGCTACTTTCTTGACTGTATTTTGAGTTAAGCAGTTGGCGCGACTTCAGTTCTAGCCTTAAAAGTCAAATCTTGCGTGATTCCTCCATGGTAACATAGCTGCCCGAGGTCGCAAAGTTAGCAAGTACAAGAAATTTGAAAATTGTACGCGATTGCACAGTAGTGCTTATGGTCGATGCCGTTTCTCGGCTTCAGAGCTACTTTCTTGACTGTATTTTGAGTTAAACAGTTGGCGCGACTTCAGTTCTAGCCTATAAAGTCAAATGTTGTGTGATTCCTCCATGGTAACACAGCTGCCCGAGGTCGCAAAGTTAGCAAGTACAAGAAATTTGAAAATTGTACGTAATTGCACAGTAGTGCTTATGGTCGATGCCGTTTCTCGGCTTCAGAGCTACTTTCTTGACTGTATTTTGAGTTAAACAGTTGGCGCGACTTCAGTTCTAGCCTATAAAGTCAAATGTTGTGTGATTCCTCCATGGTAACATAGCTGCCCGAGGTCGCAAAGTTAGCAAGTACAAGAAATTTGAAAATTGTACGTAATTGCACAGTAGTGCTTATGGTCGATGCCGTTTCTCGGCTTCAGAGCTACTTTCTTGACTGTATTTTTAGTTAAGCAGTTGGCGCGACTCCAGTTCTAGCCTTAAAAGTCAAATCTTGCGTGATTCCTCCATGGTAACATAGCTGCCCGAGGTCGCAAAGTTAGCAAGTACAAGAAATTTGAAAATTGTACGTAATTGCACAGTAGTGCTTATGGTCGATGCCGTTTCTCGGCTTCAGAGCTACTTTCTTGACTGTATTTTGAGTTAATCAGTTGGCGCGACTCCAGTTCTAGCCTTAAAAGTCAAATCTTGCGTGATTCCTGCATGGTAATATAGCTGCCCGAGGTCGCAAATTTAGCAAGTACAAGAAATTTGAAAATTGTACGTAATTGCACAGTAGTGCTTATGGTCGATGCCGTTTCTCGGCTTCAGAGCTACTTTCTTGACTGTATTTTGAGTTAAGCAGTTGGCGCGACTTCAGTTCTAGCCTTAAAAGTCAAATCTTGCGTGATTCCTCCATGGTAACATAGCTGCCCGAGGTCGCAAAGTTAGCAAGTACAAGAAATTTGAAAATTGTACGCGATTGCACAGTAGTGCTTATGGTCGATGCCGTTTCTCGGCTTCAGAGCTACTTTCTTGACTGTATTTTGAGTTAAACAGTTGGCGCGACTTCAGTTCTAGCCTATAAAGTCAAATGTTGTGTGATTCCTCCATGGTAACATAGCTGCCCGAGGTCGCAAAATTAGCAAGTACAAGAAATTTGAAAATTGTACGTAATTGCACAGTAGTGCTTATGGTCGATGCCGTTTCTCGGCTTCAGAGCTACTTTCTTGACTGTATTTTGAGTTAAACAGTTGGCGCGACTTCAGTTCTAGCCTATAAAGTCAAATGTTGTGTGATTCCTCCATGGTAACATAGCTGCCCGAGGTCGCAAAGTTAGCAAGTACAAGAAATTTGAAAATTGTACGTAATTGCACAGTAGTGCTTATGGTCGATGCCGTTTCTCGGCTTCAGAGCTACTTTCTTGACTGTATTTTGAGTTAAACAGTTGGCGCGACTTCAGTTCTAGCCTATAAAGTCAAATGTTGTGTGATTCCTCCATGGTAACATAGCTGCCCGAGGTCGCAAAGTTAGCAAGTACAAGAAATTTGAAAATTGTACGTAATTGCACAGTAGTGCTTATGGTCGATGCCGTTTCTCGGCTTCAGAGCTACTTTCTTGACTGTATTTTTAGTTAAGCAGTTGGCGCGACTCCAGTTCTAGCCTTAAAAGTCAAATCTTGCGTGATTCCTCCATGGTAACATAGCTGCCCGAGGTCGCAAAATTAGCAAGTACAAGAAATTTGAAAATTGTATGTAATTGCACAGTAGTGCTTATGGTCGATCCCGTTTCTCAGCTTCAGAGCTACTTTCTTGACTGTATTTTGAGTTAAGCAGTTGGCGCGACTCCAGTTCTAGCCTTAAAAGTCAAATGTTGTGTGATTCCTCCATGGTAACATAGCTGCCCGAGGTCGCAAAGTTAGCAAGTACAAGAAATTTGAAAATTGTACGTAATTGCACAGTAGTGCTTATGGTCGATGCCGTTTCTCGGCTTCAGAGCTACTTTCTTGACTGTATTTTGAGTTAAGCAGTTGGCGCGACTCCAGTTCTAGCCTTAAAAGTCAAATGTTGTGTGATTCCTCCATGGTAACATAGCTGCCCGAGGTCGCAAAGTTAGCAAGTACAAGAAATTTGAAAATTGTACGTAATTGCACAGTAGTGCTTATTGTCGATGCCGTTTCTCGGCTTCAGAGCTACTTTCTTGACTGTATTTTGAGTTAAACAGTTGGCGCGACTTCAGTTCTAGCCTATAAAGTCAAATGTTGTGTGATTCCTCCATGGTAACATAGCTGCCCGAGGTCGCAAAGTTAGCAAGTACAAGAAATTTGAAAATTGTACGTAATTGCACAGTAGTGCTTATGGTCGATGCCGTTTCTCGGCTTCAGAGCTACTTTCTTGACTGTATTTTGAGTTAAACAGTTGGCGCGACTTCAGTTCTAGCCTATAAAGTCAAATGTTGTGTGATTCCTCCATGGTAACATAGCTGCCCGAGGTCGCAAAGTTAGCAAGTACAAGAAATTTGAAAATTGTACGTAATTGCACAGTAGTGCTTATGGTCGATGCCGTTTCTCGGCTTCAGAGCTACTTTCTTGACTGTATTTTTAGTTAAGCAGTTGGCGCGACTCCAGTTCTAGCCTTAAAAGTCAAATCTTGCGTGATTCCTCCATGGTAACATAGCTGCCCGAGGTCGCAAAATTAGCAAGTACAAGAAATTTGAAAATTGTATGTAATTGCACAGTAGTGCTTATGGTCGATCCCGTTTCTCAGCTTCAGAGCTACTTTCTTGACTGTATTTTGAGTTAAGCAGTTGGCGCGACTCCAGTTCTAGCCTTAAAAGTCAAATGTTGTGTGATTCCTCCATGGTAACATAGCTGCCCGAGGTCGCAAAGTTAGCAAGTACAAGAAATTTGAAAATTGTACGTAATTGCACAGTAGTGCTTATGGTCGATGCCGTTTCTCGGCTTCAGAGCTACTTTCTTGACTGTATTTTGAGTTAAACAGTTGGCGCGACTTCAGTTCTAGCCTATAAAGTCAAATGTTGTGTGATTCCTCCATGGTAACATAGCTGCCCGAGGTCGCAAAGTTAGCAAGTACAAGAAATTTGAAAATTGTACGTAATTGCACAGTAGTGCTTATGGTCGATGCCGTTTCTCGGCTTCAGAGCTACTTTCTTGACTGTATTTTGAGTTAAACAGTTGGCGCGACTTCAGTTCTAGCCTATAAAGTCAAATGTTGTGTGATTCCTCCATGGTAACATAGCTGCCCGAGGTCGCAAAGTTAGCAAGTACAAGAAATTTGAAAATTGTACGTAATTGCACAGTAGTGCTTATGGTCGATGCCGTTTCTCAGCTTCAGAGCTACTTTCTTGACTGTATTTTGAGTTAAACAGTTGGCGCGACTTCAGTTCTAGCCTATAAAGTCAAATGTTGTGTGATTCCTCCATGGTAACATAGCTGCCCGAGGTCGCAAAGTTAGCAAGTACAAGAAATTTGAAAATTGTACGTAATTGCACAGTAGTGCTTATGGTCGATGCCGTTTCTCGGCTTCAGAGCTACTTTCTTGACTGTATTTTGCGTTAAACAGTTGGCGCGACTTCAGTTCTAGCCTATAAAGTCAAATCTTGTGTGATTCCTCCATGTTAACATAGCTGCCCGAGGTCGCAAAGTTAGCAAGTACAAGAAATTTGAAAATTGTACGTAATTGCACAGTAGTGCTTATGGTCGATGCCGTTTCTCGGCTTCAGAGCTACTTTCTTGACTGTATTTTGAGTTAAACAGTTGGCGCGACTTCAGTTCTAGCCTATAAAGTCAAATGTTGTGTGATTCCTCCATGGTAACATAGCTGCCCGAGGTCGCAAAGTTAGCAAGTACAAGAAATTTGAAAATTGTACGTAATTGCACAGTAGTGCTTATGGTCGATGCCGTTTCTCGGCTTCAGAGCTACTTTCTTGACTGTATTTTTAGTTAAGCAGTTGGCGCGACTCCAGTTCTAGCCTTAAAAGTCAAATCTTGCGTGATTCCTCCATGGTAACATAGCTGCCCGAGGTCGCAAAGTTAGCAAGTACAAGAAATTTGAAAATTGTATGTAATTGCACAGTAGTGCTTATGGTCGATCCCGTTTCTCAGCTTCAGAGCTACTTTCTTGACTGTATTTTGAGTTAAGCAGTTGGCGCGACTCCAGTTCTAGCCTTAAAAGTCAAATGTTGTGTGATTCCTCCATGGTAACATAGCTGCCCGAGGTCGCAAAGTTAGCAAGTACAAGAAATTTGAAAATTGTACGTAATTGCACAGTAGTGCTTATTGTCGATGCCGTTTCTCGGCTTCAGAGCTACTTTCTTGACTGTATTTTGAGTTAAACAGTTGGCGCGACTTCAGTTCTAGCCTATAAAGTCAAATGTTGTGTGATTCCTCCATGGTAACATAGCTGCCCGAGGTCGCAAAGTTAGCAAGTACAAGAAATTTGAAAATTGTACGTAATTGCACAGTAGTGCTTATGGTCGATCCCGTTTCTCAGCTTCAGAGCTACTTTCTTGACTGTATTTTGAGTTAAGCAGTTGGCGCGACTCCAGTTCTAGCCTTAAAAGTCAAATCTTGCGTGATTCCTCCATGGTAACATAGCTGCCCGAGGTCGCAAAGTTAGCAAGTACAAGAAATTTGAAAATTGTATGTAATTGCACAGTAGTGCTTATGGTCGATCCCGTTTCTCAGCTTCAGAGCTACTTTCTTGACTGTATTTTGAGTTAAGCAGTTGGCGCGACTCCAGTTCTAGCCTTAAAAGTCAAATGTTGTGTGATTCCTCCATGGTAACATAGCTGCCCGAGGTCGCAAAGTTAGCAAGTACAAGAAATTTGAAAATTGTACGTAATTGCACAGTAGTGCTTATTGTCGATGCCGTTTCTCGGCTTCAGAGCTACTTTCTTGACTGTATTTTGAGTTAAACAGTTGGCGCGACTTCAGTTCTAGCCTATAAAGTCAAATGTTGTGTGATTCCTCCATGGTAACATAGCTGCCCGAGGTCGCAAAATTAGCAAGTACAAGAAATTTGAAAATTGTATGTAATTGCACAGTAGTGCTTATGGTCGATCCCGTTTCTCAGCTTCAGAGCTACTTTCTTGACTGTATTTTGAGTTAAGCAGTTGGCGCGACTCCAGTTCTAGCCTTAAAAGTCAAATGTTGTGTGATTCCTCCATGGTAACATAGCTGCCCGAGGTCGCAAAGTTAGCAAGTACAAGAAATTTGAAAATTGTACGTAATTGCACAGTAGTGCTTATGGTCGATGCCGTTTCTCGGCTTCAGAGCTACTTTCTTGACTGTATTTTGAGTTAAGCAGTTGGCGCGACTCCAGTTCTAGCCTTAAAAGTCAAATGTTGTGTGATTCCTCCATGGTAACATAGCTGCCCGAGGTCGCAAAGTTAGCAAGTACAAGAAATTTGAAAATTGTACGTAATTGCACAGTAGTGCTTATGGTCGATGCCGTTTCTCGGCTTCAGAGCTACTTTCTTGACTGTATTTTGAGTTAAACAGTTGGCGCGACTTCAGTTCTAGCCTATAAAGTCAAATGTTGTGTGATTCCTCCATGGTAACATAGCTGCCCGAGGTCGCAAAGTTAGCAAGTACAAGAAATTTGAAAATTGTACGTAATTGCACAGTAGTGCTTATGGTCGATGCCGTTTCTCGGCTTCAGAGCTACTTTCTTGACTGTATTTTGAGTTAAACAGTTGGCGCGACTTCAGTTCTAGCCTATAAAGTCAAATGTTGTGTGATTCCTCCATGGTAACATAGCTGCCCGAGGTCGCAAAGTTAGCAAGTACAAGAAATTTGAAAATTGTACGTAATTGCACAGTAGTGCTTATGGTCGATGCCGTTTCTCAGCTTCAGAGCTACTTTCTTGACTGTATTTTGAGTTAAACAGTTGGCGCGACTTCAGTTCTAGCCTATAAAGTCAAATGTTGTGTGATTCCTCCATGGTAACATAGCTGCCCGAGGTCGCAAAGTTAGCAAGTACAAGAAATTTGAAAATTGTACGTAATTGCACAGTAGTGCTTATGGTCGATGCCGTTTCTCGGCTTCAGAGCTACTTTCTTGACTGTATTTTTAGTTAAGCAGTTGGCGCGACTCCAGTTCTAGCCTTAAAAGTCAAATCTTGCGTGATTCCTCCATGGTAACATAGCTGCCCGAGGTCGCAAAATTAGCAAGTACAAGAAATTTGAAAATTGTATGTAATTGCACAGTAGTGCTTATGGTCGATCCCGTTTCTCAGCTTCAGAGCTACTTTCTTGACTGTATTTTGAGTTAAGCAGTTGGCGCGACTCCAGTTCTAGCCTTAAAAGTCAAATGTTGTGTGATTCCTCCATGGTAACATAGCTGCCCGAGGTCGCAAAGTTAGCAAGTACAAGAAATTTGAAAATTGTACGTAATTGCACAGTAGTGCTTATGGTCGATGCCGTTTCTCGGCTTCAGAGCTACTTTCTTGACTGTATTTTGAGTTAAGCAGTTGGCGCGACTCCAGTTCTAGCCTTAAAAGTCAAATGTTGTGTGATTCCTCCATGGTAACATAGCTGCCCGAGGTCGCAAAGTTAGCAAGTACAAGAAATTTGAAAATTGTACGTAATTGCACAGTAGTGCTTATGGTCGATGCCGTTTCTCGGCTTCAGAGCTACTTTCTTGACTGTATTTTGAGTTAAACAGTTGGCGCGACTTCAGTTCTAGCCTATAAAGTCAAATCTTGCGTGATTCCTCCATGGTAACATAGCTGCCCGAGGTCGCAAAATTAGCAAGTACAAGAAATTTGAAAATTGTATGTAATTGCACAGTAGTGCTTATGGTCGATCCCGTTTCTCAGCTTCAGAGCTACTTTCTTGACTGTATTTTGAGTTAAGCAGTTGGCGCGACTCCAGTTCTAGCCTTAAAAGTCAAATGTTGTGTGATTCGTCCATGGTAACATAGCTGCCCGAGGTCGCAAAGTTAGCAAGTACAAGAAATTTGAAAATTGTACGTAATTGCACAGTAATGCTTATGGTCGATGCCGTTTCTCGGCTTCAGAGCTACTCTCTTGACTGTATTTTGAGTTAAGCAGTTGGCGCGACTCCAGTTCTAGCCTTAAAAGTCAAATGTTGTGTGATTCCTCCATGGTAACATAGCTGCCCGAGGTCGCAAAGTTAGCAAGTACAAGAAATTTGAAAATTGTACGTAATTGCACAGTAGTGCTTATGGTCGATGCCGTTTCTCGGCTTCAGAGCTACTTTCTTGACTGTATTTTTAGTTAAGCAGTTGGCGCGACTCCAGTTCTAGCCTTAAAAGTCAAATCTTGCGTGATTCCTCCATGGTAACATAGCTGCCCGAGGTCGCAAAATTAGCAAGTACAAGAAATTTGAAAATTGTATGTAATTGCACAGTAGTGCTTATGGTCGATCCCGTTTCTCAGCTTCAGAGCTACTTTCTTGACTGTATTTTGAGTTAAGCAGTTGGCGCGACTCCAGTTCTAGCCTTAAAAGTCAAATGTTGTGTGATTCCTCCATGGTAACATAGCTGCCCGAGGTCGCAAAGTTAGCAAGTACAAGAAATTTGAAAATTGTACGTAATTGCACAGTAGTGCTTATGGTCGATGCCGTTTCTCGGCTTCAGAGCTACTTTCTTGACTGTATTTTGAGTTAAGCAGTTGGCGCGACTCCAGTTCTAGCCTTAAAAGTCAAATGTTGTGTGATTCCTCCATGGTAACATAGCTGCCCGAGGTCGCAAAGTTAGCAAGTACAAGAAATTTGAAAATTGTACGTAATTGCACAGTAGTGCTTATGGTCGATGCCGTTTCTCGGCTTCAGAGCTACTTTCTTGACTGTATTTTGAGTTAAACAGTTGGCGCGACTTCAGTTCTAGCCTATAAAGTCAAATGTTGTGTGATTCCTCCATGGTAACATAGCTGCCCGAGGTCGCAAAGTTAGCAAGTACAAGAAATTTGAAAATTGTACGTAATTGCACAGTAGTGCTTATGGTCGATGCCGTTTCTCGGCTTCAGAGCTACTTTCTTGACTGTATTTTGAGTTAAACAGTTGGCGCGACTTCAGTTCTAGCCTATAAAGTCAAATGTTGTGTGATTCCTCCATGGTAACATAGCTGCCCGAGGTCGCAAAGTTAGCAAGTACAAGAAATTTGAAAATTGTACGTAATTGCACAGTAGTGCTTATGGTCGATGCCGTTTCTCGGCTTCAGAGCTACTTTCTTGACTGTATTTTGAGTTAAACAGTTGGCGCGACTTCAGTTCTAGCCTATAAAGTCAAATGTTGTGTGATTCCTCCATGGTAACATAGCTGCCCGAGGTCGCAAAGTTAGCAAGTACAAGAAATTTGAAAATTGTACGTAATTGCACAGTAGTGCTTATGGTCGATGCCGTTTCTCGGCTTCAGAGCTACTTTCTTGACTGTATTTTGAGTTAAACAGTTGGCGCGACTTCAGTTCTAGCCTATAAAGTCAAATGTTGTGTGATTCCTCCATGGTAACATAGCTGCCCGAGGTCGCAAAGTTAGCAAGTACAAGAAATTTGAAAATTGTACGTAATTGCACAGTAGTGCTTATGGTCGATGCCGTTTCTCGGCTTCAGAGCTAATTTCTTGACTGTATTTTGAGTTAAGCATTTGGCGCGACTCCAGTTCTAGCCTTAAAAGTCAAATCTTGCGTGATTCCTCGATGGTAACATAGCTGCCCGAGGTCGCAAAGTTAGCAAGTACAAGAAATTTGAAAATTGTACGTAATTGCACAGTAGTGCTTATGGTCGATGCCGTTTCTCGGCTTCAGAGCTACTTTCTTGACTGTATTTTGAGTTAAGCAGTTGGCGCGACTTCAGTTCTAGCCTTAAAAGTCAAATCTTACGTGATTCCTCCATGGTAACATAGCTGCCCGAGGTCGCAAAGTTAGCAAGTACAAGAAATTTGAAAATTGTACGTAATTGCACAGTAGTGCTTATGGTCGATGCCGTTTCTCGGCTTCAGAGCGAATTTCTTGACTGTATTTTGAGTTAAGCAGTTGGCGCGACTCCAGTTCTAGCCTTAAAAGTCAAATGTTGTGTGATTCCTCCATGGTAACATAGCTGCCCGAGGTCGCAAAGTTAGCAAGTACAAGAAATTTGAAAATTGTACGTAATTGCACAGTAGTGCTTATGGTCGATGCCGTTTCTCGGCTTCAGAGCTACTTTCTTGACTGTATTTTGAGTTATACAGTTGGCGCGACTTCAGTTCTAGCCTATAAAGTCAAATCTTGTGTGATTCCTCGATGGTAACATAGCTGCCCGAGGTCGCAAAGTTAGCAAGTACAAGAAATTTGAAAATTGTACGTAATTGCACAGTAGTGCTTATGGTCGATCCCGTTTCTCAGCTTCAGAGCTACTTTCTTGACTGTATTTTGAGTTAAACAGTTGGCGCGACTTCAGTTCTAGCCTATAAAGTCAAATGTTGTGTGATTCCTCCATGGTAACATAGCTGCCCGAGGTCGCAAAGTTAGCAAGTACAAGAAATTTGAAAATTGTACGTAATTGCACAGTAGTGCTTATGGTCGATGCCGTTTCTCGGCTTCAGAGCTACTTTCTTGACTGTATTTTGAGTTAAGCAGTTGGCGCGACTGCAGTTCTAGCCTTAAAAGTAAAATGTTGTGTGATTCCTCCATGGTAACATAGCTGCCCGAGGTCGCTAAGTTAGCAAGTACAAGAAATTTGAAAATTGTACGCGATTGCACAGTAGTGCTTATGGTCGATCCCGTTTCTCAGCTTCAGAGCTACTTTCTTGAGTGTATTTTGAGTTAAGCAGTTGGCGCGACTCCAGTTCTAGCTTTAAAAGTCAAATGTTGTGTGATTCCTCCATGGTAACATAGCTGCCCGAGGTCGCAAAGTTAGCAAGTACAAGAAATTTGAAAATTGTACGTAATTGCACAGTAGTGCTTATGGTCGATGCCGTTTCTCGGCTTCAGAGCTACTTTCTTGACTGTATTTTGAGTTAAGCAGTTGGCGCGACTTCAGTTCTAGCCTTAAAAGTCAAATCTTGCGTGATTCCTCCATGGTAACATAGCTGCCCGAGGTCGCAAAGTTAGCAAGTACAAGAAATTTGAAAATTGTACGCGATTGCACAGTAGTGCTTATGGTCGATCCCGTTTCTCAGCTTCAGAGCTACTTTCTTGACTGTATTTTGAGTTAAACAGTTGGCGCGACTTCAGTTCTAGCCTATAAAGTCAAATGTTGTGTGATTCCTCCATGGTAACATAGCTGCCCGAGGTCGCAAAGTTAGCAAGTACAAGAAATTTGAAAATTGTACGTAATTGCACAGTAGTGCTTATGGTCGATGCCGTTTCTCGGCTTCAGAGCTACTTTCTTGACTGTATTTTGAGTTAAACAGTTGGCGCGACTTCAGTTCTAGCCTATAAAGTCAAATCTTGTGTGATTCCTCCATGGTAACATAGCTGCCCGAGGTCGCAAAGTTAGCAAGTACAAGAAATTTGAAAATTGTACGTAATTGCACAGTAGTGCTTATGGTCGATGCCGTTTCTCGGCTTCAGAACTACTTTCTTGACTGTATTTTGAGTTAAACAGTTGGCGCGACTTCAGTTCTAGCCTATAAAGTCAAATCTTGTGTGATTCCTCCATGGTAACATAGCTGCCCGAGGTCGCAAAGTTAGCAAGTACAAGAAATTTGAAAATTGTACGTAATTGCACAGTAGTGCTTATGGTCGATGCCGTTTCTCGGCTTCAGAGCTACTTTCTTGACTGTATTTTGAGTTAATCAGTTGGCGCGACTCCAGTTCTAGCCTTAAAAGTCAAATCTTGCGTGATTTCTGCATGGTAATATAGCTGCCCGAGGTCGCAAATTTAGCAAGTACAAGAAATTTGAAAATTGTACGTAATTGCACAGTAGTGCTTATGGTCGATGCCGTTTCTCGGCTTCAGAGCTACTTTCTTGACTGTATTTTGAGTTAAGCAGTTGGCGCGACTCCAGTTCTAGCCTTAAAGTCAAATCTTGCGTGATTCCTGCATGGTAAAATAGCTGCCCGAGGTCGCAAATTTAGCAAGTACAAGAAATTTGAAAATTGTACGTAATTGCACAGTAGTGCTTATGGTCGATGCCGTTTCTCGGCTTCAGAGCTTCTTTCTTGACTGTATTTTGAGTTAAGCAGTTGGCGCGACTTCAGTTCTAGCCTATAAAGTCAAATCTTGTGTGATTCCTCCATGGTAACATAGCTGCCCGAGGTCGCAAAGTTAGCAAGTACAAGAAATTTGAAAATTGTACGTAATTGCACAGTAGTGCTTATGGTCGATGCCGTTTCTCGGCTTCAGAGCTACTTTCTTGACTGTATTTTGAGTTAAGCAGTTGGCGCGACTTCAGTTCTAGCCTTAAAAGTAAAATGTTGTGTGATTCCTCCATGGTAACATAGCTGCCCGAGGTCGCTAAGTTAGCAAGTACAAGAAATTTGAAAATTGTACGTAATTGCACAGTAGTGCTTATGGTCGATGCCGTTTCTCGGCTTCAGAGCTACTTTCTTGACTGTATTTTGAGTTAATCAGTTGGCGCGACTCCAGTTCTAGCCTTAAAAGTCAAATCTAGCGTGATTCCTGCATGGTAATATAGCTGCCCGAGGTCGCAAATTTAGCAAGTACAAGAAATTTGAAAATTGTACGTAATTGCACAGTAGTGCTTATGGTCGATGCCGTTTCTCGGCTTCAGAGCTACTTTCTTGACTGTATTTTGAGTTAAGCAGTTGGCGCGACTTCAGTTCTAGCCTATAAAGTCAAATGTTGTGTGATTCCTCCATGGTAACATAGCTGCCCGAGGTCGCAAAGTTAGCAAGTACAAGAAATTTGAAAATTGTACGTAATTGCACAGTAGTGCTTATGGTCGATGCCGTTTCTCGGCTTCAGAGCTACTTTCTTGACTGTATTTTGAGTTAAGCAGTGGGCGCGACTTCAGTTCTAGCCTTAAAAGTAAAATGTTGTGTGATTCCTCCATGGTAACATAGCTGCCCGAGGTCGCTAAGTTAGCAAGTACAAGAAATTTGAAAATTGTACGTAATTGCACAGTAGCGCTTATGGTCGATGCCGTTTCTCGGCTTCAGAGCTACTTTCTTGAGTGTATTTTGAGTTAAGCAGTTGGCGCGACTCCAGTTCTAGCCTTAAAAGTCAAATGTTGTGTGATTCCTCCATGGTAACATAGCTGCCCGAGGTCGCAAAGTTAGCAAGTAAAAGAAATTTGAAAATTGTACGTAATTGCACAGTAGTGCTTATGGTCGATGCCGTTTCTCGGCTTCAGAGCTACTTTCTTGACTGTATTTTGAGTTAAGCAGTTGGCGCGACTTCAGTTCTAGCCTTAAAAGTCAAATCTTGCGTGATTCCTCCATGGTAACATAGCTGCCCGAGGTCGCAAAGTTAGCAAGTACAAGAAATTTGAAAATTGTACGCGATTGCACAGTAGTGCTTATGGTCGATCCCGTTTCTCAGCTTCAGAGCTACTTTCTTGACTGTATTTTGAGTTAAGCAGTTGGCGCGACTTCAGTTCTAGCCTTAAAAGTAAAATGTTGTGTGATTCCTCCATGGTAACATAGCTGCCCGAGGTCGCTAAGTTAGCAAGTACAAGAAATTTGAAAATTGTACGTAATTGCACAGTAGTGCTTATGGTCGATGCCGTTTCTCGGCTTCAGAGCTACTTTCTTGACTGTATTTTGAGTTAATCAGTTGGCGCGACTCCAGTTCTAGCCTTAAAAGTCAAATCTTGCGTGATTCCTGCATGGTAATATAGCTGCCCGAGGTCGCAAATTTAGCAAGTACAAGAAATTTGAAAATTGTACGTAATTGCACAGTAGTGCTTATGGTCGATGCCGTTTCTCGGCTTCAGAGCTACTTTCTTGACTGTATTTTGAGTTAAGCAGTTGGCGCGACTTCAGTTCTAGCCTATAAAGTCAAATGTTGTGTGATTCCTCCATGGTAACATAGCTGCCCGAGGTCGCAAAGTTAGCAAGTACAAGAAATTTGAAAATTGTACGTAATTGCACAGTAGTGCTTATGGTCGATGCCGTTTCTCGGCTTCAGAGCTACTTTCTTGACTGTATTTTGAGTTAAGCAGTGGGCGCGACTTCAGTTCTAGCCTTAAAAGTAAAATGTTGTGTGATTCCTCCATGGTAACATAGCTGCCCGAGGTCGCTAAGTTAGCAAGTACAAGAAATTTGAAAATTGTACGTAATTGCACAGTAGCGCTTATGGTCGATGCCGTTTCTCGGCTTCAGAGCTACTTTCTTGAGTGTATTTTGAGTTAAGCAGTTGGCGCGACTCCAGTTCTAGCCTTAAAAGTCAAATGTTGTGTGATTCCTCCATGGTAACATAGCTGCCCGAGGTCGCAAAGTTAGCAAGTACAAGAAATTTGAAAATTGTACGTAATTGCACAGTAGTGCTTATGGTCGATGCCGTTTCTCGGCTTCAGAGCTACTTTCTTGACTGTATTTTGAGTTAAGCAGTTGGCGCGACTTCAGTTCTAGCCTTAAAAGTCAAATCTTGCGTGATTCCTCCATGGTAACATAGCTGCCCGAGGTCGCAAAGTTAGCAAGTACAAGAAATTTGAAAATTGTACGCGATTGCACAGTAGTGCTTATGGTCGATCCCGTTTCTCAGCTTCAGAGCTACTTTCTTGACTGTATTTTGAGTTAAACAGTTGGCGCGACTTCAGTTCTAGCCTATAAAGTCAAATGTTGTGTGATTCCTCCATGGTAACATAGCTGCCCGAGGTCGCAAAGTTAGCAAGTACAAGAAATTTGAAAATTGTACGTAATTGCACAGTAGTGCTTATGGTCGATGCCGTTTCTCGGCTTCAGAGCTACTTTCTTGACTGTATTTTGAGTTAAACAGTTGGCGCGACTTCAGTTCTAGCCTATAAAGTCAAATCTTGTGTGATTCCTCCATGGTAACATAGCTGCCCGAGGTCGCAAAGTTAGCAAGTACAAGAAATTTGAAAATTGTACGTAATTGCACAGTAGTGCTTATGGTCGATGCCGTTTCTCGGCTTCAGAGCTACTTTCTTGACTGTATTTTGAGTTAAGCAGTTGGCGCGACTTCAGTTCTAGCCTTAAAAGTAAAATGTTGTGTGATTCCTCCATGGTAACATAGCTGCCCGAGGTCGCTAAGTTAGCAAGTACAAGAAATTTGAAAATTGTACGTAATTGCACAGTAGTGCTTATGGTCGATGCCGTTTCTCGGCTTCAGAGCTACTTTCTTGACTGTATTTTGAGTTAATCAGTTGGCGCGACTCCAGTTCTAGCCTTAAAAGTCAAATCTAGCGTGATTCCTGCATGGTAATATAGCTGCCCGAGGTCGCAAATTTAGCAAGTACAAGAAATTTGAAAATTGTACGTAATTGCACAGTAGTGCTTATGGTCGATGCCGTTTCTCGGCTTCAGAGCTACTTTCTTGACTGTATTTTGAGTTAAGCAGTTGGCGCGACTTCAGTTCTAGCCTATAAAGTCAAATGTTGTGTGATTCCTCCATGGTAACATAGCTGCCCGAGGTCGCAAAGTTAGCAAGTACAAGAAATTTGAAAATTGTACGTAATTGCACAGTAGTGCTTATGGTCGATGCCGTTTCTCGGCTTCAGAGCTACTTTCTTGACTGTATTTTGAGTTAAGCAGTGGGCGCGACTTCAGTTCTAGCCTTAAAAGTAAAATGTTGTGTGATTCCTCCATGGTAACATAGCTGCCCGAGGTCGCTAAGTTAGCAAGTACAAGAAATTTGAAAATTGTACGTAATTGCACAGTAGCGCTTATGGTCGATGCCGTTTCTCGGCTTCAGAGCTACTTTCTTGAGTGTATTTTGAGTTAAGCAGTTGGCGCGACTCCAGTTCTAGCCTTAAAAGTCAAATGTTGTGTGATTCCTCCATGGTAACATAGCTGCCCGAGGTCGCAAAGTTAGCAAGTACAAGAAATTTGAAAATTGTACGTAATTGCACAGTAGTGCTTATGGTCGATGCCGTTTCTCGGCTTCAGAGCTACTTTCTTGACTGTATTTTGAGTTAAGCAGTTGGCGCGACTTCAGTTCTAGCCTTAAAAGTCAAATCTTGCGTGATTCCTCCATGGTAACATAGCTGCCCGAGGTCGCAAAGTTAGCAAGTACAAGAAATTTGAAAATTGTACGCGATTGCACAGTAGTGCTTATGGTCGATCCCGTTTCTCAGCTTCAGAGCTACTTTCTTGACTGTATTTTGAGTTAAGCAGTTGGCGCGACTTCAGTTCTAGCCTTAAAAGTAAAATGTTGTGTGATTCCTCCATGGTAACATAGCTGCCCGAGGTCGCTAAGTTAGCAAGTACAAGAAATTTGAAAATTGTACGTAATTGCACAGTAGTGCTTATGGTCGATGCCGTTTCTCGGCTTCAGAGCTACTTTCTTGACTGTATTTTGAGTTAATCAGTTGGCGCGACTCCAGTTCTAGCCTTAAAAGTCAAATCTTGCGTGATTCCTGCATGGTAATATAGCTGCCCGAGGTCGCAAATTTAGCAAGTACAAGAAATTTGAAAATTGTACGTAATTGCACAGTAGTGCTTATGGTCGATGCCGTTTCTCGGCTTCAGAGCTACTTTCTTGACTGTATTTTGAGTTAAGCAGTTGGCGCGACTTCAGTTCTAGCCTATAAAGTCAAATGTTGTGTGATTCCTCCATGGTAACATAGCTGCCCGAGGTCGCAAAGTTAGCAAGTACAAGAAATTTGAAAATTGTACGTAATTGCACAGTAGTGCTTATGGTCGATGCCGTTTCTCGGCTTCAGAGCTACTTTCTTGACTGTATTTTGAGTTAAGCAGTGGGCGCGACTTCAGTTCTAGCCTTAAAAGTAAAATGTTGTGTGATTCCTCCATGGTAACATAGCTGCCCGAGGTCGCTAAGTTAGCAAGTACAAGAAATTTGAAAATTGTACGTAATTGCACAGTAGCGCTTATGGTCGATGCCGTTTCTCGGCTTCAGAGCTACTTTCTTGAGTGTATTTTGAGTTAAGCAGTTGGCGCGACTCCAGTTCTAGCCTTAAAAGTCAAATGTTGTGTGATTCCTCCATGGTAACATAGCTGCCCGAGGTCGCAAAGTTAGCAAGTACAAGAAATTTGAAAATTGTACGTAATTGCACAGTAGTGCTTATGGTCGATGCCGTTTCTCGGCTTCAGAGCTACTTTCTTGACTGTATTTTGAGTTAAGCAGTTGGCGCGACTTCAGTTCTAGCCTTAAAAGTCAAATCTTGCGTGATTCCTCCATGGTAACATAGCTGCCCGAGGTCGCAAAGTTAGCAAGTACAAGAAATTTGAAAATTGTACGCGATTGCACAGTAGTGCTTATGGTCGATCCCGTTTCTCAGCTTCAGAGCTACTTTCTTGACTGTATTTTGAGTTAAACAGTTGGCGCGACTTCAGTTCTAGCCTATAAAGTCAAATGTTGTGTGATTCCTCCATGGTAACATAGCTGCCCGAGGTCGCAAAGTTAGCAAGTACAAGAAATTTGAAAATTGTACGTAATTGCACAGTAGTGCTTATGGTCGATGCCGTTTCTCGGCTTCAGAGCTACTTTCTTGACTGTATTTTGAGTTAAACAGTTGGCGCGACTTCAGTTCTAGCCTATAAAGTCAAATCTTGTGTGATTCCTCCATGGTAACATAGCTGCCCGAGGTCGCAAAGTTAGCAAGTACAAGAAATTTGAAAATTGTACGTAATTGCACAGTAGTGCTTATGGTCGATGCCGTTTCTCGGCTTCAGAGCTACTTTCTTGACTGTATTTTGAATTAAACAGTTGGCGCGACTTCAGTTCTAGCCTATAAAGTCAAATCTTGTGTGATTCCTCCATGGTAACATAGCTGCCCGAGGTCGCAAAGTTAGCAAGTACAAGAAATTTGAAAATTGTACGTAATTGCACAGTAGTGCTTATGGTCGATGCCGTTTCTCGGCTTCAGAGCTACTTTCTTGACTGTATTTTGAGTTAAACAGTTGGCGCGACTTCAGTTCTAGCCTATAAAGTCAAATCTTGTGTGATTCCTCCATGGTAACATAGCTGCCCGAGGTCGCAAAGTTAGCAAGTACAAGAAATTTGAAAATTGTACGTAATTGCACAGTAGTGCTTATGGTCGATGCCGTTTCTCGGCTTCAGAGCTACTTTCTTGACTGTATTTTGAGTTAAACAGTTGGCGCGACTTCAGTTCTAGCCTATAAAGTCAAATGTTGTGTGATTCCTCCATGGTAACATAGCTGCCCGAGGTCGCTAAGTTAGCAAGTACAAGAAATTTGAAAATTGTACGCGATTGCACAGTAGTGCTTATGGTCGATCCCGTTTCTCAGCTTCAGAGCTACTTTCTTGAGTGTATTTTGAGTTAAGCAGTTGGCGCGACTCCAGTTCTAGCCTTAAAAGTCAAATGTTGTGTGATTCCTCGATGGTAACATAGCTGCCCGAGGTCGCAAAGTTAGCAAGTACAAGAAATTTGAAAATTGTACGTAATTGCACAGTAGTGCTTATGGTCGATGCCGTTTCTCGGCTTCAGAGCTACTTTCTTGACTGTATTTTGAGTTAAGCAGTTGGCGCGACTTCAGTTCTAGCCTTAAAAGTCAAATCTTGCGTGATTCCTCCATGGTAACATAGCTGCCCGAGGTCGCAAAGTTAGCAAGTACAAGAAATTTGAAAATTGTACGCGATTGCACAGTAGTGCTTATGGTCGATCCCGTTTCTCAGCTTCAGAGCTACTTTCTTGACTGTATTTTGAGTTAAACAGTTGGCGCGACTTCAGTTCTAGCCTATAAAGTCAAATGTTGTGTGATTCCTCCATGGTAACATAGCTGCCCGAGGTCGCAAAGTTAGCAAGTACAAGAAATTTGAAAATTGTACGTAATTGCACAGTAGTGCTAATGGTCGATGCCGTTTCTCGGCTTCAGAGCTACTTTCTTGACTGTATTTTGAGTTAAACAGTTGGCGCGACTTCAGTTCTAGCCTATAAAGTCAAATCTTGTGTGATTCCTCCATGGTAACATAGCTGCCCGAGGTCGCAAAGTTAGCAAGTACAAGAAATTTGAAAATTGTACGTAATTGCACAGTAGTGCTTATGGTCGATGCCGTTTCTCGGCTTCAGAGCTACTTTCTTGACTGTATTTTGAGTTAGACAGTTGGCGCGACTTCAGTTCTAGCCTATAAAGTCAAATCTTGTGTGATTCCTCCATGGTAACATAGCTGCCCGAGGTCGCAAAGTTAGCAAGTACAAGAAATTTGAAAATTGTACGTAATTGCACAGTAGTGCTTATGGTCGATGCCGTTTCTCGGCTTCAGAGCTACTTTCTTGACTGTATTTTGAGTTAATCAGTTGGCGCGACTCCAGTTCTAGCCTTAAAAGTCAAATCTTGCGTGATTCCTGCATGGTAATATAGCTGCCCGAGGTCGCAAATTTAGCAAGTACAAGAAATTTGAAAATTGTACGTAATTGCACAGTAGTGCTTATGGTCGATGCCGTTTCTCGGCTTCAGAGCTACTTTCTTGACTGTATTTTGAGTTAAGCAGTTGGCGCGACTCCAGTTCTAGCCTTAAAAGTCAAATCTAGCGTGATTCCTGCATGGTAAAATAGCTGCCCGAGGTCGCAAATTTAGCAAGTACAAGAAATTTGAAAATTGTACGTAATTGCACAGTAGTGCTTATGGTCGATGCCGTTTCTCGGCTTCAGAGCTACTTTCTTGACTGTATTTTGAGTTAAGCAGTTGGCGCGACTTCAGTTCTAGCCTATAAAGTCAAATCTTGCGTGATTCCTCCATGGTAACATAGCTGCCCGAGGTCGCAAAGTTAGCAAGTACAAGAAATTTGAAAATTGTACGTAATTGCACAGTAGTGCTTATGGTCGATGCCGTTTCTCGGCTTCAGAGCTACTTTCTTGACTGTATTTTGAGTTAAGCAGTTGGCGCGACTTCAGTTCTAGCCTATAAAGTCAAATCTTGCGTGATTCCTCCATGGTAACATAGCTGCCCGAGGTCGCAAAGTTAGCAAGTACAAGAAATTTGAAAATTGTACGTAATTGCACAGTAGTGCTTATGGTCGATGCCGTTTCTCGGCTCCAGAGCTACTTTCTTGACTGTATTTTGAGTTAAGCAGTTGGCGCGACTTCAGTTCTAGCCTTAAAAGTAAAATGTTGTGTGATTCCTCCATGGTAACATAGCTGCCCGAGGTCGCTAAGTTAGCAAGTACAAGAAATTTGAAAATTGTACGTAATTGCACAGTAGCGCTTATGGTCGATGCCGTTTCTCGGCTTCAGAGCTACTTTCTTGAGTGTATTTTGAGTTAAGCAGTTGGCGCGACTCCAGTTCTAGCCTTAAAAGTCAAATGTTGTGTGATTCCTCCATGGTAACATAGCTGCCCGAGGTTGCAAAGTTAGCAAGTACAAGAAATTTGAAAATTGTACGTAATTGCACAGTAGTGCTTATGGTCGATGCCGTTTCTCGGCTTCAGAGCTACTTTCTTGACTGTATTTTGAGTTAAGCAGTTGGCTTCAGTTCTAGCCTTAAAAGTCAAATCTTGCGTGATTCCTCCATGGTAACATAGCTGCCCGAGGTCGCAAAGTTAGCAAGTACAAGAAATTTGAAAATTGTACGCGATTGCACAGTAGTGCTTATGGTCGATCCCGTTTCTCAGCTTCAGAGCTACTTTCTTGACTGTATTTTGAGTTAAACAGTTGGCGCGACTTCAGTTCTAGCCTATAAAGTCAAATGTTGTGTGATTCCTCCATGGTAACATAGCTGCCCGAGGTCGCAAAGTTAGCAAGTACAAGAAATTTGAAAATTGTACGTAATTGCACAGTAGTGCTTATGGTCGATGCCGTTTCTCGGCTTCAGAGCTACTTTCTTGACTGTATTTTGAGTTAAACAGTTGGCGCGACTTCAGTTCTAGCCTATAAAGTCAAATCTTGTGTGATTCCTCCATGGTAACATAGCTGCCCGAGGTCGCAAAGTTAGCAAGTACAAGAAATTTGAAAATTGTACGTAATTGCACAGTAGTGCTTATGGTCGATGCCGTTTCTCGGCTTCAGAGCTACTTTCTTGACTGTATTTTGAGTTAATCAGTTGGCGCGACTCCAGTTCTAGCCTTAAAAGTCAAATCTTGCGTGATTCCTGCATGGTAATATAGCTGCCCGAGGTCGCAAATTTAGCAAGTACAAGAAATTTGAAAATTGTACGTAATTGCACAGTAGTGCTTATGGTCGATGCCGTTTCTCGGCTTCAGAGCTACTTTCTTGAGTGTATTTTGAGTTAAGCAGTTGGCGCGACTCCAGTTCTAGCCTTAAAAGTCAAATGTTGTGTGATTCCTCCATGGTAACATAGCTGCCCGAGGTCGCAAAGTTAGCAAGTACAAGAAATTTGAAAATTGTACGTAATTGCACAGTAGTGCTTATGGTCGATCCCGTTTCGCAGCTTCAGAGCTACTTTCTTGACTGTATTTTGAGTTAAACAGTTGGCGCGACTTCAGTTCTAGCCTATAAAGTCAAATCTTGTGTGATTCCTCCATGGTAACATAGCTGCCCGAGGTCGCAAAGTTAGCAAGTACAAGAAATTTGAAAATTGTACGTAATTGCACAGTAGTGCTTATGGTCGATGCCGTTTCTCGGCTTCAGAGCTACTTTCTTGACTGTATTTTGAGTTAAGCAGTTGGCGCGACTTCAGTTCTAGCCTTAAAAGTAAAATGTTGTGTGATTCCTCCATGGTAACATAGCTGCCCGAGGTCGCTAAGTTAGCAAGTACAAGAAATTTGAAAATTGTACGTAATTGCACAGTAGCGCTTATGGTCGATGCCGTTTCTCGGCTTCAGAGCTACTTTCTTGAGTGTATTTTGAGTTAAGCAGTTGGCGCGACTCCAGTTCTAGCCTTAAAAGTCAAATGTTGTGTGATTCCTCCATGGTAACATAGCTGCCCGAGGTCGCAAAGTTAGCAAGTACAAGAAATTTGAAAATTGTACGTAATTGCACAGTAGTGCTTATGGTCGATGCCGTTTCTCGGCTTCAGAGCTACTTTCTTGACTGTATTTTGAGTTAAGCAGTTGGCGCGACTTCAGTTCTAGCCTTAAAAGTCAAATGTTGTGTGATTCCTCCATGGTAACATAGCTGCCCGAGGTCGCAAAGTTAGCAAGTACAAGAAATTTGAAAATTGTACGTAATTGCACAGTAGCGCTTATGGTCGATGCCGTTTCTCGGCTTCAGAGCTACTTTCTTGAGTGTATTTTGAGTTAAGCAGTTGGCGCGACTCCAGTTCTAGCCTTAAAAGTCAAATGTTGTGTGATTCCTCCATGGTAACATAGCTGCCCGAGGTCGCAAAGTTAGCAAGTACAAGAAATTTGAAAATTGTACGTAATTGCAAGTTAACACGATCTGCCGACGCGACACAGTCCGCTGGCGCGTCTGCCTCGTCGTCGCCGTTAGTTAACGCGATCTGCTGACGCGACACAATCCGCTGGCGCGTCTGCCTCATCGTCGTCGTCAACAACTGCAGCCCACGCTGACACAGCTGCTTCTATCAACGAAGTGGAGAGGAGATAGAGTGTCAGCCATCGTCAACGGGAAATGCGATATCTTGCACGAGTTGCAAGATACAACGCATTGCAGCCCGTACGTTAGTTCTAAGTTAGATTTAAGTTTAGTTTTTAAGGAACTCTCGCATAATAAAGAACAACTCTTCTGAGCTCAGTAGAATTTATTTCATTGGCATGTCGATCCAACATCCTCGCGTTTCAGACAACCCACAGGTTGTCAGCAACACAGTGGCGGTAGCAACTTATATAATCAAAGCCGAGTGTTTGCAGCTAAAAGACCAAATAGCACTCAAAGGCAATCTGGGCAGAGACGTCAGAGGTTAAATCACCTTTGGCAGGAAAATCCTGCACAAAAAGAAAAAATTGACTATAAGTCCCTAGCAGAATCTCAATTAGACGAATTCGGGGGCGAAGCACCTAATTCTGAATATGTGCATTTTTTAGAGGAAGCTCCCTCCTCCCGTTTATACAACGAAAAGTAGGAGGGAGACGAATGAAATTTTTAATTGACACTGGAGCTTCAAAGAATTATATTAGGCCATTGGAGGAAATAAAAAAAATAATCCCAGTTGATACCCCTTTCCTGGTTAAGTCAATTCACGGTTTTAATAGCGTCGAGTCTAAATGTTTTTTGGAAATGTTTGGAGTGACCGCTGTTTTTTTTTGTGTTGCCTACTCTTGAGAGATTCGACGGAATAATTGGCCTTGATCTGCTAACGCAGATAAGTGCCACAATTTGTTTAAAAGAAGGTTTAATTAACTTCGACTCTGGATCTGAGAGGATCCATTTCCATAGTTGTCACAATGTGAACTTTACAAGAGTGGAAGATATTGAAGTCCCCTCATCTATTGCCAAGGATTTCAAGAACATGATCCATAATAGAATAAAGGCATTTGCAGACCCAAACGAGTCGTTGCCATATAACACCAACATTGTTGCTACGATTCGTACAGAAAGTGGCGACCCCATCTACTCGAGATTCTATCCATACCCAATGGGTGTGGCGGATTTTGTTAATAACGAAATCAAAGACCTTCTTAGGAACGGAATAATTAGGCCATCGAGGTCACCGTACAATAATCCAATCTGGGTGGTTGATAAGAAGGGTACTGATGAATTGGGCAATAAAAAGAAACGTTTAGTAATAGACTTTCGAAAGCTCAACCAAAAAACCGTGGACGACAAATACCCGATCCCAAACGTCTCAACCATTCTCTCGAATCTAGGCAAAGCACGATTTTTTACAACTCTTGACTTAAAGTCGGGGTTTCATCAGATTGAATTAGCTGAGAGGGACCGAGAAAAGACGGCTTTTTCCGTTAATGGCGGAAAGTATGAATTTTGTCGCCTACCCTTTGGGCTAAAAAATGCACCCAGCATTTTCCAAAGGGCAATAGATGACGTCCTGCGTGAACTTATCGGGAAGACCTGTTACGTTTATGTTGATGATGTGATCGTTTTCTCGGAGAATGAACGGTCGCATGTGGAGGATGTCAATTTGGTTTTAAAGAAATTGTACGAGGCAAACATGAGGGTTTCACGAGAGAAGTCACATTTTTTTAAGACAAGCGTGGAGTATTTGGGCTTTACGGTTTCTAGAGATGGTATTAAAACTTGCCACAGTAAAGTGGAGGCAATAAAAAATTACACCCAACCCTCTACATTGTTTGGACTGAGGTCTTTTCTAGGGTTGGCAAGCTATTATAGATGCTTTATAAAAGATTTTGCGTCGATAGCTAGACCATTGACGGATATATTGAAGGGCGATAATAGTAAAATAAGTGCTAATCAGTCGAAAAAAATTGGTATAAATTTGAAAGACAAAGAAGTACAAGCATTCAATAAACTTAGAGACATCTTGACGTCAGAAGACGTTACGTTGCTGTACCCAGACTTTACGAAGCCTTTCGATCTAACGACGGATGCTTCATCACATGGTATTGGAGCGGTTTTGTCCCAGAACGGGAGACCAATAACCATGATTTCCCGAACACTTAAGGATAAAGAGTTGGAATTCGCAACCAACGAAAGGGAGCTTCTGGCCATAGTGTGGTCACTTAAGAACCTTCGAAATTATCTTTATGGTGTAAAAACTCTAAATATTTATACTGACCATCAACCACTTACGTTTGCGGTTTCAGACCGAAATCCAAACGCCAAAATTAAACGCTGGAAAGCATTTATTGATGAGCATAATGCTAATATATTTTACAAACCCGGTAAAGAAAATCACGTTGCTGACGCGCTCTCACGGCAAAACATTCATGCCTTAGAGGACGAGTCACGTTCAACCGCCGCAACAATCCATAGTGAACTATCCCTTACTTACACCATTGAAAAAACGGAAAAACCGTTAAACTGCTATAGGAATCAAATAATTATAGAGGAGGCTCCTGTTGCTTCAACTCGAACATTTATTATTTTTGGAAAGAAAACACGGCATTTTATATATTTCTCAGACAGAAACGCACTTATAGATTCATTGAGAGACATAGTAAAACCAGATGTGGTCAACGCAATCCACTGTGAGTTGCCAGTATTGGCTTTCATTCAGCACAAACTCGTAGAAATATTTCCAACAACTAAATTCTGGTATACTGAAAAATTCGTTTTGGACATTTTTGACCAGAATGAACAAAGGGAAATCATAACAATGGAACACAATCGAGCACATCGAGCAGCTCAGGAGAATATCAAACAAATTCTATCCGACTATTTTTTCCCAAAGATGACAAAACAGGCAAACGAGATTGTGGCAAACTGTAAAGTATGTTCAAGGTCCAAATATGACCGACACCCAAGAAAGCAACTAATCGGCAAAACTCCAGTCCCATCGTATGCTGGAGAAATGCTTCACGTCGACATATTCTCCACAGATAAGAAATATTTTTTGACGTGTATCGATAAATTCTCAAAATTTGCGGTCGTGACACCAATACCGTCACGCACAATATCTGATGTAAAAATCCCACTCCTGGAGATAATAAATATCTTCCCTAACACAAAACAAATTTTTTGTGACAATGAGGCTTCATTGAAGTCTGAGACTATAAGATCGATTTTACTCAATCATTTTAGCGTTGATATAGTAAATGCACCACCCTTGCACAGTACGACTAACGGTCAAGTTGAAAGGCTTCACAGTACTCTATTGGAGATCGCAAGATGCCTGAAACTTGAAAGAAAAATCAATGATACCGTTGATCTCATACTATTAGCAACAATAGAATACAATAGGACGGTCCATTCCGTCACGAACCAAAAGCCGATTGATATAATTCACTCGTCTTCGACAGACTTCAGAGAAAAAATAAAAAACAGAGTTCAGAAAGCACAGGAACTGCAATTGCAAAGGGAAAATGTAACAAGGCAGAACAGAATTTTTGATGTTGGAGAAAAAATATTAGTAAAGACAAACAGAAGACTAGGTAACAAGCTGACTCCATTGTTTGTTGAAGAGAAGGTACAGGCTGACTTGGGAACCACTGTTCTTGTTAAAGGGAGGGTGGTCCATAAGGACAACGTTAGGTAGTAGCTTAGATATTTCATATTTTTGCAATCTACATATTTTCAATACTTACGTGATAATTTTATAAAGGAAACCAATTATCTTTTAGGATTATTCTCTTTTTAATGATGACAACAGTCACAGCTAAATTAACGGACTACTCCAATTCGAACTATATTCCAATATCAGATGGAAATGTTATTCTTTGGCAGATCTACGGATACCTGAGCCGCACGACGAACCTGACTGATTACAAAGATATAATGAATAAGTCAAGAAAGATGATCGATCTGTTTTCGCAGCCTCATATGCGAAATATTTTAGACATAGACATCAAACATTTAGAAACAATCTTCGCGAGTATTAGCATTCATCATAGAAACGCCAGGAGCCTAAACTTTTTGGGAACAGGTTTGAAGATCGTAGCTGGTACTCCTGACTTCGACGATTTTGAGCAGGTTAAATTCAATCAAGCCAAACTCATTGAGTCTAATAACAGACAGGCAGTAATAAACACAAAGTCTCAAGAACAAATAAACAGATTAACAGATACGGTAAATACTATTTTGACACAGACCAAAAAAGATATTATTGACACTAGCCATCTTTACGAGACCCTTTTGGCAAGAAATAGAATTCTTATTACTGAAATTCAAAATTTAATGCTTTCAATAACACTTGCAAAAAATTAAAATCATAAATCCAACAATTTTAGATGATGATGATTTAAAACTGATAATTAATGAGCAATTCACAAATATTAGCGTAACTGAACTAATGGAAGTATCTAGCGTTAAGGTTTTACAAAACGATGATGTATTACATTTCATTATTAAATATCCTAGACCTAAGATAGTCTGTAAGAAAATAATAATCTACCCTGTTGCTCATAATGGAAATATTCCATACTTCGACGGCAGTGATGTGGTTGCAGAGTGCGGAAAACAGGTGCTGGCGGTCGCGGATTGTGTACCAACAACAACATCAACGTTCTGTAAAAAGATGCCGAACACGACGTGTGCTCAACAACTACACTCTGGGGGCATAGCGCACTGTAGTACGCAGCCAGATCATCGGGCTCCATTGCTGGTAATCGACTATGGCATTGTCGTAATTAATAACATTCATGCCAAGGTAAAAGAGAGGAACGATTTCGAGGCGGATGTCAACGGAGCCTACTTGCTCACTTTTGACGGCGAGGTTTGGATCAATGGGTCGAAGTTCGTTAATCGTAACAACATCCAAAGGAAACAGCCAGGTAGCGCGACATCAACACTGCTTAATATCACGGGTCATAAGGAAGTGTTGAGTCTACCATTTTTACATAGAATGAATGTGGAAAACCTGCATTACATTACCGAGATGAGGACGCAGTTGACAACTCATCCAATTATGGCTTGCTGCTTGACCCTGGCTATCATTGCAGTTTCTTATTCGATCGTTGGGCTTAGGCAGTGTCGAGAAGATCGACGTCACAGGGTCGAGTTGCAGAGTGTGATCGGGGCATTGAGGAAGCCTGAGGACAGCCTTCACTTAGGTCAGGGAGGAGTTAACACGATCTGCTGACGCGACACAGTCCGCTGGCGCGTCTGCCTCGTCGTCGCCGTTAGTTAACGCGATCTGCTGACGCGACACAATCCGCTGGCGCGTCTGCCTCATCGTCGTCGTCAACAACTGCAGCCCACGCTGACACAGCTGCTTCTATCAACGAAGTGGAGAGGAGATAGAGTGTCAGCCACGTCAACGGGAAATGCGATATCTTGCACGAGTTGCAAGATACAACGCATTGCAGCCCGTACGTTAGTTCTAAGTTAGATTTAAGTTTAGTTTTTAAGGAACTCTCGCATAATAAAGAACAACTCTTCTGAGCTCAGTAGAATTTATTTCATTTGCACAGTAGTGCTTATGGTCGATGCCGTTTCTCGGCTTCAGAGCTACTTTCTTGACTGTATTTTGAGTTAAGCAGTTGGCGCGACTTCAGTTCTAGCCTTAAAAGTCAAATCTTGCGTGATTCCTCCATGGTAACATAGCTGCCCGAGGTCGCAAAGTTAGCAAGTACAAGAAATTTGAAAATTGTACGCGATTGCACAGTAGTGCTTATGGTCGATCCCGTTTCTCAGCTTCAGAGCTACTTTCTTGACTGTATTTTGAGTTAAACATTTGCCGCGACTTCAGTTCTAGCCTATAAAGTCAAATGTTGTGTGATTCCTCCATGGTAACATAGCTGCCCGAGGTCGCAAAGTTAGCAAGTACAAGAAATTTGAAAATTGTACGTAATTGCACAGTAGTGCTTATGGTCGATGCCGTTTCTCGGCTTCAGAGCTACTTTCTTGACTGTATTTTGAGTTAAACAGTTGGCGCGACTTCAGTTCTAGCCTATAAAGTCAAATCTTGTGTGATTCCTCCATGGTAACATAGCTGCCCGAGGTCGCAAAGTTAGCAAGTACAAGAAATTTGAAAATTGTACGTAATTGCACAGTAGTGCTTATGGTCGATGCCGTTTCTCGGCTTCAGAGCTACTTTCTTGACTGTATTTTGAGTTAATCAGTTGGCGCGACTCCAGTTCTAGCCTTAAAAGTCAAATCTTGCGTGATTCCTGCATGGTAATATAGCTGCCCGAGGTCGCAAATTTAGCAAGTACAAGAAATTTGAAAATTGTACGTAATTGCACAGTAGTGCTTATGGTCGATGCCGTTTCTCGGCTTCAGAGCTACTTTCTTGACTGTATTTTGAGTTAAGCAGTTGGCGCGACTTCAGTTCTAGCCTTAAAAGTCAAATCTTGCGTGATTCCTCCATGGTAACATAGCTGCCCGAGGTCGCAAAGTTAGCAAGTACAAGAAATTTGAAAATTGTACGCGATTGCACAGTAGTGCTTATGGTCGATGCCGTTTCTCGGCTTCAGAGCTACTTTCTTGACTGTATTTTGAGTTAAACAGTTGGCGCGACTTCAGTTCTAGCCTATAAAGTCAAATGTTGTGTGATTCCTCCATGGTAACACAGCTGCCCGAGGTCGCAAAGTTAGCAAGTACAAGAAATTTGAAAATTGTACGTAATTGCACAGTAGTGCTTATGGTCGATGCCGTTTCTCGGCTTCAGAGCTACTTTCTTGACTGTATTTTGAGTTAAACAGTTGGCGCGACTTCAGTTCTAGCCTATAAAGTCAAATGTTGTGTGATTCCTCCATGGTAACATAGCTGCCCGAGGTCGCAAAGTTAGCAAGTACAAGAAATTTGAAAATTGTACGTAATTGCACAGTAGTGCTTATGGTCGATGCCGTTTCTCGGCTTCAGAGCTACTTTCTTGACTGTATTTTTAGTTAAGCAGTTGGCGCGACTCCAGTTCTAGCCTTAAAAGTCAAATCTTGCGTGATTCCTCCATGGTAACATAGCTGCCCGAGGTCGCAAAATTAGCAAGTACAAGAAATTTGAAAATTGTATGTAATTGCACAGTAGTGCTTATGGTCGATCCCGTTTCTCAGCTTCAGAGCTACTTTCTTGACTGTATTTTGAGTTAAGCAGTTGGCGCGACTCCAGTTCTAGCCTTAAAAGTCAAATGTTGTGTGATTCCTCCATGGTAACATAGCTGCCCGAGGTCGCAAAGTTAGCAAGTACAAGAAATTTGAAAATTGTACGTAATTGCACAGTAGTGCTTATGGTCGATGCCGTTTCTCGGCTTCAGAGCTACTTTCTTGACTGTATTTTGAGTTAATCAGTTGGCGCGACTCCAGTTCTAGCCTTAAAAGTCAAATCTTGCGTGATTCCTGCATGGTAATATAGCTGCCCGAGGTCGCAAATTTAGCAAGTACAAGAAATTTGAAAATTGTACGTAATTGCACAGTAGTGCTTATGGTCGATGCCGTTTCTCGGCTTCAGAGCTACTTTCTTGACTGTATTTTGAGTTAAACAGTTGGCGCGACTTCAGTTCTAGCCTATAAAGTCAAATGTTGTGTGATTCCTCCATGGTAACATAGCTGCCCGAGGTCGCAAAGTTAGCAAGTACAAGAAATTTGAAAATTGTACGTAATTGCACAGTAGTGCTTATGGTCGATGCCGTTTCTCGGCTTCAGAGCTACTTTCTTGACTGTATTTTGAGTTAAACAGTTGGCGCGACTTCAGTTCTAGCCTATAAAGTCAAATGTTGTGTGATTCCTCCATGGTAACATAGCTGCCCGAGGTCGCAAAATTAGCAAGTACAAGAAATTTGAAAATTGTACGTAATTGCACAGTAGTGCTTATGGTCGATGCCGTTTCTCGGCTTCAGAGCTACTTTCTTGACTGTATTTTGAGTTAAACAGTTGGCGCGACTTCAGTTCTAGCCTATAAAGTCAAATGTTGTGTGATTCCTCCATGGTAACATAGCTGCCCGAGGTCGCAAAGTTAGCAAGTACAAGAAATTTGAAAATTGTACGTAATTGCACAGTAGTGCTTATGGTCGATGCCGTTTCTCGGCTTCAGAGCTACTTTCTTGACTGTATTTTGAGTTAAACAGTTGGCGCGACTTCAGTTCTAGCCTATAAAGTCAAATGTTGTGTGATTCCTCCATGGTAACATAGCTGCCCGAGGTCGCAAAGTTAGCAAGTACAAGAAATTTGAAAATTGTACGTAATTGCACAGTAGTGCTTATGGTCGATGCCGTTTCTCGGCTTCAGAGCTACTTTCTTGACTGTATTTTTAGTTAAGCAGTTGGCGCGACTCCAGTTCTAGCCTTAAAAGTCAAATCTTGCGTGATTCCTCCATGGTAACATAGCTGCCCGAGGTCGCAAAATTAGCAAGTACAAGAAATTTGAAAATTGTATGTAATTGCACAGTAGTGCTTATGGTCGATCCCGTTTCTCAGCTTCAGAGCTACTTTCTTGACTGTATTTTGAGTTAAGCAGTTGGCGCGACTCCAGTTCTAGCCTTAAAAGTCAAATGTTGTGTGATTCCTCCATGGTAACATAGCTGCCCGAGGTCGCAAAGTTAGCAAGTACAAGAAATTTGAAAATTGTACGTAATTGCACAGTAGTGCTTATGGTCGATGCCGTTTCTCGGCTTCAGAGCTACTTTCTTGACTGTATTTTTAGTTAAGCAGTTGGCGCGACTCCAGTTCTAGCCTTAAAAGTCAAATCTTGCGTGATTCCTCCATGGTAACATAGCTGCCCGAGGTCGCAAAATTAGCAAGTACAAGAAATTTGAAAATTGTATGTAATTGCACAGTAGTGCTTATGGTCGATCCCGTTTCTCAGCTTCAGAGCTACTTTCTTGACTGTATTTTGAGTTAAGCAGTTGGCCCGACTCCAGTTCTAGCCTTAAAAGTCAAATGTTGTGTGATTCCTCCATGGTAACATAGCTGCCCGAGGTCGCAAAGTTAGCAAGTACAAGAAATTTGAAAATTGTACGTAATTGCCACAGTAGTGCTTATGGTCGATGCCGTTTCTCGGCTTCAGAGCTACTTTCTTGACTGTATTTTGAGTTAAGCAGTTGGCGCGACTCCAGTTCTAGCCTTAAAAGTCAAATGTTGTGTGATTCCTCCATGGTAACATAGCTGCCCGAGGTCGCAAAGTTAGCAAGTACAAGAAATTTGAAAATTGTACGTAATTGCACAGTAGTGCTTATGGTCGATGCCGTTTCGCGGCTTCAGAGCTACTTTCTTGACTGTATTTTGAGTTAAGCAGTTGGCGCGACTCCAGTTCTAGCCTTAAAAGTCAAATGTTGTGTGATTCCTCCATGGTAACATAGCTGCCCGAGGTCGCAAAGTTAGCAAGTACAAGAAATTTGAAAATTGTACGTAATTGCACAGTAGTGCTTACGTTTCTCGGCTTCAGAGCTACTTTCTTGACTGTATTTTGAGTTAAACAGTTGGCGCGACTTCAGTTCTAGCCTATAAAGTCAAATGTTGTGTGATTCCTCCATGGTAACATAGCTGCCCGAGGTCGCAAAGTTAGCAAGTACAAGAAATTTGAAAATTGTACGTAATTGCACAGTAGTGCTTATGGTCGATGCCGTTTCTCGGCTTCAGAGCTACTTTCTTGACTGTATTTTGCGTTAAACAGTTGGCGCGACTCCAGTTCTAGCCTTAAAAGTCAAATGTTGTGTGATTCCTCCATGGTAACATAGCTGCCCGAGGTCGCAAAGTTAGCAAGTACAAGAAATTTGAAAATTGTACGTAATTGCACAGTAATGCTTATGGTCGATGCCGTTTCTCGGCTTCAGAGCTACTTTCTTGACTGTATTTTGAGTTAAGCAGTTGGCGCGACTCCAGTTCTAGCCTTAAAAGTCAAATGTTGTGTGATTCCTCCATGGTAACATAGCTGCCCGAGGTCGCAAAGTTAGCAAGTACAAGAAATTTGAAAATTGTACGTAATTGCACAGTAGTGCTTATGGTCGATGCCGTTTCTCGGCTTCAGAGCTACTTTCTTGACTGTATTTTTAGTTAAGCAGTTGGCGCGACTCCAGTTCTAGCCTTAAAAGTCAAATCTTGCGTGATTCCTCCATGGTAACATAGCTGCCCGAGGTCGCAAAATTAGCAAGTACAAGAAATTTGAAAATTGTATGTAATTGCACAGTAGTGCTTATGGTCGATCCCGTTTCTCAGCTTCAGAGCTACTTTCTTGACTGTATTTTGAGTTAAGCAGTTGGCGCGACTCCAGTTCTAGCCTTAAAAGTCAAATGTTGTGTGATTCCTCCATGGTAACATAGCTGCCCGAGGTCGCAAAGTTAGCAAGTACAAGAAATTTGAAAATTGCACGTAATTGCACAGTAGTGCTTATGGTCGATGCCGTTTCTCGGCTTCAGAGCTACTTTCTTGACTGTATTTTGAGTTAAGCAGTTGGCGCGACTCCAGTTCTAGCCTTAAAAGTCAAATGTTGTGTGATTCCTCCATGGTAACATAGCTGCCCGAGGTCGCAAAGTTAGCAAGTACAAGAAATTTGAAAATTGTACGTAATTGCACAGTAGTGCTTATGGTCGATGCCGTTTCTCGGCTTCAGAGCTACTTTCTTGACTGTATTTTGAGTTAAACAGTTGGCGCGACTTCAGTTCTAGCCTATAAAGTCAAATGTTGTGTGATTCCTCCATGGTAACATAGCTGCCCGAGGTCGCAAAGTTAGCAAGTACAAGAAATTTGAAAATTGTACGTAATTGCACAGTAGTGCTTATGGTCGATGCCGTTTCTCGGCTTCAGAGCTACTTTCTTGACTGTATTTTGAGTTAAACAGTTGGCGCGACTTCAGTTCTAGCCTATAAAGTCAAATGTTGTGTGATTCCTCCATGGTAACATAGCTGCCCGAGGTCGCAAAGTTAGCAAGTACAAGAAATTTGAAAATTGTACGTAATTGCACAGTAGTGCTTATGGTCGATGCCGTTTCTCGGCTTCAGAGCTACTTTCTTGACTGTATTTCGAGTTAAACAGTTGGCGCGACTTCAGTTCTAGCCTATAAAGTCAAATGTTGTGTGATTCCTCCATGGTAACATAGCTGCCCGAGGTCGCAAAGTTAGCAAGTACAAGAAATTTGAAAATTGTACTTAATTGCACAGTAGTGCTTATGGTCGATGCCGTTTCTCGGCTTCAGAGCTACTTTCTTGACTGTATTTTTAGTTAAGCAGTTGGCGCGACTCCAGTTCTAGCCTTAAAAGTCAAATCTTGCGTGATTCCTCCATGGTAACATAGCTGCCCGAGGTCGCAAAATTAGCAAGTACAAGAAATTTGAAAATTGTATGTAATTGCACAGTAGTGCTTATGGTCGATCCCGTTTCTCAGCTTCAGAGCTACTTTCTTGACTGTATTTTGAGTTAAGCAGTTGGCGCGACTCCAGTTCTAGCCTTAAAAGTCAAATGTTGTGTGATTCCTCCATGGTAACATAGCTGCCCGAGGTCGCAAAGTTAGCAAGTACAAGAAATTTGAAAATTGTACGTAATTGCACAGTAGTGCTTATGGTCGATGCCGTTTCTCGGCTTCAGAGCTACTTTCTTGACTGTATTTTGAGTTAAGCAGTTGGCGCGACTCCAGTTCTAGCCTTAAAAGTCAAATGTTGTGTGATTCCTCCATGGTAACATAGCTGCCCGAGGTCGCAAAGTTAGCAAGTACAAGAAATTTGAAAATTGTACGTAATTGCACAGTAGTGCTTATGGTCGATGCCGTTTCTCGGCTTCAGAGCTACTTTCTTGACTGTATTTTTAGTTAAGCAGTTGGCGCGACTCCAGTTCTAGCCTTAAAAGTCAAATCTTGCGTGATTCCTCCATGGTAACATAGCTGCCCGAGGTCGCAAAATTAGCAAGTACAAGAAATTTGAAAATTGTATGTAATTGCACAGTAGTGCTTATGGTCGATCCCGTTTCTCAGCTTCAGAGCTACTTTCTTGACTGTATTTTGAGTTAAGCAGTTGGCGCGACTCCAGTTCTAGCCTTAAAAGTCAAATGTTGTGTGATTCCTCCATGGTAACATAGCTGCCCGAGGTCGCAAAGTTAGCAAGTACAAGAAATTTGAAAATTGTACGTAATTGCACAGTAGTGCTTATGGTCGATGCCGTTTCTCGGCTTCAGAGCTACTTTCTTGACTGTATTTTGAGTTAAACAGTTGGCGCGACTTCAGTTCTAGCCTATAAAGTCAAATGTTGTGTGATTCCTCCATGGTAACATAGCTGCCCGAGGTCGCAAAGTTAGCAAGTACAAGAAATTTGAAAATTGTACGTAATTGCACAGTAGTGCTTATGGTCGATGCCGTTTCTCGGCTTCAGAGCTACTTTCTTGACTGTATTTTGAGTTAAACAGTTGGCGCGACTTCAGTTCTAGGCTATAAAGTCAAATCTTGTGTGATTCCTCCATGTTAACATAGCTGCCCGAGGTCGCAAAGTTAGCAAGTACAAGAAATTTGAAAATTGTACGTAATTGCACAGTAGTGCTTATGGTCGATGCCGTTTCTCGGCTTCAGAGCTACTTTCTTGACTGTATTTTGAGTTAAACAGTTGGCGCGACTTCAGTTCTAGCCTATAAAGTCAAATGTTGTATGATTCCTCCATGGTAACATAGCTGCCCGAGGTCGCAAAGTTAGCAAGTACAAGAAATTTGAAAATTGTACGTAATTGCACAGTAGTGCTTATGGTCGATGCCGTTTCTCGGCTTCAGAGCTACTTTCTTGACTGTATTTTTAGTTAAGCAGTTGGCGCGACTCCAGTTCTAGCCTTAAAAGTCAAATCTTGCGTGATTCCTCCATGGTAACATAGCTGCCCGAGGTCGCAAAGTTAGCAAGTACAAGAAATTTGAAAATTGTATGTAATTGCACAGTAGTGCTTATGGTCGATGCCGTTTCTCAGCTTCAGAGCTACTTTCTTGACTGTATTTTGAGTTAAGCAGTTGGCGCGACTCCAGTTCTACCCTTAAAAGTCAAATGTTGTGTGATTCCTCCATGGTAACATAGCTGCCCGAGGTCGCAAAGTTAGCAAGTACAAGAAATTTGAAAATTGTACGTAATTGCACAGTAGTGCTTATTGTCGATGCCGTTTCTCGGCTTCAGAGCTACTTTCTTGACTGTATTTTTAGTTAAGCAGTTGGCGCGACTTCAGTTCTAGCCTATAAAGTCAAATCTTGTGTGATTCCTCCATGGTAACATAGCTGCCCGAGGTCGCAAAGTTAGCAAGTACAAGAAATTTGAAAATTGTACGTAATTGCACAGTAGTGCTTATGGTCGATCCCGTTTCTCAGCTTCAGAGCTACTTTCTTGACTGTATTTTTAGTTAAGCAGTTGGCGCGACTTCAGTTCTAGCCTATAAAGTCAAATCTTGTGTGATTCCTCCATGGTAACATAGCTGCCCGAGGTCGCAAAGTTAGCAAGTACAAGAAATTTGAAAATTGTACGTAATTGCACAGTAGCGCTTATGGTCGATGCCGTTTCTCGGCTTCAGAGCTACTTTCTTGACTGTATTTTGAGTTAAGCAGTTGGCCCCACTCCAGTTCTAGCCTTAAAAGTCAAATCTTGCGTGATTCCTCCATGGTAACATAGCTGCCCGAGGTCGCAAAGTTAGCAAGTACAAGAAATTTGAAAATTGTACGTAATTGCACAGTAGTGCTTATGGTCGATGCCGTTTCTCGGCTTCAGAGCTACTTTCTTGACTGTATTTTGAGTTAAGCAGTTGGCGCGACTGCAGTTCTAGCCTTAAAAGTCAAATCTTGCGTGATTCCTCCATGGTAACATAGCTGCCCGAGGTCGCAAAGTTGGCAAGTACAAGAAATTTGAAAATTGTACGTAATTGCACAGTAGTGCTTATGGTCGATGCCGTTTCTCGGCTTCAGAGCTACTTTCTTAACTGTATTTTGAGTTAAACAGTTGGCGCGACTTCAGTTCTAGCCTATAAAGTCAAATGTTGTGTGATTCCTCCATGGTAACATAGCTGCCCGAGGTCGCAAAGTTAGCAAGTACAAGAAATTTGAAAATTGTACGTAATTGCACAGTAGTGCTTATGGTCGATGCCGTTTCTCGGCTTCAGAGCTACTTTCTTGACTGTATTTTTAGTTAAGCAGTTGGCGCGACTCCAGTTCTAGCCTTAAAAGTCAAATGTTGTGTGATTCCTCCATGGTAACATAGCTGCCCGAGGTCGCAAAGTTAGCAAGTACAAGAAATTTGAAAATTGTACGTAATTGCACAGTAGTGCTTATGGTCGATGCCGTTTCTCGGCTTCAGAGATACTTTCTTGACTGTATTTTGAGTTAAACAGTTGGCGCGACTTCAGTTCTAGCCTATAAAGTCAAATCTTGTGTGATTCCTCGATGGTAACATAGCTGCCCGAGGTCGCAAAGTTAGCAAGTACAAGAAATTTGAAAATTGTACGTAATTGCACAGTAGTGCTTATGGTCGATCCCGTTTCTCAGCTTCAGAGCTACTTTCTTGACTGTATTTTGAGTTAAACAGTTGGCGCGACTTCAGTTCTAGTCTATAAAGTCAAATCTTGTGTGATTCCTCCATGGTAACATAGCTGCCCGAGGTCGCAAAGTTAGCAAGTACAAGAAATTTGAAAATTGTACGTAATTGCACAGTAGTGCTTATGGTCGATGCCGTTTCTCGGCTTCAGAGCTATTTTCTTGACTGTATTTTGAGTTAAACAGTTGGCGCGACTTCAGTTCTAGCCTATAAAGTCAAATCTTGTGTGATTCCTCGATGGTAACATAGCTGCCCGAGGTCGCAAAGTTAGCAAGTACAAGAAATTTGAAAATTGTACGTAATTGCACAGTAGTGCTTATGGTCGATGCCGTTTCTCGGCTTCAGAGCTACTTTCTTGACTGTATTTTTAGTTAAGCAGTTGGCGCGACTCCAGTTCTAGCCTTAAAAGTCAAATGTTGTGTGATTCCTCCATGGTAACATAGCTGCCCGAGGTCGCAAAGTTAGCAAGTACAAGAAATTTGAAAATTGTACGTAATTGCACAGTAGTGCTTATGGTCGATGCCGTTTCTCGGCCTCAGAGCTACTTTCTTGACTGTATTTTGAGTTAAACAGTTGGCGCGACTTCAGTTCTAGCCTTAAAAGTCAAATGTTGTGTGATTCCTCCATGGTAACATAGCTGCCCGAGGTCGCAAAGTTAGCAAGTACAAGAAATTTGAAAATTGTACGTAATTGCACAGTAGTGCTTATGGTCGATGCCGTTTCTCGGCTTCAGAGCTACTTTCTTGACTGTATTTTGAGTTAAACAGTTGGCGCGACTTCAGTTCTAGCCTATAAAGTCAAATCTTGTGTGATTCCTCCATGGTAACATAGCTGCCCGAGGTCGCAAAGTTAGCAAGTACAAGAAATTTGAAAATTGTACGTAATTGCACAGTAGTGCTTATGGTCGATGCCGTTTCGCGGCTTCAGAGCTACTTTCTTGACTGTATTTTGAGTTAAGCAGTTGGCGCGACTCCAGTTCTAGCCTTAAAAGTCAAATGTTGTGTGATTCCTCCATGGTAACATAGCTGCCCGAGGTCGCAAAGTTAGCAAGTACAAGAAATTTGAAAATTGTACGTAATTGCACAGTAGTGCTTACGTTTCTCGGCTTCAGAGCTACTTTCTTGACTGTATTTTGAGTTAAACAGTTGGCGCGACTTCAGTTCTAGCCTATAAAGTCAAATGTTGTGTGATTCCTCCATGGTAACATAGCTGCCCGAGGTCGCAAAGTTAGCAAGTACAAGAAATTTGAAAATTGTACGTAATTGCACAGTAGTGCTTATGGTCGATGCCGTTTCTCGGCTTCAGAGCTACTTTCTTGACTGTATTTTGCGTTAAACAGTTGGCGCGACTCCAGTTCTAGCCTTAAAAGTCAAATGTTGTGTGATTCCTCCATGGTAACATAGCTGCCCGAGGTCGCAAAGTTAGCAAGTACAAGAAATTTGAAAATTGTACGTAATTGCACAGTAATGCTTATGGTCGATGCCGTTTCTCGGCTTCAGAGCTACTTTCTTGACTGTATTTTGAGTTAAGCAGTTGGCGCGACTCCAGTTCTAGCCTTAAAAGTCAAATGTTGTGTGATTCCTCCATGGTAACATAGCTGCCCGAGGTCGCAAAGTTAGCAAGTACAAGAAATTTGAAAATTGTACGTAATTGCACAGTAGTGCTTATGGTCGATGCCGTTTCTCGGCTTCAGAGCTACTTTCTTGACTGTATTTTTAGTTAAGCAGTTGGCGCGACTCCAGTTCTAGCCTTAAAAGTCAAATCTTGCGTGATTCCTCCATGGTAACATAGCTGCCCGAGGTCGCAAAATTAGCAAGTACAAGAAATTTGAAAATTGTATGTAATTGCACAGTAGTGCTTATGGTCGATCCCGTTTCTCAGCTTCAGAGCTACTTTCTTGACTGTATTTTGAGTTAAGCAGTTGGCGCGACTCCAGTTCTAGCCTTAAAAGTCAAATGTTGTGTGATTCCTCCATGGTAACATAGCTGCCCGAGGTCGCAAAGTTAGCAAGTACAAGAAATTTGAAAATTGCACGTAATTGCACAGTAGTGCTTATGGTCGATGCCGTTTCTCGGCTTCAGAGCTACTTTCTTGACTGTATTTTGAGTTAAGCAGTTGGCGCGACTCCAGTTCTAGCCTTAAAAGTCAAATGTTGTGTGATTCCTCCATGGTAACATAGCTGCCCGAGGTCGCAAAGTTAGCAAGTACAAGAAATTTGAAAATTGTACGTAATTGCACAGTAGTGCTTATGGTCGATGCCGTTTCTCGGCTTCAGAGCTACTTTCTTGACTGTATTTTGAGTTAAACAGTTGGCGCGACTTCAGTTCTAGCCTATAAAGTCAAATGTTGTGTGATTCCTCCATGGTAACATAGCTGCCCGAGGTCGCAAAGTTAGCAAGTACAAGAAATTTGAAAATTGTACGTAATTGCACAGTAGTGCTTATGGTCGATGCCGTTTCTCGGCTTCAGAGCTACTTCCTTGACTGTATTTTGAGTTAAACAGTTGGCGCGACTTCAGTTCTAGCCTATAAAGTCAAATGTTGTGTGATTCCTCCATGGTAACATAGCTGCCCGAGGTCGCAAAGTTAGCAAGTACAAGAAATTTGAAAATTGTACGTAATTGCACAGTAGTGCTTATGGTCGATGCCGTTTCTCGGCTTCAGAGCTACTTTCTTGACTGTATTTTGAGTTAAACAGTTGGCGCGACTTCAGTTCTAGCCTATAAAGTCAAATGTTGTGTGATTCCTCCATGGTAACATAGCTGCCCGAGGTCGCAAAGTTAGCAAGTACAAGAAATTTGAAAATTGTACTTAATTGCACAGTAGTGCTTATGGTCGATGCCGTTTCTCGGCTTCAGAGCTACTTTCTTGACTGTATTTTTAGTTAAGCAGTTGGCGCGACTCCAGTTCTAGCCTTAAAAGTCAAATCTTGCGTGATTCCTCCATGGTAACATAGCTGCCCGAGGTCGCAAAATTAGCAAGTACAAGAAATTTGAAAATTGTATGTAATTGCACAGTAGTGCTTATGGTCGATCCCGTTTCTCAGCTTCAGAGCTACTTTCTTGACTGTATTTTGAGTTAAGCAGTTGGCGCGACTCCAGTTCTAGCCTTAAAAGTCAAATGTTGTGTGATTCCTCCATGGTAACATAGCTGCCCGAGGTCGCAAAGTTAGCAAGTACAAGAAATTTGAAAATTGTACGTAATTGCACAGTAGTGCTTATGGTCGATGCCGTTTCTCGGCTTCAGAGCTACTTTCTTGACTGTATTTTGAGTTAAGCAGTTGGCGCGACTCCAGTTCTAGCCTTAAAAGTCAAATGTTGTGTGATTCCTCCATGGTAACATAGCTGCCCGAGGTCGCAAAGTTAGCAAGTACAAGAAATTTGAAAATTGTACGTAATTGCACAGTAGTGCTTATGGTCGATGCCGTTTCTCGGCTTCAGAGCTACTTTCTTGACTGTATTTTTAGTTAAGCAGTTGGCGCGACTCCAGTTCTAGCCTTAAAAGTCAAATCTTGCGTGATTCCTCCATGGTAACATAGCTGCCCGAGGTCGCAAAATTAGCAAGTACAAGAAATTTGAAAATTGTATGTAATTGCACAGTAGTGCTTATGGTCGATCCCGTTTCTCAGCTTCAGAGCTACTTTCTTGACTGTATTTTGAGTTAAGCAGTTGGCGCGACTCCAGTTCTAGCCTTAAAAGTCAAATGTTGTGTGATTCCTCCATGGTAACATAGCTGCCCGAGGTCGCAAAGTTAGCAAGTACAAGAAATTTGAAAATTGTACGTAATTGCACAGTAGTGCTTATGGTCGATGCCGTTTCTCGGCTTCAGAGCTACTTTCTTGACTGTATTTTGAGTTAAACAGTTGGCGCGACTTCAGTTCTAGCCTATAAAGTCAAATGTTGTGTGATTCCTCCATGGTAACATAGCTGCCCGAGGTCGCAAAGTTAGCAAGTACAAGAAATTTGAAAATTGTACGTAATTGCACAGTAGTGCTTATGGTCGATGCCGTTTCTCGGCTTCAGAGCTACTTTCTTGACTGTATTTTGAGTTAAACAGTTGGCGCGACTTCAGTTCTAGGCTATAAAGTCAAATCTTGTGTGATTCCTCCATGTTAACATAGCTGCCCGAGGTCGCAAAGTTAGCAAGTACAAGAAATTTGAAAATTGTACGTAATTGCACAGTAGTGCTTATGGTCGATGCCGTTTCTCGGCTTCAGAGCTACTTTCTTGACTGTATTTTGAGTTAAACAGTTGGCGCGACTTCAGTTCTAGCCTATAAAGTCAAATGTTGTATGATTCCTCCATGGTAACATAGCTGCCCGAGGTCGCAAAGTTAGCAAGTACAAGAAATTTGAAAATTGTACGTAATTGCACAGTAGTGCTTATGGTCGATGCCGTTTCTCGGCTTCAGAGCTACTTTCTTGACTGTATTTTTAGTTAAGCAGTTGGCGCGACTCCAGTTCTAGCCTTAAAAGTCAAATCTTGCGTGATTCCTCCATGGTAACATAGCTGCCCGAGGTCGCAAAGTTAGCAAGTACAAGAAATTTGAAAATTGTATGTAATTGCACAGTAGTGCTTATGGTCGATGCCGTTTCTCAGCTTCAGAGCTACTTTCTTGACTGTATTTTGAGTTAAGCAGTTGGCGCGACTCCAGTTCTACCCTTAAAAGTCAAATGTTGTGTGATTCCTCCATGGTAACATAGCTGCCCGAGGTCGCAAAGTTAGCAAGTACAAGAAATTTGAAAATTGTACGTAATTGCACAGTAGTGCTTATTGTCGATGCCGTTTCTCGGCTTCAGAGCTACTTTCTTGACTGTATTTTTAGTTAAGCAGTTGGCGCGACTTCAGTTCTAGCCTATAAAGTCAAATCTTGTGTGATTCCTCCATGGTAACATAGCTGCCCGAGGTCGCAAAGTTAGCAAGTACAAGAAATTTGAAAATTGTACGTAATTGCACAGTAGTGCTTATGGTCGATCCCGTTTCTCAGCTTCAGAGCTACTTTCTTGACTGTATTTTTAGTTAAGCAGTTGGCGCGACTTCAGTTCTAGCCTATAAAGTCAAATCTTGTGTGATTCCTCCATGGTAACATAGCTGCCCGAGGTCGCAAAGTTAGCAAGTACAAGAAATTTGAAAATTGTACGTAATTGCACAGTAGCGCTTATGGTCGATGCCGTTTCTCGGCTTCAGAGCTACTTTCTTGACTGTATTTTGAGTTAAGCAGTTGGCCCCACTCCAGTTCTAGCCTTAAAAGTCAAATCTTGCGTGATTCCTCCATGGTAACATAGCTGCCCGAGGTCGCAAAGTTAGCAAGTACAAGAAATTTGAAAATTGTACGTAATTGCACAGTAGTGCTTATGGTCGATGCCGTTTCTCGGCTTCAGAGCTACTTTCTTGACTGTATTTTGAGTTAAGCAGTTGGCGCGACTGCAGTTCTAGCCTTAAAAGTCAAATCTTGCGTGATTCCTCCATGGTAACATAGCTGCCCGAGGTCGCAAAGTTGGCAAGTACAAGAAATTTGAAAATTGTACGTAATTGCACAGTAGTGCTTATGGTCGATGCCGTTTCTCGGCTTCAGAGCTACTTTCTTAACTGTATTTTGAGTTAAACAGTTGGCGCGACTTCAGTTCTAGCCTATAAAGTCAAATGTTGTGTGATTCCTCCATGGTAACATAGCTGCCCGAGGTCGCAAAGTTAGCAAGTACAAGAAATTTGAAAATTGTACGTAATTGCACAGTAGTGCTTATGGTCGATGCCGTTTCTCGGCTTCAGAGCTACTTTCTTGACTGTATTTTTAGTTAAGCAGTTGGCGCGACTCCAGTTCTAGCCTTAAAAGTCAAATGTTGTGTGATTCCTCCATGGTAACATAGCTGCCCGAGGTCGCAAAGTTAGCAAGTACAAGAAATTTGAAAATTGTACGTAATTGCACAGTAGTGCTTATGGTCGATGCCGTTTCTCGGCTTCAGAGATACTTTCTTGACTGTATTTTGAGTTAAACAGTTGGCGCGACTTCAGTTCTAGCCTATAAAGTCAAATCTTGTGTGATTCCTCGATGGTAACATAGCTGCCCGAGGTCGCAAAGTTAGCAAGTACAAGAAATTTGAAAATTGTACGTAATTGCACAGTAGTGCTTATGGTCGATCCCGTTTCTCAGCTTCAGAGCTACTTTCTTGACTGTATTTTGAGTTAAACAGTTGGCGCGACTTCAGTTCTAGTCTATAAAGTCAAATCTTGTGTGATTCCTCCATGGTAACATAGCTGCCCGAGGTCGCAAAGTTAGCAAGTACAAGAAATTTGAAAATTGTACGTAATTGCACAGTAGTGCTTATGGTCGATGCCGTTTCTCGGCTTCAGAGCTATTTTCTTGACTGTATTTTGAGTTAAACAGTTGGCGCGACTTCAGTTCTAGCCTATAAAGTCAAATCTTGTGTGATTCCTCGATGGTAACATAGCTGCCCGAGGTCGCAAAGTTAGCAAGTACAAGAAATTTGAAAATTGTACGTAATTGCACAGTAGTGCTTATGGTCGATGCCGTTTCTCGGCTTCAGAGCTACTTTCTTGACTGTATTTTTAGTTAAGCAGTTGGCGCGACTCCAGTTCTAGCCTTAAAAGTCAAATCTTGCGTGATTCCTCCATGGTAACATAGCTGCCCGAGGTCGCAAAGTTAGCAAGTACAAGAAATTTGAAAATTGTACGTAATTGCACAGTAGTGCTTATGGTCGATGCCGTTTCTCGGCCTCAGAGCTACTTTCTTGACTGTATTTTGAGTTAAACAGTTGGCGCGACTTCAGTTCTAGCCTTAAAAGTCAAATGTTGTGTGATTCCTCCATGGTAACATAGCTGCCCGAGGTCGCAAAGTTAGCAAGTACAAGAAATTTGAAAATTGTACGTAATTGCACAGTAGTGCTTATGGTCGATGCCGTTTCTCGGCTTCAGAGCTACTTTCTTGACTGTATTTTGAGTTAAACAGTTGGCGCGACTTCAGTTCTAGCCTATAAAGTCAAATCTTGTGTGATTCCTCCATGGTAACATAGCTGCCCGAGGTCGCAAAGTTAGCAAGTACAAGAAATTTGAAAATTGTACGTAATTGCACAGTAGTGCTAATGGTCGATGCCGTTTCTCGGCTTCAGAGCTACTTTCTTGACTGTATTTTGAGTTAATCAGTTGGCGCGACTCCAGTTCTAGCCTTAAAAGTTAAATCTTGCGTGATTCCTGCATGGTAATATAGCTGCCCGAGGTCGCAAATTTAGCAAGTACAAGAAATTTGAAAATTGTACGTAATTGCACAGTAGTGCTTATGGTCGATGCCGTTTCTCGGCTTCAGAGCTACTTTCTTGACTGTATTTTGAGTTAAGCAGTTGGCGCGACTTCAGTTCTAGCCTTAAAAGTCGAATCTTGCGTGATTCCTCCATGGTAACATAGCTGCCCGAGGTCGCAAAGTTAGCAAGTACAAGAAATTTGAAAATTGTACGCGATTGCACAGTAGTGCTTATGGTCGATCCCGTTTCTCAGCTTCAGAGCTACTTTCTTGACTGTATTTTGAGTTAAACAGTTGGCGCGACTTCAGTTCTAGCCTATAAAGTCAAATCGTGTGTGATTCCTCCATGGTAACATAGCTGCCCGAGGTCGCAAAGTTAGCAAGTACAAGAAATTTGAAAATTGTACGTAATTGCACAGTAGTGCTTATGGTCGATGCCGTTTCTCGGCTTCAGAGCTACTTTCTTGACTGTATTTTGAGTTAAGCAGTTGGCGCGACTTCAGTTCTAGCCTTAAAAGTAAAATGTTGTGTGATTCCTCCATGGTAACATAGCTGCCCGAGGTCGCTAAGTTAGCAAGTACAAGAAATTTGAAAATTGTACGTAATTGCACAGTAGCGCTTATGGTCGATGCCGTTTCTCGGCTTCAGAGCTACTTTCTTGACTGTATTTTGAGTTAGGCAGTTGGCGCGACACCAGTTCTAGCCTTAAAAGTCAAATGTTGTGTGATTCCTCCATGGTAACATAGCTGCCCGAGGTCGCAAAGTTAGCAAGTACAAGAAATTTGAAAATTGTATGTAATTGCACAGTAGTGCTTATGGTCGATGCCGTTTCTCGGCTTCAGAGCTACTTTCTTGACTGTTTTTTGAGTTAAACAGTTGGCGCGACTTCAGTTCTAGCCTATAAAGTCAAATCTTGTGTGATTCCTCCATGGTAACATAGCTGCCCGAGGTCGCAAAGTTAGCAAGTACAAGAAATTTGAAAATTGTACGTAATTGCACAGTAGTGCTTATGGTCGATGCCGTTTCTCGGCTTCAGAGCTACTTTCTTGACTGTATTTTGAGTTAAGCAGTTGGCGCGACTCCAGTTCTAGCCTTAAAAGTCAAATCTTGCGTGATTCCTGCATGGTAATATAGCTGCCCGAGGTCGCAAAATTAGCAAGTACAAGAAATTTGAAAATTGTACGTAATTGCACAGTAGTGCTTATGGTCGATCCCGTTTCTCAGCTTCAGAGCTACTTTCTTGACTGTATTTTGAGTTAAGCAGTTGGCGCGACTCCAGTTCTAGCGTTAAAAGTCAAATGTTGTGTGATTCCTCCATGGTAACATAGCTGCCCGAGGTCGCAAAGTTAGCAAGTACAAGAAATTTGAAAATTGTACGTAATTGCACAGTAGTGCTTATGGTCGATCCCGTTTCTCAGCTTCAGAGCTACTTTCTTGACTGTATTTTGAGTTAAGCAGTTGGCGCGACTCCATTTCTAGCCTTAAAAGTCAAATCTTGCGTGATTCCTCCATGGTAACATAGCTGCCCGGGGTCGCAAAGTTAGCAAGTACAAGAAATTTGAAAATTGTACGTAATTGCACAGTAGTGCTTATGGTCGATGCCGTTTCTCGGCTTCAGAGCTACTTTCTTGACTGTATTTTGAGTTAAACAGTTGGCGCGACTTCAGTTCTAGCCTATAAAGTCAAATCTTGTGTGATTCCTCCATGGTAACATAGCTGCCCGAGGTCGCAAAGTTAGCAAGTACAAGAAATTTGAAAATTGTTCGTAATTGCACAGGTGCTTATGGTCGATGCCGTTTCTCGGCTTCAGAGCTACTTTCTTGACTGTATTTTGAGTTAAACAGTTGGCGCGACTCCATTTCTAGCCTTAAAAGTCAAATCTTGCGTGATTCCTCCATGGTAACAAAGCTGCCCGAGGTCGCAAAGTTAGCAAGTACAAGAAATTTGAAAATTGTACGTAATTGCACAGTAGTGCTTATGGTCGATGCCGTTTCTCGGCTTCAGAGCTACTTTCTTGACTGTATTTTGAGTTAAGCAGTTGGCGCGACTTCAGTTCTAGCCTATAAAGTCAAATCTTGTGTGATTCCTCCATGGTAACATAGCTGCCCGAGGTCGCAAAGTTAGCAAGTACAAGAAATTTGAAAATTGTACGTAATTGCACAGTAGTGCTTATGGTCGATGCCGTTTCTCGGCTTCAGAGCTACTTTCTTGACTGTATTTTGAGTTAGGCAGTTGGCGCGACTCCAGTTCTAGCCTTAAAAGTCAAATGTTGTGTGATTCCTCCATGGTAACATAGCTGCCCGAGGTCGCAAAGTTAGCAAGTACAAGAAATTTGAAAATTGTACGTAATTGCACAGTAGTGCTTATGGTCGATGCCGTTTCTCGGCTTCAGAGCTACTTTCTTGACTGTATTTTGAGTTAAGCAGTTGGCGCGACTCCAGTTCTAGGCTTAAAAGTCAAATGTTGTGTGATTCCTCCATGGTAACATAGCTGCCCGAGGTCGCAAAGTTAGCAAGTACAAGAAATTTGAAAATTGTACGTAATTGCACAGTAGTGCTTATGGTCGATGCCGTTTCTCGGCTTCAGAGCTACTTTCTTGACTGTATTTTGAGTTAAACAGTTGGCGCGACTTCAGTTCTAGCCTATAAAGTCAAATCTTGCGTGATTCCTCCATGGTAACATAGCTGCCCGAGGTCGCAAAGTTAGCAAGTACAAGAAATTTGAAAATTGTACAGAATTGCACAGTAGTGCTTATGGTCGATGCCGTTTCTCGGCCTCAGAGCTACTTTCTTGACTGTATTTTGAGTTAAGCAGTTGGCGCGACTTCAGTTCTAGCCTTAAAAGTCAAATCTTGCGTGATTCCTCCAAGGTAACATAGTTGCCCGAGGTCGCAAAGTTAGCAAGTACAAGAAATTTGAAAATTGTACGTAATTGCACAGTAGTGCTTATGGTCGATCCCGTTTCTCAGCTTCAGAGCTACTTTCTTGAGTGTATTTTGAGTTAAGCAGTTGGCGCGACTCCAGTTCTAGCCTTAAAAGTCAAATGTTGTGTGATTCCTCCATGGTAACATAGCTGCCCGAGGTCGCAAATTTAGCAAGTACAAGAAATTTGAAAATTGTACGTAATTGCACAGTAGTGCTTATGGTCGATCCCGTTTCTCAGCTTCAGAGCTACTTTCTTGACTGTATTTTGAGTTAAGCAGTTGGCGCGACTCCAGTTCTAGCCTTAAAAGTCAAATGTTGCGTGATTCCTCCATGGTAACATAGCTGCCCGAGGTCGCAAAGTTAGCAAGTACAAGAAATTTGAAAATTGGACGTAATTGCACAGTAGTGCTTATGGTCGATGCCGTTTCTTGGCTTCAGAGCTAATTTCTTGACTGTATTTTGAGTTAAGCAGTTGGCGCGACTGCAGTTCTACCTTAAAAGTAAAATGTTGTGTGATTCCTCCATGGTAACATAGCTGCCCGAGGTCGCAAAGTTAGCAAGTACAAGAAATTTGAAAATTGTACGTAATTGCACAGTAGTGCTTATGGTCGATGCCGTTTCTCGGCTTCAGAGCTACTTTCTTGACTGTATTTTGAGTTAAGCAGTTGGCGCGACTGCAGTTCTAGCCTTAAAAGTAAAATGTTGTGTGATTCCTCCATGGTAACATAGCTGCCCGAGGTCGCAAAGTTAGCAAGTACAAGAAATTTGAAAATTGTACGTAATTGCACAGTAGTGCTTATGGTCGATGCCGTTTCTCGGCTTCAGAGCTACTTTCTTGACTGTATTTTGAGTTAAGCAGTTGACGCGACTGCAGTTCTAGCCTTAAAAGTCAAATCTTGCGTGATTCCTCCAAGGTAACATAGTTGCCCGAGGTCGCAAAGTTAGCAAGTACAAGAAATTTGAAAATTGTACGTAATTGCACAGTAGTGCTTATGGTCGATCCCGTTTCTCAGCTTCAGAGCTACTTTCTTGAGTGTATTTTGAGTTAAGCAGTTGGCGCGACTCCAGTTCTAGCCTTAAAAGTCAAATGTTGTGTGATTCCTCCATGGTAACATAGCTGCCCGAGGTCGCAAAGTTAGCAAGTACAAGAAATTTGAAAATTGTACGTAATTGCACAGTAGTGCTTATGGTCGATGCCGTTTCTCGGCCTCAGAGCTACTTTCTTGACTGTATTTTGAGTTAAGCAGTTGGCGCGACTTCAGTTCTAGCCTTAAAAGTCAAATCTTGCGTGATTCCTCGATGGTAACATAGCTGCCCGGGGTCGCAAAGTTAGCAAGTACAAGAAATTTGAAAATTGTACGTAATTGCACAGTAGTGCTTATGGTCGATCCCGTTTCTCAGCTTCAGAGCTACTTTCTTGACTGTATTTTGAGTTAAGCAGTTGGCGCGACTCCAGTTCTAGCCTTAAAAGTCAAATGTTGTGTGATTCGTCCATGGTAACATAGCTGCCCGAGGTCGCAAAGTTAGCAAGTACAAGAAATTTGAAAATTGTACGTAATTGCACAGTAGTGCTTATGGTCGATGCCGTTTCTCGGCTTCAGAGCTACTTTCTTGACTGTATTTTGAGTTAAGCAGTTGGCGCGACTCCAGTTCTAGCCTTAAAAGTCAAATGTTGTGTGATTCCTCCATGGTAACATAGCTGCCCGAGGTCGCAAAGTTAGCAAGTACAAGAAATTTGAAAATTGTACGTAATTGCACAGTAGTGCTTATGGTCGATGCCGTTTCTCGGCCTCAGAGCTACTTTCTTGACTGTATTTTGAGTTAAGCAATTGGCGCGACTTCAGTTCTAGCCTTAAAAGTCAAATCTTGCGTGATTCCTCGATGGTAACATAGCTGTCCGGGGTCGCAAAGTTAGCAAGTACAAGAAATTTGAAAATTGTACGTAATTGCACAGTAGTGCTTATGGTCGATCCCGTTTCTCAGCTTCAGAGCTACTTTCTTGACTGTATTTTGAGTTAAGCAGTTGGCGCGACTCCAGTTCTAGCCTTAAAAGTCAAATGTTGTGTGATTCCTCCATGGTAACATAGCTGCCCGAGGTCGCAAATTTAGCAAGTACAAGAAATTTGAAAATTGTACGTAATTGCACAGTAGTGCTTATGGTCGATCCCGTTTCTCAGCTTCAGAGCTACTTTCTTGACTGTATTTTGAGTTAAGCAGTTGGCGCGACTCCAGTTCTAGCCTTAAAAGTCAAATGTTGTGTGATTCCTCCATGGTAACATAGCTGCCCGAGGTCGCAAAGTTAGCAAGTACAAGAAATTTGAAAATTGTACGTAATTGCACAGTAGTGCTTATGGTCGATGCCGTTTCTTGGCTTCAGAGCTAATTTCTTGACTGTATTTTGAGTTAAGCAGTTGGCGCGACTGCAGTTCTACCTTAAAAGTAAAATGTTGTGTGATTCCTCCATGGTAACATAGCTGCCCGAGGTCGCAAAGTTAGCAAGTACAAGAAATTTGAAAATTGTACGTAATTGCACAGTAGTGCTTATGGTCGATGCCGTTTCTCGGCTTCAGAGCTACTTTCTTGACTGTATTTTGAGTTAAGCAGTTGGCGCGACTGCAGTTCTAGCCTTAAAAGTAAAATGTTGTGTGATTCCTCCATGGTAACATAGCTGCCCGAGGTCGCAAAGTTAGCAAGTACAAGAAATTTGAAAATTGTACGTAATTGCACAGTAGTGCTTATGGTCGATGCCGTTTCTCGGCTTCAGAGCTACTTTCTTGACTGTATTTTGAGTTAAGCAGTTGACGCGACTGCAGTTCTAGCCTTAAAAGTCAAATCTTGCGTGATTCCTCCAAGGTAACATAGTTGCCCGAGGTCGCAAAGTTAGCAAGTACAAGAAATTTGAAAATTGTACGTAATTGCACAGTAGTGCTTATGGTCGATCCCGTTTCTCAGCTTCAGAGCTACTTTCTTGAGTGTATTTTGAGTTAAGCAGTTGGCGCGACTCCAGTTCTAGCCTTAAAAGTCAAATGTTGTGTGATTCCTCCATGGTAACATAGCTGCCCGAGGTCGCAAAGTTAGCAAGTACAAGAAATTTGAAAATTGTACGTAATTGCACAGTAGTGCTTATGGTCGATGCCGTTTCTCGGCCTCAGAGCTACTTTCTTGACTGTATTTTGAGTTAAGCAGTTGGCGCGACTTCAGTTCTAGCCTTAAAAGTCAAATCTTGCGTGATTCCTCGATGGTAACATAGCTGCCCGGGGTCGCAAAGTTAGCAAGTACAAGAAATTTGAAAATTGTACGTAATTGCACAGTAGTGCTTATGGTCGATCCCGTTTCTCAGCTTCAGAGCTACTTTCTTGACTGTATTTTGAGTTAAGCAGTTGGCGCGACTCCAGTTCTAGCCTTAAAAGTCAAATGTTGTGTGATTCGTCCATGGTAACATAGCTGCCCGAGGTCGCAAAGTTAGCAAGTACAAGAAATTTGAAAATTGTACGTAATTGCACAGTAGTGCTTATGGTCGATGCCGTTTCTCGGCTTCAGAGCTACTTTCTTGACTGTATTTTGAGTTAAGCAGTTGGCGCGACTCCAGTTCTAGCCTTAAAAGTCAAATGTTGTGTGATTCCTCCATGGTAACATAGCTGCCCGAGGTCGCAAAGTTAGCAAGTACAAGAAATTTGAAAATTGTACGTAATTGCACAGTAGTGCTTATGGTCGATGCCGTTTCTCGGCCTCAGAGCTACTTTCTTGACTGTATTTTGAGTTAATCAGTTGGCGCGACTCCAGTTCTAGCCTTAAAAGTCAAATCTTGCGTGATTCCTCGATGGTAACATAGCTGTCCGGGGTCGCAAAGTTAGCAAGTACAAGAAATTTGAAAATTGTACGTAATTGCACAGTAGTGCTTATGGTCGATCCCGTTTCTCAGCTTCAGAGCTACTTTCTTGACTGTATTTTGAGTTAAGCAGTTGGCGCGACTCCAGTTCTAGCCTTAAAAGTCAAATGTTGTGTGATTCGTCCATGGTAACATAGCTGCCCGAGGTCGCAAAGTTAGCAAGTACAAGAAATTTGAAAATTGTACGTAATTGCACAGTAGTGCTTATGGTCGATCCCGTTTCTCAGCTTCAGAGCTACTTTCTTGACTGTATTTTAAGTTAAGCAGTTGGCGCGACTCCAGTTCTAGCCTTAAAAGTCAAATGTTGTGTGATTCCTCCATGGTAACATAGCTGCCCGAGGTCGCAAAGTTAGCAAGTACAAGAAATTTGAAAATTGGACGTAATTGCACAGTAGTGCTTATGGTCGATGCCGTTTCTTGGCTTCAGAGCTAATTTCTTGACTGTATTTTGAGTTAAGCAGTTGGCGCGACTGCAGTTCTACCTTAAAAGTAAAATGTTGTGTGATTCCTCCATGGTAACATAGCTGCCCGAGGTCGCAAAGTTAGCAAGTACAAGAAATTTGAAAATTGTACGTAATTGCACAGTAGTGCTTATGGTCGATCCCGTTTCTCAGCTTCAGAGCTACTTTCTTGAGTGTATTTTGAGTTAAGCAGTTGGCGCGACTCCAGTTCTAGCCTTAAAAGTCAAATCTTGCGTGATTCCTGCATGGTAATATAGCTGCCCGAGGTCGCAAAGTTAGCAAGTACAAGAAATTTGAAAATTGTACGTAATTGCACAGTAGTGCTTATGGTCGATGCCGTTTCTCGGCCTCAGAGCTACTTTCTTGACTGTATTTTGAGTTAAGCAGTTGGCGCGACTTCAGTTCTAGCCTTAAAAGTCAAATCTTGCGTGATTCCTCGATGGTAACATAGCTGCCCGGGGTCGCAAAGTTAGCAAGTACAAGAAATTTGAAAATTGTACGTAATTGCACAGTAGTGCTTATGGTCGATCCCGTTTCTCAGCTTCAGAGCTACTTTCTTGACTGTATTTTGAGTTAAGCAGTTGGCGCGACTCCAGTTCTAGCCTTAAAAGTCAAATGTTGTGTGATTCGTCCATGGTAACATAGCTGCCCGAGGTCGCAAAGTTAGCAAGTACAAGAAATTTGAAAATTGTACGTAATTGCACAGTAGTGCTTATGGTCGATGCCGTTTCTCGGCTTCAGAGCTACTTTCTTGACTGTATTTTGAGTTAAGCAGTTGGCGCGACTCCAGTTCTAGCCTTAAAAGTCAAATGTTGTGTGATTCCTCCATGGTAACATAGCTGCCCGAGGTCGCAAAGTTAGCAAGTACAAGAAATTTGAAAATTGTACGTAATTGCACAGTAGTGCTTATGGTCGATGCCGTTTCTCGGCCTCAGAGCTACTTTCTTGACTGTATTTTGAGTTAATCAGTTGGCGCGACTCCAGTTCTAGCCTTAAAAGTCAAATCTTGCGTGATTCCTCGATGGTAACATAGCTGTCCGGGGTCGCAAAGTTAGCAAGTACAAGAAATTTGAAAATTGTACGTAATTGCACAGTAGTGCTTATGGTCGATCCCGTTTCTCAGCTTCAGAGCTACTTTCTTGACTGTATTTTGAGTTAAGCAGTTGGCGCGACTCCAGTTCTAGCCTTAAAAGTCAAATGTTGTGTGATTCGTCCATGGTAACATAGCTGCCCGAGGTCGCAAAGTTAGCAAGTACAAGAAATTTGAAAATTGTACGTAATTGCACAGTAGTGCTTATGGTCGATCCCGTTTCTCAGCTTCAGAGCTACTTTCTTGACTGTATTTTAAGTTAAGCAGTTGGCGCGACTCCAGTTCTAGCCTTAAAAGTCAAATGTTGTGTGATTCCTCCATGGTAACATAGCTGCCCGAGGTCGCAAAGTTAGCAAGTACAAGAAATTTGAAAATTGGACGTAATTGCACAGTAGTGCTTATGGTCGATGCCGTTTCTTGGCTTCAGAGCTAATTTCTTGACTGTATTTTGAGTTAAGCAGTTGGCGCGACTGCAGTTCTACCTTAAAAGTAAAATGTTGTGTGATTCCTCCATGGTAACATAGCTGCCCGAGGTCGCAAAGTTAGCAAGTACAAGAAATTTGAAAATTGTACGTAATTGCACAGTAGTGCTTATGGTCGATGCCGTTTCTCGGCTTCAGAGCTACTTTCTTGACTGTATTTTGAGTTAAGCAGTTGGCGCGACTGCAGTTCTAGCCTTAAAAGTAAAATGTTGTGTGATTCCTCCATGGTAACATAGCTGCCCGAGGTCGCAAAGTTAGCAAGTACAAGAAATTTGAAAATTGTACGTAATTGCACAGTAGTGCTTATGGTCGATGCCGTTTCTCGGCTTCAGAGCTACTTTCTTGACTGTATTTTGAGTTAAGCAGTTGACGCGACTGCAGTTCTAGCCTTAAAAGTCAAATCTTGCGTGATTCCTCCAAGGTAACATAGTTGCCCGAGGTCGCAAAGTTAGCAAGTACAAGAAATTTGAAAATTGTACGTAATTGCACAGTAGTGCTTATGGTCGATCCCGTTTCTCAGCTTCAGAGCTACTTTCTTGAGTGTATTTTGAGTTAAGCAGTTGGCGCGACTCCAGTTCTAGCCTTAAAAGTCAAATGTTGTGTGATTCCTCCATGGTAACATAGCTGCCCGACGTCGCAAAGTTAGCAAGTACAAGAAATTTGAAAATTGTACGTAATTGCACAGTAGTGCTTATGGTCGATGCCGTTTCTCGGCCTCAGAGCTACTTTCTTGACTGTATTTTGAGTTAAGCAGTTGGCGCGACTTCAGTTCTAGCCTTAAAAGTCAAATCTTGCGTGATTCCTCGATGGTAACATAGCTGCCCGGGGTCGCAAAGTTAGCAAGTACAAGAAATTTGAAAATTGTACGTAATTGCACAGTAGTGCTTATGGTCGATCCCGTTTCTCAGCTTCAGAGCTACTTTCTTGACTGTATTTTGAGTTAAGCAGTTGGCGCGACTCCAGTTCTAGCCTTAAAAGTCAAATGTTGTGTGATTCGTCCATGGTAACATAGCTGCCCGAGGTCGCAAAGTTAGCAAGTACAAGAAATTTGAAAATTGTACGTAATTGCACAGTAGTGCTTATGGTCGATGCCGTTTCTCGGCTTCAGAGCTACTTTCTTGACTGTATTTTGAGTTAAGCAGTTGGCGCGACTCCAGTTCTAGCCTTAAAAGTCAAATGTTGTGTGATTCCTCCATGGTAACATAGCTGCCCGAGGTCGCAAAGTTAGCAAGTACAAGAAATTTGAAAATTGTACGTAATTGCACAGTAGTGCTTATGGTCGATGCCGTTTCTCGGCCTCAGAGCTACTTTCTTGACTGTATTTTGAGTTAAGCAGTTGGCGCGACTTCAGTTCTAGCCTTTAAAGTCAAATCTTGCGTGATTCCTCGATGGTAACATAGCTGTCCGGGGTCGCAAAGTTAGCAAGTACAAGAAATTTGAAAATTGTACGTAATTGCACAGTAGTGCTTATGGTCGATCCCGTTTCTCAGCTTCAGAGCTACTTTCTTGACTGTATTTTGAGTTAAGCAGTTGGCGCGACTCCAGTTCTAGCCTTAAAAGTCAAATGTTGTGTGATTCGTCCATGGTAACATAGCTGCCCGAGGTCGCAAAGTTAGCAAGTACAAGAAATTTGAAAATTGTACGTAATTGCACAGTAGTGCTTATGGTCGATCCCGTTTCTCAGCTTCAGAGCTACTTTCTTGACTGTATTTTAAGTTAAGCAGTTGGCGCGACTCCAGTTCTAGCCTTAAAAGTCAAATGTTGTGTGATTCCTCCATGGTAACATAGCTGCCCGAAGTCGCAAAGTTACCAAGTACAAGAAATTTGAAAATTGTACGTAATTGCACAGTAGTGCTTATGGTCGATGCCGTTTCTCGGCTTCAGAGCTACTTTCTTGACTGTATTTTGAGTTAAGCAGTTGGCGCGACTGCAGTTCTAGCCTTAAAAGTCAAATGTTGTGTGATTCCTCCATGGTAACATAGCTGCCCGAGGTCGCAAAGTTAGCAAGTACAAGAAATTTGAAAATTGTACGTAATTGCACAGTAGTGCTTATGGTCGATGCCGTTTCTCGGCTTCAGAGCTACTTTCTTGACTGTATTTTGAGTTAAACAGTTGGCGCGACTTCAGTTCTAGCCTATCAAGTCAAATCTTGTGTGATTCCTCGATGGTAACATAGCTGCCCGGGGTCGCAAAGTTAGCAAGTACAAGAAATTTGAAAATTGTACGTAATTGCACAGTAGTGCTTATGGTCGATCCCGTTTCTCAGCTTCAGAGCTACTTTCTTGACTGTATTTTGAGTTAAGCAGTTGGCGCGACTGCAGTTCTAGCCTATCAAGTCAAATCTTGTGTGATTCCTCGATGGTAACATAGCTGCCCGGGGTCGCAAAGTTAGCAAGTACAAGAAATTTGAAAATTGTACGTAATTGCACAGTAGTGCTTATGGTCGATCCCGTTTCTCAGCTTCAGAGCTACTTTCTTGACTGTATTTTGAGTTAAACAGTTGGCGCGACTTCAGTTCTAGCCTATAAAGTCAAATCTTGTGTGATTCCTCCATGGTAACATAGCTGCCCGAGGTCGCAAAGTTAGCAAGTACAAGAAATTTGAAAATTGTACGTAATTGCACAGTAGTGCTTATGGTCGATGCGGTTTCTCGGCTTCAGAGCTACTTTCTTGACTGTATTTTGAGTTAAGCAGTTGGCGCGACTGCAGTTCTAGCCTTAAAAGTCAAATGTTGTGTGATTCCTCCATGGTAACATAGCTGCCCGAGGTCGCAAATTAGCAAGTACAAGAAATTTGAAAATTGTACGTAATTGCACAGTAGTGCTTATGGTCGATCCCGTTTCTCAGCTTCAGAGCTACTTTCTTGACTGTATTTTGAGTTAAGCAGTTGGCGCGACTCCATTTCTTGCCTTAAAAGTCAAATCTTGCGTGATTCCTCCATGGTAACATAGCTGCCCGAGGTCGCAAAGTTAGCAAGTACAAGAAATTTGAAAATTGTACGTAATTGCACAGTAGTGCTTATGGTCGATGCCGTTTCTCAGCTTCAGAGCTACTTTCTTGACTGTATTTTGAGTTAAACAGTTGGCGCGACTTCAGTTCTAGCCTATAAAGTCAAATCTTGTGTGATTCCTCCATGGTAACATAGCTGCCCGAGGTCGCAAAGTTAGCAAGTACAAGAAATTTGAAAATTGTACGTAATTGCACAGTAGTGCTTATGGTCGATGCCGTTTCTCGGCTTCAGAGCTACTTTCTTGACTGTATTTTGAGTTAAGCAGTTGGCGCGACTGCAGTTCTAGCCTTAAAAGTCAAATGTTGTGTGATTCCTCCATGGTAACATAGCTGCCCGAGGTCGCAAAGTTAGCAAGTACAAGAAATTTGAAAATTTTACGTAATTGCACAGTAGTGCTTATGGTCGATGCCGTTTCTCGGCTTCAGAGCTACTTTCTTGACTGTATTTTGACTTAAGCAGTTGGCGCGACTCCAGTTCTAGCCTTAAAAGTCAAATCTTGCGTGATTCCTCCATGGTAACATAACTGCCCGAGGTCGCAAAGTTAGCAAGTACAAGAAATTTGAAAATTGTACGTAATTGCACAGTAGTGCTTATGGTCGATGCCGTTTCTCGTCTTCAGAGCTACTTTCTTGACTGTATTTTGAGTTAAGCAGTTGGCGCGACTCCAGTTCTGGCCTATAAAGTCAAATCTTGTGTGATTCCTCGATGGTAACATAGCTGCCCGAGGTCGCAAAGTTAGCAAGTACAAGAAATTTGAAAATTGTACGTAATTGCACAGTAGTGCTTATTGTCGATCCCGTTTCTCAGCTTCAGAGCTACTTTCTTGACTGTATTTTGAGTTAAGCAGTTGGCGCGACTCCAGTTCTAGCCTTAAAAGTAAAATGTTGTGTGATTCCTCCATGGTAACATAGCTGCCCGAGGTCGCAAAGTTAGCAAGTACAAGAAATTTGAAAATTGTACGTAATTGCACAGTAGTGCTTATGGTCGATGCCGTTTCTCGGCTTCAGAGCTACTTTCTTGACTGTATTTTGAGTTAAGCAGTTTGCGCGACTCCATTTCTAGCCTTAAAAGTCAAATCTTGTGTGATTCCTCGATGGTAACATAGCTGCCCGAGGTCGCAAAGTTAGCCAGTACAAGAAATTTGAAAATTGTACGTAATTGCACAGTAGTGCTTATGGTCGATCCCGTTTCTCAGCTTCAGAGCTACTTTCTTGACTGTATTTTGAGTTAAGCAGTTGGCGCGACTCCAGTTCTAGCCTTAAAAGTCAAATGTTGTGTGATTCCTCCATGGTAACATAGCTGCCCGAGGTCGCAAAGTTAGCAAGTACAAGAAATTTGAAAATTGTACGTAATTCCACAGTAGTGCTTATGGTCGATGTCGTTTCTCGGCTTCAGAGCTACTTTCTTGACTGTATTTTGAGTTAAGCAGTTGGCGCGACTTCAGTTCTAGCCTATAAAGTCAAATCTTGTGTGATTCCTCCATGGTAACATAGCTGCCCGAGGTCGCAAAGTTAGCAAGTACAAGAAATTTGAAAATTGTACGCGATTGCACAGTAGTGCTTATGGTCGATCCCGTTTCTCAGCTTCAGAGCTACTTTCTTGAGTGTATTTTGAGTTAAGCAGTTGGCGCGACTCCAGTTCTAGCCTTAAAAGTCAAATGTTGTGTGATTCCTCCATGGTAACATAGCTGCCCGAGGTCGCAAAGTTAGCAAGTACAAGAAATTTGAAAATTGTACGTAATTGCACAGTAGTGCTTATGGTCGATGCCGTTTCTCGGCTTCAGAGCTACTTTCTTGACTGTATTTTGAGTTAAGCAGTTGGCGCGACTCCAGTTCTAGCCTTAAAAGTCAAATGTTGTGTGATTCCTCCATGGTAACATAGCTGCCCGAGGTCGCAAAGTTAGCAAGTACAAGAAATTTGAAAATTGTACGTAATTGCACAGTAGTGCTTATGGTCGATGCCGTTTCTCGGCCTCAGAGCTACTTTCTTGACTGTATTTTGAGTTAAGCAGTTGGCGCGACTTCAGTTCTAGCCTTAAAAGTCAAATCTTGCGTGATTCCTCGATGGTAACATAGCTGTCCGGGGTCGCAAAGTTAGCAAGTACAAGAAATTTGAAAATTGTACGTAATTGCACAGTAGTGCTTATGGTCGATCCCGTTTCTCAGCTTCAGAGCTACTTTCTTGACTGTATTTTGAGTTAAGCAGTTGGCGCGACTCCAGTTCTAGCCTTAAAAGTCAAATGTTGTGTGATTCGTCCATGGTAACATAGCTGCCCGAGGTCGCAAAGTTAGCAAGTACAAGAAATTTGAAAATTGTACGTAATTGCACAGTAGTGCTTATGGTCGATCCCGTTTCTCAGCTTCAGAGCTACTTTCTTGACTGTATTTTAAGTTAAGCAGTTGGCGCGACTCCAGTTCTAGCCTTAAAAGTCAAATGTTGTGTGATTCCTCCATGGTAACATAGCTGCCCGAGGTCGCAAAGTTACCAAGTACAAGAAATTTGAAAATTGTACGTAATTGCACAGTAGTGCTTATGGTCGATGCCGTTTCTCGGCTTCAGAGCTACTTTCTTGACTGTATTTTGAGTTAAGCAGTTGGCGCGACTGCAGTTCTAGCCTTAAAAGTCAAATGTTGTGTGATTCCTCCATGGTAACATAGCTGCCCGAGGTCGCAAAGTTAGCAAGTACAAGAAATTTGAAAATTGTACGTAATTGCACAGTAGTGCTTATGGTCGATGCCGTTTCTCGGCTTCAGAGCTACTTTCTTGACTGTATTTTGAGTTAAACAGTTGGCGCGACTTCAGTTCTAGCCTATCAAGTCAAATCTTGTGTGATTCCTCGATGGTAACATAGCTGCCCGGGGTCGCAAAGTTAGCAAGTACAAGAAATTTGAAAATTGTACGTAATTGCACAGTAGTGCTTATGGTCGATCCCGTTTCTCAGCTTCAGAGCTACTTTCTTGACTGTATTTTGAGTTAAGCAGTTGGCGCGACTGCAGTTCTAGCCTATCAAGTCAAATCTTGTGTGATTCCTCGATGGTAACATAGCTGCCCGGGGTCGCAAAGTTAGCAAGTACAAGAAATTTGAAAATTGTACGTAATTGCACAGTAGTGCTTATGGTCGATCCCGTTTCTCAGCTTCAGAGCTACTTTCTTGACTGTATTTTGAGTTAAACAGTTGGCGCGACTTCAGTTCTAGCCTATAAAGTCAAATCTTGTGTGATTCCTCGATGGTAACATAGCTGCCCGGGGTCGCAAAGTTAGCAAGTACAAGAAATTTGAAAATTGTACGTAATTGCACAGTAGTGCTTATGGTCGATGCCGTTTCTCGGCTTCAGAGCTACTTTCTTGACTGTATTTTGAGTTAAGCAGTTGGCGCGACTGCAGTTCTAGCCTTAAAAGTCAAATGTTGTGTGATTCCTCCATGGTAACATAGCTGCCCGAGGTCGCAAATTAGCAAGTACAAGAAATTTGAAAATTGTACGTAATTGCACAGTAGTGCTTATGGTCGATCCCGTTTCTCAGCTTCAGAGCTACTTTCTTGACTGTATTTTGAGTTAAGCAGTTGGCGCGACTCCATTTCTTGCCTTAAAAGTCAAATCTTGCGTGATTCCTCCATGGTAACATAGCTGCCCGAGGTCGCAAAGTTAGCAAGTACAAGAAATTTGAAAATTGTACGTAATTGCACAGTAGTGCTTATGGTCGATGCCGTTTCTCAGCTTCAGAGCTACTTTCTTGACTGTATTTTGAGTTAAACAGTTGGCGCGACTTCAGTTCTAGCCTATAAAGTCAAATCTTGTGTGATTCCTCCATGGTAACATAGCTGCCCGAGGTCGTAAAGTTAGCAAGTACAAGAAATTTGAAAATTGTACGTAATTGCACAGTAGTGCTTATGGTCGATCCCGTTTCTCAGCTTCAGAGCTACTTTCTTGACTGTATTTTAAGTTAAGCAGTTGGCGCGACTCCAGTTCTAGCCTTAAAAGTCAAACGTGGTGTGATTCCTCCATGGTAACATAGCTGCCCGAGGTCGCAAAGTTACCAAGTACAAGAAATTTGAAAATTGTACGTAATTGCACAGTAGTGCTTATGGTCGATGCCGTTTCTCGGCTTCAGAGCTACTTTCTTGACTGTATTTTGAGTTAAGCAGTTGGCGCGACTGCAGTTCTAGCCTTAAAAGTCAAATGTTGTGTGATTCCTCCATGGTAACATAGCTGCCCGAGGTCGCAAAGCTAGCAAGTACAAGAAATTTGAAAATTGTACGTAATTGCACAGTAGTGCTTATGGTCGATGCCGTTTCTCGGCTTCAGAGCTACTTTCTTGACTGTATTTTGAGTTAAACAGTTGGCGCGACTTCAGTTCTAGCCTATCAAGTCAAATCTTGTGTGATTCCTCGATGGTAACATAGCTGCCCGGGGTCGCAAAGTTAGCAAGTACAAGAAATTTGAAAATTGTACGTAATTGCACAGTAGTGCTTATGGTCGATCCCGTTTCTCAGCTTCAGAGCTACTTTCTTGACTGTATTTTGAGTTAAGCAGTTGGCGCGACTGCAGTTCTAGCCTATCAAGTCAAATCTTGTGTGATTCCTCGATGGTAACATAGCTGCCCGGGGTCGCAAAGTTAGCAAGTACAAGAAATTTGAAAATTGTACGTAATTGCACAGTAGTGCTTATGGTCGATCCCGTTTCTCAGCTTCAGAGCTACTTTCTTGACTGTATTTTGAGTTAAACAGTTGGCGCGACTTCAGTTCTAGCCTATAAAGTCAAATCTTGTGTGATTCCTCCATGGTAACATAGCTGCCCGAGGTCGCAAAGTTAGCAAGTACAAGAAATTTGAAAATTGTACGTAATTGCACAGTAGTGCTTATGGTCGATGCCGTTTCTCGGCTTCAGAGCTACTTTCTTGACTGTATTTTGAGTTAAGCAGTTGGCGCGACTGCAGTTCTAGCCTTAAAAGTCAAATGTTGTGTGATTCCTCCATGGTAACATAGCTGCCCGAGGTCGCAAATTAGCAAGTACAAGAAATTTGAAAATTGTACGTAATTGCACAGTAGTGCTTATGGTCGATCCCGTTTCTCAGCTTCAGAGCTACTTTCTTGACTGTATTTTGAGTTAAGCAGTTGGCGCGACTCCATTTCTTGCCTTAAAAGTCAAATCTTGCGTGATTCCTCCATGGTAACATAGCTGCCCGAGGTCGCAAAGTTAGCAAGTACAAGAAATTTGAAAATTGTACGTAATTGCACAGTAGTGCTTATGGTCGATGCCGTTTCTCAGCTTCAGAGCTACTTTCTTGACTGTATTTTGAGTTAAACAGTTGGCGCGACTTCAGTTCTAGCCTATAAAGTCAAATCTTGTGTGATTCCTCCATGGTAACATAGCTGCCCGAGGTCGCAAAGTTAGCAAGTACAAGAAATTTGAAAATTGTACGTAATTGCACAGTAGTGCTTATGGTCGATGCCGTTTCTCGGCTTCAGAGCTACTTTCTTGACTGTATTTTGAGTTAAGCAGTTGGCGCGACTGCAGTTCTAGCCTTAAAAGTCAAATGTTGTGTGATTCCTCCATGGTAACATAGCTGCCCGAGGTCGCAAAGTTAGCAAGTACAAGAAATTTGAAAATTTTACGTAATTGCACAGTAGTGCTTATGGTCGATGCCGTTTCTCGGCTTCAGAGCTACTTTCTTGACTGTATTTTGAGTTAAGCAGTTGGCGCGACTCCAGTTCTAGCCTTAAAAGTCAAATCTTGCGTGATTCCTCCATGGTAACATAACTGCCCGAGGTCGCAAAGTTAGCAAGTACAAGAAATTTGAAAATTGTACGTAATTGCACAGTAGTGCTTATGGTCGATGCCGTTTCTCGGCTTCAGAGCTACTTTCTTGACTGTATTTTGAGTTAAGCAGTTGGCGCGACTCCAGTTCTGGCCTATAAAGTCAAATCTTGTGTGATTCCTCGATGGTAACATAGCTGCCCGAGGTCGCAAAGTTAGCAAGTACAAGAAATTTGAAAATTGTACGTAATTGCACAGTAGTGCTTATTGTCGATCCCGTTTCTCAGCTTCAGAGCTACTTTCTTGACTGTATTTTGAGTTAAGCAGTTGGCGCGACTCCAGTTCTAGCCTTAAAAGTAAAATGTTGTGTGATTCCTCCATGGTAACATAGCTGCCCGAGGTCGCAAAGTTAGCAAGTACAAGAAATTTGAAAATTGTACGTAATTGCACAGTAGTGCTTATGGTCGATGCCGTTTCTCGGCTTCAGAGCTACTTTCTTGACTGTATTTTGAGTTAAGCAGTTTGCGCGACTCCATTTCTAGCCTTAAAAGTCAAATCTTGTGTGATTCCTCGATGGTAACATAGCTGCCCGAGGTCGCAAAGTTAGCCAGTACAAGAAATTTGAAAATTGTACGTAATTGCACAGTAGTGCTTATGGTCGATCCCGTTTCTCAGCTTCAGAGCTACTTTCTTGACTGTATTTTGAGTTAAGCAGTTGGCGCGACTCCAGTTCTAGCCTTAAAAGTCAAATGTTGTGTGATTCCTCCATGGTAACATAGCTGCCCGAGGTCGCAAAGTTAGCAAGTACAAGAAATTTGAAAATTGTACGTAATTGCACAGTAGTGCTTATGGTCGATGCCGTTTCTCGGCTTCAGAGCTACTTTCTTGACTGTATTTTGAGTTAAGCAGTTGGCGCGACTTCAGTTCTAGCCTATAAAGTCAAATCTTGTGTGATTCCTCCATGGTAACATAGCTGCCCGAGGTCGCAAAGTTAGCAAGTACAAGAAATTTGAAAATTGTACGCGATTGCACAGTAGTGCTTATGGTCGATCCCGTTTCTCAGCTTCAGAGCTACTTTCTTGAGTGTATTTTGAGTTAAGCAGTTGGCGCGACTCCAGTTCTAGCCTTAAAAGTCAAATGTTGTGTGATTCCTCCATGGTAACATAGCTTCCTGAGGTCGCAAAGTTAGCAAGTACAAGAAATTTGAAAATTGTACGTAATTGCACAGTAGTGCTTATGGTCGATGCCGTTTCTCGGCTTCAGAGCTTCTTTCTTGACTGTATTTTGAGTTAGGCAGTTGGCGCGACTCCAGTTCTAGCCTTAAAAGTCAAATGTTGTGTGATTCCTCCATGGTAACATAGCTGCCCGAGGTCGCAAAGTTAGCAAGTACAAGAAATTTGAAAATTGTACGTAATTGCACAGTAGTGCTTATGGTCGATGCCGTTTCTCGGCTTCAGAGCTACTTTCTTGACTGTATTTTGAGTTAAGCAGTTGGCGCGACTCCAGTTCTAGCCTATAAAGTCAAATCTTGTGTGATTCCTCGATGGTAACATAGCTGCCCGAGGTCGCAAAGTTAGCAAGTACAAGAAATTTGAGAATAGTACGTAATTGCACAGTAGTGCTTATTGTCGATCCCGTTTCTCAGCTTCAGAGCTACTTTCTTGACTGTATTTTGAGTTAAGCAGTTGGCGCGATTCCAGTTCTAGCCTATAAAGTCAAATCTTGTGTGATTCCTCCATGGTAACATAGCTGCCCGATGTCGCAAAGTTAGCAAGTACAAGAAATTTGAAAATTGTACGTAATTGCACAGTAGTGCTTATGGTCGATGCCGTTTCTCGGCTTCAGAGCTACTTTCTTGACTGTATTTTTAGTTAAGCAGTTGGCGCGACTCCAGTTCTAGCCTTAAAAGTCAAATCTTGCGTGATTCCTCCATGGTAACATAGCTGCCCGAGGTCGCAAAGTTAGCAAGTACAAGAAATTTGAAAATTGTACGTAATTGCACAGTAGTGCTTATGGTCGATGCCGTTTCTCGGCTTCAGAGCTACTTTCTTGACTGTATTTTGAGTTAAACAGTTGGCGCAACTTCAGTTCTAGCCTTAAAAGTCAAATGTTGTGTGATTCCTCCATGGTAACATAGCTACTCGAGGTCGCAAAGTTAGCAAGTACATGAAATTTGAAAATTGTACGTAATTGCACAGTAGTGCTTATGGTCAATGCCGTTTCTCGGCTTCAGAGCTACTTTCTTGACTGTATTTTGAGTTAAGCAGTTGGCGCGACTCCAGTTCTAGCCTTAAAAGTCAAATGTTGTGTGATTCCTCCATGGTAACATAGCTGCCCGAGGTCGCAAAGTTAGCAAGTACAAGAAATTTGAAAATTGTACGTAATTGCACAGTAGTGCTTATGGTCGATGCCGTTTCTCGGCTTCAGAGCTACTTTCTTGACTGTATTTCGAGTTAAGCAGTTGGCGCGACTTCAGTTCTAGCCTTAAAAGTAAAATCTTGCGTGATTCCTCCATGGTAACATAGCTGCCCGAGGTCGCAAAGTTAGCAAGTACAAGAAATTTGAAAATTGTACGTAATTGCACAGTAGTGCTTATGGTCGATGCCGTTTCTCGGCTTCAGAGCTACTTTCTTGACTGTATTTTGAGTTAAGCAGTTGGCGCGACTTCAGTTCTAGCCTATAAAGTCAAATCTTGTGTGATTCCTCAATGGTAACATAGCTGCCCGAGGTCGCAAAGTTAGCAAGTACAAGAAATTTGAAAATTGTACGTAATTGCACAGTAGTGCTTATGGTCGATGCCGTTTCTCGGCTTCAGAGCTACTTTCTTGACTGTATTTTGAGTTAAACAGTTGGCGCGACTTCAGTTCTAGCCTATAAAGTCAAATCTTGTGTGATTCCTCCATGGTAACATAGCTGCCCGAGGTCGCAAAGTTAGCAAGTACAAGAAATTTGAAAATTGTACGTAATTGCACAGTAGTGCTTATGGTCGATGCCGTTTCTCGGCTTCAGAGCTACTTTCTTGACCGTATTTTGAGTTAAGCAGTTGGCGCGACTGCAGTTCTAGCCTTAAAAGTCAAATCTTGCGTGATTCCTCCATGGTAACATAGCTGCCCGAGGTCGCAAAGTTAGCAAGTACAAGAAATTTGAAAATTGTACGTAATTGCACAGTAGTGCTTATGGTCGATGCCGTTTCTCGGCTTCAGAGCTAATTTCTTGACTGTATTTTGAGTTAAGCAGTTGGCGCGACTCCAGTTCTAGCCTTAAAAGTCAAATCTTGCGTGATTTCTCCATGGTAACATAGCTGCCCGAGGTCGCAAAGTTAGCAAGTACAAGAAATTTGAAAATTGTACTTAATTGCACAGTAGTGCTTATGGTCGATGCCGTTTCTCGGCTTCAGAGCTACTTTCTTGACTGTATTTTGAGTTAAACAGTTGGCGCGATTCCAGTTCTAGCCTATAAAGTCAAATCTTGTGTGATTCCTAGATGGTAACATAGCTGCCCGAGGTCGCAAAGTTTGCAAGTACAAGAAATTTTAAAATTGTACGTAATTGCACAGTAGTGCTTATGGTCGATGCCGTTTCTCGGCTTCAGAGCTACTTTCTTGACTGTATTTCGAGTTAAGCAGTTGGCGCGACTTCAGTTCTAGCCTTAAAAGTAAAATCTTGCGTGATTCCTCCATGGTAACATAGCTGCCCGAGGTCGCAAAGTTAGCAAGTACAAGAAATTTGAAAATTGTACGTAATTGCACAGTAGTGCTTATGGTCGATGCCGTTTCTCGGCTTCAGAGCTACTTTCTTGACTGTATTTTGAGTTAAGCAGTTGGCGCGACTTCAGTTCTAGCCTATAAAGTCAAATCTTGTGTGATTCCTCAATGGTAACATAGCTGCCCGAGGTCGCAAAGTTAGCAAGTACAAGAAATTTGAAAATTGTACGTAATTGCACAGTAGTGCTTATGGTCGATGCCGTTTCTCGGCTTCAGAGCTACTTTCTTGACTGTATTTTGAGTTAAACAGTTGGCGCGACTTCAGTTCTAGCCTATAAAGTCAAATCTTGTGTGATTCCTCCATGGTAACATAGCTGCCCGAGGTCGCAAAGTTAGCAAGTACAAGAAATTTGAAAATTGTACGTAATTGCACAGTAGTGCTTATGGTCGATGCCGTTTCTCGGCTTCAGAGCTACTTTCTTGACCGTATTTTGAGTTAAGCAGTTGGCGCGACTGCAGTTCTAGCCTTAAAAGTCAAATCTTGCGTGATTCCTCCATGGTAACATAGCTGCCCGAGGTCGCAAAGTTAGCAAGTACAAGAAATTTGAAAATTGTACGTAATTGCACAGTAGTGCTTATGGTCGATGCCGTTTCTCGGCTTCAGAGCTACTTTCTTGACTGTATTTTGAGTTAAGCAGTAGGCGCGACTTCAGTTCTAGCCTATAAAGTCAAATCTTGTGTGATTCCTCCATGGTAACATAGCTGCTCGAGGTCGCAAAGTTAGCAAGTACAAGAAAGTTGAAAATTGTACGTAATTGCACAGTAGTGCTTATGGTCGATGCCGTTTCTCGGCTTCAGAGCTACTTTCTTGACTGTATTTCGAGTTAAACAGTTGGCGCGACTTCAGTTCTAGCCTATAAAGTCAAATCTTGTGTGATTCCTCCATGGTAACATAGCTGCCCGAGGTCGCAAAGTTAGCAAGTACAAGAAATTTGAAAATTGTACGTAATTGCACAGTAGTGCTTATGGTCGATGCCGTTTCTCGGCTTCAGAGCTACTTTCTTGACTGTATTTCGAGTTAAGCAGTTGGCGCGACTCCAGTTCTAGCCTTAAAAGTCAAATGTTGTGTGATTCCTCCATGGTAACATAGCTGCCCGAGGTCGCAAATTTAGCAAGTACAAGAAATTTGAAAATTGTACGTAATTGCACAGTAGTGCTTATGGTCGATGCCGTTTCTCGGCTTCAGAGCTACTTTCTTGACTGTATTTTGAGTTAAGCAGTTGGCGCGACTCCAGTTCTAGCCTTAAAAGTCAAATCTTGCGTGATTCCTCCATGGTAACATAGCTGCCCGAGGTCGCAAAGTTAGCAAGTACAAGAAATTTGAAAATTGTACGTAATTGCACAGTAGTGCTTATGGTCGATGCCGTTTCTCGGCTTCAGAGCTACTTTCTTGACTGTATTTTGAGTTAAGCAGTTGGCGCGACTCCAGTTCTAGCCTTAAAAGTCAAATGTTGTGTGATTCCTCCATGGTAACATAGCTGCCCGAGGTCGCAAAGTTAGCAAGTACAAGAAATTTGAAAATTGTACGTAATTGCACAGTAGTGCTTATGGTCGATGCCGTTTCTCGGCTTCAGAGCTACTTTCTTGACTGTATTTTGAGTTAAACAGTTGGCGCGACTTCAGTTCTAGCCTTAAAAGTCAAATGTTGTGTGATTCCTCCATGGTAACATAGCTGCCCGAGGTCGCAAAGTTAGCAAGTACAAGAAATTTGAAAATTGTATGTAATTGCACAGTAGTGCTTATGGTCGATGCCGTTTCTCGGCTTCAGAGCTAATTTCTTGACTGTATTTTGAGTTAAGCAGTTGGCGCGACTCCAGTTCTAGCCTTAAAAGTCAAATCTTGCGTGATTCCTCCATGGTAACATAGCTGCCCGAGGTCGCAAAGTTAGCAAGTACAAGAAATTTGAAAATTGTACTTAATTGCACAGTAGTGCTTATGGTCGATGCCGTTTCTCGGCTTCAGAGCTACTTTCTTGACTGTATTTTGAGTTAAACAGTTGGCGCGATTCCAGTTCTAGCCTATAAAGTCAAATCTTGTGTGATTCCTAGATGGTAACATAGCTGCCCGAGGTCGCAAAGTTAGCAAGTACAAGAAATTTTAAAATTGTACCTAATTGCACAGTAGTGCTTATGGTCGATGCCGTTTCTCGGCTTCAGAGCTACTTTCTTGACTGTATTTCGAGTTAAGCAGTTGGCGCGACTTCAGTTCTAGCCTTAAAAGTAAAATCTTGCGTGATTCCTCCATGGTAACATAGCTGCCCGAGGTCGCAAAGTTAGCAAGTACAAGAAATTTGAAAATTGTACGTAATTGCACAGTAGTGCTTATGGTCGATGCCGTTTCTCGGCTTCAGAGCTACTTTCTTGACTGTATTTTGAGTTAAGCAGTTGGCGCGACTTCAGTTCTAGCCTATAAAGTCAAATCTTGTGTGATTCCTCAATGGTAACATAGCTGCCCGAGGTCGCAAAGTTAGCAAGTACAAGAAATTTGAAAATTGTACGTAATTGCACAGTAGTGCTTATGGTCGATGCCGTTTCTCGGCTTCAGAGCTACTTTCTTGACTGTATTTTGAGTTAAACAGTTGGCGCGACTTCAGTTCTAGCCTATAAAGTCAAATGTTGTGTGATTCCTCCATGGTAACATAGCTGCCCGAGGTCGCAAAGTTAGCAAGTACAAGAAATTTGAAAATTGTACGTAATTGCACAGTAGTGCTTATGGTCGATGCCGTTTCTCGGCTTCAGAGCTACTTTCTTGACTGTATTTTGAGTTAAACAGTAGGCGCGACTTCAGTTCTAGCCTATAAAGTCAAATCTTGTGTGATTCCTCCATGGTAACATAGCTGCCCGAGGTCGCAAAGTTAGCAAGTACAAGAAAGTTGAAAATTGTACGTAATTGCACAGTAGTGCTTATGGTCGATGCCGTTTCTCGGCTTCAGAGCTACTTTCTTGACTGTATTTTGAGTTAAACAGTTGGCGCGACTTCAGTTCTAGCCTATAAAGTCAAATCTTGTGTGATTCCTCCATGGTAACATAGCTGCCCGAGGTCGCAAAGTTAGCAAGTACAAGAAATTTGAAAATTGTACGTAATTGCACAGTAGTGCTTATGGTCGATGCCGTTTCTCGGCTTCAGAGCTACTTTCTTGACTGTATTTCGAGTTAAGCAGTTGGCGCGACTCCAGTTCTAGCCTTAAAAGTCAAATGTTGTGTGATTCCTCCATGGTAACATAGCTGCCCGAGGTCGCAAAGTTAGCAAGTACAAGAAATTTGAAAATTGTACGTAATTGCACAGTAGTGCTTATGGTCGATGCCGTTTCTCGGCTTCAGAGCTACTTTCTTGACTGTATTTTGAGTTAAGCAGTTGGCGCGACTCCAGTTCTAGCCTTAAAAGTCAAATCTTGCGTGATTCCTCCATGGTAACATAGCTGCCCGAGGTCGCAAAGTTAGCAAGTACAAGAAATTTGAAAATTGTACGTAATTGCACAGTAGTGCTTATGGTCGATGCCGTTTCTCGGCTTCAGAGCTACTTTCTTGACTGTATTTTGAGTTAAGCAGTTGGCGCGACTCCAGTTCTAGCCTTAAAAGTCAAATGTTGTGTGATTCCTCCATGGTAACATAGCTGCCCGAGGTCGCAAAGTTAGCAAGTACAAGAAATTTGAAAATTGTACGTAATTGCACAGTAGTGCTTATGGTCGATGCCGTTTCTCGGCTTCAGAGCTACTTTCTTGACTGTATTTTGAGTTAAGCAGTTGGCGCGACTCCAGTTCTAGCCTTAAAAGTCAAATGTTGTGTGATTCCTCCATGGTAACATAGCTGCCCGAGGTCGCAAAGTTAGCAAGTACAAGAAATTTGAAAATTGTACGTAATTGCACAGTAGTGCTTATGGTCGATGCCGTTTCTCGGCTTCAGAGCTACTTTCTTGACTGTATTTTGAGTTAAGCAGTTGGCGCGACTCCAATTCTAGCCTTAAAAGTCAAATGTTGTGTGATTCCTCCATGTTAACATAGCTGCCCGAGGTCGCAAAGTTAGCAAGTACAAGAAATTTGAAAATTGTAAGTAATTGCACAGTAGTGTTTATGGTCTACTTTCTTGACTGTATTTCGAGTTAAACAGTTGGCGCGACTTCAGTTCTAGCCTATAAAGTCAAATCTTGTGTGATTCCTCCATGGTAACATAGCTGCCCGAGGTCGCAAAGTTAGCAAGTACAAGAAATTTGAAAATTGTACGTAATTGCACAGTAGTGCTTATGGTCGATGCCGTTTCTCGGCTTCAGAGCTACTTTCTTGACTGTATTTCGAGTTAAGCAGTTGGCGCGACTCCAGTTCTAGCCTTAAAAGTCAAATGTTGTGTGATTCCTCCATGGTAACATAGCTGCCCGAGGTCGCAAAGTTAGCAAGTACAAGAAATTTGAAAATTGTACGTAATTGCACAGTAGTGCTTATGGTCGATGCCGTTTCTCGGCTTCAGAGCTACTTTCTTGACTGTATTTTGAGTTAAGCAGTTGGCGCGACTCCAGTTCTAGCCTTAAAAGTCAAATCTTGCGTGATTCCTGCATGGTAACATAGCTGCCCGAGGTCGCAAAGTTAGCAAGTACAAGAAATTTGAAAATTGTACGTAATTGCACAGTAGTGCTTATGGTCGATGCCGTTTCTCGGCTTCAGAGCTACTTTCTTGACTGTATTTCGAGTTAAGCAGTTGGCGCGACTCCAGTTCTAGCCTTAAAAGTCAAATGTTGTGTGATTCCTCCATGGTAACATAGCTGCCCGAGGTCGCAAAGTTAGCAAGTACAAGAAATTTGAAAATTGTACGTAATTGCACAGTAGTGCTTATGGTCGATGCCGTTTCTCGGCTTCAGAGCTACTTTCTTGACTGTATTTTGAGTTAAGCAGTTGGCGCGACTCCAATTCTAGCCTTAAAAGTCAAATGTTGTGTGATTCCTCCATGTTAACATAGCTGCCCGAGGTCGCAAAGTTTGCAAGTACAAGAAATTTTAAAATTGTACGTAATTGCACAGTAGTGCTTATGGTCGATGCCGTTTCTCGGCTTCAGAGCTACTTTCTTGACTGTATTTCGAGTTAAGCAGTTGGCGCGACTTCAGTTCTAGCCTTAAAAGTAAAATCTTGCGTGATTCCTCCATGGTAACATAGCTGCCCGAGGTCGCAAAGTTAGCAAGTACAAGAAATTTGAAAATTGTACGTAATTGCACAGTAGTGCTTATGGTCGATGCCGTTTCTCGGCTTCAGAGCTACTTTCTTGACTGTATTTTGAGTTAAGCAGTTGGCGCGACTTCAGTTCTAGCCTATAAAGTCAAATCTTGTGTGATTCCTCAATGGTAACATAGCTGCCCGAGGTCGCAAAGTTAGCAAGTACAAGAAATTTGAAAATTGTACGTAATTGCACAGTAGTGCTTATGGTCGATGCCGTTTCTCGGCTTCAGAGCTACTTTCTTGACTGTATTTTGAGTTAAACAGTTGGCGCGACTTCAGTTCTAGCCTATAAAGTCAAATCTTGTGTGATTCCTCCATGGTAACATAGCTGCCCGAGGTCGCAAAGTTAGCAAGTACAAGAAATTTGAAAATTGTACGTAATTGCACAGTAGTGCTTATGGTCGATGCCGTTTCTCGGCTTCAGAGCTACTTTCTTGACCGTATTTTGAGTTAAGCAGTTGGCGCGACTGCAGTTCTAGCCTTAAAAGTCAAATCTTGCGTGATTCCTCCATGGTAACATAGCTGCCCGAGGTCGCAAAGTTAGCAAGTACAAGAAATTTGAAAATTGTACGTAATTGCACAGTAGTGCTTATGGTCGATGCCGTTTCTCGGCTTCAGAGCTACTTTCTTGACTGTATTTTGAGTTAAGCAGTAGGCGCGACTTCAGTTCTAGCCTATAAAGTCAAATCTTGTGTGATTCCTCCATGGTAACATAGCTGCTCGAGGTCGCAAAGTTAGCAAGTACAAGAAAGTTGAAAATTGTACGTAATTGCACAGTAGTGCTTATGGTCGATGCCGTTTCTCGGCTTCAGAGCTACTTTCTTGACTGTATTTCGAGTTAAACAGTTGGCGCGACTTCAGTTCTAGCCTATAAAGTCAAATCTTGTGTGATTCCTCCATGGTAACATAGCTGCCCGAGGTCGCAAAGTTAGCAAGTACAAGAAATTTGAAAATTGTACGTAATTGCACAGTAGTGCTTATGGTCGATGCCGTTTCTCGGCTTCAGAGCTACTTTCTTGACTGTATTTCGAGTTAAGCAGTTGGCGCGACTCCAGTTCTAGCCTTAAAAGTCAAATGTTGTGTGATTCCTCCATGGTAACATAGCTGCCCGAGGTCGCAAAGTTAGCAAGTACAAGAAATTTGAAAATTGTACGTAATTGCACAGTAGTGCTTATGGTCGATGCCGTTTCTCGGCTTCAGAGCTACTTTCTTGACTGTATTTTGAGTTAAGCAGTTGGCGCGACTCCAGTTCTAGCCTTAAAAGTCAAATCTTGCGTGATTCCTCCATGGTAACATAGCTGCCCGAGGTCGCAAAGTTAGCAAGTACAAGAAATTTGAAAATTGTACGTAATTGCACAGTAGTGCTTATGGTCGATGCCGTTTCTCGGCTTCAGAGCTACTTTCTTGACTGTATTTTGAGTTAAGCAGTTGGCGCGACTCCAGTTCTAGCCTTAAAAGTCAAATGTTGTGTGATTCCTCCATGGTAACATAGCTGCCCGAGGTCGCAAAGTTAGCAAGTACAAGAAATTTGAAAATTGTACGTAATTGCACAGTAGTGCTTATGGTCGATGCCGTTTCTCGGCTTCAGAGCTACTTTCTTGACTGTATTTTGAGTTAAACAGTTGGCGCGACTTCAGCTCTAGCCTTAAAAGTCAAATGTTGTGTGATTCCTCCATGGTAACATAGCTGCCCGAGGTCGCAAAGTTAGCAAGTACAAGAAATTTGAAAATTGTATGTAATTGCACAGTAGTGCTTATGGTCGATGCCGTTTCTCGGCTTCAGAGCTAATTTCTTGACTGTATTTTGAGTTAAGCAGTTGGCGCGACTCCAGTTCTAGCCTTAAAAGTCAAATCTTGCGTGATTCCTCCATGGTAACATAGCTGCCCGAGGTCGCAAAGTTAGCAAGTACAAGAAATTTGAAAATTGTACTTATTTGCACAGTAGTGCTTATGGTCGATGCCGTTTCTCGGCTTCAGAGCTACTTTCTTGACTGTATTTTGAGTTAAACAGTTGGCGCGATTCCAGTTCTAGCCTATAAAGTCAAATCTTGTGTGATTCCTAGATGGTAACATAGCTGCCCGAGGTCGCAAAGTTAGCAAGTACAAGAAATTTTAAAATTGTACCTAATTGCACAGTAGTGGTTATGGTCGATGCCGTTTCTCGGCTTCAGAGCTACTTTCTTGACTGTATTTCGAGTTAAGCAGTTGGCGCGACTTCAGTTCTAGCCTTAAAAGTAAAATCTTGCGTGATTCCTCCATGGTAACATAGCTGCCCGAGGTCGCAAAGTTAGCAAGTACAAGAAATTTGAAAATTGTACGTAATTGCACAGTAGTGCTTATGGTCGATGCCGTTTCTCGGCTTCAGAGCTACTTTCTTGACTGTATTTTGAGTTAAACAGTTGGCGCGACTTCAGTTCTAGCCTATAAAGTCAAATGTTGTGTGATTCCTCCATGGTAACATAGCTGCCCGAGGTCGCAAAGTTAGCAAGTACAAGAAATTTGAAAATTGTACGTAATTGCACAGTAGTGCTTATGGTCGATGCCGTTTCTCGGCTTCAGAGCTACTTTCTTGACTGTATTTTGAGTTAAGCAGTTGGCGCGACTTCAGTTCTAGCCTATAAAGTCAAATCTTGTGTGATTCCTCCATGGTAACATAGCTGCCCGAGGTCGCAAAGTTAGCAAGTACAAGAAATTTGAAAATTGTACGTAATTGCACAGTAGTGCTTATGGTCGATGCCGTTTCTCGGCTTCAGAGCTACTTTCTTGACTGTATTTTGAGTTAAGCAGTTTGCGCGACTCCAGTTCTAGCCTTAAAAGTCAAATCTGGCGTGATTCCTCCATGGTAACATAGCTGCCCGAGGTCGCAAAGTTAGCAAGTACAAGAAATTTGAAAATTGTACGTAATTGCACAGTAGTGCTTATGGTCGATGCCGTTTCTCGGCTTCAGAGCTACTTTCTTGACTGTATTTTGAGTTAATCAGTTGGCGCGACTCCAGTTCTATCCTTAAAAGTAAAATCTTGCGAGATTCCTGCATGGTAATATAGCTGCCCGAGGTCGCAAAGTTAGCAAGTACAAGAAATTTGAAAATTGTACGTAATTGCACAGTAGTGCTTATGGTCGATGCCGTTTCTCGGCTTCAGAGCTACTTTCTTGACTGTATTTTTAGTTAAGCAGTTGGCGCGACTCCAGTTCTAGCCTTAAAAGTCAAATCTTGCGTGATTCCTCCATGGTAACATAGCTGCCCGAGGTCGCAAAGTTAGCAAGTACAAGAAATTTGAAAATTGTACGTAATTGCACAGTAGTGCTTATGGTCGATGCCGTTTCTCGGCTTCAGAGCTACTTTCTTGACTGTATTTTGAGTTAAGCAGTTGGCGCGACTTCAGTTCTAGCCTATAAAGTCAAATCTTGTGTGATTCCTCCATGGTAACATAGCTGCCCGAGGTCGCAAAGTTAGCAAGTACAAGAAATTTGAAAATTGTACGTAATTGCACAGGTGCTTATGGTCGATGCCGTTTCTCGGCTTCAGAGCTACTTTCTTGACTGTATTTTGAGTTAAGCAGTTGGCGCGACTCCAATTCTAGCCTTAAAAGTCAAATGTTGTGTGATTCCTTCATGTTAACATAGCTGCCCGAGGTCGCAAAGTTAGCAAGTACAAGAAATTTGAAAATTGTACGTAATTGCACAGTAGTGCTTATGGTCGATGCCGTTTCTCGGCTTTAGAGCTACTTTCTTGACTGTATTTTTAGTTAAGCAGTTGGCGCGACTCCAGTTCTAGCCTACAAAGTCAAATCTTGTGTGATTCCTCCATGGTAACATAGCTGCCCGAGGTCGCAAAGTTAGCAAGTACAAGAAATTTGAAAATTGTACGTAATTGCACAGGTGCTTATGGTCGATGCCGTTTCTCGGCTTCAGAGCTACTTTCTTGACTTTATTTTGAGTTAAGCAGTTGGCGCGACTTCAGTTCTAGCCTATAAAGTCAAATCTTGTGTGATTCCTCCATGGTAACATAGCTGCCCGAGGTCGCAAAGTTAGCAAGTACAAGAAATTTGAAAATTGTACGTAATTGCACAGGTGCTTATGGTCGATGCCGTTTCTCGGCTTCAGAGCTACTTTCTTGACTGTATTTGAGTTAAGCAGTTGGCGCGACTCCAGTTCTAGCCTTAAAAGTCAAATGTTGTGTGATTCCTCCATGGTAACATAGCTGCCCGAGGTCGCAAAGTTAGCAAGTACAAGAAATTTGAAAATTGTACGTAATTGCACAGTAGTGCTTATGGTCGATCCCGTTTCTCAGCTTCAGAGCTACTTTCTTGACTGTATTTTGAGTTAAGCAGTTGGCGCGACTCCAGTTCTAGCCTTAAAAGTCAAATGTTGTGTGATTCCTCCATGGTAACATAGCTGCCCGAGGTCGCAAAGTTAGCAAGTACAAGAAATTTGAAAATTGTACGTAATTGCACAGTAGTGCTTATGGTCGATGCCGTTTCTCGGCTTCAGAGCTACTTTCTTGACTGTATTTTGAGTTAAGCAGTTGGCGCGACTCCAGTTCTAGCCTTAAAAGTCAAATCTTGTGTGATTCCTCCATGGTAACATAGCTGCCCGAGGTCGCAAAGTTAGCAAGTACAAGAAATTTGAAAATTGTACGTAATTGCACAGTAGTGCTTATGGTCGATGCCGTTTCTTGGCTTCAGAGCTACTTTCTTGACTGTATTTTGAGTTAAACACTTGGCGCGACTTCAGTTCTAGCCTATAAAGTCAAATGTTGTGTGATTCCTCCATGGTAACATAGCTGCCCGAGGTCGCAAAGTTAGCAAGTACAAGAAATTTGAAAATTGTACGTAATTGCACAGTAATGCTTATGGTCGATGCCGTTTCTCGGCTTCAGAGCTACTTTCTTGACTGTATTTTTAGTTAAGCAGTTGGCGCGACTCCAGTTCTAGCCTTAAAAGTAAAATCTTGCGAGATTCCTGCATGGTAATATAGCTGCCCGAGGTCGCAAAGTTAGCAAGTACAAGAAATTTGAAAATTGTACGTAATTGCACAGTAGTGCTTATGGTCGATGCCGTTTCTCGGCTTCAGAGCTACTTTCTTGACTGTATTTTTAGTTAAGCAGTTGGCGCGACTCCAGTTCTAGCCTTAAAAGTCAAATCTTGCGTGATTCCTCCATGGTAACATAGCTGCCCGAGGTCGCAAAGTTAGCAAGTACAAGAAATTTGAAAATTGTACGTAATTGCACAGTAGTGCTTATGGTCGATGCCGTTTCTCGGCTTCAGAGCTACTTTCTTGACTGTATTTTGAGTTAAGCAGTTGGCGCGACTTCAGTTCTAGCCTATAAAGTCAAATGTTGTGTGATTCCTCCATGGTAACATAGCTGCCCGAGATCGCAAAGTTAGCAAGTACAAGAAATTTGAAAATTGTACGTAATTGCACAGTAGTGCTTATGGTCGATGCCATTTCTCGGCTTCAGAGCTACTTTCTTGACTGTATTTTTAGTTAAGCAGTTGGCGCGACTCCAGTTCTAGCCTTAAAAGTCAAATGTTGTGTGATTCCTCCATGGTAACATAGCTGCCCGAGGTCGCAAAGTTAGCAAGTACAAGAAATTTGAAAATTGTACGTAATTGCACAGTAATGCTTATGGTCGATGCCGTTTCTCGGCTTCAGAGCTACTTTCTTGACTGTATTTTGAGTTAAGCAGTTGGCGCGACTCCAGTTCTAGCCTTAAAAGTCAAATGTTGTGTGATTCCTCCATGGTAACATAGCTGCCCGAGGTCGCAAAGTTAGCAAGTACAAGAAATTTGAAAATTGTATGTAATTGCACAGTAGTGCTTATGGTCGATCCCGTTTCTCAGCTTCAGAGCTACTTTCTTGACTGTATTTTGAGTTATGCAGTTGGCGCGACTCCAGTTCTAGCCTTAAAAGTCAAATGTTGTGTGATTCCTCCATGGTAACATAGCTGCCCGAGGTCGCAAAGTTAGCAAGTACAAGAAATTTGAAAATTGTACGTAATTGCACAGTAGTGCTTATGGTCGATGCCGTTTCTCGGCTTCAGAGCTACTTTCTTGACTGTATTTTGAGTTAAGCAGTTGGCGCGACTCCAGTTCTAGCCTTAAAAGTCAAATGTTGTGTGATTCCTCCATGGTAACATAGCTGCCCGAGGTCGCAAAGTTAGCAAGTACAAGAAATTTGAAAATTGTACGTAATTGCACAGTAGTGCTTATGGTCGATGCCGTTTCTCGGCTTCAGAGCTACTTTCTTGACTGTATTTTTAGTTAAGCAGTTGGCGCGACTCCAGTTCTAGCCTTAAAAGTCAAATCTTGCGTGATTCCTCCATGGTAACATAGCTGCCCGAGGTCGCAAAATTAGCAAGTACAAGAAATTTGAAAATTGTATGTAATTGCACAGTAGTGCTTATGGTCGATCCCGTTTCTCAGCTTCAGAGCTACTTTCTTGACTGTATTTTGAGTTATGCAGTTGGCGCGACTCCAGTTCTAGCCTTAAAAGTCAAATGTTGTGTGATTCCTCCATGGTAACATAGCTGCCCGAGGTCGCAAAGTTAGCAAGTACAAGAAATTTGAAAATTGTACGTAATTGCACAGTAGTGCTTATGGTCGATGCCGTTTCTCGGCTTCAGAGCTACTTTCTTGACTGTATTTTGAGTTAAGCAGTTGGCGCGACTCCAGTTCTAGCCTTAAAAGTCAAATGTTGTGTGATTCCTCCATGGTAACATAGCTGCCCGAGGTCGCAAAGTTAGCAAGTACAAGAAATTTGAAAATTGTACGTAATTGCACAGTAGTGCTTATGGTCGATGCCGTTTCTCGGCTTCAGAGCTACTTTCTTGACTGTATTTTGAGTTAAACAGTTGGCGCGACTTCAGTTCTAGCCTATAAAGTCAAATGTTGTGTGATTCCTCCATGGTAACATAGCTGCCCGAGGTCGCAAAGTTAGCAAGTACAAGAAATTTGAAAATTGTACGTAATTGCACAGTAGTGCTTATGGTCGATGCCGTTTCTCGGCTTCAGAGCTACTTTCTTGACTGTATTTTGAGTTAAACAGTTGGCGCGACTTCAGTTCTAGCCTATAAAGTCAAATGTTGTGTGATTCCTCCATGGTAACATAGCTGCCCGAGGTCGCAAAGTTAGCAAGTACAAGAAATTTGAAAATTGTACGTAATTGCACAGTAGTGCTTATGGTCGATGCCGTTTCTCGGCTTCAGAGCTACTTTCTTGACTGTATTTTGAGTTAAACAGTTGGCGCGACTTCAGTTCTAGCCTATAAAGTCAAATGTTGTGTGATTCCTCCATGGTAACATAGCTGCCCGAGGTCGCAAAGTTAGCAAGTACAAGAAATTTGAAAATTGTACTTAATTGCACAGTAGTGCTTATGGTCGATGCCGTTTCTCGGCTTCAGAGCTACTTTCTTGACTGTATTTTTAGTTAAGCAGTTGGCGCGACTCCAGTTCTAGCCTTAAAAGTCAAATCTTGCGTGATTCCTCCATGGTAACATAGCTGCCCGAGGTCGCAAAATTAGCAAGTACAAGAAATTTGAAAATTGTATGTAATTGCACAGTAGTGCTTATGGTCGATCCCGTTTCTCAGCTTCAGAGCTACTTTCTTGACTGTATTTTGAGTTAAGCAGTTGGCGCGACTCCAGTTCCAGCCTTAAAAGTCAAATGTTGTGTGATTCCTCCATGGTAACATAGCTGCCCGAGGTCGCAAAGTTAGCAAGTACAAGAAATTTGAAAATTGTACGTAATTGCACAGTAGTGCTTATGGTCGATGCCGTTTCTCGGCTTCAGAGCTACTTTCTTGACTGTATTTTGAGTTAAGCAGTTGGCGCGACTCCAGTTCTAGCCTTAAAAGTCAAATGTTGTGTGATTCCTCCATGGTAACATAGCTGCCCGAGGTCGCAAAGTTAGCAAGTACAAGAAATTTGAAAATTGTACGTAATTGCACAGTAGTGCTTATGGTCGATGCCGTTTCTCGGCTTCAGAGCTACTTTCTTGACTGTATTTTTAGTTAAGCAGTTGGCGCGACTCCAGTTCTAGCCTTAAAAGTCAAATCTTGCGTGATTCCTCCATGGGAACATAGCTGCCCGAGGTCGCAAAATTAGCAAGTACAAGAAATTTGAAAATTGTATGTAATTGCACAGTAGTGCTTATGGTCGATCCCGTTTCTCAGCTTCAGAGCTACTTTCTTGACTGTATTTTGAGTTAAGCAGTTGGCGCGACTCCAGTTCTAGCCTTAAAAGTCAAATGTTGTGTGATTCCTCCATGGTAACATAGCTGCCCGAGGTCGCAAAGTTAGCAAGTACAAGAAATTTGAAAATTGTACGTAATTGCACAGTAGTGCTTATGGTCGATGCCGTTTCGCGGCTTCAGAGCTACTTTCTTGACTGTATTTTGAGTTAAGCAGTTGGCGCGACTCCAGTTCTAGCCTTAAAAGTCAAATGTTGTGTGATTCCTCCATGGTAACATAGCTGCCCGAGGTCGCAAAGTTAGCAAGTACAAGAAATTTGAAAATTGTACGTAATTGCACAGTAGTGCTTATGGTCGATGCCGTTTCTCGGCTTCAGAGCTACTTTCTTGACTGTATTTTGAGTTAAACAGTTGGCGCGACTTCAGTTCTAGCCTATAAAGTCAAATGTTGTGTGATTCCTCCATGGTAACATAGCTGCCCGAGGTCGCAAAGTTAGCAAGTACAAGAAATTTGAAAATTGTACGTAATTGCACAGTAGTGCTTATGGTCGATGCCGTTTCTCGGCTTCAGAGCTACTTTCTTGACTGTATTTTGAGTTAAACAGTTGGCGCGACTTCAGTTCTAGCCTATAAAGTCAAATCTTGTGTGATTCCTCCATGTTAACATAGCTGCCCGAGGTCGCAAAGTTAGCAAGTACAAGAAATTTGAAAATTGTACGTAATTGCACAGTAGTGCTTATGGTCGATGCCGTTTCTCGGCTTCAGAGCTACTTTCTTGACTGTATTTTGAGTTAAACAGTTGGCGCGACTTCAGTTCTAGCCTATAAAGTCAAATGTTGTGTGATTCCTCCATGGTAACATAGCTGCCCGAGGTCGCAAAGTTAGCAAGTACAAGAAATTTGAAAATTGTACGTAATTGCACAGTAGTGCTTATGGTCGATGCCGTTTCTCGGCTTCAGAGCTACTTTCTTGACTGTATTTTTAGTTAAGCAGTTGGCGCGACTCCAGTTCTAGCCTTAAAAGTCAAATCTTGCGTGATTCCTCCATGGTAACATAGCTGCCCGAGGTCGCAAAGTTAGCAAGTACAAGAAATTTGAAAATTGTATGTAATTGCACAGTAGTGCTTATGGTCGATGCCGTTTCTCAGCTTCAGAGCTACTTTCTTGACTGTATTTTGAGTTAAGCAGTTGGCGCGACTCCAGTTCTAGCCTTAAAAGTCAAATGTTGTGTGATTCCTCCATGGTAACATAGCTGCCCGAGGTCGCAAAGTTAGCAAGTACAAGAAATTTGAAAATTGTACGTAATTGCACAGTAGTGCTTATTGTCGATGCCGTTTCTCGGCTTCAGAGCTACTTTCTTGACTGTATTTTTAGTTAAGCAGTTGGCGCGACTTCAGTTCTAGCCTATAAAGTCAAATCTTGTGTGATTCCTCCATGGTAACATAGCTGCCCGAGGTCGCAAAGTTAGCAAGTACAAGAAATTTGAAAATTGTACGTAATTGCACAGTAGTGCTTATGGTCGATCCCGTTTCTCAGCTTCAGAGCTACTTTCTTGACTGTATTTTTAGTTAAGCAGTTGGCGCGACTTCAGTTCTAGCCTATAAAGTCAAATCTTGTGTGATTCCTCCATGGTAACATAGCTGCCCGAGGTCGCAAAGTTAGCAAGTACAAGAAATTTGAAAATTGTACGTAATTGCACAGTAGCGCTTATGGTCGATGCCGTTTCTCGGCTTCAGAGCTACTTTCTTGACTGTATTTTGAGTTAAGCAGTTGGCGCGACTCCAGTTCTAGCCTTAAAAGTCAAATCTTGTGTGATTCCTCCATGGTAACATAGCTGCCCGAGGTCGCAAAGTTAGCAAGTACAAGAAATTTGAAAATTGTACGTAATTGCACAGTAGTGCTTATGGTCGATGCCGTTTCTCGGCTTCAGAGCTACTTTCTTGACTGTATTTTGAGTTAAGCAGTTGGCGCGACTGCAGTTCTAGCCTTAAAAGTCAAATCTTGCGTGATTCCTCCATGGTAACATAGCTGCCCGAGGTCGCAAAGTTGGCAAGTACAAGAAATTTGAAAATTGTACGTAATTGCACAGTAGTGCTTATGGTCGATGCCGTTTCTCGGCTTCAGAGCTACTTTCTTAACTGTATTTTGAGTTAAACAGTTGGCGCGACTTCAGTTCTAGCCTATAAAGTCAAATGTTGTGTGATTCCTCCATGGTAACATAGCTGCCCGAGGTCGCAAAGTTAGCAAGTACAAGAAATTTGAAAATTGTACGTAATTGCACAGTAGTGCTTATGGTCGATGCCGTTTCTCGGCTTCAGAGCTACTTTCTTGACTGTATTTTGAGTTAGGCAGTTGGCGCGACACCAGTTCTAGCCTTAAAAGTCAAATGTTGTGTCATTCCTCCATGGTAACATAGCTGCCCGAGGTCGCAAAGTTAGCAAGTACAAGAAATTTGAAAATTGTATGTAATTGCACAGTAGTGCTTATGGTCGATGCCGTTTCTCGGCTTCAGAGCTATTTTCTTGACTGTTTTTTGAGTTAAACAGTTGGCGCGACTTCAGTTCTAGCCTATAAAGTCAAATCTTGTGTGATTCCTCCATGGTAACATAGCTGCCCGAGGTCGCAAAGTTAGCAAGTACAAGAAATTTGAAAATTGTACGTAATTGCACAGTAGTGCTTATGGTCGATGCCGTTTCTCGGCTTCAGAGCTACTTTCTTGACTGTATTTTGAGTTAAGCAGTTGGCGCGACTCCAGTTCTAGCCTTAAAAGTCAAATCTTGGGTGATTCCTGCATGGTAATATAGCTGCCCGAGGTCGCAAATTTAGCAAGTACAAGAAATTTGAAAATTGTACGTAATTGCACAGTAGTGCTTATGGTCGATCCCGTTTCTCAGCTTCAGAGCTACTTTCTTGACTGTATTTTGAGTTAAGCAGTTGGCGCGACTCCAGTTCTAGCGTTAAAAGTCAAATGTTGTGTGATTCCTCCATGGTAACATAGCTGCCCGAGGTCGCAAAGTTAGCAAGTACAAGAAATTTGAAAATTGTACGTAATTGCACAGTAGTGCTTATGGTCGATCCCGTTTCTCAGCTTCAGAGCTACTTTCTTGACTGTATTTTGAGTTAAGCAGTTGGCGCGACTCCATTTCTAGCCTTAAAAGTCAAATCTTGCGTGATTCCTCCATGGTAACATAGCTGCCCGGGGTCGCAAAGTTAGCAAGTACAAGAAATTTGAAAATTGTACGTAATTGCACAGTAGTGCTTATGGTCGATGCCGTTTCTCGGCTTCAGAGCTACTTTCTTGACTGTATTTTGAGTTAAGCAGTTGGCGCGACTGCAGTTCTAGCCTTAAAAGTCAAATGGTTTGTGATTCCTCCATGGTAACATAGCTGCCCGAGGTCGCAAATTAGCAAGTACAAGAAATTTGAAAATTGTACGTAATTGCACAGTAGTGCTTATGGTCGATCCCGTTTCTCAGCTTCAGAGCTACTTTCTTGACTGTATTTTGAGTTAAGCAGTTGGCGCGACTCCATTTCTTGCCTTAAAAGTCAAATCTTGCGTGATTCCTCCATGGTAACATAGCTGCCCGAGGTCGCAAAGTTAGCAAGTACAAGAAATTTGAAAATTGTACGTAATTGCACAGTAGTGCTTATGGTCGATGCCGTTTCTCGGCTTCAGAGCTACTTTCTTGACTGTATTTTGAGTTAAGCAGTTGGCGCGACTGCAGTTCTAGCCTTAAAAGTCAAATGTTGTGTGATTCCTCCATGGTAACATAGCTGCCCGAGGTCGCAAAGTTAGCAAGTACAAGAAATTTGAAAATTTTACGTAATTGCACAGTAGTGCTTATGGTCGATGCCGTTTCTCGGCTTCAGAGCTACTTTCTTGACTGTATTTTGAGTTAAACAGTTGGCGCGACTTCAGTTCTAGCCTATAAAGTCAAATCTTGTGTGATTCCTCCATGGTAACATAGCTGCCCGAGGTCGCAAAGTTAGCAAGTACAAGAAATTTGAAAATTGTACGTAATTGCACAGTAGTGCTTATGGTCGATGCCGTTTCTCGGCTTCAGAGCTACTTTCTTGACTGTATTTTGAGTTAAGCAGTTGGCGCGACTGCAGTTCTAGCCTTAAAAGTCAAATGTTGTGTGATTCCTCCATGGTAACATAGCTGCCCGAGGTCGCAAAGTTAGCAAGTACAAGAAATTTGAAAATTTTACGTAATTGCACAGTAGTGCTTATGGTCGATGCCGTTTCTCGGCTTCAGAGCTACTTTCTTGACTGTATTTTGAGTTAAGCAGTTGGCGCGACTCCAGTTCTAGCCTTAAAAGTCAAATCTTGCGTGATTCCTCCATGGTAACATAACTGCCCGAGGTCGCAAAGTTAGCAAGTACAAGAAATTTGAAAATTGTACGTAATTGCACAGTAGTGCTTATGGTCGATGCCGTTTCTCGGCTTCAGAGCTACTTTCTTGACTGTATTTTGAGTTAAGCAGTTGGCGCGACTCCAGTTCTGGCCTATAAAGTCAAATCTTGTGTGATTCCTCGATGGTAACATAGCTGCCCGAGGTCGCAAAGTTAGCAAGTACAAGAAATTTGAAAATTGTACGTAATTGCACAGTAGTGCTTATTGTCGATCCCGTTTCTCAGCTTCAGAGCTACTTTCTTGACTGTATTTTGAGTTAAGCAGTTGGCGCGACTCCAGTTCTAGCCTTAAAAGTAAAATGTTGTGTGATTCCTCCATGGTAACATAGCTGCCCGAGGTCGCAAAGTTAGCAAGTACAAGAAATTTGAAAATTGTACGTAATTGCACAGTAGTGCTTATGGTCGATGCCGTTTCTCGGCTTCAGAGCTACTTTCTTGACTGTATTTTGAGTTAAGCAGTTGGCGCGACTCCAGTTCTAGCCTTAAAAGTCAAATCTTGTGTGATTCCTCGATGGTAACATAGCTGCCCGAGGTCGCAAAGTTAGCCAGTACAAGAAATTTGAAAATTGTACGTAATTGCACAGTAGTGCTTATGGTCGATCCCGTTTCTCAGCTTCAGAGCTACTTTCTTGACTGTATTTTGAGTTAAGCAGTTGGCGCGACTCCAGTTCTAGCCTTAAAAGTCAAATGTTGTGTGATTCCTCCATGGTAACATAGCTGCCCGAGGTCGCAAAGTTAGCAAGTACAAGAAATTTGAAAATTGTACGTAATTGCACAGTAGTGCTTATGGTCGATGCCGTTTCTCGGCTTCAGAGCTACTTTCTTGACTGTATTTTGAGTTAAGCAGTTGGCGCGACTTCAGTTCTAGCCTATAAAGTCAAATCTTGAGTGATTCCTCCATGGTAACATAGCTGCCCGAGGTCGCAAAGTTAGCAAGTACAAGAAATTTGAAAATTGTACGCGATTGCACAGTAGTGCTTATGGTCGATCCCGTTTCTCAGCTTCAGAGCTACTTTCTTGAGTGTATTTTGAGTTAAGCAGTTGGCGCGACTCCAGTTCTAGCCTTAAAAGTCAAATGTTGTGTGATTCCTCCATGGTAACATAGCTGCCCGAGGTCGCAAAGTTAGCAAGTACAAGAAATTTGAAAATTGTACGTAATTGCACAGTAGTGCTTATGGTCGATGCCGTTTCTCGGCTTCAGAGCTACTTTCTTGACTGTATTTTGAGTTAAGCAGTTGGCGCGACTCCAGTTCTAGCCTTAAAAGTCAAATGTTGTGTGATTCCTCCATGGTAACATAGCTTCCTGAGGTCGCAAAGTTAGCAAGTACAAGAAATTTGAAAATTGTACGTAATTGCACAGTAGTGCTTATGGTCGATGCCGTTTCTCGGCTTCAGAGCTTCTTTCTTGACTGTATTTTGAGTTAGGCAGTTCGCGCGACTCCAGTTCTAGCCTTAAAAGTCAAATGTTGTGTGATTCCTCCATGGTAACATAGCTGCCCGAGGTCGCAAAGTTAGCAAGTACAAGAAATTTGAAAATTGTACGTAATTGCACAGTAGTGCTTATGGTCGATGCCGTTTCTCGGCTTCAGAGCTACTTTCTTGACTGTATTTTGAGTTAAGCAGTTGGCGCGACTCCAGTTCTAGCCTATAAAGTCAAATCTTGTGTGATTCCTCGATGGTAACATAGCTGCCCGAGGTCGCAAAGTTAGCAAGTACAAGAAATTTGAGAATAGTACGTAATTGCACAGTAGTGCTTATTGTCGATCCCGTTTCTCAGCTTCAGAGCTACTTTCTTGACTGTATTTTGAGTTAAGCAGTTGGCGCGACTCCAGTTCTAGCCTTAAAAGTAAAATGTTGTGTGATTCCTCCATGGTAACATAGCTGCCCGAGGTCGCAAAGTTAGCAAGTACAAGAAATTTGAAAATTGTACGTAATTGCACAGTAGTGCTTATGGTCGATCCCGTTTCTCAGCTTCAGAGCTACTTTCTTGACTGTATTTTGAGTTAAGCAGTTGGCGCGACTCCAGTTCTAGCCTTAAAAGTCAAATCTTGTGTGATTCCTCCATGGTAACATAGCTGCCCGAGGTCGCAAAGTTAGCAAGTACAAGAAATTTGAAAATTGTACGTAATTGCACAGTAGTGCTTATGGTCGATGCCGTTTCTCGGCTTCAGAGCTACTTTCTTGACTGTATTTTGAGTTAAGCAGTTGGCGCGACTTCAGTTCTAGCCTATAAAGTCAAATCTTGTGTGATTCCTCCATGGTAACATAGCTGCCCGAGGTCGCAAAGTTAGCAAGTACAAGAAATTTGAAAATTGTACGCGATTGCACAGTAGTGCTTATGGTCGATCCCGTTTCTCAGCTTCAGAGCTACTTTCTTGAGTGTATTTTGAGTTAAACAGTTGGCGCGACTCCAGTTCTAGCCTTAAAAGTCAAATGTTGTGTGATTCCTCCATGGTAACATAGCTGCCCGAGGTCGCAAAGTTAGCAAGTACAAGAAATTTGAAAATTGTACGTAATTGCACAGTAGTGCTTATGGTCGATGCCGTTTCTCGGCTTCAGAGCTACTTTCTTGACTGTATTTTGAGTTAAGCAGTTGGCGCGACTCCAGTTCTAGCCTTAAAAGTCAAATGTTGTGTGATTCCTCCATGGTAACATAGCTTCCTGAGGTCGCAAAGTTAGCAAGTACAAGAAATTTGAAAATTGTACGTAATTGCACAGTAGTGCTTATGGTCGATGCCGTTTCTCGGCTTCAGAGCTTCTTTCTTGACTGTATTTTGAGTTAGGCAGTTGGCGCGACTCCAGTTCTAGCCTTAAAAGTAAAATGTTGTGTGATTCCTCCATGGTAACATAGCTGCCCGAGGTCGCAAAGTTAGCAAGTACAAGAAATTTGAAAATTGTACGTAATTGCACAGTAGTGCTTATGGTCGATGCCGTTTCTCGGCTTCAGAGCTACTTTCTTGACTGTATTTTGAGTTAAGCAGTTGGCGCGACTCCAGTTCTAGCCTATAAAGTCAAATCTTGTGTGATTCCTCGATGGTAACATAGCTGCCCGAGGTCGCAAAGTTAGCAAGTACAAGAAATTTGAAAATAGTACGTAATTGCACAGTAGTGCTTATTGTCGATCCCGTTTCTCAGCTTCAGAGCTACTTTCTTGACTGTATTTTGAGTTAAGCAGTTGGCGCGACTCCAGTTCTAGCCTTAAAAGTAAAATGTTGTGTGATTCCTCCATGGTAACATAGCTGCCCGAGGTCGCAAAGTTAGCAAGTACAAGAAATTTGAAAATTGTACGTAATTGCACAGTAGTGCTTATGGTCGATGCCGTTTCTCGGCTTCAGAGCTACTTTCTTGACTGTATTTTGAGTTAAGCAGTTGGCGCGACTCCATTTCTAGCCTTAAAAGTCAAATCTTGTCTGATTCCTCGATGGTAACATAGCTGCCCGAGGTCGCAAAGTTAGCCAGTACAAGAAATTTGAAAATTGTACGTAATTGCACAGTAGTGCTTATGGTCGATGCCGTTTCTCGGCTTCAGAGCTACTTTCTTGACTGTATTTTGAGTTAAGCAGTTGGCGCGACTTCAGTTCTAGCCTATAAAGTCAAATCTTGTGTGATTCCTCCATGGTAACATAGCTGCCCGAGGTCGCAAAGTTAGCAAGTACAAGAAATTTGAAAATTGTATGTAATTGCACAGTAGTGCTTATGGTCGATGCCGTTTCTCGGCTTCAGAGCTACTTTCTTGACTGTATTTTTAGTTAAGCAGTTGGCGCGACTCCAGTTCTAGCCTTAAAAGTCAAATGTTGTGTGATTCCTCCATGGTAACATAGCTGCCCGAGGTCGCAAAGTTAGCAAGTACAAGAAATTTGAAAATTGTACGTAATTGCACAGTAGTGCTTATGGTCGATGCCGTTTCTCGGCTTCAGAGCTACTTTCTTGACTGTATTTTGAGTTAAACAGTTGGCGCGACTTCAGTTCTAGCCTTAAAAGTCAAATGTTGTGTGATTCCTCCATGGTAACATAGCTGCCCGAGGTCGCAAAGTTAGCAAGTACAAGAAATTTGAAAATTGTATGTAATTGCACAGTAGTGCTTATGGTCGATGCCGTTTCTCGGCTTCAGAGCTACTTTCTTGACTGTATTTTGAGTTAAACAGTTGGCGCGACTTCAGTTCTAGCCTTAAAAGTCAAATGTTGTGTGATTCCTCCATGGTAACATAGCTGCCCGAGGTCGCAAAGTTAGCAAGTACAAGAAATTTGAAAATTGTATGTAATTGCACAGTAGTGCTTATGGTCGATGCCGTTTCTCGGCTTCAGAGCTACTTTCTTGACTGTATTTCGAGTTAAGCAGTTGGCGCGACTTCAGTTCTAGCCTTAAAAGTCAAATCTTGCGTGATTCCTCCATGGTAACATAGCTGCCCGAGGTCGCAAAGTTAGCAAGTACAAGAAATTTGAAAATTGTACGTAATTGCACAGTAGTGCTTATGGTCGATGCCGTTTCTCGGCTTCAGAGCTAATTTCTTGACTGTATTTTGAGTTAAGCAGTTGGCGCGACTCCAGTTCTAGCCTTAAAAGTCAAATCTTGCGTGATTCCTCCATGGTAACATAGCTGCCCGAGGTCGCAAAGTTAGCAAGTACAAGAAATTTGAAAATTGTACTTAATTGCACAGTAGTGCTTATGGTCGATGCCGTTTCTCGGCTTCAGAGCTACTTTCTTGACTGTATTTTGAGTTAAGCAGTTGGCGCGACTTCAGTTCTAGCCTATAAAGACAAATCTTGTGTGATTCCTCCATGGTAACATAGCTGCCCGAGGTCGCAAAGTTAGCAAGTACAAGAAATTTGAAAATTGTATGTAATTGCACAGTAGTGCTTATGGTCGATGCCGTTTCTCGGCTTCAGAGCTACTTTCTTGACTGTATTTTTAGTTAAGCAGTTGGCGCGACTCCAGTTCTAGCCTTAAAAGTCAAACCTTGCGTGATTCCTCCATGGTAACATAGCTGCCCGAGGTCGCAAAGTTAGCAAGTACAAGAAATTTGAAAATAGTACGTAATTGCACAGTAGTGCTTATTGTCGATCCCGTTTCTCAGCTTCAGAGCTACTTTCTTGACTGTATTTTGAGTTAAGCAGTTGGCGCGACTCCAGTTCTAGCCTTAAAAGTAAAATGTTGTGTGATTCCTCCATGGTAACATAGCTGCCCGAGGTCGCAAAGTTAGCAAGTACAAGAAATTTGAAAATTGTACGTAATTGCACAGTAGTGCTTATGGTCGATGCCGTTTCTCGGCTTCAGGGCTACTTTCTTGACTGTATTTTGAGTTAAGCAGTTGGCGCGACTCCATTTCTAGCCTTAAAAGTCAAATCTTGTGTGATTCCTCGATGGTAACATAGCTGCCCGAGGTCGCAAAGTTAGCAAGTACAAGAAATTTGAAAATTGTACGTAATTGCACAGTAGTGCTTATGGTCGATGCCGTTTCTCGGCTTCAGAGCTACTTTCTTGACTGTATTTTTAGTTAAGCAGTTGGCGCGACTCCAGTTCTAGCCTTAAAAGTCAAATGTTGTGTGATTCCTCCATGGTAACATAGCTGCCCGAGGTCGCAAAGTTAGCAAGTACAAGAAATTTGAAAATAGTACGTAATTGCACAGTAGTGCTTATTGTCGATCCCGTTTCTCAGCTTCAGAGCTACTTTCTTGACTGTATTTTGAGTTAAGCAGTTGGCGCGACTCCAGTTCTAGCCTTAAAAGTCAAATCTTGCGTGATTCCTCCATGGTAACATAGCTGCCCGAGGTCGCAAAGTTAGCAAGTACAAGAAATTTGAAAATAGTACGTAATTGCACAGTAGTGCTTATTGTCGATCCCGTTTCTCAGCTTCAGAGCTACTTTCTTGACTGTATTTTGAGTTAAGCAGTTGGCGCGACTCCAGTTCTAGCCTTAAAAGTCAAATCTTGCGTGATTCCTCCATGGTAACATAGCTGCCCGAGGTCGCAAAGTTAGCAAGTACAAGAAATTTGAAAATTGTACGTAATTGCACAGTAGTGCTTATGGTCGATGCCGTTTCTCGGCTTCAGAGCTACTTTCTTGACTGTATTTTGAGTTAAACAGTTGGCGCGACTTCAGTTCTAGCCTTAAAAGTCAAATGTTGTGTGATTCCTCCATGGTAACATAGCTGCCCGAGGTCGCAAAGTTAGCAAGTACAAGAAATTTGAAAATTGTATGTAATTGCACAGTAGTGCTTATGGTCGATGCCGTTTCTCGGCTTCAGAGCTACTTTCTTGACTGTATTTCGAGTTAAGCAGTTGGCGCGACTTCAGTTCTAGCCTTAAAAGTCAAATCTTGCGTGATTCCTCCATGGTAACATAGCTGCCCGAGGTCGCAAAGTTAGCAAGTACAAGAAATTTGAAAATTGTACGTAATTGCACAGTAGTGCTTATGGTCGATGCCGTTTCTCGGCTTCAGAGCTACTTTCTTGACTGTATTTTGAGTTAAACAGTTGGCGCGACTTCAGTTCTAGCCTATAAAGTCAAATCTTGTGTGATTCCTCCATGGTAACATAGCTGCCCGAGGTCGCAAAGTTAGCAAGTACAAGAAATTTGAAAATTGTACGTAATTGCACAGTAGTGCTTATGGTCGATGCCGTTTCTCGGCTTCAGAGCTACTTTCTTGACCGTATTTTGAGTTAAGCAGTTGGCGCGACTGCAGTTCTAGCCTTAAAAGTCAAATCTTGCGTGATTCCTCCATGGTAACATAGCTGCCCGAGGTCGCAAAGTTAGCAAGTACAAGAAATTTGAAAATTGTACGTAATTGCACAGTAGTGCTTATGGTCGATGCCGTTTCTCGGCTTCAGAGCTACTTTCTTGACTGTATTTTGAGTTAAGCAGTAGGCGCGACTTCAGTTCTAGCCTATAAAGTAAAATCTTGTGTGATTCCTCCATGGTAACATAGCTGCCCGAGGTCGCAAAGTTAGCAAGTACAAGAAAGTTGAAAATTGTACGTAATTGCACAGTAGTGCTTATGGTCGATGCCGTTTCTCGGCTTCAGAGCTACTTTCTTGACTGTATTTCGAGTTAAACAGTTGGCGCGACTTCAGTTCTAGCCTATAAAGTCAAATCTTGTGTGATTCCTCCATGGTAACATAGCTGCCCGAGGTCGCAAAGTTAGCAAGTACAAGAAATTTGAAAATTGTACGTAATTGCACAGTAGTGCTTATGGTCGATGCCGTTTCTCGGCTTCAGAGCTACTTTCTTGACTGTATTTCGAGTTAAGCAGTTGGCGCGACTCCAGTTCTAGCCTTAAAAGTCAAATGTTGTGTGATTCCTCCATGGTAACATAGCTGCCCGAGGTCGCAAAGTTAGCAAGTACAAGAAATTTGAAAATTGTACGTAATTGCACAGTAGTGCTTATGGTCGATGCCGTTTCTCGGCTTCAGAGCTACTTTCTTGACTGTATTTTGAGTTAAGCAGTTGGCGCGACTCCAGTTCTAGCCTTAAAAGTCAAATCTTGCGTGATTCCTCCATGGTAACATAGCTGCCCGAGGTCGCAAAGTTAGCAAGTACAAGAAATTTGAAAATTGTACGTAATTGCACAGTAGTGCTTATGGTCGATGCCGTTTCTCGGCTTCAGAGCTACTTTCTTGACTGTATTTTGAGTTAAGCAGTTGGCGCGACTCCAGTTCTAGCCTTAAAAGTCAAATGTTGTGTGATTCCTCCATGGTAACATAGCTGCCCGAGGTCGCAAAGTTAGCAAGTACAAGAAATTTGAAAATTGTACGTAATTGCACAGTAGTGCTTATGGTCGATGCCGTTTCTCGGCTTCAGAGCTACTTTCTTGACTGTATTTTGAGTTAAACAGTTGGCGCGACTTCAGTTCTAGCCTTAAAAGTCAAATGTTGTGTGATTCCTCCATGGTAACATAGCTGCCCGAGGTCGCAAAGTTAGCAAGTACAAGAAATTTGAAAATTGTATGTAATTGCACAGTAGTGCTTATGGTCGATGCCGTTTCTCGGCTTCAGAGCTACTTTCTTGACTGTATTTTGAGTTAAACAGTTGGCGCGACTTCAGTTCTAGCCTTAAAAGTCAAATGTTGTGTGATTCCTCCATGGTAACATAGCTGCCCGAGGTCGCAAAGTTAGCAAGTACAAGAAATTTGAAAATTGTATGTAATTGCACAGTAGTGCTTATGGTCGATGCCGTTTCTCGGCTTCAGAGCTACTTTCTTGACTGTATTTCGAGTTAAGCAGTTGGCGCGACTTCAGTTCTAGCCTTAAAAGTCAAATCTTGCGTGATTCCTCCATGGTAACATAGCTGCCCGAGGTCGCAAAGTTAGCAAGTACAAGAAATTTGAAAATTGTACGTAATTGCACAGTAGTGCTTATGGTCGATGCCGTTTCTCGGCTTCAGAGCTAATTTCTTGACTGTATTTTGAGTTAAGCAGTTGGCGCGACTCCAGTTCTAGCCTTAAAAGTCAAATCTTGCGTGATTCCTCCATGGTAACATAGCTGCCCGAGGTCGCAAAGTTAGCAAGTACAAGAAATTTGAAAATTGTACTTAATTGCACAGTAGTGCTTATGGTCGATGCCGTTTCTCGGCTTCAGAGCTACTTTCTTGACTGTATTTTGAGTTAAACAGTTGGCGCGATTCCAGTTCTAGCCTATAAAGTCAAATCTTGTGTGATTCCTAGATGGTAACATAGCTGCCCGAGGTCGCAAAGTTAGCAAGTACAAGAAATTTTAAAATTGTACGTAATTGCACAGTAGTGCTTATGGTCGATGCCGTTTCTCGGCTTCAGAGCTACTTTCTTGACTGTATTTCGAGTTAAGCAGTTGGCGCGACTTCAGTTCTAGCCTTAAAAGTAAAATCTTGCGTGATTCCTCCATGGTAACATAGCTGCCCGAGGTCGCAAAGTTAGCAAGTACAAGAAATTTGAAAATTGTACGTAATTGCACAGTAGTGCTTATGGTCGATGCCGTTTCTCGGCTTCAGAGCTACTTTCTTGACTGTATTTTGAGTTAAGCAGTTGGCGCGACTTCAGTTCTAGCCTATAAAGTCAAATCTTGTGTGATTCCTCGATGGTAACATAGCTGCCCGAGGTCGCAAAGTTAGCAAGTACAAGAAATTTGAAAATTGTACGTAATTGCACAGTAGTGCTTATGGTCGATGCCGTTTCTCGGCTTCAGAGCTACTTTCTTGACTGTATTTTGAGTTAAACAGTTGGCGCGACTTCAGTTCTAGCCTATAAAGTCAAATCTTGTGTGATTCCTCCATGGTAACATAGCTGCCCGAGGTCGCAAAGTTAGCAAGTACAAGAAATTTGAAAATTGTACGTAATTGCACAGTAGTGCTTATGGTCGATGCCGTTTCTCGGCTTCAGAGCTACTTTCTTGACCGTATTTTGAGTTAAGCAGTTGGCGCGACTGCAGTTCTAGCCTTAAAAGTCAAATCTTGCGTGATTCCTCCATGGTAACATAGCTGCCCGAGGTCGCAAAGTTAGCAAGTACAAGAAATTTGAAAATTGTACGTAATTGCACAGTAGTGCTTATGGTCGATGCCGTTTCTCGGCTTCAGAGCTACTTTCTTGACTGTATTTTGAGTTAAGCAGTAGGCGCGACTTCAGTTCTAGCCTATAAAGTCAAATCTTGTGTGATTCCTCCATGGTAACATAGCTGCCCGAGGTCGCAAAGTTAGCAAGTACAAGAAATTTGAAAATTGTACGTAATTGCACAGTAGTGCTTATGGTCGATGCCGTTTCTCGGCTTCAGAGCTACTTTCTTGACTGTATTTCGAGTTAAGCAGTTGGCGCGACTCCAGTTCTAGCCTTAAAAGTCAAATTTTGTGTGATTCCTCCATGGTAACATAGCTGCCCGAGGTCGCAAAGTTAGCAAGTACAAGAAATTTGAAAATTGTACGTAATTGCACAGTAGTGCTTATGGTCGATGCCGTTTCTCGGCTTCAGAGCTACTTTCTTGACTGTATTTTGAGTTAAGCAGTTGGCGCGACTCCAGTTCTAGCCTTAAAAGTAAAATCTTGCGTGATTTCTCCATGGTAACATAGCTGCCCGAGGTCGCAAAGTTAGCAAGTACAAGAAATTTGAAAATTGTACGTAATTGCACAGTAGTGCTTATGGTCGATGCCGTTTCTCGGCTTCAGAGCTACTTTCTTGACTGTATTTTGAGTTAAGCAGTTGGCGCGACTCCAGTTCTAGCCTTAAAAGTCAAATGTTGTGTGATTCCTCCATGGTAACATAGCTGCCCGAGGTCGCAAAGTTAGCAAGTACAAGAAATTTGAAAATTGTACGTAATTGCACAGTAGTGCTTATGGTCGATGCCGTTTCTCGGCTTCAGAGCTACTTTCTTGACTGTATTTTGAGTTAAGCAGTTGGCGCGACTTCAGTTCTAGCCTATAAAGTCAAATCTTGTGTGATTCCTCCATGGTTACATAGCTGCCCGAGGTCGCAAAGTTAGCAAGTACAAGAAATTTGAAAATTGTACGTAATTACACAGTAGTGCTTATGGTCGATGCCGTTTCTCGGCTTCAGAGCTACTTTCTTGACTGTATTTTGAGTTATGCAGTTGGCGCGACTTCAGTTCTAGCCTATAAAGTCAAATCTTGTGTGATTCCTCCATGGTAACATAGCTGCCCGAGGTCGCAAAGTTAGCAAGTACAAGAAATTTGAAAATTGTACGTAATTGCACAGTAGTGCTTATGGTCGATGCCGTTTCTCGGCTTCAGAGCTACTTTCTTGACTGTATTTTGAGTTAAGCAGTTGGCGCGACTCCAGTTCTAGCCTTAAAAGTCAAATGTTGTGTGATTCCTCCATGGTAACATAGCTGCCCGAGGTCGCAAAGTTAGCAAGTACAAGAAATTTGAAAATTGTACGTAATTGCACAGTAGTGCTTATGGTCGATGCCGTTTCTCGGCTTCAGAGCTACTTTCTTGACTGTATTTTGAGTTAAGCAGTTGGCGCGACTCCAATTCTAGCCTTAAAAGTCAAATGTTGTGTGATTCCTCCATGTTAACATAGCTGCCCGAGGTCGCAAAATTAGCAAGTACAAGAAATTTGAAAATTGTAAGTAATTGCACAGTAGTGCTTATGGTCGATGCCGTTTCTCGGCTTCAGAGCTACTTTCTTGACTGTATTTTGAGTTAAGCAGTTGGCGCGACTCCAGTTCTAGCCTTAAAAGTAAAATGTTGTGTGATTCCTCCATGGTAACATAGCTGCCCGAGGTCGCTAAGTTAGCAAGTACAAGATATTTGAAAATTGTACGCGATTGCACAGTAGTGCTTATGGTCGATCCCGTTTCTCAGCTTCAGAGCTACTTTCTTGAGTGTATTTTGAGTTAAGCAGTTGGCGCGACTCCAGTTCTAGCCTTAAAAGTCAAATGTTGTGTGATTCCTCCATGGTAATATAGCTGCCCGAGGTCGCAAAGTTAGCAAGTACAAGAAATTTGAAAATTGTACGTAATTGCACAGTAGTGCTTATGGTCGATGCCGTTTCTCGGCTTCAGAGCTACTTTCTTGACTGTATTTTGAGTTAAGCAGTTGGCGCGACTTCAGTTCTAGCCTATAGAGTCAAATCTTGTGTGATTCCTCCATGGTAACATAGCTGTCCGAGGTCGCAAAGTTAGCAAGTACAAGAAATTTGAAAATTGTACGTAATTGCACAGGTGCTTATGGTCGATGCCGTTTCTCGGCTTCAGAGCTACTTTCTTGACTGTATTTTGAGTTAAACAGTTGGCGCGACTTCAGTTCTAGCCTATAAAGTCAAATGTTGTGTGATTCCTCCATGGTAACATAGCTGCCCGAGGTCGCTAAGTTAGCAAGTACAAGAAATTTGAAAATTGTACGTAATTGCACAGTAGTGCTTATGGTCGATGCCGTTTCTCGGCTTCAGAGCTACTTTCTTGACTGTATTTTGAGTTAAGCAGTTGGCGCGACTTCAGTTCTAGCCTATAGAGTCAAATCTTGTGTGATTCCTCCATGGTAACATAGCTGCCGGAGGTCGCAAAGTTAGCAAGTACAAGAAATTTGAAAATTGTACGTAATTGCACAGGTGCTTATGGTCGATGCCGTTTCTCGGCTTCAGAGCTACTTTGTTGACTGTATTTTGAGTTAAGCAGTTGGCGCGACTCCAGTTCTAGCCTTAAAAGTCAAATGTTGTGTGATTCCTCCATGGTAACATAGCTGCCCGAGGTCGCAAAGTTAGCAAGTACAAGAAATTTGAAAATTGTACGTAATTGCACAGTAGTGCTTATGGTCGATGCCGTTTCTCGGCTTCAGAGCTACTTTCTTGACTGTATTTTGAGTTAAACAGTTGGCGCGACTTCAGTTCTAGCCTATAAAGTCAAATCTTGTGTGATTCCTCCATGGTAACATAGCTGCCCGAGGTCGCAAATTTAGCGAGTACAAGAAATTTGAAAATTGTACGTAATTGCACAGTAGTGCTTATGGTCGATGCCGTTTCTCGGCTTCAGAGCTACTTTCTTGACTGTATTTTGAGTTAAGCAGTTGGCGCGACTCCAGTTCTAGCCTTAAAAGTCAAATCTTGCGTGATTCCTCCATGGTAACATAGCTGCCCGAGGTCGCAAAGTTAGCAAGTACAAGAAATTTGAAAATTGTACGTAATTGCACAGTAGTGCTTATGGTCGATCCCGTTTCTCAGCTTCAGAGCTACTTTCTTGACTGTATTTTGAGTTAAGCAGTTGGCGCGACTGCAGTTCTAGCCTTAAAAGTCAAATCTTGCGTGATTCCTGCATGGTAATATAGCTGCCCGAGGTCGCAAATTTAGCAAGTACAAGAAATTTGAAAATTGTACGTAATTGCACAGTAGTGCTTATGGTCGATGCCTTTTCTCGGCTTCAGAGCTACTTTCTTGACTGTATTTTGAGTTAAGCAGTTGGCGCGACTCCAGTTCTAGCCTTAAAAGTAAAATGTTGTGTGATTCCTCCATGGTAACATAGCTGCCCGAGGTCGCTAAGTTAGCAAGTACAAGAAATTTGAAAATTGTGCGCGATTGCACAGTAGTGCTTATGGCCGATCCCGTTTCTCAGCTTCAGAGCTACTTTCTTGAGTGTATTTTGAGTTAAGCAGTTGGCGCGACTCCAGTTCTAGCCTTAAAAGTCAAATGTTGTGTTATTCCTCCATGGTAACATAGCTGCCCAAGGTCGCAAAGTTAGCAAGTACAAGAAATTTGAAAATTGTACGTAATTGCACAGTAGTGCTTATGGTCGATGCCGTTTCTCGGCTTCAGAGCTACTTACTTGACTGTATTTTGAGTTAAGCAGTTGGCGCGACTGCAGTTCTAGCCTTAAAAGTAAAATGTTGTGTGATTCCTCCCTGGTAACATAGCTGCCCGAGGTCGCAAAGTTAGCAAGTACAAGAAATTTGAAAATTGTACGTAATTGCACAGTAGTGCTTATGGTCGATCCCGTTTCTCAGCTTCAGAGCTACTTTCTTGACTGTATTTTGAGTTAAGCAGTTGGCGCGACTGCAGTTCTAGCCTTAAAAGTAAAATGTTGTGTGTTTCCTCCATGGTAACATAGCTGCCCGAGGTCGCAAAGTTAGCAAGTACAAGAAATTTTAAAATTGTACGTAATTGCACAGTAGTGCTTATGGTCGATGCCGTTTCTCGGCTTCAGAGCTACTTTCTTGACTGTATTTCGAGTTAAGCAGTTGGCGCGACTTCAGTTCTAGCCTTAAAAGTAAAATCTTGCGTGATTCCTCCATGGTAACATAGCTGCCCGAGGTCGCAAAGTTAGCAAGTACAAGAAATTTGAAAATTGTACGTAATTGCACAGTAGTGCTTATGGTCGATGCCGTTTCTCGGCTTCAGAGCTACTTTCTTGACTGTATTTTGAGTTAAGCAGTTGGCGCGACTTCAGTTCTAGCCTATAAAGTCAAATCTTGTGTGATTCCTCGATGGTAACATAGCTGCCCGAGGTCGCAAAGTTAGCAAGTACAAGAAATTTGAAAATTGTACGTAATTGCACAGTAGTGCTTATGGTCGATGCCGTTTCTCGGCTTCAGAGCTACTTTCTTGACTGTATTTTGAGTTAAACAGTTGGCGCGACTTCAGTTCTAGCCTATAAAGTCAAATCTTGTGTGATTCCTCCATGGTAACATAGCTGCCCGAGGTCGCAAAGTTAGCAAGTACAAGAAATTTGAAAATTGTACGTAATTGCACAGTAGTGCTTATGGTCGATGCCGTTTCTCGGCTTCAGAGCTACTTTCTTGACCGTATTTTGAGTTAAGCAGTTGGCGCGACTGCAGTTCTAGCCTTAAAAGTCAAATCTTGCGTGATTCCTCCATGGTAACATAGCTGCCCGAGGTCGCAAAGTTAGCAAGTACAAGAAATTTGAAAATTGTACGTAATTGCACAGTAGTGCTTATGGTCGATGCCGTTTCTCGGCTTCAGAGCTACTTTCTTGACTGTATTTTGAGTTAAGCAGTAGGCGCGACTTCAGTTCTAGCCTATAAAGTCAAATCTTGTGTGATTCCTCCATGGTAACATAGCTGCCCGAGGTCGCAAAGTTAGCAAGTACAAGAAATTTGAAAATTGTACGTAATTGCACAGTAGTGCTTATGGTCGATGCCGTTTCTCGGCTTCAGAGCTACTTTCTTGACTGTATTTCGAGTTAAGCAGTTGGCGCGACTCCAGTTCTAGCCTTAAAAGTCAAATTTTGTGTGATTCCTCCATGGTAACATAGCTGCCCGAGGTCGCAAAGTTAGCAAGTACAAGAAATTTGAAAATTGTACGTAATTGCACAGTAGTGCTTATGGTCGATGCCGTTTCTCGGCTTCAGAGCTACTTTCTTGACTGTATTTTGAGTTAAGCAGTTGGCGCGACTCCAGTTCTAGCCTTAAAAGTAAAATCTTGCGTGATTTCTCCATGGTAACATAGCTGCCCGAGGTCGCAAAGTTAGCAAGTACAAGAAATTTGAAAATTGTACGTAATTGCACAGTAGTGCTTATGGTCGATGCCGTTTCTCGGCTTCAGAGCTACTTTCTTGACTGTATTTTGAGTTAAGCAGTTGGCGCGACTCCAGTTCTAGCCTTAAAAGTCAAATGTTGTGTGATTCCTCCATGGTAACATAGCTGCCCGAGGTCGCAAAGTTAGCAAGTACAAGAAATTTGAAAATTGTACGTAATTGCACAGTAGTGCTTATGGTCGATGCCGTTTCTCGGCTTCAGAGCTACTTTCTTGACTGTATTTTGAGTTAAGCAGTTGGCGCGACTTCAGTTCTAGCCTATAAAGTCAAATCTTGTGTGATTCCTCCATGGTTACATAGCTGCCCGAGGTCGCAAAGTTAGCAAGTACAAGAAATTTGAAAATTGTACGTAATTACACAGTAGTGCTTATGGTCGATGCCGTTTCTCGGCTTCAGAGCTACTTTCTTGACTGTATTTTGAGTTATGCAGTTGGCGCGACTTCAGTTCTAGCCTATAAAGTCAAATCTTGTGTGATTCCTCCATGGTAACATAGCTGCCCGAGGTCGCAAAGTTAGCAAGTACAAGAAATTTGAAAATTGTACGTAATTGCACAGTAGTGCTTATGGTCGATGCCGTTTCTCGGCTTCAGAGCTACTTTCTTGACTGTATTTTGAGTTAAGCAGTTGGCGCGACTCCAGTTCTAGCCTTAAAAGTCAAATGTTGTGTGATTCCTCCATGGTAACATAGCTGCCCGAGGTCGCAAAGTTAGCAAGTACAAGAAATTTGAAAATTGTACGTAATTGCACAGTAGTGCTTATGGTCGATGCCGTTTCTCGGCTTCAGAGCTACTTTCTTGACTGTATTTTGAGTTAAGCAGTTGGCGCGACTCCAATTCTAGCCTTAAAAGTCAAATGTTGTGTGATTCCTCCATGTTAACATAGCTGCCCGAGGTCGCAAAATTAGCAAGTACAAGAAATTTGAAAATTGTAAGTAATTGCACAGTAGTGCTTATGGTCGATGCCGTTTCTCGGCTTCAGAGCTACTTTCTTGACTGTATTTTGAGTTAAGCAGTTGGCGCGACTCCAGTTCTAGCCTTAAAAGTAAAATGTTGTGTGATTCCTCCATGGTAACATAGCTGCCCGAGGTCGCTAAGTTAGCAAGTACAAGATATTTGAAAATTGTACGCGATTGCACAGTAGTGCTTATGGTCGATCCCGTTTCTCAGCTTCAGAGCTACTTTCTTGAGTGTATTTTGAGTTAAGCAGTTGGCGCGACTCCAGTTCTAGCCTTAAAAGTCAAATGTTGTGTGATTCCTCCATGGTAATATAGCTGCCCGAGGTCGCAAAGTTAGCAAGTACAAGAAATTTGAAAATTGTACGTAATTGCACAGTAGTGCTTATGGTCGATGCCGTTTCTCGGCTTCAGAGCTACTTTCTTGACTGTATTTTGAGTTAAGCAGTTGGCGCGACTTCAGTTCTAGCCTATAGAGTCAAATCTTGTGTGATTCCTCCATGGTAACATAGCTGTCCGAGGTCGCAAAGTTAGCAAGTACAAGAAATTTGAAAATTGTACGTAATTGCACAGGTGCTTATGGTCGATGCCGTTTCTCGGCTTCAGAGCTACTTTCTTGACTGTATTTTGAGTTAAACAGTTGGCGCGACTTCAGTTCTAGCCTATAAAGTCAAATGTTGTGTGATTCCTCCATGGTAACATAGCTGCCCGAGGTCGCTAAGTTAGCAAGTACAAGAAATTTGAAAATTGTACGTAATTGCACAGTAGTGCTTATGGTCGATGCCGTTTCTCGGCTTCAGAGCTACTTTCTTGACTGTATTTTGAGTTAAGCAGTTGGCGCGACTTCAGTTCTAGCCTATAGAGTCAAATCTTGTGTGATTCCTCCATGGTAACATAGCTGCCGGAGGTCGCAAAGTTAGCAAGTACAAGAAATTTGAAAATTGTACGTAATTGCACAGGTGCTTATGGTCGATGCCGTTTCTCGGCTTCAGAGCTACTTTGTTGACTGTATTTTGAGTTAAGCAGTTGGCGCGACTCCAGTTCTAGCCTTAAAAGTCAAATGTTGTGTGATTCCTCCATGGTAACATAGCTGCCCGAGGTCGCAAAGTTAGCAAGTACAAGAAATTTGAAAATTGTACGTAATTGCACAGTAGTGCTTATGGTCGATCCCGTTTCTCAGCTTCAGAGCTACTTTCTTGACTGTATTTTGAGTTAAGCAGTTGGCGCGACTCCAGTTCTAGCCTTAAAAGTCAAATGTTGTGTGATTCCTCCATGGTAACATAGCTGCCCGAGGTCGCAAAGTTAGCAAGTACAAGAAATTTGAAAATTGTACGTAATTGCACAGTAGTGCTTATGGTCGATGCCGTTTCTCGGCTTCAGAGCTACTTTCTTGACTGTATTTTGAGTTAAGCAGTTGGCGCGACTCCAGTTCTAGCCTTAAAAGTCAAATCTTGTGTGATTCCTCCATGGTAACATAGCTGCCCGAGGTCGCAAAGTTAGCAAGTACAAGAAATTTGAAAATTGTACGTAATTGCACAGTAGTGCTTATGGTCGATGCCGTTTCTCGGCTTCAGAGCTACTTTCTTGACTGTATTTTGAGTTAAACAGTTGGCGCGACTTCAGTTCTAGCCTATAAAGTCAAATCTTGTGTGATTCCTCCATGGTAACATAGCTGCCCGAGGTCGCAAATTTAGCGAGTACAAGAAATTTGAAAATTGTACGTAATTGCACAGTAGTGCTTATGGTCGATGCCGTTTCTCGGCTTCAGAGCTACTTTCTTGACTGTATTTTGAGTTAAGCAGTTGGCGCGACTCCAGTTCTAGCCTTAAAAGTCAAATCTTGCGTGATTCCTCCATGGTAACATAGCTGCCCGAGGTCGCAAAGTTAGCAAGTACAAGAAATTTGAAAATTGTACGTAATTGCACAGTAGTGCTTATGGTCGATCCCGTTTCTCAGCTTCAGAGCTACTTTCTTGACTGTATTTTGAGTTAAGCAGTTGGCGCGACTGCAGTTCTAGCCTTAAAAGTCAAATCTTGCGTGATTCCTGCATGGTAATATAGCTGCCCGAGGTCGCAAATTTAGCAAGTACAAGAAATTTGAAAATTGTACGTAATTGCACAGTAGTGCTTATGGTCGATGCCTTTTCTCGGCTTCAGAGCTACTTTCTTGACTGTATTTTGAGTTAAGCAGTTGGCGCGACTCCAGTTCTAGCCTTAAAAGTAAAATGTTGTGTGATTCCTCCATGGTAACATAGCTGCCCGAGGTCGCTAAGTTAGCAAGTACAAGAAATTTGAAAATTGTGCGCGATTGCACAGTAGTGCTTATGGCCGATCCCGTTTCTCAGCTTCAGAGCTACTTTCTTGAGTGTATTTTGAGTTAAGCAGTTGGCGCGACTCCAGTTCTAGCCTTAAAAGTCAAATGTTGTGTTATTCCTCCATGGTAACATAGCTGCCCAAGGTCGCAAAGTTAGCAAGTACAAGAAATTTGAAAATTGTACGTAATTGCACAGTAGTGCTTATGGTCGATGCCGTTTCTCGGCTTCAGAGCTACTTACTTGACTGTATTTTGAGTTAAGCAGTTGGCGCGACTGCAGTTCTAGCCTTAAAAGTAAAATGTTGTGTGATTCCTCCCTGGTAACATAGCTGCCCGAGGTCGCAAAGTTAGCAAGTACAAGAAATTTGAAAATTGTACGTAATTGCACAGTAGTGCTTATGGTCGATCCCGTTTCTCAGCTTCAGAGCTACTTTCTTGACTGTATTTTGAGTTAAGCAGTTGGCGCGACTGCAGTTCTAGCCTTAAAAGTAAAATGTTGTGTGTTTCCTCCATGGTAACATAGCTGCCCGAGGTCGCAAAGTTAGCAAGTACAAGAAATTTGAAAATTGTACGCGATTGCACAGTAGTGCTTATGGTCGATGCCGTTTCTCGGCTTCAGAGCTACTTTCTTGACTGTATTTTGAGTTAAGCAGTTGGCGCGACTTCAGTTCTAGCCTATAAAGTCAAATCTTGTGTGATTCCTCCATGGTAACATAGCTGCCCGAGGTCGCAAAGTTAGCAAGTACAAGAAATTTGAAAATTGTACGTAATTGCACAGTAGTGCTTATGGTCGATGCCGTTTCTCGGCTTCAGAGCTACTTTCTTGACTGTATTTTGAGTTAATCAGTTGGCGCGACTTCAGTTCTAGCCTATAAAGTCAAATCTTGTGTGATTCCTCCATGGTAACATAGCTGCCCGAGGTCGCTAAGTTAGCAAGTACAAGAAATTTGAAAATTGTACGCGATTGCACAGTAGTGCTTATGGTCGATCCCGTTTCTCAGCTTCAGAGCTACTTTCTTGAGTGTATTTTGAGTTAAGCAGTTGGCGCGACTCCAGTTCTAGCCTTAAAAGTCAAATGTTGTGTGATTCCTCCATGGTAACATAGCTGCCCGAGGTCGCAAAGTTAGCAAGTACAAGAAATTTGAAAATTGTACGTAATTGCACAGTAGTGCTTATGGTCGATGCCGTTTCTCGGCTTCAGAGCTACTTTCTTGACTGTATTTTGAGTTAAGCAGTTGGCGCGACTTCAGTTCTAGCCTATAAAGTCAAATCTTGTGTGATTCCTCCATGGTAACATAGCTGCCCGAGGTCGCAAAGTTAGCAAGTACAAGAAATTTGAAAATTGTACGTAATTGCACAGTAGTGCTTATGGTCGATGCCGTTTCTCGGCTTCAGAGCTACTTTCTTGACTGTATTTTGAGTTAAGCAGTTGGCGCGACTTCAGTTCTAGCCTTAAAAGTCAAATCTTGTGTGATTCCTCGATGGTAACATAGCTGCCCGAGGTCGCAAAGTTAGCAAGTACAAGAAATTTGAAAATTGTACGTAATTGCACAGTAGTGCTTATGGTCGATGCCGTTTCTCGGCTTCAGAGCTACTTTCTTGACTGTATTTTGAGTTAAGCAGTTGGCGCGACTCCAATTCTAGCCTTAAAAGTCAAATGTTGTGTGATTCCTCCATGTTAACATAGCTGCCCGAGGTCGCAAAGTTAGCAAGTACAAGAAATTTGAAAATTGTACGTAATTGCACAGTAGTGCTTATGGTCGATGCCGTTTCTCGGCTTCAGAGCTACTTTCTTGACTGTATTTTGAGTTAAGCAGTTGGCGCGACTCCAGTTCTAGCCTTAAAAGTCAAACCTTGCGTGATTCCTCCATGGTAACATAGCTGCCCGAGGTCGCAAAATTAGCAAGTACAAGAAATTTGAAAATTGTACGTAATTGCACAGTAGTGCTTATGGTCGATGCCGTTTCTCGGCTTCAGAGCTACTTTCTTGACTGTATTTTTAGTTAAGCAGTTGGCGCGACTTCAGTTCTGGCCTATAAAGTCAAATCTTGTGTGATTCCTCCATGGTAACATAGCTGCCCGAGGTCGCAAAGTTAGCAAGTACAAGAAATTTGAAAATTGTACGTAATTGCACAGTAGTGCTTATGGTCGATGCCGTTTCTCGGCTTCAGAGCTACTTTCTTGACTGTATTTTGAGTTAAGCAGTTGGCGCGACTCCATTTCTGGCCTTACAAGTCAAATCTTGCGTGATTCCTACATGGTAACATAGCTGCCCGAGGTCGCAAAGTTAGCAAGTACAAGAAATTTGAAAATTGTACGTAATTGCACAGTAGTGCTTATGGTCGATGCCGTTTCTCGGCTTCAGAGCTACTTTCTTGACTGTATTTTGAGTTAAGCAGTTGGCGCGACTTCAGTTCTAGCCTATACAGTCAAATCTTGTGTGATTCCTCCATGGTAACATAGCTGCCCGAGGTCGCAAAGTTAGCAAGTACAAGAAATTTGAAAATTGTACGTAATTGCACAGTAGTGCTTATGGTCGATGCCGTTTCTCGGCTTCAGAGCTACTTTCTTGACTGTATTTTTAGTTAAGCAGTTGGCGCGACTTCAGTTCTAGCCTATAAAGTCAAATCTTGTGTGATTCCTCCATGGTAACATAGCTGCCCGAGGTCGCAAAGTTAGCAAGTACAAGAAATTTGAAAATTGTACGTAATTGCACAGTAGTGCTTATGGTCGATGCCGTTTCTCGGCTTCAGAGCTACTTTCTTGACTGTATTTTTAGTTAAGCAGTTGGCGCGACTCCAGTTCTAGCCTTAAAAGTCAAATCTTGCGTGATTCCTCCATGGTAACATAGCTGCCCGAGGTCGCAAAGTTAGCAAGTACAAGAAATTTGAAAATTGTACGTAATTGCACAGTAGTGCTTATGGTCGATGCCGTTTCTCGGCTTCAGAGCTACTTTCTTGACTGTATTTTGAGTTAAGCAGTTGGCGCGACTTCAGTTCTAGCCTATAAAGTCAAATCTTGTGTGATTCCTCCATGGTAACATAGCTGCCCGAGGTCGCAAAGTTAGCAAGTACAAGAAATTTGAAAATTGTACGTAATTGCACAGTAGTGCTTATGGTCGATGCCGTTTCTCGGCTTCAGAGCTACTTTCCTGACTGTATTTTTAGTTAAGCAGTTGGCGCGACTCCAGTTCTAGCCTTAAAAGTCAAATCTTGCGTGATTCCTCCATGGTAACATAGCTGCCCGAGGTCGCAAAGTTAGCAAGTACAAGAAATTTGAAAATTGTACGTAATTGCACAGTAGTGCTTATGGTCGATGCCGTTTCTCGGCTTCAGAGCTACTTTCTTGACTGTATTTTGAGTTAAGCAGTTGGCGCGACTCCAGTTCTAGCCTTAAAAGTCAAATGTTGTGTGATTCCTCCATGGTAACATAGCTGCCCGAGGTCGCAAAGTTAGCAAGTACAAGAAATTTGAAAATTGTACGTAATTGCACAGTAGTGCTTATGGTCGATGCCGTTTCTCGGCTTCAGAGCTACTTTCTTGACTGTATTTTGAGTTAAACAGTTGGCGCGACTCCATTTCTAGCCTTAAAAGTCAAATCTTGTGTGATTCCTCCATGGTAACATAGCTGCCCGAGGTCGCAAAGTTAGCAAGTACAAGAAATTTGAAAATTGTACGTAATTGCACAGTAGTGCTTATGGTCGATCCCGTTTCTCGGCTTCAGAGCTACTTTCTTGACTGTATTTTGAGTTAAGCAGTTGGCGCGACTCCATTTCTAGCCTTAAAAGTCAAATCTTGTGTGATTCCTCCATGGTAACATAGCTGCCCGAGGTCGCAAAGTTAGCAAGTACAAGAAATTTGAAAATTGTACGTAATTGCACAGTAGTGCTTATGGTCGATGCCGTTTCTCGGCTTCAGAGCTACTTTCTTGACTGTATTTTGAGTTAAGCAGTTGGCGCGACTTCAGTTCTAGCCTATAAAGTCAAATCTTGTGTGATTCCTCCATGGTAACATAGCTGCCCGAGGTCGCAAAGTTAGCAAGTACAAGAAATTTGAAAATTGTACGTAATTGCACAGTAGTGCTTATGGTCGATGCCGTTTCTCGGCTTCAGAGCTACTTTCTTGACTGTATTTTGAGTTAAGCAGTTGGCGCGACTTCAGTTCTAGCCTATAAAGTCAAATGTTGTGTGATTCCTCCATGGTAACATAGCTGCCCGAGGTCGCAAAGTTAGCAAGTACAAGAAATTTGAAAATTGTACGTAATTGCACAGTAGTGCTTATGGTCGATGCCGTTTCTCGGCTTCAGAGCTACTTTCTTGACTGTATTTTGAGTTAAGCAGTTGGCGCGACTTCAGTTCTAGCCTATAAAGTCAAATCTTGTGTGATTCCTCGATGGTAACATAGCTGCCCGAGGTCGCAAAGTTAGCAAGTACAAGAAATTTGAAAATTGTACGTAATTGCACAGTAGTGCTTATGGTCGATCCCGTTTCTCAGCTTCAGAGCTACTTTCTTGACTGTATTTTTAGTTAAGCAGTTGGCGCGACTTCAGTTCTAGCCTATAAAGTCAAATCTTGTGTGATTCCTCCATGGTAACATAGCTGCCCGAGGTCGCAAAGTTAGCAAGTACAAGAAATTTGAAAATTGTACGTAATTGCACAGTAGCGCTTATGGTCGATGCCGTTTCTCGGCTTCAGAGCTACTTTCTTGACTGTATTTTGAGTTAAGCAGTTGGCGCGACTCCAGTTCTAGCCTTAAAAGTCAAATGTTGTGTGATTCCTCCATGGTAACATAGCTGCCCGAGGTCGCAAAGTTAGCAAGTACAAGAAATTTGAAAATTGTACGTAATTGCACAGTAGTGCTTATGGTCGATGCCGTTTCTCGGCTTCAGAGCTACTTTCTTGACTGTATTTTGAGTTAGGCAGTTGGCGCGACTCCAGTTCTAGCCTTAAAAGTCAAATGTTGTGTGATTCCTCCATGGTAACATAGCTGCCCGAGGTCGCAAAGTTAGCAAGTACAAGAAATTTGAAAATTGTACGTAATTGCACAGTAGTGCTTATGGTCGATGTTGTTTCTCGGCTTCAGAGCTACTTTCTTGACTGTATTTTGAGTTAAGCAGTTGGCGCGACTCCAGTTCTAGCCTATAAAGTCAAATCTTGTGTGATTCCTCCATGGTAACATAGCTGCCCGAGGTCGCAAAGTTAGCAAGTACAAGAAATTTGAAAATTGTACGTAATTGCACAGTAGTGCTTATGGTCGATGCCGTTTCTCGGCTTCAGAGCTACTTTCTTGACTGTATTTTGAGTTAAGCAGTTGGCGCGACTCCATTTCTAGCCTTAAAAGTCAAATCTTGTGTGATTCCTCGATGGCAACATAGCTGCCCGAGGTCGCAAAGTTAGCAAGTACAAGAAATTTGAAAATTGTACGTAATTGCACAGTAGTGCTTATGGTCGATGCCGTTTCTCGGCTTCAGAGCTACTTTCTTGACTGTATTTTGAGTTAAGCAGTTGGCGCGACTTCAGTTCTAGCCTATAAAGTCAAATCTTGTGTGATTCCTCCATGGTAACATAGCTGCCCGAGGTCGCAAAGTTAGCAAGTACAAGAAATTTGAAAATTGTACGTAATTGCACAGTAGTGCTTATGGTCGATGCCGTTTCTCGGCTTCAGAGCTACTTTCTTGACTGTACTTTGAGTTAAGCAGTTGGCGCGACTTCAGTTCTAGCCTATAAAGTCAAATGTTGTGTGATTCCTCCATGGTAACATAGCTGCCCGAGGTCGCAAAGTTAGCAAGTACAAGAAATTTGAAAATTGTACGTAATTGCACAGTAGTGCTTATGGTCGATGCCGTTTCTCGGCTTCAGAGCTACTTTCTTGACTGTATTTTGAGTTAAGCAGTTGGCGCGACTTCAGTTCTAGCCTATAAAGTCAAATCTTGTGTGATTCCTCGATGGTAACATAGCTGCCCGAGGTCGCAAAGTTAGCAAGTACAAGAAATTTGAAAATTGTACGTAATTGCACAGTAGTGCTTATGGTCGATCCCGTTTCTCAGCTTCAGAGCTACTTTCTTGACTGTATTTTTAGTTAAGCAGTTGGCGCGACTTCAGTTCTAGCCTATAAAGTCAAATCTTGTGTGATTCCTCCATGGTAACATAGCTGCCCGAGGTCGCAAAGTTAGCAAGTACAAGAAATTTGAAAATTGTACGTAATTGCACAGTAGCGCTTATGGTCGATGCCGTTTCTCGGCTTCAGAGCTACTTTCTTGACTGTATTTTGAGTTAAGCAGTTGGCGCGACTCCAGTTCTAGCCTTAAAAGTCAAATGTTGTGTGATTCCTCCATGGTAACATAGCTGCCCGAGGTCGCAAAGTTAGCAAGTACAAGAAATTTGAAAATTGTACGTAATTGCACAGTAGTGCTTATGGTCGATGCCGTTTCTCGGCTTCAGAGCTACTTTCTTGACTGTATTTTGAGTTAGGCAGTTGGCGCGACTCCAGTTCTAGCCTTAAAAGTCAAATGTTGTGTGATTCCTCCATGGTAACATAGCTGCCCGAGGTCGCAAAGTTAGCAAGTACAAGAAATTTGAAAATTGTGCGTAATTGCACAGTAGTGCTTATGGTCGATGTTGTTTCTCGGCTTCAGAGCTACTTTCTTGACTGTATTTTGAGTTAAGCAGTTGGCGCGACTCCAGTTCTAGCCTATAAAGTCAAATCTTGTGTGATTCCTCCATGGTAACATAGCTGCCCGAGGTCGCAAAGTTAGCAAGTACAAGAAATTTGAAAATTGTACGTAATTGCACAGTAGTGCTTATGGTCGATGCCGTTTCTCGGCTTCAGAGCTACTTTCTTGACTGTATTTTGAGTTAAGCAGTTGGCGCGACTCCATTTCTAGCCTTAAAAGTCAAATCTTGTGTGATTCCTCGATGGCAACATAGCTGCCCGAGGTCGCAAAGTTAGCAAGTACAAGATATTTGAAAATTGTACGTAATTGCACAGTAGTGCTTATGGTCGATGCCGTTTCTCGGCTTCAGAGCTACTTTCTTGACTGTATTTTGAGTTAAGCAGTTGGCGCGACTCCATTTCTAGCCTTAAAAGTCAAATCTTGTGTGATTCCTCGATGGCAACATAGCTGCCCGAGGTCGCAAAGTTAGCAAGTACAAGATATTTGAAAATTGTACGTAATTGCACAGTAGTGCTGATGGTCGATGCCGTTTCTCGGCTTCAGAGCTACTTTCTTGAGTGTATTTTGAGTTAAGCAGTTGGCGCGACTCCAGTTCTAGCCTTAAAAGTCAAATCTTGCGTGATTCCTCCATGGTAACATAGCTGCCCGAGGTCGCAAAGTTAGCAAGTACAAGAAATTTGAAAATTGTACGTAATTGCACAGTAGTGCTTATGGTCGATGCCGTTTCTCGGCTTCAGAGCTACTTTCTTGACTGTATTTTGAGTTAAGCAGTTGGCGCGACTCCAGTTCTAGCCTTAAAAGTCAAATGTTGTGTGATTCCTCCATGGTAACATAGCTGCCCGAGGTCGCAAAGTTAGCAAGTACAAGAAATTTGAAAATTGTACGTAATTGCACAGTAGTGCTTATGGTCGATGCCGTTTCTCGGCTTCAGAGCTACTTTCTTGACTGTATTTTGAGTTAAGCAGTTGGCGCGACTTCAGTTCTAGCCTATAAAGTCAAATCTTGTGTGATTCCTCCATGGTAACATAGCTGCCCGAGGTCGCAAAGTTAGCAAGTACAAGAAATTTGAAAATTGTACGTAATTGCACAGTAGTGCTTATGGTCGATGCCGTTTCTCGGCTTCAGAGCTACTTTCTTGACTGTATTTTTAGTTAAGCAGTTGGCGCGACTCCAGTTCTAGCCTTAAAAGTCAAATCTTGCGTGATTCCTCCATGGGAACATAGCTGCCCGAGGTCGCAAAATTAGCAAGTACAAGAAATTTGAAAATTGTATGTAATTGCACAGTAGTGCTTATGGTCGATCCCGTTTCTCAGCTTCAGAGCTACTTTCTTGACTGTATTTTGAGTTAAGCAGTTGGCGCGACTCCAGTTCTAGCCTTAAAAGTCAAATGTTGTGTGATTCCTCCATGGTAACATAGCTGCCCGAGGTCGCAAAGTTAGCAAGTACAAGAAATTTGAAAATTGTACGTAATTGCACAGTAGTGCTTATGGTCGATGCCGTTTCGCGGCTTCAGAGCTACTTTCTTGACTGTATTTTGAGTTAAGCAGTTGGCGCGACTCCAGTTCTAGCCTTAAAAGTCAAATGTTGTGTGATTCCTCCATGGTAACATAGCTGCCCGAGGTCGCAAAGTTAGCAAGTACAAGAAATTTGAAAATTGTACGTAATTGCACAGTAGTGCTTATGGTCGATGCCGTTTCTCGGCTTCAGAGCTACTTTCTTGACTGTATTTTGAGTTAAGCAGTTGGCGCGACTCCAGTTCTAGCCTTAAAAGTCAAATGTTGTGTGATTCCTCCATGGTAACATAGCTGCCCGAGGTCGCAAAGTTAGCAAGTACAAGAAATTTGAAAATTGTACGTAATTGCACAGTAGTGCTTATGGTCGATGCCGTTTCTCGGCTTCAGAGCTACTTTCTTGACTGTATTTTTAGTTAAGCAGTTGGCGCGACTCCAGTTCTAGCCTTAAAAGTCAAATGTTGTGTGATTCCTCCATGTTAACATAGCTGCCCGAGGTCGCAAAATTAGCAAGTACAAGAAATTTGAAAATTGTAAGTAATTGCACAGTAGTGCTTATGGTCGATGCCGTTTCTCGGCTTCAGAGCTACTTTCTTGACTGTATTTTGAGTTAAGCAGTTGGCGCGACTCCAGTTCTAGCCTTAAAAGTAAAATGTTGTGTGATTCCTCCATGGTAACATAGCTGCCCGAGGTCGCTAAGTTAGCAAGTACAAGATATTTGAAAATTGTACGCGATTGCACAGTAGTGCTTATGGTCGATCCCGTTTCTCAGCTTCAGAGCTACTTTCTTGAGTGTATTTTGAGTTAAGCAGTTGGCGCGACTCCAGTTCTAGCCTTAAAAGTCAAATGTTGTGTGATTCCTCCATGGTAATATAGCTGCCCGAGGTCGCAAAGTTAGCAAGTACAAGAAATTTGAAAATTGTACGTAATTGCACAGTAGTGCTTATGGTCGATGCCGTTTCTCGGCTTCAGAGCTACTTTCTTGACTGTATTTTGAGTTAAGCAGTTGGCGCGACTTCAGTTCTAGCCTATAGAGTCAAATCTTGTGTGATTCCTCCATGGTAACATAGCTGCCCGAGGTCGCAAAGTTAGCAAGTACAAGAAATTTGAAAATTGTACGTAATTGCACAGGTGCTTATGGTCGATGCCGTTTCTCGGCTTCAGAGCTACTTTCTTGACAGTATTTTGAGTTAAACAGTTGGCGCGACTTCAGTTCTAGCCTATAAAGTCAAATGTTGTGTGATTCCTCCATGGTAACATAGCTGCCCGAGGTCGCTAAGTTAGCAAGTACAAGAAATTTGAAAATTGTACGTAATTGCACAGTAGTGCTTATAGTCGATGCCGTTTCTCGGCTTCAGAGCTACTTTCTTGACTGTATTTTGAGTTAAGCAGTTGGCGCGACTTCAGTTCTAGCCTATAGAGTCAAATCTTGTGTGATTCCTCCATGGTAACATAGCTGCCGGAGGTCGCAAAGTTAGCAAGTACAAGAAATTTGAAAATTGTACGTAATTGCACAGGTGCTTATGGTCGATGCCGTTTCTCGGCTTCAGAGCTACTTTGTTGACTGTATTTTGAGTTAAGCAGTTGGCGCGACTCCAGTTCTAGCCTTAAAAGTCAAATGTTGTGTGATTCCTCCATGGTAACATAGCTGCCCGAGGTCGCAAAGTTAGCAAGTACAAGAAATTTGAAAATTGTACGTAATTGCACAGTAGTGCTTATGGTCGATCCCGTTTCTCAGCTTCAGAGCTACTTTCTTGACTGTATTTTGAGTTAAGCAGTTGGCGCGACTCCAGTTCTAGCCTTAAAAGTCAAATGTTGTGTGATTCCTCCATGGTAACATAGCTGCCCGAGGTCGCAAAGTTAGCAAGTACAAGAAATTTGAAAATTGTACGTAATTGCACAGTAGTGCTTATGGTCGATGCCGTTTCTCGGCTTCAGAGCTACTTTCTTGACTGTATTTTGAGTTAAGCAGTTGGCGCGACTCCAGTTCTAGCCTTAAAAGTCAAATCTTGTGTGATTCCTCCATGGTAACATAGCTGCCCGAGGTCGCAAAGTTAGCAAGTACAAGAAATTTGAAAATTGTACGTAATTGCACAGTAGTGCTTATGGTCGATGCCGTTTCTCGGCTTCAGAGCTACTTTCTTGACTGTATTTTGAGTTAAACAGTTGGCGCGACTTCAGTTCTAGCCTATAAAGTCAAATCTTGTGTGATTCCTCCATGGTAACATAGCTGCCCGAGGTCGCAAATTTAGCGAGTACAAGAAATTTGAAAATTGTACGTAATTGCACAGTAGTGCTTATGGTCGATGCCGTTTCTCGGCTTCAGAGCTACTTTCTTGACTGTATTTTGAGTTAAGCAGTTGGCGCGACTCCAGTTCTAGCCTTAAAAGTCAAATCTTGCGCGATTCCTCCATGGTAACATAGCTGCCCGAGGTCGCAAAGTTAGCAAGTACAAGAAATTTGAAAATTGTACGTAATTGCGCAGTAGTGCTTATGGTCGATCCCGTTTCTCAGCTTCAGAGCTACTTTCTTGACTGTATTTTGAGTTAAGCAGTTGGCGCGACTGCAGTTCTAGCCTTAAAAGTCAAATCTTGCGTGATTCCTGCATGGTAATATAGCTGCCCGAGGTCGCAAATTTAGCAAGTACAAGAAATTTGAAAATTGTACGTAATTGCACAGTAGTGCTTATGGTCGATGCCGTTTCTCGGCTTCAGAGCTACTTTCTTGACTGTATTTTGAGTTAAGCAGTTGGCGCGACTCCAGTTCTAGCCTTAAAAGTAAAATGTTGTGTGATTCCTCCATGGTAACATAGCTGCCCGAGGTCGCTAAGTTAGCAAGTACAAGAAATTTGAAAATTGTGCGCGATTGCACAGTAGTGCTTATGGCCGATCCCGTTTCTCAGCTTCAGAGCTACTTTCTTGAGTGTATTTTGAGTTAAGCAGTTGGCGCGACTCCAGTTCTAGCCTTAAAAGTCAAATGTTGTGTTATTCCTCCATGGTAACATAGCTGCCCAAGGTCGCAAAGTTAGCAAGTACAAGAAATTTGAAAATTGTACGTAATTGCACAGTAGTGCTTATGGTCGATGCCGTTTCTCGGCTTCAGAGCTACTTACTTGACTGTATTTTGAGTTAAGCAGTTGGCGCGACTGCAGTTCTAGCCTTAAAAGTAAAATGTTGTGTGATTCCTCCCTGGTAACATAGCTGCCCGAGGTCGCAAAGTTAGCAAGTACAAGAAATTTGAAAATTGTACGTAATTGCACAGTAGTGCTTATGGTCGATCCCGTTTCTCAGCTTCAGAGCTACTTTCTTGACTGTATTTTGAGTTAAGCAGTTGGCGCGACTGCAGTTCTAGCCTTAAAAGTAAAATGTTGTGTGTTTCCTCCATGGTAACATAGCTGCCCGAGGTCGCAAAGTTAGCAAGTACAAGAAATTTGAAAATTGTACGCGATTGCACAGTAGTGCTTATGGTCGATGCCGTTTCTCGGCTTCAGAGCTACTTTCTTGACTGTATTTTGAGTTAAGCAGTTGGCGCGACTCCAGTTCTAGCCTTAAAAGTAAAATGTTGTGTGATTCCTCCATGGTAACATAGCTGCCCGAGGTCGCTAAGTTAGCAAGTACAAGAAATTTGAAAATTGTACGCGATTGCACAGTAGTGCTTATGGTCGATCCCGTTTCTCAGCTTCAGAGCTACTTTCTTGAGTGTATTTTGAGTTAAGCAGTTGGCGCGACTCCAGTTCTAGCCTTAAAAGTCAAATGTTGTGTGATTCCTCCATGGTAACATAGCTGCCCGAGGTCGCAAAGTTAGCAAGTACAAGAAATTTGAAAATTGTACGTAATTGCACAGTAGTGCTTATGGTCGATGCCGTTTCTCGGCTTCAGAGCTACTTTCTTGACTGTATTTTGAGTTAAGCAGTTGGCGCGACTTCAGTTCTAGCCTATAAAGTCAAATCTTGTGTGATTCCTCCATGGTAACATAGCTGCCCGAGGTCGCAAAGTTAGCAAGTACAAGAAATTTGAAAATTGTACGTAATTGCACAGTAGTGCTTATGGTCGATGCCGTTTCTCGGCTTCAGAGCTACTTTCTTGACTGTATTTTTAGTTAAGCAGTTGGCGCGACTCCAGTTCTAGCCTTAAAAGTCAAATCTTGCGTGATTCCTCCATGGGAACATAGCTGCCCGAGGTCGCAAAATTAGCAAGTACAAGAAATTTGAAAATTGTATGTAATTGCACAGTAGTGCTTATGGTCGATCCCGTTTCTCAGCTTCAGAGCTACTTTCTTGACTGTATTTTGAGTTAAGCAGTTGGCGCGACTCCAGTTCTAGCCTTAAAAGTCAAATGTTGTGTGATTCCTCCATGGTAACATAGCTGCCCGAGGTCGCAAAGTTAGCAAGTACAAGAAATTTGAAAATTGTACGTAATTGCACAGTAGTGCTTATGGTCGATGCCGTTTCGCGGCTTCAGAGCTACTTTCTTGACTGTATTTTGAGTTAAGCAGTTGGCGCGACTCCAGTTCTAGCCTTAAAAGTCAAATGTTGTGTGATTCCTCCATGGTAACATAGCTGCCCGAGGTCGCAAAGTTAGCAAGTACAAGAAATTTGAAAATTGTACGTAATTGCACAGTAGTGCTTATGGTCGATGCCGTTTCTCGGCTTCAGAGCTACTTTCTTGACTGTATTTTGAGTTAAACAGTTGGCGCGACTTCAGTTCTAGCCTATAAAGTCAAATGTTGTGTGATTCCTCCATGGTAACATAGCTGCCCGAGGTCGCAAAGTTAGCAAGTACAAGAAATTTGAAAATTGTACGTAATTGCACAGTAGTGCTTATGGTCGATGCCGTTTCTGGGCTTCAGAGCTACTTTCTTGACTGTATTTTGAGTTAAGCAGTTGGCGCGACTCCAATTCTAGCCTTAAAAGTCAAATGTTGTGTGATTCCTCCATGTCAACATAGCTGCCCGAGGTCGCAAAGTTAGCAAGTACAAGAAATTTGAAAATTGTACGTAATTGCACAGTAGTGCTTATGGTCGATGCCGTTTCTCGGCTTCAGAGCTACTTTCTTGACTGTATTTTGAGTTAAGCAGTTGGCGCGACTCCAGTTCTAGCCTTAAAAGTCAAATCTTGCGTGATTCCTCCATGGTAACATAGCTGCCCGAGGTCGCAAAGTTAGCAAGTACAAGAAATTTGAAAATTGTATGTAATTGCACAGTAGTGCTTATGGTCGATGCCGTTTCTCGGCTTCAGAGCTACTTTCTTGACTGTATTTTGAGTTAAGCAGTTGGCGCGACTCCAGTTCTAGCCTTAAAAGTAAAATGTTGTGTGATTCCTCCATGGTAACATAGCTGCCCGAGGTCGCTAAGTTAGCAAGTACAAGAAATTTGAAAATTGTACGTAATTGCACAGTAGTGCTTATGGTCGATGCCGTTTCTCGGCTTCAGAGCTACTTTCTTGACTGTATTTTGAGTTAAACAGTTGGCGCGACTTCAGTTCTAGCCTATAAAGTCAAATGTTGTGTGATTCCTCCATGGTAACATAGCTGCCCGAGGTCGCAAAGTTAGCAAGTACAAGAAATTTGAAAATTGTACGTAATTGCACAGTAGTGCTTATGGTCGATGCCGTTTCTCGGCTTCAGAGCTACTTTCTTGACTGTATTTTGAGTTAAACAGTTGGCGCGACTTCAGTTCTAGCCTATAAAGTCAAATGTTGTGTGATTCCTCCATGGTAACATAGCTGCCCGAGGTCGCAAAGTTAGCAAGTACAAGAAATTTGAAAATTGTACTTAATTGCACAGTAGTGCTTATGGTCGATGCCGTTTCTCGGCTTCAGAGCTACTTTCTTGACTGTATTTTTAGTTAAGCAGTTGGCGCGACTCCAGTTCTAGCCTTAAAAGTCAAATCTTGCGTGATTCCTCCATGGTAACATAGCTGCCCGAGGTCGCAAAATTAGCAAGTACAAGAAATTTGAAAATTGTATGTAATTGCACAGTAGTGCTTATGGTCGATCCCGTTTCTCAGCTTCAGAGCTACTTTCTTGACTGTATTTTGAGTTAAGCAGTTGGCGCGACTCCAGTTCCAGCCTTAAAAGTCAAATGTTGTGTGATTCCTCCATGGTAACATAGCTGCCCGAGGTCGCAAAGTTAGCAAGTACAAGAAATTTGAAAATTGTACGTAATTGCACAGTAGTGCTTATGGTCGATGCCGTTTCTCGGCTTCAGAGCTACTTTCTTGACTGTATTTTGAGTTAAGCAGTTGGCGCGACTCCAGTTCTAGCCTTAAAAGTCAAATGTTGTGTGATTCCTCCATGGTAACATAGCTGCCCGAGGTCGCAAAGTTAGCAAGTACAAGAAATTTGAAAATTGTACGTAATTGCACAGTAGTGCTTATGGTCGATGCCGTTTCTCGGCTTCAGAGCTACTTTCTTGACTGTATTTTTAGTTAAGCAGTTGGCGCGACTCCAGTTCTAGCCTTAAAAGTCAAATCTTGCGTGATTCCTCCATGGGAACATAGCTGCCCGAGGTCGCAAAATTAGCAAGTACAAGAAATTTGAAAATTGTATGTAATTGCACAGTAGTGCTTATGGTCGATCCCGTTTCTCAGCTTCAGAGCTACTTTCTTGACTGTATTTTGAGTTAAGCAGTTGGCGCGACTCCAGTTCTAGCCTTAAAAGTCAAATGTTGTGTGATTCCTCCATGGTAACATAGCTGCCCGAGGTCGCAAAGTTAGCAAGTACAAGAAATTTGAAAATTGTACGTAATTGCACAGTAGTGCTTATGGTCGATGCCGTTTCGCGGCTTCAGAGCTACTTTCTTGACTGTATTTTGAGTTAAGCAGTTGGCGCGACTCCAGTTCTAGCCTTAAAAGTCAAATGTTGTGTGATTCCTCCATGGTAACATAGCTGCCCGAGGTCGCAAAGTTAGCAAGTACAAGAAATTTGAAAATTGTACGTAATTGCACAGTAGTGCTTATGGTCGATGCCGTTTCTCGGCTTCAGAGCTACTTTCTTGACTGTATTTTGAGTTAAACAGTTGGCGCGACTTCAGTTCTAGCCTATAAAGTCAAATGTTGTGTGATTCCTCCATGGTAACATAGCTGCCCGAGGTCGCAAAGTTAGCAAGTACAAGAAATTTGAAAATTGTACGTAATTGCACAGTAGTGCTTATGGTCGATGCCGTTTCTCGGCTTCAGAGCTACTTTCTTGACTGTATTTTGAGTTAAACAGTTGGCGCGACTTCAGTTCTAGCCTATAAAGTCAAATCTTGTGTGATTCCTCCATGTTAACATAGCTGCCCGAGGTCGCAAAGTTAGCAAGTACAAGAAATTTGAAAATTGTACGTAATTGCACAGTAGTGCTTATGGTCGATGCCGTTTCTCGGCTTCAGAGCTACTTTCTTGACTGTATTTTGAGTTAAACAGTTGGCGCGACTTCAGTTCTAGCCTATAAAGTCAAATTTTGTGTGATTCCTCCATGGTAACATAGCTGCCCGAGGTCGCAAAGTTAGCAAGTACAAGAAATTTGAAAATTGTACGTAATTGCACAGTAGTGCTTATGGTCGATGCCGTTTCTCGGCTTCAGAGCTACTTTCTTGACTGTATTTTTAGTTAAGCAGTTGGCGCGACTCCAGTTCTAGCCTTAAAAGTCAAATCTTGCGTGATTCCTCCATGGTAACATAGCTGCCCGAGGTCGCAAAGTTAGCAAGTACAAGAAATTTGAAAATTGTATGTAATTGCACAGTAGTGCTTATGGTCGATGCCGTTTCTCAGCTTCAGAGCTACTTTCTTGACTGTATTTTGAGTTAAGCAGTTGGCGCGACTCCAGTTCTAGCCTTAAAAGTCAAATGTTGTGTGATTCCTCCATGGTAACATAGCTGCCCGAGGTCGCAAAGTTAGCAAGTACAAGAAATTTGAAAATTGTACGTAATTGCACAGTAGTGCTTATTGTCGATGCCGTTTCTCGGCTTCAGAGCTACTTTCTTGACTGTATTTTTAGTTAAACAGTTGGCGCGACTTCAGTTCTAGCCTATAAAGTCAAATCTTGTGTGATTCCTCCATGGTAACATAGCTGCCCGAGGTCGCAAAGTTAGCAAGTACAAGAAATTTGAAAATTGTACGTAATTGCACAGTAGTGCTTATGGTCGATCCCGTTTCTCAGCTTCAGAGCTACTTTCTTGACTGTATTTTTAGTTAAGCAGTTGGCGCGACTTCAGTTCTAGCCTATAAAGTCAAATCTTGTGTGATTCCTCCATGGTAACATAGCTGCCCGAGGTCGCAAAGTTAGCAAGTACAAGAAATTTGAAAATTGTACGTAATTGCACAGTAGCGCTTATGGTCGATGCCGTTTCTCGGCTTCAGAGCTACTTTCTTGACTGTATTTTGAGTTAAGCAGTTGGCGCGACTCCAGTTCTAGCCTTAAAAGTCAAATCTTGCGTGATTCCTCCATGGTAACATAGCTGCCCGAGGTCGCAAAGTTAGCAAGTACAAGAAATTTGAAAATTGTACGTAATTGCACAGTAGTGCTTATGGTCGATGCCGTTTCTCGGCTTCAGAGCTACTTTCTTGACTGTATTTTGAGTTAAGCAGTTGGCGCGACTGCAGTTCTAGCCTTAAAAGTCAAATCTTGCGTGATTCCTCCATGGTAACATAGCTGCCCGAGGTCGCAAAGTTGGCAAGTACAAGAAATTTGAAAATTGTACGTAATTGCACAGTAGTGCTTATGGTCGATGCCGTTTCTCGGCTTCAGAGCTACTTTCTTAACTGTATTTTGAGTTAAACAGTTGGCGCGACTTCAGTTCTAGCCTATAAAGTCAAATGTTGTGTGATTCCTCCATGGTAACATAGCTGCCCGAGGTCGCAAAGTTAGCAAGTACAAGAAATTTGAAAATTGTACGTAATTGCACAGTAGTGCTTATGGTCGATGCCGTTTCTCGGCTTCAGAGCTACTTTCTTGACTGTATTTTGAGTTAGGCAGTTGGCGCGACACCAGTTCTAGCCTTAAAAGTCAAATGTTGTGTCATTCCTCCATGGTAACATAGCTGCCCGAGGTCGCAAAGTTAGCAAGTACAAGAAATTTGAAAATTGTATGTAATTGCACAGTAGTGCTTATGGTCGATGCCGTTTCTCGGCTTCAGAGCTACTTTCTTGACTGTTTTTTGAGTTAAACAGTTGGCGCGACTTCAGTTCTAGCCTATAAAGTCAAATCTTGTGTGATTCCTCCATGGTAACATAGCTGCCCGAGGTCGCAAAGTTAGCAAGTACAAGAAATTTGAAAATTGTACGTAATTGCACAGTAGTGCTTATGGTCGATGCCGTTTCTCGGCTTCAGAGCTACTTTCTTGACTGTATTTTGAGTTAAGCAGTTGGCGCGACTCCAGTTCTAGCCTTAAAAGTCAAATCTTGGGTGATTCCTGCATGGTAATATAGCTGCCCGAGGTCGCAAATTTAGCAAGTACAAGAAATTTGAAAATTGTACGTAATTGCACAGTAGTGCTTATGGTCGATCCCGTTTCTCAGCTTCAGAGCTACTTTCTTGACTGTATTTTGAGTCAAGCAGTTGGCGCGACTCCAGTTCTAGCGTTAAAAGTCAAATGTTGTGTGATTCCTCCATGGTAACATAGCTGCCCGAGGTCGCAAAGTTAGCAAGTACAAGAAATTTGAAAATTGTACGTAATTGCACAGTAGTGCTTATGGTCGATCCCGTTTCTCAGCTTCAGAGCTACTTTCTTGACTGTATTTTGAGTTAAGCAGTTGGCGCGACTCCATTTCTAGCCTTAAAAGTCAAATCTTGCGTGATTCCTCCATGGTAACATAGCTGCCCGGGGTCGCAAAGTTAGCAAGTACAAGAAATTTGAAAATTGTACGTAATTGCACAGTAGTGCTTATGGTCGATGCCGTTTCTCGGCTTCAGAGCTACTTTCTTGACTGTATTTTGAGTTAAACAGTTGGCGCGACTTCAGTTCTAGCCTATAAAGTCAAATCTTGCGTGATTCCTCCATGGTAACATAGCTGCCCGGGGTCGCAAAGTTAGCAAGTACAAGAAATTTGAAAATTGTACGTAATTGCACAGTAGTGCTTATGGTCGATGCCGTTTCTCGGCTTCAGAGCTACTTTCTTGACTGTATTTTGAGTTAAACAGTTGGCGCGACTTCAGTTCTAGCCTATAAAGTCAAATCTTGTGTGATTCCTCGATGGTAACATAGCTGCCCGAGGTCGCAAAGTTAGCAAGTACAAGAAATTTGAAAATTGTACGTAATTGCACAGTAGTGCTTATGGTCGATCCCGTTTCTCAGCTTCAGAGCTACTTTCTTGACTGTATTTTGAGTTAAGCAGTTGGCGCGACTTCAGTTCTAGCCTTAAAAGTCAAATCTTGCGTGATTCCTCCAAGGTAACATAGTTGCCCGAGGTCGCAAAGTTAGCAAGTACAAGAAATTTGAAAATTGTACGTAATTGCACAGTAGTGCTTATGGTCGATCCCGTTTCTCAGCTTCAGAGCTACTTTCTTGAGTGTATTTTGAGTTAAGCAGTTGGCGCGACTCCAGTTCTAGCCTTAAAAGTCAAATGTTGTGTGATTCCTCCATGGTAACATAGCTGCCCGAGGTCGCAAATTTAGCAAGTACAAGAAATTTGAAAATTGTACGTAATTGCACAGTAGTGCTTATGGTCGATCCCGTTTCTCAGCTTCAGAGCTACTTTCTTGACTGTATTTTGAGTTAAGCAGTTGGCGCGACTCCAGTTCTAGCCTTAAAAGTCAAATGTTGCGTGATTCCTCCATGGTAACATAGCTGCCCGAGGTCGCAAAGTTAGCAAGTACAAGAAATTTGAAAATTGGACGTAATTGCACAGTAGTGCTTATGGTCGATGCCGTTTCTTGGCTTCAGAGCTAATTTCTTGACTGTATTTTGAGTTAAGCAGTTGGCGCGACTGCAGTTCTACCTTAAAAGTAAAATGTTGTGTGATTCCTCCATGGTAACATAGCTGCCCGAGGTCGCAAAGTTAGCAAGTACAAGAAATTTGAAAATTGTACGTAATTGCACAGTAGTGCTTATGGTCGATGCCGTTTCTCGGCTTCAGAGCTACTTTCTTGACTGTATTTTGAGTTAAGCAGTTGGCGCGACTGCAGTTCTAGCCTTAAAAGTAAAATGTTGTGTGATTCCTCCATGGTAACATAGCTGCCCGAGGTCGCAAAGTTAGCAAGTACAAGAAATTTGAAAATTGTACGTAATTGCACAGTAGTGCTTATGGTCGATGCCGTTTCTCGGCTTCAGAGCTACTTTCTTGACTGTATTTTGAGTTAAGCAGTTGGCGCGACTCCAGTTCTAGCCTTAAAAGTCAAATCTTGGGTGATTCCTGCATGGTAATATAGCTGCCCGAGGTCGCAAATTTAGCAAGTACAAGAAATTTGAAAATTGTACGTAATTGCACAGTAGTGCTTATGGTCGATCCCGTTTCTCAGCTTCAGAGCTACTTTCTTGACTGTATTTTGAGTCAAGCAGTTGGCGCGACTCCAGTTCTAGCGTTAAAAGTCAAATGTTGTGTGATTCCTCCATGGTAACATAGCTGCCCGAGGTCGCAAAGTTAGCAAGTACAAGAAATTTGAAAATTGTACGTAATTGCACAGTAGTGCTTATGGTCGATCCCGTTTCTCAGCTTCAGAGCTACTTTCTTGACTGTATTTTGAGTTAAGCAGTTGGCGCGACTCCATTTCTAGCCTTAAAAGTCAAATCTTGCGTGATTCCTCCATGGTAACATAGCTGCCCGGGGTCGCAAAGTTAGCAAGTACAAGAAATTTGAAAATTGTACGTAATTGCACAGTAGTGCTTATGGTCGATGCCGTTTCTCGGCTTCAGAGCTACTTTCTTGACTGTATTTTGAGTTAAACAGTTGGCGCGACTTCAGTTCTAGCCTATAAAGTCAAATCTTGCGTGATTCCTCCATGGTAACATAGCTGCCCGGGGTCGCAAAGTTAGCAAGTACAAGAAATTTGAAAATTGTACGTAATTGCACAGTAGTGCTTATGGTCGATGCCGTTTCTCGGCTTCAGAGCTACTTTCTTGACTGTATTTTGAGTTAAACAGTTGGCGCGACTTCAGTTCTAGCCTATAAAGTCAAATCTTGTGTGATTCCTCGATGGTAACATAGCTGCCCGAGGTCGCAAAGTTAGCAAGTACAAGAAATTTGAAAATTGTACGTAATTGCACAGTAGTGCTTATGGTCGATCCCGTTTCTCAGCTTCAGAGCTACTTTCTTGACTGTATTTTGAGTTAAGCAGTTGGCGCGACTTCAGTTCTAGCCTTAAAAGTCAAATCTTGCGTGATTCCTCCAAGGTAACATAGTTGCCCGAGGTCGCAAAGTTAGCAAGTACAAGAAATTTGAAAATTGTACGTAATTGCACAGTAGTGCTTATGGTCGATCCCGTTTCTCAGCTTCAGAGCTACTTTCTTGAGTGTATTTTGAGTTAAGCAGTTGGCGCGACTCCAGTTCTAGCCTTAAAAGTCAAATGTTGTGTGATTCCTCCATGGTAACATAGCTGCCCGAGGTCGCAAATTTAGCAAGTACAAGAAATTTGAAAATTGTACGTAATTGCACAGTAGTGCTTATGGTCGATCCCGTTTCTCAGCTTCAGAGCTACTTTCTTGACTGTATTTTGAGTTAAGCAGTTGGCGCGACTCCAGTTCTAGCCTTAAAAGTCAAATGTTGCGTGATTCCTCCATGGTAACATAGCTGCCCGAGGTCGCAAAGTTAGCAAGTACAAGAAATTTGAAAATTGGACGTAATTGCACAGTAGTGCTTATGGTCGATGCCGTTTCTTGGCTTCAGAGCTAATTTCTTGACTGTATTTTGAGTTAAGCAGTTGGCGCGACTGCAGTTCTACCTTAAAAGTAAAATGTTGTGTGATTCCTCCATGGTAACATAGCTGCCCGAGGTCGCAAAGTTAGCAAGTACAAGAAATTTGAAAATTGTACGTAATTGCACAGTAGTGCTTATGGTCGATGCCGTTTCTCGGCTTCAGAGCTACTTTCTTGACTGTATTTTGAGTTAAGCAGTTGGCGCGACTGCAGTTCTAGCCTTAAAAGTAAAATGTTGTGTGATTCCTCCATGGTAACATAGCTGCCCGAGGTCGCAAAGTTAGCAAGTACAAGAAATTTGAAAATTGTACGTAATTGCACAGTAGTGCTTATGGTCGATGCCGTTTCTCGGCTTCAGAGCTACTTTCTTGACTGTATTTTGAGTTAAGCAGTTGACGCGACTGCAGTTCTAGCCTTAAAAGTCAAATCTTGCGTGATTCCTCCAAGGTAACATAGTTGCCCGAGGTCGCAAAGTTAGCAAGTACAAGAAATTTGAAAATTGTACGTAATTGCACAGTAGTGCTTATGGTCGATCCCGTTTCTCAGCTTCAGAGCTACTTTCTTGAGTGTATTTTGAGTTAAGCAGTTGGCGCGACTCCAGTTCTAGCCTTAAAAGTCAAATGTTGTGTGATTCCTCCATGGTAACATAGCTGCCCGAGGTCGCAAAGTTAGCAAGTACAAGAAATTTGAAAATTGTACGTAATTGCACAGTAGTGCTTATGGTCGATGCCGTTTCTCGGCCTCAGAGCTACTTTCTTGACTGTATTTTGAGTTAAGCAGTTGGCGCGACTTCAGTTCTAGCCTTAAAAGTCAAATCTTGCGTGATTCCTCGATGGTAACATAGCTGCCCGGGGTCGCAAAGTTAGCAAGTACAAGAAATTTGAAAATTGTACGTAATTGCACAGTAGTGCTTATGGTCGATCCCGTTTCTCAGCTTCAGAGCTACTTTCTTGACTGTATTTTGAGTTAAGCAGTTGGCGCGACTCCAGTTCTAGCCTTAAAAGTCAAATGTTGTGTGATTCGTCCATGGTAACATAGCTGCCCGAGGTCGCAAAGTTAGCAAGTACAAGAAATTTGAAAATTGTACGTAATTGCACAGTAGTGCTTATGGTCGATGCCGTTTCTCGGCTTCAGAGCTACTTTCTTGACTGTATTTTGAGTTAAGCAGTTGGCGCGACTCCAGTTCTAGCCTTAAAAGTCAAATGTTGTGTGATTCCTCCATGGTAACATAGCTGCCCGAGGTCGCAAAGTTAGCAAGTACAAGAAATTTGAAAATTGTACGTAATTGCACAGTAGTGCTTATGGTCGATGCCGTTTCTCGGCCTCAGAGCTACTTTCTTGACTGTATTTTGAGTTAAGCAGTTGGCGCGACTTCAGTTCTAGCCTTAAAAGTCAAATCTTGCGTGATTCTTCGATGGTAACATAGCTGTCCGGGGTCGCAAAGTTAGCAAGTACAAGAAATTTGAAAATTGTACGTAATTGCACCGTAGTGCTTATGGTCGATCCCGTTTCTCAGCTTCAGAGCTACTTTCTTGACTGTATTTTGAGTTAAGCAGTTGGCGCGACTCCAGTTCTAGCCTTAAAAGTCAAATGTTGTGTGATTCGTCCATGGTAACATAGCTGCCCGAGGTCGCAAAGTTAGCAAGTACAAGAAATTTGAAAATTGTACGTAATTGCACAGTAGTGCTTATGGTCGATCCCGTTTCTCAGCTTCAGAGCTACTTTCTTGACTGTATTTTAAGTTAAGCAGTTGGCGCGACTCCAGTTCTAGCCTTAAAAGTCAAATGTTGTGTGATTCCTCCATGGTAACATAGCTGCCCGAGGTCGCAAAGTTACCAAGTACAAGAAATTTGAAAATTGTACGTAATTGCACAGTAGTGCTTATGGTCGATGCCGTTTCTCGGCTTCAGAGCTACTTTCTTGACTGTATTTTGAGTTAAGCAGTTGGCGCGACTGCAGTTCTAGCCTTAAAAGTCAAATGTTGTGTGATTCCTCCATGGTAACATAGCTGCCCGAGGTCGCAAAGTTAGCAAGTACAAGAAATTTGAAAATTGTACGTAATTGCACAGTAGTGCTTATGGTCGATGCCGTTTCTCGGCTTCAGAGCTACTTTCTTGACTGTATTTTGAGTTAAACAGTTGGCGCGACTTCAGTTCTAGCCTATCAAGTCAAATCTTGTGTGATTCCTCGATGGTAACATAGCTGCCCGGGGTCGCAAAGTTAGCAAGTACAAGAAATTTGAAAATTGTACGTAATTGCACAGTAGTGCTTATGGTCGATCCCGTTTCTCAGCTTCAGAGCTACTTTCTTGACTGTATTTTGAGTTAAGCAGTTGGCGCGACTGCAGTTCTAGCCTATCAAGTCAAATCTTGTGTGATTCCTCGATGGTAACATAGCTGCCCGGGGTCGCAAAGTTAGCAAGTACAAGAAATTTGAAAATTGTACGTAATTGCACAGTAGTGCTTATGGTCGATCCCGTTTCTCAGCTTCAGAGCTACTTTCTTGACTGTATTTTGAGTTAAACAGTTGGCGCGACTTCAGTTCTAGCCTATAAAGTCAAATCTTGTGTGATTCCTCCATGGTAACATAGCTGCCCGAGGTCGCAAAGTTAGCAAGTACAAGAAATTTGAAAATTGTACGTAATTGCACAGTAGTGCTTATGGTCGATGCCGTTTCTCGGCTTCAGAACTACTTTCTTGACTGTATTTTGAGTTAAGCAGTTGGCGCGACTGCAGTTCTAGCCTTAAAAGTCAAATGGTTTGTGATTCCTCCATGGTAACATAGCTGCCCGAGGTCGCAAATTAGCAAGTACAAGAAATTTGAAAATTGTACGTAATTGCACAGTAGTGCTTATGGTCGATCCCGTTTCTCAGCTTCAGAGCTACTTTCTTGACTGTATTTTGAGTTAAGCAGTTGGCGCGACTCCATTTCTTGCCTTAAAAGTCAAATCTTGCGTGATTCCTCCATGGTAACATAGCTGCCCGAGGTCGCAAAGTTAGCAAGTACAAGAAATTTGAAAATTGTACGTAATTGCACAGTAGTGCTTATGGTCGATGCCGTTTCTCGGCTTCAGAGCTACTTTCTTGACTGTATTTTGAGTTAAGCAGTTGGCGCGACTGCAGTTCTAGCCTTAAAAGTCAAATGTTGTGTGATTCCTCCATGGTAACATAGCTGCCCGAGGTCGCAAAGTTAGCAAGTACAAGAAATTTGAAAATTTTACGTAATTGCACAGTAGTGCTTATGGTCGATGCCGTTTCTCGGCTTCAGAGCTACTTTCTTGACTGTATTTTGAGTTAAACAGTTGGCGCGACTTCAGTTCTAGCCTATAAAGTCAAATCTTGTGTGATTCCTCCATGGTAACATAGCTGCCCGAGGTCGCAAAGTTAGCAAGTACAAGAAATTTGAAAATTGTACGTAATTGCACAGTAGTGCTTATGGCCGATGCCGTTTCTCGGCTTCAGAGCTACTTTCTTGACTGTATTTTGAGTTAAGCAGTTGGCGCGACTGCAGTTCTAGCCTTAAAAGTCAAATGTTGTGTGATTCCTCCATGGTAACATAGCTGCCCGAGGTCGCAAAGTTAGCAAGTACAAGAAATTTGAAAATTTTACGTAATTGCACAGTAGTGCTTATGGTCGATGCCGTTTCTCGGCTTCAGAGCTACTTTCTTGACTGTATTTTGAGTTAAGCAGTTGGCGCGACTCCAGTTCTAGCCTTAAAAGTCAAATCTTGCGTGATTCCTCCATGGTAACATAACTGCCCGAGGTCGCAAAGTTAGCAAGTACAAGAAATTTGAAAATTGTACGTAATTGCACAGTAGTGCTTATGGTCGATGCCGTTTCTCGGCTTCAGAGCTACTTTCTTGACTGTATTTTGAGTTAAGCAGTTGGCGCGACTCCAGTTCTGGCCTATAAAGTCAAATCTTGTGTGATTCCTCGATGGTAACATAGCTGCCCGAGGTCGCAAAGTTAGCAAGTACAAGAAATTTGAAAATTGTACGTAATTGCACAGTAGTGCTTATTGTCGATCCCGTTTCTCAGCTTCAGAGCTACTTTCTTGACTGTATTTTGAGTTAAGCAGTTGGCGCGACTCCAGTTCTAGCCTTAAAAGTAAAATGTTGTGTGATTCCTCCATGGTAACATAGCTGCCCGAGGTCGCAAAGTTAGCAAGTACAAGAAATTTGAAAATTGTACGTAATTGCACAGTAGTGCTTATGGTCGATGCCGTTTCTCGGCTTCAGAGCTACTTTCTTGACTGTATTTTGAGTTAAGCAGTTTGCGCGACTCCATTTCTAGCCTTAAAAGTCAAATCTTGTGTGATTCCTCGATGGTAACATAGCTGCCCGAGGTCGCAAAGTTAGCCAGTACAAGAAATTTGAAAATTGTACGTAATTGCACAGTAGTGCTTATGGTCGATCCCGTTTCTCAGCTTCAGAGCTACTTTCTTGACTGTATTTTGAGTTAAGCAGTTGGCGCGACTCCAGTTCTAGCCTTAAAAGTCAAATGTTGTGTGATTCCTCCATGGTAACATAGCTGCCCGAGGTCGCAAAGTTAGCAAGTACAAGAAATTTGAAAATTGTACGTAATTGCACAGTAGTGCTTATGGTCGATGCCGTTTCTCGGCTTCAGAGCTACTTTCTTGACTGTATTTTGAGTTAAGCAGTTGGCGCGACTTCAGTTCTAGCCTATAAAGTCAAATCTTGAGTGATTCCTCCATGGTAACATAGCTGCCCGAGGTCGCAAAGTTAGCAAGTACAAGAAATTTGAAAATTGTACGCGATTGCACAGTAGTGCTTATGGTCGATCCCGTTTCTCAGCTTCAGAGCTACTTTCTTGAGTGTATTTTGAGTTAAGCAGTTGGCGCGACTCCAGTTCTAGCCTTAAAAGTCAAATGTTGTGTGATTCCTCCATGGTAACATAGCTGCCCGAGGTCGCAAAGTTAGCAAGTACAAGAAATTTGAAAATTGTACGTAATTGCACAGTAGTGCTTATGGTCGATGCCGTTTCTCGGCTTCAGAGCTACTTTCTTGACTGTATTTTGAGTTAAGCAGTTGGCGCGACTCCAGTTCTAGCCTTAAAAGTCAAATGTTGTGTGATTCCTCCATGGTAACATAGCTTCCTGAGGTCGCAAAGTTAGCAAGTACAAGAAATTTGAAAATTGTACGTAATTGCACAGTAGTGCTTATGGTCGATGCCGTTTCTCGGCTTCAGAGCTTCTTTCTTGACTGTATTTTGAGTTAGGCAGTTGGCGCGACTCCAGTTCTAGCCTTAAAAGTCAAATGTTGTGTGATTCCTCCATGGTAACATAGCTGCCCGAGGTCGCAAAGTTAGCAAGTACAAGAAATTTGAAAATTGTACGTAATTGCACAGTAGTGCTTATGGTCGATGCCGTTTCTCGGCTTCAGAGCTACTTTCTTGACTGTATTTTGAGTTAAGCAGTTGGCGCGACTCCAGTTCTAGCCTATAAAGTCAAATCTTGTGTGATTCCTCGATGGTAACATAGCTGCCCGAGGTCGCAAAGTTAGCAAGTACAAGAAATTTGAGAATAGTACGTAATTGCACAGTAGTGCTTATTGTCGATCCCGTTTCTCAGCTTCAGAGCTACTTTCTTGACTGTATTTTGAGTTAAGCAGTTGGCGCGACTCCAGTTCTAGCCTTAAAAGTAAAATGTTGTGTGATTCCTCCATGGTAACATAGCTGCCCGAGGTCGCAAAGTTAGCAAGTACAAGAAATTTGAAAATTGTACGTAATTGCACAGTAGTGCTTATGGTCGATCCCGTTTCTCAGCTTTAGAGCTACTTTCTTGACTGTATTTTGAGTTAAGCAGTTGGCGCGACTCCAGTTCTAGCCTTAAAAGTCAAATGTTGTGTGATTCCTCCATGGTAACATAGCTGCCCGAGGTCGCAAAGTTAGCAAGTACAAGAAATTTGAAAATTGTACGTAATTGCACAGTAGTGCTTATGGTCGATGCCGTTTCTCGGCTTCAGAGCTACTTTCTTGACTGTATTTTGAGTTAAGCAGTTGGCGCGACTTCAGTTCTAGCCTATAAAGTCAAATCTTGTGTGATTCCTCCATGGTAACATAGCTGCCCGAGGTCGCAAAGTTAGCAAGTACAAGAAATTTGAAAATTGTACGCGATTGCACAGTAGTGCTTATGGTCGATCCCGTTTCTCAGCTTCAGAGCTACTTTCTTGAGTGTATTTTGAGTTAAACAGTTGGCGCGACTCCAGTTCTAGCCTTAAAAGTCAAATGTTGTGTGATTCCTCCATGGTAACATAGCTGCCCGAGGTCGCAAAGTTAGCAAGTACAAGAAATTTGAAAATTGTACGTAATTGCACAGTAGTGCTTATGGTCGATGCCGTTTCTCGGCTTCAGAGCTACTTTCTTGACTGTATTTTGAGTTAAGCAGTTGGCGCGACTCCAGTTCTAGCCTTAAAAGTCAAATGTTGTGTGATTCCTCCATGGTAACATAGCTTCCTGAGGTCGCAAAGTTAGCAAGTACAAGAAATTTGAAAATTGTACGTAATTGCACAGTAGTGCTTATGGTCGATGGCGTTTCTCGGCTTCAGAGCTTCTTTCTTGACTGTATTTTGAGTTAGGCAGTTGGCGCGACTCCAGTTCTAGCCTTAAAAGTAAAATGTTGTGTGATTCCTCCATGGTAACATAGCTGCCCGAGGTCGCAAAGTTAGCAAGTACAAGAAATTTGAAAATTGTACGTAATTGCACAGTAGTGCTTATGGTCGATGCCGTTTCTCGGCTTCAGAGCTACTTTCTTGACTGTATTTTGAGTTAAGCAGTTGGCGCGACTCCAGTTCTAGCCTATAAAGTCAAATCTTGTGTGATTCCTCGATGGTAACATAGCTGCCCGAGGTCGCAAAGTTAGCAAGTACAAGAAATTTGAAAATAGTACGTAATTGCACAGTAGTGCTTATTGTCGATCCCGTTTCTCAGCTTCAGAGCTACTTTCTTGACTGTATTTTGAGTTAAGCAGTTGGCGCGACTCCAGTTCTAGCCTTAAAAGTAAAATGTTGTGTGATTCCTCCATGGTAACATAGCTGCCCGAGGTCGCAAAGTTAGCAAGTACAAGAAATTTGAAAATTGTACGTAATTGCACAGTAGTGCTTATGGTCGATGCCGTTTCTCGGCTTCAGAGCTACTTTCTTGACTGTATTTTGAGTTAAGCAGTTGGCGCGACTCCATTTCTAGCCTTAAAAGTCAAATCTTGTCTGATTCCTCGATGGTAACATAGCTGCCCGAGGTCGCAAAGTTAGCCAGTACAAGAAATTTGAAAATTGTACGTAATTGCACAGTAGTGCTTATGGTCGATGCCGTTTCTCGGCTTCAGAGCTACTTTCTTGACTGTATTTTGAGTTAAGCAGTTGGCGCGACTTCAGTTCTAGCCTATAAAGTCAAATCTTGTGTGATTCCTCCATGGTAACATAGCTGCCCGAGGTCGCAAAGTTAGCAAGTACAAGAAATTTGAAAATTGTATGTAATTGCACAGTAGTGCTTATGGTCGATGCCGTTTCTCGGCTTCAGAGCTACTTTCTTGACTGTATTTTTAGTTAAGCAGTTGGCGCGACTCCAGTTCTAGCCTTAAAAGTCAAATGTTGTGTGATTCCTCCATGGTAACATAGCTGCCCGAGGTCGCAAAGTTAGCAAGTACAAGAAATTTGAAAATTGTACGTAATTGCACAGTAGTGCTTATGGTCGATGCCGTTTCTCGGCTTCAGAGCTACTTTCTTGACTGTATTTTGAGTTAAACAGTTGGCGCGACTTCAGTTCTAGCCTTAAAAGTCAAATGTTGTGTGATTCCTCCATGGTAACATAGCTGCCCGAGGTCGCAAAGTTAGCAAGTACAAGAAATTTGAAAATTGTATGTAATTGCACAGTAGTGCTTATGGTCGATGCCGTTTCTCGGCTTCAGAGCTACTTTCTTGACTGTATTTTGAGTTAAACAGTTGGCGCGACTTCAGTTCTAGCCTTAAAAGTCAAATGTTGTGTGATTCCTCCATGGTAACATAGCTGCCCGAGGTCGCAAAGTTAGCAAGTACAAGAAATTTGAAAATTGTATGTAATTGCACAGTAGTGCTTATGGTCGATGCCGTTTCTCGGCTTCAGAGCTACTTTCTTGACTGTATTTCGAGTTAAGCAGTTGGCGCGACTTCAGTTCTAGCCTTAAAAGTCAAATCTTGCGTGATTCCTCCATGGTAACATAGCTGCCCGAGGTCGCAAAGTTAGCAAGTACAAGAAATTTGAAAATTGTACGTAATTGCACAGTAGTGCTTATGGTCGATGCCGTTTCTCGGCTTCAGAGCTAATTTCTTGACTGTATTTTGAGTTAAGCAGTTGGCGCGACTCCAGTTCTAGCCTTAAAAGTCAAATCTTGCGTGATTCCTCCATGGTAACATAGCTGCCCGAGGTCGCAAAGTTAGCAAGTACAAGAAATTTGAAAATTGTACTTAATTGCACAGTAGTGCTTATGGTCGATGCCGTTTCTCGGCTTCAGAGCTACTTTCTTGACTGTATTTTGAGTTAAGCAGTTGGCGCGACTTCAGTTCTAGCCTATAAAGACAAATCTTGTGTGATTCCTCCATGGTAACATAGCTGCCCGAGGTCGCAAAGTTAGCAAGTACAAGAAATTTGAAAATTGTATGTAATTGCACAGTAGTGCTTATGGTCGATGCCGTTTCTCGGCTTCAGAGCTACTTTCTTGACTGTATTTTTAGTTAAGCAGTTGGCGCGACTCCAGTTCTAGCCTTAAAAGTCAAATCTTGCGTGATTCCTCCATGGTAACATAGCTGCCCGAGGTCGCAAAGTTAGCAAGTACAAGAAATTTGAAAATAGTACGTAATTGCACAGTAGTGCTTATTGTCGATCCCGTTTCTCAGCTTCAGAGCTACTTTCTTGACTGTATTTTGAGTTAAGCAGTTGGCGCGACTCCAGTTCTAGCCTTAAAAGTAAAATGTTGTGTGATTCCTCCATGGTAACATAGCTGCCCGAGGTCGCAAAGTTAGCAAGTACAAGAAATTTGAAAATTGTATGTAATTGCACAGTAGTGCTTATGGTCGATGCCGTTTCTCGGCTTCAGAGCTACTTTCTTGACTGTATTTTGAGTTAAACAGTTGGCGCGACTTCAGTTCTAGCCTTAAAAGTCAAATGTTGTGTGATTCCTCCATGGTAACATAGCTGCCCGAGGTCGCAAAGTTAGCAAGTACAAGAAATTTGAAAATTGTACGTAATTGCACAGTAGTGCTTATGGTCGATGCCGTTTCTCGGCTTCAGAGCTACTTTCTTGACTGTATTTTGAGTTAAGCAGTTGGCGCGACTCCAGTTCTAGCCTATAAAGTCAAATCTTGTGTGATTCCTCGATGGTAACATAGCTGCCCGAGGTCGCAAAGTTAGCAAGTACAAGAAATTTGAGAATAGTACGTAATTGCACAGTAGTGCTTATTGTCGATCCCGTTTCTCAGCTTCAGAGCTACTTTCTTGACTGTATTTTGAGTTAAGCAGTTGGCGCGACTCCAGTTCTAGCCTTAAAAGTAAAATGTTGTGTGATTCCTCCATGGTAACATAGCTGCCCGAGGTCGCAAAGTTAGTAAGTACAAGAAATTTGAAAATTGTACGTAATTGCACAGTAGTGCTTATGGTCGATGCCGTTTCTCGGCTTCAGAGCTTCTTTCTTGACTGTATTTTGAGTTAGGCAGTTGGCGCGACTCCAGTTCTAGCCTTAAAAGTAAAATGTTGTGTGATTCCTCCATGGTAACATAGCTGCCCGAGGTCGCAAAGTTAGCAAGTACAAGAAATTTGAAAATTGTACGTAATTGCACAGTAGTGCTTATGGTCGATGCCGTTTCTCGGCTTCAGAGCTACTTTCTTGATTGTATTTTGAGCTAAGCAGTTGGCGCGACTCCAGTTCTAGCCTATAAAGTCAAATCTTGTGTGATTCCTCGATGGTAACATAGCTGCCCGAGGTCGCAAAGTTAGCAAGTACAAGAAATTTGAAAATAGTACGTAATTGCACAGTAGTGCTTATTGTCGATCCCGTTTCTCAGCTTCAGAGCTACTTTCTTGACTGTATTTTGAGTTAAGCAGTTGGCGCGACTCCAGTTCTAGCCTTAAAAGTAAAATGTTGTGTGATTCCTCCATGGTAACATAGCTGCCCGAGGTCGCAAAGTTAGCAAGTACAAGAAATTTGAAAATTGTACGTAATTGCACAGTAGTGCTTATGGTCGATGCCGTTTCTCGGCTTCAGAGCTACTTTCTTGACTGTATTTTGAGTTAAGCAGTTGGCGCGACTCCATTTCTAGCCTTAAAAGTCAAATCTTGTCTGATTCCTCGATGGTAACATAGCTGCCCGAGGTCGCAAAGTTAGCCAGTACAAGAAATTTGAAAATTGTACGTAATTGCACAGTAGTGCTTATGGTCGATGCCGTTTCTCGGCTTCAGAGCTACTTTCTTGACTGTATTTTGAGTTAAGCAGTTGGCGCGACTTCAGTTCTAGCCTATAAAGTCAAATCTTGTGTGATTCCTCCATGGTAACATAGCTGCCCGAGGTCGCAAAGTTAGCAAGTACAAGAAATTTGAAAATTGTATGTAATTGCACAGTAGTGCTTATGGTCGATGCCGTTTCTCGGCTTCAGAGCTACTTTCTTGACTGTATTTTTAGTTAAGCAGTTGGCGCGACTCCAGTTCTAGCCTTAAAAGTCAAATGTTGTGTGATTCCTCCATGGTAACATAGCTGCCCGAGGTCGCAAAGTTAGCAAGTACAAGAAATTTGAAAATTGTACGTAATTGCACAGTAGTGCTTATGGTCGATGCCGTTTCTCGGCTTCAGAGCTACTTTCTTGACTGTATTTTGAGTTAAACAGTTGGCGCGACTTCAGTTCTAGCCTTAAAAGTCAAATGTTGTGTGATTCCTCCATGGTAACATAGCTGCCCGAGGTCGCAAAGTTAGCAAGTACAAGAAATTTGAAAATTGTATGTAATTGCACAGTAGTGCTTATGGTCGATGCCGTTTCTCGGCTTCAGAGCTACTTTCTTGACTGTATTTTGAGTTAAACAGTTGGCGCGACTTCAGTTCTAGCCTTAAAAGTCAAATGTTGTGTGATTCCTCCATGGTAACATAGCTGCCCGAGGTCGCAAAGTTAGCAAGTACAAGAAATTTGAAAATTGTATGTAATTGCACAGTAGTGCTTATGGTCGATGCCGTTTCTCGGCTTCAGAGCTACTTTCTTGACTGTATTTCGAGTTAAGCAGTTGGCGCGACTTCAGTTCTAGCCTTAAAAGTCAAATCTTGCGTGATTCCTCCATGGTAACATAGCTGCCCGAGGTCGCAAAGTTAGCAAGTACAAGAAATTTGAAAATTGTACGTAATTGCACAGTAGTGCTTATGGTCGATGCCGTTTCTCGGCTTCAGAGCTAATTTCTTGACTGTATTTTGAGTTAAGCAGTTGGCGCGACTCCAGTTCTAGCCTTAAAAGTCAAATCTTGCGTGATTCCTCCATGGTAACATAGCTGCCCGAGGTCGCAAAGTTAGCAAGTACAAGAAATTTGAAAATTGTACTTAATTGCACAGTAGTGCTTATGGTCGATGCCGTTTCTCGGCTTCAGAGCTACTTTCTTGACTGTATTTTGAGTTAAGCAGTTGGCGCGACTTCAGTTCTAGCCTATAAAGACAAATCTTGTGTGATTCCTCCATGGTAACATAGCTGCCCGAGGTCGCAAAGTTAGCAAGTACAAGAAATTTGAAAATTGTATGTAATTGCACAGTAGTGCTTATGGTCGATGCCGTTTCTCGGCTTCAGAGCTACTTTCTTGACTGTATTTTTAGTTAAGCAGTTGGCGCGACTCCAGTTCTAGCCTTAAAAGTCAAATCTTGCGTGATTCCTCCATGGTAACATAGCTGCCCGAGGTCGCAAAGTTAGCAAGTACAAGAAATTTGAAAATAGTACGTAATTGCACAGTAGTGCTTATTGTCGATCCCGTTTCTCAGCTTCAGAGCTACTTTCTTGACTGTATTTTGAGTTAAGCAGTTGGCGCGACTCCAGTTCTAGCCTTAAAAGTAAAATGTTGTGTGATTCCTCCATGGTAACATAGCTGCCCGAGGTCGCAAAGTTAGCAAGTACAAGAAATTTGAAAATTGTACGTAATTGCACAGTAGTGCTTATGGTCGATGCCGTTTCTCGGCTTCAGGGCTACTTTCTTGACTGTATTTTGAGTTAAGCAGTTGGCGCGACTCCATTTCTAGCCTTAAAAGTCAAATCTTGTGTGATTCCTCGATGGTAACATAGCTGCCCGAGGTCGCAAAGTTAGCAAGTACAAGAAATTTGAAAATTGTACGTAATTGCACAGTAGTGCTTATGGTCGATGCCGTTTCTCGGCTTCAGAGCTACTTTCTTGACTGTATTTTTAGTTAAGCAGTTGGCGCGACTCCAGTTCTAGCCTTAAAAGTCAAATGTTGTGTGATTCCTCCATGGTAACATAGCTGCCCGAGGTCGCAAAGTTAGCAAGTACAAGAAATTTGAAAATAGTACGTAATTGCACAGTAGTGCTTATTGTCGATCCCGTTTCTCAGCTTCAGAGCTACTTTCTTGACTGTATTTTGAGTTAAGCAGTTGGCGCGACTCCAGTTCTAGCCTTAAAAGTCAAATCTTGCGTGATTCCTCCATGGTAACATAGCTGCCCGAGGTCGCAAAGTTAGCAAGTACAAGAAATTTGAAAATAGTACGTAATTGCACAGTAGTGCTTATTGTCGATCCCGTTTCTCAGCTTCAGAGCTACTTTCTTGACTGTATTTTGAGTTAAGCAGTTGGCGCGACTCCAGTTCTAGCCTTAAAAGTCAAATCTTGCGTGATTCCTCCATGGTAACATAGCTGCCCGAGGTCGCAAAGTTAGCAAGTACAAGAAATTTGAAAATTGTACGTAATTGCACAGTAGTGCTTATGGTCGATGCCGTTTCTCGGCTTCAGAGCTACTTTCTTGACTGTATTTTGAGTTAAACAGTTGGCGCGACTTCAGTTCTAGCCTTAAAAGTCAAATGTTGTGTGATTCCTCCATGGTAACATAGCTGCCCGAGGTCGCAAAGTTAGCAAGTACAAGAAATTTGAAAATTGTACGTAATTGCACAGTAGTGCTTATGGTCGATGCCGTTTCTCGGCTTCAGAGCTACTTTCTTGACCGTATTTTGAGTTAAGCAGTTGGCGCGACTGCAGTTCTAGCCTTAAAAGTCAAATCTTGCGTGATTCCTCCATGGTAACATAGCTGCCCGAGGTCGCAAAGTTAGCAAGTACAAGAAATTTGAAAATTGTACGTAATTGCACAGTAGTGCTTATGGTCGATGCCGTTTCTCGGCTTCAGAGCTACTTTCTTGACTGTATTTTGAGTTAAGCAGTAGGCGCGACTTCAGTTCTAGCCTATAAAGTAAAATCTTGTGTGATTCCTCCATGGTAACATAGCTGCCCGAGGTCGCAAAGTTAGCAAGTACAAGAAAGTTGAAAATTGTACGTAATTGCACAGTAGTGCTTATGGTCGATGCCGTTTCTCGGCTTCAGAGCTACTTTCTTGACTGTATTTCGAGTTAAACAGTTGGCGCGACTTCAGTTCTAGCCTATAAAGTCAAATCTTGTGTGATTCCTCCATGGTAACATAGCTGCCCGAGGTCGCAAAGTTAGCAAGTACAAGAAATTTGAAAATTGTACGTAATTGCACAGTAGTGCTTATGGTCGATGCCGTTTCTCGGCTTCAGAGCTACTTTCTTGACTGTATTTCGAGTTAAGCAGTTGGCGCGACTCCAGTTCTAGCCTTAAAAGTCAAATGTTGTGTGATTCCTCCATGGTAACATAGCTGCCCGAGGTCGCAAAATTAGCAAGTACAAGAAATTTGAAAATTGTACGTAATTGCACAGTAGTGCTTATGGTCGATGCCGTTTCTCGGCTTCAGAGCTACTTTCTTGACTGTATTTTGAGTTAAGCAGTTGGCGCGACTCCAGTTCTAGCCTTAAAAGTCAAATCTTGCGTGATTCCTCCATGGTAACATAGCTGCCCGAGGTCGCAAAGTTAGCAAGTACAAGAAATTTGAAAATTGTACGTAATTGCACAGTAGTGCTTATGGTCGATGCCGTTTCTCGGCTTCAGAGCTACTTTCTTGACTGTATTTTGAGTTAAGCAGTTGGCGCGACTCCAGTTCTAGCCTTAAAAGTCAAATGTTGTGTGATTCCTCCATGGTAACATAGCTGCCCGAGGTCGCGAAGTTAGCAAGTACAAGAAATTTGAAAATTGTACGTAATTGCACAGTAGTGCTTATGGTCGATGCCGTTTCTCGGCTTCAGAGCTACTTTCTTGACTGTATTTTGAGTTAAACAGTTGGCGCGACTTCAGTTCTAGCCTTAAAAGTCAAATGTTGTCTGATTCCTCCATGGTAACATAGCTGCCCGAGGTCGCAAAGTTAGCAAGTACAAGAAATTTGAAAATTGTATGTAATTGCACAGTAGTGCTTATGGTCGATGCCGTTTCTCGGCTTCAGAGCTACTTTCTTGACTGTATTTTGAGTTAAACAGTTGGCGCGACTTCAGTTCTAGCCTTAAAAGTCAAATGTTGTGTGATTCCTCCATGGTAACATAGCTGCCCGAGGTCGCAAAGTTAGCAAGTACAAGAAATTTGAAAATTGTATGTAATTGCACAGTAGTGCTTATGGTCGATGCCGTTTCTCGGCTTCAGAGCTACTTTCTTGACTGTATTTCGAGTTAAGCAGTTGGCGCGACTTCAGTTCTAGCCTTAAAAGTCAAATCTTGCGTGATTCCTCCATGGTAACATAGCTGCCCGAGGTCGCAAAGTTAGCAAGTACAAGAAATTTGAAAATTGTACGTAATTGCACAGTAGTGCTTATGGTCGATGCCGTTTCTCGGCTTCAGAGCTAATTTCTTGACTGTATTTTGAGTTAAGCAGTTGGCGCGACTCCAGTTCTAGCCTTAAAAGTCAAATCTTGCGTGATTCCTCCATGGTAACATAGCTGCCCGAGGTCGCAAAGTTAGCAAGTACAAGAAATTTGAAAATTGTACTTAATTGCACAGTAGTGCTTATGGTCGATGCCGTTTCTCGGCTTCAGAGCTACTTTCTTGACTGTATTTTGAGTTAAACAGTTGGCGCGATTCCAGTTCTAGCCTATAAAGTCAAATCTTGTGTGATTCCTAGATGGTAACATAGCTGCCCGAGGTCGCAAAGTTAGCAAGTACAAGAAATTTTAAAATTGTACGTAATTGCACAGTAGTGCTTATGGTCGATGCCGTTTCTCGGCTTCAGAGCTACTTTCTTGACTGTATTTCGAGTTAAGCAGTTGGCGCGACTTCAGTTCTAGCCTTAAAAGTAAAATCTTGCGTGATTCCTCCATGGTAACATAGCTGCCCGAGGTCGCAAAGTTAGCAAGTACAAGAAATTTGAAAATTGTACGTAATTGCACAGTAGTGCTTATGGTCGATGCCGTTTCTCGGCTTCAGAGCTACTTTCTTGACTGTATTTTGAGTTAAGCAGTTGGCGCGACTTCAGTTCTAGCCTATAAAGTCAAATCTTGTGTGATTCCTCAATGGTAACATAGCTGCCCGAGGTCGCAAAGTTAGCAAGTACAAGAAATTTGAAAATTGTACGTAATTGCACAGTAGTGCTTATGGTCGATGCCGTTTCTCGGCTTCAGAGCTACTTTCTTGACTGTATTTTGAGTTAAACAGTTGGCGCGACTTCAGTTCTAGCCTATAAAGTCAAATCTTGTGTGATTCCTCCATGGTAACATAGCTGCCCGAGGTCGCAAAGTTAGCAAGTACAAGAAATTTGAAAATTGTACGTAATTGCACAGTAGTGCTTATGGTCGATGCCGTTTCTCGGCTTCAGAGCTACTTTCTTGACCGTATTTTGAGTTAAGCAGTTGGCGCGACTGCAGTTCTAGCCTTAAAAGTCAAATCTTGCGTGATTCCTCCATGGTAACATAGCTGCCCGAGGTCGCAAAGTTAACAAGTACAAGAAATTTGAAAATTGTACGTAATTGCACAGTAGTGCTTATGGTCGATGCCGTTTCTCGGCTTCAGAGCTACTTTCTTGACTGTATTTTGAGTTAAGCAGTAGGCGCGACTTCAGTTCTAGCCTATAAAGTCAAATCTTGTGTGATTCCTCCATGGTAACATAGCTGCCCGAGGTCGCAAAGTTAGCAAGTACAAGAAATTTGAAAATTGTACGTAATTGCACAGTAGTGCTTATGGTCGATGCCGTTTCTCGGCTTCAGAGCTACTTTCTTGACTGTATTTCGAGTTAAGCAGTTGGCGCGACTCCAGTTCTAGCCTTAAAAGTCAAATGTTGTGTGATTCCTCCATGGTAACATAGCTGCCCGAGGTCGCAAAGTTAGCAAGTACAAGAAATTTGAAAATTGTACGTAATTGCACAGTAGTGCTTATGGTCGATGCCGTTTCTCGGCTTCAGAGCTACTTTCTTGACTGTATTTTGAGTTAAGCAGTTGGCGCGACTCCAGTTCTAGCCTTAAAAGTCAAATCTTGCGTGATTTCTCCATGGTAACATAGCTGCCCGAGGTCGCAAAGTTAGCAAGTACAAGAAATTTGAAAATTGTACGTAATTGCACAGTAGTGCTTATGGTCGATGCCGTTTCTCGGCTTCAGAGCTACTTTCTTGACTGTATTTTGAGTTAAGCAGTTGGCGCGACTCCAGTTCTAGCCTTAAAAGTCAAATGTTGTGTGATTCCTCCATGGTAACATAGCTGCCCGAGGTCGCAAAGTTAGCAAGTACAAGAAATTTGAAAATTGTACGTAATTGCACAGTAGTGCTTATGGTCGATGCCGTTTCTCGGCTTCAGAGCTACTTTCTTGACTGTATTTTGAGTTAAGCAGTTGGCGCGACTTCAGTTCTAGCCTATAAAGTCAAATCTTGTGTGATTCCTCCATGGTTACATAGCTGCCCGAGGTCGCAAAGTTAGCAAGTACAAGAAATTTGAAAATTGTACGTAATTACACAGTAGTGCTTATGGTCGATGCCGTTTCTCGGCTTCAGAGCTACTTTCTTGACTGTATTTTGAGTTATGCAGTTGGCGCGACTTCAGTTCTAGCCTATAAAGTCAAATCTTGTGTGATTCCTCCATGGTAACATAGCTGCCCGAGGTCGCAAAGTTAGCAAGTACAAGAAATTTGAAAATTGTACGTAATTGCACAGTAGTGCTTATGGTCGATGCCGTTTCTCGGCTTCAGAGCTACTTTCTTGACTGTATTTTGAGTTAAGCAGTTGGCGCGACTCCAGTTCTAGCCTTAAAAGTCAAATGTTGTGTGATTCCTCCATGGTAACATAGCTGCCCGAGGTCGCAAAGTTAGCAAGTACAAGAAATTTGAAAATTGTACGTAATTGCACAGTAGTGCTTATGGTCGATGCCGTTTCTCGGCTTCAGAGCTACTTTCTTGACTGTATTTTGAGTTAAGCAGTTGGCGCGACTCCAATTCTAGCCTTAAAAGTCAAATGTTGTGTGATTCCTCCATGTTAACATAGCTGCCCGAGGTCGCAAAATTAGCAAGTACAAGAAATTTGAAAATTGTAAGTAATTGCACAGTAGTGCTTATGGTCGATGCCGTTTCTCGGCTTCAGAGCTACTTTCTTGACTGTATTTTGAGTTAAGCAGTTGGCGCGACTCCAGTTCTAGCCTTAAAAGTAAAATGTTGTGTGATTCCTCCATGGTAACATAGCTGCCCGAGGTCGCTAAGTTAGCAAGTACAAGATATTTGAAAATTGTACGCGATTGCACAGTAGTGCTTATGGTCGATCCCGTTTCTCAGCTTCAGAGCTACTTTCTTGAGTGTATTTTGAGTTAAGCAGTTGGCGCGACTCCAGTTCTAGCCTTAAAAGTCAAGTAAGTAGCTCTGAAGCCGAGAAACGGCATCGACCATAAGCACTACTGTGCAATTACGTACAATTTTCAAATTTCTTGTACTTGCTAACTTTGCGACCTTGGGCAGCTATGTTACCATGGAGGAATAACACAACATTTGACTTTTAAGGCTAGAACTTGTACGTAATTGCACAGGTGCTTATGGTCGATGCCGTTTCTCGGCTTCAGAGCTACTTTCTTGACTGTATTTTGAGTTAAACAGTTGGCGCGACTTCAGTTCTAGCCTATAAAGTCAAATGTTGTGTGATTCCTCCATGGTAACATAGCTGCCCGAGGTCGCTAAGTTAGCAAGTACAAGAAATTTGAAAATTGTACGTAATTGCACAGTAGTGCTTATGGTCGATGCCGTTTCTCGGCTTCAGAGCTACTTTCTTGACTGTATTTTGAGTTAAGCAGTTGGCGCGACTTCAGTTCTAGCCTATAGAGTCAAATCTTGTGTGATTCCTCCATGGTAACATAGCTGCCGGAGGTCGCAAAGTTAGCAAGTACAAGAAATTTGAAAATTGTACGTAATTGCACAGGTGCTTATGGTCGATGCCGTTTCTCGGCTTCAGAGCTACTTTGTTGACTGTATTTTGAGTTAAGCAGTTGGCGCGACTCCAGTTCTAGCCTTAAAAGTCAAATGTTGTGTGATTCCTCCATGGTAACATAGCTGCCCGAGGTCGCAAAGTTAGCAAGTACAAGAAATTTGAAAATTGTACGTAATTGCACAGTAGTGCTTATGGTCGATCCCGTTTCTCAGCTTCAGAGCTACTTTCTTGACTGTATTTTGAGTTAAGCAGTTGGCGCGACTCCAGTTCTAGCCTTAAAAGTCAAATGTTGTGTGATTCCTCCATGGTAACATAGCTGCCCGAGGTCGCAAAGTTAGCAAGTACAAGAAATTTGAAAATTGTACGTAATTGCACAGTAGTGCTTATGGTCGATGCCGTTTCTCGGCTTCAGAGCTACTTTCTTGACTGTATTTTGAGTTAAGCAGTTGGCGCGACTTCAGTTCTAGCCTATAAAGTCAAATCTTGTGTGATTCCTCCATGGTAACATAGCTGCCCGAGGTCGCAAAGTTAGCAAGTACAAGAAATTTGAAAATTGTACGTAATTGCACAGTAGTGCTTATGGTCGATCCCGTTTCTCAGCTTCAGAGCTACTTTCTTGACTGTATTTTGAGTTAAGCAGTTGGCGCGACTGCAGTTCTAGCCTTAAAAGTAAAATGTTGTGTGTTTCCTCCATGGTAACATAGCTGCCCGAGGTCGCAAAGTTAGCAAGTACAAGAAATTTGAAAATTGTACGCGATTGCACAGTAGTGCTTATGGTCGATGCCGTTTCTCGGCTTCAGAGCTACTTTCTTGACTGTATTTTGAGTTAAGCAGTTGGCGCGACTTCAGTTCTAGCCTATAAAGTCAAATCTTGTGTGATTCCTCCATGGTAACATAGCTGCCCGAGGTCGCAAAGTTAGCAAGTACAAGAAATTTGAAAATTGTACGTAATTGCACAGTAGTGCTTATGGTCGATGCCGTTTCTCGGCTTCAGAGCTACTTTCTTGACTGTATTTTGAGTTAATCAGTTGGCGCGACTTCAGTTCTAGCCTATAAAGTCAAATCTTGTGTGATTCCTCCATGGTAACATAGCTGCCCGAGGTCGCAAAGTTAGCAAGTACAAGAAATTTGAAAATTGTACGTAATTGCACAGTAGTGCTTATGGTCGATGCCGTTTCTCGGCTTCAGAGCTACTTTCTTGAGTGTATTTTGAGTTAAGCGGTTGGCGCGACTCCAGTTCTAGCCTTTAAAGTCAAATCTTGCGTGATTCCTCCAAGGTAACATAGTTGCCCGAGGTCGCAAAGTTAGCAAGTACAAGAAATTTGAAAATTGTACGTAATTGCACAGTAGTGCTTATGGTCGATCCCGTTTCTCAGCTTCAGAGCTACTTCCTTGACTGTATTTTGAGTTAAGCAGTTGGCGCGACTCCAGTTCTAGGATTAAAAGTCAAATCTTGCGTGATTCCTGCATGGTAATATAGCTGCCCGAGGTCGCAAATTTAGCAAGTACAAGAAATTTGAAAATTGTACGTAATTGCACAGTAGTGCTTATGGTCGATGCCGTTTCTCGGCTTCAGAGCTACTTTCTTGACTGTATTTTGAGTTAAGCAGTTGGCGCGACTCCAGTTCTAGCCTATAAAGTCAAATCTTGTGTGATTCCTCCATGGTAACATAGCTGCCCGAGGTCGCAAAGTTAGCAAGTACAAGAAATTTGAAAATTGTACGTAATTGCACAGTAGTGCTTATGGTCGATGCCGTTTCTCGGCTTCAGAGCTACTTTTTTGACTGTATTTTGAGTTAGGCAGTTGGCGCGACTCCAGTTCTAGCCTTAAAAGTCAAATGTTGTGTGATTCCTCCATGGTAACATAGCTGCCCGAGGTCGCAAAGTTAGCAAGTACAAGAAATTTGAAAATTGTACGTAATTGCACAGTAGTGCTTATGGTCGATGCCGTTTCTCGGCTTCAGAGCTACTTTCCTGACTGTATTTTTAGTTAAGCAGTTGGCGCGACTTCAGTTCTGGCCTATAAAGTCAAATCTTGTGTGATTCCTCCATGGTAACATAGCTGCCCGAGGTCGCAAAGTTAGCAAGTACAAGAAATTTGAAAATTGTACGTAATTGCACAGTAGTGCTTATGGTCGATGCCGTTTCTCGGCTTCAGAGCTACTTTCTTGACTGTATTTTGAGTTAAACAGTTGGCGCGACTCCATTTCTAGCCTTAAAAGTCAAATCTTGTGTGATTCCTCCATGGTAACATAGCTGCCCGAGGTCGCAAAGTTAGCAAGTACAATAAATTTGAAAATTGTACGTAATTGCACAGTAGTGCTTATGGTCGATGCCGTTTCTCGGCTTCAGAGCTACTTTCTTGACTGTATTTTTAGTTAAGCAGTTGGCGCGACTTCAGTTCTGGCCTATAAAGTCAAATCTTGTGTGATTCCTCCATGGTAACATAGCTGCCCGAGGTCGCAAAGTTAGCAAGTACAAGAAATTTGAAAATTGTACGTAATTGCACAGTAGTGCTTATGGTCGATGCCGTTTCTCGGCTTCAGAGCTACTTTCTTGACTGTATTTTGAGTTAAGCAGTTGGCGCGACTCCATTTCTGGCCTTACAAGTCAAATCTTGCGTGATTCCTACATGGTAACATAGCTGCCCGAGGTCGCAAAGTTAGCAAGTACAAGAAATTTGAAAATTGTACGTAATTGCACAGTAGTGCTTATGGTCGATGCCGTTTCTCGGCTTCAGAGCTACTTTCTTGACTGTATTTTGAGTTAAGCAGTTGGCGCGACTTCAGTTCTAGCCTATAAAGTCAAATCTTGTGTGATTCCTCCATGGTAACATAGCTGCCCGAGGTCGCAAAGTTAGCAAGTACAAGAAATTTGAAAATTGTACGTAATTGCACAGTAGTGCTTATGGTCGATGCCGTTTCTCGGCTTCAGAGCTACTTTCTTGACTGTATTTTTAGTTAAGCAGTTGGCGCGACTTCAGTTCTAGCCTATAAAGTCAAATCTTGTGTGATTCCTCCATGGTAACATAGCTGCCCGAGGTCGCAAAGTTAGCAAGTACAAGAAATTTGAAAATTGTACGTAATTGCACAGTAGTGCTTATGGTCGATGCCGTTTCTCGGCTTCAGAGCTACTTTCTTGACTGTATTTTTAGTTAAGCAGTTGGCGCGACTCCAGTTCTAGCCTTAAAAGTCAAATCTTGCGTGATTCCTCCATGGTAACATAGCTGCCCGAGGTCGCAAAGTTAGCAAGTACAAGAAATTTGAAAATTGTACGTAATTGCACAGTAGTGCTTATGGTCGATGCCGTTTCTCGGCTTCAGAGCTACTTTCTTGACTGTATTTTGAGTTAAGCAGTTGGCGCGACTTCAGTTCTAGCCTATAAAGTCAAATCTTGTGTGATTCCTCCATGGTAACATAGCTGCCCGAGGTCGCAAAGTTAGCAAGTACAAGAAATTTGAAAATTGTACGTAATTGCACAGTAGTGCTTATGGTCGATGCCGTTTCTCGGCTTCAGAGCTACTTTCCTGACTGTATTTTTAGTTAAGCAGTTGGCGCGACTCCAGTTCTAGCCTTAAAAGTCAAATCTTGCGTGATTCCTCCATGGTAACATAGCTGCCCGAGGTCGCAAAGTTAGCAAGTACAAGAAATTTGAAAATTGTACGTAATTGCACAGTAGTGCTTATGGTCGATGCCGTTTCTCGGCTTCAGAGCTACTTTCTTGACTGTATTTTGAGTTAAGCAGTTGGCGCGACTCCAGTTCTAGCCTTAAAAGTCAAATGTTGTGTGATTCCTTCATGGTAACATAGCTGCCCGAGGTCGCAAAGTTAGCAAGTACAAGAAATTTGAAAATTGTACGTAATTGCACAGTAGTGCTTATGGTCGATGCCGTTTCTCGGCTTCAGAGCTACTTTCTTGACTGTATTTTGAGTTAAACAGTTGGCGCGACTCCATTTCTAGCCTTAAAAGTCAAATCTTGTGTGATTCCTCCATGGTAACATAGCTGCCCGAGGTCGCAAAGTTAGCAAGTACAAGAAATTTGAAAATTGTACGTAATTGCACAGTAGTGCTTATGGTCGATCCCGTTTCTCGGCTTCAGAGCTACTTTCTTGACTGTATTTTGAGTTAAACAGTTGGCGCGACTCCATTTCTAGCTTTAAAAGTCAAATCTTGTGTGATTCCTCCATGGTAACATAGCTGCCCGAGGTCGCAAAGTTAGCAAGTACAAGAAATTTGAAAATTGTACGTAATTGCACAGTAGTGCTTATGGTCGATGCCGTTTCTCGGCTTCAAAGCTACTTTCTTGACTGTATTTTGAGTTAAGCAGTTGGCGCGACTTCAGTTCTAGCCTATAAAGTCAAATCTTGTGTGATTCCTCCATGGTAACATAGCTGCCCGAGGTCGCAAAGTTAGCAAGTACAAGAAATTTGAAAATTGTACGTAATTGCACAGTAGTGCTTATGGTCGATGCCGTTTCTCGGCTTCAGAGCTACTTTCTTGACTGTATTTTGAGTTAAGCAGTTGGCGCGACTTCAGTTCTAGCCTATAAAGTCAAATGTTGTGTGATTCCTCCATGGTAACATAGCTGCCCGAGGTCGCAAAGTTAGCAAGTACAAGAAATTTGAAAATTGTACGTAATTGCACAGTAGTGCTTATGGTCGATGCCGTTTCTCGGCTTCAGAGCTACTTTCTTGACTGTATTTTGAGTTAAGCAGTTGGCGCGACTTCAGTTCTAGCCTATAAAGTCAAATCTTGTGTGATTCCTCGATGGTAACATAGCTGCCCGAGGTCGCAAAGTTAGCAAGTACAAGAAATTTGAAAATTGTACGTAATTGCACAGTAGTGCTTATGGTCGATCCCGTTTCTCAGCTTCAGAGCTACTTTCTTGACTGTATTTTTAGTTAAGCAGTTGGCGCGACTTCAGTTCTAGCCTATAAAGTCAAATCTTGTGTGATTCCTCCATGGTAACATAGCTGCCCGAGGTCGCAAAGTTAGCAAGTACAAGAAATTTGAAAATTGTACGTAATTGCACAGTAGCGCTTATGGTCGATGCCGTTTCTCGGCTTCAGAGCTACTTTCTTGACTGTATTTTGAGTTAAGCAGTTGGCGCGACTCCAGTTCTAGCCTTAAAAGTCAAATGTTGTGTGATTCCTCCATGGTAACATAGCTGCCCGAGGTCGCAAAGTTAGCAAGTACAAGAAATTTGAAAATTGTACGTAATTGCACAGTAGTGCTTATGGTCGATGCCGTTTCTCGGCTTCAGAGCTACTTTCTTGACTGTATTTTGAGTTAGGCAGTTGGCGCGACTCCAGTTCTAGCCTTAAAAGTCAAATGTTGTGTGATTCCTCCATGGTAACATAGCTGCCCGAGGTCGCAAAGTTAGCAAGTACAAGAAATTTGAAAATTGTACGTAATTGCACAGTAGTGCTTATGGTCGATGTTGTTTCTCGGCTTCAGAGCTACTTTCTTGACTGTATTTTGAGTTAAGCAGTTGGCGCGACTCCAGTTCTAGCCTATAAAGTCAAATCTTGTGTGATTCCTCCATGGTAACATAGCTGCCCGAGGTCGCAAAGTTAGCAAGTACAAGAAATTTGAAAATTGTACGTAATTGCACAGTAGTGCTTATGGTCGATGCCGTTTCTCGGCTTCAGAGCTACTTTCTTGACTGTATTTTGAGTTAAGCAGTTGGCGCGACTCCATTTCTAGCCTTAAAAGTCAAATCTTGTGTGATTCCTCGATGGCAACATAGCTGCCCGAGGTCGCAAAGTTAGCAAGTACAAGAAATTTGAAAATTGTACGTAATTGCACAGTAGTGCTTATGGTCGATGCCGTTTCTCGGCTTCAGAGCTACTTTCTTGACTGTATTTTGAGTTAAGCAGTTGGCGCGACTTCAGTTCTAGCCTATAAAGTCAAATCTTGTGTGATTCCTCCATGGTAACATAGCTGCCCGAGGTCGCAAAGTTAGCAAGTACAAGAAATTTGAAAATTGTACGTAATTGCACAGTAGTGCTTATGGTCGATGCCGTTTCTCGGCTTCAGAGCTACTTTCTTGACTGTATTTTGAGTTAAGCAGTTGGCGCGACTTCAGTTCTAGCCTATAAAGTCAAATGTTGTGTGATTCCTCCATGGTAACATAGCTGCCCGAGGTCGCAAAGTTAGCAAGTACAAGAAATTTGAAAATTGTACGTAATTGCACAGTAGTGCTTATGGTCGATGCCGTTTCTCGGCTTCAGAGCTACTTTCTTGACTGTATTTTGAGTTAAGCAGTTGGCGCGACTTCAGTTCTAGCCTATAAAGTCAAATCTTGTGTGATTCCTCGATGGTAACATAGCTGCCCGAGGTCGCAAAGTTAGCAAGTACAAGAAATTTGAAAATTGTACGTAATTGCACAGTAGTGCTTATGGTCGATGCCGTTTCTCAGCTTCAGAGCTACTTTCTTGACTGTATTTTTAGTTAAGCAGTTGGCGCGACTTCAGTTCTAGCCTATAAAGTCAAATCTTGTGTGATTCCTCCATGGTAACATAGCTGCCCGAGGTCGCAAAGTTAGCAAGTACAAGAAATTTGAAAATTGTACGTAATTGCACAGTAGCGCTTATGGTCGATGCCGTTTCTCGGCTTCAGAGCTACTTTCTTGACTGTATTTTGAGTTAAGCAGTTGGCGCGACTCCAGTTCTAGCCTTAAAAGTCAAATGTTGTGTGATTCCTCCATGGTAACATAGCTGCCCGAGGTCGCAAAGTTAGCAAGTACAAGAAATTTGAAAATTGTACGTAATTGCACAGTAGTGCTTATGGTCGATGCCGTTTCTCGGCTTCAGAGCTACTTTCTTGACTGTATTTTGAGTTAGGCAGTTGGCGCGACTCCAGTTCTAGCCTTAAAAGTCAAATGTTGTGTGATTCCTCCATGGTAACATAGCTGCCCGAGGTCGCAAAGTTAGCAAGTACAAGAAATTTGAAAATTGTGCGTAATTGCACAGTAGTGCTTATGGTCGATGTTGTTTCTCGGCTTCAGAGCTACTTTCTTGACTGTATTTTGAGTTAAGCAGTTGGCGCGACTCCAGTTCTAGCCTATAAAGTCAAATCTTGTGTGATTCCTCCATGGTAACATAGCTGCCCGAGGTCGCAAAGTTAGCAAGTACAAGAAATTTGAAAATTGTACGTAATTGCACAGTAGTGCTTATGGTCGATGCCGTTTCTCGGCTTCAGAGCTACTTTCTTGACTGTATTTTGAGTTAAGCAGTTGGCGCGACTCCATTTCTAGCCTTAAAAGTCAAATCTTGTGTGATTCCTCGATGGCAACATAGCTGCCCGAGGTCGCAAAGTTAGCAAGTACAAGATATTTGAAAATTGTACGTAATTGCACAGTAGTGCTTATGGTCGATGCCGTTTCTCGGCTTCAGAGCTACTTTCTTGACTGTATTTTGAGTTAAGCAGTTGGCGCGACTCCATTTCTAGCCTTAAAAGTCAAATCTTGTGTGATTCCTCGATGGCAACATAGCTGCCCGAGGTCGCAAAGTTAGCAAGTACAAGATATTTGAAAATTGTACGTAATTGCACAGTAGTGCTTATGGTCGATGCCGTTTCTCGGCTTCAGAGCTACTTTCTTGAGTGTATTTTGAGTTAAGCAGTTGGCGCGACTCCAGTTCTAGCCTTAAAAGTCAAATCTTGCGTGATTCCTCCATGGTAACATAGCTGCCCGAGGTCGCAAAGTTAGCAAGTACAAGAAATTTGAAAATTGTACGTAATTGCACAGTAGTGCTTATGGTCGATGCCGTTTCTCGGCTTCAGAGCTACTTTCTTGACTGTATTTTGAGTTAAGCAGTTGGCGCGACTCCAGTTCTAGCCTTAAAAGTCAAATGTTGTGTGATTCCTCCATGGTAACATAGCTGCCCGAGGTCGCAAAGTTAGCAAGTACAAGAAATTTGAAAATTGTACCTAATTGCACAGTAGTGCTTATGGTCGATGCCGTTTCTCGGCTTCAGAGCTACTTTCTTGACCGTATTTTGAGTTAAGCAGTTGGCGCGACTGCAGTTCTAGCCTTAAAAGTCAAATCTTGCGTGATTCCTCCATGGTAACATAGCTGCCCGAGGTCGCAAAGTTAGCAAGTACAAGAAATTTGAAAATTGTACGTAATTGCACAGTAGTGCTTATGGTCGATGCCGTTTCTCGGCTTCAGAGCTACTTTCTTGACTGTATTTTGAGTTAAGCAGTAGGCGCGACTTCAGTTCTAGCCTATAAAGTCAAATCTTGTGTGATTCCTCCATGGTAACATAGCTGCCCGAGGTCGCAAAGTTAGCAAGTACAAGAAATTTGAAAATTGTACGTAATTGCACAGTAGTGCTTATGGTCGATGCCGTTTCTCGGCTTCAGAGCTACTTTCTTGACTGTATTTTGAGTTAATCGGTTGGCGCGACTCCAGTTCTAGCCTTAAAAGTCAAATCTTGCGTGATTCCTGCATGGTAATATAGCTGCCCGAGGTCGCAAATTTAGCAAGTACAAGAAATTTGAAAATTGTACGTAATTGCACAGTAGTGCTTATGGTCGATGCCGTTTCTCGGCTTCAGAGCTACTTTCTTGACTGTATTTTGAGTTAAGCAGTTGGCGCGACTTCAGTTCTAGCCTATAAAGTCAAATCTTGTGTGATTCCTCCATGGTAACATAGCTGCCCGAGGTCGCAAAGTTAGCAAGTACAAGAAATTTGAAAATTGTACGTAATTGCACAGTAGTGCTTATGGTCGATGCCGTTTCTCGGCTTCAGAGCTACTTTCTTGACTGTATTTTGAGTTAAGCAGTTGGCGCGACTTCAGTTCTAGCCTATAAAGTCAAATCTTGTGTGATTCCTCCATGGTAACATAGCTGCCCGAGGTCGCAAAGTTAGCAAGTACAAGAAATTTGAAAATTGTACGTAATTGCACAGTAGTGCTTATGGTCGATGCCGTTTCTCGGCTACAGAGCTACTTTCTTGACTGTATTTTGAGTTAAGCAGTTGGCGCGACTCCAGTTCTAGCCTTAAAAGTCAAATCTTGCGTGATTCCTGCATGGTAATATAGCTGCCCGAGGTCGCAAAGTTAGCAAGTACAAGAAATTTGAAAATTGTACGTAATTGCACAGTAGTGCTTATGGTCGATGCCGTTTCTCGGCTTCAGAGCTACTTTCTTGACTGTATTTTGAGTTAAGCAGTTGGCGCGACTCCAGTTCTAGCCTTAAAAGTCAAATCTTGCGTGATTCCTCCATGGTAACATAGCTGCCCGAGGTCGCAAAGTTAGCAAGTACAAGAAATTTGAAAATTGTACGTAATTGCACAGTAGTGCTTATGGTCGATGCCGTTTCTCGGCTTCTGAGCTACTTTCTTGACTGTATTTTGAGTTAAACAGTTGGCGCGACTTCAGTTCTAGCCTATAAAGTCAAATGTTGTGTGATTCCTCCATGGTAACATAGCTGCCCGAGGTCGCAAAGTTAGCAAGTACAAGAAATTTGAAAATTGTACGTAATTGCACAGTAGTGCTTATGGTCGATGCCGTTTCTCGGCTTCAGAGCTACTTTCTTGACTGTATTTTTAGTTAAGCAGTTGGCGCGACTGCAGTTCTAGCCTTAAAAGTAAAATGTTGTGTGATTCCTCCATGGTAACATAGCTGCCCGAGGTCGCAAAATTAGCAAGTACAAGAAATTTGAAAATTGTACGTAATTGCACAGTAGTGCTTATGGTCGATGCCGTTTCTCGGCTTCAGAGCTACTTTCTTGACTGTATTTTTAGTTAAGCAGTTGGCGCGACTGCAGTTCTAGCCTTAAAAGTAAAATGTTGTGTGATTCCTCCATGGTAACATAGCTGCCCGAGGTCGCAAAGTTAGCAAGTACAAGAAATTTGAAAATTGTACGTAATTGCACAGTAGTGCTTATGGTCGATCCCGTTTCTCAGCTTCAGAGCTACTTTCTTGACTGTATTTTGAGTTAAGCAGTTGGCGCGACTGCAGTTCTAGCCTTAAAAGTCAAATGTTGTGTGATTCCTCCATGGTAACATAGCTGCCCGAGGTCGCAAAGTTAGCAAGTACAAGAAATTTGAAAATTGTACGTAATTGCACAGTAGTGCTTACGGTCGATGCCGTTTCTCGGCTTCAGAGCTACTTTCTTGACTGTATTTTGAGTTAAACAGTTGGCGCGACTTCAGTTCTAGCCTATAAAGTCAAATGTTGTGTGATTCCTCCATGGTAACATAGCTGCCCGAGGTCGCAAAGTTAGCAAGTACAAGAAATTTGAAAATTGTACGTAATTGCACAGTAGTGCTTATGGTCGATGCCGTTTCTCGGCTTCAGAGCTACTTTCTTGACTGTATTTTGAGTTAATCAGTTGGCGCGGCTCCAGTTCTAGCCTTAAAAGTCAAATCTTGCGTGATTCCTCCATGGTAACATAGCTGCCCGAGGTCGCAAAGTTAGCAAGTACAAGAAATTTGAAAATTGTACGTAATTGCACAGTAGTGCTTACGGTCGATGCCGTTTCTCGGCTTCAGAGCTACTTTCTTGACTGTATTTTTAGTTAAGCAGTTGGCGCGACTCCATTTCTAGCCTTAAAAGTCAAATCTTGCGTGATTCCTCCATGGTAACATAGCTGCCCGAGGTCGCAAAGTTAGCAAGTACAAGAAATTTGAAAATTGTACGTAATTGCACAGTAGTGCTTATGGTCGATGCCGTTTCTCGGCTTCAGAGCTACTTTCTTGACTGTATTTTGAGTTAATCAGTTGGCGCGACTCCAGTTCTAGCCTTAAAAGTCAAATCTTGTGTGATTCCTGCATGGTAATATAGCTGCCCGAGGTCGCAAAGTTAGCAAGTACAAGAAATTTGAAAATTGTACGTAATTGCACAGTAGTGCTTATGGTCGATGCCGTTTCTCGGCTTCAGAGCTACTTTCTTGACTGTATTTTGAGTTAAGCAGTTGGCGCGACTTCAGTTCTAGCCTATAAAGTCAAATCTTGTGTGATTCCTCCATGGTAACATAGCTGCCCGAGGTCGCAAAGTTAGCAAGTACAAGAAATTTGAAAATTGTACGTAATTGCACAGTAGTGCTTATGGTCGATCCCGTTTCTCAGCTTCAGAGCTACTTTCTTGACTGTATTTTGAGTTAAGCAGTTGGCGCGACTGCAGTTCTAGCCTTAAAAGTCAAATGTTGTGTGATTCCTCCATGGTAACATAGCTGCCCGAGGTCGCAAAGTTAGCAAGTACAAGAAATTTGAAAATTGTACGTAATTGCACAGTAGTGCTTATGGTCGATGCCGTTTCTCGGCTTCAGAGCTACTTTCTTGACTGTATTTTGAGTTAAACAGTTGGCGCGACTTCAGTTCTAGCCTATAAAGTCAAATGTTGTGTGATTCCTCCATGGTAACATAGCTGCCCGAGGTCGCAAAGTTAGCAAGTACAAGAAATTTGAAAATTGTACGTAATTGCACAGTAGTGCTTATGGTCGATGCCGTTTCTCGGCTTCAGAGCTACTTTCTTGACTGTATTTTGAGTTAATCAGTTGGCGCGGCTCCAGTTCTAGCCTTAAAAGTCAAATCTTGCGTGATTCCTCCATGGTAACATAGCTGCCCGAGGTCGCAAAGTTAGCAAGTACAAGAAATTTGAAAATTGTACGTAATTGCACAGTAGTGCTTACGGTCGATGCCGTTTCTCGGCTTCAGAGCTACTTTCTTGACTGTATTTTTAGTTAAGCAGTTGGCGCGACTCCATTTCTAGCCTTAAAAGTCAAATCTTGCGTGATTCCTCCATGGTAACATAGCTGCCCGAGGTCGCAAAGTTAGCAAGTACAAGAAATTTGAAAATTGTACGTAATTGCACAGTAGTGCTTATGGTCGATGCCGTTTCTCGGCTTCAGAGCTACTTTCTTGACTGTATTTTGAGTTAATCAGTTGGCGCGACTCCAGTTCTAGCCTTAAAAGTCAAATCTTGTGTGATTCCTGCATGGTAATATAGCTGCCCGAGGTCGCAAAGTTAGCAAGTACAAGAAATTTGAAAATTGTACGTAATTGCACAGTAGTGCTTATGGTCGATGCCGTTTCTCGGCTTCAGAGCTACTTTCTTGACTGTATTTTGAGTTAAGCAGTTGGCGCGACTTCAGTTCTAGCCTATAAAGTCAAATCTTGTGTGATTCCTCCATGGTAACATAGCTGCCCGAGGTCGCAAAGTTAGCAAGTACAAGAAATTTGAAAATTGTACGTAATTGCACAGTAGTGCTTATGGTCGATGCCGTTTCTCGGCTTCAGAGCTACTTTCTTGACTGTATTTTTAGTTAAGCAGTTGGCGCGACTGCAGTTCTAGCCTTAAAAGTAAAATGTTGTGTGATTCCTCCATGGTAACATAGCTGCCCGAGGTCGCAAAGTTAGCAAGTACAAGAAATTTGAAAATTGTACGTAATTGCACAGTAGTGCTTATGGTCGATGCCGTTTCTCGGCTTCAGAGCTACTTTCTTGACTGTATTTTGAGTTAAACAGTTGGCGCGACTTCAGTTCTAGCCTATAAAGTCAAATGTTGTGTGATTCCTCCATGGTAACATAGCTGCCCGAGGTCGCAAAGTTAGCAAGTACAAGAAATTTGAAAATTGTACGTAATTGCACAGTAGTGCTTATGGTCGATGCCGTTTCTCGGCTTCAGAGCTACTTTCTTGACTGTATTTTGAGTTAATCAGTTGGCGCGGCTCCAGTTCTAGCCTTAAAAGTCAAATCTTGCGTGATTCCTGCATGGTAATATAGCTGCCCGAGGTCGCAAAGTTAGCAAGTACAAGAAATTTGAAAATTGTACGTAATTGCACAGTAGTGCTTATGGTCGATGCCGTTTCTCGGCTTCAGAGCTACTTTCTTGACTGTATTTTGAGTTAAGCAGTTGGCGCGACTCCAGTTCTAGCCTATAAAGTCAAATGTTGTGTGATTCCTAAATGGTAACATAGCTGCCCGAGGTCGCAAAGTTAGCAAGTACAAGAAATTTGAAAATTGTACGTAATTGCACAGTAGTGCTTATGGTCGATGCCGTTTCTCGGCTTCAGAGCTACTTTCTTGACTGTATTTTGAGTTAAGCAGTTGGCGCGACTGCCGTTCTAGCCTTAAAAGTAAAATGTTGTGTGATTCCTCCATGGTAACATAGCTGCCCGAGGTCGCAAAGTTGGCAAGTACAAGAAATTTGAAAATTGTACGTAATTGCACAGTAGTGCTTATGGTCGATGCCGTTTCTCGGCTTCAGAGCTACTTTCTTGACTGTATTTTGAGTTAAGCAGTTGGCGCGACTTCAGTTCTAGCCTATAAAGTCAAATGTTGTGTGATTCCTCCATGGTAACATAGCTGCCCGAGGTCGCAAAGTTAGCAAGTACAAGAAATTTGAAAATTGTACGTAATTGCACAGTAGTGCTTATGGTCGATGCCGTTTCTCGGCTTCAGAGCTACTTTCTTGACTGTATTTTGAGTTAAACAGTTGGCGCGACTTCAGTTCTAGCCTATAAAGTCAAATGTTGTGTGATTCCTCCATGGTAACATAGCTGCCCGAGGTCGCAAAGTTAGCAAGTACAAGAAATTTGAAAATTGTACGTAATTGCACAGTAGTGCTTATGGTCGATGCCGTTTCTCGGCTTCAGAGCTACTTTCTTGACTGTATTTTGAGTTAAGCAGTTGGCGCGACTGCAGTTCTAGCCTTAAAAGTAAAATGTTGTGTGATTCCTCCATGGTAACATAGCTGCCCGAGGTCGCAAAATTAGCAAGTACAAGAAATTTGAAAATTGTAGGTAATTGCACAGTAGTGCTTATGGTCGATGCCGTTTCTCGGCTTCAGAGCTACTTTCTTGACTGTATTTTTAGTTAAGCAGTTGGCGCGACTGCAGTTCTAGCCTTAAAAGTAAAATGTTGTGTGATTCCTCCATGGTAACATAGCTGCCCGAGGTCGCAAAGTTAGCAAGTACAAGAAATTTGAAAATTGTACGTAATTGCACAGTAGTGCTTATGGTCGATGCCGTTTCTCGGCTTCAGAGCTCCTTTCTTGACTGTATTTTGAGTTAATCAGTTGGCGCGGCTCCAGTTCTAGCCTTAAAAGTAAAATGTTGTGTGATTCCTCCATGGTAACATAGCTGCCCGAGGTCGCAAAATTAGCAAGTACAAGAAATTTGAAAATTGTAGGTAATTGCACAGTAGTGCTTATGGTCGATCCCGTTTCTCAGCTTCAGAGCTACTTTCTTGACTGTATTTTGAGTTAAGCAGTTGGCGCGACTGCAGTTCTAGCCTTAAAAGTCAAATGTTGTGTGATTCCTCCATGGTAACATAGCTGCCCGAGGTCGCAAAGTTAGCAAGTACAAGAAATTTGAAAATTGTACGTAATTGCACAGTAGTGCTTATGGTCGATGCCGTTTCTCGGCTTCAGAGCTACTTTCTTGACTGTATTTTGAGTTAAACAGTTGGCGCGACTTCAGTTCTAGCCTATAAAGTCAAATGTTGTGTGATTCCTCCATGGTAACATAGCTGCCCGAGGTCGCAAAGTTAGCAAGTACAAGAAATTTGAAAATTGTACGTAATTGCACAGTAGTGCTTATGGTCGATGCCGTTTCTCGGCTTCAGAGCTCCTTTCTTGACTGTATTTTGAGTTAATCAGTTGGCGCGGCTCCAGTTCTAGCCTTAAAAGTCAAATCTTGCGTGATTCCTCCATGGTAACATAGCTGCCCGAGGTCGCAAAGTTAGCAAGTACAAGAAATTTTGAAAATTGTACGTAATTGCACAGTATTGCTTACGGTCGATGCCGTTTCTCGGCTTCAGAGCTACTTTCTTGACTGTATTTTTAGTTAAGCAGTTGGCGCGACTCCATTTCTAGCCTTAAAAGTCAAATCTTGCGTGATTCCTCCATGGTAACATAGCTGCCCGAGGTCGCAAAGTTAGCAAGTACAAGAAATTTGAAAATTGTACGTAATTGCACAGTAGTGCTTATGGTCGATGCCGTTTCTCGGCTTCAGAGCTACTTTCTTGACTGTATTTTGAGTTAATCAGTTGGCGCGACTCCAGTTCTAGCCTTAAAAGTCAAATCTTGTGTGATTCCTGCATGGTAATATAGCTGCCCGAGGTCGCAAAGTTAGCAAGTACAAGAAATTTGAAAATTGTACGTAATTGCACAGTAGTGCTTATGGTCGATGCCGTTTCTCGGCTTCAGAGCTACTTTCTTGACTGTATTTTGAGTTAAGCAGTTGGCGCGACTCCAGTTCTAGCCTTAAAAGTCAAATCTTGCGTGATTCCTGCATGGTAATATAGCTGCCCGAGGTCGCAAAGTTAGCAAGTTCGAGAAATTTGAAAATTGTACGTAATTGCACAGTAGTGCTTATGGTCGATCCCGTTTCTCAGCTTCAGAGCTACTTTCTTGACTGTATTTTGAGTTAAGCAGTTGGCGCGACTCCAGTTCTAGCCTTAAAAGTCAAATGTTGCGTGATTCCTCCATGGTAACATAGCTGCCCGAGGTCGCAAAGTTAGCAAGTACAAGAAATTTGAAAATTGTATGTAATTGCACAGTAGTGCTTATGGTCGATCCCGTTTCTCAGCTTCAGAGCTACTTTCTTGACTGTATTTTGAGTTAAGCAGTTGGCGCGACTCCAGTTCTGGCCTTCAAAGTCAAATCTTGCGTGATTCCTGCATGGTAATATAGCTGCCCGAGGTCGCAAAGTTAGCAAGTACAAGAAATTTGAAAATTGTACGTAATTGCACAGTAGTGCTTATGGTCGATCCCGTTTCTCAGCTTCAGAGCTACTTTCTTGACTGTATTTTGAGTTAAGCAGTTGGCGCGACTCCAGTTCTAGCCTTAAAAGTCAAATGTTGTGTGATTCCTCCATGGTAACATAGCTGCCCGAGGTCGCAAAGTTAGCAAGTACAAGAAATTTGAAAATTGTACGTAATTGCACAGTAGTGCTTATGGTCGATGCCGTTTCTCGGCTTCAGAGCTACTTTCTTGACTGTATTTTTAGTTAAGCAGTTGGCGCGACTGCAGTTCTAGCCTTAAAAGTAAAATGTTGTGTGATTCTTCCATGGTAACATAGCTGCCCGAGGTCGCTAAGTTAGCAAGTACAAGAAATTTGAAAATTGTACGTAATTGCACAGTAGTGCTTATGGTCGATGCCGTTTCTCGGCTTCAGAGCTACTTTCTTGACTGTATTTTTAGTTAAGCAGTTGGCGCGACTTCAGTTCTAGCCTATAAAGTCAAATCTTGTGTGATTCCTCCATGGTAACATAGCTGCCCGAGGTCGCAAAGTTAGCAAGTACAAGAAATTTGAAAATTGTACGTAATTGCACAGTAGTGCTTATGGTCGATGCCGTTTCTCGGCTTCAGAGCTACTTTCTTGACTGTATTTTTAGTTAAGCAGTTGGCGCGACTGCAGTTCTAGCCTTAAAAGTAAAATGTTGTGTGATTCCTCCATGGTAACATAGCTGCCCGAGGTCGCAAAGTTAGCAAGTACAAGAAATTTGAAAATTGTACGTAATTGCACAGTAGTGCTTATGGTCGATGCCGTTTCTCGGCTTCAGAGCTACTTTCTTGACTGTATTTTGAGTTAAACAGTTGGCGCGACTTCAGTTCTAGCCTATAAAGTCAAATGTTGTGTGATTCCTCCATGGTAACATAGCTGCCCGAGGTCGCAAAGTTAGCAAGTACAAGAAATTTGAAAATTGTACGTAATTGCACAGTAGTGCTTATGGTCGATGCCGTTTCTCGGCTTCAGAGCTACTTTCTTGACTGTATTTTGAGTTAATCAGTTGGCGCGGCTCCAGTTCTAGCCTTAAAAGTCAAATCTTGCGTGATTCCTGCATGGTAATATAGCTGCCCGAGGTCGCAAAGTTAGCAAGTACAAGAAATTTGAAAATTGTACGTAATTGCACAGTAGTGCTTATGGTCGATGCCGTTTCTCGGCTTCAGAGCTACTTTCTTGACTGTATTTTGAGTTAAGCAGTTGGCGCGACTCCAGTTCTAGCCTATAAAGTCAAATGTTGTGTGATTCCTAAATGGTAACATAGCTGCCCGAGGTCGCAAAGTTAGCAAGTACAAGAAATTTGAAAATTGTACGTAATTGCACAGTAGTGCTTATGGTCGATGCCGTTTCTCGGCTTCAGAGCTACTTTCTTGACTGTATTTTGAGTTAAGCAGTTGGCGCGACTGCAGTTCTAGCCTTAAAAGTAAAATGTTGTGTGATTCCTCCATCGTAACATAGCTGCCCGAGGTCGCAAAGTTGGCAAGTACAAGAAATTTGAAAATTGTACGTAATTGCACAGTAGTGCTTATGGTCGATGCCGTTTCTCGGCTTCAGAGCTACTTTCTTGACTGTATTTTGAGTTAAGCAGTTGGCGCGACTCCAGTTCTAGCCTTAAAAGTCAAATGTTGTGTGATTCCTCCATGGTAACATAGCTGCCCGAGGTCGCAAAGTTAGCAAGTACAAGAAATTTGAAAATTGTACGTAATTGCACAGTAGTGCTTATGGTCGATGCCGTTTCTCGGCTTCAGAGCTACTTTCTTGACTGTATTTTGAGTTAAGCAGTTGGCGCGACTTCAGTTCTAGCCTATAAAGTCAAATGTTGTGTGATTCCTCCATGGTAACATAGCTGCCCGAGGTCGCAAAGTTAGCAAGTACAAGAAATTTGAAAATTGTACGTAATTGCACAGTAGTGCTTATGGTCGATGCCGTTTCTCGGCTTCAGAGCTACTTTCTTGACTGTATTTTGAGTTAAACAGTTGGCGCGACTTCAGTTCTAGCCTATAAAGTCAAATGTTGTGTGATTCCTCCATGGTAACATAGCTGCCCGAGGTCGCAAAGTTAGCAAGTACAAGAAATTGAAAATTGTACGTAATTGCACAGTAGTGCTTATGGTCGATGCCGTTTCTCGGCTTCAGAGCTACTTTCTTGACTTTATTTTTAGTTAAGCAGTTGGCGCGACTGCAGTTCTAGCCTTAAAAGTAAAATGTTGTGTGATTCCTCCATGGTAACATAGCTGCCCGAGGTCGCAAAATTAGCAAGTACAAGAAATTTGAAAATTGTACGTAATTGCACAGTAGTGCTTATGGTCGATGCCGTTTCTCGGCTTCAGAGCTACTTTCTTGACTGTATTTTTAGTTAAGCAGTTGGCGCGACTGCAGTTCTAGCCTTAAAAGTAAAATGTTGTGTGATTCCTCCATGGTAACATAGCTGCCCGAGGTCGCAAAGTTAGCAAGTACAAGAAATTTGAAAATTGTACGTAATTGCACAGTAGTGCTTATGGTCGATCCCGTTTCTCAGCTTCAGAGCTACTTTCTTGACTGTATTTTGAGTTAAGCAGTTGGCGCGACTTCAGTTCTAGCCTTAAAAGTCAAATGTTGTGTGATTCCTCCATGGTAACATAGCTGCCCGAGGTCGCAAAGTTAGCAAGTACAAGAAATTTGAAAATTGTACGTAATTGCACAGTAGTGCTTATGGTCGATGCCGTTTCTCGGCTTCAGAGCTACTTTCTTGACTGTATTTTGAGTTAAACAGTTGGCGCGACTTCAGTTCTAGCCTATAAAGTCAAATGTTGTGTGATTCCTCCATGGTAACATAGCTGCCCGAGGTCGCAAAGTTAGCAAGTACAAGAAATTTGAAAATTGTACGTAATTGCACAGTAGTGCTTATGGTCGATGCCGTTTCTCGGCTTCAGAGCTACTTTCTTGACTGTATTTTGAGTTAATCAGTTGGCGCGGCTCCAGTTCTAGCCTTAAAAGTCAAATCTTGCGTGATTCCTGCATGGTAATATAGCTGCCCGAGGTCGCAAAGTTAGCAAGTACAAGAAATTTGAAAATTGTACGTAATTGCACAGTAGTGCTTATGGTCGATGCCGTTTCTCGGCTTCAGAGCTACTTTCTTGACTGTATTTTGAGTTAAGCAGTTGGCGCGACTCCAGTTCTAGCCTATAAAGTCAAATGTTGTGTGATTCCTAAATGGTAACATAGCTGCCCGAGGTCGCAAAGTTAGCAAGTACAAGAAATTTGAAAATTGTACGTAATTGCACAGTAGTGCTTATGGTCGATGCCGTTTCTCGGCTTCAGAGCTACTTTCTTGACTGTATTTTGAGTTAAGCAGTTGGCGCGACTGCAGTTCTAGCCTTAAAAGTAAAATGTTGTGTGATTCCTCCATGGTAACATAGCTGCCCGAGGTCGCAAAGTTGGCAAGTACAAGAAATTTGAAAATTGTACGTAATTGCACAGTAGTGCTTATGGTCGATGCCGTTTCTCGGCTTCAGAGCTACTTTCTTGACTGTATTTTGAGTTAAGCAGTTGGCGCGACTCCAGTTCTAGCCTTAAAAGTCAAATGTTGTGTGATTCTTCCATGGTAACATAGCTGCCCGAGGTCGCAAAGTTAGCAAGTACAAGAAATTTGAAAATTGTACGTAATTGCACAGTAGTGCTTTTGGTCGATGCCGTTTCTCGGCTTCAGAGCTACTTTCTTGACTGTATTTTGAGTTAAGCAGTTGGCGCGACTTCAGTTCTAGCCTATAAAGTCAAATGTTGTGTGATTTCTCCATGGTAACATAGCTGCCCGAGGTCGCAAAGTTAGCAAGTACAAGAAATTTGAAAATTGTACGTAATTGCACAGTAGTGCTTATGGTCGATGCCGTTTCTCGGCTTCAGAGCTACTTTCTTGACTGTATTTTGAGTTAAACAGTTGGCGCGACTTCAGTTCTAGCCTATAAAGTCAAATGTTGTGTGATTCCTCCATGGTAACATAGCTGCCCGAGGTCGCAAAGTTAGCAAGTACAAGAAATTTGAAAATTGTACGTAATTGCACAGTAGTGCTTATGGTCGATGCCGTTTCTCGGCTTCAGAGCTACTTTCTTGACTGTATTTTTAGTTAAGCAGTTGGCGCGACTGCAGTTCTAGCCTTAAAAGTAAAATGTTGTGTGATTCCTCCATGGTAACATAGCTGCCCGAGGTCGCAAAATTAGCAAGTGCAAGAAATTTGAAAATTGTACGTAATTGCACAGTAGTGCTTATGGTCGATCCCGTTTCTCAGCTTCAGAGCTACTTTCTTGACTGTATTTTGAGTTAAGCAGTTGGCGCGACTCCAGTTCTAGCCTTAAAAGTCAAATGTTGTGTGATTCCTCCATGGTAACATAGCTGCCCGAGGTCGCAAAGTTAGCAAGTACAAGAAATTTGAAAATTGTACGTAATTGCACAGTAGCGCTTATGGTCGATGCCGTTTCTCGGCTTCAGAGCTACTTTCTTGACTGTATTTTGAGTTAAGCAGTTGGCGCGACTTCAGTTCTAGCCTATAAAGTCAAATGTTGTGTGATTCCTCCATGGTAACATAGCTGCCCGAGGTCGCAAAGTTAGCAAGTACAAGAAATTTGAAAATTGTACGTAATTGCACAGTAGTGCTTATGGTCGATGCCGTTTCTCGGCTTCAGAGCTACTTTCTTGACTGTATTTTGAGTTAAACAGTTGGCGCGACTTCAGTTCTAGCCTATAAAGTCAAATGTTGTGTGATTCCTCCATGGTAACATAGCTGCCCGAGGTCGCAAAGTTAGCAAGTACAAGAAATTTGAAAATTGTACGTAATTGCACAGTAGTGCTTATGGTCGATGCCGTTTCTCGGCTTCAGAGCTACTTTCTTGACTGTATTTTGAGTTAAGCAGTTGGCGCGACTCCATTTCTAGCCTTAAAAGTCAAATCTTGCGTGATTCCTCCATGGTAACATAGCTGCCCGAGGTCGCAAAGTTAGCAAGTACAAGAAATTTGAAAATTGTACGTAATTGCACAGTAGTGCTTATGGTCGATGCCGTTTCTCGGCTTCAGAGCTACTTTCTTGACTGTATTTTGAGTTAATCAGTTGGCGCGACTCCAGTTCTAGCCTTAAAAGTCAAATCTTGTGTGATTCCTGCATGGTAATATAGCTGCCCGAGGTCGCAAAGTTAGCAAGTACAAGAAATTTGAAAATTGTACGTAATTGCACAGTAGTGCTTATGGTCGATGCCGTTTCTCGGCTTCAGAGCTACTTTCTTGACTGTATTTTGAGTTAAGCAGTTGGCGCGACTCCAGTTCTAGCCTTAAAAGTCAAATCTTGCGTGATTCCTGCATGGTAATATAGCTGCCCGAGGTCGCAAAGTTAGCAAGTTCGAGAAATTTGAAAATTGTACGTAATTGCACAGTAGTGCTTATGGTCGATCCCGTTTCTCAGCTTCAGAGCTACTTTCTTGACTGTATTTTGAGTTAAGCAGTTGGCGCGACTCCAGTTCTAGCCTTAAAAGTCAAATGTTGCGTGATTCCTCCATGGTAACATAGCTGCCCGAGGTCGCAAAGTCAGCAAGTACAAGAAATTTGAAAATTGTATGTAATTGCACAGTAGTGCTTATGGTCGATCCCGTTTCTCAGCTTCAGAGCTACTTTCTTGACTGTATTTTGAGTTAAGCAGTTGGCGCGACTCCAGTTCTAGCCTTAAAAGTCAAATCTTGCGTGATTCCTGCATGGTAATATAGCTGCCCGAGGTCGCAAAGTTAGCAAGTACAAGAAATTTGAAAATTGTACGTAATTGCACAGTAGTGCTTATGGTCGATGCCGTTTCTCGGCTTCAGAGCTACTTTCTTGACTGTATTTTGAGTTAATCAGTTGGCGCGACTCCAGTTCTAGCCTTAAAAGTCAAATCTTGTGTGATTCCTGCATGGTAATATAGCTGCCCGAGGTCGCAAAGTTAGCAAGTACAAGAAATTTGAAAATTGTACGTAATTGCACAGTAGTGCTTATGGTCGATGCCGTTTCTCGGCTTCAGAGCTACTTTCTTGACTGTATTTTGAGTTAAGCAGTTGGCGCGACTCCAGTTCTAGCCTTAAAAGTAAAATGTTGTGTGATTCCTCCATGGTAACATAGCTGCCCGAGGTCGCAAAGTTGGCAAGTACAAGAAATTTGAAAATTGTACGTAATTGCACAGTAGTGCTTATGGTCGATGCCGTTTCTCGGCTTCAGAGCTACTTTCTTGACTGTATTTTGAGTTAAGCAGTTGGCGCGACTCCAGTTCTAGCCTTAAAAGTCAAATGTTGTGTGATTCCTCCATGGTAACATAGCTGCCCGAGGTCGCAAAGTTAGCAAGTACAAGAAATTTGAAAATTGTACGTAATTGCACAGTAGTGCTTATGGTCGATGCCGTTTCTCGGCTTCAGAGCTACTTTCTTGACTGTATTTTGAGTTAAACAGTTGGCGCGACTTCAGTTCTAGCCTATAAAGTCAAATGTTGTGTGATTCCTCCATGGTAACATAGCTGCCCGAGGTCGCAAAGTTAGCAAGTACAAGAAATTTGAAAATTGTACGTAATTGCACAGTAGTGCTTATGGTCGATGCCGTTTCTCGGCTTCAGAGCTACTTTCTTGACTGTATTTTTAGTTAAGCAGTTGGCGCGACTGCAGTTCTAGCCTTAAAAGTAAAATGTTGTGTGATTCCTCCATGGTAACATAGCTGCCCGAGGTCGCAAAGTTAGCAAGTACAAGAAATTTGAAAATTGTACGTAATTGCACAGTAGTGCTTATGGTCGATCCCGTTTCTCAGCTTCAGAGCTACTTTCTTGACTGTATTTTGAGTTAAGCAGTTGGCGCGACTCCAGTTCTAGCCTTAAAAGTCAAATGTTGTGTGATTCCTCCATGGTAACATAGCTGCCCGAGGTCGCAAAGTTAGCAAGTACAAGAAATTTGAAAATTGTACGTAATTGCACAGTAGTGCTTATGGTCGATGCCGTTTCTCGGCTTCAGAGCTACTTTCTTGACTGTATTTTGAGTTAAACAGTTGGCGCGACTTCAGTTCTAGCCTATAAAGTCAAATGTTGTGTGATTCCTCCATGGTAACATAGCTGCCCGAGGTCGCAAAGTTAGCAAGTACAAGAAATTTGAAAATTGTACGTAATTGCACAGTAGTGCTTATGGTCGATGCCGTTTCTCGGCTTCAGAGCTACTTTCTTGACTGTATTTTGAGTTAAACAGTTGGCGCGACTTCAGTTCTAGCCTATAAAGTCAAATGTTGTGTGATTCCTCCATGGTAACATAGCTGCCCGAGGTCGCAAAGTTAGCAAGTACAAGAAATTTGAAAATTGTACGTAATTGCACAGTAGTGCTTATGGTCGATGCCGTTTCTCGGCTTCAGAGCTACTTTCTTGACTGTATTTTTAGTTAAGCAGTTGGCGCGACTTCAGTTCTAGCCTATAAAGTCAAATCTTGTGTGATTCCTCCATGGTAACATAGCTGCCCGAGGTCGCAAAGTTAGCAAGTACAAGAAATTTGAAAATTGTACGTAATTGCACAGTAGTGCTTATGGTCGATGCCGTTTCTCGGCTTCAGAGCTACTTTCTTGACTGTATTTTTAGTTAAGCAGTTGGCGCGACTGCAGTTCTAGCCTTAAAAGTAAAATGTTGTGTGATTCCTCCATGGTAACATAGCTGCCCGAGGTCGCAAAGTTAGCAAGTACAAGAAATTTGAAAATTGTACGTAATTGCACAGTAGTGCTTATGGTCGATCCCGTTTCTCAGCTTCAGAGCTACTTTCTTGACTGTATTTTGAGTTAAGCAGTTGGCGCGACTCCAGTTCTAGCCTTAAAAGTCAAATGTTGTGTGATTCCTCCATGGTAACATAGCTGCCCGAGGTCGCAAAGTTAGCAAGTACAAGAAATTTGAAAATTGTACGTAATTGCACAGTAGTGCTTATGGTCGATGCCGTTTCTCGGCTTCAGAGCTACTTTCTTGACTGTATTTTGAGTTAAACAGTTGGCGCGACTTCAGTTCTAGCCTATAAAGTCAAATGTTGTGTGATTCCTCCATGGTAACATAGCTGCCCGAGGTCGCAAAGTTAGCAAGTACAAGAAATTTGAAAATTGTACGTAATTGCACAGTAGTGCTTATGGTCGATGCCGTTTCTCGGCTTCAGAGCTACTTTCTTGACTGTATTTTGAGTTAAACAGTTGGCGCGACTTCAGTTCTAGCCTATAAAGTCAAATGTTGTGTGATTCCTCCATGGTAACATAGCTGCCCGAGGTCGCAAAGTTAGCAAGTACAAGAAATTTGAAAATTGTACGTAATTGCACAGTAGTGCTTATGGTCGATGCCGTTTCTCGGCTTCAGAGCTACTTTCTTGACTGTATTTTTAGTTAAGCAGTTGGCGCGACTTCAGTTCTAGCCTATAAAGTCAAATCTTGTGTGATTCCTCCATGGTAACATAGCTGCCCGAGGTCGCAAAGTTAGCAAGTACAAGAAATTTGAAAATTGTACGTAATTGCACAGTAGTGCTTATGGTCGATGCCGTTTCTCGGCTTCAGAGCTACTTTCTTGACTGTATTTTTAGTTAAGCAGTTGGCGCGACTGCAGTTCTAGCCTCAAAAGTCAAATGTTGTGTGATTCCTCCATGGTAACATAGCTGCCCGAGGTCGCAAAGTTAGCAAGTACAAGAAATTTGAAAATTGTACGTAATTGCACAGTAGTGCTTATGGTCGATCCCGTTTCTCAGCTTCAGAGCTACTTTCTTGACTGTATTTTGAGTTAAGCAGCTGGCGCGACTCCAGTTCTAGCCTTAAAAGTCAAATGTTGTGTGATTCCTCCATGGTAACATAGCTGCCCGAGGTCGCAAAGTTAGCAAGTACAAGAAATTTGAAAATTGTACGTAATTGCACAGTAGTGCTTATGGTCGATGCCGTTTCTCGGCTTCAGAGCTACTTTCTTGACTGTATTTTGAGTTAAACAGTTGGCGCGACTTCAGTTCTAGCCTATAAAGTCAAATGTTGTGTGATTCCTCCATGGTAACATAGCTGCCCGAGGTCGCAAAGTTAGCAAGTACAAGAAATTTGAAAATTGTACGTAATTGCACAGTAGTGCTTATGGTCGATGCCGTTTCTCGGCTTCAGAGCTACTTTCTTGACTGTATTTTGAGTTAAACAGTTGGCGCGACTTCAGTTCTAGCCTATAAAGTCAAATGTTGTGTGATTCCTCCATGGTAACATAGCTGCCCGAGGTCGCAAAGTTAGCAAGTACAAGAAATTTGAAAATTGTACGTAATTGCACAGTAGTGCTTATGGTCGATGCCGTTTCTCGGCTTCAGAGCTACTTTCTTGACTGTATTTTTAGTTAAGCAGTTGGCGCGACTGCAGTTCTAGCCTTAAAAGTAAAATGTTGTGTGATTCCTCCATGGTAACAAAGCTGCCCGAGGTCGCTAAGTTAGCAAGTACAAGAAATTTGAAAATTGTACGTAATTGCACAGTAGTGCTTATGGTCGATGCCGTTTCTCGGCTTCAGAGCTACTTTCTTGACTGTATTTTTAGTTAAGCAGTTGGCGCGACTTCAGTTCTAGCCTATAAAGTCAAATCTTGTGTGATTCCTCCATGGTAACATAGCTGCCCGAGGTCGCAAAGTTAGCAAGTACAAGAAATTTGAAAATTGTACGTAATTGCACAGTAGTGCTTATGGTCGATGCCGTTTCTCGGCTTCAGAGCTACTTTCTTGACTGTATTTTTAGTTAAGCAGTTGGCGCGACTGCAGTTCTAGCCTTAAAAGTAAAATGTTGTGTGATTCCTCCATGGTAACATAGCTGCCCGAGGTCGCAAAGTTAGCAAGTACAAGAAATTTGAAAATTGTACGTAATTGCACAGTAGTGCTTATGGTCGATCCCGTTTCTCAGCTTCAGAGCTACTTTCTTGACTGTATTTTGAGTTAAGCAGTTGGCGCGACTCCAGTTCTAGCCTTAAAAGTCAAATGTTGTGTGATTCCTCCATGGTAACATAGCTGCCCGAGGTCGCAAAGTTAGCAAGTACAAGAAATTTGAAAATTGTACGTAATTGCACAGTAGTGCTTATGGTCGATGCCGTTTCTCGGCTTCAGAGCTACTTTCTTGACTGTATTTTGAGTTAAACAGTTGGCGCGACTTCAGTTCTAGCCTATAAAGTCAAATGTTGTGTGATTCCTCCATGGTAACATAGCTGCCCGAGGTCGCAAAGTTAGCAAGTACAAGAAATTTGAAAATTGTACGTAATTGCACAGTAGTGCTTATGGTCGATGCCGTTTCTCGGCTTCAGAGCTACTTTCTTGACTGTATTTTGAGTTAATCAGTTGGCGCGACTCCAGTTCTAGCCTTAAAAGTCAAATCTTGTGTGATTCCTGCATGGTAATATAGCTGCCCGAGGTCGCAAAGTTAGCAAGTACAAGAAATTTGAAAATTGTACGTAATTGCACAGTAGTGCTTATGGTCGATGCCGTTTCTCGGCTTCAGAGCTACTTTCTTGACTGTATTTTTAGTTAAGCAGTTGGCGCGACTGCAGTTCTAGCCTTAAAAGTAAAATGTTGTGTGATTCCTCCATGGTAACATAGCTGCCCGAGGTCGCAAAGTTAGCAAGTACAAGAAATTTGAAAATTGTACGTAATTGCCCAGTAGTGCTTATGGTCGATCCCGTTTCTCAGCTTCAGAGCTACTTTCTTGACTGTATTTTGAGTTAAGCAGTTGGCGCGACTCCAGTTCTAGCCTTAAAAGTCAAATGTTGTGTGATTCCTCCATGGTAACATAGCTGCCCGAGGTCGCAAAGTTAGCAAGTACAAGAAATTTGAAAATTGTACGTAATTGCACAGTAGTGCTTATGGTCGATCCCGTTTCTCAGCTTCAGAGCTACTTTCTTGACTGTATTTTGAGTTAAGCAGTTGGCGCGACTCCAGTTCTAGCCTTAAAAGTCAAATGTTGTGTGATTCCTCCATGGTAACATAGCTGCCCGAGGTCGCAAAGTTAGCAAGTACAAGAAATTTGAAAATTGTACGTAATTGCACAGTAGTGCTTATGGTCGATGCCGTTTCTCGGCTTCAGAGCTACTTTCTTGACTGTATTTTTAGTTAAGCAGTTGGCGCGACTGCAGTTCTAGCCTTAAAAGTAAAATGTTGTGTGATTCCTCCATGGTAACATAGCTGCCCGAGGTCGCTAAGTTAGCAAGTACAAGAAATTTGAAAATTGTACGTAATTGCACAGTAGTGCTTATGGTCGATGCCGTTTCTCGGCTTCAGAGCTACTTTCTTGACTGTATTTTTAGTTAAGCAGTTGGCGCGACTTCAGTTCTAGCCTATAAAGTCAAATCTTGTGTGATTCCTCCATGGTAACATAGCTGCCCGAGGTCGCAAAGTTAGCAAGTACAAGAAATTTGAAAATTGTACGTAATTGCACAGTAGTGCTTATGGTCGATGCCCTTTCTCGGCTTCAGAGCTACTTTCTTGACTGTATTTTTAGTTAAGCAGTTGGCGCGACTGCAGTTCTAGCCTTAAAAGTAAAATGTTGTGTGATTCCTCCATGGTAACATAGCTGCCCGAGGTCGCAAAGTTAGCAAGTACAAGAAATTTGAAAATTGTACGTAATTGCACAGTAGTGCTTATGGTCGATCCCGTTTCTCAGCTTCAGAGCTACTTTCTTGACTGTATTTTGAGTTAAGCAGTTGGCGCGACTCCAGTTCTAGCCTTAAAAGTCAAATGTTGTGTGATTCCTCCATGGTAACATAGCTGCCCGAGGTCGCAAAGTTAGCAAGTACAAGAAATTTGAAAATTGTACGTAATTGCACAGTAGTGCTTATGGTCGATGCCGTTTCTCGGCTTCAGAGCTACTTTCTTGACTGTATTTTGAGTTAAACAGTTGGCGCGACTTCAGTTCTAGCCTATAAAGTCAAATGTTGTTTGATTCCTCCATGGTAACATAGCTGCCCGAGGTCGCAAAGTTAGCAAGTACAAGAAATTTGAAAATTGTACGTAATTGCACAGTAGTGCTTATGGTCGATGCCGTTTCTCGGCTTCAGAGCTACTTTCTTGACTGTATTTTGAGTTAATCAGTTGGCGCGGCTCCAGTTCTAGCCTTAAAAGTCAAATCTTGCGTGATTCCTGCATGGTAATATAGCTGCCCGAGGTCGCAAAGTTAGCAAGTACAAGAAATTTGAAAATTGTACGTAATTGCACAGTAGTGCTTATGGTCGATGCCGTTTCTCGGCTTCAGAGCTACTTTCTTGACTGTATTTTGAGTTAAGCAGTTGGCGCGACTCCAGTTCTAGCCTTAAAAGTCAAATGTTGTGTGATTCCTCCATGGTAACATAGCTGCCCGAGGTCGCAAAGTTAGCAAGTACAAGAAATTTGAAAATTGTACGTAATTGCACAGTAGTGCTTATGGTCGATCCCGTTTCTCAGCTTCAGAGCTACTTTCTTGACTGTATTTTGAGTTAAGCAGTTGGCGCGACTCCAGTTCTAGCCTTAAAAGTCAAATGTTGTGTGATTCCTCCATGGTAACATAGCTGCCCGAGGTCGCAAAGTTAGCAAGTACAAGAAATTTGAAAATTGTACGTAATTGCACAGTAGTGCTTATGGTCGATGCCGTTTCTCGGCTTCAGAGCTACTTTCTTGACTGTATTTTGAGTTAAACAGTTGGCGCGACTTCAGTTCTAGCCTATAAAGTCAAATGTTGTGTGATTCCTCCATGGTAACATAGCTGCCCGAGGTCGCAAAGTTAGCAAGTACACGAAATTTGAAAATTGTACGTAATTGCACAGTAGTGCTTATGGTCGATGCCGTTTCTCGGCTTCAGAGCTACTTTCTTGACTGTATTTTTAGTTAAGCAGTTGGCGCGACTGCAGTTCTAGCCTTAAAAGTAAAATGTTGTGTGATTCCTCCATGGTAACATAGCTGCCCGAGGTCGCTAAGTTAGCAAGTACAAGAAATTTGAAAATTGTACGTAATTGCACAGTAGTGCTTATGGTCGATGCCGTTTCTCGGCTTCAGAGCTACTTTCTTGACTGTATTTTTAGTTAAGCAGTTGGCGCGACTTCAGTTCTAGCCTATAAAGTCAAATCTTGTGTGATTCCTCCATGGTAACATAGCTGCCCGAGGTCGCAAAGTTAGCAAGTACAAGAAATTTGAAAATTGTACGTAATTGCACAGTAGTGCTTATGGTCGATGCCGTTTCTCGGCTTCAGAGCTACTTTCTTGACTGTATTTTTAGTTAAGCAGTTGGCGCGACTGCAGTTCTAGCCTTAAAAGTAAAATGTTGTGTGATTCCTCCATGGTAACATAGCTGCCCGAGGTCGCAAAGTTAGCAAGTACAAGAAATTTGAAAATTGTACGTAATTGCACAGTAGTGCTTATGGTCGATCCCGTTTCTCAGCTTCAGAGCTACTTTCTTGACTGTATTTTGAGTTAAGCAGTTGGCGCGACTCCAGTTCTAGCCTTAAAAGTCAAATCTTGCGTGATTCCTCCATGGTAATATAGCTGCCCGAGGTCGCAAAGTTAGCAAGTACAAGAAATTTGAAAATTGTACGTAATTGCACAGTAGTGCTTATGGTCGATCCCGTTTCTCAGCTTCAGAGCTACTTTCTTGACTGTATTTTGAGTTAAGCAGTTGGCGCGACTCCAGTTCTAGCCTTAAAAGTCAAATGTTGTGTGATTCCTCCATGGTAACATAGCTGCCCGAGGTCGCAAAGTTAGCAAGTACAAGAAATTTGAAAATTGTACGTAATTGCACAGTAGTGCTTATGGTCGATGCCGTTTCTCGGCTTCAGAGCTACTTTCTTGACTGTATTTTTAGTTAAGCAGTTGGCGCGACTGCAGTTCTAGCCTTAAAAGTAAAATGTTGTGTGATTCCTCCATGGTAACATAGCTGCCCGAGGTCGCTAAGTTAGCAAGTACAAGAAATTTGAAAATTGTACGTAATTGCACAGTAGTGCTTATGGTCGATGCCGTTTCTCGGCTTCAGAGCTACTTTCTTGACTGTATTTTTAGTTAAGCAGTTGGCGCGACTTCAGTTCTAGCCTATAAAGTCAAATCTTGTGTGATTCCTCCATGGTAACATAGCTGCCCGAGGTCGCAAAGTTAGCAAGTACAAGAAATTTGAAAATTGTACGTAATTGCACAGTAGTGCTTATGGTCGATGCCGTTTCTCGGCTTCAGAGCTACTTTCTTGACTGTATTTTTAGTTAAGCAGTTGGCGCGACTGCAGTTCTAGCCTTAAAAGTAAAATGTTGTGTGATTCCTCCATGGTAACATAGCTGCCCGAGGTCGCAAAGTTAGCAAGTACAAGAAATTTGAAAATTGTACGTAATTGCACAGTAGTGCTTATGGTCGATCCCGTTTCTCAGCTTCAGAGCTACTTTCTTGACTGTATTTTGAGTTAAGCAGTTGGCGTGACTCCAGTTCTAGCCTTAAAAGTCAAATGTTGTGTGATTCCTCCATGGTAACATAGCTGCCCGAGGTCGCAAAGTTAGCAAGTACAAGAAATTTGAAAATTGTACGTAATTGCACAGTAGTGCTTATGGTCGATGCCGTTTCTCGGCTTCAGAGCTACTTTCTTGACTGTATTTTGAGTTAAGCAGTTGGCGCGACTCCAGTTCTAGCCTTAAAAGTCAAATGTTGTGTGATTCCTCCATGGTAACATAGCTGCCCGAGGTCGCAAAGTTAGCAAGTACAAGAAATTTGAAAATTGTACGTAATTGCACAGTAGTGCTTATGGTCGATGCCGTTTCTCGGCTTCAGAGCTACTTTCTTGACTGTATTTTTAGTTAAGCAGTTGGCGCGACTGCAGTTCTAGCCTTAAAAGTAAAATGTTGTGTGATTCCTCCATGGTAACATAGCTCCCCAAGGTCGCTAAGTTAGCAAGTACAAGAAATTTGAAAATTGTACGTAATTGCACAGTAGTGCTTATGGTCGATGCCGTTTCTCGGCTTCAGAGCTACTTTCTTGACTGTATTTTGAGTTAATCAGTTGGCGCGGCTCCAGTTCTAGCCTTAAAAGTCAAATCTTGCGTGATTCCTGCATGGTAATATAGCTGCCCGAGGTCGCAAAGTTAGCAAGTACAAGAAATTTGAAAATTGTACGTAATTGCACAGTAGTGCTTATGGTCGATGCCGTTTCTCGGCTTCAGAGCTACTTTCTTGACTGTATTTTGAGTTAAACAGTTGGCGCGACTTCAGTTCTAGCCTATAAAGTCAAATGTTGTGTGATTCCTCCATGGTAACATAGCTGCCCGAGGTCGCAAAGTTAGCAAGTACAAGAAATTTGAAAATTGTACGTAATTGCACAGTAGTGCTTATGGTCGATGCAGTTTCTCGGCTTCAGAGCTACTTTCTTGACTGTATTTTGAGTTAAGCAGTTGGCGCGACTCCAGTTCTAGCCTATAAAGTCAAATGTTGTGTGATTCCTCCATGGTAACATAGCTGCCCGAGGTCGCAAAGTTAGCAAGTACAAGAAATTTGAAAATTGTACGTAATTGCACAGTAGTGCTTATGGTCGATGCCGTTTCTCGGCTTCAGAGCTACTTTCTTGACTGTATTTTGAGTTAAGCAGTTGGCGCGACTGCAGTTCTAGCCTTAAAAGTAAAATGTTGTGTGATTCCTCCATGGTAACATAGCTGCCCGAGGTCGCAAAGTTGGCAAGTACAAGAAATTTGAAAATTGTACGTAATTGCACAGTAGTGCTTATGGTCGATGCCGTTTCTCGGCTTCAGAGCTACTTTCTTGACTGTATTTTGAGTTAAGCAGTTGGCGCGACTCCAGTTCTAGCCTTAAAAGTAAAATGTTGTGTGATTCCTCCATGGTAACATAGCTGCCCGAGGTCGCAAAGTTAGCAAGTACAAGAAATTTGAAAATTGTACGTAATTGCACAGTAGTGCTTATGGTCGATGCCGTTTCTCGGCTTCAGAGCTACTTTCTTGACTGTATTTTGAGTTAAGCAGTTGGCGCGACTCCAGTTCTAGCCTTAAAAGTAAAATGTTGTGTGATTCCTCCATGGTAACATAGCTGCCCGAGGTCGCAAAGTTAGCAAGTACAAGAAATTTGAAAATTGTACGTAATTGCACAGTAGTGCTTATGGTCGATGCCGTTTCTCGGCTTCAGAGCTACTTTCTTGACTGTATTTTGAGTTAAGCAGTTGGCGCGACTGCAGTTCTAGCCTTAAAAGTAAAATGTTGTGTGATTCCTCCATGGTAACATAGCTGCCCGAGGTCGCAAAGTTGGCAAGTACAAGAAATTTGAAAATTGTACGTAATTGCACAGTAGTGCTTATGGTCGATGCCGTTTCTCGGCTTCAGAGCTACTTTCTTGACTGTATTTTGAGTTAAGCAGTTGGCGCGACTCCAGTTCTAGCCTTAAAAGTAAAATGTTGTGTGATTCCTCCATGGTAACATAGCTGCCCGAGGTCGCAAAGTTAGCAAGTACACGAAATTTGAAAATTGTACGTAATTGCACAGTAGTGCTTATGGTCGATGCCGTTTCTCGGCTTCAGAGCTACTTTCTTGACTGTATTTTGAGTTAATCAGTTAGCGCGGCTCCAGTTCTAGCCTTAAAAGTCAAATCTTGCGTGATTCCTGCATGGTAATATAGCTGCCCGAGGTCGCAAAGTTAGCAAGTACAAGAAATTTGAAAATTGTACGTAATTGCACAGTAGTGCTTATGGTCGATGCCGTTTCTCGGCTTCAGAGCTACTTTCTTAACTGTATTTTGAGTTAAACAGTTGGCGCGACTTCAGTTCTAGCCTATAAAGTCAAATGTTGTGTGATTCCTCCATGGTAACATAGCTGCCCGAGGTCGCAAAGTTAGCAAGTACAAGAAATTTGAAAATTGTACGTAATTGCACAGTAGTGCTTATGGTCGATGCCGTTTCTCGGCTTCAGAGCTACTTTCTTGACTGTATTTTGAGTTAAGCAGTTGGCGCGACTTCAGTTCTAGCCTATAAAGTCAAATGTTGTGTGATTCCTCCATGGTAACATAGCTGCCCGAGGTCGCAAAGTTAGCAAGTACAAGAAATTTGAAAATTGTACGTAATTGCACAGTAGTGCTTATGGTCGATGCCGTTTCTCGGCTTCAGAGCTACTTTCTTGACTGTATTTTGAGTTAAGCAGTTGGCACGACTGCAGTTCTAGCCTTAAAAGTAAAATGTTGTGTGATTCCTCCATGGTAACATAGCTGCCCGAGGTCGCAAAGTTGGCAAGTACAAGAAATTTGAAAATTGTACGTAATTGCACAGTAGTGCTTATGGTCGATGCCGTTTCTCGGCTTCAGAGCTACTTTCTTGACTGTATTTTGAGTTAAGCAGTTGGCGCGACTTCAGTTCTAGCCTATAAAGTCAAATGTTGTGTGATTCCTCCATGGTAACATAGCTGCCCGAGGTCGCAAAGTTAGCAAGTACAAGAAATTTGAAAATTGTACGTAATTGCACAGTAGTGCTTATGGTCGATGCCGTTTCTCGGCTTCAGAGCTACTTTCTTGACTGTATTTTGAGTTAAACAGTTGGCGCGACTTCAGTTCTAGCCTATAAAGTCAAATGTTGTGTGATTCCTCCATGGTAACATAGCTGCCCGAGGTCGCAAAGTTAGCAAGTACAAGAAATTTGAAAATTGTACGTAATTGCACAGTAGTGCTTATGGTCGATGCCGTTTCTCGGCTTCAGAGCTACTTTCTTGACTGTATTTTTAGTTAAGCAGTTGGCGCGACTGCAGTTCTAGCCTTAAAAGTAAAATGTTGTGTGATTCCTCCATGGTAACATAGCTGCCCGAGGTCGCAAAGTTAGCAAGTACAAGAAATTTGAAAATTGTACGTAATTGCACAGTAGTGCTTATGGTCGATCCCGTTTCTCAGCTTCAGAGCTACTTTCTTGACTGTATTTTGAGTTAAGCAGTTGGCGCGACTCCAGTTCTAGCCTTAAAAGTCAAATGTTGTGTGATTCCTCCATGGTAACATAGCTGCCCGAGGTCGCAAAGTTAGCAAGTACAAGAAATTTGAAAATTGTACGTAATTGCACAGTAGTGCTTATGGTCGATGCCGTTTCTCGGCTTCAGAGCTACTTTCTTGACTGTATTTTGAGTTAAACAGTTGGCGCGACTTCAGTTCTAGCCTATAAAGTCAAATGTTGTGTGATTCCTCCATGGTAACATAGCTGCCCGAGGTCGCAAAGTTAGCAAGTACAAGAAATTTGAAAATTGTACATAATTGCACAGTAGTGCTTATGGTCGATGCCGTTTCTCGGCTTCAGAGCTACTTTCTTGACTGTATTTTTAGTTAAACAGTTGGCGCGACTTCAGTTCTAGCCTATAAAGTCAAATGTTGTGTGATTCCTCCATGGTAACATAGCTGCCCGAGGTCGCAAAGTTAGCAAGTACAAGAAATTTGAAAATTGTACGTAATTGCACAGTAGTGCTTATGGTCGATGCCGTTTCTCGGCTTCAGAGCTACTTTCTTGACTGTATTTTGAGTTAAGCAGTTGGCGCGACTCCATTTCTAGCCTTAAAAGTCAAATCTTGCGTGATTCCTCCATGGTAACATAGCTGCCCGAGGTCGCAAAGTTAGCAAGTACAAGAAATTTGAAAATTGTACGTAATTGCACAGTAGTGCTTATGGTCGATGCGGTTTCTCGGCTTCAGAGCTACTTTCTTGACTGTATTTTGAGTTAATCAGTTGGCGCGACTCCAGTTCTAGCCTTAAAAGTCAAATCTTGTGTGATTCCTGCATGGTAATATAGCTGCCCGAGGTCGCAAAGTTAGCAAGTACAAGAAATTTGAAAATTGTACGTAATTGCACAGTAGTGCTTATGGTCGATGCCGTTTCTCGGCTTCAGAGCTACTTTCTTGACTGTATTTTGAGTTAAGCAGTTGGCGCGACTCCAGTTCTAGCCTTAAAAGTCAAATCTTGCGTGATTCCTGCATGGTAATATAGCTGCCCGAGGTCGCAAAGTTAGCAAGTTCGAGAAATTTGAAAATTGTACGTAATTGCACAGTAGTGCTTATGGTCGATCCCGTTTCTCAGCTTCAGAGCTACTTTCTTGACTGTATTTTGAGTTAAGCAGTTGGCGCGACTCCAGTTCTAGCCTTAAAAGTCAAATCTTGCGTGATTTCTCCATGGTAACATAGCTGCCCGAGGTCGCAAAGTTAGCAAGTACAAGAAATTTGAAAATTGTACGTAATTGCACAGTAGTGCTTATGGTCGATCCCGTTTCTCAGCTTCAGAGCTACTTTCTTGACTGTATTTTGAGTTAAGCAGTTGGCGCGACTCCAGTTCTAGCCTTAAAAGTCAAATGTTGTGTGATTCCTCCATGGTAACATAGCTGCCCGAGGTCGCAAAGTTAGCAAGTACAAGAAATTTGAAAATTGTACGTAATTGCACAGTAGTGCTTATGGTCGATGCCGTTTCTCGGCTTCAGAGCTACTTTCTTGACTGTATTTTTAGTTAAGCAGTTGGCGCGACTGCAGTTCTAGCCTTAAAAGTAAAATGTTGTGTGATTCCTCCATGGTAACAAAGCTGCCCGAGGTCGCTAAGTTAGCAAGTACAAGAAATTTGAAAATTGTACGTAATTGCACAGTAGTGCTTATGGTCGATGCCGTTTCTCGGCTTCAGAGCTACTTTCTTGACTGTATTTTTAGTTAAGCAGTTGGCGCGACTTCAGTTCTAGCCTATAAAGTCAAATCTTGTGTGATTCCTCCATGGTAACATAGCTGCCCGAGGTCGCAAAGTTAGCAAGTACAAGAAATTTGAAAATTGTACGTAATTGCACAGTAGTGCTTATGGTCGATGCCGTTTCTCGGCTTCAGAGCTACTTTCTTGACTGTATTTTTAGTTAAGCAGTTGGCGCGACTGCAGTTCTAGCCTTAAAAGTAAAATGTTGTGTGATTCCTCCATGGTAACATAGCTGTCCGAGGTCGCAAAGTTAGCAAGTACAAGAAATTTGAAAATTGTACGTAATTGCACAGTAGTGCTTATGGTCGATCCCGTTTCTCAGCTTCAGAGCTACTTTCTTGACTGTATTTTGAGTTAAGCAGTTGGCGCGACTCCAGTTCTAGCCTTAAAAGTCAAATGTTGTGTGATTCCTCCATGGTAACATAGCTGCCCGAGGTCGCAAAGTTAGCAAGTACAAGAAATTTGAAAATTGTACGTAATTGCACAGTAGTGCTTATGGTCGATGCCGTTTCTCGGCTTCAGAGCTACTTTCTTGACTGTATTTTGAGTTAAACAGTTGGCGCGACTTCAGTTCTAGCCTATAAAGTCAAATGTTGTGTGATTCCTCCATGGTAACATAGCTGCCCGAGGTCGCAAAGTTAGCAAGTACAAGAAATTTGAAAATTGTACGTAATTGCACAGTAGTGCTTATGGTCGATGCCGTTTCTCGGCTTCAGAGCTACTTTCTTGACTGTATTTTGAGTTAATCAGTTGGCGCGGCTCCAGTTCTAGCCTTAAAAGTCAAATCTTGCGTGATTCCTGCATGGTAATATAGCTGCCCGAGGTCGCAAAGTTAGCAAGTACAAGAAATTTGAAAATTGTACGTAATTGCACAGTAGTGCTTATGGTCGATGCCGTTTCTCGGCTTCAGAGCTACTTTCTTGACTGTATTTTGAGTTAAACAGTTGGCGCGACTTCAGTTCTAGCCTATAAAGTCAAATGTTGTGTGATTCCTCCATGGTAACATAGCTGCCCGAGGTCGCAAAGTTAGCAAGTACAAGAAATTTGAAAATTGTACGTAATTGCACAGTAGTGCTTATGGTCGATGCCGTTTCTCGGCTTCAGAGCTACTTTCTTGACTGTATTTTGAGTTAAGCAGTTGGCGCGACTCCAGTTCTAGCCTATAAAGTCAAATGTTGTGTGATTCCTAAATGGTAACATAGCTGCCCGAGGTCGCAAAGTTAGCAAGTACAAGAAATTTGAAAATTGTACGTAATTGCACAGTAGTGCTTATGGTCGATGCCGTTTCTCGGCTTCAGAGCTACTTTCTTGACTGTATTTTGAGTTAAGCAGTTGGCGCGACTGCAGTTCTAGCCTTAAAAGTAAAATGTTGTGTGATTCCTCCATGGTAACATAGCTGCCCGAGGTCGCAAAGTTGGCAAGTACAAGAAATTTGAAAATTGTACGTAATTGCACAGTAGTGCTTATGGTCGATGCCGTTTCTCGGCTTCAGAGCTACTTTCTTGACTGTATTTTGAGTTAAGCAGTTGGCGCGACTCCAGTTCTAGCCTTAAAAGTAAAATGTTGTGTGATTCCTCCATGGTAACATAGCTGCCCGAGGTCGCAAAGTTAGCAAGTACAAGAAATTTGAAAATTGTACGTAATTGCACAGTAGTGCTTATGGTCGATGCCGTTTCTCGGCTTCAGAGCTACTTTCTTGACTGTATTTTGAGTTAAGCAGTTGGCGCGACTCCAGTTCTAGCCTTAAAAGTCAAATGTTGTGTGATTCCTCCATGGTAACATAGCTGCCCGAGGTCGCAAAGTTAGCAAGTTCGAGAAATTTGAAAATTGTACGTAATTGCACAGTAGTGCTTATGGTCGATCCCGTTTCTCAGCTTCAGAGCTACTTTCTTGACTGTATTTTGAGTTAAGCAGTTGGCGCGACTCCAGTTCTAGCCTTAAAAGTCAAATCTTGTGTGATTCCTGCATGGTAATATAGCTGGCCGAGGTCGCAAAGTTAGCAAGTACAAGAAATTTGAAAATTGTACGTAATTGCACAGTAGTGCTTATGGTCGATGCCGTTTCTCGGCTTCAGAGCTACTTTCTTGACTGTATTTTGAGTTAAGCAGTTGGCGCGACTCCAGTTCTAGCCTTAAAAGTCAAATCTTGCGTGATTCCTGCATGGTAATATAGCTGCCCGAGGTCGCAAAGTTAGCAAGTTCGAGAAATTTGAAAATTGTACGTAATTGCACAGTAGTGCTTATGGTCGATCCCGTTTCTCAGCTTCAGAGCTACTTTCTTGACTGTATTTTGAGTTAAGCAGTTGGCGCGACTCCAGTTCTAGCCTTAAAAGTCAAATCTTGCGTGATTTCTCCATGGTAACATAGCTGCCCGAGGTCGCAAAGTTAGCAAGTACAAGAAATTTGAAAATTGTACGTAATTGCACAGTAGTGCTTATGGTCGATCCCGTTTCTCAGCTTCAGAGCTACTTTCTTGACTGTATTTTGAGTTAAGCAGTTGGCGCGACTCCAGTTCTAGCCTTAAAAGTCAAATGTTGTGTGATTCCTCCATGGTAACATAGCTGCCCGAGGTCGCAAAGTTAGCAAGTACAAGAAATTTGAAAATTGTACGTAATTGCACAGTAGTGCTTATGGTCGATGCCGTTTCTCGGCTTCAGAGCTACTTTCTTGACTGTATTTTTAGTTAAGCAGTTGGCGCGACTGCAGTTCTAGCCTTAAAAGTAAAATGTTGTGTGATTCCTCCATGGTAACAAAGCTGCCCGAGGTCGCTAAGTTAGCAAGTACAAGAAATTTGAAAATTGTACGTAATTGCACAGTAGTGCTTATGGTCGATGCCGTTTCTCGGCTTCAGAGCTACTTTCTTGACTGTATTTTTAGTTAAGCAGTTGGCGCGACTTCAGTTCTAGCCTATAAAGTCAAATCTTGTGTGATTCCTCCATGGTAACATAGCTGCCCGAGGTCGCAAAGTTAGCAAGTACAAGAAATTTGAAAATTGTACGTAATTGCACAGTAGTGCTTATGGTCGATGCCGTTTCTCGGCTTCAGAGCTACTTTCTTGACTGTATTTTTAGTTAAGCAGTTGGCGCGACTGCAGTTCTAGCCTTAAAAGTAAAATGATGTGTGATTCCTCCATGGTAACATAGCTGTCCGAGGTCGCAAAGTTAGCAAGTACAAGAAATTTGAAAATTGTACGTAATTGCACAGTAGTGCTTATGGTCGATCCCGTTTCTCAGCTTCAGAGCTACTTTCTTGACTGTATTTTGAGTTAAGCAGTTGGCGCGACTCCAGTTCTAGCCTTAAAAGTCAAATGTTGTGTGATTCCTCCATGGTAACATAGCTGCCCGAGGTCGCAAAGTTAGCAAGTACAAGAAATTTGAAAATTGTACGTAATTGCACAGTAGTGCTTATGGTCGATGCCGTTTCTCGGCTTCAGAGCTACTTTCTTGACTGTATTTTGAGTTAAACAGTTGGCGCGACTTCAGTTCTAGCCTATAAAGTCAAATGTTGTGTGATTCCTCCATGGTAACATAGCTGCCCGAGGTCGCAAAGTTAGCAAGTACAAGAAATTTGAAAATTGTACGTAATTGCACAGTAGTGCTTATGGTCGATGCCGTTTCTCGGCTTCAGAGCTACTTTCTTGACTGTATTTTGAGTTAATCAGTTGGCGCGGCTCCAGTTCTAGCCTTAAAAGTCAAATCTTGCGTGATTCCTGCATGGTAATATAGCTGCCCGAGGTCGCAAAGTTAGCAAGTACAAGAAATTTGAAAATTGTACGTAATTGCACAGTAGTGCTTATGGTCGATGCCGTTTCTCGGCTTCAGAGCTACTTTCTTGACTGTATTTTGAGTTAAACAGTTGGCGCGACTTCAGTTCTAGCCTATAAAGTCAAATGTTGTGTGATTCCTCCATGGTAACATAGCTGCCCGAGGTCGCAAAGTTAGCAAGTACAAGAAATTTGAAAATTGTACGTAATTGCACAGTAGTGCTTATGGTCGATGCCGTTTCTCGGCTTCAGAGCTACTTTCTTGACTGTATTTTGAGTTAAGCAGTTGGCGCGACTCCAGTTCTAGCCTATAAAGTCAAATGTTGTGTGATTCCTAAATGGTAACATAGCTGCCCGAGGTCGCAAAGTTAGCAAGTGCAAGAAATTTGAAAATTGTACGTAATTGCACAGTAGTGCTTATGGTCGATGCCGTTTCTCGGCTTCAGAGCTACTTTCTTGACTGTATTTTGAGTTAAGCAGTTGGCGCGACTGCAGTTCTAGCCTTAAAAGTAAAATGTTGTGTGATTCCTCCATGGTAACATAGCTGCCCGAGGTCGCAAAGTTGGCAAGTACAAGAAATTTGAAAATTGTACGTAATTGCACAGTAGTGCTTATGGTCGATGCCGTTTCTCGGCTTCAGAGCTACTTTCTTGACTGTATTTTGAGTTAAGCAGTTGGCGCGACTCCAGTTCTAGCCTTAAAAGTAAAATGTTGTGTGATTCCTCCATGGTAACATAGCTGCCCGAGGTCGCAAAGTTAGCAAGTACAAGAAATTTGAAAATTGTACGTAATTACACAGTAGTGCTTATGGTCGATGCCGTTTCTCGGCTTCAGAGCTACTTTCTTGACTGTATTTTGAGTTAAACAGTTGGCGCGACTTCAGTTCTAGCCTATAAAGTCAAATCTTGTGTGATTCCTCCATGGTAACATAGCTGCCCGAGGTCGCAAAGTTAGCAAGTTCGAGAAATTTGAAAATTGTACGTAATTGCACAGTAGTGCTTATGGTCGATCCCGTTTCTCAGCTTCAGAGCTACTTTCTTGACTGTATTTTGAGTTAAGCAGTTGGCGCGACTCCAGTTCTAGCCTTAAAAGTCAAATGTTGCGTGATTCCTCCATGGTAACATAGCTGCCCGAGGTCGCAAAGTTAGCAAGTACAAGAAATTTGAAAATTGTATGTAATTGCACAGTAGTGCTTATGGTCGATCCCGTTTCTCAGCTTCAGAGCTACTTTCTTGACTGTATTTTGAGTTAAGCAGTTGGCGCGACTCCAGTTCTAGCCTTAAAAGTCAAATGTTGTGTGATTCCCCCATGGTAACATAGCTGCCCGAGGTCGCAAAGTTAGCAAGTACAAGAAATTTGAAAATTGTACGTAATTGCACAGTAGTGCTTATGGTCGATGCCGTTTCTCGGCTTCAGAGCTACTTTCTTGACTGTATTTTTAGTTAAGCAGTTGGCGCGACTTCAGTTCTAGCCTATAAAGTCAAATCTTGTGTGATTCCTCCATGGTAACATAGCTGCCCGAGGTCGCAAAGTTAGCAAGTACAAGAAATTTGAAAATTGTACGTAATTGCACAGTAGTGCTTATGGTCGATGCCGTTTCTCGGCTTCAGAGCTACTTTCTTGACTGTATTTTTAGTTAAGCAGTTGGCGCGACTGCAGTTCTAGCCTTAAAAGTAAAATGTTGTGTGATTCCTCCATGGTAACATAGCTGCCCGAGGTCGCAAAGTTAGCAAGTACAAGAAATTTGAAAATTGTACGTAATTGCACAGTAGTGCTTATGGTCGATCCCGTTTCTCAGCTTCAGAGCTACTTTCTTGACTGTATTTTGAGTTAAGCAGTTGGCGCGACTCCAGTTCTAGCCTTAAAAGTCAAATGTTGTGTGATTCCTCCATGGTAACATAGCTGCCCGAGGTCGCAAAGTTAGCAAGTACAAGAAATTTGAAAATTGTACGTAATTGCACAGTAGTGCTTATGGTCGATGCCGTTTCTCGGCTTCAGAGCTACTTTCTTGACTGTATTTTGAGTTAAACAGTTGGCGCGACTTCAGTTCTAGCCTATAAAGTCAAATGTTGTGTGATTCCTCCATGGTAACATAGCTGCCCGAGGTCGCAAAGTTAGCAAGTACAAGAAATTTGAAAATTGTACGTAATTGCACAGTAGTGCTTATGGTCGATGCCGTTTCTCGGCTTCAGAGCTACTTTCTTGACTGTATTTTGAGTTAATCAGTTGGCGCGGCTCCAGTTCTAGCCTTAAAAGTCAAATCTTGCGTGATTCCTGCATGGTAATATAGCTGCCCGAGGTCGCAAAGTTAGCAAGTACAAGAAATTTGAAAATTGTACGTAATTGCACAGTAGTGCTTATGGTCGATGCCGTTTCTCGGCTTCAGAGCTACTTTCTTGACTGTATTTTGAGTTAAACAGTTGGCGCGACTTCAGTTCTAGCCTATAAAGTCAAATGTTGTGTGATTCCTCCATGGTAACATAGCTGCCCGAGGTCGCAAAGTTAGCAAGTACAAGAAATTTGAAAATTGTACGTAATTGCACAGTAGTGCTTATGGTCGATGCCGTTTCTCGGCTTCAGAGCTACTTTCTTGACTGTATTTTGAGTTAAGCAGTTGGCGCGACTCCAGTTCTAGCCTATAAAGTCAAATGTTGTGTGATTCCTAAATGGTAACATAGCTGCCCGAGGTCGCAAAGTTAGCAAGTACAAGAAATTTGAAAATTGTACGTAATTGCACAGTAGTGCTTATGGTCGATGCCGTTTCTCGGCTTCAGAGCTACTTTCTTGACTGTATTTTGAGTTAAGCAGTTGGCGCGACTCCAGTTCTAGCCTTAAAAGTAAAATGTTGTGTGATTCCTCCATGGTAACATAGCTGCCCGAGGTCGCAAAGTTGGCAAGTACAAGAAATTTGAAAATTGTACGTAATTGCACAGTAGTGCTTATGGTCGATGCCGTTTCTCGGCTTCAGAGCTACTTTCTTGACTGTATTTTGAGTTAAGCAGTTGGCGCGACTCCAGTTCTAGCCTTAAAAGTAAAATGTTGTGTGATTCCTCCATGGTAACATAGCTGCCCGAGGTCGCAAAGTTAGCAAGTACAAGAAATTTGAAAATTGTACGTAATTGCACAGTAGTGCTTATGGTCGATGCCGTTTCTCGGCTTCAGAGCTACTTTCTTGACTGTATTTTGAGTTAAACAGTTGGCGCGACTTCAGTTCTAGCCTATAAAGTCAAATGTTGTGTGATTCCTCCATGGTAACATAGCTGCCCGAGGTCGCAAAGTTGGCAAGTACAAGAAATTTGAAAATTGTACGTAATTGCACAGTAGTGCTTATGGTCGATGCCGTTTCTCGGCTTCAGAGCTACTTTCTTGACTGTATTTTGAGTTAAGCAGTTGGCGCGACTGCAGTTCTAGCCTTAAAAGTAAAATGTTGTGTGATTCCTCCATGGTAACATAGCTGCCCGAGGTCGCAAAGTTGGCAAGTACAAGAAATTTGAAAATTGTACGTAATTGCACAGTAGTGCTTATGGTCGATGCCGTTTCTCGGCTTCAGAGCTACTTTCTTGACTGTATTTTGAGTTAAGCAGTTGGCGCGACTGCAGTTCTAGCCTTAAAAGTAAAATGTTGTGTGATTCCTCCATGGTAACATAGCTGCCCGAGGTCGCAAAGTTGGCAAGTACAAGAAATTTGAAAATTGTACGTAATTGCACAGTAGTGCTTATGGTCGATGCCGTTTCTCGGCTTCAGAGCTACTTTCTTGACTGTATTTTGAGTTAAGCAGTTGGCGCGACTGCAGTTCTAGCCTTAAAAGTAAAATGTTGTGTGATTCCTCCATGGTAACATAGCTGCCCGAGGTCGCAAAGTTGGCAAGTACAAGAAATTTGAAAATTGTACGTAATTGCACAGTAGTGCTTATGGTCGATGCCGTTTCTCGGCTTCAGAGCTACTTTCTTGACTGTATTTTGAGTTAAGCAGTTGGCGCGACTCCAGTTCTAGCCTTAAAAGTAAAATGTTGTGTGATTCCTCCATGGTAACATAGCTGCCCGAGGTCGCAAAGTTAGCAAGTACAAGAAATTTGAAAATTGTACGTAATTGCACAGTAGTGCTTATGGTCGATGCCGTTTCTCGGCTTCAGAGCTACTTTCTTGACTGTATTTTGAGTTAAGCAGTTGGCGCGACTCCAGTTCTAGCCTATAAAGTCAAATGTTGTGTGATTCCTAAATGGTAACATAGCTGCCCGAGGTCGCAAAGTTAGCAAGTACAAGAAATTTGAAAATTGTACGTAATTGCACAGTAGTGCTTATGGTCGATGCCGTTTCTCGGCTTCAGAGCTACTTTCTTGACTGTATTTTGAGTTAAGCAGTTGGCGCGACTGCAGTTCTAGCCTTAAAAGTAAAATGTTGTGTGATTCCTCCATGGTAACATAGCTGCCCGAGGTCGCAAAGTTGGCAAGTACAAGAAATTTGAAAATTGTACGTAATTGCACAGTAGTGCTTATGGTCGATGCCGTTTCTCGGCTTCAGAGCTACTTTCTTGACTGTATTTTGAGTTAAGCAGTTGGCGCGACTCCAGTTCTAGCCTTAAAAGTAAAATGTTGTGTGATTCCTCCATGGTAACATAGCTGCCCGAGGTCGCAAAGTTAGCAAGTACAAGAAATTTGAAAATTGTACGTAATTGCACAGTAGTGCTTATGGTCGATGCCGTTTCTCGGCTTCAGAGCTACTTTCTTGACTGTATTTTGAGTTAAGCAGTTGGCGCGACTTCAGTTCTAGCCTATAAAGTCAAATGTTGTGTGATTCCTCCATGGTAACATAGCTGCCCGAGGTCGCAAAGTTAGCAAGTACAAGAAATTTGAAAATTGTACGTAATTGCACAGTAGTGCTTATGGTCGATGCCGTTTCTCGGCTTCAGAGCTACTTTCTTGACTGTATTTTGAGTTAAGCAGTTGGCGCGACTTCAGTTCTAGCCTATAAAGTCAAATGTTGTGTGATTCCTCCATGGTAACATAGCTGCCCGAGGTCGCAAAGTTAGCAAGTACAAGAAATTTGAAAATTGTACGTAATTGCACAGTAGTGCTTATGGTCGATGCAGTTTCTCGGCTTCAGAGCTACTTTCTTGACTGTATTTTGAGTTAAGCAGTTGGCACGACTGCAGTTCTAGCCTTAAAAGTAAAATGTTGTGTGATTCCTCCATGGTAACATAGCTGCCCGAGGTCGCAAAGTTGGCAAGTACAAGAAATTTGAAAATTGTACGTAATTGCACAGTAGTGCTTATGGTCGATGCCGTTTCTCGGCTTCAGAGCTACTTTCTTGACTGTATTTTGAGTTAAGCAGTTGGCGCGACTCCAGTTCTAGCCTTAAAAGTAAAATGTTGTGTGATTCCTCCATGGTAACATAGCTGCCCGAGGTCGCAAAGTTAGCAAGTACAAGAAATTTGAAAATTGTAGGTAATTGCACAGTAGTGCTTATGGTCGATGCCGTTTCTCGGCTTCAGAGCTACTTTCTTGACTGTATATTGAGTTAAACAGTTGGCGCGACTTCAGTTCTAGCCTATAAAGTCAAATGTTGTGTGATTCCTCCATGGTAACATAGCTGCCCGAGGTCGCAAAGTTAGCAAGTACAAGAAATTTGAAAATTGTACGTAATTGCACAGTAGTGCTTATGGTCGATGCCGTTTCTCGGCTTCAGAGCTACTTTCTTGACTGTATTTTGAGTTAATCAGTTGGCGCGACTCCAGTTCTAGCCTTAAAAGTCAAATCTTGCGTGATTCCTGCATGGTAATATAGCTGCCCGAGGTCGCAAATTTAGCAAGTACAAGAAATTTGAAAATTGTACGTAATTGCACAGTAGTGCTTATGGTCGATGCCGTTTCTCGGCTTCAGAGCTACTTTCTTGACTGTATTTTGAGTTAAGCAGTTGGCGCGACTCCAGTTCTAGCCTTAAAAGTCAAATGTTGTGTGATTCCTCCATGGTAACATAGCTGCCCGAGGTCGCAAAGTTAGCAAGTACAAGAAATTTGAAAATTGTACGTAATTGCACAGTAGTGCTTATGGTCGATGCGGTTTCTCGGCTTCAGAGCTACTTTCTTGACTGTATTTTGAGTTAATCAGTTGGCGCGACTCCAGTTCTAGCCTTAAAAGTCAAATCTTGTGTGATTCCTGCATGGTAATATAGCTGCCCGAGGTCGCAAAGTTAGCAAGTACAAGAAATTTGAAAATTGTACGTAATTGCACAGTAGTGCTTATGGTCGATGCCGTTTCTCGGCTTCAGAGCTACTTTCTTGACTGTATTTTGAGTTAAGCAGTTGGCGCGACTCCAGTTCTAGCCTTAAAAGTCAAATCTTGCGTGATTCCTGCATGGTAATATAGCTGCCCGAGGTCGCAAAGTTAGCAAGTTCGAGAAATTTGAAAATTGTACGTAATTGCACAGTAGTGCTTATGGTCGATGCCGTTTCTCGGCTTCAGAGCTACTTTCTTGACTGTATTTTAAGTTAATCAGTTGGCGCGACTCCAGTTCTAGCCTTAAAAGTCAAATCTTGTGTGATTCCTGCATGGTAATATAGCTGCCCGAGGTCGCAAAGTTAGCAAGTACAAGAAATTTGAAAATTGTACGTAATTGCACAGTAGTGCTTATGGTCGATGCCGTTTCTCGGCTTCAGAGCTACTTTCTTGACTGTATTTTGAGTTAAGCAGTTGGCGCGACTCCAGTTCTAGCCTTAAAAGTCAAATCTTGCGTGATTCCTGCATGGTAATATAGCTGCCCGAGGTCGCAAATTTAGCAAGTACAAGAAATTTGAAAATTGTACGTAATTGCACAGTAGTGCTTATGGTCGATGCCGTTTCTCGGCTTCAGAGCTACTTTCTTGACTGTATTTTGAGTTAAGCAGTTGGCGCGACTCCAGTTCTAGCCTAAAAAGTCAAATGTTGTGTGATTCCTCCATGGTAACATAGCTGCCCGAGGTCGCAAAGTTAGCAAGTACAAGAAATTTGAAAATTGTACGTAATTGCACAGTAGTGCTTATGGTCGATGCGGTTTCTCGGCTTCAGAGCTACTTTCTTGACTGTATTTTGAGTTAATCAGTTGGCGCGACTCCAGTTCTAGCCTTAAAAGTCAAATCTTGTGTGATTCCTGCATGGTAATATAGCTGCCCGAGGTCGCAAAGTTAGCAAGTACAAGAAATTTGAAAATTGTACGTAATTGCACAGTAGTGCTTATGGTCGATGCCGTTTCTCGGCTTCAGAGCTACTTTCTTGACTGTATTTTGAGTTAAGCAGTTGGCGCGACTCCAGTTCTAGCCTTAAAAGTCAAATCTTGCGTGATTCCTGCATGGTAATATAGCTGCCCGAGGTCGCAAAGTTAGCAAGTTCGAGAAATTTGAAAATTGTACGTAATTGCACAGTAGTGCTTATGGTCGATCCCGTTTCTCAGCTTCAGAGCTACTTTCTTGACTGTATTTTGAGTTAAGCAGTTGGCGCGACTCCAGTTCTAGCCTTAAAAGTCAAATCTTGCGTGATTTCTCCATGGTAACATAGCTGCCCGAGGTCGCAAAGTTAGCAAGTACAAGAAATTTGAAAATTGTACGTAATTGCACAGTAGTGCTTATGGTCGATCCCGTTTCTCAGCTTCAGAGCTACTTTCTTGACTGTATTTTGAGTTAAGCAGTTGGCGCGACTCCAGTTCTAGCCTTAAAAGTCAAATGTTGTGTGATTCCTCCATGGTAACATAGCTGCCCGAGGTCGCAAAGTTAGCAAGTACAAGAAATTTGAAAATTGTACGTAATTGCACAGTAGTGCTTATGGTCGATGCCGTTTCTCGGCTTCAGAGCTACTTTCTTGACTGTATTTTTAGTTAAGCAGTTGGCGCGACTGCAGTTCTAGCCTTAAAAGTAAAATGTTGTGTGATTCCTCCATGGTAACAAAGCTGCCCGAGGTCGCTAAGTTAGCAAGTACAAGAAATTTGAAAATTGTACGTAATTGCACAGTAGTGCTTATGGTCGATGCCGTTTCTCGGCTTCAGAGCTACTTTCTTGACTGTATTTTTAGTTAAGCAGTTGGCGCGACTTCAGTTCTAGCCTATAAAGTCAAATCTTGTGTGATTCCTCCATGGTAACATAGCTGCCCGAGGTCGCAAAGTTAGCAAGTACAAGAAATTTGAAAATTGTACGTAATTGCACAGTAGTGCTTATGGTCGATGCCGTTTCTCGGCTTCAGAGCTACTTTCTTGACTGTATTTTTAGTTAAGCAGTTGGCGCGACTGCAGTTCTAGCCTTAAAAGTAAAATGTTGTGTGATTCCTCCATGGTAACATAGCTGTCCGAGGTCGCAAAGTTAGCAAGTACAAGAAATTTGAAAATTGTACGTAATTGCACAGTAGTGCTTATGGTCGATCCCGTTTCTCAGCTTCAGAGCTACTTTCTTGACTGTATTTTGAGTTAAGCAGTTGGCGCGACTCCAGTTCTAGCCTTAAAAGTCAAATCTTGCGTGATTCCTGCATGGTAATATAGCTGCCCGAGGTCGCAAATTTAGCAAGTACAAGAAATTTGAAAATTGTACGTAATTGCACAGTAGTGCTTATGGTCGATGCCGTTTCTCGGCTTCAGAGCTACTTTCTTGACTGTATTTTGAGTTAAGCAGTTGGCGCGACTCCAGTTCTAGCCTAAAAAGTCAAATGTTGTGTGATTCCTCCATGGTAACATAGCTGCCCGAGGTCGCAAAGTTAGCAAGTACAAGAAATTTGAAAATTGTACGTAATTGCACAGTAGTGCTTATGGTCGATGCGGTTTCTCGGCTTCAGAGCTACTTTCTTGACTGTATTTTGAGTTAATCAGTTGGCGCGACTCCAGTTCTAGCCTTAAAAGTCAAATCTTGTGTGATTCCTGCATGGTAATATAGCTGCCCGAGGTCGCAAAGTTAGCAAGTACAAGAAATTTGAAAATTGTACGTAATTGCACAGTAGTGCTTATGGTCGATGCCGTTTCTCGGCTTCAGAGCTACTTTCTTGACTGTATTTTGAGTTAAGCAGTTGGCGCGACTCCAGTTCTAGCCTTAAAAGTCAAATCTTGCGTGATTCCTGCATGGTAATATAGCTGCCCGAGGTCGCAAAGTTAGCAAGTTCGAGAAATTTGAAAATTGTACGTAATTGCACAGTAGTGCTTATGGTCGATCCCGTTTCTCAGCTTCAGAGCTACTTTCTTGACTGTATTTTGAGTTAAGCAGTTGGCGCGACTCCAGTTCTAGCCTTAAAAGTCAAATCTTGCGTGATTTCTCCATGGTAACATAGCTGCCCGAGGTCGCAAAGTTAGCAAGTACAAGAAATTTGAAAATTGTACGTAATTGCACAGTAGTGCTTATGGTCGATCCCGTTTCTCAGCTTCAGAGCTACTTTCTTGACTGTATTTTGAGTTAAGCAGTTGGCGCGACTCCAGTTCTAGCCTTAAAAGTCAAATGTTGTGTGATTCCTCCATGGTAACATAGCTGCCCGAGGTCGCAAAGTTAGCAAGTACAAGAAATTTGAAAATTGTACGTAATTGCACAGTAGTGCTTATGGTCGATGCCGTTTCTCGGCTTCAGAGCTACTTTCTTGACTGTATTTTTAGTTAAGCAGTTGGCGCGACTGCAGTTCTAGCCTTAAAAGTAAAATGTTGTGTGATTCCTCCATGGTAACAAAGCTGCCCGAGGTCGCTAAGTTAGCAAGTACAAGAAATTTGAAAATTGTACGTAATTGCACAGTAGTGCTTATGGTCGATGCCGTTTCTCGGCTTCAGAGCTACTTTCTTGACTGTATTTTTAGTTAAGCAGTTGGCGCGACTTCAGTTCTAGCCTATAAAGTCAAATCTTGTGTGATTCCTCCATGGTAACATAGCTGCCCGAGGTCGCAAAGTTAGCAAGTACAAGAAATTTGAAAATTGTACGTAATTGCACAGTAGTGCTTATGGTCGATGCCGTTTCTCGGCTTCAGAGCTACTTTCTTGACTGTATTTTTAGTTAAGCAGTTGGCGCGACTGCAGTTCTAGCCTTAAAAGTAAAATGTTGTGTGATTCCTCCATGGTAACATAGCTGTCCGAGGTCGCAAAGTTAGCAAGTACAAGAAATTTGAAAATTGTACGTAATTGCACAGTAGTGCTTATGGTCGATCCCGTTTCTCAGCTTCAGAGCTACTTTCTTGACTGTATTTTGAGTTAAGCAGTTGGCGCGACTCCAGTTCTAGCCTTAAAAGTCAAATCTTGCGTGATTCCTGCATGGTAATATAGCTGCCCGAGGTCGCAAAGTTAGCAAGTTCGAGAAATTTGAAAATTGTACGTAATTGCACAGTAGTGCTTATGGTCGATCCCGTTTCTCAGCTTCAGAGCTACTTTCTTGACTGTATTTTGAGTTAAGCAGTTGGCGCGACTCCAGTTCTAGCCTTAAAAGTCAAATCTTGTGTGATTCCTGCATGGTAATATAGCTGGCCGAGGTCGCAAAGTTAGCAAGTACAAGAAATTTGAAAATTGTACGTAATTGCACAGTAGTGCTTATGGTCGATGCCGTTTCTCGGCTTCAGAGCTACTTTCTTGACTGTATTTTGAGTTAAGCAGTTGGCGCGACTCCAGTTCTAGCCTTAAAAGTCAAATCTTGCGTGATTCCTGCATGGTAATATAGCTGCCCGAGGTCGCAAAGTTAGCAAGTTCGAGAAATTTGAAAATTGTACGTAATTGCACAGTAGTGCTTATGGTCGATCCCGTTTCTCAGCTTCAGAGCTACTTTCTTGACTGTATTTTGAGTTAAGCAGTTGGCGCGACTCCAGTTCTAGCCTTAAAAGTCAAATCTTGCGTGATTTCTCCATGGTAACATAGCTGCCCGAGGTCGCAAAGTTAGCAAGTACAAGAAATTTGAAAATTGTACGTAATTGCACAGTAGTGCTTATGGTCGATCCCGTTTCTCAGCTTCAGAGCTACTTTCTTGACTGTATTTTGAGTTAAGCAGTTGGCGCGACTCCAGTTCTAGCCTTAAAAGTCAAATGTTGTGTGATTCCTCCATGGTAACATAGCTGCCCGAGGTCGCAAAGTTAGCAAGTACAAGAAATTTGAAAATTGTACGTAATTGCACAGTAGTGCTTATGGTCGATGCCGTTTCTCGGCTTCAGAGCTACTTTCTTGACTGTATTTTTAGTTAAGCAGTTGGCGCGACTGCAGTTCTAGCCTTAAAAGTAAAATGTTGTGTGATTCCTCCATGGTAACAAAGCTGCCCGAGGTCGCTAAGTTAGCAAGTACAAGAAATTTGAAAATTGTACGTAATTGCACAGTAGTGCTTATGGTCGATGCCGTTTCTCGGCTTCAGAGCTACTTTCTTGACTGTATTTTTAGTTAAGCAGTTGGCGCGACTTCAGTTCTAGCCTATAAAGTCAAATCTTGTGTGATTCCTCCATGGTAACATAGCTGCCCGAGGTCGCAAAGTTAGCAAGTACAAGAAATTTGAAAATTGTACGTAATTGCACAGTAGTGCTTATGGTCGATGCCGTTTCTCGGCTTCAGAGCTACTTTCTTGACTGTATTTTTAGTTAAGCAGTTGGCGCGACTGCAGTTCTAGCCTTAAAAGTAAAATGTTGTGTGATTCCTCCATGGTAACATAGCTGTCCGAGGTCGCAAAGTTAGCAAGTACAAGAAATTTGAAAATTGTACGTAATTGCACAGTAGTGCTTATGGTCGATCCCGTTTCTCAGCTTCAGAGCTACTTTCTTGACTGTATTTTGAGTTAAGCAGTTGGCGCGACTCCAGTTCTAGCCTTAAAAGTCAAATGTTGTGTGATTCCTCCATGGTAACATAGCTGCCCGAGGTCGCAAAGTTAGCAAGTACAAGAAATTTGAAAATTGTACGTAATTGCACAGTAGTGCTTATGGTCGATGCCGTTTCTCGGCTTCAGAGCTACTTTCTTGACTGTATTTTGAGTTAAACAGTTGGCGCGACTTCAGTTCTAGCCTATAAAGTCAAATGTTGTGTGATTCCTCCATGGTAACATAGCTGCCCGAGGTCGCAAAGTTAGCAAGTACAAGAAATTTGAAAATTGTACGTAATTGCACAGTAGTGCTTATGGTCGATGCCGTTTCTCGGCTTCAGAGCTACTTTCTTGACTGTATTTTGAGTTAATCAGTTGGCGCGGCTCCAGTTCTAGCCTTAAAAGTCAAATCTTGCGTGATTCCTGCATGGTAATATAGCTGCCCGAGGTCGCAAAGTTAGCAAGTACAAGAAATTTGAAAATTGTACGTAATTGCACAGTAGTGCTTATGGTCGATGCCGTTTCTCGGCTTCAGAGCTACTTTCTTGACTGTATTTTGAGTTAAACAGTTGGCGCGACTTCAGTTCTAGCCTATAAAGTCAAATGTTGTGTGATTCCTCCATGGTAACATAGCTGCCCGAGGTCGCAAAGTTAGCAAGTACAAGAAATTTGAAAATTGTACGTAATTGCACAGTAGTGCTTATGGTCGATGCCGTTTCTCGGCTTCAGAGCTACTTTCTTGACTGTATTTTGAGTTAAGCAGTTGGCGCGACTCCAGTTCTAGCCTATAAAGTCAAATGTTGTGTGATTCCTAAATGGTAACATAGCTGCCCGAGGTCGCAAAGTTAGCAAGTACAAGAAATTTGAAAATTGTACGTAATTGCACAGTAGTGCTTATGGTCGATGCCGTTTCTCGGCTTCAGAGCTACTTTCTTGACTGTATTTTGAGTTAAGCAGTTGGCGCGACTGCAGTTCTAGCCTTAAAAGTAAAATGTTGTGTGATTCCTCCATGGTAACATAGCTGCCCGAGGTCGCAAAGTTGGCAAGTACAAGAAATTTGAAAATTGTACGTAATTGCACAGTAGTGCTTATGGTCGATGCCGTTTCTCGGCTTCAGAGCTACTTTCTTGACTGTATTTTGAGTTAAGCAGTTGGCGCGACTCCAGTTCTAGCCTTAAAAGTAAAATGTTGTGTGATTCCTCCATGGTAACATAGCTGCCCGAGGTCGCAAAGTTAGCAAGTACAAGAAATTTGAAAATTGTACGTAATTGCACAGTAGTGCTTATGGTCGATGCCGTTTCTCGGCTTCAGAGCTACTTTCTTGACTGTATTTTGAGTTAAACAGTTGGCGCGACTTCAGTTCTAGCCTATAAAGTCAAATGTTGTGTGATTCCTCCATGGTAACATAGCTGCCCGAGGTCGCAAAGTTAGCAAGTTCGAGAAATTTGAAAATTGTACGTAATTGCACAGTAGTGCTTATGGTCGATCCCGTTTCTCAGCTTCAGAGCTACTTTCTTGACTGTATTTTGAGTTAAGCAGTTGGCGCGACTCCAGTTCTAGCCTTAAAAGTCAAATGTTGCGTGATTCCTCCATGGTAACATAGCTGCCCGAGGTCGCAAAGTTAGCAAGTACAAGAAATTTGAAAATTGTATGTAATTGCACAGTAGTGCTTATGGTCGATCCCGTTTCTCAGCTTCAGAGCTACTTTCTTGACTGTATTTTGAGTTAAGCAGTTGGCGCGACTCCAGTTCTAGCCTTAAAAGTCAAATGTTGTGTGATTCCCCCATGGTAACATAGCTGCCCGAGGTCGCAAAGTTAGCAAGTACAAGAAATTTGAAAATTGTACGTAATTGCACAGTAGTGCTTATGGTCGATGCCGTTTCTCGGCTTCAGAGCTACTTTCTTGACTGTATTTTTAGTTAAGCAGTTGGCGCGACTTCAGTTCTAGCCTATAAAGTCAAATCTTGTGTGATTCCTCCATGGTAACATAGCTGCCCGAGGTCGCAAAGTTAGCAAGTACAAGAAATTTGAAAATTGTACGTAATTGCACAGTAGTGCTTATGGTCGATGCCGTTTCTCGGCTTCAGAGCTACTTTCTTGACTGTATTTTTAGTTAAGCAGTTGGCGCGACTGCAGTTCTAGCCTTAAAAGTAAAATGTTGTGTGATTCCTCCATGGTAACATAGCTGCCCGAGGTCGCAAAGTTAGCAAGTACAAGAAATTTGAAAATTGTACGTAATTGCACAGTAGTGCTTATGGTCGATCCCGTTTCTCAGCTTCAGAGCTACTTTCTTGACTGTATTTTGAGTTAAGCAGTTGGCGCGACTCCAGTTCTAGCCTTAAAAGTCAAATGTTGTGTGATTCCTCCATGGTAACATAGCTGCCCGAGGTCGCAAAGTTAGCAAGTACAAGAAATTTGAAAATTGTACGTAATTGCACAGTAGTGCTTATGGTCGATGCCGTTTCTCGGCTTCAGAGCTACTTTCTTGACTGTATTTTGAGTTAAACAGTTGGCGCGACTTCAGTTCTAGCCTATAAAGTCAAATGTTGTGTGATTCCTCCATGGTAACATAGCTGCCCGAGGTCGCAAAGTTAGCAAGTACAAGAAATTTGAAAATTGTACGTAATTGCACAGTAGTGCTTATGGTCGATGCCGTTTCTCGGCTTCAGAGCTACTTTCTTGACTGTATTTTGAGTTAATCAGTTGGCGCGGCTCCAGTTCTAGCCTTAAAAGTCAAATCTTGCGTGATTCCTGCATGGTAATATAGCTGCCCGAGGTCGCAAAGTTAGCAAGTACAAGAAATTTGAAAATTGTACGTAATTGCACAGTAGTGCTTATGGTCGATGCCGTTTCTCGGCTTCAGAGCTACTTTCTTGACTGTATTTTGAGTTAAACAGTTGGCGCGACTTCAGTTCTAGCCTATAAAGTCAAATGTTGTGTGATTCCTCCATGGTAACATAGCTGCCCGAGGTCGCAAAGTTAGCAAGTACAAGAAATTTGAAAATTGTACGTAATTGCACAGTAGTGCTTATGGTCGATGCCGTTTCTCGGCTTCAGAGCTACTTTCTTGACTGTATTTTGAGTTAAGCAGTTGGCGCGACTCCAGTTCTAGCCTATAAAGTCAAATGTTGTGTGATTCCTAAATGGTAACATAGCTGCCCGAGGTCGCAAAGTTAGCAAGTACAAGAAATTTGAAAATTGTACGTAATTGCACAGTAGTGCTTATGGTCGATGCCGTTTCTCGGCTTCAGAGCTACTTTCTTGACTGTATTTTGAGTTAAGCAGTTGGCGCGACTCCAGTTCTAGCCTTAAAAGTAAAATGTTGTGTGATTCCTCCATGGTAACATAGCTGCCCGAGGTCGCAAAGTTAGCAAGTACAAGAAATTTGAAAATTGTACGTAATTGCACAGTAGTGCTTATGGTCGATGCCGTTTCTCGGCTTCAGAGCTACTTTCTTGACTGTATTTTGAGTTAAACAGTTGGCGCGACTTCAGTTCTAGCCTATAAAGTCAAATGTTGTGTGATTCCTCCATGGTAACATAGCTGCCCGAGGTCGCAAAGTTGGCAAGTACAAGAAATTTGAAAATTGTACGTAATTGCACAGTAGTGCTTATGGTCGATGCCGTTTCTCGGCTTCAGAGCTACTTTCTTGACTGTATTTTGAGTTAAGCAGTTGGCGCGACTGCAGTTCTAGCCTTAAAAGTAAAATGTTGTGTGATTCCTCCATGGTAACATAGCTGCCCGAGGTCGCAAAGTTGGCAAGTACAAGAAATTTGAAAATTGTACGTAATTGCACAGTAGTGCTTATGGTCGATGCCGTTTCTCGGCTTCAGAGCTACTTTCTTGACTGTATTTTGAGTTAAGCAGTTGGCGCGACTGCAGTTCTAGCCTTAAAAGTAAAATGTTGTGTGATTCCTCCATGGTAACATAGCTGCCCGAGGTCGCAAAGTTGGCAAGTACAAGAAATTTGAAAATTGTACGTAATTGCACAGTAGTGCTTATGGTCGATGCCGTTTCTCGGCTTCAGAGCTACTTTCTTGACTGTATTTTGAGTTAAGCAGTTGGCGCGACTGCAGTTCTAGCCTTAAAAGTAAAATGTTGTGTGATTCCTCCATGGTAACATAGCTGCCCGAGGTCGCAAAGTTGGCAAGTACAAGAAATTTGAAAATTGTACGTAATTGCACAGTAGTGCTTATGGTCGATGCCGTTTCTCGGCTTCAGAGCTACTTTCTTGACTGTATTTTGAGTTAAGCAGTTGGCGCGACTCCAGTTCTAGCCTTAAAAGTAAAATGTTGTGTGATTCCTCCATGGTAACATAGCTGCCCGAGGTCGCAAAGTTAGCAAGTACAAGAAATTTGAAAATTGTACGTAATTGCACAGTAGTGCTTATGGTCGATGCCGTTTCTCGGCTTCAGAGCTACTTTCTTGACTGTATTTTGAGTTAAGCAGTTGGCGCGACTCCAGTTCTAGCCTATAAAGTCAAATGTTGTGTGATTCCTAAATGGTAACATAGCTGCCCGAGGTCGCAAAGTTAGCAAGTACAAGAAATTTGAAAATTGTACGTAATTGCACAGTAGTGCTTATGGTCGATGCCGTTTCTCGGCTTCAGAGCTACTTTCTTGACTGTATTTTGAGTTAAGCAGTTGGCGCGACTTCAGTTCTAGCCTATAAAGTCAAATGTTGTGTGATTCCTCCATGGTAACATAGCTGCCCGAGGTCGCAAAGTTAGCAAGTACAAGAAATTTGAAAATTGTACGTAATTGCACAGTAGTGCTTATGGTCGATGCCGTTTCTCGGCTTCAGAGCTACTTTCTTGACTGTATTTTGAGTTAAGCAGTTGGCGCGACTTCAGTTCTAGCCTATAAAGTCAAATGTTGTGTGATTCCTCCATGGTAACATAGCTGCCCGAGGTCGCAAAGTTAGCAAGTACAAGAAATTTGAAAATTGTACGTAATTGCACAGTAGTGCTTATGGTCGATGCAGTTTCTCGGCTTCAGAGCTACTTTCTTGACTGTATTTTGAGTTAAGCAGTTGGCACGACTGCAGTTCTAGCCTTAAAAGTAAAATGTTGTGTGATTCCTCCATGGTAACATAGCTGCCCGAGGTCGCAAAGTTGGCAAGTACAAGAAATTTGAAAATTGTACGTAATTGCACAGTAGTGCTTATGGTCGATGCCGTTTCTCGGCTTCAGAGCTACTTTCTTGACTGTATTTTGAGTTAAGCAGTTGGCGCGACTCCAGTTCTAGCCTTAAAAGTAAAATGTTGTGTGATTCCTCCATGGTAACATAGCTGCCCGAGGTCGCAAAGTTAGCAAGTACAAGAAATTTGAAAATTGTAGGTAATTGCACAGTAGTGCTTATGGTCGATGCCGTTTCTCGGCTTCAGAGCTACTTTCTTGACTGTATATTGAGTTAAACAGTTGGCGCGACTTCAGTTCTAGCCTATAAAGTCAAATGTTGTGTGATTCCTCCATGGTAACATAGCTGCCCGAGGTCGCAAAGTTAGCAAGTACAAGAAATTTGAAAATTGTACGTAATTGCACAGTAGTGCTTATGGTCGATGCCGTTTCTCGGCTTCAGAGCTACTTTCTTGACTGTATTTTGAGTTAATCAGTTGGCGCGACTCCAGTTCTAGCCTTAAAAGTCAAATCTTGCGTGATTCCTGCATGGTAATATAGCTGCCCGAGGTCGCAAATTTAGCAAGTACAAGAAATTTGAAAATTGTACGTAATTGCACAGTAGTGCTTATGGTCGATGCCGTTTCTCGGCTTCAGAGCTACTTTCTTGACTGTATTTTGAGTTAAGCAGTTGGCGCGACTCCAGTTCTAGCCTTAAAAGTCAAATGTTGTGTGATTCCTCCATGGTAACATAGCTGCCCGAGGTCGCAAAGTTAGCAAGTACAAGAAATTTGAAAATTGTACGTAATTGCACAGTAGTGCTTATGGTCGATGCGGTTTCTCGGCTTCAGAGCTACTTTCTTGACTGTATTTTGAGTTAATCAGTTGGCGCGACTCCAGTTCTAGCCTTAAAAGTCAAATCTTGTGTGATTCCTGCATGGTAATATAGCTGCCCGAGGTCGCAAAGTTAGCAAGTACAAGAAATTTGAAAATTGTACGTAATTGCACAGTAGTGCTTATGGTCGATGCCGTTTCTCGGCTTCAGAGCTACTTTCTTGACTGTATTTTGAGTTAAGCAGTTGGCGCGACTCCAGTTCTAGCCTTAAAAGTCAAATCTTGCGTGATTCCTGCATGGTAATATAGCTGCCCGAGGTCGCAAAGTTAGCAAGTTCGAGAAATTTGAAAATTGTACGTAATTGCACAGTAGTGCTTATGGTCGATGCCGTTTCTCGGCTTCAGAGCTACTTTCTTGACTGTATTTTGAGTTAATCAGTTGGCGCGACTCCAGTTCTAGCCTTAAAAGTCAAATCTTGTGTGATTCCTGCATGGTAATATAGCTGCCCGAGGTCGCAAAGTTAGCAAGTACAAGAAATTTGAAAATTGTACGTAATTGCACAGTAGTGCTTATGGTCGATGCCGTTTCTCGGCTTCAGAGCTACTTTCTTGACTGTATTTTGAGTTAAGCAGTTGGCGCGACTCCAGTTCTAGCCTTAAAAGTCAAATCTTGCGTGATTCCTGCATGGTAATATAGCTGCCCGAGGTCGCAAATTTAGCAAGTACAAGAAATTTGAAAATTGTACGTAATTGCACAGTAGTGCTTATGGTCGATGCCGTTTCTCGGCTTCAGAGCTACTTTCTTGACTGTATTTTGAGTTAAGCAGTTGGCGCGACTCCAGTTCTAGCCTAAAAAGTCAAATGTTGTGTGATTCCTCCATGGTAACATAGCTGCCCGAGGTCGCAAAGTTAGCAAGTACAAGAAATTTGAAAATTGTACGTAATTGCACAGTAGTGCTTATGGTCGATGCGGTTTCTCGGCTTCAGAGCTACTTTCTTGACTGTATTTTGAGTTAATCAGTTGGCGCGACTCCAGTTCTAGCCTTAAAAGTCAAATCTTGTGTGATTCCTGCATGGTAATATAGCTGCCCGAGGTCGCAAAGTTAGCAAGTACAAGAAATTTGAAAATTGTACGTAATTGCACAGTAGTGCTTATGGTCGATGCCGTTTCTCGGCTTCAGAGCTACTTTCTTGACTGTATTTTGAGTTAAGCAGTTGGCGCGACTCCAGTTCTAGCCTTAAAAGTCAAATCTTGCGTGATTCCTGCATGGTAATATAGCTGCCCGAGGTCGCAAAGTTAGCAAGTTCGAGAAATTTGAAAATTGTACGTAATTGCACAGTAGTGCTTATGGTCGATCCCGTTTCTCAGCTTCAGAGCTACTTTCTTGACTGTATTTTGAGTTAAGCAGTTGGCGCGACTCCAGTTCTAGCCTTAAAAGTCAAATCTTGCGTGATTTCTCCATGGTAACATAGCTGCCCGAGGTCGCAAAGTTAGCAAGTACAAGAAATTTGAAAATTGTACGTAATTGCACAGTAGTGCTTATGGTCGATCCCGTTTCTCAGCTTCAGAGCTACTTTCTTGACTGTATTTTGAGTTAAGCAGTTGGCGCGACTCCAGTTCTAGCCTTAAAAGTCAAATGTTGTGTGATTCCTCCATGGTAACATAGCTGCCCGAGGTCGCAAAGTTAGCAAGTACAAGAAATTTGAAAATTGTACGTAATTGCACAGTAGTGCTTATGGTCGATGCCGTTTCTCGGCTTCAGAGCTACTTTCTTGACTGTATTTTTAGTTAAGCAGTTGGCGCGACTGCAGTTCTAGCCTTAAAAGTAAAATGTTGTGTGATTCCTCCATGGTAACAAAGCTGCCCGAGGTCGCTAAGTTAGCAAGTACAAGAAATTTGAAAATTGTACGTAATTGCACAGTAGTGCTTATGGTCGATGCCGTTTCTCGGCTTCAGAGCTACTTTCTTGACTGTATTTTTAGTTAAGCAGTTGGCGCGACTTCAGTTCTAGCCTATAAAGTCAAATCTTGTGTGATTCCTCCATGGTAACATAGCTGCCCGAGGTCGCAAAGTTAGCAAGTACAAGAAATTTGAAAATTGTACGTAATTGCACAGTAGTGCTTATGGTCGATGCCGTTTCTCGGCTTCAGAGCTACTTTCTTGACTGTATTTTTAGTTAAGCAGTTGGCGCGACTGCAGTTCTAGCCTTAAAAGTAAAATGTTGTGTGATTCCTCCATGGTAACATAGCTGCCCGAGGTCGCAAAGTTAGCAAGTACAAGAAATTTGAAAATTGTACGTAATTGCACAGTAGTGCTTATGGTCGATGCGGTTTCTCGGCTTCAGAGCTACTTTCTTGACTGTATTTTGAGTTAATCAGTTGGCGCGACTCCAGTTCTAGCCTTAAAAGTCAAATCTTGTGTGATTCCTGCATGGTAATATAGCTGCCCGAGGTCGCAAAGTTAGCAAGTACAAGAAATTTGAAAATTGTACGTAATTGCACAGTAGTGCTTATGGTCGATGCCGTTTCTCGGCTTCAGAGCTACTTTCTTGACTGTATTTTGAGTTAAGCAGTTGGCGCGACTCCAGTTCTAGCCTTAAAAGTCAAATCTTGCGTGATTCCTGCATGGTAATATAGCTGCCCGAGGTCGCAAAGTTAGCAAGTTCGAGAAATTTGAAAATTGTACGTAATTGCACAGTAGTGCTTATGGTCGATCCCGTTTCTCAGCTTCAGAGCTACTTTCTTGACTGTATTTTGAGTTAAGCAGTTGGCGCGACTCCAGTTCTAGCCTTAAAAGTCAAATCTTGCGTGATTTCTCCATGGTAACATAGCTGCCCGAGGTCGCAAAGTTAGCAAGTACAAGAAATTTGAAAATTGTACGTAATTGCACAGTAGTGCTTATGGTCGATCCCGTTTCTCAGCTTCAGAGCTACTTTCTTGACTGTATTTTGAGTTAAGCAGTTGGCGCGACTCCAGTTCTAGCCTTAAAAGTCAAATGTTGTGTGATTCCTCCATGGTAACATAGCTGCCCGAGGTCGCAAAGTTAGCAAGTACAAGAAATTTGAAAATTGTACATAATTGCACAGTAGTGCTTATGGTCGATGCCGTTTCTCGGCTTCAGAGCTACTTTCTTGACTGTATTTTTAGTTAAGCAGTTGGCGCGACTGCAGTTCTAGCCTTAAAAGTAAAATGTTGTGTGATTCCTCCATGGTAACAAAGCTGCCCGAGGTCGCTAAGTTAGCAAGTACAAGAAATTTGAAAATTGTACGTAATTGCACAGTAGTGCTTATGGTCGATGCCGTTTCTCGGCTTCAGAGCTACTTTCTTGACTGTATTTTTAGTTAAGCAGTTGGCGCGACTTCAGTTCTAGCCTATAAAGTCAAATCTTGTGTGATTCCTCCATGGTAACATAGCTGCCCGAGGTCGCAAAGTTAGCAAGTACAAGAAATTTGAAAATTGTACGTAATTGCACAGTAGTGCTTATGGTCGATGCCGTTTCTCGGCTTCAGAGCTACTTTCTTGACTGTATTTTTAGTTAAGCAGTTGGCGCGACTGCAGTTCTAGCCTTAAAAGTAAAATGTTGTGTGATTCCTCCATGGTAACATAGCTGTCCGAGGTCGCAAAGTTAGCAAGTACAAGAAATTTGAAAATTGTACGTAATTGCACAGTAGTGCTTATGGTCGATCCCGTTTCTCAGCTTCAGAGCTACTTTCTTGACTGTATTTTGAGTTAAGCAGTTGGCGCGACTCCAGTTCTAGCCTTAAAAGTCAAATGTTGTGTGATTCCTCCATGGTAACATAGCTGCCCGAGGTCGCAAAGTTAGCAAGTACAAGAAATTTGAAAATTGTACGTAATTGCACAGTAGTGCTTATGGTCGATGCCGTTTCTCGGCTTCAGAGCTACTTTCTTGACTGTATTTTGAGTTAAACAGTTGGCGCGACTTCAGTTCTAGCCTATAAAGTCAAATGTTGTGTGATTCCTCCATGGTAACATAGCTGCCCGAGGTCGCAAAGTTAGCAAGTACAAGAAATTTGAAAATTGTACGTAATTGCACAGTAGTGCTTATGGTCGATGCCGTTTCTCGGCTTCAGAGCTACTTTCTTGACTGTATTTTGAGTTAATCAGTTGGCGCGGCTCCAGTTCTAGCCTTAAAAGTCAAATCTTGCGTGATTCCTGCATGGTAATATAGCTGCCCGAGGTCGCAAAGTTAGCAAGTACAAGAAATTTGAAAATTGTACGTAATTGCACAGTAGTGCTTATGGTCGATGCCGTTTCTCGGCTTCAGAGCTACTTTCTTGACTGTATTTTGAGTTAAACAGTTGGCGCGACTTCAGTTCTAGCCTATAAAGTCAAATGTTGTGTGATTCCTCCATGGTAACATAGCTGCCCGAGGTCGCAAAGTTAGCAAGTACAAGAAATTTGAAAATTGTACGTAATTGCACAGTAGTGCTTATGGTCGATGCCGTTTCTCGGCTTCAGAGCTACTTTCTTGACTGTATTTTGAGTTAAGCAGTTGGCGCGACTCCAGTTCTAGCCTATAAAGTCAAATGTTGTGTGATTCCTAAATGGTTACATAGCTGCCCGAGGTCGCAAAGTTAGCAAGTACAAGAAATTTGAAAATTGTACGTAATTGCACAGTAGTGCTTATGGTCGATGCCGTTTCTCGGCTTCAGAGCTACTTTCTTGACTGTATTTTGAGTTAAGCAGTTGGCGCGACTGCAGTTCTAGCCTTAAAAGTAAAATGTTGTGTGATTCCTCCATGGTAACATAGCTGCCCGAGGTCGCAAAGTTGGCAAGTACAAGAAATTTGAAAATTGTACGTAATTGCACAGTAGTGCTTATGGTCGATGCCGTTTCTCGGCTTCAGAGCTACTTTCTTGACTATATTTTGAGTTAAGCAGTTGGCGCGACTCCAGTTCTAGCCTTAAAAGTAAAATGTTGTGTGATTCCTCCATGGTAACATAGCTGCCCGAGGTCGCAAAGTTAGCAAGTACAAGAAATTTGAAAATTGTACGTAATTGCACAGTAGTGCTTATGGTCGATGCCGTTTCTCGGCTTCAGAGCTACTTTCTTGACTGTATTTTGAGTTAAACAGTTGGCGCGACTTCAGTTCTAGCCTATAAAGTCAAATGTTGTGTGATTCCTCCATGGTAACATAGCTGCCCGAGGTCGCAAAGTTGGCAAGTACAAGAAATTTGAAAATTGTACGTAATTGCACAGTAGTGCTTATGGTCGATGCCGTTTCTCGGCTTCAGAGCTACTTTCTTGACTGTATTTTGAGTTAAGCAGTTGGCGCGACTGCAGTTCTAGCCTTAAAAGTAAAATGTTGTGTGATTCCTCCATGGTAACATAGCTGCCCGAGGTCGCAAAGTTGGCAAGTACAAGAAATTTGAAAATTGTACGTAATTGCACAGTAGTGCTTATGGTCGATGCCGTTTCTCGGCTTCAGAGCTACTTTCTTGACTGTATTTTGAGTTAAGCAATTGGCGCGACTGCAGTTCTAGCCTTAAAAGTAAAATGTTGTGTGATTCCTCCATGGTAACATAGCTGCCCGAGGTCGCAAAGTTGGCAAGTACAAGAAATTTGAAAATTGTACGTAATTGCACAGTAGTGCTTATGGTCGATGCCGTTTCTCGGCTTCAGAGCTACTTTCTTGACTGTATTTTGAGTTAAGCAGTTGGCGCGACTGCAGTTCTAGCCTTAAAAGTAAAATGTTGTGTGATTCCTCCATGGTAACATAGCTGCCCGAGGTCGCAAAGTTGGCAAGTACAAGAAATTTGAAAATTGTACGTAATTGCACAGTAGTGCTTATGGTCGATGCCGTTTCTCGGCTTCAGAGCTACTTTCTTGACTGTATTTTGAGTTAAGCAGTTGGCGCGACTCCAGTTCTAGCCTTAAAAGTAAAATGTTGTGTGATTCCTCCATGGTAACATAGCTGCCCGAGGTCGCAAAGTTAGCAAGTACAAGAAATTTGAAAATTGTACGTAATTGCACAGTAGTGCTTATGGTCGATGCCGTTTCTCGGCTTCAGAGCTACTTTCTTGACTGTATTTTGAGTTAAGCAGTTGGCGCGACTCCAGTTCTAGCCTATAAAGTCAAATGTTGTGTGATTCCTAAATGGTAACATAGCTGCCCGAGGTCGCAAAGTTAGCAAGTACAAGAAATTTGAAAATTGTACGTAATTGCACAGTAGTGCTTATGGTCGATGCCGTTTCTCGGCTTCAGAGCTACTTTCTTGACTGTATTTTGAGTTAAGCAGTTGGCGCGACTGCAGTTCTAGCCTTAAAAGTAAAATGTTGTGTGATTCCTCCATGGTAACATAGCTGCCCGAGGTCGCAAAGTTGCCAAGTACAAGAAATTTGAAAATTGTACGTAATTGCACAGTAGTGCTTATGGTCGATGCCGTTTCTCGGCTTCAGAGCTACTTTCTTGACTGTATTTTGAGTTAAGCAGTTGGCGCGACTCCAGTTCTAGCCTTAAAAGTAAAATGTTGTGTGATTCCTCCATGGTAACATAGCTGCCCGAGGTCGCAAAGTTAGCAAGTACAAGAAATTTGAAAATTGTACGTAATTGCACAGTAGTGCTTATGGTCGATGCCGTTTCTCGGCTTCAGAGCTACTTTCTTGACTGTATTTTTAGTTAAGCAGTTGGCGCGACTGCAGTTCTAGCCTTAAAAGTAAAATGTTGTGTGATTCCTCCATGGTAACATAGCTGCCCGAGGTCGCAAAGTTGGCAAGTACAAGAAATTTGAAAATTGTACGTAATTGCACAGTAGTGCTTATGGTCGATGCCGTTTCTCGGCTTCAGAGCTACTTTCTTGACTGTATTTTGAGTTAAGCAGTTGGCGCGACTCCAGTTCTAGCCTTAAAAGTAAAATGTTGTGTGATTCCTCCATGGTAACATAGCTGCCCGAGGTCGCAAAGTTAGCAAGTACAAGAAATTTGAAAATTGTACGTAATTGCACAGTAGTGCTTATGGTCGATGCCGTTTCTCGGCTTCAGAGCTACTTTCTTGACTGTATTTTGAGTTAAGCAGTTGGCGCGACTCCATTTCTAGCCTTAAAAGTCAAATCTTGTGTGATTCCTCGATGGTAACATAGCTGCCCGAGGTCGCAAAGTTAGCAAGTACAAGAAATTTGAAAATTGTACGTAATTGCACAGTAGTGCTTATGGTCGATGCCGTTTCTCGGCTTCAGAGCTACTTTCTTGACTGTATTTTGAGTTAAACAGTTTGCGCGACTTCAGTTCTAGCCTATAAAGTCAAATGTTGTGTGATTCCTCCATGGTAACATAGCTGTCCGAGGTCGCAAAGTTAGCAAGTACAAGAAATTTGAAAATTGTACGTAATTGCACAGTAGTGCTTATGGTCGATGCCGTTTCTCGGCTTCAGAGCTACTTTCTTGACTGTATTTTGAGTTAAGCAGTTGGCGCGACTTCAGTTCTAGCCTATAAAGTCAAATGTTGTGTGATTCCTCCATGGTAACATAGCTGCCCGAGGTCGCAAAGTTAGCAAGTACAAGAAATTTGAAAATTGTACGTAATTGCACAGTAGTGCTTATGGTCGATGCCGTTTCTCGGCTTCAGAGCTACTTTCTTGACTGTATTTTGAGTTAAGCAGTTGGCACGACTGCAGTTCTAGCCTTAAAAGTAAAATGTTGTGTGATTCCTCCATGGTAACATAGCTGCCCGAGGTCGCAAAGTTGGCAAGTACAAGAAATTTGAAAATTGTACGTAATTGCACAGTAGTGCTTATGGTCGATGCCGTTTCTCGGCTTCAGAGCTACTTTCTTGACTGTATTTTGAGTTAAGCAGTTGGCGGGACTCCAGTTCTAGCCTTAAAAGTAAAATGTTGTGTGATTCCTCCATGGTAACATAGCTGCCCGAGGTCGCAAAGTTAGCAAGTACAAGAAATTTGAAAATTGTAGGTAATTGCACAGTAGTGCTTATGGTCGATGCCGTTTCTCGGCTTCAGAGCTACTTTCTTGACTGTATATTGAGTTAAACAGTTGGCGCGACTTCAGTTCTAGCCTATAAAGTCAAATGTTGTGTGATTCCTCCATGGTAACATAGCTGCCCGAGGTCGCAAAGTTAGCAAGTACAAGAAATTTGAAAATTGTACGTAATTGCACAGTAGTGCTTATGGTCGATGCCGTTTCTCGGCTTCAGAGCTACTTTCTTGACTGTATTTTGAGTTAATCAGTTGGCGCGACTCCAGTTCTAGCCTTAAAAGTCAAATCTTGCGTGATTCCTGCATGGTAATATAGCTGCCCGAGGTCGCAAATTTAGCAAGTACAAGAAATTTGAAAATTGTACGTAATTGCACAGTAGTGCTTATGGTCGATGCCGTTTCTCGGCTTCAGAGCTACTTTCTTGACTGTATTTTGAGTTAAGCAGTTGGCGCGACTCCAGTTCTAGCCTTAAAAGTCAAATGTTGTGTGATTCCTCCATGGTAACATAGCTGCCCGAGGTCGCAAAGTTAGCAAGTACAAGAAATTTGAAAATTGTACGTAATTGCACAGTAGTGCTTATGGTCGATGCCGTTTCTCGGCTTCAGAGCTACTTTCTTGACTGTATTTTGAGTTAAGCAGTTGGCGCGACTTCAGTTCTAGCCTATAAAGTCAAATCTTGTGTGATTCCTCCATGGTAACATAGCTGCCCGAGGTCGCAAAGTTAGCAAGTACAAGAAATTTTAAAATTGTACGTAATTGCACAGTAGTGCTTATGGTCGATGCCGTTTCTCGGCTTCAGAGCTACTTTCTTGACTGTATTTTGAGTTAAGCAGTTGGCGCGACTCCAGTTCTAGCCTTAAAAGTCAAATCTTGCGTGATTCCTGCATGGTAATATAGCTGCCCGAGGTCGCAAAGTTAGCAAGTTCGAGAAATTTGAAAATTGTACGCAATTGCACAGTAGTGCTTATGGTCAATGCCGTTTCTCGGCTTCAGAGCCACTTTCTTGACTGTATTTTGAGTTAAGCAGTTGGCGCGACTTCAGTTCTAGCCTATAAAGTCAAATGTTGTGTGATTCCTCCATGGTAACATAGCTGCCCGAGGTCGCAAAGTTAGCAAGTACAAGAAATTTGAAAATTGTACGTAATTGCACAGTAGTGCTTATGGTCGATGCCGTTTCTCGGCTTCAGAGCTACTTTCTTGACTGTATTTTGAGTTAAGCAGTTGGCGCGACTGCAGTTCTAGCCTTAAAAGTAAAATGTTGTGTGATTCCTCGATGGTAACATAGCTGCCCGAGGTCGCAAAGTTAGCAAGTACAAGAAATTTGAAAATTGTACGTAATTGCACAGTAGTGCTTATGGTCGATGCCGTTTCTCGGCTTCAGAGCTACTTTCTTGACTGTATTTTTAGTTAAGCAGTTGGCGCGACTCCAGTTCTAGCCTTAAAAGTCAAATGTTGTGTGATTCCTCCATGGTAACATAGGTGCCCGAGGTCGCAAAGTTAGCAAGTACAAGAAATTTGAAAATTGTACGTAATTGCACAGTAGTGCTTATGGTCGATGCCGTTTCTCGGCTTCAGAGCTACTTTCTTGACTGTATTTTGAGTTAAGCAGTTGGCGCGACTCCAGTTCTAGCCTTAAAAGTCAAATGTTGTGTGATTCCTCCATGGTAACATAGCTGCCCGAGGTCGCAAAGTTAGCAAGTACAAGAAATTTGAAAATTGTACGTAATTGCACAGTAGTGCTTATGGTCGATGCCGTTTCTCGGCTTCAGAGCTACTTTCTTGACTGTATTTTTAGTTAAGCAGTTGGCGCGACTCCAGTTCTAGCCTTAAAAGTCAAATGTTGTGTGATTCCTCCATGGTAACATAGCTGTCCGAGGTCGCAAAATTAGCAAGTACAAGAAATTTGAAAATTGTACGTAATTGCACAGTAGTGCTTATGGTCGATGCCGTTTCTCGGCTTCAGAGCTACTTTCTTGACTGTATTTTGAGTTAAGCAGTTGGCGCGACTTCAGTTCTAGCCTATAAAGTCAAATCTTGTGTGATTCCTCCATGGTAACATAGCTGCCCGAGGTCGCAAAGTTAGCAAGTACAAGAAATTTGAAAATTGTACGTAATTGCACAGTAGTGCTTATGGTCGATGCCGTTTCTCGGCTTCAGAGCTACTTTCTTGACTGTATTTTGAGTTAAACAGTTGGCGCGACTCCAGTTCTAGCCTTAAAAGTCAAATCTTGCGTGATTCCTCCATGGTAACATAGCTGCCCGAGGTCGCAAAGTTAGCAAGCACAAGAAATTTGAAAATTGTACGTAATTGCACAGTAGTGCTTATGGTCGATGCCGTTTCTCGGCTTCAGAGCTACTTTCTTGACTGTATTTTGAGTTAAACAGTTGGCGCGACTACAGTTCTAGCCTTAAAAGTCAAATCTTGCGTGATTCCTCCATGGTAACATAGCTGCCCGAGGTCGCAAAGTTAGCAAGTACAAGAAATTTGAAAATTGTACGCGATTGCACAGTAGTGCTTATGGTCGATGCCGTTTCTCGGCTTCAGAGCTACTTTCTTGACTGTATTTTGAGTTAAGCAGTTGGCGCGACTCCAGTTCTAGCCTTAAAAGTCAAATCTTGCGTGATTCCTGCATGGTAATATAGCTGCCCGAGGTCACAAAGTTAGCAAGTTCGAGAAATTTGAAAATTGTACGTAATTGCACAGTAGTGCTTATGGTCGATGCCGTTTCTCGGCTTCAGAGCTACTTTCTTGACTGTATTTTTAGTTAAGCAGTTGGCGCGACTCCAGTTCTAGCCTTAAAAGTCAAATGTTGTGTGATTCCTCCATGGTAACATAGCTGTCCGAGGTCGCAAAATTAGCAAGTACAAGAAATTTGAAAATTGTACGTAATTGCACAGTAGTGCTTATGGTCGATGCCGTTTCTCGGCTTCAGAGCTACTTTCTTGACTGTATTTTGAGTTAAGCAGTTGGCGCGACTTCAGTTCTAGCCTATAAAGTCAAATCTTGTGTGATTCCTCCATGGTAACATAGCTGCCCGAGGTCGCAAAGTTAGCAAGTACAAGAAATTTGAAAATTGTACGTAATTGCACAGTAGTGCTTATGGTCGATGCCGTTTCTCGGCTTCAGAGCTACTTTCTTGACTGTATTTTGAGTTAAGCAGTTGGCGCGACTCCAGTTCTAGCCTTAAAAGTCAAATCTTGCGTGATTCCTCCATGGTAACATAGCTGCCCGAGGTCGCAAAGTTAGCAAGCACAAGAAATTTGAAAATTGTACGTAATTGCACAGTAGTGCTTATGGTCGATGCCGTTTCTCGGCTTCAGAGCTACTTTCTTGACTGTATTTTGAGTTAAGCAGTTGGCGCGACTCCAGTTCTAGCCTTAAAAGTCAAATCTTGCGTGATTCCTCCATGGTAACATAGCTGCCCGAGGTCGCAAAGTTAGCAAGCACAAGAAATTTGAAAATTGTACGTAATTGCACAGTAGTGCTTATGGTCGATGCCGTTTCTCGGCTTCAGAGCTACTTTCTTGACTGTATTTTGAGTTAAACAGTTGGCGCGACTTCAGTTCTAGCCTTAAAAGTCAAATCTTGCGTGATTCCTCCATGGTAACATAGCTGCCCGAGGTCGCAAAGTTAGCAAGTACAAGAAATTTGAAAATTGTACGCGATTGCACAGTAGTGCTTATGGTCGATGCCGTTTCTCGGCTTCAGAGCTACTTTCTTGACTGTATTTTGAGTTAAGCAGTTGGCGCGACTCCAGTTCTAGCCTTAAAAGTCAAATCTTGCGTGATTCCTGCATGGTAATATAGCTGCCCGAGGTCACAAAGTTAGCAAGTTCGAGAAATTTGAAAATTGTACGTAATTGCACAGTAGTGCTTATGGTCGATGCCGTTTCTCGGCTTCAGAGCTACTTTCTTGACTGTATTTTTAGTTAAGCAGTTGGCGCGACTCCAGTTCTAGCCTTAAAAGTCAAATGTTGTGTGATTCCTCCATGGTAACATAGCTGTCCGAGGTCGCAAAATTAGCAAGTACAAGAAATTTGAAAATTGTACGTAATTGCACAGTAGTGCTTATGGTCGATGCCGTTTCTCGGCTTCAGAGCTACTTTCTTGACTGTATTTTGAGTTAAGCAGTTGGCGCGACTTCAGTTCTAGCCTATAAAGTCAAATCTTGTGTGATTCCTCCATGGTAACATAGCTGCCCGAGGTCGCAAAGTTAGCAAGTACAAGAAATTTGAAAATTGTACGTAATTGCACAGTAGTGCTTATGGTCGATGCCGTTTCTCGGCTTCAGAGCTACTTTCTTGACTGTATTTTGAGTTAAGCAGTTGGCGCGACTCCAGTTCTAGCCTTAAAAGTCAAATCTTGCGTGATTCCTCCATGGTAACATAGCTGCCCGAGGTCGCAAAGTTAGCAAGCACAAGAAATTTGAAAATTGTACGTAATTGCACAGTAGTGCTTATGGTCGATGCCGTTTCTCGGCTTCAGAGCTACTTTCTTGACTGTATTTTGAGTTAAACAGTTGGCGCGACTTCAGTTCTAGCCTTAAAAGTCAAATCTTGCGTGATTCCTCCATGGTAACATAGCTGCCCGAGGTCGCAAAGTTAGCAAGTACAAGAAATTTGAAAATTGTACGCGATTGCACAGTAGTGCTTATGGTCGATGCCGTTTCTCGGCTTCAGAGCTACTTTCTTGACTGTATTTTGAGTTAAGCAGTTGGCGCGACTCCAGTTCTAGCCTTAAAAGTCAAATCTTGCGTGATTCCTGCATGGTAATATAGCTGCCCGAGGTCACAAAGTTAGCAAGTTCGAGAAATTTGAAAATTGTACGTAATTGCACAGTAGTGCTTATGGTCGATGCCGTTTCTCGGCTTCAGAGCTACTTTCTTGACTGTATTTTGAGTTAAGCAGTTGGCGCGACTCCATTTCTAGCCTTAAAAGTCAAATCTTGCGTGATTCCTCCATGGTAACATAGCTGCCCGAGGTCGCAAAGTTAGCAAGTACAAGAAATTTGAAAATTGTACGTAATTGCACAGTAGTGCTTATGGTCGATCCCGTTTCTCAGCTTCAGAGCTACTTTCTTTACTGTATTTTGAGTTAAACAGTTGGCGCGACTTCAGTTCTAGCCTATAAAGTCAAATCTTGTGTGATTCCTCCATGGTAACATAGCTGCCCGAGGTCGCAAAGTTAGCAAGTACAAGAAATTTGAAAATTGTACGTAATTGCACAGTAGTGCTTATGGTCGATGCCGTTTCTCGGCTTCAGAGCTACTTTCTTGACTGTATTTTGAGTTAAGCAGTTGGCGCGACTTCAGTTCTAGCCTATAAAGTCAAATCTTGTGTGATTCCTCCATGGTAACATAGGTGCCCGAGGTCGCAAAGTTAGCAAGTACAAGAAATTTGAAAATTGTACGTAATTGCACAGTAGTGCTTATGGTCGATGCCGTTTCTCGGCTTCAGAGCTACTTTCTTGACTGTATTTTGAGTTAAGCAGTTGGCGCGACTCCAGTTCTAGCCTTAAAAGTCAAATGTTGTGTGATTCCTCCATGGTAACATAGCTGCCCGAGGTCGCAAAGTTAGCAAGTACAAGAAATTTGAAAATTGTACGTAATTGCACAGTAGTGCTTATGGTCGATGCCGTTTCTCGGCTTCAGAGCTACTTTCTTGACTGTATTTTTAGTTAAGCAGTTGGCGCGACTCCAGTTCTAGCCTTAAAAGTCAAATGTTGTGTGATTCCTCCATGGTAACATAGCTGTCCGAGGTCGCAAAATTAGCAAGTACAAGAAATTTGAAAATTGTACGTAATTGCACAGTAGTGCTTATGGTCGATGCCGTTTCTCGGCTTCAGAGCTACTTTCTTGACTGTATTTTGAGTTAAGCAGTTGGCGCGACTTCAGTTCTAGCCTATAAAGTCAAATCTTGTGTGATTCCTCCATGGTAACATAGCTGCCCGAGGTCGCAAAGTTAGCAAGTACAAGAAATTTGAAAATTGTACGTAATTGCACAGTAGTGCTTATGGTCGATGCCGTTTCTCGGCTTCAGAGCTACTTTCTTGTGTGTATTTTGAGTTAAGCAGTTGGCGCGACTCCATTTCTAGCCTTAAAAGTCAAATCTTGCGTGATTCCTCCATGGTAACATAGCTGCCCGAGGTCGCAAAGTTAGCAAGTACAAGAAATTTGAAAATTGTACGTAATTGCACAGTAGTGCTTATGGTCGATGCCGTTTCTCGGCTTCAGAGCTACTTTCTTGACTGTATTTTGAGTTAAGCAGTTGGCGCGACTCCAGTTCTAGCCTTAAAAGTAAAATGTTGTGTGATTCCTCCATGGTAACATAGCTGCCCGAGGTCGCAAAGTTAGCAAGCACAAGAAATTTGAAAATTGTACGTAATTGCACAGTAGTGCTTATGGTCGATGCCGTTTCTCGGCTTCAGAGCTACTTTCTTGACTGTATTTTGAGTTAAACAGTTGGCGCGACTTCAGTTCTAGCCTTAAAAGTCAAATCTTGCGTGATTCCTCCATGGTAACATAGCTGCCCGAGGTCGCAAAGTTAGCAAGTACAAGAAATTTGAAAATTGTACGCGATTGCACAGTAGTGCTTATGGTCGATGCCGTTTCTCGGCTTCAGAGCTACTTTCTTGACTGTATTTTGAGTTAAGCAGTTGGCGCGACTCCAGTTCTAGCCTTAAAAGTCAAATCTTGCGTGATTCCTGCATGGTAATATAGCTGCCCGAGGTCACAAAGTTAGCAAGTTCGAGAAATTTGAAAATTGTACGTAATTGCACAGTAGTGCTTATGGTCAATGCCGTTTCTCGGCTTCAGAGCTACTTTCTTGACTGTATTTTGAGTTAAGCAGTTGGCGCGACTTCAGTTCTAGCCTATAAAGTCAAATGTTGTGTGATTCCTCCATGGTAACATAGCTGCCCGAGGTCGCAAAGTTAGCAAGTACAGGAAATTTGAAAATTGTACGTAATTGCACAGTAGTGCTTATGGTCGATGCCGTTTCTCGGCTTCAGAGCTACTTTCTTGACTGTATTTTGAGTTAAGCAGTTGGCGCGACTCCAGTTCTAGCCTTAAAAGTCAAATGTTGTGTGATTCCTCCATGGTAACATAGCTGCCCGAGGTCGCAAAGTTAGCAAGTACAAGAAATTTGAAAATTGTATGTAATTGCACAGTAGTGCTTATGGTCGATGCCGTTTCTCGGCTTCAGAGCTACTTTCTTGACTGTATTTTTAGTTAAGCAGTTGGCGCGACTTCAGTTCTAGCCTATAAAGTCAAATCTTGTGTGATTCCTCCATGGTAACATAGCTGCCCGAGGTCGCAAAGTTAGCAAGTACAAGAAATTTGAAAATTGTACGTAATTGCACAGTAGTGCTTATGGTCGATGCCGTTTCTCGGCTTCAGAGCTACTTTCTTGACTGTATTTTGAGTTAATCAGTTGGCGCGACTCCATTTCTAGCCTTAAAAGTCAAATCTTGCGTGATTCCTCCATGGTAACATAGCTGCCCGAGGTCGCAAAGTTAGCAAGTACAAGAAATTTGAAAATTGTACGTAATTGCACAGTAGTGCTTATGGTCGATCCCGTTTCTCAGCTTCAGAGCTACTTTCTTGACTGTATTTTGAGTTAAACAGTTGGCGCGACTTCAGTTCTAGCCTATAAAGTCAAATCTTGTGTGATTCCTCCATGGTAACATAGCTGCCCGAGGTCGCAAAGTTAGCAAGTACAAGAAATTTGAAAATTGTACGTAATTGCACAGTAGTGCTTATGGTCGATGCCGTTTCTCGGCTTCAGAGCTACTTTCTTGACTGTATTTTGAGTTAAGCAGTTGGCGCGACTCCAGTTCTAGCCTTAAAAGTCAAATCTTGCGTGATTCCTCCATGGTAACATAGCTGCCCGAGGTCGCAAAGTTAGCAAGTACAAGAAATTTGAAAATTGTACGTAATTGCACAGTAGTGCTTATGGTCGATGCCGTTTCTCGGCTTCAGAGCTACTTTCTTGACTGTATTTTTAGTTAAGCAGTTGGCGCGACTCCAGTTCTAGCCTTAAAAGTCAAATCTTGCGTGATTCCTCCATGGTAACATAGCTGCCCGAGGTCGCAAAATTAGCAAGTACAAGAAATTTGAAAATTGTATGTAATTGCACAGTAGTGCTTATGGTCGATCCCGTTTCTCAGCTTCAGTGCTACTTTCTTGAGTGTATTTTAAGTTAGGCAGTTGGCGCGACTCCAGTTCTAGCCTTAAAAGTCAAATCTTGCGTGATTCCTCCATGGTAACATAGCTGCCCGAGGTCGCAAAGTTAGCAAGTACAAGAAATTTGAAAATTGTACGTAATTGCACAGTAGTGCTTATGGTCGATCCCGTTTCTCGGCTTCAGAGCTACTTTCTTGACTGTATTTTGAGTTAAGCAGTTGGCGCGACTGCAGTTCTAGCCTTAAAAGTAAAATGTTGTGTGATTCCTCCATGGTAACATAGCTGCCCGAGGTCGCAAAGTTAGCAAGTACAAGAAATTTGAAAATTGTACGTAATTGCACAGTAGTGCTTATGGTCGATGTCGTTTCTCGGCTTCAGAGCTACTTTCTTGACTGTATTTTGAGTTAAACAGTTGGCGCGACTGCAGTTCTAGCCTTAAAAGTAAAATGTTGTGTGATTCCTCCATGGTAACATAGCTGCCCGAGGTCGCAAAGTTAGCAAGTACAAGAAATTTGAAAATTGTACGTAATTGCACAGTAGTGCTTATGGTCGATGCCGTTTCTCGGCTTCAGAGCTACTTTCTTGACTGTATTTTGAGTTAAGCAGTTGGCGCGACTCCAGTTCTAGCCTTAAAAGTCAAATCTTGCGTGATTCCTCCATGGTAACATAGCTGCCCGAGGTCGCAAAGTTAGCAAGTACAAGAAATTTGAAAATTGTACGTAATTGCACAGTAGTGCTTATGGTCGATGCCGTTTCTCGGCTTCAGAGCTACTTTCTTGACTGTATTTTTAGTTAAGCAGTTGGCGCGACTCCAGTTCTAGCCTTAAAAGTCAAATCTTGCGTGATTCCTCCATGGTAACATAGCTGCCCGAGGTCGCAAAGTTAGCAAGTACAAGAAATTTGAAAATTGTATGTAATTGCACAGTAGTGCTTATGGTCGATCCCGTTTCTCGGCTTCAGAGCTACTTTCTTGACTGTATTTTGAGTTAAGCAGTTGGCGCGACTCCAGTTCTAGCCTTAAAAGTCAAATCTTGCGTGATTCCTCCATGGTAACATAGCTGCCCGAGCTCGCAAAGTTAGCAAGTACAAGAAATTTGAAAATTGTACGTAATTGCACAGTAGTGCTTATGGTCGATGCCGTTTCTCGGCTTCAGAGCTACTTTCTTGACTGTATTTTTAGTTAAGCAGTTGGCGCGACTCCAGTTCTAGCCTTAAAAGTCAAATCTTGCGTGATTCCTCCATGGTAACATAGCTGCCCGAGGTCGCAAAGTTAGCAAGTACAAGAAATTTGAAAATTGTACGTAATTGCACAGTAGTGCTTATGGTCGATCCCGTTTCTCAGCTTCAGTGCTACTTTCTTGAGTGTATTTTAAGTTAGGCAGTTGGCGCGACTCCAGTTCTAGCCTTAAAAGTCAAATCTTGCGTGATTCCTCCATGGTAACATAGCTGCCCGAGGTCGCAAAGTTAGCAAGTACAAGAAATTTGAAAATTGTACGTAATTGCACAGTAGTGCTTATGGTCGATCCCGTTTCTCGGCTTCAGAGCTACTTTCTTGACTGTATTTTGAGTTAAGCAGTTGGCGCGACTGCAGTTCTAGCCTTAAAAGTAAAATGTTGTGTGATTCCTCCATGGTAACATAGCTGCCCGAGGTCGCAAAGTTAGCAAGTACAAGAAATTTGAAAATTGTACGTAATTGCACAGTAGTGCTTATGGTCGATGTCGTTTCTCGGCTTCAGAGCTACTTTCTTGACTGTATTTTGAGTTAAACAGTTGGCGCGACTGCAGTTCTAGCCTTAAAAGTAAAATGTTGTGTGATTCCTCCATGGTAACATAGCTGCCCGAGGTCGCAAAGTTAGCAAGTACAAGAAATTTGAAAATTGTACGTAATTGCACAGTAGTGCTTATGGTCGATGCCGTTTCTCGGCTTCAGAGCTACTTTCTTGACTGTATTTTGAGTTAAGCAGTTGGCGCGACTCCAGTTCTAGCCTTAAAAGTCAAATCTTGCGTGATTCCTCCATGGTAACATAGCTGCCCGAGGTCGCAAAGTTAGCAAGTACAAGAAATTTGAAAATTGTACGTAATTGCACAGTAGTGCTTATGGTCGATGCCGTTTCTCGGCTTCAGAGCTACTTTCTTGACTGTATTTTTAGTTAAGCAGTTGGCGCGACTCCAGTTCTAGCCTTAAAAGTCAAATCTTGCGTGATTCCTCCATGGTAACATAGCTGCCCGAGGTCGCAAAGTTAGCAAGTACAAGAAATTTGAAAATTGTATGTAATTGCACAGTAGTGCTTATGGTCGATCCCGTTTCTCGGCTTCAGAGCTACTTTCTTGACTGTATTTTGAGTTAAGCAGTTGGCGCGACTCCAGTTCTAGCCTTAAAAGTCAAATCTTGCGTGATTCCTCCATGGTAACATAGCTGCCCGAGCTCGCAAAGTTAGCAAGTACAAGAAATTTGAAAATTGTACGTAATTGCACAGTAGTGCTTATGGTCGATGCCGTTTCTCGGCTTCAGAGCTACTTTCTTGACTGTATTTTTAGTTAAGCAGTTGGCGCGACTCCAGTTCTAGCCTTAAAAGTCAAATCTTGCGTGATTCCTCCATGGTAACATAGCTGCCCGAGGTCGCAAAGTTAGCAAGTACAAGAAATTTGAAAATTGTATGTAATTGCACAGTAGTGCCTATGGTCGATCCCGTTTCTCAGCTTCAGAGCTACTTTCTTGACTGTATTTTGAGTTAAGCAGTTGGCGCGACTCCAGTTCTAGCCTTAAAAGTCAAATCTTGCGTGATTCCTCCATGGTAACATAGCTGCCCGAGGTCGCAAAGTTAGCAAGTACAAGAAATTTGAAAATTGTACGTAATTGCACAGTAGTGCTTATGGTCGATCCCGTTTCTCGGCTTCAGAGCTACTTTCTTGACTGTATTTTGAGTTAAGCAGTTGGCGCGACTGCAGTTCTAGCCTTAAAAGTAAAATGTTGTGTGATTCCTCGATGGTAACATAGCTGCCCGAGGTCGCAAAGTTAGCAAGTACAAGAAATTTGAAAATTGTACGTAATTGCACAGTAGTGCTTATGGTCGATGCCGTTTCTCGGCTTCAGAGCTACTTTCTTGACTGTATTTTTAGTTAAGCAGTTGGCGCGACTTCAGTTCTAGCCTATAAAGTCAAATCTTGTGTGATTCCTCCATGGTAACATAGCTGCCCGAGGTCGCAAAGTTAGCAAGTACAAGAAATTTGAAAATTGTACGTAATTGCACAGTAGTGCTTATGGTCGATGTCGTTTCTCGGCTTCAGAGCTACTTTCTTGACTGTATTTTGAGTTAAACAGTTGGCGCGACTTCAGTTCTAGCCTATAAAGTCAAATGTTGTGTGATTCCTCCATGGTAACATAGCTGCCCGAGGTCGCAAAGTTAGCAAGTACAAGAAATTTGAAAATTGTACGTAATTGCACAGTAGTGCTTATGGTCGATGCCGTTTCTCGGCTTCAGAGCTACTTTCTTGACTGTATTTTTAGTTAGGCAGTTGGCGCGACTCCAGTTCTAGCCTTGAAAGTCAAATCTTGCGTGATTCCTCCATGGTAACATAGCTGCCCGAGGTCGCAAAGTTAGCAAGTACAAGAAATTTGAAAATTGTATGTAATTGCACAGTAGTGCTTATGGTCGATCCCGTTTCTCAGCTTCAGAGCTACTTTCTTGACTGTATTTTTAGTTAGGCAGTTGGCGCGACTCCAGTTCTAGCCTTGAAAGTCAAATCTTGCGTGATTCCTCCATGGTAACATAGCTGCCCGAGGTCGCAAAGTTAGCAAGTACAAGAAATTTGAAAATTGTACGTAATTGCACAGTAGTGCTTATGGTCGATGCCGTTTCTCGGCTTCAGAGCTACTTTCTTGACTGTATTTTGAGTTAAGCAGTTGGCGCGACTTCAGTTCTAGCCTTAAAAGTAAAATGTTGTGTGATTCCTCCATGGTAACATAGCTGCCCGAGGTCGCAAAGTTAGCAAGTACAAGAAATTTGAAAATTGTACGTAATTGCACAGTAGTGCTTATGGTCGATGCCGTTTCTCGGCTTCAGAGCTACTTTCTTGACTGTATTTTTAGTTAGGCAGTTGGCGCGACTCCAGTTCTAGCCTTGAAAGTCAAATCTTGCGTGATTCCTCCATGGTAACATAGCTGCCCGAGGTCGCAAAGTTAGCAAGTACAAGAAATTTGAAAATTGTATGTAATTGCACAGTAGTGCTTATGGTCGATCCCGTTTCTCAGCTTCAGAGCTACTTTCTTGACTGTATTTTGAGTTAAGCAGTTGGCGCGACTCCAGTTCTAGCCTTAAAAGTCAAATCTTGCGTGATTCCTCCATGGTAACATAGCTACCCGAGGTCGCAAAGTTAGCAAGTACAAGAAATTTGAAAATTGTATGTAATTGCACAGTAGTGCTTATGGTCGATCCCGTTTCTCGGCTTCAGAGCTACTTTCTTGACTGTATTTTGAGTTAAGCAGTTGGCGCGACTCCATTTCTAGCCTTAAAAGTCAAATCTTGCGTGATTCCTCCATGGTAACATAGCTGCCCGAGGTCGCAAAGTTAGCAAGTACAAGAAATTTGAAAATTGTACGTAATTGCACAGTAGTGCTTATGGTCGATGCCGTTTCTCGGCTTCAGAGCTACTTTCTTGACTGTATTTTGAGTTAAGCAGTTGGCGCGACTCCAGTTCTAGCCTTAAAAGTCAAATCTTGCGTGATTCCTCCATGGTAACATAGCTGCCCGAGGTCGCAAAGTTAGCAAGTACAAGAAATTTGAAAATTGTACGTAATTGCACAGTAGTGCTTATGGTCGATGCCGTTTCTCGGCTTCAGAGCTACTTTCTTGACTGTATTTTTAGTTAAGCAGTTGGCGCGACTCCAGTTCTAGCCTTAAAAGTCAAATCTTGCGTGATTCCTCCATGGTAACATAGCTGCCCGAGGTCGCAAAGTTAGCAAGTACAAGAAATTTGAAAATTGTACGTAATTGCACAGTAGTGCTTATGGTCGATGTCGTTTCTCGGCTTCAGAGCTACTTTCTTGACTGTATTTTGAGTTAAGCAGTTGGCGCGACTGCAGTTCTAGCCTTAAAAGTAAAATGTTGTGTGATTCCTCCATGGTAACATAGCTGCCCGAGGTCGCAAAGTTAGCAAGTACAAGAAATTTGAAAATTGTACGTAATTGCACAGTAGTGCTTATGGTCGATGTCGTTTCTCGGCTTCAGAGCTACTTTCTTGACTGTATTTTGAGTTAAACAGTTGGCGCGACTGCAGTTCTAGCCTTAAAAGTAAAATGTTGTGTGATTCCTCCATGGTAACATAGCTGCCCGAGGTCGCAAAGTTAGCAAGTACAAGAAATTTGAAAATTGTACGTAATTGCACAGTAGTGCTTATGGTCGATGCCGTTTCTCGGCTTCAGAGCTACTTTCTTGACTGTATTTTGAGTTAAGCAGTTGGCGCGACTCCAGTTCTAGCCTTAAAAGTCAAATCTTGCGTGATTCCTCCATGGTAACATAGCTGCCCGAGGTCGCAAAGTTAGCAAGTACAAGAAATTTGAAAATTGTACGTAATTGCACAGTAGTGCTTATGGTCGATGCCGTTTCTCGGCTTCAGAGCTACTTTCTTGACTGTATTTTTAGTTAAGCAGTTGGCGCGACTCCAGTTCTAGCCTTAAAAGTCAAATCTTGCGTGATTCCTCCATGGTAACATAGCTGCCCGAGGTCGCAAAGTTAGCAAGTACAAGAAATTTGAAAATTGTACGTAATTGCACAGTAGTGCTTATGGTCGATCCCGTTTCTCGGCTTCAGAGCTACTTTCTTGACTGTATTTTGAGTTAAGCAGTTGGCGCGACTCCAGTTCTAGCCTTAAAAGTCAAATCTTGCGTGATTCCTCCATGGTAACATAGCTGCCCGAGCTCGCAAAGTTAGCAAGTACAAGAAATTTGAAAATTGTACGTAATTGCACAGTAGTGCTTATGGTCGATGCCGTTTCTCGGCTTCAGAGCTACTTTCTTGACTGTATTTTTAGTTAAGCAGTTGGCGCGACTCCAGTTCTAGCCTTAAAAGTCAAATCTTGCGTGATTCCTCCATGGTAACATAGCTGCCCGAGGTCGCAAAGTTAGCAAGTACAAGAAATTTGAAAATTGTATGTAATTGCACAGTAGTGCCTATGGTCGATCCCGTTTCTCAGCTTCAGAGCTACTTTCTTGACTGTATTTTGAGTTAAGCAGTTGGCGCGACTCCAGTTCTAGCCTTAAAAGTCAAATCTTGCGTGATTCCTCCATGGTAACATAGCTGCCCGAGGTCGCAAAGTTAGCAAGTACAAGAAATTTGAAAATTGTACGTAATTGCACAGTAGTGCTTATGGTCGATCCCGTTTCTCGGCTTCAGAGCTACTTTCTTGACTGTATTTTGAGTTAAGCAGTTGGCGCGACTGCAGTTCTAGCCTTAAAAGTAAAATGTTGTGTGATTCCTCGATGGTAACATAGCTGCCCGAGGTCGCAAAGTTAGCAAGTACAAGAAATTTGAAAATTGTACGTAATTGCACAGTAGTGCTTATGGTCGATGCCGTTTCTCGGCTTCAGAGCTACTTTCTTGACTGTATTTTTAGTTAAGCAGTTGGCGCGACTTCAGTTCTAGCCTATAAAGTCAAATCTTGTGTGATTCCTCCATGGTAACATAGCTGCCCGAGGTCGCAAAGTTAGCAAGTACAAGAAATTTGAAAATTGTACGTAATTGCACAGTAGTGCTTATGGTCGATGTCGTTTCTCGGCTTCAGAGCTACTTTCTTGACTGTATTTTGAGTTAAACAGTTGGCGCGACTTCAGTTCTAGCCTATAAAGTCAAATGTTGTGTGATTCCTCCATGGTAACATAGCTGCCCGAGGTCGCAAAGTTAGCAAGTACAAGAAATTTGAAAATTGTACGTAATTGCACAGTAGTGCTTATGGTCGATGCCGTTTCTCGGCTTCAGAGCTACTTTCTTGACTGTATTTTTAGTTAGGCAGTTGGCGCGACTCCAGTTCTAGCCTTGAAAGTCAAATCTTGCGTGATTCCTCCATGGTAACATAGCTGCCCGAGGTCGCAAAGTTAGCAAGTACAAGAAATTTGAAAATTGTATGTAATTGCACAGTAGTGCTTATGGTCGATCCCGTTTCTCAGCTTCAGAGCTACTTTCTTGACTGTATTTTTAGTTAGGCAGTTGGCGCGACTCCAGTTCTAGCCTTGAAAGTCAAATCTTGCGTGATTCCTCCATGGTAACATAGCTGCCCGAGGTCGCAAAGTTAGCAAGTACAAGAAATTTGAAAATTGTACGTAATTGCACAGTAGTGCTTATGGTCGATGCCGTTTCTCGGCTTCAGAGCTACTTTCTTGACTGTATTTTGAGTTAAGCAGTTGGCGCGACTTCAGTTCTAGCCTTAAAAGTAAAATGTTGTGTGATTCCTCCATGGTAACATAGCTGCCCGAGGTCGCAAAGTTAGCAAGTACAAGAAATTTGAAAATTGTACGTAATTGCACAGTAGTGCTTATGGTCGATGCCGTTTCTCGGCTTCAGAGCTACTTTCTTGACTGTATTTTTAGTTAGGCAGTTGGCGCGACTCCAGTTCTAGCCTTGAAAGTCAAATCTTGCGTGATTCCTCCATGGTAACATAGCTGCCCGAGGTCGCAAAGTTAGCAAGTACAAGAAATTTGAAAATTGTATGTAATTGCACAGTAGTGCTTATGGTCGATCCCGTTTCTCAGCTTCAGAGCTACTTTCTTGACTGTATTTTGAGTTAAGCAGTTGGCGCGACTCCAGTTCTAGCCTTAAAAGTCAAATCTTGCGTGATTCCTCCATGGTAACATAGCTACCCGAGGTCGCAAAGTTAGCAAGTACAAGAAATTTGAAAATTGTATGTAATTGCACAGTAGTGCTTATGGTCGATCCCGTTTCTCGGCTTCAGAGCTACTTTCTTGACTGTATTTTGAGTTAAGCAGTTGGCGCGACTCCATTTCTAGCCTTAAAAGTCAAATCTTGCGTGATTCCTCCATGGTAACATAGCTGCCCGAGGTCGCAAAGTTAGCAAGTACAAGAAATTTGAAAATTGTACGTAATTGCACAGTAGTGCTTATGGTCGATCCCGTTTCTCGGCTTCAGAGCTACTTTCTTGACTGTATTTTGAGTTAAGCAGTTGGCGCGACTGCAGTTCTAGCCTTAAAAGTAAAATGTTGTGTGATTCCTCCATGGTAACATAGCTGCCCGAGGTCGCAAAGTTAGCAAGTACAAGAAATTTGAAAATTGTACGTAATTGCACAGTAGTGCTTATGGTCGATGTCGTTTCTCGGCTTCAGAGCTACTTTCTTGACTGTATTTTGAGTTAAACAGTTGGCGCGACTGCAGTTCTAGCCTTAAAAGTAAAATGTTGTGTGATTCCTCCATGGTAACATAGCTGCCCGAGGTCGCAAGGTTAGCAAGTACAAGAAATTTGAAAATTGTACGTAATTGCACAGTAGTGCTTATGGTCGATGCCGTTTCTCGGCTTCAGAGCTACTTTCTTGACTGTATTTTGAGTTAAGCAGTTGGCGCGACTCCAGTTCTAGCCTTAAAAGTCAAATCTTGCGTGATTCCTCCATGGTAACATAGCTGCCCGAGGTCGCAAAGTTAGCAAGTACAAGAAATTTGAAAATTGTACGTAATTGCACAGTAGTGCTTATGGTCGATGCCGTTTCTCGGCTTCAGAGCTACTTTCTTGACTGTATTTTTAGTTAAGCAGTTGGCGCGACTCCAGTTCTAGCCTTAAAAGTCAAATCTTGCGTGATTCCTCCATGGTAACATAGCTGCCCGAGGTCGCAAAGTTAGCAAGTACAAGAAATTTGAAAATTGTATGTAATTGCACAGTAGTGCTTATGGTCGATCCCGTTTCTCGGCTTCAGAGCTACTTTCTTGACTGTATTTTGAGTTAAGCAGTTGGCGCGACTCCAGTTCTAGCCTTAAAAGTCAAATCTTGCGTGATTCCTCCATGGTAACATAGCTGCCCGAGCTCGCAAAGTTAGCAAGTACAAGAAATTTGAAAATTGTACGTAATTGCACAGTAGTGCTTATGGTCGATGCCGTTTCTCGGCTTCAGAGCTACTTTCTTGACTGTATTTTTAGTTAAGCAGTTGGCGCGACTCCAGTTCTAGCCTTAAAAGTCAAATCTTGCGTGATTCCTCCATGGTAACATAGCTGCCCGAGGTCGCAAAGTTAGCAAGTACAAGAAATTTGAAAATTGTATGTAATTGCACAGTAGTGCCTATGGTCGATCCCGTTTCTCAGCTTCAGAGCTACTTTCTTGACTGTATTTTGAGTTAAGCAGTTGGCGCGACTCCAGTTCTAGCCTTAAAAGTCAAATCTTGCGTGATTCCTCCATGGTAACATAGCTGCCCGAGGTCGCAAAGTTAGCAAGTACAAGAAATTTGAAAATTGTACGTAATTGCACAGTAGTGCTTATGGTCGATCCCGTTTCTCGGCTTCAGAGCTACTTTCTTGACTGTATTTTGAGTTAAGCAGTTGGCGCGACTGCAGTTCTAGCCTTAAAAGTAAAATGTTGTGTGATTCCTCGATGGTAACATAGCTGCCCGAGGTCGCAAAGTTAGCAAGTACAAGAAATTTGAAAATTGTACGTAATTGCACAGTAGTGCTTATGGTCGATGCCGTTTCTCGGCTTCAGAGCTACTTTCTTGACTGTATTTTTAGTTAAGCAGTTGGCGCGACTTCAGTTCTAGCCTATAAAGTCAAATCTTGTGTGATTCCTCCATGGTAACATAGCTGCCCGAGGTCGCAAAGTTAGCAAGTACAAGAAATTTGAAAATTGTACGTAATTGCACAGTAGTGCTTATGGTCGATGTCGTTTCTCGGCTTCAGAGCTACTTTCTTGACTGTATTTTGAGTTAAACAGTTGGCGCGACTTCAGTTCTAGCCTATAAAGTCAAATGTTGTGTGATTCCTCCATGGTAACATAGCTGCCCGAGGTCGCAAAGTTAGCAAGTACAAGAAATTTGAAAATTGTACGTAATTGCACAGTAGTGCTTATGGTCGATGCCGTTTCTCGGCTTCAGAGCTACTTTCTTGACTGTATTTTTAGTTAGGCAGTTGGCGCGACTCCAGTTCTAGCCTTGAAAGTCAAATCTTGCGTGATTCCTCCATGGTAACATAGCTGCCCGAGGTCGCAAAGTTAGCAAGTACAAGAAATTTGAAAATTGTACGTAATTGCACAGTAGTGCTTATGGTCGATCCCGTTTCTCAGCTTCAGAGCTACTTTCTTGACTGTATTTTTAGTTAGGCAGTTGGCGCGACTCCAGTTCTAGCCTTGAAAGTCAAATCTTGCGTGATTCCTCCATGGTAACATAGCTGCCCGAGGTCGCAAAGTTAGCAAGTACAAGAAATTTGAAAATTGTACGTAATTGCACAGTAGTGCTTATGGTCGATGCCGTTTCTCGGCTTCAGAGCTACTTTCTTGACTGTATTTTGAGTTAAGCAGTTGGCGCGACTTCAGTTCTAGCCTTAAAAGTAAAATGTTGTGTGATTCCTCCATGGTAACATAGCTGCCCGAGGTCGCAAAGTTAGCAAGTACAAGAAATTTGAAAATTGTACGTAATTGCACAGTAGTGCTTATGGTCGATGCCGTTTCTCGGCTTCAGAGCTACTTTCTTGACTGTATTTTTAGTTAGGCAGTTGGCGCGACTCCAGTTCTAGCCTTGAAAGTCAAATCTTGCGTGATTCCTCCATGGTAACATAGCTGCCCGAGGTCGCAAAGTTAGCAAGTACAAGAAATTTGAAAATTGTATGTAATTGCACAGTAGTGCTTATGGTCGATCCCGTTTCTCAGCTTCAGAGCTACTTTCTTGACTGTATTTTGAGTTAAGCAGTTGGCGCGACTCCAGTTCTAGCCTTAAAAGTCAAATCTTGCGTGATTCCTCCATGGTAACATAGCTACCCGAGGTCGCAAAGTTAGCAAGTACAAGAAATTTGAAAATTGTATGTAATTGCACAGTAGTGCTTATGGTCGATCCCGTTTCTCGGCTTCAGAGCTACTTTCTTGACTGTATTTTGAGTTAAGCAGTTGGCGCGACTCCATTTCTAGCCTTAAAAGTCAAATCTTGCGTGATTCCTCCATGGTAACATAGCTGCCCGAGGTCGCAAAGTTAGCAAGTACAAGAAATTTGAAAATTGTACGTAATTGCACAGTAGTGCTTATGGTCGATGCCGTTTCTCGGCTTCAGAGCTACTTTCTTGACTGTATTTTGAGTTAAGCAGTTGGCGCGACTCCAGTTCTAGCCTTAAAAGTCAAATCTTGCGTGATTCCTCCATGGTAACATAGCTGCCCGAGGTCGCAAAGTTAGCAAGCACAAGAAATTTGAAAATTGTATGTAATTGCACAGTAGTGCTTATGGTCGATCCCGTTTCTCGGATTCAGAGCTACTTTCTTGACTGTAGTTTGAGTTAAGCAGTTGGCGCGACTCCAGTTCTAGCCTTAAAAGTCAAATCTTGCGTGATTCCTCCATGGTAACATAGCTGCCCGAGGTCGCAAAGTTAGCAAGTACAAGAAATTTGAAAATTGTACGTAATTGCACAGTAGTGCTTATGGTCGATGCCGTTTCTCGGCTTCAGAGCTACTTTCTTGACTGTATTTTTAGTTAAGCAGTTGGCGCGACTCCAGTTCTAGCCTTAAAAGTCAAATCTTGCGTGATTCCTCCATGGTAACATAGCTGCCCGAGGTCGCAAAGTTAGCAAGTACAAGAAATTTGAAAATTGTATGTAATTGCACAGTAGTGCTTATGGTCGATCCCGTTTCTCAGCTTCAAAGCTACTTTCTTGACTGTATTTTGAGTTAAGCAGTTGGCGCGACTCCAGTTCTAGCCTTAAAAGTCAAATCTTTTGTGATTCCTCCATGGTAACATAGCTGCCCGAGGTCGCAAAGTTAGCAAGTACAAGAAATTTGAAAATTGTACGTAATTGCACAGTAGTGCTTATGGTCGATCCCGTTTCTCGGCTTCAGAGCTACTTTCTTGACTGTATTTTTAGTTAGGCAGTTGGCGCGACTCCCGTTCTAGCCTTGAAAGTCAAATCTTGCGTGATTCCTCCATGGTAACATAGCTGCCCGAGGTCGAAAAGTTAGCAAGTACAAGAAATTTGAAAATTGTACGTAATTGCACAGTAGTGCTTATGGTCGATGCCGTTTCTCGGCTTCAGAGCTACTTTCTTGACTGTATTTTGAGTTAAGCAGTTGGCGTGACTTCAGTTCTAGCCTTAAAAGTAAAATGTTGTGTGATTCCTCCATGGTAACATAGCTGCCCGAGGTCGCAAAGTTAGCAAGTACAAGAAATTTGAAAATTGTACGTAATTGCACAGTAGTGCTTATGGTCGATGCCGTTTCTCGGCTTCAGAGCTACTTTCTTGACTGTATTTTTAGTTAGGCAGTTGGCGCGACTCCAGTTCTAGCCTTGAAAGTCAAATCTTGCGTGATTCCTCCATGGTAACATAGCTGCCCGAGGTCGCAAAGTTAGCAAGTACAAGAAATTTGAAAATTGTATGTAATTGCACAGTAGTGCTTATGGTCGATCCCGTTTCTCAGCTTCAGAGCTACTTTCTTGACTGTATTTTGAGTTAAGCAGTTGGCGCGACTCCAGTTCTAGCCTTAAAAGTCAAATCTTGTGTGATTCCTCCATGGTAACATAGCTGCCCGAGGTCGCAAAGTTAGCAAGTACAAGAAATTTGAAAATTGTACGTAATTGCACAGTAGTGCTTATGGTCGATGCCGTTTCTCGGCTTCAGAGCTAATTTCTTGCCTGTATTTTGAGTTAAACAGTTGGCGCGACTTCAGTTCTAGCCTATAAAGTCAAATCTTGTGTGATTCCTCCATGGTAACATAGCTGCCCGAGGTCGCAAAGTTAGCAAGTACAAGAAATTTGAAAATTGTACGTAATTGCACAGTAGTGCTTATGGTCGATGCCGTTTCTCGGCTTCAGAGCTACTTTCTTGACTGTATTTTTAGTTAAGCAGTTGGCGCGACTTCAGTTCTAGCCTATAAAGTCAAATCTTGTGTGATTCCTCCATGGTAACATAGCTGCCCGAGGTCGCAAAGTTAGCAAGTACAAGAAATTTGAAAATTGTATGTAATTGCACAGTGGTGCTTATGGTCGATCCCGTTTCTCAGCTTCAGAGCTACTTTCTTGACTGTATTTTGAGTTAAGCAGTTGGCGCGACTCCAGTTCTAGCCTTAAAAGTCAAATCTTGCGTGATTCCTCCATGGTAACATAGCTGCCCGAGGTCGCAAAGTTAGCAAGTACAAGAAATTTGAAAATTGTACGTAATTGCACAGTAGTGCTTATGGTCGATGCCGTTTCTCGGCTTCAGAGCTAATTTCTTGCCTGTATTTTGAGTTAAGCAGTTGGCGCGACTCCAGTTCTAGCTTTAAAAGTCAAATCTTGCGTGATTCTTCGATGGTAACATAGCTGCCCGAGGTCGCAAAGTTAGCAAGTACAAGAAATTTGAAAATTGTACGTAATTGCACAGTAGTGCTTATGGTCGATGCCGTTTCTCGGCTTCAGAGCTAATTTCTTGCCTGTATTTTGAGTTAAACAGTTGGCGCGACTTCAGTTCTAGCCTATAAAGTCAAATCTTGTGTGATTCCTCCATGGTAACATAGCTGCCCGAGGTCGCAAAGTTAGCAAGTACAAGAAATTTGAAAATTGTACGTAATTGCACAGTAGTGCTTATGGTCGATCCCGTTTCTCAGCTTCAGAGCTACTTTCTTGACTGTATTTTGAGTTAAGCAGTTGGCGCGACTCCAGTTCTAGCCTTAAAAGTCAAATCTTGTGTGATTCCTCCATGGTAACATAGCTGCCCGAGGTCGCAAAGTTAGCAAGTACAAGAAATTTGAAAATTGTACGTAATTGCACAGTAGTGCTTATGGTCGATGCCGTTTCTCGGCTTCAGAGCTAATTTCTTGCCTGTATTTTGAGTTAAACAGTTGGCGCGACTTCAGTTCTAGCCTATAAAGTCAAATCTTGTGTGATTCCTCCATGGTAACATAGCTGCCCGAGGTCGCAAAGTTAGCAAGTACAAGAAATTTGAAAATTGTACGTAATTGCACAGTGGTGCTTATGGTCGATCCCGTTTCTCGGCTTCAGAGCTACTTTCTTGACTGTATTTTTAGTTAGGCAGTTGGCGCGACTCCAGTTCTAGCCTTGAAAGTCAAATCTTGCGTGATTCCTCCATGGTAACATAGCTGCCCGAGGTCGCAAAGTTAGCAAGTACAAGAAATTTGAAAATTGTATGTAATTGCACAGTAGTGCTTATGGTCGATCCCGTTTCTCAGCTTCAGAGCTACTTTCTTGACTGTATTTTGAGTTAAGCAGTTGGCGCGACTCCAGTTCTAGCCTTAAAAGTCAAATCTTGCGTGATTCCTCCATGGTAACATAGCTGCCCGAGGTCGCAAAGTTAGCAAGTACAAGAAATTTGAAAATTGTACGTAATTGCACAGTAGTGCTTATGGTCGATGCCGTTTCTCGGCTTCAGAGCTAATTTCTTGCCTGTATTTTGAGTTAAACAGTTGGCGCGACTTCAGTTCTAGCCTATAAAGTCAAATCTTGTGTGATTCCTCCATGGTAACATAGCTGCCCGAGGTCGCAAAGTTAGCAAGTACAAGAAATTTGAAAATTGTACGTAATTGCACAGTAGTGCTTATGGTCGATGCCGTTTCTCGGCTTCAGAGCTACTTTCTTGACTGTATTTTGAGTTAAGCAGTTGGCGCGACTCCAGTTCTAGCTTTAAAAGTCAAATCTTGCGTGATTCTTCGATGGTAACATAGCTGCCCGAGGTCGCAAAGTTAGCAAGTACAAGAAATTTGAAAATTGTACGTAATTGCACAGTAGTGCTTATGGTCGATGCCGTTTCTCGGCTTCAGAGCTACTTTCTTGACTGTATTTTTAGTTAAGCAGTTGGCGCGACTTCAGTTCTAGCCTATAAAGTCAAATCTTGTGTGATTCCTCCATGGTAACATAGCTGCCCGAGGTCGCAAAGTTAGCAAGTACAAGAAATTTGAAAATTGTACGTAATTGCACAGTGGTGCTTATGGTCGATCCCGTTTCTCGGCTTCAGAGCTACTTTCTTGACTGTATTTTTAGTTAAGCAGTTGGCGCGACTTCAGTTCTAGCCTATAAAGTCAAATCTTGTGTGATTCCTCCATGGTAATATAGCTGCCCGAGGTCGCAAAGTTAGCAAGTACAAGAAATTTGAAAATTGTACGTAATTGCACAGTAGTGCTTATGGTCGATGCCGTTTCTCGGCTTCAGAGCTACTTTCTTGACTGTATTTTGAGTTAAGCAGTTGGCGCGACTCCAGTTCTAGCCTATAAAGTCAAATGTTGTGTGATTCCTAAATGGTAACATAGCTGCCCGAGGTCGCAAAGTTAGCAAGTACAAGAAATTTGAAAATTGTACGTAATTGCACAGTAGTGCTTATGGTCGATGCCGTTTCTCGGCTTCAGAGCTACTTTCTTGACTGTATTTTGAGTTAAGCAGTTGGCGCGACTGCAGTTCTAGCCTTAAAAGTAAAATGTTGTGTGATTCCTCCATGGTAACATAGCTGCCCGAGGTCGCAAAGTTGGCAAGTACAAGAAATTTGAAAATTGTACGTAATTGCACAGTAGTGCTTATGGTCGATGCCGTTTCTCGGCTTCAGAGCTAATTTCTTGCCTGTATTTTGAGTTAAGCAGTTGGCGCGACTCCAGTTCTAGCCTTAAAAGTCAAATCTTGCGTGATTCCTCCATGGTAACATAGCTGCCCGAGGTCGCAAAGTTAGCAAGTACAAGAAATTTGAAAATTGTACGTAATTGCACAGTAGTGCTTATGGTCGATGCCGTTTCTCGGCTTCAGAGCTACTTTCTTGACTGTATTTTTAGTTAAGCAGTTGGCGCGACTTCAGTTCTAGCCTATAAAGTCAAATCTTGTGTGATTCCTCCATGGTAACATAGCTGCCCGAGGTCGCAAAGTTAGCAAGTACAAGAAATTTGAAAATTGTACGTAATTGCACAGTAGTGCTTATGGTCGATGCCGTTTCTCGGCTTCAGAGCTACTTTCTTGACTGTATTTTGAGTTAAACAGTTGGCGCGACTTCAGTTCTAGCCTATAAAGTCAAATCTTGCGTGATTCCTCCATGGTAACATAGCTGCCTGAGGTCGCAAAGTTAGCAAGTACAAGAAATTTGAAAATTGTACGTAATTGCACAGTAGTGCTTATGGTCGATGCCGTTTCTCGGCTTCAGAGCTAATTTCTTGACTGTATTTTGAGTTAAACAGTTGGCGCGACTTCAGTTCTAGCCTATAAAGTCAAATCTTGCGTGATACCTCCATGGTAACATAGCTGCCCGAGGTCGCAAAGTTAGCAAGTACAAGAAATTTGAAAATTGTACAGAATTGCACAGTAGTGCTTATGGTCGATGCCGTTTCTCTGCTTCAGAGCTACTTTCTTGACTGTATTTTGAGTTAAACAGTTGGCGCGACTTCAGTTCTAGCCTATAAAGTCAAATCTTGCGTGATTCCTCCATGGTAACATAGCTGCCTGAGGTCGCAAAGTTAGCAAGTACAAGAAATTTGAAAATTGTACGTAATTGCACAGTAGTGCTTATGGTCGATGCCGTTTCTCGGCTTCAGAGCTACTTTCTTGACTGTATTTTGAGTTGAACAGTTGGCGCGACTTCAGTTCTAGCCTATAAAGTCAAATGTTGTGTGATTCCTCCATGGTAACATAGCTGCCCGAGGTCGCAAAGTTGGCAAGTACAAGAAATTTGAAAATTGTACGTAATTGCACAGTAGTGCTTATGGTCGATGCCGTTTCTCGGCTTCAGAGCTAATTTCTTGACTGTATTTTGAGTTAAGCAGTTGGCGCGACTCCAGTTCTAGCCTTAAAAGTCAAATCTTGCGTGATTCCTCCATGGTAACATAGCTGCCCGAGGTCGCAAAGTTAGCAAGTACAAGAAATTTGAAAATTGTACGTAATTGCACAGTAGTGCTTATGGTCGATGCCGTTTCTCGGCTTCAGAGCTAATTTCTTGACTGTATTTTGAGTTAAACAGTTGGCGCGACTTCAGTTCTAGCCTATAAAGTCAAATCTTGCGTGATACCTCCATGGTAACATAGCTGCCCGAGGTCGCAAAGTTAGCAAGTACAAGAAATTTGAAAATTGTACAGAATTGCACAGTAGTGCTTATGGTCGATGCCGTTTCTCTGCTTCAGAGCTACTTTCTTGACTGTATTTTGAGTTAAACAGTTGGCGCGACTTCAGTTCTAGCCTATAAAGTCAAATCTTGCGTGATTCCTCCATGGTAACATAGCTGCCTGAGGTCGCAAAGTTAGCAAGTACAAGAAATTTGAAAATTGTACGTAATTGCACAGTAGTGCTTATGGTCGATGCCGTTTCTCGGCTTCAGAGCTACTTTCTTGACTGTATTTTGAGTTGAACAGTTGGCGCGACTTCAGTTCTAGCCTATAAAGTCAAATGTTGTGTGATTCCTCCATGGTAACATAGCTGCCCGAGGTCGCAAAGTTAGCAAGTACAAGAAATTTGAAAATTGTACGTAATTGCACAGTAGTGCTTATGGTTGATGCCGTTTCTCGGCTTCAGAGCTACTTTCTTGACTGTATTTTGAGTTAGGCAGTTGCCGCGACTCCAGTTCTAGCCTTAAAAGTCAAATGTTGTGTGATTCCTCCATGGTAACATAGCTGCCCGAGGTCGCAAAGTTAGCAAGTACAAGAAATTTGAAAATTGTACGTAATTGCACAGTAGTGCTTATGGTCGATGCCGTTTCTCGGCTTCAGAGCTACTTTCTTGACTGTATTTTGAGTTAAGCAGTTGGCGCGACTCCAGTTCTAGCCTTAAAAGTCAAATGTTGTGTGATTCATCCATGGTAACATAGCTGCCCGAGGTCGCAAAGTTAGCAAGTACAAGAAATTTGAAAATTGTACGTAATTGCACAGTAGTGCTTATGGTCGATACCGTTTCTCGGCTTCAGAGCTACTTTCTTGACTGTATTTTGAGTTAAGCAGTTGGCGCGACTCCAGTTCTAGCCTCAAAAGTCAAATGTTGTGTGATTCCTCCATGGTAACATAGCTGCCCGAGGTCGCAAAGTTAGCAAGTACAAGAAATTTGAAAATTGTACGTAATTGCACAGTAGTGCTTATGGTCGATGCCGTTTCTCGGCTTCAGAGCTACTTTCTTGACTGTATTTTTAGTTAAGCAGTTGGCGCGACTTCAGTTCTAGCCTATAAAGTCAAATCTTGTGTGATTCCTCCATGGTAACATAGCTGCCCGAGGTCGCAAAGTTAGCAAGTACAAGAAATTTGAAAATTGTACGTAATTGCACAGTAGTGCTTATGGTCGATCCCGTTTCTCAGCTTCAGAGCTTCTTTCTTGACTGTATTTTTAGTTAAGCAGTTGGCGCGACTTCAGTTCTAGCCTATAAAGTCAAATCTTGTGTGATTCCTCCATGGTAACATAGCTGCCCGAGGTCGCAAAGTTAGCAAGAACAAGAAATTTGAAAATTGTACGTAATTGCACAGTAGTGCTTATTGTCGATCCCGTTTCTCAGCTTCAGAGCTACTTTCTTGATTTCTTGACTGTATTTCGAGTTAAGCAGTTGGCGCGACTCCAGTTCTAGCCTTAAAAGTCAAATGTTGTGTGATTCCTCCATGGTAACATAGCTGCCCGAGGTCGCAAAGTTAGCAAGTACAAGAAATTTGAAAATTGTACGTAATTGCACAGTAGTGCTTATGGTCGATGCCGTTTCTCGGCTTCAGAGCTACTTTCTTGACTGTATTTTGAGTTAAGCAGTTGGCGCGACTCCATTTCTAGCCTTAAAAGTCAAATCTTGTGTGATTCCTCGATGGTAACATAGCTGCCCGAGGTCGGAAAGTTAGCAAGTACAAGAAATTTGAAAATTGTACGTAATTGCACAGTAGTGCTTATGGTCGATCCGGTTTCTCAGCTTCAGAGCTACTTTCTTGACTGTATTTCGTGTTAAGCAGTTGGCGCGACTCCAGTTCTAGCCTTAAAAGTCAAATGTTGTGTGATTCCTCCATGGTAACATAGCTGCCCGAGGTCGCAAAGTTAGCAAGTACAAGAAATTTGAAAATTGTACGTAATTGCACAGTAGTGCTTATGGTCGATGCCGTTTCTCGGCTTCAGAGCTACTTTCTTGACTATATTTTGAGTTAAACAGTTGGCGCGACTTCAGTTCTAGCCTATAAAGTCAAATGTTGTGTGATTCCTCCATGGTAACATAGCTGCCCGAGGTCGCAAAGTTAGCAAGTACAAGAAATTTGAAAATTGTACGTAATTGCACAGTAGTGCTTATGGTCGATGCCGTTTCTCGGCTTCAGAGCTACTTTCTTGACTGTATTTTGAGTTAAGCAGTTGGCGCGACTCCATTTCTAGCCTTAAAAGTCAAATCTTGTGTGATTCCTCGACGGTAACATAGCTGCCCGAGGTCGCAAAGTTAGCAAGTACAAGAAATTTGAAAATTGTACGTAATTGCACAGTAGTGCTTATGGTCGATGCCGTTTCTCGGCTTCAGAGCTACTTTCTTGACTGTATTTTTAGTTAAGCAGTTGGCGCGACTTCAGTTCTAGCCTATAAAGTCAAATCTTGTGTGAATCCTCCATGGTAACATAGCTGCCCGAGGTCGCAAAGTTAGCAAGTACAAGAAATTTGAAAATTGTACGTAATTGCACAGTAGTGCTTATGGTCGATGCCGTTTCTCGGCTTCAGAGCTACTTTCTTGACTGTATTTTGAGTTAATCAGTTGGCGCGACTCCAGTTCTAGCCTTAAAAGTCAAATCTTGCGTGATTCCTGCATAGTAACATAGCTGCCCGAGGTCGCAAAGTTAGCAAGTACAAGAAATTTGAAAATTGTACGTAATTGCACAGTAGTGCTTATGGTCGATGCCGTTTCTCGGCTTCAGAGCTACTTTCTTGACTGTATTTTGAGTTAAGCAGTTGGCGCGACTCCAGTTCTAGCCTTAAAAGTCAAATGTTGTGTGATTCATCCATGGTAACATAGCTGCCCGAGGTCGCAAAGTTAGCAAGTACAAGAAATTTGAAAATTGTACGTAATTGCACAGTAGTGCTTATGGTCGATGCCGTTTCTCGGCTTCAGAGCTACTTTCTTGACTGTATTTTGAGTTAAGCAGTTGGCGCGACTCCAGTTCTAGCCTCAAAAGTCAAATGTTGTGTGATTCCTCCATGGTAACATAGCTGCCCGAGGTCGCAAAGTTAGCAAGTACAAGAAATTTGAAAATTGTACGTAATTGCACAGTAGTGCTTATGGTCGATGCCGTTTCTCGGCTTCAGAGCTACTTTCTTGACTGTATTTTGAGTTAATCAGTTGGCGCGACTCCAGTTCTAGCCTTAAAAGTCAAATCTTGCGTGATTCCTGCATGGTAACATAGCTGCCCGATTTCGCAAAGTTAGCAAGTACAAGAAATTTGAAAATTGTACGTAATTGCACAGTAGTGCTTATGGTCGATGCCGTTTCTCGGCTTCAGAGCTACTTTCTTGACTGTATTTTTAGTTAAGCAGTTGGCGCGACTTCAGTTCTAGCCTATAAAGTCAAATCTTGTGTGATTCCTCCATGGTAACATAGCTGCCCGAGGTCGCAAAGTTAGCAAGTACAAGAAATTTGAAAATTGTACGTAATTGCACAGTAGTGCTTATGGTCGATCCCGTTTCTCAGCTTCAGAGCTTCTTTCTTGACTGTATTTTTAGTTAAGCAGTTGGCGCGACTTCAGTTCTAGCCTATAAAGTCAAATCTTGTGTGATTCCTCCATGGTAACATAGCTGCCCGAGGTCGGAAAGTTAGCAAGTACAAGAAATTTGAAAATTGTACGTAATTGCACAGTAGTGCTTATGGTCGATGCCGTTTCTCGGCTTCAGAGCTACTTTCTTGACTGTATTTTGAGTTAAGCAGTTGGCGCGACTCCAGTTCTAGCCTCAAAAGTCAAATGTTGTGTGATTCCTCCATGGTAACATAGCTGCCCGAGGTCGCAAAGTTAGCAAGTACAAGAAATTTGAAAATTGTACGTAATTGCACAGTAGTGCTTATGGTCGATGCCGTTTCTCAGCTTCAGAGCTACTTTCTTGATTTCTTGACTGTATTTCGAGTTAAGCAGTTGGCGCGACTCCAGTTCTAGCCTTAAAAGTCAAATGTTGTGTGATTCATCCATGGTAACATAGCTGCCCGAGGTCGCAAAGTTAGCAAGTACAAGAAATTTGAAAATTGTACGTAATTGCACAGTAGTGCTTATGGTCGATGCCGTTTCTCGGCTTCAGAGCTACTTTCTTGACTGTATTTTGAGTTAAGCAGTTGGCGCGACTCCAGTTCTAGCCTCAAAAGTCAAATGTTGTGTGATTCCTCCATGGTAACATAGCTGCCCGAGGTCGCAAAGTTAGCAAGTACAAGAAATTTGAAAATTGTACGTAATTGCACAGTAGTGCTTATGGTCGATGCCGTTTCTCGGCTTCAGAGCTACTTTCTTGACTGTATTTTGAGTTAATCAGTTGGCGCGACTCCAGTTCTAGCCTTAAAAGTCAAATCTTGCGTGATTCCTGCATGGTAACATAGCTGCCCGATTTCGCAAAGTTAGCAAGTACAAGAAATTTGAAAATTGTACGTAATTGCACAGTAGTGCTTATGGTCGATGCCGTTTCTCGGCTTCAGAGCTACTTTCTTGACTGTATTTTTAGTTAAGCAGTTGGCGCGACTTCAGTTCTAGCCTATAAAGTCAAATCTTGTGTGATTCCTCCATGGTAACATAGCTGCCCGAGGTCGCAAAGTTAGCAAGTACAAGAAATTTGAAAATTGTACGTAATTGCACAGTAGTGCTTATGGTCGATCCCGTTTCTCAGCTTCAGAGCTTCTTTCTTGACTGTATTTTTAGTTAAGCAGTTGGCGCGACTTCAGTTCTAGCCTATAAAGTCAAATCTTGTGTGATTCCTCCATGGTAACATAGCTGCCCGAGGTCGCAAAGTTAGCAAGAACAAGAAATTTGAAAATTGTACGTAATTGCACAGTAGTGCTTATTGTCGATCCCGTTTCTCAGCTTCAGAGCTACTTTCTTGATTTCTTGACTGTATTTCGAGTTAAGCAGTTGGCGCGACTCCAGTTCTAGCCTTAAAAGTCAAATGTTGTGTGATTCCTCCATGGTAACATAGCTGCCCGAGGTCGCAAAGTTAGCAAGTACAAGAAATTTGAAAATTGTACGTAATTGCACAGTAGTGCTTATGGTCGATGCCGTTTCTCGGCTTCAGAGCTACTTTCTTGACTGTATTTTTAGTTAAGCAGTTGGCGCGACTTCAGTTCTAGCCTATAAAGTCAAATCTTGCGTGATTCCTCCATGGTAACATAGCTGCCTGAGGTCGCAAAGTTAGCAAGTACAAGAAATTTGAAAATTGTACGTAATTGCACAGTAGTGCTTATGGTCGATGCCGTTTCTCGGCTTCAGAGCTACTTTCTTGACTGTATTTTGAGTTAAGCAGTTGGCGCGACTCCATTTCTAGCCTTAAAAGTCAAATGTTGTGTGATTCCTCCATGGTAACATAGCTGCCCGAGGTCGCAAAGTTAGCAAGTACAAGAAATTTGAAAATTGTACGTAATTGCACAGTAGTGCTTATGGTCGATGCCGTTTCTCGGCTTCAGAGCTACTTTCTTGACTGTATTTTGAGTTAGGCAGTTGGCGCGACTCCAGTTCTAGCCTTAAAAGTCAAATGTTGTGTGATTCCTCCATGGTAACATAGCTGCCCGAGGTCGCAAAGTTAGCAAGTACAAGAAATTTGAAAATTGTACGTAATTGCACAGTAGTGCTTATGGTCGATGCCGTTTCTCGGCTTCAGAGCTACTTTCTTGACTGTATTTTGAGTTAAGCAGTTGGCGCGACTCCAGTTCTAGCCTCAAAAGTCAAATGTTGTGTGATTCCTCCATGGTAACATAGCTGCCCGAGGTCGCAAAGTTAGCAAGTACAAGAAATTTGAAAATTGTACGTAATTGCACAGTAGTGCTTATGGTCGATGCCGTTTCTCGGCTTCAGAGCTACTTTCTTGACTGTATTTTTAGTTAAGCAGTTGGCGCGACTTCAGTTCTAGCCTATAAAGTCAAATCTTGTGTGATTCCTCCATGGTAACATAGCTGCCCGAGGTCGCAAAGTTAGCAAGTACAAGAAATTTGAAAATTGTACGTAATTGCACAGTAGTGCTTATGGTCGATCCCGTTTCTCAGCTTCAGAGCTTCTTTCTTGACTGTATTTTTAGTTAAGCAGTTGGCGCGACTTCAGTTCTAGCCTATAAAGTCAAATCTTGTGTGATTCCTCCATGGTAACATAGCTGCCCGAGGTCGCGAAGTTAGCAAGAACAAGAAATTTGAAAATTGTACGTAATTGCACAGTAGTGCTTATTGTCGATCCCGTTTCTCAGCTTCAGAGCTACTTTCTTAATTTCTTGACTGTATTTCGAGTTAAGCAGTTGGCGCGACTCCAGTTCTAGCCTTAAAAGTCAAATGTTGTGTGATTCCTCCATGGTAACATAGCTGCCCGAGGTCGCAAAGTTAGCAAGTACAAGAAATTTGAAAATTGTACGTAATTGCACAGTAGTGCTTATGGTCGATGCCGTTTCTCGGCTTCAGAGCTACTTTCTTGACTGTATTTTGAGTTAAACAGTTGGCGCGACTTCAGTTCTAGCCTATAAAGTCAAATCTTGTGTGATTCCTCCATGGTAACATAGCTGCCCGAGGTCGCAAAGTTAGCAAGTACAAGAAATTTGAAAATTGTACGTAATTGCACAGTAGTGCTTATGGTCGATGCCGTTTCTCGGCTTCAGAGCTACTTTCTTGACTGTATTTTGAGTTAAGCAGTTGGCGCGACTCCATTTCTAGCCTTAAAAGTCAAATCTTGTGTGATTCCTCGATGGTAACATAGCTGCCCGAGGTCGGAAAGTTAGCAAGTACAAGAAATTTGAAAATTGTACGTAATTGCACAGTAGTGCTTATGGTCGATCCCGTTTCTCAGCTTCAGAGCTACTTTCTTGACTGTATTTCGAGTTAAGCAGTTGGCGCGACTCCAGTTCTAGCCTTAAAAGTCAAATGTTGTGTGATTCCTCCATGGTAACATAGCTGCCCGAGGTCGCAAAGTTAGCAAGTACAAGAAATTTGAAAATTGTACGTAATTGCACAGTAGTGCTTATGGTCGATGCCGTTTCTCGGCTTCAGAGCTACTTTCTTGACTATATTTTGAGTTAAACAGTTGGCGCGACTTCAGTTCTAGCCTATAAAGTCAAATCTTGTGTGAATCCTCCATGGTAACATAGCTGCCCGAGGTCGCAAAGTTAGCAAGTACAAGAAATTTGAAAATTGTACGTAATTGCACAGTAGTGCTTATGGTCGATGCCGTTTCTCGGCTTCAGAGCTACTTTCTTGACTGTATTTTGAGTTAATCAGTTGGCGCGACTCCAGTTCTAGCCTTAAAAGTCAAATCTTGCGTGATTCCTGCATAGTAACATAGCTGCCCGAGGTCGCAAAGTTAGCAAGTACAAGAAATTTGAAAATTGTACGTAATTGCACAGTAGTGCTTATGGTCGATGCCGTTTCTCGGCTTCAGAGCTACTTTCTTGACTGTATTTTGAGTTAAGCAGTTGGCGCGACTCCAGTTCTAGCCTCAAAAGTCAAATGTTGTGTGATTCCTCCATGGTAACATAGCTGCCCGAGGTCGCAAAGTTAGCAAGTACAAGAAATTTGAAAATTGTACGTAATTGCACAGTAGTGCTTATGGTCGATGCCGTTTCTCGGCTTCAGAGCTACTTTCTTGACTGTATTTTTAGTTAAGCAGTTGGCGCGACTTCAGTTCTAGCCTATAAAGTCAAATCTTGTGTGATTCCTCCATGGTAACATAGCTGCCCGAGGTCGCAAAGTTAGCAAGTACAAGAAATTTGAAAATTGTACGTAATTGCACAGTAGTGCTTATGGTCGATCCCGTTTCTCAGCTTCAGAGCTTCTTTCTTGACTGTATTTTTAGTTAAGCAGTTGGCGCGACTTCAGTTCTAGCCTATAAAGTCAAATCTTGTGTGATTCCTCCATGGTAACATAGCTGCCCGAGGTCGCAAAGTTAGCAAGAACAAGAAATTTGAAAATTGTACGTAATTGCACAGTAGTGCTTATTGTCGATCCCGTTTCTCAGCTTCAGAGCTACTTTCTTGATTTCTTGACTGTATTTCGAGTTAAGCAGTTGGCGCGACTCCAGTTCTAGCCTTAAAAGTCAAATGTTGTGTGATTCCTCCATGGTAACATAGCTGCCCGAGGTCGCAAAGTTAGCAAGTACAAGAAATTTGAAAATTGTACGTAATTGCACAGTAGTGCTTATGGTCGATGCCGTTTCTCGGCTTCAGAGCTACTTTCTTGACTGTATTTTGAGTTAAGCAGTTGGCGCGACTCCATTTCTAGCCTTAAAAGTCAAATCTTGTGTGATTCCTCGATGGTAACATAGCTGCCCGAGGTCGGAAAGTTAGCAAGTACAAGAAATTTGAAAATTGTACGTAATTGCACAGTAGTGCTTATGGTCGATCCGGTTTCTCAGCTTCAGAGCTACTTTCTTGACTGTATTTCGTGTTAAGCAGTTGGCGCGACTCCAGTTCTAGCCTTAAAAGTCAAATGTTGTGTGATTCCTCCATGGTAACATAGCTGCCCGAGGTCGCAAAGTTAGCAAGTACAAGAAATTTGAAAATTGTACGTAATTGCACAGTAGTGCTTATGGTCGATGCCGTTTCTCGGCTTCAGAGCTACTTTCTTGACTATATTTTGAGTTAAACAGTTGGCGCGACTTCAGTTCTAGCCTATAAAGTCAAATGTTGTGTGATTCCTCCATGGTAACATAGCTGCCCGAGGTCGCAAAGTTAGCAAGTACAAGAAATTTGAAAATTGTACGTAATTGCACAGTAGTGCTTATGGTCGATGCCGTTTCTCGGCTTCAGAGCTACTTTCTTGACTGTATTTTGAGTTAAGCAGTTGGCGCGACTCCATTTCTAGCCTTAAAAGTCAAATCTTGTGTGATTCCTCGACGGTAACATAGCTGCCCGAGGTCGCAAAGTTAGCAAGTACAAGAAATTTGAAAATTGTACGTAATTGCACAGTAGTGCTTATGGTCGATGCCGTTTCTCGGCTTCAGAGCTACTTTCTTGACTGTATTTTTAGTTAAGCAGTTGGCGCGACTTCAGTTCTAGCCTATAAAGTCAAATCTTGTGTGAATCCTCCATGGTAACATAGCTGCCCGAGGTCGCAAAGTTAGCAAGTACAAGAAATTTGAAAATTGTACGTAATTGCACAGTAGTGCTTATGGTCGATGCCGTTTCTCGGCTTCAGAGCTACTTTCTTGACTGTATTTTGAGTTAATCAGTTGGCGCGACTCCAGTTCTAGCCTTAAAAGTCAAATCTTGCGTGATTCCTGCATAGTAACATAGCTGCCCGAGGTCGCAAAGTTAGCAAGTACAAGAAATTTGAAAATTGTACGTAATTGCACAGTAGTGCTTATGGTCGATGCCGTTTCTCGGCTTCAGAGCTACTTTCTTGACTGTATTTTGAGTTAAGCAGTTGGCGCGACTCCAGTTCTAGCCTTAAAAGTCAAATGTTGTGTGATTCATCCATGGTAACATAGCTGCCCGAGGTCGCAAAGTTAGCAAGTACAAGAAATTTGAAAATTGTACGTAATTGCACAGTAGTGCTTATGGTCGATGCCGTTTCTCGGCTTCAGAGCTACTTTCTTGACTGTATTTTGAGTTAAGCAGTTGGCGCGACTCCAGTTCTAGCCTCAAAAGTCAAATGTTGTGTGATTCCTCCATGGTAACATAGCTGCCCGAGGTCGCAAAGTTAGCAAGTACAAGAAATTTGAAAATTGTACGTAATTGCACAGTAGTGCTTATGGTCGATGCCGTTTCTCGGCTTCAGAGCTACTTTCTTGACTGTATTTTGAGTTAATCAGTTGGCGCGACTCCAGTTCTAGCCTTAAAAGTCAAATCTTGCGTGATTCCTGCATGGTAACATAGCTGCCCGATTTCGCAAAGTTAGCAAGTACAAGAAATTTGAAAATTGTACGTAATTGCACAGTAGTGCTTATGGTCGATGCCGTTTCTCGGCTTCAGAGCTACTTTCTTGACTGTATTTTTAGTTAAGCAGTTGGCGCGACTTCAGTTCTAGCCTATAAAGTCAAATCTTGTGTGATTCCTCCATGGTAACATAGCTGCCCGAGGTCGCAAAGTTAGCAAGTACAAGAAATTTGAAAATTGTACGTAATTGCACAGTAGTGCTTATGGTCGATCCCGTTTCTCAGCTTCAGAGCTTCTTTCTTGACTGTATTTTTAGTTAAGCAGTTGGCGCGACTTCAGTTCTAGCCTATAAAGTCAAATCTTGTGTGATTCCTCCATGGTAACATAGCTGCCCGAGGTCGGAAAGTTAGCAAGTACAAGAAATTTGAAAATTGTACGTAATTGCACAGTAGTGCTTATGGTCGATGCCGTTTCTCGGCTTCAGAGCTACTTTCTTGACTGTATTTTGAGTTAAGCAGTTGGCGCGACTCCAGTTCTAGCCTCAAAAGTCAAATGTTGTGTGATTCCTCCATGGTAACATAGCTGCCCGAGGTCGCAAAGTTAGCAAGTACAAGAAATTTGAAAATTGTACGTAATTGCACAGTAGTGCTTATGGTCGATGCCGTTTCTCAGCTTCAGAGCTACTTTCTTGATTTCTTGACTGTATTTCGAGTTAAGCAGTTGGCGCGACTCCAGTTCTAGCCTTAAAAGTCAAATGTTGTGTGATTCATCCATGGTAACATAGCTGCCCGAGGTCGCAAAGTTAGCAAGTACAAGAAATTTGAAAATTGTACGTAATTGCACAGTAGTGCTTATGGTCGATGCCGTTTCTCGGCTTCAGAGCTACTTTCTTGACTGTATTTTGAGTTAAGCAGTTGGCGCGACTCCAGTTCTAGCCTCAAAAGTCAAATGTTGTGTGATTCCTCCATGGTAACATAGCTGCCCGAGGTCGCAAAGTTAGCAAGTACAAGAAATTTGAAAATTGTACGTAATTGCACAGTAGTGCTTATGGTCGATGCCGTTTCTCGGCTTCAGAGCTACTTTCTTGACTGTATTTTGAGTTAATCAGTTGGCGCGACTCCAGTTCTAGCCTTAAAAGTCAAATCTTGCGTGATTCCTGCATGGTAACATAGCTGCCCGATTTCGCAAAGTTAGCAAGTACAAGAAATTTGAAAATTGTACGTAATTGCACAGTAGTGCTTATGGTCGATGCCGTTTCTCGGCTTCAGAGCTACTTTCTTGACTGTATTTTTAGTTAAGCAGTTGGCGCGACTTCAGTTCTAGCCTATAAAGTCAAATCTTGTGTGATTCCTCCATGGTAACATAGCTGCCCGAGGTCGCAAAGTTAGCAAGTACAAGAAATTTGAAAATTGTACGTAATTGCACAGTAGTGCTTATGGTCGATCCCGTTTCTCAGCTTCAGAGCTTCTTTCTTGACTGTATTTTTAGTTAAGCAGTTGGCGCGACTTCAGTTCTAGCCTATAAAGTCAAATCTTGTGTGATTCCTCCATGGTAACATAGCTGCCCGAGGTCGCAAAGTTAGCAAGAACAAGAAATTTGAAAATTGTACGTAATTGCACAGTAGTGCTTATTGTCGATCCCGTTTCTCAGCTTCAGAGCTACTTTCTTGATTTCTTGACTGTATTTCGAGTTAAGCAGTTGGCGCGACTCCAGTTCTAGCCTTAAAAGTCAAATGTTGTGTGATTCCTCCATGGTAACATAGCTGCCCGAGGTCGCAAAGTTAGCAAGTACAAGAAATTTGAAAATTGTACGTAATTGCACAGTAGTGCTTATGGTCGATGCCGTTTCTCGGCTTCAGAGCTACTTTCTTGACTGTATTTTTAGTTAAGCAGTTGGCGCGACTTCAGTTCTAGCCTATAAAGTCAAATCTTGCGTGATTCCTCCATGGTAACATAGCTGCCTGAGGTCGCAAAGTTAGCAAGTACAAGAAATTTGAAAATTGTACGTAATTGCACAGTAGTGCTTATGGTCGATGCCGTTTCTCGGCTTCAGAGCTACTTTCTTGACTGTATTTTGAGTTAAGCAGTTGGCGCGACTCCATTTCTAGCCTTAAAAGTCAAATGTTGTGTGATTCCTCCATGGTAACATAGCTGCCCGAGGTCGCAAAGTTAGCAAGTACAAGAAATTTGAAAATTGTACGTAATTGCACAGTAGTGCTTATGGTCGATGCCGTTTCTCGGCTTCAGAGCTACTTTCTTGACTGTATTTTGAGTTAGGCAGTTGGCGCGACTCCAGTTCTAGCCTTAAAAGTCAAATGTTGTGTGATTCCTCCATGGTAACATAGCTGCCCGAGGTCGCAAAGTTAGCAAGTACAAGAAATTTGAAAATTGTACGTAATTGCACAGTAGTGCTTATGGTCGATGCCGTTTCTCGGCTTCAGAGCTACTTTCTTGACTGTATTTTGAGTTAAGCAGTTGGCGCGACTCCAGTTCTAGCCTCAAAAGTCAAATGTTGTGTGATTCCTCCATGGTAACATAGCTGCCCGAGGTCGCAAAGTTAGCAAGTACAAGAAATTTGAAAATTGTACGTAATTGCACAGTAGTGCTTATGGTCGATGCCGTTTCTCGGCTTCAGAGCTACTTTCTTGACTGTATTTTTAGTTAAGCAGTTGGCGCGACTTCAGTTCTAGCCTATAAAGTCAAATCTTGTGTGATTCCTCCATGGTAACATAGCTGCCCGAGGTCGCAAAGTTAGCAAGTACAAGAAATTTGAAAATTGTACGTAATTGCACAGTAGTGCTTATGGTCGATCCCGTTTCTCAGCTTCAGAGCTTCTTTCTTGACTGTATTTTTAGTTAAGCAGTTGGCGCGACTTCAGTTCTAGCCTATAAAGTCAAATCTTGTGTGATTCCTCCATGGTAACATAGCTGCCCGAGGTCGCGAAGTTAGCAAGAACAAGAAATTTGAAAATTGTACGTAATTGCACAGTAGTGCTTATTGTCGATCCCGTTTCTCAGCTTCAGAGCTACTTTCTTAATTTCTTGACTGTATTTCGAGTTAAGCAGTTGGCGCGACTCCAGTTCTAGCCTTAAAAGTCAAATGTTGTGTGATTCCTCCATGGTAACATAGCTGCCCGAGGTCGCAAAGTTAGCAAGTACAAGAAATTTGAAAATTGTACGTAATTGCACAGTAGTGCTTATGGTCGATGCCGTTTCTCGGCTTCAGAGCTACTTTCTTGACTGTATTTTGAGTTAAACAGTTGGCGCGACTTCAGTTCTAGCCTATAAAGTCAAATCTTGTGTGATTCCTCCATGGTAACATAGCTGCCCGAGGTCGCAAAGTTAGCAAGTACAAGAAATTTGAAAATTGTACGTAATTGCACAGTAGTGCTTATGGTCGATGCCGTTTCTCGGCTTCAGAGCTACTTTCTTGACTGTATTTTGAGTTAAGCAGTTGGCGCGACTCCATTTCTAGCCTTAAAAGTCAAATCTTGTGTGATTCCTCGATGGTAACATAGCTGCCCGAGGTCGGAAAGTTAGCAAGTACAAGAAATTTGAAAATTGTACGTAATTGCACAGTAGTGCTTATGGTCGATCCCGTTTCTCAGCTTCAGAGCTACTTTCTTGACTGTATTTCGAGTTAAGCAGTTGGCGCGACTCCAGTTCTAGCCTTAAAAGTCAAATGTTGTGTGATTCCTCCATGGTAACATAGCTGCCCGAGGTCGCAAAGTTAGCAAGTACAAGAAATTTGAAAATTGTACGTAATTGCACAGTAGTGCTTATGGTCGATGCCGTTTCTCGGCTTCAGAGCTACTTTCTTGACTATATTTTGAGTTAAACAGTTGGCGCGACTTCAGTTCTAGCCTATAAAGTCAAATGTTGTGTGATTCCTCCATGGTAACATAGCTGCCCGAGGTCGCAAAGTTAGCAAGTACAAGAAATTTGAAAATTGTACGTAATTGCACAGTAGTGCTTATGGTCGATGCCGTTTCTCGGCTTCAGAGCTACTTTCTTGACTGTATTTTGAGTTAAGCAGTTGGCGCGACTCCATTTCTAGCCTTAAAAGTCAAATCTTGTGTGATTCCTCGACGGTAACATAGCTGCCCGAGGTCGCAAAGTTAGCAAGTACAAGAAATTTGAAAATTGTACGTAATTGCACAGTAGTGCTTATGGTCGATGCCGTTTCTCGGCTTCAGAGCTACTTTCTTGACTGTATTTTTAGTTAAGCAGTTGGCGCGACTTCAGTTCTAGCCTATAAAGTCAAATCTTGTGTGAATCCTCCATGGTAACATAGCTGCCCGAGGTCGCAAAGTTAGCAAGTACAAGAAATTTGAAAATTGTACGTAATTGCACAGTAGTGCTTATGGTCGATGCCGTTTCTCGGCTTCAGAGCTACTTTCTTGACTGTATTTTGAGTTAATCAGTTGGCGCGACTCCAGTTCTAGCCTTAAAAGTCAAATCTTGCGTGATTCCTGCATAGTAATATAGCTGCCCGAGGTCGCAAATTTAGCAAGTACAAGAAATTTGAAAATTGTACGTAATTGCACAGTAGTGCTTATGGTCGATGCCGTTTCTCGGCTTCAGAGCTACTTTCTTGACTGTATTTTGAGTTAAGCAGTTGGCGCGACTCCAGTTCTAGCCTTAAAAGTCAAATGTTGTGTGATTCCTCCATGGTAACATAGCTGCCCGAGGTCGCAAAGTTAGCAAGTACAAGAAATTTGAAAATTGTATGTAATTGCACAGTAGTGCTTATGGTCGATGCCGTTTCTCGGCTTCAGAGCTACTTTCTTGACTGTATTTTGAGTTAGGCAGTTGGCGCGACTCCAGTTCTAGCCTTAAAAGTCAAATGTTGTGTGATTCCTCCATGGTAACATAGCTGCCCGAGGTCGCAAAGTTAGCAAGTACAAGAAATTTGAAAATTGTACGTAATTGCACAGTAGTGCTTATGGTCGATGCCGTTTCTCGGCTTCAGAGCTACTTTCTTGACTGTATTTTGAGTTAAGCAGTTGGCGCGACTCCAGTTCTAGCCTTAAAAGTCAAATGTTGTGTGATTCATCCATGGTAACATAGCTGCCCGAGGTCGCAAAGTTAGCAAGTACAAGAAATTTGAAAATTGTACGTAATTGCACAGTAGTGCTTATGGTCGATGCCGTTTCTCGGCTTCAGAGCTACTTTCTTGACTGTATTTTGAGTTAAGCAGTTGGCGCGACTCCAGTTCTAGCCTCAAAAGTCAAATGTTGTGTGATTCCTCCATGGTAACATAGCTGCCCGAGGTCGCAAAGTTAGCAAGTACAAGAAATTTGAAAATTGTACGTAATTGCACAGTAGTGCTTATGGTCGATGCCGTTTCTCGGCTTCAGAGCTACTTTCTTGACTGTATTTTGAGTTAATCAGTTGGCGCGACTCCAGTTCTAGCCTTAAAAGTCAAATCTTGCGTGATTCCTGCATGGTAACATAGCTGCCCGATTTCGCAAAGTTAGCAAGTACAAGAAATTTGAAAATTGTACGTAATTGCACAGTAGTGCTTATGGTCGATGCCGTTTCTCGGCTTCAGAGCTACTTTCTTGACTGTATTTTTAGTTAAGCAGTTGGCGCGACTTCAGTTCTAGCCTATAAAGTCAAATCTTGTGTGATTCCTCCATGGTAACATAGCTGCCCGAGGTCGCAAAGTTAGCAAGTACAAGAAATTTGAAAATTGTACGTAATTGCACAGTAGTGCTTATGGTCGATCCCGTTTCTCAGCTTCAGAGCTTCTTTCTTGACTGTATTTTTAGTTAAGCAGTTGGCGCGACTTCAGTTCTAGCCTATAAAGTCAAATCTTGTGTGATTCCTCCATGGTAACATAGCTGCCCGAGGTCGCAAAGTTAGCAAGAACAAGAAATTTGAAAATTGTACGTAATTGCACAGTAGTGCTTATTGTCGATCCCGTTTCTCAGCTTCAGAGCTACTTTCTTGATTTCTTGACTGTATTTCGAGTTAAGCAGTTGGCGCGACTCCAGTTCTAGCCTTAAAAGTCAAATGTTGTGTGATTCCTCCATGGTAACATAGCTGCCCGAGGTCGCAAAGTTAGCAAGTACAAGAAATTTGAAAATTGTACGTAATTGCACAGTAGTGCTTATGGTCGATGCCGTTTCTCGGCTTCAGAGCTACTTTCTTGACTGTATTTTGAGTTAAACAGTTGGCGCGACTTCAGTTCTAGCCTATAAAGTCAAATCTTGTGTGATTCCTCCATGGTAACATAGCTGCCCGAGGTCGCAAAGTTAGCAAGTACAAGAAATTTGAAAATTGTACGTAATTGCACAGTAGTGCTTATGGTCGATGCCGTTTCTCGGCTTCAGAGCTACTTTCTTGACTGTATTTTGAGTTAAGCAGTTGGCGCGACTCCATTTCTAGCCTTAAAAGTCAAATCTTGTGTGATTCCTCGATGGTAACATAGCTGCCCGAGGTCGGAAAGTTAGCAAGTACAAGAAATTTGAAAATTGTACGTAATTGCACAGTAGTGCTTATGGTCGATCCCGTTTCTCAGCTTCAGAGCTACTTTCTTGACTGTATTTCGAGTTAAGCAGTTGGCGCGACTCCAGTTCTAGCCTTAAAAGTCAAATGTTGTGTGATTCCTCCATGGTAACATAGCTGCCCGAGGTCGCAAAGTTAGCAAGTACAAGAAATTTGAAAATTGTACGTAATTGCACAGTAGTGCTTATGGTCGATGCCGTTTCTCGGCTTCAGAGCTACTTTCTTGACTGTATTTTGAGTTAAGCAGTTGGCGCGACTCCATTTCTAGCCTTAAAAGTCAAATCTTGTGTGATTCCTCGACGGTAACATAGCTGCCCGAGGTCGCAAAGTTAGCAAGTACAAGAAATTTGAAAATTGTACGTAATTGCACAGTAGTGCTTATGGTCGATGCCGTTTCTCGGCTTCAGAGCTACTTTCTTGACTGTATTTTGAGTTAATCAGTTGGCGCGACTCCAGTTCTAGCCTTAAAAGTCAAATCTTGCGTGATTCCTGCATGGTAATATAGCTGCCCGAGGTCGCAAATTTAGCAAGTACAAGAAATTTGAAAATTGTACGTAATTGCACAGTAGTGCTTATGGTCGATGCCGTTTCTCGGTTTCAGAGCTACTTTCTTGACTGTATTTTGAGTTAAGCAGTTGGCGCGACTTCAGTTCTAGCCTATAAAGTCAAATCTTGCGTGATTCCTCCATGGTAACATAGCTGCCCGAGGTCGCAAAGTTAGCAAGTACAAGAAATTTGAAAATTGTACGTAATTGCACAGTAGTGCTTATGGTCGATGCCGTTTCTCGGCTTCAGAGCTACTTTCTTGACTGTATTTTGAGTTAAGCAGTTGGCGCGACTCCAGTTCTAGCCTTAAAAGTCAAATGTTGTGTGATTCCCCCTTGGTAACATAGCTGCCCGAGGTCGCAAAGTTAGCAAGTACAAGAAATTTGAAAATTGTACGTAATTGCACAGTAGTGCTTATGGTCGATGCCGTTTCTCGGCTTCAGAGCTACTTTCTTGACTGTATTTTGAGTTAAGCAGTTGGCGCGACTTCAGTTCTAGCCTATAAAGTCAAATCTTGTGTGATTCCTCCATGGTAACATAGCTGCCCGAGGTTGCAAAGTTAGCAAGTACAAGAAATTTGAAAATTGTACGTAATTGCACAGTAGTGCTTATGGTCGATGCCGTTTCTCGGCTTCAGAGCTACTTTCTTGACTGTATTTTTAGTTAAGCAGTTGGCGCGACTCCAGTTCTAGCCTTAAAAGTCAAATCTTGCGTGATTCCTCCATGGTAACATAGCTGCCCGAGGTCGCAAAGTTAGCAAGTACAAGAAATTTGAAAATTGTACGTAATTGCACAGTAGTGCTTATGGTCGATGCCGTTTGTCGGCTTCAGAGCTACTTTCTTGACTGTATTTTGAGTTAAGCAGTTGGCGCGACTTCAGTTCTAGCCTATAAAGTCAAATCTTGTGTGATTCCTCCATGGTAACATAGCTGCCCGAGGTCGCAAAGTTAGCAAGTACAAGAAATTTGAAAATTGTACGTAATTGCACAGTAGTGCTTATGGTCGATGCCGTTTCTCGGCTTCAGAGCTACTTTCTTGACTGTATTTTGAGTTAAGCAGTTGGCGCGACTCCAGTTCTAGCCTTAAAAGTCAAATCTTGTGTGATTCCTCCATGGTAACATAGCTGCCCGAGGTCGCAAAGTTAGCAAGTACAAGAAATTTGAAAATTGTACGTAATTGCACAGTAGTGCTTATGGTCGATGCCGTTTCTCGGCTTCAGAGCTACTTTCTTGACTGTATTTTCAGTTAAGCAGTTGGCGCGACTCCAGTTCTAGCCTTAAAAGTCAAATCTTGCGTGATTCCTCCATGGTAACATAGCTGCCCGAGGTCGCAAAGTTAGCAAGTACAAGAAATTTGAAAATTGTACGTAAGTGCACAGTAGTGCTTATGGTCGATGCCGTTTCTCGGCTTCAGAGCTACTTTCTTGACTGTATTTTGAGTTAAGCAGTTGGCGCGACTCCAGTTCTAGCCTTAAAAGTCAAATGTTGTGTGATTCCTCCATGGTAACATAGCTGCCCGAGGTCGCAAAGTTAGCAAGTACAAGAAATTTGAAAATTGTACGTAATTGCACAGTAGTGCTTATGGTCGATGCCGTTTCTCGGCTTCAGAGCTACTTTCTTGACTGTATTTTGAGTTAAGCAGTTGGCGCGACTCCAGTTCTAGCCTTAAAAGTCAAATGTTGTGTGATTCCTCCATGGTAACATAGCTGCCCGAGGTCGCAAATTTAGCAAGTACAAGAAATTTGAAAATTGTACGTAATTGCACAGTAGTGCTTATGGTCGATGCCGTTTCTCGGCTTCAGAGCTACTTTCTTGACTGTATTTTGAGTTAATCAGTTGGCGCGACTCCAGTTCTAGCCTTAAAAGTCAAATCTTGCGTGATTCCTGCATGGTAATATAGCTGCCCGAGGTCGCAAATTTAGCAAGTACAAGAAATTTGAAAATTGTACGTAATTGCACAGTAGTGCTTATGGTCGATGCCGTTTCTCGGTTTCAGAGCTACTTTCTTGACTGTATTTTGAGTTAAGCAGTTGGCGCGACTTCAGTTCTAGCCTATAAAGTCAAATCTTGTGTGATTCCTCCATGGTAACATAGCTGCCCGAGGTCGCAAAGTTAGCAAGTACAAGAAATTTGAAAATTGTACGTAATTGCACAGTAGTGCTTATGGTCGATGCCGTTTCTCGGCTTCAGAGCTACTTTCTTGACTGTATTTTGAGTTAAGCAGTTGGCGCGACTCCAGTTCTAGCCTTAAAAGTCAAATGTTGTGTGATTCATCCATGGTAACATAGCTGCCCGAGGTCGCAAAGTTAGCAAGTACAAGAAATTTGAAAATTGTACGTAATTGCACAGTAGTGCTTATGGTCGATGCTGTTTCTCGGCTTCAGAGCTACTTTCTTGACTGTATTTTGAGTTAGGCAGTTGGCGCGACTCCAGTTCTAGCCTCAAAAGTCAAATGTTGTGTGATTCCTCCATGGTAACATAGCTGCCCGAGGTCGCAAAGTTAGCAAGTACAAGAAATTTGAAAATTGTACGTAATTGCACAGTAGTGCTTATGGTCGATGCCGTTTCTCGGCTTCAGAGCTACTTTCTTGACTGTATTTTGAGTTAATCAGTTGGCGCGACTCCAGTTCTAGCCTTAAAAGTCAAATCTTGCGTGATTCCTGCATGGTAACATAGCTGCCCGAGGTCGCAAAGTTAGCAAGTACAAGAAATTTGAAAATTGTACGTAATTGCACAGTAGTGCTTATGGTCGATGCCGTTTCTCGGCTTCAGAGCTACTTTCTTGACTGTATTTTTAGTTAAGCAGTTGGCGCGACTTCAGTTCTAGCCTATAAAGTCAAATCTTGTGTGATTCCTCCATGGTAACATAGCTGCCCGAGGTCGCAAAGTTAGCAAGTACAAGAAATTTGAAAATTGTACGTAATTGCACAGTAGTGCTTATGGTCGATCCCGTTTCTCAGCTTCAGAGCTTCTTTCTTGACTGTATTTTTAGTTAAGCAGTTGGCGCGACTTCAGTTCTAGCCTATAAAGTCAAATCTTGTGTGATTCCTCCATGGTAACATAGCTGCCCGAGGTCGCAAAGTTAGCAAGAACAAGAAATTTGAAAATTGTACGTAATTGCACAGTAGTGCTTATTGTCGATCCCGTTTCTCAGCTTCAGAGCTACTTTCTTGATTTCTTGACTGTATTTCGAGTTAAGCAGTTGGCGCGACTCCAGTTCTAGCCTTAAAAGTCAAATGTTGTGTGATTCCTCCATGGTAACATAGCTGCCCGAGGTCGCAAAGTTAGCAAGTACAAGAAATTTGAAAATTGTACGTAATTGCACAGTAGTGCTTATGGTCGATGCCGTTTCTCGGCTTCAGAGCTACTTTCTTGACTGTATTTTGAGTTAAACAGTTGGCGCGACTTCAGTTCTAGCCTATAAAGTCAAATCTTGTGTGATTCCTCCATGGTAACATAGCTGGCCGAGGTCGCAAAGTTAGCAAGTACAAGAAATTTGAAAATTGTACGTAATTGCACAGTAGTGCTTATGGTCGATGCCGTTTCTCGGCTTCAGAGCTACTTTCTTGACTGTATTTTGAGTTAAGCAGTTGGCGCGACTCCAGTTCTAGCCTTAAAAGCCAAATGTTGTGTGATTCATCCATGGTAACATAGCTGCCCGAGGTCGCAAAGTTAGCAAGTACAAGAAATTTGAAAATTGTACGTAATTGCACAGTAGTGCTTATGGTCGATGCCGTTTCTCGGCTTCAGAGCTACTTTCTTGACTGTATTTTGAGTTAAGCAGTTGGCGCGACTCCAGTTCTAGCCTCAAAAGTCAAATGTTGTGTGATTCCTCCATGGTAACATAGCTGCCCGAGGTCGCAAAGTTAGCAAGTACAAGAAATTTGAAAATTGTACGTAATTGCACAGTAGTGCTTATGGTCGATGCCGTTTCTCGGCTTCAGAGCTACTTTCTTGACTGTATTTTGAGTTAGTCAGTTGGCGCGACTCCAGTTCTAGCCTTAAAAGTCAAATCTTGCGTGATTCCTGCATGGTAACATAGCTGCCCGAGGTCGCAAAGTTAGCAAGTACAAGAAATTTGAAAATTGTACGTAATTGCACAGTAGTGCTTATGGTCGATGCCGTTTCTCGGCTTCAGAGCTACTTTCTTGACTGTATTTTTAGTTAAGCAGTTGGCGCGACTTCAGTTCTAGCCTATAAAGTCAAATCTTGTGTGATTCCTCCATGGTAACATAGCTGCCCGAGGTCGCAAAGTTAGCAAGTACAAGAAATTTGAAAATTGTACGTAATTGCACAGTAGTGCTTATGGTCGATCCCGTTTCTCAGCTTCAGAGCTTCTTTCTTGACTGTATTTTTAGTTAAGCAGTTGGCGCGACTTCAGTTCTAGCCTATAAAGTCAAATCTTGTGTGATTCCTCCATGGTAACATAGCTGCCCGAGGTCGCAAAGTTAGCAAGAACAAGAAATTTGAAAATTGTACGTAATTGCACAGTAGTGCTTATTGTCGATCCCGTTTCTCAGCTTCAGAGCTACTTTCTTGATTTCTTGACTGTATTTCGAGTTAAGCAGTTGGCGCGACTCCAGTTCTAGCCTTAAAAGTCAAATGTTGTGTGATTCCTCCATGGTAACATAGCTGCCCGAGGTCGCAAAGTTAGCAAGTACAAGAAATTTGAAAATTGTACGTAATTGCACAGTAGTGCTTATGGTCGATGCCGTTTCTCGGCTTCAGAGCTACTTTCTTGACTGTATTTTGAGTTAAACAGTTGGCGCGACTTCAGTTCTAGCCTATAAAGTCAAATCTTGTGTGATTCCTCCATGGTAACATAGCTGCCCGAGGTCGCAAAGTTAGCAAGTACAAGAAATTTGAAAATTGTACGTAATTGCACAGTAGTGCTTATGGTCGATGCCGTTTCTAGGCTTCAGAGCTACTTTCTTGACTGTATTTTGAGTTAAGCAGTTGGCGCGACTCCATTTCTAGCCTTAAAAGTCAAATCTTGTGTGATTCCTCGATGGTAACATAGCTGCCCGAGGTCGCAAAGTTAGCAAGTACAAGAAATTTGAAAATTGTACGTAATTGCACAGTAGTGCTTATGGTCGATCCCGTTTCTCAGCTTCAGAGCTACTTTCTTGACTGTATTTCGAGTTAAGCAGTTGGCGCGACTCCAGTTCTAGCCTTAAAAGTCAAATGTTGTGTGATTCCTCCATGGTAACATAGCTGCCCGAGGTCGCAAAGTTAGCAAGTACAAGAAATTTGGAAATTGTACGTAATTGCACAGTAGTGCTTATGGTCGATGCCGTTTCTCGGCTTCAGAGCTACTTTCTTGACTGTATTTTGAGTTAAACAGTTGGCGCGACTTCAGTTCTAGCCTATAAAGTCAAATGTTGTGTGATTCCTCCATGGTAACATAGCTGCCCGAGGTCGCAAAGTTAGCAAGCACAAGAAATTTGAAAATTGTACGTAATTGCACAGTAGTGCTTATGGTCGATGCCGTTTCTCGGCTTCAGAGCTACTTTCTTGACTGTATTTTGAGTTAAGCAGTTGGCGCGACTCCATTTCTAGCCTTAAAAGTCAAATCTTGTGTGATTCCTCGATGGTAACATAGCTGCCCGAGGTCGCAAAGTTAGCAAGTACAAGAAATTTGAAAATTGTACGTAATTGCACAGTAGTGCTTATGGTCGATGCCGTTTCTCGGCTTCAGAGCTACTTTCTTGACTGTATTTTTAGTTAAGCAGTTGGCGCGACTTCAGTTCTAGCCTATAAAGTCAAATCTTGTGTGAATCCTCCATGGTAACATAGCTGCCCGAGGTCGCAAAGTTAGCAAGTACAAGAAATTTGAAAATTGTACGTAATTGCACAGTAGTGCTTATGGTCGATGCCGTTTCTCGGCTTCAGAGCTACTTTCTTGACTGTATTTTGAGTTAATCAGTTGGCGCGACTCCAGTTCTAGCCTTAAAAGTCAAATCTTGCGTGATTCCTGCATAGTAATATAGCTGCCCGAGGTCGCAGTATGTTGACTGTATTTTGAGTTAAGCAGTTGGCGCGACTCCAGTTCTAGCCTTAAAAGTCAAATCTTGTGTGATTCCTCCATGGTAACATAGCTGCCCGAGGTCGCAAAGTTAGCAAGTACAAGAAATTTGAAAATTGTACGTAATTGCACAGTAGCGCTTATGGTCGATGCCGTTTCTCGGCTTCAGAGCTACTTTCTTGACTGTATATTGAGTTAAGCAGTTGGCGCGACTCCAGTGCTAGCCTTAAAAGTCAAATGTTGTGTGATTCCTCCATGGTAACATAGCTGCCCGAGGTCGCAAAGTTAGCAAGTACAAGAAATTTGAAAATTGTACGTAATTGCACAGTAGTGCTTATGGTCGATGCCGTTTCTCGGCTTCAGAGCTACTTTCTTGACTGTATTTTGAGTTAGGCAGTTGGCGCGACTCCAGTTCTAGCCTTAAAAGTCGAATGTTGTGTGATTCCTCCATGGTAGCATAGCTGCCCGAGGTCGCAAAGTTAGCAAGTACAAGAAATTTGAAAATTGTACGTAATTGCACAGTAGTGCTCATGGTCGATGCCGTTTCTCCGCTTCAGAGCTACTTTCTTGAATGTATTTTGAGTTAAGCAGTTGGCGCGACTCCAGTTCTAGCCTTAAAAGTCAAATTTTGCGCGATTCCTCCATGGTAACATAGCTGCCCGAGGTCGCAAAGTTAGCAAGTACAAGAAATTTGAAAATTGTACGTAATTGCACAGTAGTGCTTATGGTCGATGCCGTTTCTCGGCTTCAGAGCTAATTTCTTGACTGTATTTTGAGTTAAACAGTTGGCGCGACTTCAGTTCTAGCCTATAAAGTCAAATCTTGCGTGATTCCTCCATGGTAACATAGCTGCCCGAGGTCGCAAAGTTAGCAAGTACAAGAAATTTGAAAATTGTACAGAATTGCACAGTAGTGCTTATGGTCGATGCCGTTTCTCTGCTTCAGAGCTACTTTCTTGACTGTATTTTGAGTTAAACAGTTGGCGCGACTTCAGTTCTAGCCTATAAAGTCAAATCTTGCGTGATTCTTCCATGGTAACATAGCTGCCCGAGGTCGCAAAGTTAGCAAGTACAAGAAATTTGAAAATTGTACGTAATTGCACAGTAGTGCTTATGGTCGATGCCGTTTCTCGGCTTCAGAGCTACTTTCTTGACTGTATTTTGAGTTGAACAGTTGGCGCGACTTCAGTTCTAGCCTATAAAGTCAAATGTTGTGTGATTCCTCTATGGTAACATAGCTGCCCGAGGTCGCAAAGTTAGCAAGTACAAGAAATTTGAAAATTGTACGTAATTGCACAGTAGTGCTTATGGTTGATGCCGTTTCTCGGCTTCAGAGCTACTTTCTTGACTGTATTTTGAGTTAGGCAGTTGGCGCGACTCCAGTTCTAGCCTTAAAAGTCAAATGTTGTGTGATTCCTCCATGGTAACATAGCTGCCCGAGGTCGCAAAGTTAGCAAGTACAAGAAATTTGAAAATTGTACGTAATTGCACAGTAGTGCTTATGGTCGATGCCGTTTCTCGGCTTCAGAGCTACTTTCTTGACTGTATTTTGAGTTAAGCAGTTGGCGCGACTCCAGTTCTAGCCTCAAAAGTCAAATGTTGTGTGATTCCTCCATGGTAACATAGCTGCCCGAGGTCGCAAAGTTAGCAAGTACAAGAAATTTGAAAATTGTACGTAATTGCACAGTAGTGCTTATGGTTGATGCCGTTTCTCGGCTTCAGAGCTACTTTCTTGACTGTATTTTGAGTTAGGCAGTTGGCGCGACTCCAGTTCTAGCCTTAAAAGTCAAATGTTGTGTGATTCCTCCATGGTAACATAGCTGCCCGAGGTCGCAAAGTTAGCAAGTACAAGAAATTTGAAAATTGTACGTAATTGCACAGTAGTGCTTATGGTCGATGCCGTTTCTCGGCTTCAGAGCTACTTTCTTGACTGTATTTTGAGTTAAGCAGTTGGCGTGACTCCAGTTCTAGCCTCAAAAGTCAAATGTTGTGTGATTCCTCCATGGTAACATAGCTGCCCGAGGTCGCAAAGTTAGCAAGTACAAGAAATTTGAAAATTGTACGTAATTGCACAGTAGTGCTTATGGTCGATGCCGTTTCTCGGCTTCAGAGCTACTTTCTTGACTGTATTTTGAGTTAATCAGTTGGCGCGACTCCAGTTCTAGCCTTAAAAGTCAAATCTTGCGTGATTCCTGCATGGTAACATAGCTGCCCGAGGTCGCAAAGTTAGCAAGTACAAGAAATTTGAAAATTGTACGTAATTGCACAGTAGTGCTTATGGTCGATGCCGTTTCTCGGCTTCAGAGCTACTTTCTTGACTGTATTTTGAGTTGAACAGTTGGCGCGACTTCAGTTCTAGCCTATAAAGTCAAATGTTGTGTGATTCCTCCATGGTAACATAGCTGCCCGAGGTCGCAAAGTTAGCAAGTACAAGAAATTTGAAAATTGTACGTAATTGCACAGTAGTGCTTATGGTTGATGCCGTTTCTCGGCTTCAGAGCTACTTTCTTGACTGTATTTTGAGTTAGGCAGTTGGCGCGACTCCAGTTCTAGCCTTAAAAGTCAAATGTTGTGTGATTCCTCCATGGTAACATAGCTGCCCGAGGTCGCAAAGTTAGCAAGTACAAGAAATTTGAAAATTGTACGTAATTGCACAGTAGTGCTTATGGTCGATGCCGTTTCTCGGCTTCAGAGCTACTTTCTTGACTGTATTTTGAGTTAAGCAGTTGGCGCGACTCCAGTTCTAGCCTTAAAAGTCAAATGTTGTGTGATTCATCCATGGTAACATAGCTGCCCGAGGTCGCAAAGTTAGCAAGTACAAGAAATTTGAAAATTGTACGTAATTGCACAGTAGTGCTTATGGTCGATCCCGTTTCTCAGCTTCAGAGCTTCTTTCTTGACTGTATTTTTAGTTAAGCAGTTGGCGCGACTTCAGTTCTAGCCTATAAAGTCAAATCTTGTGTGATTCCTCCATGGTAACATAGCTGCCCGAGGTCGCAAAGTTAGCAAGAACAAGAAATTTGAAAATTGTACGTAATTGCACAGTAGTGCTTATTGTCGATCCCGTTTCTCAGCTTCAGAGCTACTTTCTTGATTTCTTGACTGTATTTCGAGTTAAGCAGTTGGCGCGACTCCAGTTCTAGCCTTAAAAGTCAAATGTTGTGTGATTCCTCCATGGTAACATAGCTGCCCGAGGTCGCAAAGTTAGCAAGTACAAGAAATTTGAAAATTGTACGTAATTGCACAGTAGTGCTCATGGTCGATGCCGTTTCTCGGCTTCAGAGCTACTTTCTTGACTGTATTTTGAGTTGAGCAGTTGGCGCGACTCCAGTTCTAGCCTCAAAATTCAAATGTTGTGTGATTCCTCCATGGTAACATAGCTGCCCGAGGTCGCAAAGTTAGCAAGTACAAGAAATTTGAAAATTGTACGTAATTGCACAGTAGTGCTTATGGTCGATGCCGTTTCTCGGCTTCAGAGCTACTTTCTTGACTGTATTTTGAGTTAGGCAGTTGGCGCGACTCCAGTTCTAGCCTTAAAAGTCAAATGTTGTGTGATTCCTCCATGGTAACATAGCTGCCCGAGGTCGCAAAGTTAGCAAGTACAAGAAATTTGAAAATTGTACGTAATTGCACAGTAGTGCTCATGGTCGATGCCGTTTCTCCGCTTCAGAGCTACTTTCTTGAATGTATTTTGAGTTAAGCAGTTGGCGCGACTCCAGTTCTAGCCTTAAAAGTCAAATCTTGCGTGATTCCTCCATGGTAACATAGCTGCCCGAGGTCGCAAAGTTAGCAAGTACAAGCAATTTGAAAATTGTACGTAATTGCACAGTAGTGCTTATGGTCGATGCCGTTTCTCGGCTTCAGAGCTAATTTCTTGACTGTATTTTGAGTTAAACAGTTGGCGCGACTTCAGTTCTAGCCTATAAAGTCAAATCTTGCGTGATTCCTCCATGGTAACATAGCTGCCCGAGGTCGCAAAGTTAGCAAGTACAAGAAATTTGAAAATTGTACAGAATTGCACAGTAGTGCTTATGGTCGATGCCGTTTCTCTGCTTCAGAGCTACTTTCTTGACTGTATTTTGAGTTAAACAGTTGGCGCGACTTCAGTTCTAGCCTATAAAGTCAAATCTTGCGTGATTCCTCCATGGTAACATAGCTGCCCGAGGTCGCAAAGTTAGCAAGTACAAGAAATTTGAAAATTGTACGTAATTGCACAGTAGTGCTTATGGTCGATGCCGTTTCTCGGCTTCAGAGCTACTTTCTTGACTGTATTTTGAGTTGAACAGTTGGCGCGACTTCAGTTCTAGCCTATAAAGTCAAATGTTGTGTGATTCCTCCATGGTAACATAGCTGCCCGAGGTCGCAAAGTTAGCAAGTACAAGAAATTTGAAAATTGTACGTAATTGCACAGTAGTGCTTATGGTTGATGCCGTTTCTCGGCTTCAGAGCTACTTTCTTGACTGTATTTTGAGTTAGGCAGTTGGCGCGACTCCAGTTCTAGCCTTAAAAGTCAAATGTTGTGTGATTCCTCCATGGTAACATAGCTGCCCGAGGTCGCAAAGTTAGCAAGTACAAGAAATTTGAAAATTGTACGTAATTGCACAGTAGTGCTTATGGTCGATGCCGTTTCTCGGCTTCAGAGCTACTTTCTTGACTGTATTTTGAGTTAAGCAGTTGGCGCGACTCCAGTTCTAGCCTCAAAAGTCAAATGTTGTGTGATTCCTCCATGGTAACATAGCTGCCCGAGGTCGCAAAGTTAGCAAGTACAAGAAATTTGAAAATTGTACGTAATTGCACAGTAGTGCTTATGGTCGATGCCGTTTCTCGGCTTCAGAGCTACTTTCTTGACTGTATTTTGAGTTAATCAGTTGGCGCGACTCCAGTTCTAGCCTTAAAAGTCAAATCTTGCGTGATTCCTGCATGGTAACATAGCTGCCCGAGGTCGCAAAGTTAGCAAGTACAAGAAATTTGAAAATTGTACGTAATTGCACAGTAGTGCTTATGGTCGATCCCGTTTCTCAGCTTCAGAGCTACTTTCTTGACTGTATTTTGAGTTAAACAGTTGGCGCGACTTCAGTTCTAGCCTATAAAGTCAAATGTTGTGTGATTCCTCCATGGTAACATAGCTGCCCGAGGTCGCAAAGTTAGCAAGTACAAGAAATTTGAAAATTGTACGTAATTGCACAGTAGTACTTATGGTCGATGCCGTTTCTCGGCTTCAGAGCTACTTTCTTGACTGTATTTTGAGTTAAACAGTTGGCGCGACTTCAGTTCTAGCCTATAAAGTCAAATGTTGTGTGATTCCTCCATGGTAACATAGCTGCCCGAGGTCGCAAAGTTAGCAAGTACAAGAAATTTGAAAATTGTACGTAATTGCACAGTAGTGCTTATGGTCGATGCCGTTTCTCGGCTTCAGAGCTACTTTCTTGACTGTATTTTGAGTTAAGCAGTTGGCGCGACTCCATTTCTAGCCTTAAAAGTCAAATCTTGCGTGATTCCTCCATGGTAACATAGCTGCCCGAGGTCGCAAAATTAGCAAGTACAAGAAATTTGAAAATTGTACGTAATTGCACAGTAGTGCTTATGGTCGATGCCGTTTCTCGGCTTCAGAGCTACTTTCTTGACTGTATTTTGAGTTAAGCAGTTGGCGCGACTCCAGTTCTAGCCTTAAAAGTCAAATCTTGCGTGATTCCTGCATGGTAATATAGCTGCCCGAGGTCGCCAAAGTTAGCAAGTTCGAGAAATTTGAAAATTGTACGTAATTGCACAGTAGTGCTTATGGTCGATCCCGTTTCTCAGCTTCAGAGCTACTTTCTTGACTGTATTTTGAGTTAAGCAGTTGGCGCGACTCCAGTTCTAGCCTTAAAAGTCAAATGTTGCGTGATTCCTCCATGGTAACATAGCTGCCCGAGGTCGCAAAGTTAGCAAGTACAAGAAATTTGAAAATTGTATGTAATTGCACAGTAGTGCTTATGGTCGATCCCGTTTCTCAGCTTCAGAGCTACTTTCTTGACTGTATTTTGAGTTAAGCAGTTGGCGCGACTCCAGTTCTAGCCTTAAAAGTCAAATCTTGCGTGATTCCTGCATGGTAATATAGCTGCCCGAGGTCGCAAAGTTAGCAAGTACAAGAAATTTGAAAATTGTACGTAATTGCACAGTAGTGCTTATGGTCGATCCCGTTTCTCAGCTTCAGAGCTACTTTCTTGACTGTATTTTGAGTTAAGCAGTTGGCGCGACTCCAGTTCTAGCCTTAAAAGTCAAATGTTGTGTGATTCCTCCATGGTAACATAGCTGCCCGAGGTCGCAAAGTTAGCAAGTACAAGAAATTTGAAAATTGTACGTAATTGCACAGTAGTGCTTATGGTCGATGCCGTTTCTCGGCTTCAGAGCTACTTTCTTGACTGTATTTTTAGTTAAGCAGTTGGCGCGACTGCAGTTCTAGCCTTAAAAGTAAAATGTTGTGTGATTCCTCCATGGTAACAAAGCTGCCCGAGGTCGCTAAGTTAGCAAGTACAAGAAATTTGAAAATTGTACATAATTGCACAGTAGTGCTTATGGTCGATGCCGTTTCTCGGCTTCAGAGCTACTTTCTTGACTGTATTTTTAGTTAAGCAGTTGGCGCGACTTCAGTTCTAGCCTATAAAGTCAAATCTTGTGTGATTCCTCCATGGTAACATAGCTGCCCGAGGTCGCAAAGTTAGCAAGTACAAGAAATTTGAAAATTGTACGTAATTGCACAGTAGTGCTTATGGTCGATGCCGTTTCTCGGCTTCTGAGCTACTTTCTTGACTGTATTTTTAGTTAAGCAGTTGGCGCGACTGCAGTTCTAGCCTTGAAAGTAAAATGTTGTGTGATTCCTCCATGGTAACATAGCTGCCCGAGGTCGCAAAGTTAGCAAGTACAAGAAATTTGAAAATTGTACGTAATTGCACAGTAGTGCTTATGGTCGATCCCGTTTCTCAGCTTCAGAGCTACTTTCTTGACTGTATTTTGAGTTAAGCAGTTGGCGCGACTCCAGTTCTAGCCTTAAAAGTCAAATGTTGTGTGATTCCTCCATGGTAACATAGCTGCCCGAGGTCGCAAAGTTAGCAAGTACAAGAAATTTGAAAATTGTACGTAATTGCACAGTAGTGCTTATGGTCGATGCCGTTTCTCGGCTTCAGAGCTACTTTCTTGACTGTATTTTGAGTTAAACAGTTGGCGCGACTTCAGTTCTAGCCTATAAAGTGAAATGTTGTGTGATTCCTCCATGGTAACATAGCTGCCCGAGGTCGCAAAGTTAGCAAGTACAAGAAATTTGAAAATTGTACGTAATTGCACAGTAGTGCTTATGGTCGATGCCGTTTCTCGGCTTCAGAGCTACTTTCTTGACTGTATTTTGAGTTAAACAGTTGGCGCGACTTCAGTTCTAGCCTATAAAGTCAAATGTTGTGTGATTCCTCCATGGTAACATAGCTGCCCGAGGTCGCAAAGTTAGCAAGTACAAGAAATTTGAAAATTGTACGTAATTGCACAGTAGTGCTTATGGTCGATGCCGTTTCTCGGCTTCAGAGCTACTTTCTTGACTGTATTTTGAGTTAAGCAGTTGGCGCGACTCCATTTCTAGCCTTAAAAGTCAAATCTTGCGTGATTCCTCCATGGTAACATAGCTGCCCGAGGTCGCAAAGTTAGCAAGTACAAGAAATTTGAAAATTGTACGTAATTGCACAGTAGTGCTTATGGTCGATGCCGTTTCTCGGCTTCAGAGCTACTTTCTTGACTGTATTTTGAGTTAATCAGTTGGCGCGACTCCAGTTCTAGCCTTAAAAGTCAAATCTTGCGTGATTCCTGCATGGTAATATAGCTGCCCGAGGTCGCAAAGTTAGCAAGTACAAGAAATTTGAAAATTGTACGTAATTGCACAGTAGTGCTTATGGTCGATCCCGTTTCTCAGCTTCAGAGCTACTTTCTTGACTGTATTTTGAGTTAAGCAGTTGGCGCGACTCCAGTTCTAGCCTTAAAAGTCAAATGTTGCGTGATTCCTCCATGGTAACATAGCTGCCCGAGGTCGCAAAGTTAGCAAGTACAAGAAATTTGAAAATTGTATGTAATTGCACAGTAGTGCTTATGGTCGATCCCGTTTCTCAGCTTCAGAGCTACTTTCTTGACTGTATTTTGAGTTAAGCAGTTGGCGCGACTCCAGTTCTAGCCTTAAAAGTCAAATCTTGCGTGATTCCTGCATGGTAATATAGCTGCCCGAGGTCGCAAAGTTAGCAAGTACAAGAAATTTGAAAATTGTACAGAATTGCACAGTAGTGCTTATGGTCGATGCCGTTTCTCTGCTTCAGAGCTACTTTCTTGACTGTATTTTGAGTTAAACAGTTGGCGCGACTTCAGTTCTAGCCTATAAAGTCAAATCTTGCGTGATTCCTCCATGGTAACATAGCTGCCCGAGGTCGCAAAGTTAGCAAGTACAAGAAATTTGAAAATTGTACGTAATTGCACAGTAGTGCTTATGGTCGATGCCCTTTCTCGGCTTCAGAGCTACTTTCTTGACTGTATTTTGAGTTAAGCGGTTGGCGCGACTCCAGTTCTAGCCTTAAAAGTCAAATCTTGCGTGATTCCTGCATGGTAATATAGCTGCCCGAGGTCGCAAAGTTAGCAAGTACAAGAAATTTGAAAATTGTACGTAATTGCACAGTAGTGCTTATGGTCGATCCCGTTTCTCAGCTTCAGAGCTACTTTCTTGACTGTATTTTGAGTTAAGCAGTTGGCGCGACTCCAGTTCTAGCCTTAAAAGTCAAATGTTGCGTGATTCCTCCATGGTAACATAGCTGCCCGAGGTCGCAAAGTTAGCAAGTACAAGAAATTTGAAAATTGTATGTAATTGCACAGTAGTGCTTATGGTCGATCCCGTTTCTCAGCTTCAGAGCTACTTTCTTGACTGTATTTTGAGTTAAGCAGTTGGCGCGACTCCAGTTCTAGCCTTAAAAGTCATTCCTGCATGGTAATATAGCTGCCCGAGGTCGCAAAGTTAGCAAGTACAAGAAATTTGAAAATTGTACAGAATTGCACAGTAGTGCTTATGGTCGATGCCGTTTCTCTGCTTCAGAGCTACTTTCTTGACTGTATTTTGATTTAAACAGTTGGCGCGACTTCAGTTCTAGCCTATAAAGTCAAATCTTGCGTGATTCCTCCATGGTAACATAGCTGCCCGAGGTCGCAAAGTTAGCAAGTACAAGAAATTTGAAAATTGTACGTAATTGCACAGTAGTGCTTATGGTCGATGCCGTTTCTCGGCTTCAGAGCTAATTTCTTGACTGTATTTTGAGTTAAACAGTTGGCGCGACTTCAGTTCTAGCCTATAAAGTCAAATCTTGCGTGATTCCTCCATGGTAACATAGCTGCCCGAGGTCGCAAAGTTAGCAAGTACAAGAAATTTGAAAATTGTACAGAATTGCACAGTAGTGCTTATGGTCGATGCCGTTTCTCTGCTTCAGAGCTACTTTCTTGACTGTATTTTGAGTTAAACAGTTGGCGCGACTTCAGTTCTAGCCTATAAAGTCAAATCTTGCGTGATTCCTCCATGGTAACATAGCTGCCCGAGGTCGCAAAGTTAGCAAGTACAAGAAATTTGAAAATTGTACGTAATTGCACAGTAGTGCTTATGGTCGATGCCGTTTCTCGGCTTCAGAGCTACTTTCTTGACTGTATTTTGAGTTGAACAGTTGGCGCGACTTCAGTTCTAGCCTATAAAGTCAAATGTTGTGTGATTCCTCCATGGTAACATAGCTGCCCGAGGTCGCAAAGTTAGCAAGTACAAGAAATTTGAAAATTGTACGTAATTGCACAGTAGTGCTTATGGTTGATGCCGTTTCTCGGCTTCAGAGCTACTTTCTTGACTGTATTTTGAGTTAGGCAGTTGGCGCGACTCCAGTTCTAGCGTTAAAAGTCAAATGTTGTGTGATTCCTCCATGGTAACATAGCTGCCCGAGGTCGCAAAGTTAGCAAGTACAAGAAATTTGAAAATTGTACGTAATTGCACAGTAGTGCTTATGGTCGATGCCGTTTCTCGGCTTCAGAGCTACTTTCTTGACTGTATTTTGAGTTAAGCAGTTGGCGCGACTCCAGTTCTAGCCTTAAAAGTCAAATGTTGTGTGATTCATCCATGGTAACATAGCTGCCCGAGGTCGCAAAGTTAGCAAGTACAAGAAATTTGAAAATTGTACGTAATTGCACAGTAGTGCTTATGGTTGATGCCGTTTCTCGGCTTCAGAGCTACTTTCTTGACTGTATTTTGAGTTAGGCAGTTGGCGCGACTCCAGTTCTAGCGTTAAAAGTCAAATGTTGTGTGATTCCTCCATGGTAACATAGCTGCCCAAGGTCGCAAAGTTAGCAAGTACAAGAAATTTGAAAATTGTACGTAATTGCACAGTAGTGCTTATGGTCGATGCCGTTTCTCGGCTTCAGAGCTACTTTCTTGACTGTATTTTGAGTTAAGCAGTTGGCGCGACTCCAGTTCTAGCCTTAAAAGTCAAATGTTGTGTGATTCATCCATGGTAACATAGCTGCCCGAGGTCGCAAAGTTAGCAAGTACAAGAAATTTGAAAATTGTACGTAATTGCACAGTAGTGCTTATGGTCGATGCCGTTTCTCGGCTTCAGAGCTACTTTCTTGACTGTATTTTGAGTTAAGCAGTTGGCGCGACTCCAGTTCTAGCCTATAAAGTCAAATCTTGTGTGATTCCTCCATGGTAACATAGCTGCCCGAGGTCGCAAAGTTAGCAAGTACAAGAAATTTGAAAATTGTACGTAATTGCACAGTAGTGCTTATGGTCGATGCCGTTTCTCGGCTTCAGAGCTACTTTCTTGACTGTATTTTGAGTTAATCAGTTGGCGCGACTCCAGTTCTAGCCTTAAAAGTCAAATCTTGCGTGATTCCTGCATGGTAACATAGCTGCCCGAGGTCGCAAAGTTAGCAAGTACAAGAAATTTGAAAATTGTACGTAATTGCACAGTAGTGCTTATGGTCGATCCCGTTTCTCAGCTTCAGAGCTACTTTCTTGACTGTATTTTGAGTTAAACAGTTGGCGCGACTTCAGTTCTAGCCTATAAAGTCAAATGTTGTGTGATTCCTCCATGGTAACATAGCTGCCCGAGGTCGCAAAGTTAGCAAGTACAAGAAATTTGAAAATTGTACGTAATTGCACAGTAGTACTTATGGTCGATGCCGTTTCTCGGCTTCAGAGCTACTTTCTTGACTGTATTTTGAGTTAAGCAGTTGGCGCGACTCCATTTCTAGCCTTAAAAGTCAAATCTTGCGTGATTCCTCCATGGTAACATAGCTGCCCGAGGTCGCAAAGTTAGCAAGTACAAGAAATTTGAAAATTGTACGTAATTGCACAGTAGTGCTTATGGTCGATGCCGTTTCTCGGCTTCAGAGCTACTTTCTTGACTGTATTTTGAGTTAATCAGTTGGCGCGACTCCAGTTCTAGCCTTAAAAGTCAAATCTTGTGTGATTCCTGCATGGTAATATAGCTGCCCGAGGTCGCAAAGTTAGCAAGTACAAGAAATTTGAAAATTGTACGTAATTGCACAGTAGTGCTTATGGTCGATGCCGTTTCTCGGCTTCAGAGCTACTTTCTTGACTGTATTTTGAGTTAAGCAGTTGGCGCGACTCCAGTTCTAGCCTTAAAAGTCAAATCTTGCGTGATTCCTGCATGGTAATATAGCTGCCCGAGGTCGCAAAGTTAGCAAGTTCGAGAAATTTGAAAATTGTACGTAATTGCACAGTAGTGCTTATGGTCGATCCCGTTTCTCAGCTTCAGAGCTACTTTCTTGACTGTATTTTGAGTTAAGCAGTTGGCGCGACTCCAGTTCTAGCCTTAAAAGTCAAATGTTGCGTGATTCCTCCATGGTAACATAGCTGCCCGAGGTCGCAAAGTTAGCAAGTACAAGAAATTTGAAAATTGTATGTAATTGCACAGTAGTGCTTATGGTCGATCCCGTTTCTCAGCTTCAGAGCTACTTTCTTGACTGTATTTTGAGTTAAGCAGTTGGCGCGACTCCAGTTCTAGCCTTAAAAGTCAAATCTTGCGTGATTCCTGCATGGTAATATAGCTGCCCGAGGTCGCAAAGTTAGCAAGTACAAGAAATTTGAAAATTGTACGTAATTGCACAGTAGTGCTTATGGTCGATCCCGTTTCTCAGCTTCAGAGCTACTTTCTTGACTGTATTTTGAGTTAAGCAGTTGGCGCGACTCCAGTTCTAGCCTTAAAAGTCAAATGTTGTGTGATTCCTCCATGGTAACATAGCTGCCCGAGGTCGCAAAGTTAGCAAGTACAAGAAATTTGAAAATTGCACGTAATTGCACAGTAGTGCTTATGGTCGATGCCGTTTCTCGGCTTCAGAGCTACTTTCTTGACTGTATTTTTAGTTAAGCAGTTGGCGCGACTGCAGTTCTAGCCTTAAAAGTAAAATGTTGTGTGATTCCTCCATGGTAACAAAGCTGCCCGAGGTCGCTAAGTTAGCAAGTACAAGAAATTTGAAAATTGTACGTAATTGCACAGTAGTGCTTATGGTCGATGCCGTTTCTCGGCTTCAGAGCTACTTTCTTGACTGTATTTTGAGTTAATCAGTTGGCGCGACTCCAGTTCTAGCCTTAAAAGTCAAATCTTGTGTGATTCCTGCATGGTAATATAGCTGCCCGAGGTCGCAAAGTTAGCAAGTACAAGAAATTTGAAAATTGTACGTAATTGCACAGTAGTGCTTATGGTCGATGCCGTTTCTCGGCTTCAGAGCTACTTTCTTGACTGTATTTTGAGTTAAGCAGTTGGCGCGACTCCAGTTCTAGCCTTAAAAGTCAAATCTTGCGTGATTCCTGCATGGTAATATAGCTGCCCGAGGTCGCAAAGTTAGCAAGTTCGAGAAATTTGAAAATTGTACGTAATTGCACAGTAGTGCTTATGGTCGATCCCGTTTCTCAGCTTCAGAGCTACTTTCTTGACTGTATTTTGAGTTAAGCAGTTGGCGCGACTCCAGTTCTAGCCTTAAAAGTCAAATCTTGCGTGATTCCTGCATGGTAATATAGCTGCCCGAGGTCGCAAAGTTAGCAAGTACAAGAAATTTGAAAATTGTACGTAATTGCACAGTAGTGCTTATGGTCGATGCCGTTTCTCGGCTTCAGAGCTACTTTCTTGACTGTATTTTGAGTTAATCAGTTGGCGCGACTCCAGTTCTAGCCTTAAAAGTCAAATCTTGTGTGATTCCTGCATGGTAATATAGCTGCCCGAGGTCGCAAAGTTAGCAAGTACAAGAAATTTGAAAATTGTACGTAATTGCACAGTAGTGCTTATGGTCGATGCCGTTTCTCGGCTTCAGAGCTACTTTCTTGACTGTATTTTGAGTTAAGCAGTTGGCGCGACTCCAGTTCTAGCCTTAAAAGTCAAATCTTGCGTGATTCCTGCATGGTAATATAGCTGCCCGAGGTCGCAAAGTTAGCAAGTTCGAGAAATTTGAAAATTGTACGTAATTGCACAGTAGTGCTTATGGTCGATCCCGTTTCTCAGCTTCAGAGCTACTTTCTTGACTGTATTTTGAGTTAAGCAGTTGGCGCGACTCCAGTTCTAGCCTTAAAAGTCAAATGTTGTGTGATTCCTCCATGGTGACATAGCTGCCCGAGGTCGCAAAGTTAGCAAGTACAAGAAATTTGAAAATTGTACGTAATTGCACAGTAGTGCTTATGGTCGATGCCGTTTCTCGGCTTCAGAGCTACTTTCTTGACTGTATTTTTAGTTAAGCAGTTGGCGCGACTGCAGTTCTAGCCTTAAAAGTAAAATGTTGTGTGATTCCTCCATGGTAACATAGCTGCCCGAGGTCGCTAAGTTAGCAAGTACAAGAAATTTGAAAATTGTACGTAATTGCACAGTAGTGCTTATGGTCGATGCCGTTTCTCGGCTTCAGAGCTACTTTCTTGACTGTATTTTTAGTTAAGCAGTTGGCGCGACTTCAGTTCTAGCCTATAAAGTCAAATCTTGTGTGATTCCTCCATGGTAACATAGCTGCCCGAGGTCGCAAAGTTAGCAAGTACAAGAAATTTGAAAATTGTACGTAATTGCACAGTAGTGCTTATGGTCGATGCCGTTTCTCGGCTTCAGAGCTACTTTCTTGACTGTATTTTTAGTTAAGCAGTTGGCGCGACTGCAGTTCTAGCCTTAAAAGTAAAATGTTGTGTGATTCCTCCATGGTAACATAGCTGCCCGAGGTCGCAAAGTTAGCAAGTACAAGAAATTTGAAAATTGTACGTAATTGCACAGTAGTGCTTATGGTCGATCCCGTTTCTCAGCTTCAGAGCTACTTTCTTGACTGTATTTTGAGTTAAGCAGTTGGCGCGACTCCAGTTCTAGCCTTAAAAGTCAAATGTTGTGTGATTCCTCCATGGTAACATAGCTGCCCGAGGTCGCAAAGTTAGCAAGTACAAGAAATTTGAAAATTGTACGTAATTGCACAGTAGTGCTTATGGTCGATGCCGTTTCTCGGCTTCAGAGCTACTTTCTTGACTGTATTTTGAGTTAAACAGTTGGCGCGACTTCAGTTCTAGCCTATAAAGTCAAATGTTGTGTGATTCCTCCATGGTAACATAGCTGCCCGAGGTCGCAAAGTTAGCAAGTACAAGAAATTTGAAAATTGTACGTAATTGCACAGTAGTGCTTATGGTCGATGCCGTTTCTCGGCTTCAGAGCTACTTTCTTGACTGTATTTTGAGTTAATCAGTTGGCGCGGCTCCAGTTCTAGCCTTAAAAGTCAAATCTTGCGTGATTCCTCCATGGTAATATAGCTGCCCGAGGTCGCAAAGTTAACAAGTACAAGAAATTTGAAAATTGTACGTAATTGCACAGTAGTGCTTATGGTCGATGCCGTTTCTCGGCTTCAGAGCTACTTTCTTGACTGTATTTTGAGTTAAACAGTTGGCGCGACTTCAGTTCTAGCCTATAAAGTCAAATGTTGTGTGATTCCTAAATGGTAACATAGCTGCCCGAGGTCGCAAAGTTAGCAAGTACAAGAAATTTGAAAATTGTACGTAATTGCACAGTAGTGCTTATGGTCGATCCCGTTTCTCAGCTTCAGAGCTACTTTCTTGACTGTATTTTGAGTTAAGCAGTTGGCGCGACTCCAGTTCTAGCCTTAAAAGTCAAATGTTGTGTGATTCCTCCATGGTGACATAGCTGCCCGAGGTCGCAAAGTTAGCAAGTACAAGAAATTTGAAAATTGTACGTAATTGCACAGTAGTGCTTATGGTCGATGCCGTTTCTCGGCTTCAGAGCTACTTTCTTGACTGTATTTTTAGTTAAGCAGTTGGCGCGACTGCAGTTCTAGCCTTAAAAGTAAAATGTTGTGTGATTCCTCCATGGTAACATAGCTGCCCGAGGTCGCTAAGTTAGCAAGTACAAGAAATTTGAAAATTGTACGTAATTGCACAGTAGTGCTTATGGTCGATGCCGTTTCTCGGCTTCAGAGCTACTTTCTTGACTGTATTTTTAGTTAAGCAGTTGGCGCGACTTCAGTTCTAGCCTATAAAGTCAAATCTTGTGTGATTCCTCCATGGTAACATAGCTGCCCGAGGTCGCAAAGTTAGCAAGTACAAGAAATTTGAAAATTGTACGTAATTGCACAGTAGTGCTTATGGTCGATGCCGTTTCTCGGCTTCAGAGCTACTTTCTTGACTGTATTTTTAGTTAAGCAGTTGGCGCGACTGCAGTTCTAGCCTTAAAAGTAAAATGTTGTGTGATTCCTCCATGGTAACATAGCTGCCCGAGGTCGCAAAATTAGCAAGTACAAGAAATTTGAAAATTGTACGTAATTGCACAGTAGTGCTTATGGTCGATCCCGTTTCTCAGCTTCAGAGCTACTTTCTTGACTGTATTTTGAGTTAAGCAGTTGGCGCGACTCCAGTTCTAGCCTTAAAAGTCAAATGTTGTGTGATTCCTCCATGGTAACATAGCTGCCCGAGGTCGCAAAGTTAGCAAGTACAAGAAATTTGAAAATTGTACGTAATTGCACAGTAGTGCTTATGGTCGATGCCGTTTCTCGGCTTCAGAGCTACTTTCTTGACTGTATTTTGAGTTAAACAGTTGGCGCGACTTCAGTTCCAGCCTATAAAGTCAAATGTTGTGTGATTCCTCCATGGTAACATAGCTGCCCGAGGTCGCAAAATTAGCAAGTACAAGAAATTTGAAAATTGTACGTAATTGCACAGTAGTGCTTATGGTCGATGCCGTTTCTCGGCTTCAGAGCTACTTTCTTGACTGTATTTTGAGTTAATCAGTTGGCGCGGCTCCAGTTCTAGCCTTAAAAGTCAAATCTTGCGTGATTCCTCCATGGTAATATAGCTGCCCGAGGTCGCAAAGTTAACAAGTACAAGAAATTTGAAAATTGTACGTAATTGCACAGTAGTGCTTATGGTCGATGCCGTTTCTCGGCTTCAGAGCTACTTTCTTGACTGTATTTTGAGTTAAACAGTTGGCGCGACTTCAGTTCTAGCCTATAAAGTCAAATGTTGTGTGATTCCTCCATGGTAACATAGCTGCCCGAGGTCGCAAAGTTAGCAAGTACAAGAAATTTGAAAATTGTACGTAATTGCACAGTAGTGCTTATGGTCGATGCCGTTTCTCGGCTTCAGAGCTACTTTCTTGACTGTATTTTGAGTTAAGCAGTTGGCGCGACTCCAGTTCTAGCCTATAAAGTCAAATGTTGTGTGATTCCTAAATGGTAACATAGCTGCCCGAGGTCGCAAAGTTAGCAAGTACAAGAAATTTGAAAATTGTACGTAATTGCACAGTAGTGCTTATGGTCGATCCCGTTTCTCAGCTTCAGAGCTACTTTCTTGACTGTATTTTGAGTTAAACAGTTGGCGCGACTTCAGTTCTAGCCTATAAAGTCAAATGTTGTGTGATTCCTCCATGGTAACATAGCTGCCCGAGGTCGCAAAGTTAGCAAGTACAAGAAATTTGAAAATTGTACGTAATTGCACAGTAGTGCTTATGGTCGATGCCGTTTCTCGGCTTCAGAGCTACTTTCTTGACTGTATTTTTAGTTAAGCAGTTGGCGCGACTTCAGTTCTAGCCTATAAAGTCAAATCTTGTGTGATTCCTCCATGGTAACATAGCTGCCCGAGGTCGCAAAGTTAGCAAGTACAAGAAATTTGAAAATTGTACGTAATTGCACAGTAGTGCTTATGGTCGATGCCGTTTCTCGGCTTCAGAGCTACTTTCTTGACTGTATTTTTAGTTAAGCAGTTGGCGCGACTGCAGTTCTAGCCTTAAAAGTAAAATGTTGTGTGATTCCTCCATGGTAACATAGCTGCCCGAGGTCGCAAAGTTAGCAAGTACAAGAAATTTGAAAATTGTACGTAATTGCACAGTAGTGCTTATGGTCGATCCCGTTTCTCAGCTTCAGAGCTACTTTCTTGACTGTATTTTGAGTTAAGCAGTTGGCGCGACTCCAGTTCTAGCCTTAAAAGTCAAATGTTGTGTGATTCCTCCATGGTAACATAGCTGCCCGAGGTCGCAAAGTTAGCAAGTACAAGAAATTTGAAAATTGTACGTAATTGCACAGTAGTGCTTATGGTCGATGCCGTTTCTCGGCTTCAGAGCTACTTTCTTGACTGTATTTTGAGTTAAACAGTTGGCGCGACTTCAGTTCTAGCCTATAAAGTCAAATGTTGTGTGATTCCTCCATGGTAACATAGCTGCCCGAGGTCGCAAAGTTAGCAAGTACAAGAAATTTGAAAATTGTACGTAATTGCACAGTAGTGCTTATGGTCGATGCCGTTTCTCGGCTTCAGAGCTACTTTCTTGACTGTATTTTGAGTTAATCAGTTGGCGCGGCTCCAGTTCTAGCCTTAAAAGTCAAATCTTGCGTGATTCCTCCATGGTAATATAGCTGCCCGAGGTCGCAAAGTTAGCAAGTACAAGAAATTTGAAAATTGTACGTAATTGCACAGTAGTGCTTATGGTCGATGCCGTTTCTCGGCTTCAGAGCTACTTTCTTGACTGTATTTTGAGTTAAACAGTTGGCGCGACTTCAGTTCTAGCCTATAAAGTCAAATGTTGTGTGATTCCTCCATGGTAACATAGCTGCCCGAGGTCGCAAAGTTAGCAAGTACAAGAAATTTGAAAATTGTACGTAATTGCACAGTAGTGCTTATGGTCGATGCCGTTTCTCGGCTTCAGAGCTACTTTCTTGACTGTATTTTGAGTTAAGCAGTTGGCGCGACTCCAGTTCTAGCCTATAAAGTCAAATGTTGTGTGATTCCTAAATGGTAACATAGCTGCCCGAGGTCGCAAAGTTAGCAAGTACAAGAAATTTGAAAATTGTACGTAATTGCACAGTAGTGCTTATGGTCGATGCCGTTTCTCGGCTTCAGAGCTACTTTCTTGACTGTATTTTGAGTTAAGCAGTTGGCGCGACTGCAGTTCTAGCCTTAAAAGTAAAATGTTGTGTGATTCCTCCATGGTAACATAGCTGCCCGAGGTCGCAAAGTTAGCAAGTACAAGAAATTTGAAAATTGTACGTAATTGCACAGTAGTGCTTATGGTCGATCCCGTTTCTCAGCTTCAGAGCTACTTTCTTGACTGTATTTTGAGTTAAACAGTTGGCGCGACTTCAGTTCTAACCTATAAAGTCAAATGTTGTGTGATTCCTCCATGGTAACATAGCTGCCCGAGGTCGCAAAGTTAGCAAGTACAAGAAATTTGAAAATTGTACGTAATTGCACAGTAGTGCTTATGGTCGATGCCGTTTCTCGGCTTCAGAGCTACTTTCTTGACTGTATTTTGAGTTAATCAGTTGGCGCGGCTCCAGTTCTAGCCTTAAAAGTCAAATCTTGCGTGATTCCTCCATGGTAATATAGCTGCCCGAGGTCGCAAAGTTAGCAAGTACAAGAAATTTGAAAATTGTACGTAATTGCACAGTAGTGCTTATGGTCGATGCCGTTTCTCGGCTTCAGAGCTACTTTCTTGACTGTATTTTGAGTTAAACAGTTGGCGCGACTTCAGTTCTAGCCTATAAAGTCAAATGTTGTGTGATTCCTCCATGGTAACATAGCTGCCCGAGGTCGCAAAGTTAGCAAGTACAAGAAATTTGAAAATTGTACGTAATTGCACAGTAGTGCTTATGGTCGATGCCGTTTCTCGGCTTCAGAGCTACTTTCTTGACTGTATTTTGAGTTAAGCAGTTGGCGCGACTCCAGTTCTAGCCTATAAAGTCAAATGTTGTGTGATTCCTAAATGGTAACATAGCTGCCCGAGGTCGCAAAGTTAGCAAGTACAAGAAATTTGAAAATTGTACGTAATTGCACAGTAGTGCTTATGGTCGATGCCGTTTCTCGGCTTCAGAGCTACTTTCTTGACTGTATTTTGAGTTAAACAGTTGGCGCGACTGCAGTTCTAGCCTTAAAAGTAAAATGTTGTGTGATTCCTCCATGGTAACATAGCTGCCCGAGGTCGCAAAGTTGGCAAGTACAAGAAATTTGAAAATTCTACGTAATTGCACAGTAGTGCTTATGGTCGATGCCGTTTCTCGGCTTCAGAGCTACTTTCTTGACTGTATTTTGAGTTAAGCAGTTGGCGCGACTCCAGTTCTAGCCTTAAAAGTAAAATGTTGTGTGATTCCTCCATGGTAACATAGCTGCCCGAGGTCGCAAAGTTAGCAAGTACAAGAAATTTGAAAATTGTACGTAATTGCACAGTAGTGCTTATGGTCGATGCCGTTTCTCGGCTTCAGAGCTACTTTCTTGACTGTATTTTGAGTTAAGCAGTTGGCGCGACTTCAGTTCTAGCCTATAAAGTCAAATGTTGTGTGATTCCTCCATGGTAACATAGCTGCCCGAGGTCGCAAAGTTAGCAAGTACAAGAAATTTGAAAATTGTACGTAATTGCACAGTAGTGCTTATGGTCGATGCCGTTTCTCGGCTTCAGAGCTACTTTCTTGACTGTATTTTGAGTTAAGCAGTTGGCACGACTGCAGTTCTAGCCTTAAAAGTAAAATGTTGTGTGATTCCTCCATGGTAACATAGCTGCCCGAGGTCGCAAAGTTGGCAAGTACAAGAAATTTGAAAATTGTACGTAATTGCACAGTAGTGCTTATGGTCGATGCCGTTTCTCGGCTTCAGAGCTACTTTCTTGACTGTAGTTTGAGTTAAGCAGTTGGCGCGACTCCAGTTGTAGCCTTAAAAGTAAAATGTTGTGTGATTCCTCCATGGTAACATAGCTGCCCGAGGTCGCAAAGTTAGCAAGTACAAGAAATTTGAAAATTGTAGGTAATTGCACAGTAGTGCTTATGGTCGATGCCGTTTCTCGGCTTCAGAGCTACTTTCTTGACTGTATATTGAGTTAAACAGTTGGCGCGACTTCAGTTCTAGCCTATAAAGTCAAATGTTGTGTGATTCCTCCATGGTAACATAGCTGCCCGAGGTCGCAAAGTTAGCAAGTACAAGAAATTTGAAAATTGTACGTAATTGCACAGTAGTGCTTATGGTCGATGCCGTTTCTCGGCTTCAGAGCTACTTTCTTGACTGTATTTTGAGTTAATCAGTTGGCGCGACTCCAGTTCTAGCCTTAAAAGTCAAATCTTGTGTGATTCCTGCATGGTAATATAGCTGCCCGAGGTCGCAAAGTTAGCAAGTACAAGAAATTTGAAAATTGTACGTAATTGCACAGTAGTGCTTATGGTCGATGCCGTTTCTCGGCTTCAGAGCTACTTTCTTGACTGTATTTTGAGTTAAGCAGTTGGCGCGTCTTCAGTTTTAGCCTATAAAGTCAAATGTTGTGTGATTCCTCCATGGTAACATAGCTGCCCGAGGTCGCAAAGTTAGCAAGTACAAGAAATTTGAAAATTGTACGTAATTGCACAGTAGTGCTTATGGTCGATGCCGTTTCTCGGCTTCAGAGCTACTTTCTTGACTGTATTTTGAGTTAAACAGTTGGCGCGACTTCAGTTCTAGCCTATAAAGTCAAATGTTGTGTGATTCCTCCATGGTAACATAGCTGCCCGAGGTCGCAAAGTTAGCAAGTACACGAAATTTGAAAATTGTACGTAATTGCACAGTAGTGCTTATGGTCGATGCCGTTTCTCGGCTTCAGAGCTACTTTCTTGACTGTATTTTGAGTTAAGCAGTTGGCGCGACTTCAGTTCTAGCCTATAAAGTCAAATGTTGTGTGATTCCTCCATGGTAACATAGCTGCCCGAGGTCGCAAAGTTAGCAAGTACAAGAAATTTGAAAATTGTACGTAATTGCACAGTAGTGCTTATGGTCGATGCCGTTTCTCGGCTTCAGAGCTACTTTCTTGACTGTATTTTGAGTTAAACAGTTGGCGCGACTTCAGTTCTAGCCTATAAAGTCAAATGTTGTGTGATTCCTCCATGGTAACATAGCTGCCCGAGGTCGCAAAGTTAGCAAGTACACGAAATTTGAAAATTGTACGTAATTGCACAGTAGTGCTTATGGTCGATGCCGTTTCTCGGCTTCAGAGCTACTTTCTTGACTGTATTTTGAGTTAAGCAGTTGGCGCGACTTCAGTTCTAGCCTATAAAGTCAAATGTTGTGTGATTCCTCCATGGTAACATAGCTGCCCGAGGTCGCAAAGTTAGCAAGTACAAGAAATTTGAAAATTGTACGTAATTGCACAGTAGTGCTTATGGTCGATGCCGTTTCTCGGCTTCAGAGCTACTTTCTTGACTGTATTTTGAGTTAAGCAGTTGGCGCGACTCCAGTTCTAGCCTTAAAAGTCAAATCTTGCGTGATTCCTGCATGGTAATATAGCTGCCCGAGGTCGCAAAGTTAGCAAGTTCGAGAAATTTGAAAATTGTACGTAATTGCACAGTAGTGCTTATGGTCGATCCCGTTTCTCAGCTTCAGAGCTACTTTCTTGACTGTATTTTGAGTTAAGCAGTTGGCGCGACTCCAGTTCTAGCCTTAAAAGTCAAATGTTGCGTGATTCCTCCATGGTAACATAGCTGCCCGAGGTCGCAAAGTTAGCAAGTACAAGAAATTTGAAAATTGTATGTAATTGCACAGTAGTGTTTATGGTCGATCCCGTTTCTCAGCTTCAGAGCTACTTTCTTGACTGTATTTTGAGTTAAGCAGTTGGCGCGACTCCAGTTCTAGCCTTAAAAGTCAAATCTTGCGTGATTCCTGCATGGTAATATAGCTGCCCGAGGTCGCAAAGTTAGCAAGTACAAGAAATTTGAAAATTGTACGTAATTGCACAGTAGTGCTTATGGTCGATCCCGTTTCTCAGCTTCAGAGCTACTTTCTTGACTGTATTTTGAGTTAAGCAGTTGGCGCGACTCCAGTTCTAGCCTTAAAAGTCAAATGTTGTGTGATTCCTCCATGGTGACATAGCTGCCCGAGGTCGCAAAGTTAGCAAGTACAAGAAATTTGAAAATTGTACGTAATTGCACAGTAGTGCTTATGGTCGATGCCGTTTCTCGGCTTCAGAGCTACTTTCTTGACTGTATTTTTAGTTAAGCAGTTGGCGCGACTTCAGTTCTAGCCTATAAAGTCAAATCTTGTGTGATTCCTCCATGGTAACATAGCTGCCCGAGGTCGCAAAGTTAGCAAGTACAAGAAATTTGAAAATTGTACGTAATTGCACAGTAGTGCTTATGGTCGATGCCGTTTCTCGGCTTCAGAGCTACTTTCTTGACTGTATTTTTAGTTAAGCAGTTGGCGCGACTGCAGTTCTAGCCTTAAAAGTAAAATGTTGTGTGATTCCTCCATGGTAACATAGCTGCCCGAGGTCGCAAAGTTAGCAAGTACAAGAAATTTGAAAATTGTACGTAATTGCACAGTAGTGCTTATGGTCGATGCCGTTTCTCGGCTTCAGAGCTACTTTCTTGACTGTATTTTGAGTTAATCAGTTGGCGCGACTCCAGTTCTAGCCTTAAAAGTCAAATCTTGTGTGATTCCTGCATGGTAATATAGCTGCCCGAGGTCGCAAAGTTAGCAAGTACAAGAAATTTGAAAATTGTACGTAATTGCACAGTAGTGCTTATGGTCGATGCCGTTTCTCGGCTTCAGAGCTACTTTCTTGACTGTATTTTGAGTTAAGCAGTTGGCGCGACTCCAGTTCTAGCCTTAAAAGTCAAATCTTGCGTGATTCCTGCATGGTAATATAGCTGCCCGAGGTCGCAAAGTTAGCAAGTTCGAGAAATTTGAAAATTGTACGTAATTGCACAGTAGTGCTTATGGTCGATCCCGTTTCTCAGCTTCAGAGCTACTTTCTTGACTGTATTTTGAGTTAAGCAGTTGGCGCGACTCCAGTTCTAGCCTTAAAAGTCAAATGTTGCGTGATTCCTCCATGGTAACATAGCTGCCCGAGGTCGCAAAGTTAGCAAGTACAAGAAATTTGAAAATTGTATGTAATTGCACAGTAGTGCTTATGGTCGATCCCGTTTCTCAGCTTCAGAGCTACTTTCTTGACTGTATTTTGAGTTAAGCAGTTGGCGCGACTCCAGTTCTAGCCTTAAAAGTCAAATCTTGCGTGATTCCTGCATGGTAATATAGCTGCCCGAGGTCGCAAAGTTAGCAAGTACAAGAAATTTGAAAATTGTACGTAATTGCACAGTAGTGCTTATGGTCGATCCCGTTTCTCAGCTTCAGAGCTACTTTCTTGACTGTATTTTGAGTTAAGCAGTTGGCGCGACTTCAGTTCTAGCCTATAAAGTCAAATGTTGTGTGATTCCTCCATGGTAACATTGCTGCCCGAGGTCGCAAAGTTAGCAAGTACAAGAAATTTGAAAATTGTACGTAATTGCACAGTAGTGCTTATGGTCGATGCCGTTTCTCGGCTTCAGAGCTACTTTCTTGACTGTATTTTGAGTTAAGCAGTTGGCGCGACTTCAGTTCTAGCCTATAAAGTCAAATGTTGTGTGATTCCTCCATGGTAACATAGCTGCCCGAGGTCGCAAAGTTAGCAAGTACAAGAAATTTGAAAATTGTACGTAATTGCACAGTAGTGCTTATGGTCGATGCCGTTTCTCGGCTTCAGAGCTACTTTCTTGACTGTATTTTGAGTTAAGCAGTTGGCACGACTGCAGTTCTAGCCTTAAAAGTAAAATGTTGTGTGATTCCTCCATGGTAACATAGCTGCCCGAGGTCGCAAAGTTGGCAAGTACAAGAAATTTGAAAATTGTACGTAATTGCACAGTAGTGCTTATGGTCGATGCCGTTTCTCGGCTTCAGAGCTACTTTCTTGACTGTAGTTTGAGTTAAGCAGTTGGCGCGACTCCAGTTCTAGCCTTAAAAGTCAAATGTTGTGTGATTCCTCCATGGTAACATAGCTGCCCGAGGTCGCAAAGTTAGCAAGTACAAGAAATTTGAAAATTGTAGGTAATTGCACAGTAGTGCTTATGGTCGATGCCGTTTCTCGGCTTCAGAGCTACTTTCTTGACTGTATATTGAGTTAAACAGTTGGCGCGACTTCAGTTCTAGCCTATAAAGTCAAATGTTGTGTGATTCCTCCATGGTAACATAGCTGCCCGAGGTCGCAAAGTTAGCAAGTACAAGAAATTTGAAAATTGTACGTAATTGCACAGTAGTGCTTATGGTCGATGCCGTTTCTCGGCTTCAGAGCTACTTTCTTGACTGTATTTTGAGTTAAGCAGTTGGCGCGACTTCAGTTCTAGCCTATAAAGTCAAATCTTGTGTGATTCCTCCATGGTAACATAGGTGCCCGAGGTCGCAAAGTTAGCAAGTACAAGAAATTTGAAAATTGTACGTAATTGCACAGTAGTGCTTATGGTCGATGCCGTTTCTCGGCTTCAGAGCTACTTTCTTGACTGTATTTTGAGTTAAGCAGTTGGCGCGACTCCAGTTCTAGCCTTAAAAGTCAAATGTTGTGTGATTCCTCCATGGTAACATAGCTGCCCGAGGTCGCAAAGTTAGCAAGTACAAGAAATTTGAAAATTGTACGTAATTGCACAGTAGTGCTTATGGTCGATGCCGTTTCTCGGCTTCAGAGCTACTTTCTTGACTGTATTTTGGGTTAAGCAGTTGGCGCGACTTCAGTTCTAGCCTATAAAGTCAAATTTTGTGTGATTCCTCCATGGTAACATAGCTGCCCGAGGTCGCAAAGTTAGCAAGTACAAGAAATTTGAAAATTGTACGTAATTGCACAGTAGTGCTTATGGTCGATGCCGTTTCTCGGCTTCAGAGCTACTTTCTTGACTGTATTTTGAGTTAAGCAGTTGGCGCGACTCCATTTCTAGCCTTAAAAGTCAAATCTTGCGTGATTCCTCCATGGTAACATAGCTGCCCGAGGTCGCAAAGTTAGCAAGTACAAGAAATTTGAAAATTGTACGTAATTGCACAGTAGTGCTTATGGTCGATGCCGTTTCTCGGCTTCAGAGCTACTTTCTTGACTGTATTTTGAGTTAAGCAGTTGGCGCGACTTCAGTTGTAGCCTATAAAGTCAAATCTTGTGTGATTCCTCCATGGTAACATAGGTGCCCGAGGTCGCAAAGTTAGCAAGTACAAGAAATTTGAAAATTGTACGTAATTGCACAGTAGTGCTTATGGTCGATGCCGTTTCTCGGCTTCAGAGCTACTTTCTTGACTGTATTTTGAGTTAAGCAGTTGGCGCGACTCCATTTCTAGCCTTAAAAGTCAAATCTTGCGTGATTCCTCCATGGTAACATAGCTGCCCGAGGTCGCAAAGTTAGCAAGTACAAGAAATTTGAAAATTGTACGTAATTGCACAGTAGTGCTTATGGTCGATGCCGTTTCTCGGCTTCAGAGCTACTTTCTTGACTGTATTTTGAGTTAAGCAGTTGGCGCGACTCCATTTCTAGCCTTAAAAGTCAAATCTTGCGTTATTCCTCCATGGTAACATAGCTGCCCGAGGTCGCAAAATTAGCAAGTACAAGAAATTTGAAAATTGTACGTAATTGCACAGTAGTGCTTATGGTCGATGCCGTTTCTCGGCTTCAGAGCTACTTTCTTGACTGTATTTTGAGTTAAGCAGTTGGCGCGACTTCAGTTCTAGCCTATAAAGTCAAATCTTGTGTGATTCCTCCATGGTAACATAGGTGCCCGAGGTCGCAAAGTTAGCAAGTACAAGAAATTTGAAAATTGTACGTAATTGCACAGTAGTGCTTATGGTCGATGCCGTTTCTCGGCTTCAGAGCTACTTTCTTGACTGTATTTTGAGTTAAGCAGTTGGCGCGACTTCAGTTCTAGCCTATAAAGTCAAATCTTGTGTGATTCCTCCATGGTAACATAGCTGCCCGAGGTCGCAAAGTTAGCAAGTACAAGAAATTTGAAAATTGTACGTAATTGCACAGTAGTGCTTATGGTCGATGCCGTTTCTCGGCTTCAGAGCTACTTTCTTGACTGTATTTTGAGTTAAGCAGTTGGCGCGACTTCAGTTCTAGCCTATAAAGTAAAATCTTGTGTGATTCCTCCATGGTAACATAGGTGCCCGAGGTCGCAAAGTTAGCAAGTACAAGAAATTTGAAAATTGTACGTAATTGCACAGTAGTGCTTATGGTCGATGCCGTTTCTCGGCTTCAGAGCTACTTTCTTGACTGTATTTTGAGTTAAGCAGTTGACGCGACTCCAGTTCTAGCCTTAAAAGTCAAATCTTGCGTGATTCCTCCATGGTAACATAGCTGCCCGAGGTCGCAAAGTTAGCAAGCACAAGAAATTTGAAAATTGTACGTAATTGCACAGTAGTGCTTATGGTCGATGCCGTTTCTCGGCTTCAGAGCTACTTTCTTGACTGTATTTTGAGTTAAACAGTTGGCGCGACTTCAGTTCTAGCCTTAAAAGTCAAATCTTGCGTGATTCCTCCATGGTAACATAGCTGCCCGAGGTCGCAAAGTTAGCAAGTACAAGAAATTTGAAAATTGTACGCGATTGCACAGTAGTGCTTATGGTCGATGCCGTTTCTCGGCTTCAGAGCTACTTTCTTGACTGTATTTTGAGTTAAGCAATTGGCGCGACTCCAGTTCTAGCCTTAAAAGTCAAATCTTGCGTGATTCCTGCATGGTAATATAGCTGCCCGAGGTCACAAAGTTAGCAAGTTCGAGAAATTTGAAAATTGTACGTAATTGCACAGTAGTGCTTATGGTCAATGCCGTTTCTCGGCTTCAGAGCTACTTTCTTGACTGTATTTTGAGTTAAACAGTTGGCGCGACTTCAGTTCTAGCCTATAAAGTCAAATCTTGTGTGATTCCTCCATGGTAACATAGCTGCCCGAGGTCGCAAAGTTAGCAAGTACAAGAAATTTGAAAATTGTACGTAATTGCACAGTAGTGCTTATGGTCGATGCCGTTTCTCGGGTTCAGAGCTACTTTCTTGACTGTATTTTGAGTTAAGCAGTTGGCGCGACTCCAGTTCTAGCCTTAAAAGTCAAATCTTGCGTGATTCCTCCATGGTAACATAGCTGCCCGAGGTCGCAAAGTTAGCAAGTACAAGAAATTTGAAAATTGTACGTAATTGCACAGTAGTGCTTATGGTCGATGCCGTTTCTCGGCTTCAGAGCTACTTTCTTGACTGTATTTTTAGTTAAGCAGTTGGCGCGACTCCAGTTCTAGCCTTAAAAGTCAAATCTTGCGTGATTCCTCCATGGTAACATAGCTGCCCGAGGTCGCAAAATTAGCAAGTACAAGAAATTTGAAAATTGTATGTAATTGCACAGTAGTGCTTATGGTCGATCCCGTTTCTCAGCTTCAGTGCTACTTTCTTGACTGTATTTTGAGTTAAGCAGTTGGCGCGACTCCAGTTCTAGCCTTAAAAGTCAAATCTTGCGTGATTCCTCCATGGTAACATAGCTGCCCGAGGTCGCAAAGTTAGCAAGTACAAGAAATTTGAAAATTGTACGTAATTGCACAGTAGTGCTTATGGTCGATCCCGTTTCTCGGCTTCAGAGCTACTTTCTTGACTGTATTTTGAGTTAAGCAGTTGGCGCGACTGCAGTTCTAGCCTTAAAAGTAAAATGTTGTGTGATTCCTCCATGGTAACATAGCTGCCCGAGGTCGCAAAGTTAGCAAGTACAAGAAATTTGAAAATTGTACGTAATTGCACAGTAGTGCTTATGGTCGATGCCGTTTCTCGGCTTCAGAGCTACTTTCTTGACTGTATTTTGAGTTAAGCAGTTGGCGCGACTCCAGTTCTAGCCTTAAAAGTCAAATCTTGCGTGATTCCTCCATGGTAACATAGCTGCCCGAGGTCGCAAAGTTAGCAAGTACAAGAAATTTGAAAATTGTACGTAATTGCACAGTAGTGCTTATGGTCGATGCCGTTTCTCGGCTTCAGAGCTAATTTCTTGACTGTATTTTGAGTTAAACAGTTGGCGCGACTTCAGTTCTAGCCTATAAAGTCAAATCTTGCGTGATTCCTCCATGGTAACATAGCTGCCCGAGGTCGCAAAGTTAGCAAGTACAAGAAATTTGAAAATTGTACGTAATTGCACAGTAGTGCTTATGGTCGATGCCGTTTCTCGGCTTCAGAGCTACTTTCTTGACTGTATTTTGAGTTAAGCAGTTGGCGCGACTCCAGTTCTAGCCTTAAAAGTCAAATCTTGCGTGATTCCTCCATGGTAACATAGCTGCCCGAGGTCGCAAAGTTAGCAAGTACAAGAAATTTGAAAATTGTACGTAATTGCACAGTAGTGCTTATGGTCGATGCCGTTTCTCGGCTTCAGAGCTACTTTCTTGACTGTATTTTTAGTTAAGCAGTTGGCGCGACTCCAGTTCTAGCCTTAAAAGTCAAATCTTGCGTGATTCCTCCATGGTAACATAGCTGCCCGAGGTCGCAAAGTTAGCAAGTACAAGAAATTTGAAAATTGTATGTAATTGCACAGTAGTGCTTATGGTCGATCCCGTTTCTCAGCTTCAGAGCTACTTTCTTGACTGTATTTTGAGTTAAGCAGTTGGCGCGACTCCAGTTCTAGCCTTAAAAGTCAAATCTTTTGTGATTCCTCCATGGTAACATAGCTGCCCGAGGTCGCAAAGTTAGCAAGTACAAGAAATTTGAAAATTGTACGTAATTGCACAGTAGTGCTTATGGTCGATCCCGTTTCTCGGCTTCAGAGCTACTTTCTTGACTGTATTTTGAGTTAAGCAGTTGGCGCGACTGCAGTTCTAGCCTTAAGAGTAAAATGTTGTGTGATTCCTCGATGGTAACATAGCTGCCCGAGGTCGCAAAGTTAGCAAGTACAAGAAATTTGAAAATTGTACGTAATTGCACAGTAGTGCTTATGGTCGATCCCGTTTCTCGGCTTCAGAGCTACTTTCTTGACTGTATTTTGAGTTAAGCAGTTGGCGCGACTGCAGTTCTAGCCTTAAGAGTAAAATGTTGTGTGATTCCTCGATGGTAACATAGCTGCCCGAGGTCGCAAAGTTAGCAAGTACAAGAAATTTGAAAATTGTACGTAATTGCACAGTAGTGCTTATGGTCGATGCCGTTTCTCGGCTTCAGAGCTACTTTCTTGACTGTATTTTTAGTTAAGCAGTTGGCGCGACTTCAGTTCTAGCCTATAATGTCAAATGTTGTGTGATTCCTCCATGGTAACATAGCTGCCCGAGGTCGCAAAGTTAGCAAGTACAAGAAATTTGAAAATTGTACGTAATTGCACAGTAGTGCTTATGGTCGATGTCGTTTCTCGGCTTCAGAGCTACTTTCTTGACTGTATTTTGAGTTAAACAGTTGGCGCGACTTCAGTTCTAGCCTATAAAGTCAAATGTTGTGTGATTCCTCCATGGTAACATAGCTGCCCGAGGTCGCAAAGTTAGCAAGTACAAGAAATTTGAAAATTGTACGTAATTGCACAGTAGTGCTTATGGTCGATGCCGTTTCTCGGCTTCAGAGCTACTTTCTTGACTGTATTTTTAGTTAGACAGTTGGCGCGACTCCAGTGCTAGCCTTGAAAGTCAAATCTTGCGTGATTCCTCCATGGTAACATAGCTGCCCGAGGTCGCAAAGTTAGCAAGTACAAGAAATTTGAAAATTGTACGTAATTGCACAGTAGTGCTTATGGTCGATCCCGTTTCTCAGCTTCAGAGCTACTTTCTTGACTGTATTTTTAGTTAGGCAGTTGGCGCGACTCCAGTTCTAGCCTTGAAAGTCAAATCTTGCGTGATTCCTCCATGGTAACATAGCTGCCCGAGGTCGCAAAGTTAGCAAGTACAAGAAATTTGAAAATTGTACGTAATTGCACAGTAGTGCTTATGGTCGATGCCGTTTCTCGGCTTCAGAGCTACTTTCTTGACTGTATTTTGAGTTAAGCAGTTGGCGCGACTTCAGTTCTAGCCTTAAAAGTAAAATGTTGTGTGATTCCTCCATGGTAACATAGCTGCCCGAGGTCGCAAAGTTAGCAAGTACAAGAAATTTGAAAATTGTACGTAATTGCACAGTAGTGCTTATGGTCGATGCCGTTTCTCGGCTTCAGAGCTACTTTCTTGACTGTATTTTAATTAGGCAGTTGGCGCGACTCCAGTTCTAGCCTTGAAAGTCAAATCTTGCGTGATTCCTCCATGGTAACATAGCTGCCCGAGGTCGCAAAGTTAGCAAGTACAAGAAATTTGAAAATTGTATGTAATTGCACAGTAGTGCTTATGGTCGATCCCGTTTCTCAGCTTCAGAGCTACTTTCTTGACTGTATTTTGAGTTAAGCAGTTGGCGCGACTCCAGTTCTAGCCTTAAAAGTCAAATCTTGCGTGATTCCTCCATGGTAACATAGCTGCCCGAGGTCGCAAAGTTAGCAAGTACAAGAAATTTGAAAATTGTACGTAATTGCACAGTAGTGCTTATGGTCGATGCCGTTTCTCGGCTTCAGAGCTAATTTCTTGCCTGTATTTTGAGTTAAACAGTTGGCGCGACTTCAGTTCTAGCCTATAAAGTCAAATCTTGTGTGATTCCTCCATGGTAACATAGCTGCCCGAGGTCGCAAAGTTAGCAAGTACAAGAAATTTGAAAATTGTACGTAATTGCACAGTAGTGCTTATGGTCGATCCCGTTTCTCAGCTTCAGAGCTTCTTTCTTGACTGTATTTTGAGTTAATCAGTTGGCGCGACTCCAGTTCTAGCCTTAAAAGTCAAATCTTGCGTGATTCCTGCATGGTAACATAGCTGCCCGAGGTCGCAAAGTTAGCAAGTACAAGAAATTTGAAAATTGTATGTAATTGCACAGTAGTGCTTATGGTCGATCCCGTTTCTCAGCTTCAGAGCTACTTTCTTGACTGTATTTTGAGTTAAGCAGTTGGCGCGACTCCAGTTCTAGCCTTAAAAGTCAAATCTTGCGTGATTCCTCCATGGTAACATAGCTGCCCGAGGTCGCAAAGTTAGCAAGTACAAGAAATTTGAAAATTGTACGTAATTGCACAGTAGTGCTTATGGTCGATGCCGTTTCTCGGCTTCAGAGCTAATTTCTTGCCTGTATTTTGAGTTAAACAGTTGGCGCGACTCCAGTTCTAGCCTTAAAAGTCAAATGTTGTGTGATTCATCCATGGTAACATAGCTGCCCGAGGTCGCAAAGTTAGCAAGTACAAGAAATTTGAAAATTGTACGTAATAGCTGCCCGAGGTCGCAAAGTTAGCAAGTACAAGAAATTTGAAAATTGTACGTAATTGCACAGTAGTGCTTATGGTCGATGCCGTTTCTCGGCTTCAGAGCTACTTTCTTGACTGTATTTTGAGTTAATCAGTTGGCGCGACTCCAGTTCTAGCCTTAAAAGTCAAATCTTGCGTGATTCCTGCATGGTAACATAGCTGCCCGAGGTCGCAAAGTTAGCAAGTACAAGAAATTTGAAAATTGTACGTAATTGCACAGTAGTGCTTATGGTCGATGCCGTTTCTCGGCTTCAGAGCTACTTTCTTGACTGTATTTTTAGTTAAGCAGTTGGCGCGACTTCAGTTCTAGCCTATAAAGTCAAATCTTGTGTGATTCCTCCATGGTAACATAGCTGCCCGAGGTCGCAAAGTTAGCAAGTACAAGAAATTTAAAAATTGTACGTAATTGCACAGTAGTGCTTATGGTCGATCCCGTTTCTCAGCTTCAGAGCTTCTTTCTTGACTGTATTTTTAGTTAAGCAGTTGGCGCGACTTCAGTTCTAGCCTATAAAGTCAAATCTTGTGTGATTCCTCCATGGTAACATAGCTGCCCGAGGTCGCAAAGTTAGCAAGAACAAGAAATTTGAAAATTGTACGTAATTGCACAGTAGTGCTTATTGTCGATCCCGTTTCTCAGCTTCAGAGCTACTTTCTTGATTTCTTGACTGTATTTCGAGTTAAGCAGTTGGCGCGACTCCAGTTCTAGCCTTAAAAGTCAAATGTTGTGTGATTCCTCCATGGTAACATAGCTGCCCGAGGTCGCAAAGTTAGCAAGTACAAGAAATTTGAAAATTGTACGTAATTGCACAGTAGTGCTTATGGTCGATGCCGTTTCTCGGCTTCAGAGCTACTTTCTTGACTGTATTTTGAGTTAAACAGTTGGCGCGACTTCAGTTCTAGCCTATAAAGTCAAATCTTGTGTGATTCCTCCATGGTAACATAGCTGCCCGAGGTCGCAAAGTTAGCAAGTACAAGAAATTTGAAAATTGTACGTAATTGCACAGTAGTGCTTATGGGCGATGCCGTTTCTCGGCTTCAGAGCTACTTTCTTGACTGTATTTTGAGTTAAGCAGTTGGCGCGACTCCAGTTCTAGCCTTAAAAGTCAAATGTTGTGTGATTCCTCCATGGTAACATAGCTGCCCGAGGTCGCAAAGTTAGCAAGTACAAGAAATTTGAAAATTGTACGTAATTGCACAGTAGTGCTTATGGTTGATGCCGTTTCTCGGCTTCAGAGCTACTTTCTTGACTGTATTTTGAGTTAGGCAGTTGGCGCGACTCCAGTTCTAGCCTTAAAAGTCAAATGTTGTGTGATTCCTCCATGGTAACATAGCTGCCCGAGGTCGCAAAGTTAGCAAGTACAAGAAATTTGAAAATTGTACGTAATTGCACAGTAGTGCTTATGGTCGATGCCGTTTCTCGGCTTCAGAGCTACTTTCTTGACTGTATTTTGAGTTAAGCAGTTGGCGCGACTCCAGTTCTAGCCTTAAAAGTCAAATGTTGTGTGATTCATCCATGGTAACATAGCTGCCCGAGGTCGCAAAGTTAGCAAGTACAAGAAATTTGAAAATTGTACGTAATAGCTGCCCGAGGTCGCAAAGTTAGCAAGTACAAGAAATTTGAAAATTGTACGTAATTGCACAGTAGTGCTTATGGTCGATGCCGTTTCTCGGCTTCAGAGCTACTTTCTTGACTGTATTTTGAGTTAATCAGTTGGCGCGACTCCAGTTCTAGCCTTAAAAGTCAAATCTTGCGTGATTCCTGCATGGTAACATAGCTGCCCGAGGTCGCAAAGTTAGCAAGTACAAGAAATTTGAAAATTGTACGTAATTGCACAGTAGTGCTTATGGTCGATGCCGTTTCTCGGCTTCAGAGCTACTTTCTTGACTGTATTTTTAGTTAAGCAGTTGGCGCGACTTCAGTTCTAGCCTATAAAGTCAAATCTTGTGTGATTCCTCCATGGTAACATAGCTGCCCGAGGTCGCAAAGTTAGCAAGTACAAGAAATTTAAAAATTGTACGTAATTGCACAGTAGTGCTTATGGTCGATCCCGTTTCTCAGCTTCAGAGCTTCTTTCTTGACTGTATTTTTAGTTAAGCAGTTGGCGCGACTTCAGTTCTAGCCTATAAAGTCAAATCTTGTGTGATTCCTCCATGGTAACATAGCTGCCCGAGGTCGCAAAGTTAGCAAGAACAAGAAATTTGAAAATTGTACGTAATTGCACAGTAGTGCTTATTGTCGATCCCGTTTCTCAGCTTCAGAGCTACTTTCTTGATTTCTTGACTGTATTTCGAGTTAAGCAGTTGGCGCGACTCCAGTTCTAGCCTTAAAAGTCAAATGTTGTGTGATTCCTCCATGGTAACATAGCTGCCCGAGGTCGCAAAGTTAGCAAGTACAAGAAATTTGAAAATTGTACGTAATTGCACAGTAGTGCTTATGGTCGATGCCGTTTCTCGGCTTCAGAGCTACTTTCTTGACTGTATTTTGAGTTAAACAGTTGGCGCGACTTCAGTTCTAGCCTATAAAGTCAAATCTTGTGTGATTCCTCCATGGTAACATAGCTGCCCGAGGTCGCAAAGTTAGCAAGTACAAGAAATTTGAAAATTGTACGTAATTGCACAGTAGTGCTTATGGTCGATGCCGTTTCTCGGCTTCAGAGCTACTTTCTTGACTGTATTTTGAGTTGAACAGTTGGCGCGACTTCAGTTCTAGCCTATAAAGTCAAATGTTGTGTAATTCCTCCATGGTAACATAGCTGCCCGAGGTCGCAAAGTTAGCAAGTACAAGAAATTTGAAAATTGTACGTAATTGCACAGTAGTGCTTATGGTCGATGCCGTTTCTCAGCTTCAGAGCTACTTTCTTGACTGTATTTCGAGTTAAGCAGTTGGCGCGACTCCAGTTCTAGCCTTAAAAGTCAAATGTTGTGTGATTCCTCCATGGTAACATAGCTGCCCGAGGTCGCAAAGTTAGCAAGTACAAGAAATTTGAAAATTGTACGTAATTGCACAGTAGTGCTTATGGTCGATGCCGTTTCTCGGCTTCAGAGCTACTTTCTTGACTGTATTTTGAATTAAACAGTTGGCGCGACTTCAGTTCTAGCCTATAAAGTCAAATGTTGTGTGATTCCTCCATGGTAACATAGCTGCCCGAGGTCGCAAAGTTAGCAAGTACAAGAAATTTGAAAATTGTATGTAATTGCACAGTAGTGCTTATGGTCGATGCCGTTTCTCGGCTTCAGAGCTACTTTCTTGACTGTATTTTGAGTTAAGCAGTTGGCGCGACTCCATTTCTAGCCTTAAAAGTCAAATCTTGTGTGATTCCTCGATGGTAACATAGCTGCCCGAGGTCGCAAAGTTAGCAAGTACAAGAAATTTGAAAATTGTACGTAATTGCACAGTAGTGCTTATGGTCGATGCCGTTTCTCGGCTTCAGAGCTACTTTCTTGACTGTATTTTGAGTTAAGCAGTTGGCGCGACTCCAGTTCTAGCCTTAAAAGTCAAATGTTGTGTGATTCCTCCATGGTAACATAGCTGCCCGAGGTCGCAAAGTTAGCAAGTACAAGAAATTTGAAAATTGTATGTAATTGCACAGTAGTGCTTATGGTCGATGCCGTTTCTCGGCTTCAGAGCTACTTTCTTGACTGTATTTTGAGTTAAGCAGTTGGCGCGACTCCAGTTCTAGCCTTAAAAGTCAAATGTTGTGTGATTCCTCCATGGTAACATAGCTGCCCGAGGTCGCAAAGTTAGCAAGTACAAGAAATTTGAAAATTGTATGTAATTGCACAGTAGTGCTTATGGTCGATGCCGTTTCTCGGCTTCAGAGCTACTTTCTTGACTGTATTTTGAGTTAAGCAGTTGGCGCGACTCCAGTTCTAGCCTTAAAAGTCAAATCTTGCGTGATTCCTCCATGGTAACATAGCTGCCCGAGGTCGCAAAGTTAGCAAGTACAAGAAATTTGAAAATTGTACGTAATTGCACAGTAGTGCTTATGGTCGATGCCGTTTCTCGGCTTCAGAGCTACTTTCTTGACTGTATTTTGAGTTAAGCAGTTGGCGCGACTCCAGTTCTAGCCTCAAAAGTCAAATGTTGTGTGATTCCTCCATGGTAACACTACTTTCTTGACTGTATTTTTAGTTAAGCAGTTGGCGCGACTTCAGTTCTAGCCTATAAAGTCAAATCTTGTGTGAATCCTCCATGGTAACATAGCTGCCCGAGGTCGCAAAGTTAGCAAGTACAAGAAATTTGAAAATTGTACGTAATTGCACAGTAGTGCTTATGGTCGATGCCGTTTCTCGGCTTCAGAGCTACTTTCTTGACTGTATTTTTAGTTAAGCAGTTGGCGCGACTTCAGTTCTAGCCTATAAAGTCAAATCTTGCGTGATTCCTGCATAGTAATAATGCTGCCCGAGGTCGCAAATTTAGCAAGTACAAGAAATTTGAAAATTGTACGTAATTGCACAGTAGTGCTTATGGTCGATGCCGTTTCTCGGCTTCAGAGCTACTTTCTTGACTGTATTTTGAGTTAAGCAGTTGGCGCGACTCCAGTTCTAGCCTTAAAAGTCAAATGTTGTGTGATTCCTCCATGGTAACATAGCTGCCCGAGGTCGCAAAGTTAGCAAGTACAAGAAATTTGAAAATTGTATGTAATTGCACAGTAGTGCTTATGGTCGATGCCGTTTCTCGGCTTCAGAGCTACTTTCTTGACTGTATTTTGAGTTAAGCAGTTGGCGCGACTCCAGTTCTAGCCTTAAAAGTCAAATCTTGCGTGATTCCTCCATGGTAACATAGCTGCCCGAGGTCGCAAAGTTAGCAAGTACAAGAAATTTGAAAATTGTACGTAATTGCACAGTAGTGCTTATGGTCGATGCCGTTTCTCGGCTTCAGAGCTACTTTCTTGACTGTATTTTGAGTTAAGCAGTTGGCGCGACTCCAGTTCTAGCCTCAAAAGTCAAATGTTGTGTGATTCCTCCATGGTAACACTACTTTCTTGACTGTATTTTGAGTTAAGCAGTTGGCGCGACTCCAGTTCTAGCCTCAAAAGTCAAATGTTGTGTGATTCCTCCATGGTAACATAGCTGCCCGAGGTCGCAAAGTTAGCAAGTACAAGAAATTTGAAAATTGTACGTAATTGCACAGTAGTGCTTATGGTTGATGCCGTTTCTCGGCTTCAGAGCTACTTTCTTGACTGTATTTTGAGTTAGGCAGTTGGCGCGACTCCAGTTCTAGCCTTAAAAGTCAAATGTTGTGTGATTCCTCCATGGTAACATAGCTGCCCGAGGTCGCAAAGTTAGCAAGTACAAGAAATTTGAAAATTGTACGTAATAGCTGCCCGAGGTCGCAAAGTTAGCAAGTACAAGAAATTTGAAAATTGTACGTAATTGCACAGTAGTGCTTATGGTCGATGCCGTTTCTCGGCTTCAGAGCTACTTTCTTGACTGTATTTTGAGTTAATCAGTTGGCGCGACTCCAGTTCTAGCCTTAAAAGTCAAATCTTGCGTGATTCCTGCATGGTAACATAGCTGCCCGAGGTCGCAAAGTTAGCAAGTACAAGAAATTTGAAAATTGTACGTAATTGCACAGTAGTGCTTATGGTCGATGCCGTTTCTCGGCTTCAGAGCTACTTTCTTGACTGTATTTTTAGTTAAGCAGTTGGCGCGACTTCAGTTCTAGCCTATAAAGTCAAATCTTGTGTGATTCCTCCATGGTAACATAGCTGCCCGAGGTCGCAAAGTTAGCAAGTACAAGAAATTTGAAAATTGTACGTAATTGCACAGTAGTGCTTATGGTCGATCCCGTTTCTCAGCTTCAGAGCTTCTTTCTTGACTGTATTTTTAGTTAAGCAGTTGGCGCGACTTCAGTTCTAGCCTATAAAGTCAAATCTTGTGTGATTCCTCCATGGTAACATAGCTGCCCGAGGTCGCAAATTTAGCAAGAACAAGAAATTTGAAAATTGTACGTAATTGCACAGTAGTGCTTATTGTCGATCCCGTTTCTCAGCTTCAGAGCTACTTTCTTGATTTCTTGACTGTATTTCGAGTTAAGCAGTTGGCGCGACTCCAGTTCTAGCCTTAAAAGTCAAATGTTGTGTGATTCCTCCATGGTAACATAGCTGCCCGAGGTCGCAAAGTTAGCAAGTACAAGAAATTTGAAAATTGTACGTAATTGCACAGTAGTGCTTATGGTCGATGCCGTTTCTCGGCTTCAGAGCTACTTTCTTGACTGTATTTTGAGTTAAACAGTTGGCGCGACTTCAGTTCTAGCCTATAAAGTCAAATCTTGTGTGATTCCTCCATGGTAACATAGCTGCCCGAGGTCGCAAAGTTAGCAAGTACAAGAAATTTGAAAATTGTACGTAATTGCACAGTAGTGCTTATGGTCGATGCCGTTTCTCGGCTTCAGAGCTACTTTCTTGACTGTATTTTGAGTTAAGCAGTTGGCGCGACTCCATTTCTAGCCTTAAAAGTCAAATCTTGTGTGATTCCTCGATGGTAACATAGCTGCCCGAGGTCGCAAAGTTAGCAAGTACAAGAAATTTGAAAATTGTACGTAATTGCACAGTAGTGCTTATGGTCGATGCCGTTTCTCAGCTTCAGAGCTACTTTCTTGACTGTATTTCGAGTTAAGCAGTTGGCGCGACTCCAGTTCTAGCCTTAAAAGTCAAATGTTGTGTGATTCCTCCATGGTAACATAGCTGCCCGAGGTCGCAAAGTTAGCAAGTACAAGAAATTTGAAAATTGTACGTAATTGCACAGTAGTGCTTATGGTCGATGCCGTTTCTCGGCTTCAGAGCTACTTTCTTGACTGTATTTTGAGTTAAACAGTTGGCGCGACTTCAGTTCTAGCCTATAAAGTCAAATGTTGTGTGATTCCTCCATGGTAACATAGCTGCCCGAGGTCGCAAAGTTAGCAAGTACAAGAAATTTGAAAATTGTACGTAATTGCACAGTAGTGCTTATGGTCGATGCCGTTTCTCGGCTTCAGAGCTACTTTCTTGACTGTATTTTGAGTTAAGCAGTTGGCGCGACTCCATTTCTAGCCTTAAAAGTCAAATCTTGTGTGATTCCTCGATGGTAACATAGCTGCCCGAGGTCGCAAAGTTAGCAAGTACAAGAAATTTGAAAATTGTACGTAATTGCACAGTAGTGCTTATGGTCGATGCCGTTTCTCGGCTTCAGAGCTACTTTCTTGACTGTATTTTTAGTTAAGCAGTTGGCGCGACTTCAGTTCTAGCCTATAAAGTCAAATCTTGTGTGAATCCTCCATGGTAACATAGCTGCCCGAGGTCGCAAAGTTAGCAAGTACAAGAAATTTGAAAATTGTACGTAATTGCACAGTAGTGCTTATGGTCGATGCCGTTTCTCGGCTTCAGAGCTACTTTCTTGACTGTATTTTTAGTTAAGCAGTTGGCGCGACTTCAGTTCTAGCCTATAAAGTCAAATCTTGCGTGATTCCTGCATAGTAATAATGCTGCCCGAGGTCGCAAATTTAGCAAGTACAAGAAATTTGAAAATTGTACGTAATTGCACAGTAGTGCTTATGGTCGATGCCGTTTCTCGGCTTCAGAGCTACTTTCTTGACTGTATTTTGAGTTAAGCAGTTGGCGCGACTCCAGTTCTAGCCTTAAAAGTCAAATGTTGTGTGATTCCTCCATGGTAACATAGCTGCCCGAGGTCGCAAAGTTAGCAAGTACAAGAAATTTGAAAATTGTATGTAATTGCACAGTAGTGCTTATGGTCGATGCCGTTTCTCGGCTTCAGAGGTACTTTCTTGACTGTATTTTGAGTTAAGCAGTTGGCGCGACTCCAGTTCTAGCCTTAAAAGTCAAATCTTGCGTGATTCCTCCATGGTAACATAGCTGCCCGAGGTCGCAAAGTTAGCAAGTACAAGAAATTTGAAAATTGTACGTAATTGCACAGTAGTGCTTATGGTCGATGCCGTTTCTCGGCTTCAGAGCTACTTTCTTGACTGTATTTTGAGTTAAGCAGTTGGCGCGACTCCAGTTCTAGCCTTAAAAGTCAAATGTTGTGTGATTCATCCATGGTAACATAGCTGCCCGAGGTCGCAAAGTTAGCAAGTACAAGAAATTTGAAAATTGTACGTAATTGCACAGTAGTGCTTATGGTCGATGCCGTTTCTCGGCTTCAGAGCTACTTTCTTGACTGTATTTTGAGTTAAGCAGTTGGCGCGACTCCAGTTCTAGCCTCAAAAGTCAAATGTTGTGTGATTCCTCCATGGTAACATAGCTGCCCGAGGTCGCAAAGTTAGCAAGTACAAGAAATTTGAAAATTGTACGTAATTGCACAGTAGTGCTTATGGTCGATGCCGTTTCTCGGCTTCAGAGCTACTTTCTTGACTGTATTTTGAGTTAATCAGTTGGCGCGACTCCAGTTCTAGCCTTAAAAGTCAAATCTTGCGTGATTCCTGCATGGTAACATAGCTGCCCGAGGTCGCAAAGTTAGCAAGTACAAGAAATTTGAAAATTGTACGTAATTGCACAGTAGTGCTTATGGTCGATGCCGTTTCTCGGCTTCAGAGCTACTTTCTTGACTGTATTTTTAGTTAAGCAGTTGGCGCGACTTCAGTTCTAGCCTATAAAGTCAAATCTTGTGTGATTCCTCCATGGTAACATAGCTGCCCGAGGTCGCAAAGTTAGTAAGTACAAGAAATTTGAAAATTGTACGTAATTGCACAGTAGTGCTTATGGTCGATCCCGTTTCTCAGCTTCAGAGCTTCTTTCTTGACTGTATTTTTAGTTAAGCAGATGGCGCGACTTCAGTTCTAGCCTATAAAGTCAAATCTTGTGTGATTCCTCCATGGTAACATAGCTGCCCGAGGTCGCAAAGTTAGCAAGAACAAGAAATTTGAAAATTGTACGTAATTGCACAGTAGTGCTTATTGTCGATCCCGTTTCTCAGCTTCAGAGCTACTTTCTTGATTTCTTGACTGTATTTCGAGTTAAGCAGTTGGCGCGACTCCAGTTCTAGCCTTAAAAGTCAAATGTTGTGTGATTCCTCCATGGTAACATAGCTGCCCGAGGTCGCAAAGTTAGCAAGTACAAGAAATTTGAAAATTGTACGTAATTGCACAGTAGTGCTTATGGTCGATGCCGTTTCTCGGCTTCAGAGCTACTTTCTTGACTGTATTTTGAGTTAGACAGTTGGCACGACTTCAGTTCTAGCCTATAAAGTCAAATCTTGTGTGATTCCTCCATGGTAACATAGCTGCCCGAGGTCGCAAAGTTAGCAAGTACAAGAAATTTGAAAATTGTACGTAATTGCACAGTAGTGCTTATGGTCGATGCCGTTTCTCGGCTTCAGAGCTACTTTCTTGACTGTATTTTGAGTTAAGCAGTTGGCGCGACTCCATTTCTAGCCTTAAAAGTCAAATCTTGTGTGATTCCTCGATGGTAACATAGCTGCCCGAGGTCGCAAAGTTAGCAAGTACAAGAAATTTGAAAATTGTACGTAATTGCACAGTAGTGCTTATGGTCGATGCCGTTTCTCAGCTTCAGAGCTACTTTCTTGACTGTATTTCGAGTTAAGCAGTTGGCGCGACTCCAGTTCTAGCCTTAAAAGTCAAATGTTGTGTGATTCCTCCATGGTAACATAGCTGCCCGAGGTCGCAAAGTTAGCAAGTACAAGAAATTTGAAAATTGTACATAATTGCACAGTAGTGCTTATGGTCGATGCCGTTTCTCGGCTTCAGAGCTACTTTCTTGACTGTATTTTGAGTTAAACAGTTGGCGCGACTTCAGTTCTAGCCTATAAAGTCAAATGTTGTGTGATTCCTCCATGGTAACATAGCTGCCCGAGGTCGCAAAGTTAGCAAGTACAAGAAATTTGAAAATTGTACGTAATTGCACAGTAGTGCTTATGGTCGATGCCGTTTCTCGGCTTCAGAGCTACTTTCTTGACTGTACTTTGAGTTAAGCAGTTGGCGCGACTCCATTTCTAGCCTTAAAAGTCAAATCTTGTGTGATTCCTCGATGGTAACATAGCTGCCCGAGGTCGCAAAGTTAGCAAGTACAAGAAATTTGAAAATTGTACGTAATTGCACAGTAGTGCTTATGGTCGATGCCGTTTCTCGGCTTCAGAGCTACTTTCTTGACTGTATTTTTAGTTAAGCAGTTGGCGCGACTTCAGTTCTAGCCTATAAAGTCAAATCTTGTGTGAATCCTCCATGGTAACATAGCTGCCCGAGGTCGCAAAGTTAGCAAGTACAAGAAATTTGAAAATTGTACGTAATTGCACAGTAGTGCTTATGGTCGATGCCGTTTCTCGGCTTCAGAGCTACTTTCTTGACTGTATTTTGAGTTAATCAGTTGGCGCGACTCCAGTTCTAGCCTTAAAAGTCAAATCTTGCGTGATTCCTGCATAGTAATATAGCTGCCCGAGGTCGCAAATTTAGCAAGTACAAGAAATTTGAAAATTGTACGTAATTGCACAGTAGTGCTTATGGTCGATGCCGTTTCTCGGCTTCAGAGCTACTTTCTTGACTGTATTTTGAGTTAAGCAGTTGGCGCGACTCCAGTTCTAGCCTTAAAAGTCAAATCTTGTGTGATTCCTCCATGGTAACATAGCTGCCCGAGGTCGCAAAGTTAGCAAGTACAAGAAATTTGAAAATTGTATGTAATTGCACAGTAGTGCTTATGGTCGATGCCGTTTCTCGGCTTCAGAGCTACTTTCTTGACTGTATTTTGAGTTAAGCAGTTGGCGCGACTCCAGTTCTAGCCTTAAAAGTCAAATCGTGCGTGATTCCTCCATGGTAACATAGCTGCCCGAGGTCGCAAAGTTAGCAAGTACAAGAAATTTGAAAATTGTACGTAATTGCACAGTAGTGCTTATGGTCGATGCAGTTTCTCGGCTTCAGAGCTACTTTCTTGACTGTATTTTGAGTTAAGCAGTTGGCGCGACTCCAGTTCTAGCCTTAAAAGTCAAATCTTGTGTGATTCCTCCATGGTAACATAGCTGCCCGAGGTCGCAAAGTTAGCAAGTACAAGAAATTTGAAAATTGTACGTAATTGCACAGTAGCGCTTATGGTCGATGCCGTTTCTCGGCTTCAGAGCTACTTTCTTGACTGTATTTTGAGTTAAGCAGTTGGCGCGACTCCAGTTCTAGCCTTAAAAGTCAAATGTTGTGTGATTCCTCCATGGTAACATAGCTGCCCGAGGTCGCAAAGTTAGCAAGTACAAGAAATTTGAAAATTGTACGTAATTGCACAGTAGTGCTTATGGTCGATGCCGTTTCTCGGCTTCAGAGCTACTTTCTTGACTGTATTTTGAGTTAGGCAGTTGGCGCGACTCCAGTTCTAGCCTTAAAAGTCAAATGTTGTGTGATTCCTCCATGGTAACATAGCTGCCCGAGGTCGCAAAGTCAGCAAGTACAAGAAATTTGAAAATTGTACGTAATTGCACAGTAGTGCTCATGGTCGATGCCGTTTCTCGGCTTCAGAGCTACTTTCTTGACTGTATTTTGAGTTAAGCAGTTGGCGCGACTCCAGTTCTAGCCTTAAAAGTCAAATCTTGCGTGATTCCTCCATGGTAACATAGCTGCCCGAGGTCGCAAAGTTAGCAAGTACAAGAAATTTGAAAATTGTACGTAATTGCACAGTAGTGCTTATGGTCGATGCCGTTTCCCGGCTTCAGAGCTAATTTCTTGACTGTATTTTGAGTTAAACAGTTGGCGCGACTTCAGTTCTAGCCTATAAAGTCAAATCTTGCGTGATTCCTCCATGGTAACATAGCTGCCCGAGGTCGCAAAGTTAGCAAGTACAAGAAATTTGAAAATTGTACAGAATTGCACAGTAGTGCTTATGGTCGATGCCGTTTCTCTGCTTCAGAGCTACTTTCTTGACTGTATTTTGAGTTAAACAGTTGGCGCGACTTCAGTTCTAGCCTATAAAGTCAAATCTTGCGTGATTCCTCCATGGTAACATAGCTGCCCGAGGTCGCAAAGTTAGCAAGTACAAGAAATTTGAAAATTGTACGTAATTGCACAGTAGTGCTTATGGTCGATGCCGTTTCTCGGCTTCAGAGCTACTTTCTTGACTGTATTTTGAGTTGAACAGCTGGCGCGACTTCAGTTCTAGCCTATAAAGTCAAATGTTGTGTAATTCCTCCATGGTAACATAGCTGCCCGAGGTCGCAAAGTTAGCAAGTACAAGAAATTTGAAAATTGTACGTAATTGCACAGTAGTGCTTATGGTCGATGCCGTTTCTCGGCTTCAGAGCTACTTTCTTGACTGTATTTTGAGTTAAGCAGTTGGCGCGACTCCAGTTCTAGCCTTAAAAGTCAAATGTTGTGTGATTCATCCATGGTAACATAGCTGCCCGAGGTCGCAAAGTTAGCAAGTACAAGAAATTTGAAAATTGTACGTAATTGCACAGTAGTGCTTATGGTCGATGCCGTTTCTCGGCTTCAGAGCTACTTTCTTGACTGTATTTTGAGTTAAGCAGTTGGCGCGACTCCAGTTCTAGCCTCAAAAGTCAAATGTTGTGTGATTCCTCCATGGTAACATAGCTGCCCGAGGTCGCAAAGTTAGCAAGTACAAGAAATTTGAAAATTGTACGTAATTGCACAGTAGTGCTTATGGTCGATGCCGTTTCTCGGCTTCAGAGCTACTTTCTTGACTGTATTTTGAGTTAATCAGTTGGCGCGACTCCAGTTCTAGCCTTAAAAGTCAAATCTTGCGTGATTCCTGCATGGTAACATAGCTGCCCGAGGTCGCAAAGTTAGCAAGTACAAGAAATTTGAAAATTGTACGTAATTGCACAGTAGTGCTTATGGTCGATGCCGTTTCTCGGCTTCAGAGCTACTTTCTTGACTGTATTTTTAGTTAAGCAGTTGGCGCGACTTCAGTTCTAGCCTATAAAGTCAAATCTTGTGTGATTCCTCCATGGTAACATAGCTGCCCGAGGTCGCAAAGTTAGCAAGTACAAGAAATTTGAAAATTGTACGTAATTGCACAGTAGTGCTTATGGTCGATCCCGTTTCTCAGCTTCAGAGCTTCTTTCTTGACTGTATTTTTAGTTAAGCAGTTGGCGCGACTTCAGTTCTAGCCTATAAAGTCAAATCTTGTGTGATTCCTCCATGGTAACATAGCTGCCCGAGGTCGCAAAGTTAGCAAGAACAAGAAATTTGAAAATTGTACGTAATTGCACAGTAGTGCTTATTGTCGATCCCGTTTCTCAGCTTCAGAGCTACTTTCTTGATTTCTTGACTGTATTTCGAGTTAAGCAGTTGGCGCAACTCCAGTTCTAGCCTTAAAAGTCAAATGTTGTGTGATTCCTCCATGGTAACATAGCTGCCCGAGGTCGCAAAGTTAGCAAGTACAAGAAATTTGAAAATTGTACGTAATTGCACAGTAGTGCTTATGGTCGATGCCGTTTCTCGGCTTCAGAGCTACTTTCTTGACTGTATTTTGAGTTAAACAGTTGGCGCGACTTCAGTTCTAGCCTATAAAGTCAAATCTTGTGTGATTCCTCCATGGTAACATAGCTGCCCGAGGTCGCAAAGTTAGCAAGTACAAGAAATTTGAAAATTGTACGTAATTGCACAGTAGTGCTTATGGTCGATGCCGTTTCTCGGCTTCAGAGCTACTTTCTTGACTGTATTTTGAGTTAAGCAGTTGGCGCGACTCCAGTTCTAGCCTTAAAAGTCAAATGTTGTGTGATTCATCCATGGTAACATAGCTGCCCGAGGTCGCAAAGTTAGCAAGTACAAGAAATTTGAAAATTGTACGTAATTGCACAGTAGTGCTTATGGTCGATGCCGTTTCTCGGCTTCAGAGCTACTTTCTTGACTGTATTTTGAGTTAAGCAGTTGGCGCGACTCCAGTTCTAGCCTCAAAAGTCAAATGTTGTGTGATTCCTCCATGGTAACATAGCTGCCCGAGGTCGCAAAGTTAGCAAGTACAAGAAATTTGAAAATTGTACGTAATTGCACAGTAGTGCTTATGGTCGATGCCGTTTCTCGGCTTCAGAGCTACTTTCTTGACTGTATTTTGAGTTAATCAGTTGGCGCGACTCCAGTTCTAGCCTTAAAAGTCAAATCTTGCGTGATTCCTGCATGGTAACATAGCTGCCCGAGGTCGCAAAGTTAGCAAGTACAAGAAATTTGAAAATTGTACGTAATTGCACAGTAGTGCTTATGGTCGATGCCGTTTCTCGGCTTCAGAGCTACTTTCTTGACTGTATTTTTAGTTAAGCAGTTGGCGCGACTTCAGTTCTAGCCTATAAAGTCAAATCTTGTGTGATTCCTCCATGGTAACATAGCTGCCCGAGGTCGCAAAGTTAGCAAGTACAAGAAATTTGAAAATTGTACGTAATTGCACAGTAGTGCTTATGGTCGATGCCGTTTCTCGGCTTCAGAGCTACTTTCTTGACTGTATTTTGAGTTAATCAGTTGGCGCGACTCCAGTTCTAGCCTTAAAAGTCAAATCTTGCGTGATTCCTGCATGGTAACATAGCTGCCCGAGGTCGCAAAGTTAGCAAGTACAAGAAATTTGAAAATTGTACGTAATTGCACAGTAGTGCTTATGGTCGATGCCGTTTCTCGGCTTCAGAGCTACTTTCTTGACTGTATTTTTAGTTAAGCAGTTGGCGCGACTTCAGTTCTAGCCTATAAAGTCAAATCTTGTGTGATTCCTCCATGGTAACATAGCTGCCCGAGGTCGCAAAGTTAGCAAGAACAAGAAATTTGAAAATTGTACGTAATTGCACAGTAGTGCTTATTGTCGATCCCGTTTCTCAGCTTCAGAGCTACTTTCTTGATTTCTTGACTGTATTTCGAGTTAAGCAGTTGGCGCGACTCCAGTTCTAGCCTTAAAAGTCAAATGTTGTGTGATTCCTCCATGGTAACATAGCTGCCCGAGGTCGCAAAGTTAGCAAGTACAAGAAATTTGAAAATTGTACGTAATTGCACAGTAGTGCTTATGGTCGATGCCGTTTCTCGGCTTCAGAGCTACTTTCTTGACTGTATTTTGAGTTAAACAGTTGGCGCGACTTCAGTTCTAGCCTATAAAGTCAAATCTTGTGTGATTCCTCCATGGTAACATAGCTGCCCGAGGTCGCAAAGTTAGCAAGTACAAGAAATTTGAAAATTGTACGTAATTGCACAGTAGTGCTTATGGTCGATGCCGTTTCTCGGCTTCAGAGCTACTTTCTTGACTGTATTTTGAGTTAAGCAGTTGGCGCGACTCCAGTTCTAGCCTTAAAAGTCAAATGTTGTGTGATTCATCCATGGTAACATAGCTGCCCGAGGTCGCAAAGTTAGCAAGTACAAGAAATTTGAAAATTGTACGTAATTGCACAGTAGTGCTTATGGTCGATGCCGTTTCTCGGCTTCAGAGCTACTTTCTTGACTGTATTTTGAGTTAAGCAGTTGGCGCGACTCCAGTTCTAGCCTCAAAAGTCCAAATGTTGTGTGATTCCTCCATGGTAACATAGCTGCCCGAGGTCGCAAAGTTAGCAAGTACAAGAAATTTGAAAATTGTACGTAATTGCACAGTAGTGCTTATGGTCGATGCCGTTTCTCGGCTTCAGAGCTACTTTCTTGACTGTATTTTGAGTTAATCAGTTGGCGCGACTCCAGTTCTAGCCTTAAAAGTCAAATCTTGCGTGATTCCTGCATGGTAACATAGCTGCCCGAGGTCGCAAAGTTAGCAAGTACAAGAAATTTGAAAATTGTACGTAATTGCACAGTAGTGCTTATGGTCGATGCCGTTTCTCGGCTTCAGAGCTACTTTCTTGACTGTATTTTTAGTTAAGCAGTTGGCGCGACTTCAGTTCTAGCCTATAAAGTCAAATCTTGTGTGATTCCTCCATGGTAACATAGCTGCCCGAGGTCGCAAAGTTAGCAAGTACAAGAAATTTGAAAATTGTACGTAATTGCACAGTAGTGCTTATGGTCGATCCCGTTTCTCAGCTTCAGAGCTTCTTTCTTGACTGTATTTTTAGTTAAGCAGTTGGCGCGACTTCAGTTCTAGCCTATAAAGTCAAATCTTGTGTGATTCCTCCATGGTAACATAGCTGCCCGAGGTCGCAAAGTTAGCAAGAACAAGAAATTTGAAAATTGTACGTAATTGCACAGTAGTGCTTATTGTCGATCCCGTTTCTCAGCTTCAGAGCTACTTTCTTGATTTCTTGACTGTATTTCGAGTTAAGCAGTTGGCGCGACTCCAGTTCTAGCCTTAAAAGTCAAATGTTGTGTGATTCCTCCATGGTAACATAGCTGCCCGAGGTCGCAAAGTTAGCAAGTACAAGAAATTTGAAAATTGTACGTAATTGCACAGTAGTGCTTATGGTCGATGCCGTTTCTCGGCTTCAGAGCTACTTTCTTGACTGTATTTTGAGTTAAACAGTTGGCGCGACTTCAGTTCTAGCCTATAAAGTCAAATCTTGTGTGATTCCTCCATGGTAACATAGCTGCCCGAGGTCGCAAAGTTAGCAAGTACAAGAAATTTGAAAATTGTACGTAATTGCACAGTAGTGCTTATGGTCGATGCCGTTTCTCGGCTTCAGAGCTACTTTCTTGACTGTATTTTGAGTTAAGCAGTTGGCGCGACTCCATTTCTAGGCTTAAAAGTCAAATCTTGTGTGATTCCTCGATGGTAACATAGCTGCCCGAGGTCGCAAAGTTAGCAAGTACAAGAAATTTGAAAATTGTACGTAATTGCACAGTAGTGCTTATGGTCGATCCCGTTTCTCAGCTTCAGAGCTACTTTCTTGACTGTATTTCGAGTTAAGCAGTTGGCGCGACTCCAGTTCTAGCCTTAAAAGTCAAATGTTGTGTGATTCCTCCATGGTAACATAGCTGCCCGAGGTCGCAAAGTTAGCAAGTACAAGAAATTTGAAAATTGTACGTAATTGCACAGTAGTGCTTATGGTCGATGCCGTTTCTCGGCTTCAGAGCTACTTTCTTGACTGTATTTTGAGTTAAACAGTTGGCGCGACTTCAGTTCTAGCCTATAAAGTCAAATGTTGTGTGATTCCTCCATGGTAACATAGCTGCCCGAGGTCGCAAAGTTAGCAAGTACAAGAAATTTGAAAATTGTACGTAATTGCACAGTAGTGCTTATGGTCGATGCCGTTTCTCGGCTTCAGAGCTACTTTCTTGACTGTATTTTGAGTTAAGCAGTTGGCGCGACTCCATTTCTAGCCTTAAAAGTCAAATCTTGTGTGATTCCTCGATGGTAACATACTGCCCGAGGTCGCAAAGTTAGCAAGTACAAGAAATTTGAAAATTGTACGTAATTGCACAGTAGTGCTTATGGTCGATGCCGTTTCTCGGCTTCAGAGCTACTTTCTTGACTGTATTTTTAGTTAAGCAGTTGGCGCGACTTCAGTTCTAGCCTATAAAGTCAAATCTTGTGTGAATCCTCCATGGTAACATAGCTGCCCGAGGTCGCAAAGTTAGCAAGCACAAGAAATTTGAAAATTGTACGTAATTGCACAGTAGTGCTTATGGTCGATGCCGTTTCTCGGCTTCAGAGCTACTTTCTTGACTGTATTTTGAGTTAATCAGTTGGCGCGACTCCAGTTCTAGCCTTAAAAGTCAAATCTTGCGTGATTCCTGCATAGTAATATAGCTGCCCGAGGTCGCAAATTTAGCAAGTACAAGAAATTTGAAAATTGTACGTAATTGCACAGTAGTGCTTATGGTCGATGCCGTTTCTCGGCTTCAGAGCTACTTTCTTGACTGTATTTTGAGTTAGGCAGTTGGCGCGACTCCAGTTCTAGCCTTAAAAGTCAAATGTTGTGTGATTCCTCCATGGTAACATAGCTGCCCGAGGTCGCAAAGTTAGCAAGTACAAGAAATTTGAAAATTGTACGTAATTGCACAGTAGCGCTTATGGTCGATGCCGTTTCTCGGCTTCAGAGCTACTTTCTTGACTGTATTTTGAGTTAAGCAGTTGGCGCGACTCCAGTTCTAGCCTTAAAAGTCAAATGTTGTGTGATTCCTCCATGGTAACATAGCTGCCCGAGGTCGCAAAGTTAGCAAGTACAAGAAATTTGAAAATTGTACGTAATTGCACAGTAGTGCTTATGGTCGATGCCGTTTCTCGGCTTCAGAGCTACTTTCTTGACTGTATTTTGAGTTAGGCAGTTGGCGCGACTCCAGTTCTAGCCTTAAAAGTCAAATGTTGTGTGATTCCTCCATGGTAACATAGCTGCCCGAGGTCGCAAAGTTAGCAAGTACAAGAAATTTGAAAATTGTACGTAATTGCACAGTAGTGCTCATGGTCGATGCCGTTTCTCGGCTTCAGAGCTACTTTCTTGACTGTATTTTGAGTTAAGCAGTTGGCGCGACTCCAGTTCTAGCCTTAAAAGTCAAATCTTGCGTGATTCCTCCATGGTAACATAGCTGCCCGAGGTCGCAAAGTTAGCAAGTACAAGAAATTTGAAAATTGTACGTAATTGCACAGTAGTGCTTATGGTCGATGCCGTTTCTCGGCTTCAGAGCTAATTTCTTGACTGTATTTTGAGTTAAACAGTTGGCGCGACTTCAGTTCTAGCCTATAAAGTCAAATCTTGCGTGATTCCTCCATGGTAACATAGCTGCCCGAGGTCGCAAAGTTAGCAAGTACAAGAAATTTGAAAATTGTACAGAATTGCACAGTAGTGCTTATGGTCGATGCCGTTTCTCTGCTTCAGAGCTACTTTCTTGACTGTATTTTGAGTTAAACAGTTGGCGCGACTTCAGTTCTAGCCTATAAAGTCAAATCTTGCGTGATTCCTCCATGGTAACATAGCTGCCCGAGGTCGCAAAGTTAGCAAGTACAAGAAATTTGAAAATTGTACGTAATTGCACAGTAGTGCTTATGGTCGATGCCGTTTCTCGGCTTCAGAGCTACTTTCTTGACTGTATTTTGAGTTGAACAGTTGGTGCGACTTCAGTTCTAGCCTATAAAGTCAAATGTTGTGTGATTCCTCCATGGTAACATAGCTGCCCGAGGTCGCAAAGTTAGCAAGTACAAGAAATTTGAAAATTGTACGTAATTGCACAGTAGTGCTTATGGTCGATGCCGTTTCTCGGCTTCAGAGCTACTTTCTTGACTGTATTTTGAGTTAAGCAGTTGGCGCGACTCCAGTTCTAGCCTTAAAAGTCAAATGTTGTGTGATTCATCCATGGTAACATAGCTGCCCGAGGTCGCAAAGTTAGCAAGTACAAGAAATTTGAAAATTGTACGTAATTGCACAGTAGTGCTTATGGTCGATGCCGTTTCTCGGCTTCAGAGCTACTTTCTTGACTGTATTTTGAGTTAAGCAGTTGGCGCGACTCCAGTTCTAGCCTCAAAAGTCAAATGTTGTGTGATTCCTCCATGGTAACATAGCTGCCCGAGGTCGCAAAGTTAGCAAGTACAAGAAATTTGAAAATTGTACGTAATTGCACAGTAGTGCTTATGGTCGATGCCGTTTCTCGGCTTCAGAGCTACTTTCTTGACTGTATTTTGAGTTAATCAGTTGGCGCGACTCCAGTTCTAGCCTTAAAAGTCAAATCTTGCGTGATTCCTGCATGGTAACATAGCTGCCCGAGGTCGCAAAGTTAGCAAGTACAAGAAATTTGAAAATTGTACGTAATTGCACAGTAGTGCTTATGGTCGATGCCGTTTCTCGGCTTCAGAGCTACTTTCTTGACTGTATTTTTAGTTAAGCAGTTGGCGCGACTTCAGTTCTAGCCTATAAAGTCAAATCTTGTGTGATTCCTCCATGGTAACATAGCTGCCCGAGGTCGCAAAGTTAGCAAGTACAAGAAATTTGAAAATTGTACGTAATTGCACAGTAGTGCTTATGGTCGATCCCGTTTCTCAGCTTCAGAGCTTCTTTCTTGACTGTATTTTTAGTTAAGCAGTTGGCGCGACTTCAGTTCTAGCCTATATAGTCAAATCTTGTGTGATTCCTCCATGGTAACATAGCTGCCCGAGGTCGCAAAGTTAGCAAGAACAAGAAATTTGAAAATTGTACGTAATTGCACAGTAGTGCTTATTGTCGATCCCGTTTCTCAGCTTCAGAGCTACTTTCTTGATTTCTTGACTGTATTTCGAGTTAAGCAGTTGGCGCGACTCCAGTTCTAGCCTTAAAAGTCAAATGTTGTGTGATTCCTCCATGGTAACATAGCTGCCCGAGGTCGCAAAGTTAGGAAGTACAAGAAATTTGAAAATTGTACGTAATTGCACAGTAGTGCTCGGCTTCAGAGCTACTTTCTTGACTGTATTTTGAGTTAAACAGTTGGCGCAACTTCAGTTCTAGCCTATAAAGTCAAATCTTGTGTGATTCCTCCATGGTAACATAGCTGCCCGAGGTCGCAAAGTTAGCAAGTACAAGAAATTTGAAAATTGTACGTAATTGCACAGTAGTGCTTATGGTCGATGCCGTTTCTCGGTTTCAGAGCTACTTTCTTGACTGTATTTTTAGTTAAGCAGTTGGCGCGACTTCAGTTCTAGCCTATAAAGTCAAATCTTGTGTGAATCCTCCATGGTAACATAGCTGCCCGAGGTCGCAAAGTTAGCAAGTACAAGAAATTTGAAAATTGTACGTAATTGCACAGTAGTGCTTATGGTCGATGCCGTTTCTCGGCTTCAGAGCTACTTTCTTGACTGTATTTTGAGTTAATCAGTTGGCGCGACTCCAGTTCTAGCCTTAAAAGTCAAATCTTGCGTGATTCCTGCATAGTAATATAGCTGCCCGAGGTCGCAAATTTAGCAAGTACAAGAAATTTGAAAATTGTACGTAATTGCACAGTAGTGCTTATGGTCGATGCCGTTTCTCGGCTTCAGAGCTACTTTCTTGACTGTATTTTGAGTTAAGCAGTTGGCGCGACTCCAGTTCTAGCCTTAAAAGTCAAATGTTGTGTGATTCCTCCATGGTAACATAGCTGCCCGAGGTCGCAAAGTTAGCAAGTACAAGAAATTTGAAAATTGTATGTAATTGCACAGTAGTGCTTATGGTCGATGCCGTTTCTCGGCTTCAGAGCTACTTTCTTGACTGTATTTTGAGTTAAGCAGTTGGCGCGACTCCAGTTCTAGCCTTAAAAGTCAAATCTTGCGTGATTCCTCCATGGTAACATAGCTGCCCGAGGTCGCAAAGTTAGCAAGTACAAGAAATTTGAAAATTGTACGTAATTGCACAGTAGTGCTTATGGTCGATGCAGTTTCTCGGCTTCAGAGCTACTTTCTTGACTGTATTTTGAGTTAAGCAGTTGGCGCGACTCCAGTTCTAGCCTTAAAAGTCAAATCTTGTGTGATTCCTCCATGGTAACATAGCTGCCCGAGGTCGCAAAGTTAGCAAGTACAAGAAATTTGAAAATTGTACGTAATTGCACAGTAGCGCTTATGGTCGATGCCGTTTCTCGGCTTCAGAGCTACTTTCTTGACTGTATTTTGAGTTAAGCAGTTGGCGCGACTCCAGTTCTAGCCTTAAAAGTCAAATGTTGTGTGATTCCTCCATGGTAACATAGCTGCCCGAGGTCGCAAAGTTAGCAAGTACAAGAAATTTGAAAATTGTACGTAATTGCACAGTAGTGCTCATGGTCGATGCCGTTTCTCGGCTTCAGAGCTACTTTCTTGACTGTATTTTGAGTTAAACAGTTGGCGCGACTTCAGTTCTAGGCTATAAAGTCAAATGTTGTGTGATTCCTCCATGGTAACATAGCTGCCCGAGGTCGCAAAGTTAGCAAGTACAAGAAATTTGAAAATTGTACGTAATTGCACAGTAGCGCTTATGGTCGATGCCGTTTCTCGGCTTCAGAGCTACTTTCTTGACTGTATTTTGAGTTAAGCAGTTGGCGCGACTCCAGTTCTAGCCTTAAAAGTCAAATGTTGTGTGATTCCTCCATGGTAACATAGCTGCCCGAGGTCGCAAAGTTAGCAAGTACAAGAAATTTGAAAATTGTACGTAATTGCACAGTAGTGCTTATGGTCGATGCCGTTTCTCGGCTTCAGAGCTACTTTCTTGACTGTATTTTGAGTTAGGCAGTTGGCGCGCTGCCGAGGTCGCAAAGTTAGCAAGTACAAGAAATTTGAAAATTGTACGTAATTGCACAGTAGTGCTTATGGTCGATGCCGTTTCTCGGCTTCAGAGCTACTTTCTTGACTGTATTTTGAGTTAAGCAGTTGGCGCGACTCCAGTTCTAGCCTTAAAAGTCAAATGTTGTGTGATTCATCCATGGTAACATAGCTGCCCGAGGTCGCAAAGTTAGCAAGTACAAGAAATTTGAAAATTGTACGTAATTGCACAGTAGTGCTTATGGTCGATGCCGTTTCTCGGCTTCAGAGCTACTTTCTTGACTGTATTTTGAGTTAAGCAGTTGGCGCGACTCCAGTTCTAGCCTCAAAAGTCAAATGTTGTGTGATTCCTCCATGGTAACATAGCTGCCCGAGGTCGCAAAGTTAGCAAGTACAAGAAATTTGAAAATTGTGCGTAATTGCACAGTAGTGCTTATGGTCGATGCCGTTTCTCGGCTTCAGAGCTACTTTCTTGACTGCATTTTGAGTTAATCAGTTGGCGCGACTCCAGTTCTAGCCTTAAAAGTCAAATCTTGCGTGATTCCTGCATGGTAACATAGCTGCCCGAGGTCGCAAAGTTAGCAAGTACAAGAAATTTGAAAATTGTACGTAATTGCACAGTAGTGCTTATGGTCGATGCCGTTTCTCGGCTTCAGAGCTACTTTCTTGACTGTATTTTTAGTTAAGCAGTTGGCGCGACTTCAGTTCTAGCCTATAAAGTCAAATCTTGTGTGATTCCTCCATGGTAACATAGCTGCCCGAGGTCGCAAAGTTAGCAAGTACAAGAAATTTGAAAATTGTACGTAATTGCACAGTAGTGCTTATGGTCGATGCCGTTTCTCGGCTTCAGAGCTACTTTCTTGACTGTATTTTGAGTTAATCGGTTGGCGCGACTCCAGTTCTAGCCTTAAAAGTCAAATCTTGCGTGATTCCTGCATGGTAACATAGCTGCCCGAGGTCGCAAAGTTAGCAAGTACAAGAAATTTGAAAATTGTACGTAATTGCACAGTAGTGCTTATGGTCGATGCCGTTTCTCGGCTTCAGAGCTACTTTCTTGACTGTATTTTTAGTTAAGCAGTTGGCGCGACTTCAGTTCTAGCCTATAAAGTCAAATCTTGTGTGATTCCTCCATGGTAACATAGCTGCCCGAGGTCGCAAAGTTAGCAAGAACAAGAAATTTGAAAATTGTACGTAATTGCACAGTAGTGCTTATTGTCGATCCCGTTTCTCAGCTTCAGAGCTACTTTCTTGATTTCTTGACTGTATTTCGAGTTAAGCAGTTGGCGCGACTCCAGTTCTAGCCTTAAAAGTCAAATGTTGTGTGATTCCTCCATGGTAACATAGCTGCCCGAGGTCGCAAAGTTAGCAAGTACAAGAAATTTGAAAATTGTACGTAATTGCACAGTAGTGCTTATGGTCGATGCCGTTTCTCGGCTTCAGAGCTACTTTCTTGACTGTATTTTGAGTTAAACAGTTGGCGCGACTTCAGTTCTAGCCTATAAAGTCAAATCTTGTGTGATTCCTCCATGGTAACATAGCTGCCCGAGGTCGCAAAGTTAGCAAGTACAAGAAATTTGAAAATTGTACGTAATTGCACAGTAGTGCTTATGGTCGATGCCGTTTCTCGGCTTCAGAGCTACTTTCTTGACTGTATTTTGAGTTAAGCAGTTGGCGCGACTCCAGTTCTAGCCTTAAAAGTCAAATGTTGTGTGATTCATCCATGGTAACAAAGCTGCCCGAGGTCGCAAAGTTAGCAAGTACAAGAAATTTGAAAATTGTACGTAATTGCACAGTAGTGCTTATGGTCGATGCCGTTTCTCGGCTTCAGAGCTACTTTCTTGACTGTATTTTGAGTTAAGCAGTTGGCGCGACTCCAGTTCTAGCCTCAAAAGTCAAATGTTGTGTGATTCCTCCATGGTAACATAGCTGCCCGAGGTCGCAAAGTTAGCAAGTACAAGAAATTTGAAAATTGTACGTAATTGCACAGTAGTGCTTATGGTCGATGCCGTTTCTCGGCTTCAGAGCTACTTTCTTGACTGTATTTTGAGTTAATCAGTTGGCGCGACTCCAGTTCTAGCCTTAAAAGTCAAATCTTGCGTGATTCCTGCATGGTAACATAGCTGCCCGAGGTCGCAAAGTTAGCAAGTACAAGAAATTTGAAAATTGTACGTAATTGCACAGTAGTGCTTATGGTCGATGCCGTTTCTCGGCTTCAGAGCTACTTTCTTGACTGTATTTTTAGTTAAGCAGTTGGCGCGACTTCAGTTCTAGCCTATAAAGTCAAATCTTGTGTGATTCCTTCATGGTAACATAGCTGCCCGAGGTCGCAAAGTTAGCAAGTACAAGAAATTTGAAAATTGTACGTAATTGCACAGTAGTGCTTATGGTCGATCCCGTTTCTCAGCTTCAGAGCTTCTTTCTTGACTGTATTTTTAGTTAAGCAGTTGGCGCGACTTCAGTTCTAGCCTATAAAGTCAAATCTTGTGTGATTCCTCCATGGTAACATAGCTGCCCGAGGTCGCAAAGTTAGCAAGAACAAGAAATTTGAAAATTGTACGTAATTGCACAGTAGTGCTTATTGTCGATCCCGTTTCTCAGCTTCAGAGCTACTTTCTTGATTTCTTGACTGTATTTCGAGTTAAGCAGTTGGCGCGACTCCAGTTCTAGCCTTAAAAGTCAAATGTTGTGTGATTCCTCCATGGTAACATAGCTGCCCGAGGTCGCAAAGTTAGCAAGTACAAGAAATTTGAAAATTGTACGTAATTGCACAGTAGTGCTTATGGTCGATGCCGTTTCTCGGCTTCAGAGCTACTTTCTTGACTGTATTTTGAGTTAAACAGTTGGCGCGACTTCAGTTCTAGCCTATAAAGTCAAATCTTGTGTGATTCCTCCATGGTAACATAGCTGCCCGAGGTCGCAAAGTTAGCAAGTACAAGAAATTTGAAAATTGTACGTAATTGCACAGTAGTGCTTATGGTCGATGCCGTTTCTCGGCTTCAGAGCTACTTTCTGGACTGTATTTTGAGTTAAGCAGTTGGCGCGACTCCATTTCTAGCCTTAAAAGTCAAATCTTGTGTGATTCCTCGATGGTAACATAGCTGCCCGAGGTCGCAAAGTTAGCAAGTACAAGAAATTTGAAAATTGTACGTAATTGCACAGTAGTGCTTATGGTCGATCCCGTTTCTCAGCTTCAGAGCTACTTTCTTGACTGTATTTCGAGTTAAGCAGTTGGCGCGACTCCAGTTCTAGCCTTAAAAGTCAAATGTTGTGTGATTCCTCCATGGTAACATAGCTGCCCGAGGTCGCAAAGTTAGCAAGTACAAGAAATTTGAAAATTGTACGTAATTGCACAGTAGTGCTTATGGTCGATGCCGTTTCTCGGCTTCAGAGCTACTTTCTTGACTGTATTTTGAGTTAAACAGTTGGCGCGACTTCAGTTCTAGCCTATAAAGTCAAATGTTGTGTGATTCCTCCATGGTAACATAGCTGCCCGAGGTCGCAAAGTTAGCAAGTACAAGAAATTTGAAAATTGTACGTAATTGCACAGTAGTGCTTATGGTCGATGCCGTTTCTCGGCTTCAGAGCTACTTTCTTGACTGTATTTTGAGTTAAGCAGTTGGCGCGACTCCATTTCTAGCCTTAAAAGTCAAATCTTGTGTGATTCCTCGATGGTAACATAGCTGCCCGAGGTCGCAAAGTTAGCAAGTACAAGAAATTTGAAAATTGTACGTAATTGCACAGTAGTGCTTATGGTCGATGCCGTTTCTCGGCTTCAGAGCTACTTTCTTGACTGTATTTTTAGTTAAGCAGTTGGCGCGACTTCAGTTCTAGCCTATAAAGTCAAATCTTGTGTGAATCCTCCATGGTAACATAGCTGCCCGAGGTCGCAAAGTTAGCAAGTACAAGAAATTTGAAAATTGTACGTAATTGCACAGTAGTGCTTATGGTCGATGCCGTTTCTCGGCTTCAGAGCTACTTTCTTGACTGTATTTTGAGTTAATCAGTTGGCGCGACTCCAGTTCTAGCCTTAAAAGTCAAATCTTGCGTGATTCCTGCATAGTAATATAGCTGCCCGAGGTCGCAAATTTAGCAAGTACAAGAAATTTGAAAATTGTACGTAATTGCACAGTAGTGCTTATGGTCGATGCAGTTTCTCGGCTTCAGAGCTACTTTCTTGACTGTATTTTGAGTTAAGCAGTTGGCGCGACTCCAGTTCTAGCCTTAAAAGTCAAATCTTGTGTGATTCCTCCATGGTAACATAGCTGCCCGAGGTCGCAAAGTTAGCAAGTACAAGAAATTTGAAAATTGTACGTAATTGCACAGTAGTGCTTATGGTCGATGCCGTTTCTCGGCTTCAGAGCTAATTTCTTGACTGTATTTTGAGTTAAACAGTTGGCGCGACTTCAGTTCTAGCCTATAAAGTCAAATCTTGTGTGAATCCTCCATGGTAACATAGCTGCCCGAGGTCGCAAAGTTAGCAAGTACAAGAAATTTGAAAATTGTACGTAATTGCACAGTAGTGCTTATGGTCGATGCCGTTTCTCGGCTTCAGAGCTACTTTCTTGACTGTATTTTGAGTTAATCAGTTGGCGCGACTCCAGTTCTAGCCTTAAAAGTCAAATCTTGCGTGATTCCTCCATGGTAACATAGCTGCCCGAGGTCGCAAAGTTAGCAAGTACAAGAAATTTGAAAATTGTACGTAATTGCACAGTAGTGCTTATGGTCGATGCAGTTTCTCGGCTTCAGAGCTACTTTCTTGACTGTATTTTGAGTTAAGCAGTTGGCGCGACTCCAGTTCTAGCCTTAAAAGTCAAATCTTGTGTGATTCCTCCATGGTAACATAGCTGCCCGAGGTCGCAAAGTTAGCAAGTACAAGAAATTTGAAAATTGTACGTAATTGCACAGTAGCGCTTATGGTCGATGCCGTTTCTCGGCTTCAGAGCTACTTTCTTGACTGTATTTTGAGTTAAGCAGTTGGCGCGACTCCAGTTCTAGCCTTAAAAGTCAAATGTTGTGTGATTCCTCCATGGTAACATAGCTGCCCGAGGTCGCAAAGTTAGCAAGTACAAGAAATTTGAAAATTGTACGTAATTGCACAGTAGTGCTTATGGTCGATGCCGTTTCTCGGCTTCAGAGCTGCTTTCTTGACTGTATTTTGAGTTAGGCAGTTGGCGCGACTCCAGTTCTAGCCTTAAAAGTCAAATGTTGTGTGATTCCTCCATGGTAACATAGCTGCCCGAGGTCGCAAAGTTAGCAAGTACAAGAAATTTGAAAATTGTACGTAATTGCACAGTAGTGCTCATGGTCGATGCCGTTTCTCGGCTTCAGAGCTACTTTCTTGACTGTATTTTGAGTTAAGCAGTTGGCGCGACTCCAGTTCTAGCCTTAAAAGTCAAATCTTGCGTGATTCCTCCATGGTAACATAGCTGCCCGAGGTCGCAAAGTTAGCAAGTACAAGAAATTTGAAAATTGTACGTAATTGCACAGTAGTGCTTATGGTCGATGCCGTTTCTCGGCTTCAGAGCTAATTTCTTGACTGTATTTTGAGTTAAACAGTTGGCGCGACTTCAGTTCTAGCCTATAAAGTCAAATCTTGCGTGATTCCTCCATGGTAACATAGCTGCCCGAGGTCGCAAAGTTAGCAAGTACAAGAAATTTGAAAATTGTACAGAATTGCACAGTAGTGCTTATGGTCGATGCCGTTTCTCTGCTTCAGAGCTACTTTCTTGACTGTATTTTGAGTTAAACAGTTGGCGCGACTTCAGTTCTAGCCTATAAAGTCAAATCTTGCGTGATTCCTCCATGGTAACATAGCTGCCCGAGGTCGCAAAGTTAGCAAGTACAAGAAATTTGAAAATTGTACGTAATTGCACAGTAGTGCTTATGGTCGATGCCGTTTCTCGGCTTCAGAGCTACTTTCTTGACTGTATTTTGAGTTGAACAGTTGGCGCGACTTCAGTTCTAGCCTATAAAGTCAAATGTTGTGTGATTCCTCCATGGTAACATAGCTGCCCGAGGTTGCAAAGTTAGCAAGTACAAGAAATTTGAAAATTGTACGTAATTGCACAGTAGTGCTTATGGTTGATGCCGTTTCTCGGTTTCAGAGCTACTTTCTTGACTGTATTTTGAGTTAGGCAGTTGGCGCGACTCCAGTTCTAGCCTTAAAAGTCAAATGTTGTGTGATTCCTCCATGGTAACATAGCTGCCCGAGGTCGCAAAGTTAGCAAGTACAAGAAATTTGAAAATTGTACGTAATTGCACAGTAGTGCTTATGGTCGATGCCGTTTCTCGGCTTCAGAGCTACTTTCTTGACTGTATTTTGAGTTAATCAGTTGGCGCGACTCCAGTTCTAGCCTTAAAAGTCAAATGTTGTGTGATTCATCCATGGTAACATAGCTGCCCGAGGTCGCAAAGTTAGCAAGTACAAGAAATTTGAAAATTGTACGTAATTGCACAGTAGTGCTTATGGTCGATGCCGTTTCTCGGCTTCAGAGCTACTTTCTTGACTGTATTTTGAGTTAAGCAGTTGGCGCGACTCCAGTTCTAGCCTCAAAAGTCAAATGTTGTGTGATTCCTCCATGGTAACATAGCTGCCCGAGGTCGCAAAGTTAGCAAGTACAAGAAATTTGAAAATTGTACGTAATTGCACAGTAGTGCTTATGGTCGATGCCGTTTCTCGGCTTCAGAGCTACTTTCTTGACTGTATTTTGAGTTAATCAGTTGGCGCGACTCCAGTTCTAGCCTTAAAAGTCAAATCTTGCGTGATTCCTGCATGGTAACATAGCTGCCCGAGGTCGCAAAGTTAGCAAGTACAAGAAATTTGAAAATTGTACGTAATTGCACAGTAGTGCTTATGGTCGATGCCGTTTTTCGGCTTCAGAGCTACTTTCTTGACTGTATTTTTAGTTAAGCAGTTGGCGCGACTTCAGTTCTAGCCTATAAAGTCAAATCTTGTGTGATTCCTCCATGGTACCATAGCTGCCCGAGGTCGCAAAGTTAGCAAGTACAAGAAATTTGAAAATTGTACGTAATTGCACAGTAGTGCTTATGGTCGATCCCGTTTCTCAGCTTCAGAGCTTCTTTCTTGACTGTATTTTTAGTTAAGCAGTTGGCGCGACTTCAGTTCTAGCCTATAAAGTCAAATCTTGTGTGATTCCTCCATGGTAACATAGCTGCCCGAGGTCGCAAAGTTAGCAAGAACAAGAAATTTGAAAATTGTACGTAATTGCACAGTAGTGCTTATTGTCGATCCCGTTTCTCAGCTTCAGAGCTACTTTCTTGATTTCTTGACTGTATTTCGAGTTAAGCAGTTGGCGCGACTCCAGTTCTAGCCTTAAAAGTCAAATGTTGTGTGATTCCTCCATGGTAACATAGCTGCCCGAGGTCGCAAAGTTAGCAAGTACAAGAAATTTGAAAATTGTACGTAATTGCACAGTAGTGCTTATGGTCGATGCCGTTTCTCGGCTTCAGAGCTACTTTCTTGACTGTATTTTGAGTTAAACAGTTGGCGCGACTTCAGTTCTAGCCTATAAAGTCAAATCTTGTGTGATTCCTCCATGGTAACATAGCTGCCCGAGGTCGCAAAGTTAGCAAGTACAAGAAATTTGAAAATTGTACGTAATTGCACAGTAGTGCTTATGGTCGATGCCGTTTATCGGCTTCAGAGCTACTTTCTTGACTGTATTTTGAGTTAAGCAGTTGGCGCGACTCCATTTCTAGCCTTAAAAGTCAAATCTTGTGTGGTTCCTCGATGGTAACATAGCTGCCCGAGGTCGCAAAGTTAGCAAGTACAAGAAATTTGAAAATTGTACGTAATTGCACAGTAGTGCTTATGGTCGATCCCGTTTCTCAGCTTCAGAGCTACTTTCTTGACTGTATTTCGAGTTAAGCAGTTGGCGCGACTCCAGTTCTAGCCTTAAAAGTCAAATGTTGTGTGATTCCTCCATGGTAACATAGCTGCCCGAGGTCGCAAAGTTAGCAAGTACAAGAAATTTGAAAATTGTACGTAATTGCACAGTAGTGCTTATGGTCGATGCCGTTTCTCGGCTTCAGAGCTACTTTCTTGACTGTATTTTGAATTAAGCAGTTGGCGCGACTCCATTTCTAGCCTTAAAAGTCAAATCTTGTGTGATTCCTCGATGGTAACATAGCTGCCCGAGGTCGCAAAGTTAGCAAGTACAAGAAATTTGAAAATTGTACGTAATTGCACAGTAGTGCTTATGGTCGATGCCGTTTCTCGGTTTCAGAGCTACTTTCTTGACTGTATTTTTAGTTAAGCAGTTGGCGCGACTTCAGTTCTAGCCTATAAAGTCAAATCTTGTGTGAATCCTCCATGGTAACATAGCTGCCCGAGGTCGCAAAGTTAGCAAGTACAAGAAATTTGAAAATTGTACGTAATTGCACAGTAGTGCTTATGGTCGATGCCGTTTCTCGGCTTCAGAGCTACTTTCTTGACTGTATTTTGAGTTAATCAGTTGGCGCGACTCCAGTTCTAGCCTTAAAAGTCAAATCTTGCGTGATTCCTGCATAGTAATATAGCTGCCCGAGGTCGCAAATTTAGCAAGTACAAGAAATTTGAAAATTGTACGTAATTGCACAGTAGTGCTTATGGTCGATGCCGTTTCTCGGCTTCAGAGCTACTTTCTTGACTGTATTTTGAGTTAAGCAGTTGGCGCGACTCCAGTTCTAGCCTTAAAAGTCAAATGTTGTGTGATTCCTCCATGGTAACATAGCTGCCCGAGGTCGCAAAGTTAGCAAGTACAAGAAATTTGAAAATTGTATGTAATTGCACAGTAGTGCTTATGGTCGATGCCGTTTCTCGGCTTCAGAGCTACTTTCTTGACTGTATTTTGAGTTAAGCAGTTGGCGCGACTCCAGTTCTAGCCTTAAAAGTCAAATCTTGCGTGATTCCTCCATGGTAACATAGCTGCCCGAGGTCGCAAAGTTAGCAAGTACAAGAAATTTGAAAATTGTACGTAATTGCACAGTAGTGCTTATGGTCGATGCAGTTTCTCGGCTTCAGAGCTACTTTCTTGACTGTATTTTGAGTTAAGCAGTTGGCGCGACTCCAGTTCTAGCCTTAAAAGTCAAATCTTGTGTGATTCCTCCATGGTAACATAGCTGCCCGAGGTCGCAAAGTTAGCAAGTACAAGAAATTTGAAAATTGTACGTAATTGCACACTAGCGCTTATGGTCGATGCCGTTTCTCGGCTTCAGAGCTACTTTCTTGACTGTATTTTGAGTTAAGCAGTTGGCGCGACTCCAGTTCTAGCCTTAAAAGTCAAATGTTGTGTGATTCCTCCATGGTAACATAGCTGCCCGAGGTCGCAAAGTTAGCAAGTACAAGAAATTTGAAAATTGTACGTAATTGCACAGTAGTGCTTATGGTCGATGCCGTTTCTCGGCTTCAGAGCTACTTTCTTGACTGTATTTTGAGTTAGGCAGCTGGCGCGACTCCAGTTCTAGCCTTAAAAGTCAAATGTTGTGTGATTCCTCCATGGTAACATAGCTGCCCGAGGTCGCAAAGTTAGCAAGTACAAGAAATTTGAAAATTGTACGTAATTGCACAGTAGTGCTCATGGTCGATGCCGTTTCTCGGCTTCAGAGCTACTTTCTTGACTGTATTTTGAGTTAAACAGTTGGCGCGACTTCAGTTCTAGGCTATAAAGTCAAATGTTGTGTGATTCCTCCATGGTAACATAGCTGCCCGAGGTCGCAAAGTTAGCAAGTACAAGAAATTTGAAAATTGTACGTAATTGCACAGTAGCGCTTATGGTCGATGCCGTTTCTCGGCTTCAGAGCTACTTTCTTGACTGTATTTTGAGTTAAGCAGTTGGCGCGACTCCAGTTCTAGCCTTACAAGTCAAATGTTGTGTGATTCCTCCATGGTAACATAGCTGCCCGAGGTCGCAAAGTTAGCAAGTACAAGAAATTTGAAAATTGTACGTAATTGCACAGTAGTGCTTATGGTCGATGCCGTTTCTCGGCTTCAGAGCTACTTTCTTGACTGTATTTTGAGTTAGGCAGTTGGCGCGACTCCAGTTCTAGCCTTAAAAGTCAAATGTTGTGTGATTCCTCCATGGTAACATAGCTGCCCGAGGTCGCAAAGTTAGCAAGTACAAGAAATTTGAAAATTGTACGTAATTGCACAGTAGTGCTTATTGTCGATGCCGTTTCTCGGCTTCAGAGCTACTTTCTTGACTGTATTTTTAGTTAAGCAGTTGGCGCGACTCCAGTTCTAGCCTTAAAAGTCAAATGTTGTGTGATTCCTCCATGGTAACATAGCTGCCCGAGGTCGCAAAGTTAGCAAGTACAAGAAATTTGAAAATTGTATGTAATTGCACAGTAGTGCTTATGGTCGATGCCGTTTCTCGGCTTCAGAGCTACTTTCTTGACTGTATTTTGAGTTAAGCAGTTGGCGCGACTCCAGTTCTAGCCTTAAAAGTCAAATGTTGTGTGATTCCTCCATGGTAACATAGCTGCCCGAGGTCGCAAAGTTAGCAAGTACAAGAAATTTGAAAATTGTACGTAATTGCACAGTAGTGCTTATGGTCGATGCCGTTTCTCGGCTTCAGAGCTACTTTCTTGACTGTATTTTGAGTTAAGCAGTTGGCGCGACTTCAGTTCTAGCCTATAAAGTCAAATCTTGTGTGATTCCTCCATGGTAACATAGCTGCCCGAGGTCGCAAAGTTAGCAAGTATGTACAAGAAATTTGAAAATTGTACGTAATTGCACAGTAGCGCTTATGGTCGATGCCGTTTCTCGGCTTCAGAGCTACTTTCTTGACTGTATTTTGAGTTAAGCAGTTGGCGCGACTCCAGTTCTAGCCTTAAAAGTCAAATGTTGTGTGATTCCCCCATGGTAACATAGCTGCCCGAGGTCGCAAAATTAGCAAGGACAAGAAATTTGAAAATTGTACGTAATTGCACAGTAGTGCTTATGGTCGATGCCGTTTCTCGGCTTCAGAGCTACTTTCTTGACTGTATTTTTAGTTAAGCAGTTGGCGCGACTCCAGTTCTAGCCTTAAAAGTCAAATCTTGCGTCATTCCTCCATGGTAACATAGCTGCCCGAGGTCGCAAAGTTAGCAAGTACAAGAAATTTGAAAATTGTATGTAATTGCACAGTAGTGCTTATGGTCGATGCCGTTTCTCGGCTTCAGAGCTACTTTCTTGACTGTATTTTGAGTTAAGCAGTTGGCGCGACTCCAGTTCTAGCCTTAAAAGTCAAATCTTGTGTGATTCCTCCATGGTAACATAGCTGCCCGAGGTCGCAAAGTTAGCAAGTACAAGAAATTTGAAAATTGTACGTAATTGCACAGTAGTGCTTATGGTCGATGCCTTTTCTCGGCTTCAGAGCTACTTTCTTGACTGTATTTTGAGTTAAACAGTTGGCGCGACTCCAGTTCTAGCCTTAAAAGTCAAATGTTGTGTGATTCCTCCATGGTAGCATAGCTGCCCGAGATCGCAAAGTTAGCAAGTACAAGAAATTTGAAAATTGTACGTAATTGCACAGTAGTGCTTGTGGTCGATGCCGTTTCTCGGCTTCAGAGCTACTTTCTTGACTGTATTTTTAGTTAAGCAGTTGGCGCGACTTCAGTTCTAGCCTATAAAGTGAAATCTTGTGTGATTCCTCCATGGTATCATAGCTGCCCGAGGTCGCAAAGTTAGCAAGTACAAGAAATTTGAAAATTGTACGTAATTGCACAGTAGTGCTTATGGTCGATGCCGTTTCTCGGCTTCAGAGCTACTTTCTTGACTGTATTTTTAGTTAAGCAGTTGGCGCGACTTCAGTTCTAGCCTATAAAGTCAAATCTTGTGTGATTCCTCCATGGTAACATAGCTGCCCGAGGTCGCAAAGTTAGCAAGTACAAGAAATTTGAAAATTGTACGTAATTGCACAGTAGTGCTTATGGTCGATGCCGTTTCTCGGCTTCAGAGCTACTTTCTTGACTGTATTTTGAGTTAAGCAGTTGGCGCGACTCCAGTTCTAGCCTTAAAAGTCAAATGTTGTGTGATTCCTCCATGGTAACATAGCTGCCCGAGGTCGCAAAGTTAGCAAGTACAAGAAATTTGAAAATTGTACGTAATTGCACAGTAGTGCTTATTGTCGATCCCGTTTCTCAGCTTCAGAGCTACTTTCTTGACTGTATTTCGAGTTAAGCAGTTGGCGCGACTTCAGTTCTAGCCTATAAAGTCAAATGTTGTGTGATTCCCCCATGGTAACATAGCTGCCCGAGGTCGCAAAGTTAGCAAGGACAAGAAATTTGAAAATTGTACGTAATTGCACAGTAGTGCTTATGGTCGATGCCGTTTCTCGGCTTCAGAGCTACTTTCTTGACTGTATTTTTAGTTAAGCAGTTGGCGCGACTCCAGTTCTAGCCTTAAAAGTCAAATGTTGTGTGATTCCTCCATGGTAACATAGCTGCCCGAGGTCGCAAAGTTAGCAAGTACAAGAAATTTGAAAATTGTACGTAATTGCACAGTAGTGCTTATGGTCGATGCCGTTTCTCGGCTTCAGAGCTACTTTCTTGACTGTATTTTGAGTTAAGCAGTTGGCGCGACTCCAGTTCTAGCCTTAAAAGTCAAATGTTGTGTGATTCCTCCATGGTAACATAGCTGCCCGAGGTCGCAAAGTTAGCAAGTACAAGAAATTTGAAAATTGTACGTAATTGCACAGTAGTGCTTATGGTCGATGCCGTTTCTCGGCTTCAGAGCTACTTTCTTGACTGTATTTTTAGTTAAGCAGTTGGCGCGACTCCAGTTCTAGCCTTAAAAGTCAAATCTTGCGTGATTCCTCCATGGTAACATAGCTGCCCGAGGTCGCAAAGTTAGCAAGTACAAGAAATTTGAAAATTGTATGTAATTGCACAGTAGTGCTTATGGTCGATCCCGTTTCTCAGCTTCAGAGCTACTTTCTTGACTGTATTTGGAGTTAAGCGGTTGGCGCGACTTCAGTTCTAGCCTTAAAAGTCAAATCTTGCGTGATTCCTCCATGGTAACATAGCTGCCCGAGGTCGCAAAGTTAGCAAGTACAAGAAATTTGAAAATTGTACGTAATTGCACAGTAGTGCTTATGGTCGATGCCGTTTCTCGGCTTCAGAGCTACTTTCTTGACTGTATTTTTAGTTAAGCAGTTGACGCGACTCCAGTTCTAGCCTTAGAAGTCAAATCTTGCGTGATTCCTCCATGGTAACATAGCTGCCCGAGGTCGCAAAGTTAGCAAGTACAAGAAATTTGAAAATTGTACGTAATTGCACAGTAGTGCTTATGGTCGATGCCGTTTCTCGGCTTCAGAGCTACTTTCTTGACTGTATTTTTAGTTAAGCAGTTGGCGCGACTCCAGTTCTAGCCTTAAAAGTCAAATCTTGCGTGATTCCTCCATGGTAACATAGCTGCCCGAGGTCGCAAAGTTAGCAAGTACAAGAAATTTGAAAATTGTACGTAATTGCACAGTAGTGCTTATGGTCGATGCCGTTTCTCGGCTTCAGAGCTACTTTCTTGACTGTATTTTGAGTTAAGCAGTTGGCGCGACTCCAGTTCTAGCCTTAAAAGTCAAATGTTGTGTGATTCCTCCATGGTAACATAGCTGCCCGAGGTCGCAAAGTTAGCAAGTACAAGAAATTTGAAAATTGTACGTAATTGCACAGTAGTGCTTATGGTCGATGCCGTTTCTCGGCTTCAGAGCTACTTTCTTGACTGTATTTTGAGTTAAGCAGTTGGCGCGACTCCAGTTCTAGCCTCAAAAGTCAAATGTTGTGTGATTCCTCCATGGTAACATAGCTGCCCGAGGTCGCAAAGTTAGCAAGTACAAGAAATTTGAAAATTGTACGTAATTGCACAGTAGTGCTTATGGTCGATGCCGTTTCTCGGCTTCAGAGCTACTTTCTTGACTGTATTTTGAGTTAATCAGTTGGCGCGACTCCAGTTCTAGCCTTAAAAGTCAAATCTTGCGTGATTCCTGCATGGTAATATAGCTGCCCGAGGTCGCAAAGTTAGCAGGTACAAGAAATTTGAAAATTGTACGTAATTGCACAGTAGTGCTTATGGTCGATGCCGTTTCTCGGCTTCAGAGCTACTTTCTTGACTGTATTTTTAGTTAAGCAGTTGACGCGACTCCAGTTCTAGCCTTAGAAGTCAAATCTTGCGTGATTCCTCCATGGTAACATAGCTGCCCGAGGTCGCAAAGTTAGCAAGTACAAGAAATTTGAAAATTGTACGTAATTGCACAGTAGTGCTTATGGTCGATGCCGTTTCTCGGCTTCAGAGCTACTTTCTTGACTGTATTTTTAGTTAAGCAGTTGGCGCGACTCCAGTTCTAGCCTTAAAAGTCAAATCTTGCGTGATTCCTCCATGGTAACATAGCTGTCCGAGGTCGCAAAGTTAGCAAGTACAAGAAATTTGAAAATTGTACGTAATTGCACAGTAGTGCTTATGGTCGATGCCGTTTCTCGGCTTCAGAGCTACTTTCGTGACTGTATTTTGAGTTAAACTTTTGGCGCGACTTCAGTTCTAGCCTTAAAAGTCAAATGTTGTGTGATTCCTCCATGGTAACATAGCTGCCCGAGGTGGCAAAGTTAGCAACTACAAGAAATTTGAAAATTGTACGTAATTGCACAGTAGTGCTTATGGTCGATGCCGTTTCTCGGCTTCAGAGCTACTTTCTTGACTGTATTTTTAGTTAAGCAGTTGGCGCGACTCCAGTTCTAGCCTTAAAAGTCAAATGTTGTGTGATTCCTCCATGGTAACATAGCTGCCCGAGGTGGCAAAGTTAGCAAGTACAAGAAATTTGAAAATTGTACGTAATTGCACAGTAGTGCTTATGGTCGATGCCGTTTCTCGGCTTCAGAGCTACTTTCTTGACTGTATTTTGAGTTAAACTTTTGGCGCGACTTCAGTTCTAGCCTTAAAAGTCAAATGTTGTGTGATTCCTCCATGGTAACATAGCTGCCCGAGGTCGCAAAGTTAGCAAGTACAAGAAATTTGAAAATTATACGTAATTGCACAGTAGTGCTTATGGTCGATGCCGTTTCTCGGCTTCAGAGCTACTTTCTTGACTGTATTTTTAGTTAAGCAGTTGGCGCGACTCCGGTTCTAGCCTTAAAAGTCAAATGTTGTGTGATTCCTCCATGGTAACATAGCTGCCCGAGGTGGCAAAGTTAGCAAGTACAAGAAATTTGAAAATTGTACGTAATTGCACAGTAGTGCTTATGGTCGATGCCGTTTCTCGGCTTCAGAGCTACTTTCTTGACTGTATTTTGAGTTAAACTTTTGGCGCGACTTCAGTTCTAGCCTTAAAAGTCAAATGTTGTGTGATTCCTCCATGGTAACATAGCTGCCCGAGGTCGCAAAGTTAGCAAGTACAAGAAATTTGAAAATTGTACGTAATTGCACAGTAGTGCTTATGGTCGATCCCGTTTCTCGGCTTCAGAGCTACTTTCTTGACTGTATTTTGAGTTAAGCAGTTGGCGCGACTGCAGTTCTAGCCTTAAAAGTAAAATGTTGTGTGATTCCTCCATGGTAACATAGCTGCCCGAGGTCGCTAAGTTAGCAAGTACAAGAAATTTGAAAATTGTACGTAATTGCACAGTAGTGCTTATGGTCGATCCCGTTTCTCGGCTTCAGAGCTACTTTCTTGACTGTATTTTGAGTTATACAGTTGGCGCGACTTCAGTTCTAGCCTATAAAGTCAAATGTTGTGTGATTCCTCCATGGTAACATAGCTGCCCGAGGTCGCAAAATTAGCAAGTACAAGAAATTTGAAAATTGTACGTAATTGCACAGTAGTGCTTATGGTCGATGCCGTTTCTCGGCTTCAGAGCTACTTTCTTGACTGTATTTTGAGTTAAACTTTTGGCGCGACTTCAGTTCTAGCCTTAAAAGTAAAATGTTGCGTGATTCCTCCATGGTAACATAGCTGCCCGAGGTCGCAAAGTTAGCAAGTACAAGAAATATGAAAATTGTACGTAATTGCACAGTAGTGCTTATGGTCGATGCCGTTTCTCGGCTTCAGAGCTACTTTCTTGACTGTATTTTGAGTTAAGCAGTTGGCGCGACTCCAGTTCTAGCCTATAAAGTCAAATCTTGTGTGATTCCTCGATGGTAACATAGCTGCCCGAGGTCGCAAAGTTAGCAAGTACAAGAAATTTGAAAATTGTACGTAATTGCACAGTAGTGCTTATGGTCGATGCCGTTTCTGGGCTTCAGAGCTACTTTCTTGACTGTATTTTGAGTTAAGCAGTTGGCGCGACTTCAGTTCTAGCCTATAAAGTCAAATCTTGTGTGATTCCTCCATGGTAACATAGCTGCCCGAGGTCGCAAAGTTAGCAAGTACAAGAAATTTGAAAATTGTACGTAATTGCACAGTAGTGCTTATGGTCGATGCCATTTCTCGGCTTCAGAGCTACTTTCTTGACTGTATTTTGAGTTAAGCAGTTGTCGCGACTCCAGTTCTAGCCCTAAAAGTCAAATGTTGTGTGATTCCTCCATGGTAACATAGCTGCCCGAGGTCGCAAAGTTAGCAAGTACAAGAAATTTGAAAATTGTACGTAATTGCACAGTAGTGCTTATGGTCGATGCCGTTTCTCGGCTTCAGAGCTACTTTCTTGACTGTATTTTGAGTTAAACAGTTGGCGCGACTTCAGTTCTAGCCTATAAAGTCAAATGTTGTGTGATTCCTCCATGGTAACATAGCTGGCCGAGGTCGCAAAGTTAGCAAGTACAAGAAATTTGAAAATTGTACGTAATTGCACACTAGTGCTTACGGTCGATGCCGTTTCTCGGCTTCAGAGCTACTTTCTTGACTGTATTTTGAGTTAGGCAGTTGGCGCGACTCCAGTTCTAGCCTTAAAAGTCAAATGTTGTGTGATTTCTCCATGGTAACATAGCTGCTCGAGGTCGCAAAGTTAGCAAGTACAAGAAATTTGAAAATTGTACGTAATTGCACAGTAGTGCTTATGGTCGATCCCGTTTCTCAGCTTCAGAGCTACTTTCTTGACTGTATTTTGAGTTAAGCAGTTGGCGCGGCTCCAGTTCTAGCCTTAAAAGTCAAATGTTGTGTGATTCCTCCATGGTAACATAGCTGCCCGAGGTCGCAAAGTTAGCAAGTACAAGAAATTTGAAAATTGTACAGAATTGCACAGTAGTGCTTATGGTCGATGCCGTTTCTCTGCTTCAGAGCTACTTTCTTGACTGTATTTTGAGTTAAACAGTTGGCGCGACTTCAGTTCTAGCCTATAAAGTCAAATCTTGCGTGATTCCTCCATGGTAACATAGCTGCCCGAGGTCGCAAAGTTAGCAAGTACAAGAAATTTGAAAATTGTACAGAATTGCACAGTAGTACTTATGGTCGATGCCGTTTCTCGGCTTCAGAGCTACTTTCTTGACTGTATTTTTAGTTAAGCAGTTGGCGCGACTCCAGTTCTAGCCTTAAAAGTCAAATCTTGCGTGATTCCTCCATGGTAACATAGCTGCCCGAGGTCGCAAAGTTAGCAAGTACAAGAAATTTGAAAATTGTACGTAATTGCACATTAGTGCTTATGGTCGATGCCGTTTCTCGGCTTCAGAGCTACTTTCTTGACTGTATTTTGAGTTAAGCAGTTGGCGCGACTTCAGTTCTAGCCTATAAAGTCAAATGTTGTGTGATTCCCCCCTGGTAACATAGCTGCCCGAGGTCGCAAAGTTAGCAAGGACAAGAAATTTGAAAATTGTACGTAATTGCACAGTAGTGCTTATGGTCGATGCCGTTTCTCGGCTTCAGAGCTACTTTCTTGACTGTATTTTTAGTTAAGCAGTTGGCGCGACTCCAGTTCTAGCCTTAAAAGTCAAATGTTGTGTGATTCCTCCATGGTAACATAGCTGCCCGAGGTCGCAAAGTTAGCAAGTACAAGAAATTTGAAAATTGTACGTAATTGCACAGTAGTGCTTATGGTCGATGCCGTTTCTCGGCTTCAGAGCTACTTTCTTGACTGTATTTTGAGTTAAGCAGTTGGCGCGACTCCAGTTCTAGCCTTAAAAGTCAAATGTTGTGTGATTCCTCCATGGTAACATAGCTGCCCGAGGTCGCAAAGTTAGCAAGTACAAGAAATTTGAAAATTGTACGTAATTGCACAGTAGTGCTTATGGTCGATGCCGTTTCTCGGCTTCAGAGCTACTTTCTTGACTGTATTTTGAGTTAAGCAGTTGGCGCGACTCCAGTTCTAGCCTCAAAAGTCAAATGTTGTGTGATTCCTCCATGGTAACATAGCTGCCCGACGTCGCAAAGTTAGCAAGTACAAGAAATTTGAAAATTGTACGTAATTGCACAGTAGTGCTTATGGTCGATGCCGTTTCTCGGCTTCAGAGCTACTTTCTTGACTGTATTTTTAGTTAAGCAGTTGGCTCGACTCCAGTTCTAGCCTTAAAAGTCAAATCTTGCGTGATTCCTCCATGGTAACATAGCTGCCCGAGGTCGCAAAGTTAGCAAGTACAAGAAATTTGAAAATTGTACGTAATTGCACAGTAGTGCTTATGGTCGATGCCGTTTCTCGGCTTCAGAGCTACTTTCTTGACTGTATTTTTAGTTAAGCAGTTGACGCGACTCCAGTTCTAGCCTTAGAAGTCAAATCTTGCGTGATTCCTCCATGGTAACATAGCTGCCCGAGGTCGCAAAGTTAGCAAGTACAAGAAATTTGAAAATTGTACGTAATTGCACAGTAGTGCTTATGGTCGATGCCGTTTCTCGGCTTCAGAGCTACTTTCTTGACTGTATTTTTAGTTAAGCAGTTGGCGCGACTCCAGTTCTAGCCTTAAAAGTCAAATCTTGCGTGATTCCTCCATGGTAACATAGCTGCCCGAGGTCGCAAAGTTAGCAAGTACAAGAAATTTGAAAATTGTACGTAATTGCACAGTAGTGCTTATGGTCGATGCCGTTTCTCGGCTTCAGAGCTACTTTCTTGACTGTATTTTGAGTTAAGCAGTTTGCGCGACTCCAGTTCTAGCCTTAAAAGTCAAATGTTGTGTGATTCCTCCATGGTAACATAGCTGCCCGAGGTCGCAAAGTTAGCAAGTACAAGAAATTTGAAAATTGTACGTAATTGCACAGTAGTGCTTATGGTCGATGCCGTTTCTCCTCTTCAGAGCTACTTTCTTGACTGTATTTTGAGTTAAGCAGTTGGCGCGACTCCAGTTCTAGCCTCAAAAGTCAAATGTTATGTGATTCCTCCATGGTAACATAGCTGCCCGAGGTCGCAAAGTTAGCAAGTACAAGAAATTTGAAAATTGTACGTAATTGCACAGTAGTGCTTATGGTCGATGCCGTTTCTCGGCTTCAGAGCTACTTTCTTGACTGTATTTTGAGTTAATCAGTTGGCGCGACTCCAGTTCTAGCCTTAAAAGTCAAATCTTGCGTGATTCCTGCATGGTAATATAGCTGCCCGAGGTCGCAAAGTTAGCAAGTACAAGAAATTTGAAAATTGTACGTAATTGCACAGTAGTGCTTATGGTCGATCCCGTTTCTCAGCTTCAGAGCTACTTTCTTGACTGTATTTTGAGTTAAGCAGTTGGCGCGACTCCAGTTCTAGCCTTAAAAGTCAAATCTTGCGTGATTCCTCCATGGTAACATAGCTGCCCGAGGTCGCAAAGTTAGCAAGTACAAGAAATTTGAAAATTGTACGTAATTGCACAGTAGTGCTTATGGTCGATGCCGTTTCTCGGCTTCAGAGCTACTTTCTTGACTGTATTTTTAGTTAAGCAGTTGACGCGACTCCAGTTCTAGCCTTAGAAGTCAAATCTTGCGTGATTCCTCCATGGTAACATAGCTGCCCGAGGTCGCAAAGTTAGCAAGTACAAGAAATTTGAAAATTGTACGTAATTGCACAGTAGTGCTTATGGTCGATGCCGTTTCTCGGCTTCAGAGCTACTTTCTTGACTGTATTTTTAGTTAAGCAGTTGGCGCGACTCCAGTTCTAGCCTTAAAAGTCAAATCTTGCGTGATTCCTCCATGGTAACATAGCTGTCCGAGGTCGCAAAGTTAGCAAGTACAAGAAATTTGAAAATTGTACGTAATTGCACAGTAGTGCTTATGGTCGATGCCGTTTCTCGGCTTCAGAGCTACTTTCTTGACTGTATTTTGAGTTAAACTTTTGGCGCGACTTCAGTTCTAGCCTTAAAAGTCAAATGTTGTGTGATTCCTCCATGGTAACATAGCTGCCCGAGGTGGCAAAGTTAGCAACTACAAGAAATTTGAAAATTGTACGTAATTGCACAGTAGTGCTTATGGTCGATGCCGTTTCTCGGCTTCAGAGCTACTTTCTTGACTGTATTTTTAGTTAAGCAGTTGGCGCGACTCCAGTTCTAGCCTTAAAAGTCAAATGTTGTGTGATTCCTCCATGGTAACATAGCTGCCCGAGGTGGCAAAGTTAGCAAGTACAAGAAATTTGAAAATTGTACGTAATTGCACAGTAGTGCTTATGGTCGATGCCGTTTCTCGGCTTCAGAGCTACTTTCTTGACTGTATTTTGAGTTAAACTTTTGGCGCGACTTCAGTTCTAGCCTTAAAAGTCAAATGTTGTGTGATTCCTCCATGGTAACATAGCTGCCCGAGGTCGCAAAGTTAGCAAGTACAAGAAATTTGAAAATTGTACGTAATTGCACAGTAGTGCTTATGGTCGATGCCGTTTCTCGGCTTCAGAGCTACTTTCTTGACTGTATTTTTAGTTAAGCAGTTGGCGCGACTCCAGTTCTAGCCTTAAAAGTCAAATGTTGTGTGATTCCTCCATGGTAACATAGCTGCCCGAGGTGGCAAAGTTAGCAAGTACAAGAAATTTGAAAATTGTACGTAATTGCACAGTAGTGCTTATGGTCGATGCCGTTTCTCGGCTTCAGAGCTACTTTCTTGACTGTATTTTGAGTTAAACTTTTGGCGCGACTTCAGTTCTAGCCTTAAAAGTCAAATGTTGTGTGATTCCTCCATGGTAACATAGCTGCCCGAGGTCGCAAAGTTAGCAAGTACAAGAAATTTGAAAATTGTACGTAATTGCACAGTAGTGCTTATGGTCGATCCCGTTTCTCGGCTTCAGAGCTACTTTCTTGACTGTATTTTGAGTTAAGCAGTTGGCGCGACTGCAGTTCTAGCCTTAAAAGTAAAATGTTGTGTGATTCCTCCATGGTAACATAGCTGCCCGAGGTCGCTAAGTTAGCAAGTACAAGAAATTTGAAAATTGTACGTAATTGCACAGTAGTGCTTATGGTCGATCCCGTTTCTCGGCTTCAGAGCTACTTTCTTGACTGTATTTTGAGTTATACAGTTGGCGCGACTTCAGTTCTAGCCTATAAAGTCAAATGTTGTGTGATTCCTCCATGGTAACATAGCTGCCCGAGGTCGCAAAATTAGCAAGTACAAGAAATTTGAAAATTGTACGTAATTGCACAGTAGTGCTTATGGTCGATGCCGTTTCTCGGCTTCAGAGCTACTTTCTTGACTGTATTTTGAGTTAAACTTTTGGCGCGACTTCAGTTCTAGCCTTAAAAGTAAAATGTTGCGTGATTCCTCCATGGTAACATAGCTGCCCGAGGTCGCAAAGTTAGCAAGTACAAGAAATATGAAAATTGTACGTAATTGCACAGTAGTGCTTATGGTCGATGCCGTTTCTCGGCTTCAGAGCTACTTTCTTGACTGTATTTTGAGTTAAGCAGTTGGCGCGGCTCCAGTTCTAGCCTATAAAGTCAAATCTTGTGTGTTGCAAGTACAAACAAGGGATCCGTTGCACAATAACCGCGGAAACAAAGGAGCAACCGGAATCAAAACACCGCACAAAACCTTGTGATCCGGCTCGAAGGACCACTATTTCCGGTACCATCGGCGAAGGTTCGGTGTGTATTTGACAGACAGTTGAAACATAGCTTGTTTCTCTTAACTACTTCCTGACGTTTTTTTGTGTTTAATGCCTTGAATTTAAAACAAGTTCGAATCGAATGTGCTCCATGACACATTGAACATTTAGCAATGAGTGAATTATGAGAACGCACTATTCCCGAAATGGCCTTTCTGTTTCCTATTTGGGTCAAAGACGGCTGTTCCATTACTGCCAACGTACGGGCTCTCATCAAAAGAAAGTCTTCAAGAACCGCATACGTTGGATAATCCGCATACGATGCTATATGCGCCTCCCATTGGCCTCGAGTCGTCCGTGGGAGTTTTTGTACTGTGTGAAAAATTATTACATCTTCCCAGGAATCTACAGGAACCCCGAAGTTTTGAAGCGATAGCTTCGCTTCATTAGTAGTGTCAAGCAGACGTGTGATTTCTTCAGATGATTCCCCTTTTATATGTGGTTGGTCGAATAATAACTTAAACTGATTATCTTTCAAAAGACGCATATTTTGATAACGCTTTACTAACAGCGCCCAAGCAGACTCAAAGGTAACCTCTGCAGAAGTGTTCCGTAGCAGCCTTGCTGCTTCACCAGTCAAATTAGCCTTGAGGTAATGCAACTTATGGCTGTCTGGTATTGTCGCATTTTTGTTAATCAGATTTTCAAACAGGCTCTTGAATTCAGGCCACATCTGAAATGACCCGGAAAAGGTTGGAATTTTAATGGCTGGAAGTTTCAATTCTCCAATTAGAGCCTTGCCCGTAGAGGTATTGTTGAGCAAACCCAGCGATTGGTTGTGAGTGTCCGCACTAGTGAGACGTTCCTTGAGCTCAGAAGAATACACATAAAAAAGTTCCTTCAGTTTGTGAAAGGCCAGTGATTCCATGTATTTGGCTTTCACATCATCACTAGGAGCAGCAATTATTTTTTGGTGTAGTTCTCGAGCCTCTGCGAACATTTTCTCTAAATTGGATAGTCGCGCCTCGTTCATATGGTATGATTTTGTCGATTCTTTCAGAATCGAATATGCCTTGTATTCCTCTTCGATTTCTGAGGAGATTATTAGCACCGATTCCACGATGCTGGAGGTTTTTGCCTTGCTCATCGCAACCGAGTGAATTAATTAATGCTACAGCAGAGGAAAGAGAAGCAAGTAGAGGAAAGGGAAGCAGAGGAAATATGCCTGACAAACCCCACGACTTAAATTAACTGACTATATGTCAAAAGAATTATAAGATAGTGTTATAAAATGCCACACACCTGGTAGTTGCGTTGCTCCCAAGTATCAGCTGCTTTCAGGTTCTTTTATTTCTAAGTGCCTTGCTATGTACCAAATTCTTTATTAGGTTCACGCACTGAGTTTCGCGCACTGAGTTTTATTAAGCTCACTGTTTTATATTTAAAGCATTTAACGTTATTCATATATATATATATTTTTAAATTCACACACTGTGAATGTGAATAGAGTCGCGCACTGCCACCCTTTAAAAGAAATTTCTTGCGAATGTGAATAGAGTCGCGCACTGCCACCCTTTAAAAGAAATTTCTTGCGAAATTACAAATTTATGGTCGCGCCAGGGTTTTCTTCAAGATCCGGCTCGAAGGACCACTATTTCCGGTACCATCGGCGAAGGTTCGGAAAGCAAATTAAGAAATAATAAAACAAACAGAACTTTACTTCGTTTTTTTTATTTTCCCTTTTGTTTTCTGCCCTTTGCGACCTTCTTATATATCAATTGGCTGATAGTTGGTGCAGTCATAATTGGACGAGAGCCATTTGGGTCGTCCACTAGCACTAGCAATTACACTTGCTCTGTCTGTAATCAAAGGCATCATTCATTACTGCACAATGAAGTACCTAAGACAGCAACTGATAGACTTGAAAACACACTTGATGAAAACCAATCATCACCTTCTTCTCTAGCATTGGATCCTAAGGCTACAGAATCACCCACCGTCTCCCCTAGATTTGCTTCAGTACATAGCGCTCAATTCGCTGGAAACAATGCTAACCAAACAGTCCTACTAGCCACTGCACTTGTGAAAGTTCAGTCCAACATGGGTCCACCTATGCTGCTGCGAGCACTCATCGATCCTGGATCAGAGACATCATTTATTTCAGAGTCTGCAGCCCAACTATTGAATCTCAAGCGAGAAAGGAGTCATGTCAACATCCACGGTGTTGGAGAAGGCAAGGCAAGCGTCGCCAAACATAGAGTATTAATAACCGTGCAATCCAATTTGGATACAAACTTCAGCATCCAACTGAGAGCATTGGTACTACCTAAACTGACAGCTCTCCTTCCCCCACACAACATTCCTGTTGAGTCCAACGATTGGGCTCATCTTCAAAATATCAAACTGGCTGATCCAACATTTAATAAGGCAGGTAAAATTGATCTTCTGTTGGGTAGTGACGTGTACCCGTCAATTCTTCTAGAAGGAATAATTAGGGGAAAGGAGGGCTCACCTCTGGCGCAAAAAACGGAATTTGGTTGGGTTCTTTCGGGATGTGTCATGTCAACCTCCAAAACCAACGTTACCTCTCTCCACACCATCATAGGAAACCCTGAGTTAGAAAGGAGTTTGATAAGATTTTGGGAGCTGGAAGAGGTTCCAAAGGAGAGAAAATTAACAGCAGATGAAGAAATTTGTGAACAGCACTTTTGTCGAACTCATCAGCGTCTCCTTGATGGAAGGTACATGGTACAACTCCCATTCAAAGAAGGTGATCGTCCCCTCCTAGGGCACTCGTACAAATCAGCCCTGATGCGCTACCTTCAATTAGAGAAAAGGTTCCAGTTGAATCCAGAATTTCATAAAGAATATAATCGAGCGTTTGCTGAGTACAAAGAGTTGGGACACATGTCCGAAGTAAACCAAGCGTCAAGGCTAACTGGACACTACTACCTTCCCCATCACGCAGTAATTAAAGAAGCGAGCTCCACAACCAAGCTACGTGTGGTCTTTGATGCTTCTTGTAAGACGTCAGACGGGACGTCACTGAATGATCATTTGTTTATTGGTCCGAGATTGCAAGACGTTATTCTCAATCACCTCGCGCGCTTCAGAAAGCATCGAGTCGCCTTTGTGGCCGACATTAACAAAATGTATAGACAAATCTGGGTGACGGGTGAGGACTCGAACTATCAGTTAATATTATGGAGAAGCGAAGTTGACGGTGAAATTAAAACATACAGATTAAACACGGTTACATTTGGGACGGCAGCAGCACCTTACTTGGCTGTTCGTACCCTTCAACAACTTGCCCTTGAGGAAAGGGACAACTATCCCATAGCATCAAAAATTGCCTCTCAAAATTTCTATGTAGATGATGTCATCCATGGCGCAGATTCTGAGGAGGAGGCAATGGAAATGCAACGACAACTTACAAAAATGTTGAGAGGCGGAGGCTTTCATCTACGAAAATGGGCCAGCAATAGCGAAAGGTTCTTGGCATCAATACCCAAGGAAGATCGGGAAGTTCAACTACCTCTATCGTTCGACGAGACCAACTCAATTAAAACACTGGGAATTCAATGGAATCCCGGTTCCGACACCTTTAAATTCAATGTCCAACTTAAAGATTCAACGGACATTACTAAGAGAATGATTCTCGCAGACATCGCAAGATTATATGACCCAATGGGATGGATCGCGCCTTGCGTCATTCGCGGGAAACTTCTAATGCAAGATATCTGGCGAGAGTGCATAGCCTGGGACGATGCACTCCCTAATTCAATAGGTGCAGCATGGCACAACATAAAATCAGAACTCAAGCATCTCAATCAGATAGAAATTCCCCGATGGATCTCCATTGGCAACAATTCACAGACGGAGATACATGGATTCTGTGATGCATCAGAGAAAGCTTACGCAGCAGTTGTGTACATTCGCGGGCATTATGATGGATCGTGGAGATCGCATCTCTTTCTGTCAAAAACGAGAGTGGCCCCATTAAAGAAGAAATCTTTGGCACGCCTAGAACTTTGTGGCGCACTACTACTGGCCCAACTTATAAGGCATACAATCGAAATCATGAATTTAAACGAGGCAAAGATCTATCCCTGGTGTGATTCACAAATAACACTCGCATGGATCAAATCTCCACCGTACATAAGAACAACGTTCGTGGCCAATAGAGTTGCTGAAATACAAGAACTCACAGACGCCAACAGATGGAACTACGTTCCTTCAAAGGACAACCCAGCTGACTTAGCATCAAGAGGAATGTCTCCAGTAGACCTCCTCAAACATCATTCGTGGTGGCACGGCCCAGACTTTCTAGCTTCATTCGATGCACAGCAATTTACACCACCGAGAAGTCAAGCCACCAATCTGGAACTCAAGACATCGGAGATCCAAAACGAAAGGGTTTATTACGGATCCCGTAGTGCCACAATCTATGATCGTTACTCATATTTCACGACCTCAGAAACCACCGATTTACTTGGGAGGTGGTCCACACTTCGACAGTTGTTACGAATAATAGCCTACTGCTTGCGCTTCTACAACAACACTCGAAGGCAAAAGGAGCAAAATCCAATATACGGCCCATTGACGGCAGACGAAGTTATGGCTGCTCGAACACGAATTATCATATTGGTCCAACAAGAAAACTTCAGCAAAGAACGCGCGGCAGCATTATCAAACCTTCCGGCCCCAAAGGGAAGCAAGCTAGCAAGGCTGTCGCCGATAATAGACACCCAAGGAATATTACGAGTTGGGGGACGACTGGAAAATGCCGATATGCCTTACTCACAACGACACCCAATTATACTTCCAACCAGAAACATATTTACAAAGCTACTTATTCGCCAAACTCACATACGAACACTGCACGGAGCACAGCAATTAATGATGGCAACCCTTAAGCAAGAATTTTGGATACCAAGACTCAAGTCACAGGTAAAGAGCTGCATTAATAAATGTTTGATATGTTTTAGATACAGAGCAACACAGATACATGAGAAAATGGCCAATTTACCAGCAACCAGAGTCACTCCAGCTCGCCCATTCACCACTTCCGGGGTAGACTATGCCGGTCCAGTACAATTAAAGGCATGGAAAGGTCGATGTAATAAAACGACAAAGGCTTACATTGCCATCTTTGTCTGCTTCTGCACAAAGGCGGTTCATTTGGAACTAGTTAGCGACTACAGTACATCCGCATTTCTCGCCGCCTTTAAACGCTTTACTGCCCGCCGAGGAATATGTAACACACTGTACAGTGATTGCGGAACCAACTTTAAGGGAGCCGCTAAATACTTAGATGCCGAGAAAGAATACATGACGAAGCAATGGAGTGATGACATCGCCAAGCAATTACAACAAGACGGAACCACTTGGAAATTCAACCCTCCCGCTTCACCACACTTTGGAGGATTATGGGAAGCAGGTGTCAAATCCATGAAACATCACCTCAAGAGAATCATCGGACACTACACACTCACATTTGAAGAATATGCGACAATATTGGCTCAGGTAGAAGCCTGCTTGAATAGCCGCCCGCTATCTCCAGTCACCGACGATCCCGATGATTTATCATGTCTTACTCCAGGACACTTCCTCATCGGCTCTCCGTTGAACAGTGTACCCGAGAGGGACCTCACCAATGTAAAGGTCAGTAGCTTGGAAAGATGGCAACTCATGCAAAAAATCCAACAGGATTTTTGGAAGAGGTGGAAAATTGAATATTTAAGTCGACTTCAACAACGACCCAAATGGCTCTCGTCCAATTATGACATCAAGGTCGGAGATTTGGTATTATTGTTAGATGAACAATCTCCACCAACTCGATGGCAGATAGGAAGAATAAAGGAAGTACACCCAGGAAATGATGGAAAAATCCGAGTGGTCACCGTAAAAACAGCCACAACCACCCTCAAGCGTCCGATCACAAAGCTTTGCCCCCTTCCAATAACAAATGCTAAATAACCCAACACAACCTCCACCTACATGTCCCCACCCATAATCAAATAACAACCTAAAACAATACAAAATTAATATCTCAATTATAACAATTATAACCATTATACCTACACTAATAACTCAATATTGCCACACACTACACCATACATTACTTCTTTTCATGTCCGGAGCCGAATACCGATGGAGCAGCAGCAGCACCGACATTGACATCAGCACCATACCTGATTCCAAGCACGATCGATCCACTTGAAAACCTGCACCCATGCGTCCTACAACATCAGAAATACTTCAGTCTGCAGTACTACCAGAAGCAGCATCATCAACATCACCTTTCCCTGGCCCGGCAGGATGTTGCAAGTACAAACAAGGGATCCGTTGCACAATAACCGCGGAAACAAAGGAGCAACCGGAATCAAAACACCGCACAAAACCTGTCAACAAAAACCGAACGTCAACAGTCACCCTGGCGGTAGATCAGTTCATTCATACTAACAGCAAGGCGCATACGGCGGAATCTGCACAAAGAAAGGGACAAAATGACTGCACCAACTATCAGCCAATTGATATATAAGAAGGTCGCAAAGGGCAGAAAACAAAAGGGAAAATAAAAAAAACGAAGTAAAGTTCTGTTTGTTTTATTATTTCTTAATTTGCTTTCCGAACCTTCGCCGATGGTACCGGAAATATTGTGTGATTCCTCGATGGTAACATAGCTGCCCGAGGTCGCAAAGTTAGCAAGTACAAGAAATTTGAAAATTGTACGTAATTGCACAGTAGTGCTTATGGTCGATGCCGTTTCTGGGCTTCAGAGCTACTTTCTTGACTGTATTTTGAGTTAAGCAGTTGGCGCGACTTCAGTTCTAGCCTATAAAGTCAAATCTTGTGTGATTCCTCCATGGTAACATAGCTGCCCGAGGTCGCAAAGTTAGCAAGTACAAGAAATTTGAAAATTGTACGTAATTGCACAGTAGTGCTTATGGTCGATGCCATTTCTCGGCTTCAGAGCTACTTTCTTGACTGTATTTTGAGTTAAGCAGTTGTCGCGACTCCAGTTCTAGCCCTAAAAGTCAAATGTTGTGTGATTCCTCCATGGTAACATAGCTGCCCGAGGTCGCAAAGTTAGCAAGTACAAGAAATTTGATAATTGTACGTAATTGCACAGTAGTGCTTATGGTCGATGCCGTTTCTCGGCTTCAGAGCTACTTTCTTGACTGTATTTTGAGTTAAACAGTTGGCGCGACTTCAGTTCTAGCCTATAAAGTCAAATGTTGTGTGATTCCTCCATGGTAACATAGCTGGCCGAGGTCGCAAAGTTAGCAAGTACAAGAAATTTGAAAATTGTACGTAATTGCACAGTAGTGCTTATGGTCGATGCCGTTTCTCGGCTTCAGAGCTACTTTCTTGACTGTATTTTGAGTTAGGCAGTTGGCGCGACTCCAGTTCTAGCCTTAAAAGTCAAATGTTGTGTGATTCCTCCATGGTAACATAGCTGCTCGAGGTCGCAAAGTTAGCAAGTACAAGAAATTTGAAAATTGTATGTAATTGCACAGTAGTGCTTATTTTCGATGCCGTTTCTCGGCTTCAGAGCTACTTTCTTGACTGTATTTTGAGTTAAACAGTTGGCGCGATTCCAGTTCTAGCCTATAAAGTCAAATCTTGTGTGATTCCTCCATGGTAACATAGCTGCCCGAGGTCGCAAAGTTAGCAAGTTCGAGAAATTTGAAAATTGTACGTAATTGCACAGTAGTGCTTATGGTCGATCCCGTTTCTCAGCTTCAGAGCTACTTTCTTGACTGTATTTTGAGTTAAGCAGTTGACGCGGCTCCAGTTCTAGCCTTAAAAGTCAAATGTTGTGTGATTCCTCCATGGTAACATAGCTGCCCGAGGTCGCAAAGTTAGCAAGTACAAGAAATTTGAAAATTGTACGTAATTGCACAGTAGTGCTTATGGTCGATCCCGTTTCTCAGCTTCAGAGCTACTTTCTTGACTGTATTTTGAGTTAAACAGTTGGCGCGACTTCAGTTCTAGCCTATAAAGTCAAATCTTGCGTGATTCCTCCATGGTAACATAGCTGCCCGAGGTCGCAAAGTTAGCAAGTACAAGAAATTTGAAAATTGTACGTAATTGCACATTAGTGCTTATGGTCGATGCCGTTTCTCGGCTTCAGAGCTACTTTCTTGACTGTATTTTGAGTTAAACAGTTGGCGCGATTCCAGTTCTGGCCTATAAAGTCAAATCTTGTGTGATTCCTCCATGGTAACATAGCTGCCCGAGGTCGCAAATTTAGCAAGTACAAGAAATTTGAAAATTGTACAGAATTGCACAGTAGTGCTTATGGTCGATGCCGTTTCTCTGCTTCAGAGCTACTTTCTTGACTGTATTTTGAGTTAAACAGTTGGCGCGACTTCAGTTCTAGCCTATAAAGTCAAATCTTGCGTGATTCCTCCATGGTAACATAGCTGCCCGAGGTCGCAAAGTTAGCAAGTACAAGAAATTTGAAAATTGTACAGAATTGCACAGTAGTGCTTATGGTCGATGCCGTTTCTCGGCTTCAGAGCTACTTTCTTGACTGTATTTTTAGTTAAGCAGTTGGCGCGACTCCAGTTCTAGCCTTAAAAGTCAAATCTTGCGTGATTCCTCCATGGTAACATAGCTGCCCGAGGTCGCAAAGTTAGCAAGTACAAGAAATTTGAAAATTGTACGTAATTGCACATTAGTGCTTATGGTCGATGCCGTTTCTCGGCTTCAGAGCTACTTTCTTTACTGTATTTTGAGTTAAGCAGTTTGCGCGACTTCAGTTCTAGCCTATAAAGTCAAATCTTGTGTGATTCCTCGATGGTAACATAGCTGCCCGAGGTCGCAAAGTTAGCAAGTACAAGAAATTTGAAAATTGTACGTAATTGCACAGTTGTGCTTATGGTCGATGCCGTTTCTCGGCTTCAGAGCTACTTTCTTGACTGTATTTTGAGTTAATCAGTTGGCGCGACTCCAGTTCTAGCCTTAAAAGTCAAATCTTGCGTGATTCCTCCATGGTAACATAGCTGCCCGAGGTCGCAAATTTAGCAAGTACAAGAAATTTGAAAATTGTACAGAATTGCACAGTAGTGCTTATGGTCGATGCCGTTTCTCTGCTTCAGAGCTACTTTCTTGACTGTATTTTGAGTTAAACAGTTGGCGCGACTTCAGTTCTAGCCTATAAAGTCAAATCTTGCGTGATTCCTCCATGGTAACATAGCTGCCCGAGGTCGCAAAGTTAGCAAGTACAAGAAATTTGAAAATTGTACAGAATTGCACAGTAGTGCTTATGGTCGATGCCGTTTCTCGGCTTCAGAGCTACTTTCTTGACTGTATTTTTAGTTAAGCAGTTGGCGCGACTCCAGTTCTAGCCTTAAAAGTCAAATCTTGCGTGATTCCTCCATGGTAACATAGCTGCCCGAGGTCGCAAAGTTAGCAAGTACAAGAAATTTGAAAATTGTACGTAATTGCACATTAGTGCTTATGGTCGATGCCGTTTCTCGGCTTCAGAGCTACTTTCTTGACTGTATTTTGAGTTAAGCAGTTTGCGCGACTTCAGTTCTAGCCTATAAAGTCAAATCTTGTGTGATTCCTCGATGGTAACATAGCTGCCCGAGGTCGCAAAGTTAGCAAGTACAAGAAATTTGAAAATTGTACGTAATTGCACAGTTGTGCTTATGGTCGATGCCGTTTCTCGGCTTCAGAGCTACTTTCTTGACTGTATTTTGAGTTAAGCAGTTGGCGCGACTCCAGTTCTAGCCTTAAAAGTCAAATGTTGTGTGATTCCTCCATGGTAACATAGCTGCCCGAGGTCGCAAAGTTAGCAAGTACAAGAAATTTGAAAATTGTACGTAATTGCACAGTAGTGCTTATGGTCGATGCCGTTTCTCGGCTTCAGAGCTACTTTCTTGACTGTATTTTTAGTTAAACAGTTGGCGCGACTCCAGTTCTAGCCTATAAAGTCAAATCTTGCGTGATTCCTCCATGGTAACATAGCTGCCCGAGGTCGCAAAGTTAGCAAGTACAAGAAATTTGAAAATTGTACGTAATTGCACAGTAGTGCTTATGGTCGATGCCGTTTCTCGGCTTCAGAGCTACTTTCTTGACTGTATTTTTAGTTAAGCAGTTGGCGCGACTCCAGTTCTAGCCTTAAAAGTCAAATCTTGCGTGATTCCTCCATGGTAACATAGCTGCCCGAGGTCGCAAAGTTAGCAAGTACAAGAAATTTGAAAATTGTATGTAATTGCACAGTAGTGCTTATGGTCGATCCCGTTTCTCAGCTTCAGAGCTACTTTCTTGACTGTATTTTGAGTTAAGCAGTTGGCGCGACTCCAGTTCTAGCCTTAAAAGTCAAATCTTGCGTGATTCCTCCATGGTAACATAGCTGCCCGAGGTCGCAAAGTTAGCAAGTACAAGAAATTTGAAAATTGTACGTAATTGCACAGTAGTGCTTATGGTCGATGCCGTTTCTCGGCTTCAGAGCTAATTTCTTGCCTGTATTTTGAGTTAATCAGTTGGCGCGACTCCTGTTCTAGCCTTAAAAGTCAAATCTTGTGTGATTCCTCCATGGTAACATAGCTGCCCGAGGTCGCAAAGTTAGCAAGTACAAGAAATTTGAAAATTGTACGCGATTGCACAGTAGTGCTTATGGTCGATCCCGTTTCTCAGCTTCAGAGCTACTTTCTTGACTGTATTTTTAGTTAAGCAGTTGGCGCGACTCCAGTTCTAGCCTTAAAAGTCAAATCTTGCGTGATTCCTCCATGGTAACATAGCTGCCCGAGGTCGCAAAGTTAGCAAGTACAAGAAATTTGAAAATTGTATGTAATTGCACAGTAGTGCTTATGGTCGATGCCGTTTCTCGGCTTCAGAGCTACTTTCTTGACTGTATTTTGAGTTAAGCAGTTGGCGCGACTCCAGTTCTAGCCTTAAAAGTCAAATCTTGCGTGATTCCTCCATGGTAACATAGCTGCCCGAGGTCGCAAAGTTAGCAAGTACAAGAAATTTGAAAATTGTACGTAATTGCACAGTAGTGCTTATGGTCGATGCCGTTTCTCGGCTTCAGAGCTACTTTCTTGACTGTATTTTGAGTTAAGCAGTTGGCGCGACTTCAGTTCTAGCCTATAAAGTCAAATCTTGTGTAATTCCTCCATGGTAACATAGCTGCCCGAGGTCGCAAAGTTAGCAAGTACAAGAAATTTGAAAATTGTACGCGATTGCACAGTAGTGCTTATGGTCGATCCCGTTTCTCAGCTTCAGAGCTACTTTCTTGACTGTATTTTGAGTTAAGCAGTTGGCGCGACTCCAGTTCTAGCCTATAAAGTCAAATCTTGTGTGATTCCTCGATGGTAACATAGCTGCCCGAGGTCGCAAAGTTAGCAAGTACAAGAAATTTGAAAATTGTACGTAATTGCACAGTAGTGCTTATGGTCGATGCCGTTTCTCGGCTTCAGAGCTAATTTCTTGACTGTATTTTGAGTTAAGCAGTTGGCGCGACTCCAGTTCTAGCCTTAAAAGTCAAATGTTGTGTGATTCCTCCATGGTAACATAGCTGCCCGAGGTCGCAAAGTTAGCAAGTACAAGAAATTTGAAAATTGTACGTAATTGCACAGTAGTGCTTATGGTCGATGCCGTTTCTCGGCTTCAGAGCTACTTTCTTGACTGTATTTTGAGTTAAGCAGTTGGCGCGACTGCAGTTCTAGCCTTAAAAGTCAAATCTTGCGTGATTCCTCCATGGTAACATAGCTGCCCGAGGTCGCAAAGTTAGCAAGTACAAGAAATTTGAAAATTGTACGTAATTGCACAGTAGTGCTTATGGTCGATGCCGTTTCTCGGCTTCAGAGCTACTTTCTTGACTGTATTTTGAGTTAAGCAGTTGGCGCGACTCCAGTTCTAGCCTTAAAAGTCAAATGTTGTGTGATTCCTCCATGGTAACATAGCTGCCCGAGGTCGCAAAGTTAGCAAGTACAAGAAATTTGAAAATTGTACGTAATTGCACAGTAGTGCTTATGGTCGATGCCGTTTCTCGGCTTCAGAGCTACTTTCTTGACTGTATTTTGAGTTAAGCAGTTGGCGCGACTTCAGTTCTAGCCTATAAAGTCAAATCTTGTGTAATTCCTCCATGGTAACATAGCTGCCCGAGGTCGCAAAGTTAGCAAGTTCGAGAAATTTGAAAATTGTACGTAATTGCACAGTAGTGCTTATGGTCGATGCCGTTTCTCGGCTTCAGAGCTACTTTCTTGACTGTATTTTGAGTTAAACTTTTGGCGCGACTTCAGTTCTAGCCTTAAAAGTAAAATGTTGCGTGATTCCTCCATGGTAACATAGCTGCCCGAGGTCGCAAAGTTAGCAAGTACAAGAAATATGAAAATTGTACGTAATTGCACAGTAGTGCTTAGATATTAGATAGATAGATATTTATTTATTCCGTAGCAATATATTTACAATGATTTTAGTTATCGCACAGCATTTTATTACAGAGATTTGATATATTTAATATTTTACTTCTGAAAAACAAAACTGTATTTTTAATCTATATACAACTTGTAACATGTAATGCAAATATCTTTGAAGGAAAATACGAAAAAAAACCTTCAATATAAGAAAGAAAAAAATAAATAAAAATAAAAAAAGGAAAACACAGAATGAAAATTTATATATATATATACAATACATATATAATAATACAAATATAGTACATGCATATATGTATACATATGTACATATGCAAGTTAATTTTTATTTTTTTGTTCTTTTTTTTTTTTTTTTTAGTTTTATTAATATGCAATAAATAAATAAATAAATAATAATATAAATAAATAAAATAAATAAATAAATAAAATAAATAAATAAATAAAAAATAAAAATTAAATAAATAAATAAATAATTACAAAAAAAAAAAAAAAAAAAAAAAGAAAACAACAAAGAATAAAAAAAGAATAAATAAATAAATAAATAAATCAGTAAATAAATATATAAATGATAATAAATAAATAGATAAATAAAAAAAAATTAATAGATAAATAAATTAAAATAAATAAATAAATAAACAAATATTATAAATAAATAAACTAATACATAAACAAAATTAAATATTATATATATATAAATGTATAATAAACTTTATACATTTGAAAATAGGTCATTGACTAGAGGATTATCTGCAAAAACGCTGGAATTTATAAACTTATTCGTCAGTTTCGATATTCTTGTAGATACCTGGTCAACACCCGCTCTTTTGTGGAGTTTTAAAGTGGAGTAATCTCGTGGTAGGTCTAACATCATTTTCAAAATTTTATTTTGGGCTATTTGTAACTTGTTAATATGACACTGTGCGGAATTTCCCCATATTGGACAACCGTATAGGATTATAGCTTGAAATATAACCTTTAGTATAATTACTTTGTTAGCTAAAGACAAAAATGATTTTCTATTAATGAAAGGGTAAAGAATTTTCTTTGCGATATTAATTTTGTTAAGGGTTTGGGTGATGTGTTCATGAAAAGTCAATTTGCTGTCAAGATGTATGCCAAGGTATTTTACGGAGCTCTTCCACTCAACGTTTATTCCATTTACCTGCAAGCTAGAAGAAGGCAGAAAACAAGCTTTTCTTTTTCGAGTGAAATAGATAGCTTGTAATTTATCTAGATTTAGCTTTATTTTCCATTTATCACAGTATCTAAAAATAATTTCCATCGCATATTTAAGATTGCTCTCAATGTTGAGAGCTAACTCATGTGGCGAAAAAATAGCTGTGTCATCAGCAAAGATAGCTGTTTCACAATCGGGTAGTTCTGGAAAATCTGAGGTATATAAGTTGTAACGAATTGGCCCCAAGACAGACCCTTGTGGTACACCTGCATTGAAAAGTATCAAATCAGATACACCACTATTGACATGCACTCGGAAACAACGATCAGACAGAAAACTTAGAACTATATTGCACAAATAAGGTGGAAAGTGGAAATTGTTCATTTTAAAGATCAGACCATTATGCCAAACGGTATCAAAGGCCTTTTCTATGTCTAGTAAAATCATGCCAGTCGATTTTCCAACTGCACGATTACTTTTTATATGATTACAGATTCTCTTTACTTGATGAGAAGTGTTATGATAGCGCCTGAACCCGAACTGCACTATGGGAAAAATGTGCTTATCATCTACAATCTTCATTATCTTTTCTTTCAACACCCTTTCATAAATTTTGCTTAAGCTGCTAAGCAAACTAATTGGGCGGTAACTATTAGGATTATCGGGTGGCTTACCAGCTTTTAGAATAGGTGTTACTTTAGCAAATTTCCATGTGACTGGAAAGTATTGCATTTTCAAACAGGCATTCACAACATATGCCACCATTTTGATCCCAATTTTCGGTAGTTCTTTCAGATACTTATTTCTTATTGAATCTAGCCCACCAGATTTCCTAGTTACTAGATTGTTGATGAAGAATTTAATATCATTTTCATTTACATATTCATTCGTAGGTGTGTCTGTGTTCATCGTTTTTAAGATCTGAACAGTGCTATTAACCAAGGTATCAGTATGTATATCACCCAGGTGACCCGATACGTTATGGTTACACTCAAATGTAAGGGCAAGTGCATTAGCCTTTTCAACATCTGTGAAATAAGTATTAAACGTATCTCGAAGACATGGTATTTGCCTATTCTTGGTTCTAACAATTTTGTTTATATTCCAGAACGGTTTTGAGTTTTTTTTCTAAATCTTTAAGTTTAATATTCCAGGAATCATTACGCAATCGATCTATACTCTCCTTGATGATCTTGTTAAGATAATTGACCTCGTTTCTGTATATAACCTGTCTGTATCGTTGCCAGTTTCTTCTATGCATATTTCTTATCTTTATGAGATTTAAAATATAAGGAGGAAGTTTAATACAATATTTCTGTTTAGCTAGTTTTGGTATACTTTCATTTGCTGAATCTATAATTTGCTTGGAGAAGTTGGTAACGAGATGATCAACATCCTGTTTGCAGGTTATATTGTCTAGGTTGGTATCAACCTGTCGAAGTTTCTCACTAATGTTTATTCTATAACGCTTCCAATTAGCTTTATTTAGATCTTGGATATATTGGACAACTTCCATGCCAGACCAAAGAAGCTTGCAAAATACAGGGTTATGATCTGAGCTTAATTCATTAAGTGACACAGGTTGAGTTACGTAGCTAGGACAGTTTGTAACAAATATATCGAGTACAGATGGACAACCACGTGAACCAGGAGGTACATAAGTTGGACTATGAGGGAACATTAACGTAATGGGCAACACAATACTAAGATTTGATAGTAAATTACCCCACGCATTTGCACGAGTACAACCCCAATCTCTATGCCTACAGTTTAGGTCACCTCCAATTAAGTAGTCACCATTCAAAGAAAAGATTTTTCGTAAATCGTTTCTTAAACTATTTCTTTTAGTACTTGTCACAGTGCCACCAGGAAAATAGACACACAAGACTTTTATAGATTTCCGATTTGATAACATTACTTCAATTCCTAAGTTTTCTACCAACTGTGTTCTAATAATTGGTAAGAGCGAGTGTTGTACCGATCTTCTTACAAAAATTGCGACCCCACCACCAATTCCAACAGTTCTATCAAGTCGATAACATTTGAAGTTTGGAGTGGATAAACGATAGCTTTGATTAAGCCAAGTTTCAGTTACTAAGGCTATATGAACGTTTTTCCTATTTAAAAAGTCTAGAAATTCAACGCTTTTGTTTCGAATCCCCCTAGCATTCCATGTTATAACATTCAAATTACTATCTACCATATTATTTATCATTAGAATACAAAAATTTAGTAGCTAACTGTGCGATAACTTGAAATTGATCTGCTTTTGACTTACAACTATCTAATTTAGTTATCATTTCCATAACTAAAACATTTAATTCATCCATAGAAAAAAGATTTCTGTTGTTGCTGGTCAAGCCTCGCGACTGGTGAGTAGCACTGTCCCATGTACTTGTACTTGGCGGTTGCGTACAGTTGACGGCATCCACTTGATGACTATGTACGGTCGTCTGCCTTCGGTGGGGAAGAGTGGGAAAGTCTGTCATTGATGACAGATTAAGCTGCTTCGGCACGTTGTTTACTGGAACAGTAAGAGGAGCTTTCGTTGAGAAGAAAGCTCTTTTTGTCTGCTGGTGAGATTGGTTTCTGCGGGTGGCTAAATTGGATTTAAGCTCTAAGTATTTTGATCTAACCAAGCAAGCAGTATCGCTAGCTTTATGAGAGCCATTACAATTTGCACATTTGAAAGTGTCGTTTTTGTTGCAGTCAACAGTCTTGTGAGGACCAGCACAAACTCCACAATATGTCTTTATGTGACAGTTGCGCTCACCATGTCCGAACATCTGGCAATTATGGCATTGTGTCGGTTTACCTTTTAGTTTTCGTTGAAAGCTCCATCTGACCTGTGTATGGAAAACAGATCGGTAGTTTTTCTTCAAATCATTTAATTTTATTGAACCATTTTCCAGTGAAATTAAATATAATGTGTCACTGTATTGTTCATAATTTTTTGTAATTTTTTTAATGTCCATGCATTTTAAACCGAGTTCAATTAATTTTGATTTTAACACATCAACATTTAAGTCGTCAAGTCCGAACAGAACAACTTTAAATGCTTTTACACTTTTCATGTCATGGGTGAAAAACTGACATTTGTTCTCCTTTAAACTTGCTATTACACAGTTGTATGCTTCAAAGTTTTCACATAATATTTTTATGCCAATGGAAATTTTTTTGATGGAATAATCGGAGATCATTAAGGTTTTCATTAAACTGTGGACATAGTCACTTGTTTTATGCAGCAATTTAATAGGGGGCAGATGCTCTTTTTTCTTAGAAATTTCACTCGGCGAAACAATTTCGTCCATATCATCCTCGTCTTTATCTAACATACACTGAAGGGTACTGAAACGATTGTACCTTGAGTCCTTTTTTCCCGCACTAGTTGCACTCATATTTCGAGGTTTTTTATCCAAGGGATAGGAAACACCCTCAGAATTCGGGGATCTACCGCGTTTAGTAATTTTGACTGATTAACTATCTGACAAAATACACTACAAAAGATAGCCGGATTAAGAAGTCATACGCAGACCAAAGCTCTTCGATGACTCCACAGTAGTGCTTATGGTCGATGCCGTTTCTCGGCTTCAGAGCTACTTTCTTGACTGTATTTTGAGTTAAGCAGTTGGCGCGACTTCAGTTCTAGCCTATAAAGTCAAATCTTGTGTGATTCCTCGATGGTAACATAGCTGCCCGAGGTCGCAAAGTTAGCAAGTACAAGAAATTTGAAAATTGTACGTAATTGCACAGTAGTGCTTATGGTCGATGCCGTTTCTGGGCTTCAGAGCTACTTTCTTGACTGTATTTTGAGTTAAGCAGTTGGCGCGACTTCAGTTCTAGCCTATAAAGTCAAATCTTGTGTGATTCCTCCATGGTAACATAGCTGCCCGAGGTCGCAAAGTTAGCAAGTACAAGAAATTTGAAAATTGTACGTAATTGCACAGTAGTGCTTATGGTCGATGCCGTTTCTCGGCTTCAGAGCTACTTTCTTGACTGTATTTTGAGTTAAGCAGTTGGCGCGACTCCAGTTCTAGCCTTAAAAGTCAAATGTTGTGTGATTCCTCCATGGTAACATAGCTGCCCGAGGTCGCAAAGTTAGCAAGTACAAGAAATTTGAAAATTGTACGTAATTGCACAGTAGTGCTTATGGTCGATGCCGTTTCTCGGCTTCAGAGCTACTTTCTTGACTGTATTTTGAGTTAAGCAGTTGGCGCGACTGCAGTTCTAGCCTTAAAAGTCAAATCTTGCGTGATTCCTCCATGGTAACATAGCTGCCCGAGGTCGCAAAGTTAGCAAGTACAAGAAATTTGAAAATTGTACGTAATTGCACAGTAGTGCTTATGGTCGATGCCGTTTCTCGGCTTCAGAGCTACTTTCTTGACTGTATTTTGAGTTAAGCAGTTGGCGCGACTCCAGTTCTAGCCTTAAAAGTCAAATGTTGTGTGATTCCTCCATGGTAACATAGCTGCCCGAGGTCGCAAAGTTAGCAAGTACAAGAAATTTGAAAATTGTACGTAATTGCACAGTAGTGCTTATGGTCGATGCCGTTTCTCGGCTTCAGAGCTACTTTCTTGACTGTATTTTGAGTTAAGCAGTTGGCGCGACTTCAGTTCTAGCCTATAAAGTCAAATCTTGTGTAATTCCTCCATGGTAACATAGCTGCCCGAGGTCGCAAAGTTAGCAAGTTCGAGAAATTTGAAAATTGTACGTAATTGCACAGTAGTGCTTATGGTCGATGCCGTTTCTCGGCTTCAGAGCTACTTTCTTGAGTGTATTTTGAGTTAAACTTTTGGCGCGACTTCAGTTCTAGCCTTAAAAGTAAAATGTTGCGTGATTCCTCCATGGTAACATAGCTGCCCGAGGTCGCAAAGTTAGCAAGTACAAGAAATATGAAAATTGTACGTAATTGCACAGTAGTGCTTATGGTCGATGCCGTTTCTCGGCTTCAGAGCTACTTTCTTGACTGTATTTTGAGTTAAGCAGTTGGCGCGACTTCAGTTCTAGCCTATAAAGTCAAATCTTGTGTGATTCCTCGATGGTAACATAGCTGCCCGAGGTCGCAAAGTTAGCAAGTACAAGAAATTTGAAAATTGTACGTAATTGCACAGTAGTGCTTATGGTCGATGCCGTTTCTGGGCTTCAGAGCTACTTTCTTGACTGTATTTTGAGTTAAGCAGTTGGCGCGACTTCAGTTCTAGCCTATAAAGTCAAATCTTGTGTGATTCCTCCATGGTAACATAGCTGCCCGAGGTCGCAAAGTTAGCAAGTACAAGAAATTTGAAAATTGTACGTAATTGCACAGTAGTGCTTATGGTCGATGCCGTTTCTCGGCTTCAGAGCTACTTTCTTGACTGTATTTTGAGTTAAGCAGTTGGCGCGACTCCAGTTCTAGCCTTAAAAGTCAAATGTTGTGTGATTCCTCCATGGTAACATAGCTGCCCGAGGTCGCTAAGTTAGCAAGTACAAGAAATTTGAAAATTGTACGTAATTGCACAGTAGTGCTTATGGTCGATGCCGTTTCTCGGCTTCAGAGCTACTTTCTTGACTGTATTTTGAGTTAAACAGTTGGCGCGACTTCAGTTCTAGCCTATAAAGTCAAATGTTGTGTGATTCCACCATGGTAACATAGCTGCCCGAGGTCGCAAAGTTAGCAAGTACAAGAAATTTGAAAATTGTACGTAATTGCACAGTAGTGCTTATGGTCGATGCCGTTTCTCGGCTTCAGAGCTACTTTCTTGACTGTATTTTGAGTTAAGCAGTTGGCGCGACTTCAGTTCTAGCCTATAAAGTCAAATCTTGTGTGATTCCTCGATGGTAACAAAGCTGCCCGAGGTCGCAAAGTTAGCAAGTACAAGAAATTTGAAAATTGTACGTAATTGCACAGTAGTGCTTATGGTCGATGCCGTTTCTCGGCTTCAGAGCTACTTTCTTGACTGTATTTTTAGTTAAGCAGTTGGCGCGACTCCAGTTCTAGCCTTAAAAGTCAAATCTTGCGTGATTCCTCCATGGTAACATAGCTGCCCGAGGTCGCAAAGTTAGCAAGTACAAGAAATTTGAAAATTGTACGTAATTGCACAGTAGTGCTTATGGTCGATGCCGTTTCTCGGCTTCAGAGCTACTTTCTTGACTGTATTTTGAGTTAAGCAGTTGGCGCGACTGCAGTTCTAGCCTTAAAAGTAAAATGTTGTGTGATTCCTCCATGGTAACATAGCTGCCCGAGGTCGCAAAGTTAGCAAGTACAAGAAATTTGAAAATTGTACGTAATTGCACAGTAGTGCTTATGGTCGATGCCGTTTCTCGGCTTCAGAACTACTTTCTTGACTGTATTTTGAGTTAAACAGTTGGCGCGACTGCAGTTCTAGCCTTAAAAGTAAAATGTTGTGTGATTCCTCCATGGTAACATAGCTGCCCGAGGTCGCAAAGTTAGCAAGTACAAGAAATTTGAAAATTGTACGTAATTGCACAGTAGTGCTTATGGTCGATGCCGTTTCTCGGCTTCAGAACTACTTTCTTGACTGTATTTTGAGTTAAACAGTTGGCGCGACTCCAGTTCTAGCCTTAAAAGTCAAATGTTGTGTGATTGCTCCATGGTAACATAGCTGCCCGAGGTCGCAAAGTTAGCAAGTACAAGAAATTTGAAAATTGTACGTAATTGCACAGTAGTGCTTATGGTCGATGCCGTTTCTCGGCTTCAGAACTACTTTCTTGACTGTATTTTGAGTTAAACAGTTGGCGCGACTCCAGTTCTAGCCTTAAAAGTCAAATGTTGTGTGATTCCTCCATGGTAACATAGCTGCCCGAGGTCGCAAAGTTAGCAAGTACAAGAAATTTGAAAATTGTACGTAATTGCACAGTAGTGCTTATGGTCGATGCCGTTTCTCGGCTTCAGAGCTACTTTCTTGAGTGTATTTTGAGTTAAACTTTTGGCGCGACTTCAGTTCTAGCCTTAAAAGTAAAATGTTGCGTGATTCCTCCATGGTAACATAGCTGCCCGAGGTCGCAAAGTTAGCAAGTACAAGAAATATGAAAATTGTACGTAATTGCACAGTAGTGCTTATGGTCGATGCCGTTTCTCGGCTTCAGAGCTACTTTCTTGACTGTATTTTGAGTTAAGCAGTTGGCGCGACTTCAGTTCTAGCCTATAAAGTCAAATCTTGTGTGATTCCTCGATGGTAACATAGCTGCCCGAGGTCGCAAAGTTAGCAAGTACAAGAAATTTGAAAATTGTACGTAATTGCACAGTAGTGCTTATGGTCGATGCCGTTTCTGGGCTTCAGAGCTACTTTCTTGACTGTATTTTGAGTTAAGCAGTTGGCGCGACTTCAGTTCTAGCCTATAAAGTCAAATCTTGTGTGATTCCTCCATGGTAACATAGCTGCCCGAGGTCGCAAAGTTAGCAAGTACAAGAAATTTGAAAATTGTACGTAATTGCACAGTAGTGCTTATGGTCGATGCCGTTTCTCGGCTTCAGAGCTACTTTCTTGACTGTATTTTGAGTTAAGCAGTTGGCGCGACTCCAGTTCTAGCCTTAAAAGTCAAATGTTGTGTGATTCCTCCATGGTAACATAGCTGCCCGAGGTCGCTAAGTTAGCAAGTACAAGAAATTTGAAAATTGTACGTAATTGCACAGTAGTGCTTATGGTCGATGCCGTTTCTCGGCTTCAGAGCTACTTTCTTGACTGTATTTTGAGTTAAACAGTTGGCGCGACTTCAGTTCTAGCCTATAAAGTCAAATGTTGTGTGATTCCACCATGGTAACATAGCTGCCCGAGGTCGCACAGTTAGCAAGTACAAGAAATTTGAAAATTGTACGTAATTGCACAGTAGTGCTTATGGTCGATGCCGTTTCTCGGCTTCAGAGCTACTTTCTTGACTGTATTTTGAGTTAAGCAGTTGGCGCGACTTCAGTTCTAGCCTATAAAGTCAAATCTTGTGTGATTCCTCGATGGTAACAAAGCTGCCCGAGGTCGCAAAGTTAGCAAGTACAAGAAATTTGAAAATTGTACGTAATTGCACAGTAGTGCTTATGGTCGATGCCGTTTCTCGGCTTCAGAGCTACTTTCTTGACTGTATTTTTAGTTAAGCAGTTGGCGCGACTCCAGTTCTAGCCTTAAAAGTCAAATCTTGCGTGATTCCTTCATGGTAACATAGCTGCCCGAGGTCGCAAAGTTAGCAAGTACAAGAAATTTGAAAATTGTACGTAATTGCACAGTAGTGCTTATGGTCGATGCCGTTTCTCGGCTTCAGAGCTACTTTCTTGACTGTATTTTGAGTTAAGCAGTTGGCGCGACTGCAGTTCTAGCCTTAAAAGTAAAATGTTGTGTGATTCCTCCATGGTAACATAGCTGCCCGAGGTCGCAAAGTTAGCAAGTACAAGAAATTTGAAAATTGTACGTAATTGCACAGTAGTGCTTATGGTCGATGCCGTTTCTCGGCTTCAGAACTACTTTCTTGACTGTATTTTGAGTTAAACAGTTGGCGCGACTCCAGTTCTAGCCTTAAAAGTCAAATGTTGTGTGATTCCTCCATGGTAACATAGCTGCCCGAGGTCGCAAAGTTAGCAAGTACAAGAAATTTGAAAATTGTACGTAATTGCACAGTAGTGCTTATGGTCGATGCCGTTTCTCGGCTTCAGAGCTACTTTCTTGACTGTATTTTGAGTTAAGCAGTTGGCGCGACTTCAGTTCTAGCCTATAAAGTCAAATCTTGTGTGATTCCTCGATGGTAACATAGCTGCCCGAGGTCGCAAAGTTAGCAAGTACAAGAAATTTGAAAATTGTACGTAATTGCACAGTAGTGCTTATGGTCGATGCCGTTTCTCGGCTTCAGAGCTACTTTCTTGACTGTATTTTGAGTTAAGCAGTTGGCCCGACTACAGTTCTAGCCTTAAAAGTCAAATCTTGCGTGATTCCTGCATGGTAATATAGCTGCCCGAGGTCGCAAATTTAGCAAGTACAAGAAATTTGAAAATTGTACGTAATTGCACAGTAGTGCTTATGATCGATGCCGTTTCTCGGCTTCAGAGCTACTTTCTTGACTGTATTTTTAGTTAAGCAGTTGGCGCGACTCCAGTTCTAGCCTTAAAAGTCAAATCTTGCGTGATTCCTCCATGGTAACATAGCTGCCCGAGGTCGCAAAGTTAGCAAGTACAAGAAATTTGAAAATTGTACGTAATTGCACAGTAGTGCTTATGGTCGATGCCGTTTCTCGGCTTCAGAGCTACTTTCTTGACTGTATTTTGAGTTAAGCAGTTGGCGCGACTTCAGTTCTAGCCTATAAAGTCAAATCTTGTGTGATTCCTCCATGGTAACATAGCTGCCCCAGGTCGCAAAGGTAGCAAGTACAAGAAATTTGAAAATTGTACGTAATTGCACAGTAGTGCTTATGGTCGATGCCGTTTCTCGGCTTCAGAGCTACTTTCTTGACTGTATTTTGAGTTAAGCAGTTGGCGCGACTCCAGTTCTAGCCTTAAAAGTCAAATGTTGTGTGATTCCTCCATGGTAACATAGCTGCCCGAGGTCGCAAAGTTAGCAAGTACAAGAAATTTGAAAATTGTACGTAATTGCACAGTAGTGCTTATGGTCGATGCCGTTTCTCGACTTCAGAGCTACTTTCTTGACTGTATTTTGAGTTAAGCAGTTGGCGCGACTTCAGTTCTAGCCTATAAAGTCAAATCTTGTGTGATTCCTCCATGGTAACATAGCTGCCCCAGGTCGCAAAGGTAGCAAGTACAAGAAATTTGAAAATTGTACGTAATTGCACAGTAGTGCTTATGGTCGATGTCGTTTCTTGGCTTCAGAGCTACTTTCTTGACTGTATTTTGAGTTAAGCAGTTGGCGCGACTTCAGTTCTAGCCTATAAAGTCAAATCTTGTGTGATTCCTCCATGGTAACATAGCTGCCCGAGGTCGCAAAGTTAGCAAGTACAAGAAATTTGAAAATTGTACGTAATTGCACAGTAGTGCTTATGGTCGATGCCGTTTCTCGGCTTCAGAGCTACTTTCTTGACTGTATTTTGAGTTAAGCAGTTGGCGCGACTCCAGTTCTAGCCTTAAAAGTCAAATGTTGTGTGATTCCTCCATGGTAACATAGCTGCCCGAGGTCGCAAAGTTAGCAAGTACAAGAAATTTGAAAATTGTACGTAATTGCACAGTAGTGCTTATGGTCGATGCCGTTTCTCGGCTTCAGAGCTACTTTCTTGACTGTATTTTGAGTTAATCAGTTGGCGCGACTCCAGTTCTAGCCTTAAAAGTCAAATCTTGCGTGATTCCTGCATGGTAATATAGCTGCCCGAGGTCGCAAATTTAGCAAGTACAAGAAATTTGAAAATTGTACGTAATTGCACAGTAGTGCTTATGGTCGATGCCGTTTCTCGGTTTCAGAGCTACTTTCTTGACTGTATTTTGAGTTAAGCAGTTGGCGCGACTTCAGTTCTAGCCTATAAAGTCAAATCTTGCGTGATTCCTCCATGGTAACATAGCTGCCCGAGGTCGCAAAGTTAGCAAGTACAAGAAATTTGAAAATTGTACGTAATTGCACAGTAGTGCTTATGGTCGATGCCGTTTCTCGGCTTCAGAGCTACTTTCTTGACTGTATTTTTAGTTAAGCAGTTGGCGCGACTCCAGTTCTAGCCTTAAAAGTCAAATCTTGCGTGATTCCTCCATGGTAACATAGCTGCCCGAGGTCGCAAAGTTAGCAAGTACAAGAAATTTGAAAATTGTACGTAATTGCACAGTAGTGCTTATGGTCGATGCCGTTTCTCGGCTTCAGAGCTACTTTCTTGACTGTATTTTGAGTTAATCAGTTGGCGCGACTCCAGTTCTAGCCTTAAAAGTCAAATCTTGCGTGATTCCTGCATGGTAATATAGCTGCCCGAGGTCGCAAATTTAGCAAGTACAAGAAATTTGAAGCCATCAAAAACATAACTTGTAAAAAAAACCAAGTCTCGCAACTCAGTTCTTCTACTGTAAAAAGTTGTGAGATCTATGTAATACCAAGTCGGTTAATTTATTCAGCCCCTACTTAAGGGACCTTCTGTCTTAAGTTATTACGTAATTAGCTAACCTAACAACATCTTATAGTGACCATATTAATATTAAAAATCTTTTATGTTTTAAATAAATAGATTGACTTGGCAATCGCACTAGACAATCTAATTTAATATAATATGTATTATTTGTGAGATGCATGCGATGGACAAGTCAATCTATTTATTTAAAACATAAAAGATTTTTAATATTAATATGGTCACTATAAGATGTTGTTAGGTTAGCTAATTACGTAATAACTTAAGACAGAAGGTCCCTTAAGTAGGGGCTGAATAAATTAACCGACTTGGTATTACATAGATCTCACAACTTTTTACAGTAGAAGAACTGAGTTGCGAGACTTGGTTTTTTTTACAAGTTATGTTTTTGATGGCATCTCATTTCTTTTTGTAGATAGTCCTACTCTTCTTCCTTTCCGGTACCTTCTACTTTTTGAATACCAACAACAGATTTTCTTAAAGCCCACTCTGTGTCTTATGAGCTTTTCTTATTTTTGTAGGTTGTCTTCCTCTTTTTCTTTTCCGGTACTACTTCTTGAGCTTCAGCTGCAGTTTTTCTCAAAGCCCACTCCCTGTCTCTATGGGTTTTTCTCAAAGGCTTTGATGTTACAATTTTTATCAAGTCTGGACGGTAAATGCTTCTTAATCTATTGTATTCACAAATTGAGGATTCCTGCGCTTTAATATTTCCAAAGTCGACATTAATTAGATGTAAGCCGCCCAGACTTGTAAATCTCGAAAGTGCCACGTAAGCTTGACCGGATGTGAATACTGCAGAACCGATATCCATCAGCGCATTATTTAGACTTAGGCCCTGACTTTTGTGTATAGTTATAGCATAGGCTATACATATAGGAAACTGTTCGCGATGAACATAAGCTCTATTAATAATTTCAAATTTAGTTTTGACCGGACCAAGCTCGTAAACCTGTTCTTTATCAAATGTAATGTATATTTTCTTAATTATTTTTGTATTTTCCGGATCAACCTTTACTCTTTGCACTATACCGATAGAACCATTAACTAAACCAAGACTCACGTCAATATTTCGCCTTAACATGACTCTTGCTCCTATTTTTATAATTATGTTCTCTTCTAGGCCCGCAGTCATAGAAGCATCGTCTTCATAATTTTTTATGCATTCACGAGCTCTTTTTGTTATCCTCTTTTTGCAATCTATGCTATCTACAGCTGTAAGTTTTATTTCGGGATGTGGGAGAGATCTAAGCATTGCAGTATTTAATTGTTGACACATGTTTTTTGTAGGTAATAAGCAAACGGTATCATCAGGAAGTTTCGAGAGGTGTTCAATTATTTCAATCAATCTGTTTTCATTTGAATTGGTTTTTAGAGTTATTAATCTAGTCGAGAGTAAGTCGCGTTCTTTTTGTGTAGTCACACCTAATCTTATTCTATTTAGCATTTCAACAAAGTTAGAATCATTAAGCTGTCGCATGTTAATAGTAAGTTCATCGTATACGAACAGTTCAATCCACAGATTCGGCATACTGAGGGAACCTAACAACTTGTTAGCTTCAGCAGTTGAGAGTTTTTCAAAAGGTGACTTTTCTCTTACCGGCGGAAGCTGTAAAAGATCCCCGAAAAGTACAAGATGTTTTTTTTCCAAACCACCAATTCTGATCATCGCTTGTGTCAAATATCTCAGACAAGCGTAAATGAATATATGTTAAAGTAACATTGGATATCATCGACACTTCGTCTATGATAAACAACACTACTTCTTTCAAATCTGATCTCAGAACTTGGAGCACTTCATCGGAAAGTGGCTTGTACCTCGGTGTTTGCTTGTGTTCCACAGGCAGCTGCAATAGTCTGTGTATAGTCAATCCATTCACATTGAATGCAGCTATGCCTGTTGGATCACTAACTGCCACTGTTTTGTTTAAATACATCTTAACCCAAACTTTCAGAGTTTTTATTAAAAAGCACTTTCCAGTGCCACCAGTTCCACTCACAAAACAGCGTAAAACGTCAGCGTTATTATCAGTTGTGTCCATTTCATGTGTGATCATATCGAAGACTCTTTTTTGATCGGCATTAAGTTTTGCGATCATACTTTGAAGATCAGTCTGCTCTTCTTCTACCAGATTGATTCTGTGAAAGTCATCCATTGCGTTTGCAGCTTCCACAGCTTCAAAGTCTAAAGGGTTTTCAAGACCATCGTCATCATCAACAATTTCCCTTTCTTCGTTTATCTCAGCAACTTTAGATTCTATCATTTCACATGCTTTTTGTATCTTATATCTTGACTCTATCATTGAATTACCATAATCGATTCCTTCTTTTAAATCTTCTTTCGCCAAATTAAAGGCCTCCGTGTAAGTATCACACCCCATTTTGAGTTCATCTAAGGAACGTCATGGCTTGAATAAAAGAAGTAAAGAGAAGAAATATTTCTCTGGTACTTGTTCTCCGTCGTAGAAATAGTGATTGATCAAATATGGGTTATCTCTTCTTTTCAGGAACTTTTTACCGTCATTTATCTCGTAGCACTCGACTTTAGAGGAGACTGGGCGTGTTTTAACAATATCGTAATTTTGAGCGAAACTGTACAAGTTAGTAGTCTCCAACTCTGACACCGAACATACAATTTGTTTTAAAATTGATTTAATTATAAGTTCATCAAATGGTTATTAAATATATGTACATAATAAAGATATTTATTTTATATTCCGTCAAATACATGAACCACATTGACCACTAAACCCAATTCCCCAACCGCCCATTGATTGGGTTGCATTGCATATTTTTAGGGGTTAATCGCCATCTAGATAAATTGAAAAAGGATACATACAGACACTATCCTATTAGTAATAATATTTGGTGTATCTAGAAAACTGGACCAAAATTGCAAAATATTTTAGTTTTTCCTTGATTTATACACTAAACACTAATTGTATTCTAAATTTCAAGCTTCTATGTCTGCTAGAAGTGGCCTAGAGTTTTGATGATCGGTGAGTGAGTGAGTGAGTGAGTGAGTGAGTGAGTGAGTGAGTGAGTGAGTGACAGAATTAGAAACTTTGACTAGTTATAATTCTTAAACTACTGGTTCAAATTTAATGAAATTTGAAATATACCGTGTCTATGGGATGCCTGCTTGGTTACTGAAAATTCAGGCTTCTAGTTTTATCCACAACGAAGTTATAGGGGGTCGAAAATGGCCCGAACTGCTTCGAGAAAAGGATGGTACGGCCGTGCCGCTTTTTTGCTCGACTTGGCGGGGGCACTGCCGTGCCCCCAGAAATTGTACGTAATTGCACAGTAGTGCTTATGGTCGATGCCGTTTCTCGGCTTCAGAGCTACTTTCTTGACTGTATTTTGAGTTAAGCAGTTGGCGCGACTTCAGTTCTAGCCTATAAAGTCAAATCTTGTGTGATTCCTCCATGGTAACATAGCTGCCCGAGGTCGCAAAGTTAGCAAGTACAAGAAATTTGAAAATTGTACGTAATTGCACAGTAGTGCTTATGGTCGATGCCGTTTCTCGGCTTCAGAGCTACTTTCTTGACTGTATTTTGAGTTAAGCAGTTGGCGCGACTCCAGTTCTAGCCTTAAGAGTCAAATGTTGTGTGATTCCTCCCTGGTAACATAGCTGCCCGAGGTCGCAAAGTTAGCAAGTACAAGAAATTTGAAAATTGTACGTAATTGCACAGTAGTGCTTATGGTCGATGCCGTTTCTCGGCTTCAGAGCTACTTTCTTGACTGTATTTTTAGTTAAGCAGTTGGCGCGACTCCAGTTCTAGCCTTAAAAGTCAAATCTTGCGTGATTCCTCCATGGTAACATAGCTGCCCGAGGTCGCAAAGTTAGCAAGTACAAGAAATTTGAAAATTGTACGTAATTGCACAGTAGTGCTTATGGTCGATGCCGTTTGTCGGCTTCAGAGCTACTTTCTTGACTGTATTTTTAGTTAAGCAAATGGCGCGACTCCAGTTCTAGCCTTAAAAGTCAAATCTTGCGTGATTCCTCCATGGTAACATAGCTGCCCGAGGTCGCAAAGTTAGCAAGTACAAGAAATTTGAAAATTGTACGCGATTGCACAGTAGTGCTTATGGTCGATCCCGTTTCTCAGCTTCAGAGCTACTTTCTTGACTGTATTTTGAGTTAAGCAGTTGGCGCGACTCCAGTTCTAGCCTTAAAAGTCAAATCTTGTGTGATTCCTCCATGGTAACATAGCTGCCCGAGGTCTCAAAGTTAGCAAGTACAAGAAATTTGAAAATTGTATGTAATTGCACAGTAGTGCTTATGGTCGATCCCGTTTCTCAGCTTCAGAGCTACTTTCTTGAGTGTATTTTGAGTTAAGCAGTTGGTGCGACTCCATTTCTAGCCTTAAAAGTCAAATCTTGTGTGATTCCTCGATGGTAACATAGCTGCCCGAGGTTGCAAAGTTAGCAAGTACAAGAAATTTGAAAATTGTACTTAATTGCACAGTAGCGCTTATGGTCGATGCCGTTTCTCGGCTTCAGAGCTACTTTCTTGACTGTATTTTGAGTTAAGCAGTTGGCGCGACTCCAGTTCTAGCCTTAAAAGTCAAATGTTTTGTGATTCCTCCATGGTAACATAGCTGCCCGAGGTCGCAAAGTTAGCAAGTACAAGAAATTCGAAAATTGTACGTAATTGCACAGTAGTGCTTATGGTCGATGCCGTTTCTCGGTTTCAGAGCTACTTTCTTGACTGTATTTTGAGTTAAGCAGTTGGCGCGACTCCATTTCTAGCCTTAAAAGTCAAATCTTGTGTGATTCCTCGATGGTAACATAGCTGCCCGAGGTCGCAAAGTTAGCAAGTACAAGAAATTTGAAAATTGTACGTAATTGCACAGTAGTGCTTATGGTCGATGCCGTTTCTCGGTTTCAGAGCTACTTTCTTGACTGTATTTTGAGTTAAGCAGTTGGCGCGACTTCAGTTCTAGCCTATAAAGTCAAATCTTGCGTGATTCCTCCATGGTAACATAGCTGCCCGAGGTCGCAAAGTTAGCAAGTACAAGAAATTTGAAAATTGTACGTAATTGCACAGTAGTGCTTATGGTCGATGCCGTTTCTCGGCTTCAGAGCTACTTTCTTGACTGTATTTTGAGTTAAGCAGTTGGCGCGACTCCAGTTCTAGCCTTAAAAGTCAAATGTTGTGTGATTCCTCCATGGTAACATAGCTGCCCGAGGTCGCAAAGTTAGCAAGTACAAGAAATTTGAAAATTGTACGTAATTGCACAGTAGTGCTTATGGTCGATGCCGTTTCTCGGCTTCAGAGCTACTTTCTTGACTGTATTTTGAGTTAAGCAGTTTGCGCGACTTCAGTTCTAGCCTATAAAGTCAAATCTTGTGTGATTCCTCCATGGTAACATAGCTGCCCGAGGTCGCAAAGTTAGCAAGTACAAGAAATTTGAAAATTGTACGTAATTGCACAGTAGTGCTTATGGTCGATGCCGTTTCTCGGCTTCAGAGCTACTTTCTTGACTGTATTTTGAGTTAAGCAGTTGGCGCGACTCCAGTTCTAGCCTTAAAAGTCAAATGTTGTGTGATTCCTCCATGGTAACATAGCTGCCCGAGGTCGCAAAGTTAGCAAGTACAAGAAATTTGAAAATTGTACGTAATTGCACAGTAGTGCTTATGGTCGATGCCGTTTCTCGGCTTCAGAGCTACTTTCTTGACTGTATTTTTAGTTAAGCAGTTGGCGCGACTCCAGTTCTAGCCTTAAAAGTCAAATGTTGTGTGATTCCTCCATGGTAACATAGCTGCCCGAGGTCGCAAAGTTAGCAAGTACAAGAAATTTGAAAATTGTACGTAATTGCACAGTAGTGCTTATGGTCGATGCCGTTTCTCGGCTTCAGAGCTACTTTCTTGACTGTATTTTTAGTTAAGCTGTTGGCGCGACTCCATTTCTAGCCTTAAAAGTCAAATCTTGTGTGATTCCTCCATGTTAAGATAGCTGCCCGAGGTCGCAAAGTTGGCAAGTACAAGAAATTTGAAAATTGTACGTAATTGCACAGTAGTGCTTATGGTCGATGCCGTTTCTCGGCTTCAGAGCTACTTTCTTGACTGTATTTTGAGTTAAGCAGTTGGCGCGACTCCAGTTCTAGCCTTAAAAGTCAAATGTTGTGTGATTCCTCCATGTTAACATAGCTGCCCGAGGTCGCAAAGTTAGCAAGTACAAGAAATTTGAAAATTGTACGTAATTGCACAGTAGTGCTTATGGTCGATGCCGTTTCTCGGCTTCAGAGCTACTTTCTTGACTGTATTTTGAGTTAAGCAGTTGGCGCGACTTCAGTTCTAGCCTATAAAGTCAAATCTTGTGTGATTCCTCCATGGTAACATAGCTGCCCGAGGTCGCAAAGTTAGCAAGTACAAGAAATTTGAAAATTGTACGTAATTGCACAGTAGTGCTTATGGTCGATGCCGTTTCTCGGCTTCAGAGCTACTTTCTTGACTGTATTTTGAGTTAAGCAGTTGGCGCGACTCCAGTTCTAGCCTTAAAAGTCAAATCTTGTGTGATTCCTCCATGGTAACATAGCTGCCCGAGGTCGCAAAGTTAGCAAGTACAAGAAATTTGAAAATTGTACGTAATTGCACAGTAGTGCTTATGGTCGATGCCGTTTCTCGGCTTCAGAGCTACTTTCTTGACTGTATTTTCAGTTAAGCAGTTGGCGCGACTCCAGTTCTAGCCTTAAAAGTCAAATCTTGCGTGATTCCTCCATGGTAACATAGCTGCCCGAGGTCGCAAAGTTAGCAAGTACAAGAAATTTGAAAATTGTACGTAATTGCACAGTAGTGCTTATGGTCGATGCCGTTTCTCGGCTTCAGAGCTACTTTCTTGACTGTATTTTGAGTTAAGCAGTTGGCGCGACTCCAGTTCTAGCCTTAAAAGTCAAATGTTGTTTGATTCCTCCATGGTAACATAGCTGCCCGATGTCGCAAAGTTAGCAAGTACAAGAAATTTGAAAATTGTACGTAATTGCACAGTAGTGCTTATGGTCGATGCCGTTTCTCGGCTTCAGAGCTACTTTCTTGACTGTATTTTGAGTTAAGCAGTTGGCGCGACTCCAGTTCTAGCCTTAAAAGTCAAATGTTGTGTGATTCCTCCATGGTAACATAGCTGCCCGAGGTCGCAAATTTAGCAAGTACAAGAAATTTGAAAATTGTACGTAATTGCACAGTAGTGCTTATGGTCGATGCCGTTTCTCGGCTTCAGAGCTACTTTCTTGACTGTATTTTGAGTTAATCAGTTGGCGCGACTCCAGTTCTAGCCTTAAAAGTCAAATCTTGCGTGATTCCTGCATGGTAATATAGCTGCCCGAGGTCGCAAATTTAGCAAGTACAAGAAATTTGAAAATTGTACGTAATTGCACAGTAGTGCTTATGGTCGATGCCGTTTCTCGGTTTCAGAGCTACTTTCTTGACTGTATTTTGAGTTAAGCAGTTGGCGCGACTTCAGTTCTAGCCTATAAAGTCAAATCTTGCGTGGTTCCTCCATGGTAACATAGCTGCCCGAGGTCGCAAAGTTAGCAAGTACAAGAAATTTGAAAATTGTACGTAATTGCACAGTAGTGCTTATGGTCGATGCCGTTTCTCGGCTTCAGAGCTACTTTCTTGACTGTATTTTGAGTTAAGCAGTTGGCGCGACTCCAGTTCTAGCCTTAAAAGTCAAATGTTGTGTGATTCCTCCATGGTAACATAGCTGCCCGAGGTCGCAAAGTTAGCAAGTACAAGAAATTTGAAAATTGTACGTAATTGCACAGTAGTGCTTATGGTCGATGCCGTTTCTCGGCTTCAGAGCTACTTTCTTGACTGTATTTTGAGTTAAGCAGTTGGCGCGACTTCAGTTCTAGCCTATAAAGTCAAATCTTGTGTGATTCCTCCATGGTAACATAGCTGCCCGAGGTTGCAAAGTTAGCAAGTACAAGAAATTTGAAAATTGTACGTAATTGCACAGTAGTGCTTATGGTCGATGCCGTTTCTCGGCTTCAGAGCTACTTTCTTGACCGTATTTTTAGTTAAGCAGTTGGCGCGACTCCAGTTCTAGCCTTAAAAGTCAAATCTTGCGTGATTCCTCCATGGTAACATAGCTGCCCGAGGTCGCAAAGTTAGCAAGTACAAGAAATTTGAAAATTGTACGTAATTGCACAGTAGTGCTTATGGTCGATGCCGTTTGTCGGCTTCAGAGCTACTTTCTTGACTGTATTTTTAGTTAAGCAGTTGGCGCGACTCCAGTTCTAGCCTTAAAAGTCAAATCTTGTGTGATTCCTCCATGGTAACATAGCTGCCCGAGGTCGCAAAGTTAGCAAGTACAAGAAATTTGAAAATTGTACGCGATTGCACAGTAGTGCTTATGGTCGATCCCGTTTCTCAGCTTCAGAGCTACTTTCTTGACTGTATTTTGAGTTAAGCAGTTGGCGCGACTCCAGTTCTAGCCTTAAAAGTCAAATCTTGCGTGATTCCTCCATGGTAACATAGCTGCCCGAGGTCGCAAAGTTAGCAAGTACAAGAAATTTGAAAATTGTATGTAATTGCACAGTAGTGCTTATGGTCGATGCCGTTTGTCGGCTTCAGAGCTACTTTCTTGACTGTATTTTTAGTTAAGCAGTTGGCGCGACTCCAGTTCTAGCCTTAAAAGTCAAATCTTGTGTGATTCCTCCATGGTAACATAGCTGCCCGAGGTCGCAAAGTTAGCAAGTACAAGAAATTTGAAAATTGTACGCGATTGCACAGTAGTGCTTATGGTCGATCCCGTTTCTCAGCTTCAGAGCTACTTTCTTGACTGTATTTTGAGTTAAGCAGTTGGCGCGACTCCAGTTCTAGCCTTAAAAGTCAAATCTTGCGTGATTCCTCCATGGTAACATAGCTGCCCGAGGTCGCAAAGTTAGCAAGTACAAGAAATTTTAAAATTGTACGTAATTGCACAGTAGTGCTTATGGTCGATGCCGTTTCTCGGCTTCAGAGCTACTTTCTTGACTGTATTTTGAGTTAAGCAGTTGGCGCGACTCCAGTTCTAGCCTTAAAAGTCAAATGTTGTGTGATTCCTGTATGGTAACATAGCTGCCCGAGGTCGCAAAGTTAGCAAGTACAAGAAATTTGAAAATTGTACGTAATTGCACAGTAGTGCTTATGGTCGATGCCGTTTCTCGGCTTCAGAGCTACTTTCTTGACTGTATTTTGAGTTAAGCAGTTGGCGCGACTTCAGTTCTAGCCTATAAAGTCAAATCTTGTGTGATTCCTCCATGGTAACATAGCTGCCCGAGGTCGCAAAGTTAGCAAGTACAAGAAATTTGAAAATTGTACGTAATTGCACAGTAGTGCTTATGGTCGATGCCGTTTCTCGGCTTCAGAGCTACTTTCTTGACTGTATTTTGAGTTAAGCAGTTGGCGCGACTCCAGTTCTAGCCTTAAAAGTCAAATGTTGTGTGATTCCTCCATGGTGACATAGCTGCCCGAGGTCGCAAAGTTAGCAAGTACAAGAAATTTGAAAATTGTACGTAATTGCACAGTAGTGCTTATGGTCGATGCCGTTTCTCGGCTTCAGAGCTACTTTCTTGACTGTATTTTTAGTTAAGCAGTTGGCGCGACTCCAGTTCTAGCCTTAAAAGTCAAATCTTGCGTGATTCCTCCATGGTAACATAGCTGCCCGAGGTCGCAAAGTTAGCAAGTACAAGAAATTTGAAAATTGTATGTAATTGCACAGTAGTGCTTATGGTCGATCCCGTTTCTCAGCTTCAGAGCTACTTTCTTGACTGTATTTTGAGTTAAGCAGTTGGCGCGACTCCAGTTCTAGCCTTAAAAGTCAAATGTTGTGTGATTCCTCCATGGTAACATAGCTGCCCGAGGTCGCAAAGTTAGCAAGTACAAGAAATTTGAAAATTGTACGTAATTGCACAGTAGTGCTTATGGTCGATGCCGTTTCTCGGCTTCAGAGCTACTTTCTTGACTGTATTTTTAGTTAAGCTGTTGGCGCGACTCCAGTTCTAGCCTTAAAAGTCAAATCTTGTGTGATTCCTCCATGTTAACATAGCTGCCCGAGGTCGCAAAGTTAGCAAGTACAAGAAATTTGAAAATTGTACGTAATTGCACAGTAGTGTTTATGGTCGATGCCGTTTCTCGGCTTCAGAGCTACTTTCTTGACTGTATTTTGAGTTAAACAGTTGGCGCGACTCCAGTTCTAGCCTTAAAAGTCAAATGTTGTGTGATTCCTCCATGGTAACATAGCTGCCCGAGGTCGCAAAGTTAGCAAGTACAAGAAATTTGAAAATTCTACGTAATTGCACAGTAGTGCTTATGGTCGATGCCGTTTCTCGGCTTCAGAGCTACTTTCTTGACTGTATTTTGAGTTAAGCAGTTGGCGCGACTTCAGTTCTAGCCTATAAAGTCAAATCTTGTGTGATTCCTCCATGGTAACATAGCTGCCCGAGGTCGCAAAATTAGCAAGTACAAGAAATTTGAAAATTGTACGTAATTGCACAGTTGTGCTTATGGTCGATGCCGTTTCTCGGCTTCAGAGCTACTTTCTTGACTGTATTTTGAGTTAAGCAGTTGGCGCGACTCCAGTTCTAGCCTTAAAAGTCAAATGTTGTGTGATTCCTCCATGGTAACATAGCTGCCCGAGGTCGCAAAGTTAGCAAGTACAAGAAATTTGAAAATTGTACGTAATTGCACAGTAGTGCTTATGGTCGATGCCGTTTCTCGGCTTCAGAGCTACTTTCTTGCCTGTATTTTGAGTTAAGCAGTTGGCGCGACTCCAGTTCTAGCCTTAAAAGTAAAATGTTGTGTGATTCCTCCATGGTAACATAGTTGCCCGAGGTCGCAAAGTTAGCAAGTACAAGAAATTTGAAAATTGTACGTAATTGCACAGTAGTGCTTATGGTCGATCCCGTTTCTCAGCTTCAGAGCTACTTTCTTGACTGTATTTTGAGTCAAGCAGTTGGCGCGACTCCAGTTCTAGCCTTAAAAGTCAAATCTTGCGTGATTCCTCCATGGTAACATAGCTGCCCGAGGTCGCAAAGTTAGCAAGTACAAGAAATTTGAAAATTGTACGTAATTGCACAGTAGTGCTTATGGTCGATGCCGTTTCTCGGCTTCAGAGCTAATTTCTTGCCTGTATTTTGAGTTAAGCAGTTGGCGCGACTCCAGTTCTAGCCTTAAAAGTCAAATGTTGTGTGATTCCTCCATGGTAACATAGCTGCCCGAGGTCGCAAAGTTAGCAAGTACAAGAAATTTGAAAATTGTACGTAATTGCACAGTAGTGCTTATGGTCGATGCCGTTTCTCGGCTTCAGAGCTACTTTCTTGACTGTATTTTGAGTTAATCAGTTGGCGCGACTCCAGTTCTAGCCTTAAAAGTCAAATCTTGCGTGATTCCTGCATGGTAATATAGCTGCCCGAGGTCGCAAATTTAGCAAGTACAAGAAATTTGAAAATTGTACGTAATTGCACAGTAGTGCTTATGGTCGATGCCGTTTCTCGGCTTCAGAGCTACTTTCTTGACTGTATTTTGAGTTAAGCAGTTGGCGCGACTTCAGTTCTAGCCTTAAAAGTCAAATCTTGCGTGATTCCTCCATGGTAACATAGCTGCCCGAGGTCGCAAAGTTAGCAAGTACAAGAAATTTGAAAATTGTACGCGATTGCACAGTAGTGCTTATGGTCGATCCCGTTTCTCAGCTTCAGAGCTACTTTCTTGACTGTATTTTGAGTTAAACAGTTGGCGCGACTTCAGTTCTAGCCTATAAAGTCAAATCTTGTGTGATTCCTCCATGGTAACATAGCTGCCCGAGGTCGCAAAGTTAGCAAGTACAAGAAATTTGAAAATTGTACGTAATTGCACAGTAGTGCTTATGGTCGATGCCGTTTCTCGGCTTCAGAGCTACTTTCTTGACTGTATTTTGAGTTAAGCAGTTGGCGCGACTCCAGTTCTAGCCTTAAAAGTCAAATGTTGTGTGATTCCTCCATGGTAACATAGCTGCCCGAGGTCGCAAAGTTAGCAAGTACAAGAAATTTGAAAATTGTACGTAATTGCACAGTAGCGCTTATGGTCGATGCCGTTTCTCGGCTTCAGAGCTACGTTCTTGACTGTATTTTGAGTTAAGCAGTTGGCGCGACTCCAGTTCTAGCCTTAAAAGTCAAATGTTGTGTGATTCCTCCATGGTAACATAGCTGCCCGAGGTCGCAAAGTTAGCAAGTACAAGAAATTTGAAAATTGTACGTAATTGCACAGTAGTGCTTATGGTCGATGCCGTTTCTCGGCTTCAGAGCTAATTTCTTGCCTGTATTTTGAGTTAAGCGGTTGGCGCGACTCCAGTTCTAGCCTTAAAAGTCAAATGTTGTGTGATTCCTCCATGGTAACATAGCTGCCCGAGGTCGCAAAGTTAGCAAGTACAAGAAATTTGAAAATTGTACGTAATTGCACAGTAGTGCTTATGGTCGATGCCGTTTCTCGGCTTCAGAGCTACTTTCTTAACTGTATTTTGAGTTAAGCAGTTGGCGCGACTTCAGTTCTAGCCTATAAAGTCAAATCCGCGCCAAATATAGCTGCCCGAGGTCGCAAAGTTAGCAAGTACAAGAAATTTGAAAATTGTACGCGATTGCACAGTAGTGCTTATGGTCGATCCCGTTTCTCAGCTTCAGAGCTACTTTCTTGACTGTATTTTGAGTTAAACAGTTGGCGCGACTTCAGTTCTAGCCTATAAAGTCAAATCTTGTGTGATTCCTCCATGGTAACATAGCTGCCCGAGGTCGCAAAGTTAGCAAGTACAAGAAATTTGAAAATTGTACGTAATTGCACAGTAGTGCTTATGGTCGATGCCGTTTCTCGGCTTCAGAGCTACTTTCTTGACTGTATTTTGAGTTAAGCAGTTGGCGCGACTCCAGTTCTAGCCTTAAAAGTCAAATGTTGTGTGATTCCTCCATGGTAACATAGCTGCCCGAGGTCGCAAAGTTAGCAAGTACAAGAAATTTGAAAATTGTACGTAATTGCACAGTAGCGCTTATGGTCGATGCCGTTTCTCGGCTTCAGAGCTACTTTCTTGACTGTATTTTGAGTTAAGCAGTTGGCGCGACTCCAGTTCTAGCCTTAAAAGTCAAATGTTGTGTGATTCCTCCATGGTAACATAGCTGCCCGAGGTCGCAAAGTTAGCAAGTACAAGAAATTTGAAAATTGTACGTAATTGCACAGTAGTGCTTATGGTCGATGCCGTTTCTCGGCTTCAGAGCTAATTTCTTGCCTGTATTTTGAGTTAAGCGGTTGGCGCGACTCCAGTTCTAGCCTTAAAAGTCAAATGTTGTGTGATTCCTCCATGGTAACATAGCTGCCCGAGGTCGCAAAGTTAGCAAGTACAAGAAATTTGAAAATTGTACGTAATTGCACAGTAGTGCTTATGGTCGATGCCGTTTCTCGGCTTCAGAGCTACTTTCTTAACTGTATTTTGAGTTAAGCAGTTGGCGCGACTTCAGTTCTAGCCTATAAAGTCAAATCCTGTGTGATTCCTCCATGGTAACATAGCTGCCCGAGGTCGCAAAGTTAGCAAGTACAAGAAATTTGAAAATTGTACGTAATTGCACAGTAGTGCTTATGGTCGATGCCGTTTCTCGGCTTCAGAGCTACTTTCTTGACTGTATTTTGAGTTAAGCATTTGGCGCGACTTCAGTTCTAGCCTATAAAGTCAAATCTTGTGTGATTCCTCCATGGTAACATAGCTGCCCGAGGTCGCAAAGTTAGCAAGTACAAGAAATTTGAAAATTGTACGTAATTGCACAGTAGTGCTTATGGTCGATGCCGTTTCTCGGCTTCAGAGCTACTTTCTTGACTGTATTTTGAGTTAAGCAGTTGGCGCGACTCCAGTTCTAGCCTTAAAAGTCAAATGTTGTGTGATTCCTCCATGGTAACATAGCTGCCCGAGGTCGCAAAGTTAGCAAGTACAAGAAATTTGAAAATTGTACGTAATTGCACAGTAGCGCTTATGGTCGATGCCGTTTCTCGGCTTCAGAGCTACTTTCTTGACTGTATTTTGAGTCAAGCAGTTGGCGCGACTCCAGTTCTAGCCTTAAAAGTCAAATCTTGCGTGATTCCTCCATGGTAACATAGCTGCCCGAGGTCGCAAAGTTAGCAAGTACAAGAAATTTGAAAATTGTACGTAATTGCACAGTAGTGCTTATGGTCGATGCCGTTTCTCGGCTTCAGAGCTACTTTCTTGACTGTATTTTGGCTTAAGCAGTTGGCGCGACTCCAGTTCTAGCCTTAAAAGTCAAATCTTGCGTGATTCCTCCATGGTAACATAGCTGCCCGAGGTCGCAAAGTTAGCAAGTACAAGAAATTTGAAAATTGTACGTAATTGCACAGTAGCGCTTATGGTCGATGCCGTTTCTCGGCTTCAGAGCTACTTTCTTGACTGTATTTTGAGTCAAGCAGTTGGCGCGACTCCAGTTCTAGCCTTAAAAGTCAAATCTTGCGTGATTCCTCCATGGTAACATAACTGCCCGAGGTCGCAAAGTTAGCAAGTACAAGAAATTTGAAAATTGTACGTAATTGCACAGTAGTGCTTATGGTCGATGCCGTTTCTCGGCTTCAGAGCTACTTTCTTGACTGTATTTTTAGTTAAGCAGTTGGCGCGACTCCAGTTCTAGCCTTAAAAGTCAAATCTTGCGTGATTCCTCCATGGTAACATAGCTGCCCGAGGTCGCAAAGTTAGCAAGTACAAGAAATTTGAAAATTGTACGTAATTGCACAGTAGTGCTTATGGTCGATGCCGTTTCTCGGCTTCAGAGCTACTTTCTTGACTGTATTTTGAGTTAAACAGTTGGCGCGACTCCAGTTCTAGCCTTAAAAGTCAAATGTTGTGTGATTCCTCCATGGTAACATAGCTGCCCGAGGTCGCAAAGTTAGCAAGTACAAGAAATTTGAAAATTGTACGTAATTGCACAGTAGTGCTTATGGTCGATGCCGTTTCTCGGCTTCAGAGCTACTTTCTTGACTGTATTTTGAGTTAAGCCGTTGGCGCGACTTCAGTTCTAGCCTATAAAGTCAAATCTTGTGTGATTCCTCCATGGTAACATAGCTGCCCGAGGTCGCAAAGTTAGCAAGTACAAGAAATTTGAAAATTGTACGTAATTGCACAGTAGTGCTTATGGTCGATGCCGTTTCTCGGCTTCAGAGCTACTTTCTTGACTGTATTTTGAGTTAAGCAGTTGGCGCGACTTCAGTTCTAGCCTATAAAGTCAAATCTTGTGTGATTCCTCCATGGTAACATAGCTGCCCGAGGTCGCAAAGTTAGCAAGTACAAGAAATTTGAAAATTGTACGTAATTGCACAGTAGTGCTTATGGTCGATGCCGTTTCTCGGCTTCAGAGCTACTTTCTTGACTGTATTTTGAGTTAAGCAGTTGGCGCGACTCCATTTCTAGCCTTAAAAGTCAAATCTTGTGTGATTCCTCGATGGTAACATAGCTGCCCGAGGTCGCAAAGTTAGCAAGTACAAGAAATTTGAAAATTGTACGTAATTGCACAGTAGTGCTTATGGTCGATCCCGTTTCTCAGCTTCAGAGCTACTTTCTTGACTGTATTTTGAGTTAAACAGTTGGCGCGACTTCAGTTCTAGCCTATAAAGTCAAATCTTGTGTGATTCCTCCATGGTAACATAGCTGCCCGAGGTCGCAAAGTTAGCAAGTACAAGAAATTTGAAAATTGTATGTAATTGCACAGTAGTGCTTATGGTCGATGCCGTTTCTCGGCTTCAGAGCTACTTTCTTGACTGTATTTTTAGCTAAGCAGTTGGCGCGACTTCAGTTCTAGCCTATAAAGTCAAATCTTGTGTGATTCCTCCATGGTAACATAGCTGCCCGAGGTCGCAAAGTTAGCAAGTACAAGAAATTTGAAAATTGTACGTAATTGCACAGTAGTGCTTATGGTCGATGCCGTTTCTCGGCTTCAGAGCTACTTTCTTGACTGTATTTTGAGTTAATCAGTTGGCGCGACTCCAGTTCTAGCCTTAAAAGTCAAATCTTGCGTGATTCCTGCATGGTAATATAGCTGCCCGAGGTCGCAAAGTTAGCAAGTACAAGAAATTTGAAAATTGTACGTAATTGCACAGTAGTGCTTATGGTCGATGCCGTTTCTCGGCTTCAGAGCTACTTTCTTGACTGTATTTTGAGTTAAACAGTTGGCGCGACTTCAGTTCTAGCCTATAAAGTCAAATGTTGTGTGATTCCTCCATGGTAACATAGCTGCCCGAGGTCGCAAAGTTAGCAAGTACAAGAAATTTGAAAATTGTACGTAATTGCACAGTAGTGCTTATGGTCGATGCCGTTTCTCGGCTTCAGAGCTACTTTCTTGACTGTATTTTGAGTTAAACAGTTGGCGCGACTTCAGTTCTAGCCTTAAAAGTCAAATGTTGTGTGATTCCTCCATGGTAACATAGCTGCCGGAGGTCGCAAAGTTAGCAAGTACAAGAAATTTGAAAATTGTACGTAATTGCACAGTTGTGCTTATGGTCGATGCCGTTTCTCGGCTTCAGAGCTACTTTCTTGACTGTATTTTGAGTTAAGCAGTTGGCGCGACTCCAGTTCTAGCCTTAAAAGTCAAATGTTGTGTGATTCCTCCATGGTAACATAGCTGCCCGAGGTCGCAAAGTTAGCAAGTACAAGAAATTTGAAAATTGTACGTAATTGCACAGTAGTGCTTATGGTCGATTCCGTTTCTCGGCTTCAGAGCTACTTTCTTGACTGTATTTTGAGTTAAACAGTTGGCGCGACTCCAGTTCTAGCCTTAAAAGTCAAATGTTGTGTGATTCCTCCATGGTAACATAGCTGCCCGAGGTCGCAAAGTTAGCAAGTACAAGAAATTTGAAAATTGTACGTAATTGCACAGTAGTGCTTATGGTCGATGCCGTTTCTCGGCTTCAGAGCTACTTTCTTGACTGTATTTTGAGTTAAGCCGTTGGCGCGACTTCAGTTCTAGCCTATAAAGTCAAATCTTGTGTGATTCCTCCATGGTAACATAGCTGCCCGAGGTCGCAAAGTTAGCAAGTACAAGAAATTTGAAAATTGTACGTAATTGCACAGTAGTGCTTATGGTCGATGCCGTTTCTCGGCTTCAGAGCTACTTTCTTGACTGTATTTTGAGTTAAGCAGTTGGCGCGACTTCAGTTCTAGCCTATAAAGTCAAATCTTGTGTGATTCCTCCATGGTAACATAGCTGCCCGAGGTCGCAAAGTTAGCAAGTACAAGAAATTTGAAAATTGTACGTAATTGCACAGTAGTGCTTATGGTCGATGCCGTTTCTCGGCTTCAGAGCTACTTTCTTGACTGTATTTTGAGTTAAGCAGTTGGCGCGACTCCATTTCTAGCCTTAAAAGTCAAATCTTGTGTGATTCCTCGATGGTAACATAGCTGCCCGAGGTCGCAAAGTTAGCAAGTACAAGAAATTTGAAAATTGTACGTAATTGCACAGTAGTGCTTATGGTCGATCCCGTTTCTCAGCTTCAGAGCTACTTTCTTGACTGTATTTTGAGTTAAACAGTTGGCGCGACTTCAGTTCTAGCCTATAAAGTCAAATCTTGTGTGTTTCCTCCATGGTAACATAGCTGCCCGAGGTCGCAAAGTTAGCAAGTACAAGAAATTTGAAAATTGTATGTAATTGCACAGTAGTGCTTATGGTCGATGCCGTTTCTCGGCTTCAGAGCTACTTTCTTGACTGTATTTTTAGCTAAGCAGTTGGCGCGACTTCAGTTCTAGCCTATAAAGTCAAATCTTGTGTGATTCCTCCATGGTAACATAGCTGCCCGAGGTCGCAAAGTTAGCAAGTACAAGAAATTTGAAAATTGTATGTAATTGCACAGTAGTGCTTATGGTCGATGCCGTTTCTCGGCTTCAGAGCTACTTTCTTGACTGTATTTTGAGTTAATCAGTTGGCGCGACTCCAGTTCTAGCCTTAAAAGTCAAATCTTGCGTGATTCCTGCATGGTAATATAGCTGCCCGAGGTCGCAAAGTTAGCAAGTACAAGAAATTTGAAAATTGTACGTAATTGCACAGTAGTGCTTATGGTCGATGCCGTTTCTCGGCTTCAGAGCTACTTTCTTGACTGTATTTTGAGTTAAACAGTTGGCGCGACTTCAGTTCTAGCCTATAAAGTCAAATGTTGTGTGATTCCTCCATGGTAACATAGCTGCCCGAGGTCGCAAAGTTAGCAAGTACAAGAAATTTGAAAATTGTACGTAATTGCACAGTAGTGCTTATGGTCGATGCCGTTTCTCGGCTTCAGAGCTACTTTCTTGACTGTATTTTGAGTTAAACAGTTGGCGCGACTTCAGTTCTAGCCTTAAAAGTAAAATGTTGTGTGATTCCTCCATGGTAACATAGCTGCCCGAGGTCGCAAAGTTAGCAAGTACAAGAAATTTGAAAATTGTACGTAATTGCACAGTTGTGCTTATGGTCGATGCCGTTTCTCAGCTTCAGAGCTACTTTCTTGACTGTATTTTGAGTTAAGCAGTTGGCGCGACTCCAGTTCTAGCCTTAAAAGTCAAATGTTGTGTGATTCCTCCATGGTAACATAGCTGCCCGAGGTCGCAAAGTTAGCAAGTACAAGAAATTTGAAAATTGTACGTAATTGCACAGTAGTGCTTATGGTCGATGCCGTTTCTCGGCTTCAGAGCTACTTTCTTGACTGTATTTTGAGTTAAGCAGTTGGCGCGACTTCAGTTCTAGCCTATAAAGTCAAATCTTGTGTGATTCCTCCATGGTAACATAGCTGCCCGAGGTCGCAAAGTTAGCAAGTACAAGAAATTTGAAAATTGTACGTAATTGCACAGTTGTGCTTATGGTCGATGCCGTTTCTCGGCTTCAGAGCTACTTTCTTGACTGTATTTTGAGTTAAGCAGTTGGCGCGACTCCAGTTCTAGCCTTAAAAGTCAAATGTTGTGTGATTCCTCCATGGTAACATAGCTGCCCGAGGTCGCAAAGTTAGCAAGTACAAGAAATTTGAAAATTGTACGTAATTGCACAGTAGTGCTTATGGTCGATGCCGTTTCTCGGCTTCAGAGCTACTTTCTTGACTGTATTTTGAGTTAAACAGTTGGCGCGACTCCAGTTCTAGCCTTAAAAGTCAAATCTTGCGTGATTCCTCCATGGTAACATAGCTGCCCGAGGTCGCAAAGTTAGCAAGTACAAGAAATTTGAAAATTGTACGTAATTGCACAGTAGTGCTTATGGTCGATGCCGTTTCTCGGCTTCAGAGCTACTTTCTTGACTGTATTTTGAGTTAAACAGTTGGCGCGACTTCAGTTCTAGCCTATAAAGTCAAATGTTGTGTGATTCCTCCATGGTAACATAGCTGCCCGAGGTCGCAAAGTTAGCAAGTACAAGAAATTTGAAAATTGTACGTAATTGCACAGTAGTGCTTATGGTCGATGCCGTTTCTCGGCTTCAGAGCTACTTTCTTGACTGTATTTTGAGTTAAGCAGTTGGCGCGACTTCAGTTCTAGCCTTAAAAGTCAAATCTTGCGTGATTCCTCCAAGGTAACATAGTTGCCCGAGGTCGCAAAGTTAGCAAGTACAAGAAATTTGAAAATTGTACGTAATTGCACAGTAGTGCTTATGGTCGATCCCGTTTCTCGGCTTCAGAGCTACTTTCTTGACTGTATTTTTAGTTAAGCAGTTGGCGCGACTCCAGTTCTAGCCTTAAAAGTCAAATCTTGTGTGATTCCTCCATGGTAACATAGCTGCCCGAGGTCGCAAAGTTAGCAAGTACAAGAAATTTGAAAATTGTACGTAATTGCACAGTAGTGCTTATGGTCGATGCCGTTTCTCGGCTTCAGAGCTACTTTCTTGACTGTATTTTTAGTTAAGCAGTTGGCGCGACTCCAGTTCTAGCCTTAAAAGTAAAATGTTGTGTGATTCCTCCATGGTAACATAGCTGCCCGAGGTCGCAAAGTTAGCAAGTACAAGAAATTTGAAAATTGTACGTAATTGCACAGTAGTGCTTATGGTCGATGCCGTTTCTCGGCTTCAGAGCTACTTTCTTGACTGTATTTTGAGTTAAGCAGTTGGCGCGACTCCAGTTCTAGCCTTAAAAGTCAAATGTTGTGTGATTCCTCCATGTTAACATAGCTGCCCGAGGTCGCAAAGTTAGCAAGTACAAGAAATTTGAAAATTGTACGTAATTGCACAGTAGTGCTTATTGTCGATCCCGTTTTTCGGCTTCAGAGCTACTTTCTTGACTGTATTTTGAGTTAAGCAGTTGGCGCGACTTCAGTTCTAGCCAATAAAGTCAAATCTTGTGTGATTCCTCCATGTTAACATAGCTGCAACTGCTTAACTAAAAATACAGTCAAGAAAGTAGCTCTGAAGCCGAGAAACGGCATCGACCATAAGCACTACTGTGCAATTACGTACAATTTTCAAATTTCTTGTACTTGCTAACTTTGCGACCTCGGGCAGCTATGTTACCATCACGCAAGATTTGACTTTTAAGGCTAGAACTGGAGTCGCGCCAACTGCTTAACTAAAAATACAGTCAAGAAAGTAGCTCTGAAGCCGAGAAACGGCATCGACCATAAGCACTACTGTGCAATTACGTACAATTTTCAAATTTCTTGTACTTGCTAACTTTGCGACCTCGGGCAGCTATGTTACCATCGAGGAATCACACAAGATTTGACTTTATAGGCTAGAACTGGAATCGCGCCAACTGCCTACCTCAAAATACAGTCAAGAAAGTAGCTCTGAAGCCGAGAAACGGCATCGACCATAAGCACTACAGTGCAATTACGTACAATTTTCAAATTCCTTGTACTTGCTAACTTTGCGACCTCGGGCAGCTATGTTACCATGGAGGAATCACACAACATTTGACTTTTAAGGCTAGAACTGGAGTCGCGCCAACTGCTTAACTCGAAATACAGTCAAGAAAGTAGCTCTGAAGCTGAGAAACGGGATCGACAATAAGCACTACTGTGCAATTACGTACAATTTTCAAATTTCTTGTCCTTGCTAACTTTGCGACCTCGGGCAGCTATGTTACCATGGAGGAATCACACAACATTTGACTTTTAAGGCTAGAACTGGAGTCGCGCCAACTGCTTAACTCAAAATACAGTCAAGAAAGTAGCTCTGAAGCTGAGAAACGGCATCGACCATAAGCACAACTGTGCAATTACGTACAATTTTCAAATTTCTTGTACTTGCTAACTTTGCGACCTCGGGCAGCTATGTTACCATGGAGGAATCACACAACATTTTACTTTTAAGGCTAGAACTGAAGTCGCGCCAACTGCTTAACTAAAAATACAGTCAAGAAAGTAGCTCTGAAGCCGAGAAACGGCATCGACCATAAGCACTACTGTGCAATTACGTACAATTTTCAAATTTCTTGTACTTGCTAACTTTGCGACCTCGGGCAGCTATGTTACCATCGAGGAATCACACAAGATTTGACTTTATAGGCTAGAACTGGAATCGCGCCAACTGCCTACCTCAAAATACAGTCAAGAAAGTAGCTCTGAAGCCGAGAAACGGCATCGACCATAAGCACTACTGTGCAATTACGTACAATTTTCAAATTTCTTGTACTTGCTAACTTTGCGACCTCGGGCAGCTATGTTACCATCACGCAAGATTTGACTTTTAAGGCTAGAACTGGAATCGCGCCAACTGCCTACCTCAAAATACAGTCAAGAAAGTAGCTCTGAAGCCGAGAAACGGCATCGACCATAAGCACTACAGTGCAATTACGTACAATTTTCAAATTCCTTGTACTTGCTAACTTTGCGACCTCGGGCAGCTATGTTACCATGGAGGAATCACACAACATTTGACTTTTAAGGCTAGAACTGGAGTCGCGCCAACTGCTTAACTCGAAATACAGTCAAGAAAGTAGCTCTGAAGCTGAGAAACGGGATCGACAATAAGCACTACTGTGCAATTACATACAATTTTCAAATTTCTTGTCCTTGCTAACTTTGCGACCTCGGGCAGCTATGTTACCATGGGGGAATCACACAACATTTGACTTTTAAGGCTAGAACTGGAGTCGCACCAACTGCTTAACTCAAAATACAGTCAAGAAAGTAGCTCTGAAGCCGAGAAACGGCATCGACCATAAGCACTACTGTGCAATTACGTACAATTTTCAAATTTCTTGTACTTGCTAACTTTGCGACCTCGGGCAGCTATGTTACCAGGGAGGAATCACACAAGATTTGACTTTATACGCTAGAACTGGAATCGCGCCAACTGCCTACCTCAAAATACAGTCAAGAAAGTAGCTCTGAAGCCGAGAAACGGCATCGACCATAAGCACTACAGTGCAATTACGTACAATTTTCAAATTCCTTGTACTTGCTAACTTTGCGACCTCGGGCAGCTATGTTACCATGGAGGAATCACACAACATTTGACTTTTAAGGCTAGAACTGGAGTCGCGCCAACTGCTTAACTCGAAATACAGTCAAGAAAGTAGCTCTGAAGCTGAGAAACGGGATCGACAATAAGCACTACTGTGCAATTACGTACAATTTTCAAATTTCTTGTACTTGCTAACTTTGCGACCTCGGGCAGCTATGTTACCATCGAGGAATCACACAAGATTTGACTTTATAGGCTAGAACTGGAATCGCGCCAACTGCCTACCTCAAAATACAGTCAAGAAAGTAGCTCTGAAGCCGAGAAACGGCATCGACCATAAGCACTACAGTGCAATTACGTACAATTTTCAAATTTCTTGTACTTGCTAACTTTGCGACCTCGGGCAGCTATGTTACCATCGAGGAATCACACAAGATTTGACTTTATAGGCTAGAACTGGAATCGCGCCAACTGCCTACCTCAAAATACAGTCAAGAAAGTAGCTCTGAAGCCGAGAAACGGCATCGACCATAAGCACTACAGTGCAATTACGTACAATTTTCAAATTCCTTGTACTTGCTAACTTTGCGACCTCGGGCAGCTATGTTACCATGGAGGAATCACACAACATTTGACTTTTAAGGCTAGAACTGGAGTCGCGCCAACTGCTTAACTCGAAATACAGTCAAGAAAGTAGCTCTGAAGCTGAGAAACGGGATCGACAATAAGCACTACTGTGCAATTACGTACAATTTTCAAATTTCTTGTCCTTGCTAACTTTGCGACCTCGGGCAGCTATGTTACCATGGAGGAATCACACAACATTTGACTTTTAAGGCTAGAACTGGAGTCGCACCAACTGCTTAACTCAAAATACAGTCAAGAAAGTAGCTCTGAAGCCGAGAAACGGCATCGACCATAAGCACTACTGTGCAATTACGTACAATTTTCAAATTTCTTGTACTTGCTAACTTTGCGACCTCGGGCAGCTATGTTACCAGGGAGGAATCACACAAGATTTGACTTTATACGCTAGAACTGAAGTCGCGCCAACTGCTTAACTCAAAATACAGTCAAGAAAGTAGCTCTGAAGCCGAGAAACGGCATCGACCATAAGCACTACTGTGCAATTACGTACAATTTTCAAATTTCTTGTACTTGCTAACTTTGCGACCTCGGGCAGCTATGTTACCATGGGGGAATCACACAACATTTGACTTTTAAGGCTAGAACTGGAGTCGCGCCAACTGCTTAACTCAAAATACAGGCAAGAAATTAGCTCTGAAGCCGAGAAACGGCATCGACCATAAGCACTATTGTGCAATTACGTACAATTTTCAAATTTCTTGTACTTGCTAACTTTGCGACCTCGGGCAGCTATGTTACCATGGAGGAATCACGCAAGATTTGACTTTTAAGGCTAGAACTGGAGTCGCGCCAACTGCTTAACTCAAAATACAGTCAAGAAAGTAGCTCTGAAGCTGAGAAACGGGATCGACCATAAGCACTACTGTGCAATTACATACAATTTTCAAATTTCTTGTACTTGCTAACTTTGCGACCTCGGGCAGCTATGTTACCATGGAGGAATCACGCAAGATTTGACTTTTAAGGCTAGAACTGGAATCGGGCCAACTGCTTAACTAAAAATACAGTCAAGAAAGTAGCTCTGAAGCCGAGAAACGGCATCGACCATAAGCACTACTGTGCAATTACGTACAATTTTCAAATTTCTTGTACTTGCTAACTTTGCGACCTCGGGCAGCTATGTTACCATGGAGGAATCACACAACATTTGACTTTATAGGCTAGAACTGAATCGCGCCAACTGCCTAACTCAAAATACAGTCAAGAAAGTAGTTCTGAAGCCGAGAAACGGCATCGACCATAAGCGCTACTGTGCAATTACGTACAATTTTCAAATTTCTTGTACTTGCTAACTTAGCGACCTCGGGCAGCTATGTTACCATGGAGGAATCACGCAAGATTTGACTTTTAAGGCTAGAACTGGAGTCGCGCCAACTGCTTAACTCAAAATACAGTCAAGAAAGTAGCTCTGAAGCTGAGAAACGGGATCGACCATAAGCACTACTGTGCAATTACATACAATTTTCAAATTTCTTGTCCTTGCTAACTTTGCGACCTCGGGCAGCTATGTTACCATGGGGGAATCACACAACATTTGACTTTTAAGGCTAGAACTGGAATCGCGCCAACTGCTTAACTCAAAATACAGTCAAGAAAGTAGCTCTGAAGCTGAGAAACGGGATCGACAATAAGCACTACTGTGCAATTACGTACAATTTTCAAATTTCTTGTACTTGCTAACTTTGCGACCTCGGGCAGCTATGTTACCATGGAGGAATCACACAACATTTGACTTTATAGGCTAGAACTGGAATCGCGCCAACTGCCTAACTCAAAATACAGTCAAGAAAGTAGTTCTGAAGCCGAGAAACGGCATCGACCATAAGCGCTACTGTGCAATTACGTACAATTTTCAAATTTCTTGTACTTGCTAACTTAGCGACCTCGGGCAGCTATGTTACCATGGAGGAATCACGCAAGATTTGACTTTTAAGGCTAGAACTGGAGTCGCGCCAACTGCTTAACTCAAAATACAGTCAAGAAAGTAGCTCTGAAGCTGAGAAACGGGATCGACCATCAGCACTACTGTGCAATTACATACAATTTTCAAATTTCATGTCCTTGCTAACTTTGCGACCTCGGGCAGCTATGTTACCATGGGGGAATCACACAACATTTGACTTTTAAGGCTAGAACTGGAATCGCGCCAACTGCTTAACTCAAAATACAGTCAAGAAAGTAGCTCTGAGAAGCTGAGAAACGGGATCGACAATAAGCACTACTGTGCAATTACGTACAATTTTCAAATTTCTTGTACTTGCTAACTTTGCGACTTCGGGCAGCTATGTTAACATGGAGGAATCACACAAGATTTGACTTTATAGGCTAGAACTGGAATCGCGCCAACTGCTTAACTCAAAATACAGTCAAGAAAGTAGCTCTGAAGCCGAGAAACGGCATCGACCATAAGCACTACTGTGCAATTACGTACAATTTTCAAATTTCTTGTACCTGCTAAATTTGCGACCTCGGGCAGCTATGTTACCATGGAGGAATCACACAACATTTTACTTTTAAGGCTAGAACTGTAGTCGCGCCAACTGCTTAACTCAAAATACAGTCAAGAAAGTAGCTCTGAAGCCGAGAAACGGCATCGACCATAAGCACTACTGTGCAATTACGTACAATTTTCAAATTTCTTGTACTTGCTAACTTTGCGACCTCGGGCAGCTATGTTAACATGGAGGAATCACACAAGATTTGACTTTATAGGCTAGAACTGAAGTCGCGCCAACTGTTTAACTCAAAATACAGTCAAGAAAGTAGCTCTGAAGCCGAGAAACGGCATCGACCATAAGCACTACTGTGCAATTACGTACAATTTTCAAATTTCTTGTACTTGCTAACTTTGCGACCTCGGGCAGCTATGTTACCATGGAGGAATCACACAACATTTGACTTTATAGGCTAGAACTGAAGTCGCGCCAACTGTTTAACTCAAAATACAGTCAAGAAAGTAGCTCTGAAGCCGAGAAACGGCATCGACCATAAGCACTACTGTGCAATTACGTACAATTTTCAAATTTCTTGTACTTGCTAACTTTGCGACCTCGGGCAGCTATGTTACCATCGAGGAATCACACAAGATTTGACTTTATAGGCTAGAACTGAAGTCGCGCCAACTGCTTAACTCAAAATACAGTCAAGAAAGTAGCTCTGAAGCCGAGAAACGGCATCGACCATAAGCACTACTGTGCAATTACGTACAATTTTCAAATTTCTTGTACTTGCTAACTTTGCGACCTCGGGCAGCTATGTTACCATGGAGGAATCACACAACATTTTACTTTTAAGGCTAGAACTGAAGTCACGCCAACTGTTTAACTCAAAATACAGTCAAGAAAGTAGCTCTGAAGCCGAGAAACGGCATCGAAAATAAGCACTACTGTGCAATTACATACAATTTTCAAATTTCTTGTACTTGCTAACTTTGCGACCTCGGGCAGCTATGTTACCATGGAGGAATCACACAACATTTGACTTTTAAGGCTAGAACTGGAGTCGCGCCAACTGCTTAACTTAAAATACAGTCAAGAAAGTAGCTCTGAAGCCGAGAAACGGCATCGAGCATAAGCACTACTGTGCAATTACATACAATTTTCAAATTTCTTGTACTTGCTAACTTTGCGACCTCGGGCAGCTATGTTACCATGGAGGAATCACACAACATTTGACTTCATAGGCTAGAACTGGAGTCGCGCCAACTGCTTAACTCAAAATACAGTCAAGAAAGTAGCTCTGAAGCCGAGAAACGGCATCGACCATAAGCACTACTGTGCAATTACGTACAATTTTCAAATTTCTTGTACTTGCTAACTTTGTGACCTCGGGCAGCTATGTTACCATGGAGGAATCACACAACATTTGACTTTTAAGGCTAGAACTGGAGTCGCGCCAACTGCTTAACTCAAAATACAGTCAAGAAAGTAGCTCTGAAGCCGAGAAACGGCATCGACCATAAGCGCTACTGTGCAATTACGTACAATTTTCAACTTTCTTGTACTTGCTAACTTTGCGACCTCGGGCAGCTATGTTACCATGGAGGAATCACACAAGATTTGACTTTATAGGCTAGAACTGAAGTCGCGCCAACTGCTTAACTAAAAATACAGTCAAGAAAGTAGCTCTGAAGCTGAGAAACGGGATCGACCATAAGCACTACTGTGCAATTACGTACAATTTTCAAATTTCTTGTACTTGCTAACTTTGCGACCTCGGGCAGCTATGTTACCATGGAGGAATCACATAACATTTGACTTTTAAGGCTAGAACTGGAGTCGCGCCAACTGCCTAACTCAAAATACAGTCAAGAAAGTAGCTCTGAAGCCGAGAAACGGCATCGACCATAAGCACTACTGTGCAATTACGTACAATTTTCAAATTTCTTGTACTTGCTAACTTTGCGACCTCGGGCAGCTATGTTACCATGGAGGAATCACACAAGATTTGACTTTATAGGCTAGAACTGAAGTCGCGCCAACTGCTTAACTCAAAGTACAGTCAAGAAAGTAGCTCTGAAGCCGAGAAACGGCATCGACCATAAGCACTACTGTGCAATTACGTACAATTTTCAAATTTCTTGTACTTGCTAACTTTGCGACCTCGGGCAGCTATGTTACCATGGAGGAATCACACAACATTTGACTTTTAAGGCTAGAACTGGAGTCGCGCCAACTGCTTAACTAAAAATACAGTCAAGAAAGTAGCTCTGAAGCCGAGAAACGGCATCGACCATAAGCACTACTGTGCAATTACGTACAATTTTCAAATTTCTTGTACTTGCTAACTTTGCGACCTCGGGCAGCTATGTTACCATGGAGGAATCACACAACATTTGACTTTTAAGGCTAGAACTGGAGTCGCGCCAACTGCTTAACTCAAAATACAGTCAAGAAAGTAGCTCTGAAGCCGACAAACGGCATCGACCATAAGCGCTACTGTGCAATTACGTACAATTTTCAAATTTCTTGTACTTGCTAACTTTGCGACCTCGGGCAGCTATGTTACCATGGAGGAATCACACAAGATTTGACTTTATAGGCTAGAACTGAAGTCGCGCCAACTGCTTAACTAAAAATACAGTCAAGAAAGTAGCTCTGAAGCTGAGAAACGGGATCGACCATAAGCACTACTGTGCAATTACGTACAATTTTCAAATTTCTTGTACTTGCTAACTTTGCGACCTCGGGCAGCTATGTTACCATGGAGGAATCACACAAGATTTGACTTTATAGGCTAGAACTGAAGTCGCGCCAACTACTTAACTAAAAATACAGTCAAGAAAGTAGCTCTGAAGCTGAAAAACGGGATCGACCATAAGCACTACTGTGCAATTACATACAATTTTCAAATTTCTTGTACTTGCTAACTTTGCGACCTCGGGCAGCTATGTTACCATGGAGGAATCACGCAAGATTTGACTTTTAAGGCTAGAACTGGAGTCGCGCCAACTGCTTAACTCAAAATACAGTCAAGAAAGTAGCTCTGAAGCCGAGAAACGGCATCGACCATAAGCACTACTGTGCAATTACGTACAATTTTCAAATTTCTTGTACTTGCTAACTTTGCGACCTCGGGCAGCTATGTTACCATGGAGGAATCACGCAAGATTTGACTTTTAAGGCTAGAACTGGAGTCGCGCCAACTGCTTAACTAAAAATACAGTCAAGAAAGTAGTTCTGAAGCCGAGAAACGGCATCGACCATAAGCACTACTGTGCAATTACGTACAATTTTCAAATTTCTTGTACTTGCTAACTTTGCGACCTCGGGCAGCTATGTTACCATGGAGGAATCACACAACATTTGACTTTTAAGGCTAGAACTGGAGTCGCGCCAACTGCTTAACTCAAAATACAGTCAAGAAAGTAGCTCTGAAGCCGAGAAACGGCATCGACCATAAGCACTACTGTGCAATTACGTACAATTTTCAAATTTCTTGTACTTGCTAACTTTGCGACCTCGGGCAGCTATGTTACCATGGAGGAATCACACCAGATTTGACTTTTAAGGCTAGAACTGGAGTCGCGCCAACTGCTTAACTCAAAATACAGTCAAGAAAGTAGCTCTGAAGCCGAGAAACGGCATCGACCATAAGCACTACTGTGCAATTACATACAATTTTCAAATTTCTTGTACTTGCTAACTTTGCGACCTCGGGCAGCTATGTTACCATGGAGGAATCACGCAAGATTTGACTTTTAAGGCTAGAACTGGAGTCGCGCCAACTGCTTAACTCAAAATACAGTCAAGAAAGTGGCTCTGAAGCCGAGAAACGGCATCGATCATAAGCACTACTGTGCAATTACGTACAATTTTCAAATTTCTTGTACTTGCTAACTTTGCGACCTCGGGCAGCTATGTTACCATGGAGGAATCACGCAAGATTTGACTTTTAAGGCTAGAACTGGAGTCGCGCCAACTGCTTAACTAAAAATACAGTCAAGAAAGTAGCTCTGAAGCCGAGAAACGGCATCGACCATAAGCACTACTGTGCAATTACGTACAATTTTCAAATTTCTTGTACTTGCTAACTTTGCGACCTCGGGCAGCTATGTTACCATGGAGGAATCACACAACATTTGACTTTTAAGGCTAGAACTGGAGTCGCGCCAACTGCTTAACTCAAAATACAGTCAAGAAAGTAGCTCTGAAGCCGAGAAACGGCATCGACCATAAGCACTACTGTGCAATTACGTACAATTTTCAAATTTCTTGTACTTGCTAACTTTGCGACCTCGGGCAGCTATGTTACCATGGAGGAATCACACAACATTTGACTTTTAAGGCTAGAACTGGAGTCGCGCCAACTGCTTAACTCAAAATACAGGCAAGAAATTAGCTCTGAAGCCGAGAAACGGCATCGACCATAAGCACTACTGTGCAATTACGTACAATTTTCAAATTTCTTGTACTTGCTAACTTTGCGACCTCGGGCAGCTATGTTACCATGGAGGAATCACGCAAGATTTGACTTTTAAGGCTAGAACTGGAGTCGCGCCAACTGCTTAACTCAAAATACAGTCAAAAAAGTAGCTCTGAAGCTGAGAAACGGGATCGACCATAAGCACTACTGTGCAATTACATACAATTTTCAAATTTCTTGTACTTGCTAACTTTGCGACCTCGGGCAGCTATGTTACCATGGAGGAATCACGCAAGATTTGACTTTTAAGGCTAGAACTGGAGTCGCGCCAACTGCTTAACTAAAAATACAGTCAAGAAAGTAGCTCTGAAGCCGAGAAACGGCATCGACCATAAGCACTACTGTGCAATTACGTACAATTTTCAAATTTCTTGTACTTGCTAACTTTGCGACCTCGGGCAGCTATGTTACCATGGAGGAATCACGCAAGATTTGACTTTTAAGGCTAGAACTGGAGTCGCGCCAACTGCTTAACTAAAAATACAGTCAAGAAAGTAGCTCTGAAGCCGAGAAACGGCATCGACCATAAGCACTACTGTGCAATTACGTACAATTTTCAAATTTCTTGTACTTGCTAACTTTGCGACCTCGGGCAGCTATGTTACCATGGAGGAATCACACAACATTTGACTTTATAGGCTAGAACTGGAATCGCGCCAACTGCCTAACTCAAAATACAGTCAAGAAAGTAGCTCTGAAGCCGAGAAACGGCATCGACCATAAGCGCTACTGTGCAATTACGTACAATTTTCAAATTTCTTGTACTTGCTAACTTAGCGACCTCGGGCAGCTATGTTACCATGGAGGAATCACGCAAGATTTGACTTTTAAGGCTAGAACTGGATTCGCGCCAACTGCTTAACTAAAAATACAGTCAAGAAAGTAGCTCTGAAGCCGAGAAACGGCATCGACCATAAGCACTACTGTGCAATTACGTACAATTTTCAAATTTCTTGTACTTGCTAACTTTGCGACCTCGGGCAGCTATGTTACCATGGAGGAATCACACAACATTTGACTTTATAGGCTAGAACTGGAATCGCGCCAACTGCCTAACTCGAAATACAGTCAAGAAAGTAGCTCTGAAGCTGAGAAACGGGATCGACAATAAGCACTACTGTGCAATTACGTACAATTTTCAAATTTCTTGTCCTTGCTAACTTTGCGACCTCGGGCAGCTATGTTACCATGGGGGAATCACACAACATTTGACTTTTAAGGCTAGAACTGGAGTCGCGCCAACTGCTTAACTCAAAATACAGTCAAGAAAGTAGCTCTGAAGCCGAGAAACGGCATCGACCATAAGCACTACTGTGCAATTACGTACAATTTTCAAATTTCTTGTACTTGCTAACTTTGCGACCTCGGGCAGCTATGTTACCAGGGAGGAATCACACAAGATTTGACTTTATACGCTAGAACTGAAGTCGCGCCAACTGCATAACTCAAAATACAGTCAAGAAAGTAGCTCTGAAGCCGAGAAACGGCATCGACCATAAGCACTACTGTGCAATTACGTACAATTTTCAAATTTCTTGTACTTGCTAATTTTGCGACCTCGGGCAGCTATGTTACCATGGAGGAATCACACAACATTTGACTTTTAAGGCTAGAACTGGAGTCGCGCCAACTGCTTAACTCAAAATACAGGCAAGAAATTAGCTCTGAAGCCGAGAAACGGCAACGACCATAAGCACTACTGTGCAATTACGTACAATTTTCAAATTTCTTGTACTTGCTAACTTTGCGACCTCGGGCAGCTATGTTACCATGGAGGAATCACGCAAGATTTGACTTTTAAGGCTAGAACTGGAGTCGCGCCAACTGCTTAACTCAAAATACAGTCAAGAAAGTAGCTCTGAAGCTGAGAAACGGGATCGACCATAAGCACTACTGTGCAATTACATACAATTTTCAAATTTCTTGTACTTGCTAACTTTGCGACCTCGGGCAGCTATGTTACCATGGAGGAATCACGCAAGATTTGACTTTTAAGGCTAGAACTGGAATCGGGCCAACTGCTTAACTAAAAATACAGTCAAGAAAGTAGCTCTGAAGCCGAGAAACGGCATCGACCATAAGCACTACTGTGCAATTACGTACAATTTTCAAATTTCTTGTACTTGCTAACTTTGCGACCTCGGGCAGCTATGTTACCATGGAGGAATCACACAACATTTGACTTTATAGGCTAGAACTGGAATCGCGCCAACTGCCTAACTCAAAATACAGTCAAGAAAGTAGTTCTGAAGCCGAGAAACGGCATCGACCATAAGCGCTACTGTGCAATTACGTACAATTTTCAAATTTCTTGTACTTGCTAACTTAGCGACCTCGGGCAGCTATGTTACCATGGAGGAATCACGCAAGATTTGACTTTTAAGGCTAGAACTGAAGTCGCGCCAACTGTTTAACTCAAAATACAGTCAAGAAAGTAGCTCTGAAGCTGAGAAACGGGATCGACAATAAGCACTACTGTGCAATTACGTACAATTTTCAAATTTCTTGTACTTGCTAACTTTGCGACCTCGGGCAGCTATGTTACCATGGAGGAATCACACAACATTTGACTTTATAGGCTAGAACTGGAATCGCGCCAACTGCTTAACTAAAAATACAGTCAAGAAAGTAGCTCTGAAGCTGAGAAACGGGATCGACAATAAGCACTACTGTGCAATTACGTACAATTTTCAAATTTCTTGTCCTTGCTAACTTTGCGACCTCGGGCAGCTATGTTACCATGGGGGAATCACACAAGATTTGACTTTATACGCTAGAACTGAAGTCGCGCCAACTGCTTAACTCAAAATACAGTCAAGAAAGTAGCTCTGAAGCTGAGAAACGGGATCGACAATAAGCACTACTGTGCAATTACGTACAATTTTCAAATTTCTTGTCCTTGCTAACTTTGCGACCTCGGGCAGCTATGTTACCATGGGGGAATCACACAACATTTGACTTTTAAGGCTAGAACTGGAGTCGCGCCAACTGCTTAACTCAAAATACAGTCAAGAAAGTAGCTCTGAAGCTGAGAAACGGGATCGACAATAAGCACTACTGTGCAATTACGTACAATTTTCAAATTTCTTGTACTTGCTAACTTTGCGACCTCGGGCAGCTATGTTACCATGGAGGAATCACACAACATTTGACTTTATAGGCTAGAACTGGAATCGCGCCAACTGCTTAACTAAAAATACAGTCAAGAAAGTAGCTCTGAAGCTGAGAAACGGGATCGACAATAAGCACTACTGTGCAATTACGTACAATTTTCAAATTTCTTGTCCTTGCTAACTTTGCGACCTCGGGCAGCTATGTTACCATGGGGGAATCACACAACATTTGACTTTTAAGGCTAGAACTGGAATCGCGCCAACTGCTTAACTCAAAATACAGTCAAGAAAGTAGCTCTGAAGCTGAGAAACGGGATCGACAATAAGCACTACTGTGCAATTACGTACAATTTTCAAATTTCTTGTACTTGCTAACTTTGCGACTTCGGGCAGCTATGTTAACATGGAGGAATCACACAAGATTTGACTTTATAGGCTAGAACTGGAATCGCGCCAACTGCTTAACTCAAAATACAGTCAAGAAAGTAGCTCTGAAGCCGAGAAACGGCATCGACCATAAGCACTACTGTGCAATTACGTACAATTTTCAAATTTCTTGTACTTGCTAACTTTGCGACCTCGGGCAGCTATGTTACCATGGAGGAATCACACAACATTTTACTTTTAAGGCTAGAACTGTAGTCGCGCCAACTGCTTAACTCAAAATACAGTCAAGAAAGTAGCTCTGAAGCCGAGAAACGGCATCGACCATAAGCACTACTGTGCAATTACGTACAATTTTCAAATTTCTTGTACTTGCTAACTTTGCGACCTCGGACAGCTATGTTAACATGGAGGAATCACACAAGATTTGACTTTATAGGCTAGAACTGAAGTCGCGCCAACTGTTTAACTCAAAATACAGTCAAGAAAGTAGCTCTGAAGCCGAGAAACGGCATCGACCATAAGCACTACTGTGCAATTACGTACAATTTTCAAATTTCTTGTACTTGCTAACTTTGCGACCTCGGGCAGCTATGTTACCATGGAGGAATCACACAACATTTGACTTTATAGGCTAGAACTGAAGTCGCGCCAACTGTTTAACTCAAAATACAGTCAAGAAAGTAGCTCTGAAGCCGAGAAACGGCATCGACCATAAGCACTACTGTGCAATTACGTACAATTTTCAAATTTCTTGTACTTGCTAACTTTGCGACCTCGGGCAGCTATGTTACCGTCGAGGAATCACACAAGATTTGACTTTATAGGCTAGAACTGAAGTCGCGCCAACTGCTTAACTCAAAATACAGTCAAGAAAGTAGCTCTGAAGCCGAGAAACGGCATCGACCATAAGCACTACTGTGCAATTACGTACAATTTTCAAATTTCTTGTACTTGCTAATTTTGCGACCTCGGGCAGCTATGTTACCATGGGGGAATCACACAACATTTGACTTTTAAGGCTAGAACTGAAGTCGCGCCAACTGTTTAACTCAAAATACAGTCAAGAAAGTAGCTCTGAAGCTGAGAAACGGGATCGACAATAAGCACTACTGTGCAATTACGTACAATTTTCAAATTTCTTGTACTTGCTAACTTTGCGACTTCGGGCAGCTATGTTAACATGGAGGAATCACACAAGATTTGACTTTATAGGCTAGAACTGGAATCGCGCCAACTGCTTAACTCAAAATACAGTCAAGAAAGTAGCTCTGAAGCCGAGAAACGGCATCGACCATAAGCACTACTGTGCAATTACGTACAATTTTCAAATTTCTTGTACTTGCTAACTTTGCGACCTCGGGCAGCTATGTTACCATGGAGGAATCACACAACATTTTACTTTTAAGGCTAGAACTGTAGTCGCGCCAACTGCTTAACTCAAAATACAGTCAAGAAAGTAGCTCTGAAGCCGAGAAACGGCATCGACCATAAGCACTACTGTGCAATTACGTACAATTTTCAAATTTCTTGTACTTGCTAACTTTGCGACCTCGGACAGCTATGTTAACATGGAGGAATCACACAAGATTTGACTTTATAGGCTAGAACTGAAGTCGCGCCAACTGTTTAACTCAAAATACAGTCAAGAAAGTAGTTCTGAAGCCGAGAAACGGCATCGACCATAAGCACTACTGTGCAATTACGTACAATTTTCAAATTTCTTGTACTTGCTAACTTTGCGACCTCGGGCAGCTATGTTACCATGGAGGAATCACACAACATTTGACTTTATAGGCTAGAACTGAAGTCGCGCCAACTGCTTAACTCAAAATACAGTCAAGAAAGTAGCTCTGAAGCCGAGAAACGGCATCGACCATAAGCACTACTGTGCAATTACGTACAATTTTCAAATTTCTTGTACTTGCTAACTTTGCGACCTCGGGCAGCTATGTTACCATCGAGGAATCACACAACATTTGACTTTTAAGGCTAGAACTGGAGTCGCGCCAACTGCTTAACTCAAAATACAGTCAAGAAAGTAGCTCTGAAGCCGAGAAACGGCATCGACCATAAGCACTACTGTGCAATTACGTACAATTTTCAAATTTCTTGTACTTGCTAACTTTGCGACCTCGGGCAGCTATGTTACCATGGAGGAATCACACAAGATTTGACTTTTAAGGCTAGAAATGGAGTCGCGCCAACTGCTTAACTCAAAATACAGTCAAGAAAGTAGTTCTGAAGCCGAGAAACGGCATCGACCATAAGCGCTACTGTGCAATTACGTACAATTTTCAAATTTCTTGTACTTGCTAACTTTGCGACCTCGGGCAGCTATGTTACCATGGAGGAATCACACAAGATTTGACTTTATAGGCTATGACTGAAGTCGCGCCAACTGCTTAACTAAAAATACAGTCAAGAAAGTAGCTCTGAAGCCGAGAAACGGCATCGACCATAAGCACTACTGTGCAATTACGTACAATTTTCAAATTTCTTGTACTTGCTAACTTTGCGACCTCGGGCAGCTATGTTACCATCGAGGAATCACACAACATTTGACTTTATAGGCTAGAACTGAAGTCGCGCCAACTGTTTAACTCAAAATACAGTCAAGAAAGTAGCTCTGAAGCCGAGAAACGGCATCGACCATAAGCACTACTGTGCAATTACGTACAATTTTCAAATTTCTTGTACTTGCTAACTTTGCGACCTCGGGCAGCTATGTTACCATCGAGGAATCACACAACATTTGACTTTTAAGGCTAGAACTGGAGTCGCGCCAACTGCTTAACTCAAAATACAGTCAAGAAAGTAGCTCTGAAGCCGAGAAACGGCATCGACCATAAGCAATACTGTGCAATTACGTACAATTTTCAAATTTCTTGTACTTGCTAACTTTGCGACCTCGGGCAGCTATATTACCATGCAGGAATCACGCAAGATTTGACTTTTAAGGCTAGAACTGGAGTCGCGCCAACTGATTAACTCAAAATACAGTCAAGAAAGTAGCTCTGAAGCCGAGAAACGGCATCGACCATAAGCACTACTGTGCAATTACGTACAATTTTCAAATTTCTTGTACTTGCTAACTTTGCGACCTCGGGCAGCTATGTTACCATGGAGGAATCACACAAGATTTGACTTTATAGGCTATGACTGAAGTCGCGCCAACTGCTTAACTAAAAATACAGTCAAGAAAGTAGCTCTGAAGCCGAGAAACGGCATCGACCATAAGCACTACTGTGCAATTACGTACAATTTTCAAATTTCTTGTACTTGCTAACTTTGCGACCTCGGGCAGCTATGTTACCATCGAGGAATCACACAAGATTTGACTTTTAAGGCTAGAAATGGAGTCGCGCCAACTGCTTAACTCAAAATACAGTCAAGAAAGTAGCTCTGAAGCCGAGAAACGGCATCGACCATAAGCACTACTGTGCAATTACGTACAATTTTCAAATTTCTTGTACTTGCTAACTTTGCGACCTCGGGCAGCTATGTTACAATGGAGGAATCACACAAGATTTGACTTTATAGGCTAGAACTGAAGTCGCGCCAACTGCTTAACCCAAAATACAGTCAAGAAAGTAGCTCTGAAGCCGAGAAACGGCATCGACCATAAGCACTACTGTGTAATTACGTACAATTTTCAAATTTCTTATACTTGCTAACTTTGCGACCTCGGGCAGCTATGTTACCATGGAGGAATCACGCAAGATTTGACTTTTAAGGCTAGAACTGGAGTCGCGCCAACTGCTTAACTAAAAATACAGTCAAGAAAGTAGGTCTGAAGCCGAGAAACGGCATCGACCATAAGCACTACTGTGCAATTACGTACAATTTTCAAATTTCTTGTACTTGCTAACTTTGCGACCTCGGGCAGCTATGTTACCATCGAGGAATCACACAAGATTTGACTTTTAAGGCTAGAAATGGAGTCGCGCCAACTGCTTAACTCAAAATACAGTCAAGAAAGTAGCTCTGAAGCCGAGAAACGGCATCGACCATAAGCACTACTGTGCAATTACGTACAATTTTCAAATTTCTTGTACTTGCTAACTTTGCGACCTCGGGCAGCTATGTTACAATGGAGGAATCACACAAGATTTGACTTTATAGGCTAGAACTTAAGTCGCGCCAACTGTTTAACTCAAAATACAGTCAAGAAAGTAGCTCTGAAGCCGAGAAACGGCATCGACCATAAGCACTACTGTGCAATTACGTACAATTTTCAAATTTCTTGTACTTGCTAACTTTGCGACCTCGGGCAGCTATGTTACCATGGAGGAATCACACAAGATTTGACTTTATAGGCTAGAACTGAAGTCGCGCCAACTGCTTAACTCAAAATACAGTCAAGAAAGTAGCTCTGAAGCCGAGAAACGGCATCGACCATAAGCACTACTTTGCAATTACGTACAATTTTCAAATTTCTTGTACTTGCTAACTTTGCGACCTCGGGCAGCTATGTTACCATGGAGGAATCACACAAGATTTGACTTTATAGGCTAGAACTGAAGTCGCGCCAACTGCTTAACTCAAAATACAGTCAAGAAAGTAGCTCTGAAGCCGAGAAACGGCATCGACCATAAGCACTACTGTGCAATTACGTACAATTTTCAAATTTCTTGTACTTGCTAACTTTGCGACCTCGGGCAGCTATGTTACCATGGAGGAATCACACAAGATTTGACTTTATAGGCTAGAACTGAAGACGCGCCAACTGCTTAACTCAAAATAGAGTCAAGAAAGTAGCTCTGAAGCCGAGAAACGGCATCGACCATAAGCACTACTGTGCAATTACGTACAATTTTCAAATTTCTTGTACTTGCTAACTTAGCGACCTCGGGCAGCTATGTTACCATGGAGGAATCACACAACATTTTACTTTTAAGGCTAGAACTGCAGTCGCGCCAACTGCTTAACTCAAAATACAGTCAAGAAAGTAGCTCTGAAGCCGAGAAATGGGATCGACCATAAGCACTACTGTGCAATTACGTACAATTTTCAAATTTCTTGTACTTGCTAACTTTGCGACCTCGGGCAGCTATGTTACCATGGAGGAATCACACAACATTTGACTTTTAAGGCTAGAACTGGAGTCGCGCCAACTGCTTAACTCGAAATACAGTCAAGAAAGTAGCTCTGAAGCTGAGAAACGGGATCGACAATAAGCACTACTGTGCAATTACGTACAATTTTCAAATTTCTTGTACTTGCTAACTTTGCGACCTCGGGCAGCTATGTTACCATGGAGGAATCACACAAGATTTGACTTTATAGGCTAGAACTGAAGTCGCGCCAACTGCTTAACTAAAAATACAGTCAAGAAAGTAGCTCTGAAGCCGAGAAACGGCATCGACCATAAGCACTACTGTGCAATTACGTACAATTTTCAAATTTCTTGTACTTGCTAACTTTGCGACCTCGGGCAGCTATGTTACCATGGAGGAATCACACAAGATTTGACTTTATAGGCTAGAACTGAAGTCGCGCCAACTGCTTAATTAAAAATACAGTCAAGAAAGTAGCTCTGAAGCCGAGAAACGGCATCGACCATAAGCACTACTGTGCAATTACGTACAATTTTCAAATTTCTTGTACTTGCTAACTTTGCGACCTCGGGCAGCTATGTTACCATGGAGGAATCACACAACATTTTACTTTTTAGGCTAGAACTGCAGTCGCGCCAACTGCTTAACTCAAAATACAGTCAAGAAAGTAGCTCTGAAGCCGAGAAACGGCATCGACCATAAGCACTACTGTGCAATTACGTACAATTTTCAAATTTCTTGTACTTGCTAACTTTGCGACCTCGGGCAGCTATATTACCATGCAGGAATCACGCAAGATTTGACTTTTAAGGCTAGAACTGGAGTCGCGCCAACTGATTAACTCAAAATACAGTCAAGAAAGTAGCTCTGAAGCCGAGAAACGGCATCGACCATAAGCACTACTGTGCAATTACGTACAATTTTCAAATTTCTTGTACTTGCTAACTTTGCGACCTCGGGCAGCTATGTTACCATGGAGGAATCACACAACATTTTACTTTTTAGGCTAGAACTGCAGTCGCGCCAACTGCTTAACTCAAAATACAGTCAAGAAAGTAGCTCTGAAGCCGAGAAACGGCATCGACCATAAGCACTACTGTGCAATTACGTACAATTTTCAAATTTCTTGTACTTGCTAACTTTGCGACCTCGGGCAGCTATGTTACCATGGAGGAATCGCACAAGATTTGACTTTATAGGCTAGAACTGAAGTCGCGCCAACTGTTTAACTCAAAATACAGTCAAGAAATTAGCTCTGAAGCCGAGAAACGGCATCGACCATAAGCACTACTGTGCAATTACGTACAATTTTCAAATTTCTTGTACTTGCTAACTTTGCGACCTCGGGCAGCTATGTTACCATGGAGGAATCACACAACATTTGACTTTATAGGCTAGAACTGAAGTCGCGCCAACTGCTTAACTCAAAATACAGTCAAGAAAGTAGCTCTGAAGCCGAGAAACGGCATCGACCATAAGCACTACTGTGCAATTACGTACAATTTTCAAATTTCTTGTACTTGCTAACTTTGCGACCTCGGGCAGCTATGTTACCATGGAGGAATCACACAAGATTTGACTTTATAGGCTAGAACTGAAGTCGCGCCAACTGTTTAACTCAAAATACAGTCAAGAAAGTAGCTCTGAAGCCGAGAAACGGCATCGACCATAAGCACTACTTTGCAATTACGTACAATTTTCAAATTTCTTGTACTTGCTAACTTTGCGACCTCGGGCAGCTATGTTACCATGGAGGAATCACACAAGATTTGACTTTATAGGCTAGAACTGAAGTCGCGCCAACTGCTTAACTCAAAATACAGTCAAGAAAGTAGCTCTGAAGCCGAGAAACGGCATCGACCATAAGCACTACTGTGCAATTACGTACAATTTTCAAATTTCTTGTACTTGCTAACTTTGCGACCTCGGGCAGCTATGTTACCATGGAGGAATCACACAACATTTTACTTTTAAGGCTAGAACTGGAGTCGCGCCAACTGCTTAACTCAAAATACTGTCAAGAAAGTAGCTCTGAAGCCGAGAAACGGCATCGACCATAAGCACTACTGTGCAATTACGTACAATTTTCAAATTTCTTGTACTTGCTAACTTTGCGACCTCGGGCAGCTATGTTACCATGGAGGAATCACACAAGATTTGACTTTATAGGCTAGAACTGAAGTCGCGCCAACTGTTTAACTCAAAATACAGTCAAGAAAGTAGCTCTGAAGCCGAGAAACGGCATCGACCATAAGCACTACTGTGCAATTACGTACAATTTTCAAATTTCTTGTACTTGCTAACTTTGCGACCTCGGGCAGCTATGTTACCATGGAGGAATCACACAAGATTTGACTTTATAGGCTAGAACTGAAGTCGCGCCAACTGTTTAACTCAAAATACAGTCAAGAAAGTAGCTCTGAAGCCGAGAAACGGCATCGACCATAAGCACTACTTTGCAATTACGTACAATTTTCAAATTTCTTGTACTTGCTAACTTTGCGACCTCGGGCAGCTATGTTACCATGGAGGAATCAGACAAGATTTGACTTTATAGGCTAGAACTGAAGTCGCGCCAACTGCTTAACTCAAAATACAGTCAAGAAAGTAGCTCTGAAGCCGAGAAACGGCATCGACCATAAGCACTACTGTGCAATTACGTACAATTTTCAAATTTCTTGTACTTGCTAACTTTGCGACCTCGGGCAGCTATGTTACCATGGAGGAATCACACAAGATTTGACTTTATAGGCTAGAACTGAAGACGCGCCAACTGCTTAACTCAAAATACAGTCAAGAAAGTAGCTCTGAAGCCGAGAAACGGCATCGACCATAAGCACTACTGTGCAATTACGTACAATTTTCAAATTTCTTGTACTTGCTAACTTAGCGACCTCGGGCAGCTATGTTACCATGGAGGAATCACACAACATTTTACTTTTAAGGCTAGAACTGCAGTCGCGCCAACTGCTTAACTCAAAATACAGTCAAGAAAGTAGCTCTGAAGCCGAGAAACGGGATCGACCATAAGCACTACTGTGCAATTACGTACAATTTTCAAATTTCTTGTACTTGCTAACTTTGCGACCTCGGGCAGCTATGTTACCATGGAGGAATCACACAACATTTGACTTTTAAGGCTAGAACTGGAGTCGCGCCAACTGCTTAACTCGAAATACAGTCAAGAAAGTAGCTCTGAAGCTGAGAAACGGGATCGACAATAAGCACTACTGTGCAATTACGTACAATTTTCAAATTTCTTGTACTTGCTAACTTTGCGACCTCGGGCAGCTATGTTACCATGGAGGAATCACACAAGATTTGACTTTTAAGGCTAGAACTGAAGTCGCGCCAACTGCTTAACTCAAAATACAGTCAAGAAAGTAGCTCTGAAGCCGAGAAACGGGATCGACCATAAGCACTACTGTGCAATTACGTACAATTTTCAAATTTCTTGTACTTGCTAACTTAGCGACCTCGGGCAGCTATGTTACCATGGAGGAATCACGCAAGATTTGACTTTTAAGGCTAGAACTGGAGTCGCGCCAACTGATTAACTCAAAATACAGTCAAGAAAGTAGCTCTGAAGCCGAGAAACGGCATCGACCATAAGCACTACTGTGCAATTACGTACAATTTTCAAATTTCTTGTACTTGCTAACTTTGCGACCTCGGGCAGCTATGTTACCATGGAGGAATCACACAAGATTTTACTTTTAAGGCTAGAACTGGAGTCGCGCCAACTGCTTAACTCAAAATACAGTCAAGAAAGTAGCTCTGAAGCCGAGAAACGGCATCGACCATAAGCACTACTGTGCAATTACGTACAATTTTCAAATTCCTTGTACTTGCTAAGTTTGCGACCTCGGGCAGCTATGTTACCATGGAGGAATCACACAACATTTGACTTTATAGGCTAGAACTGGAATCGCGCCAACTGCTTAACTCAAAATACAGTCAAGAAAGTAGCTCTGAAGCCGAGAAACGGCATCGACCATAAGCACTACTGTGCAATTACGTACAATTTTCAAATTCCTTGTACTTGCTAAGTTTGCGACCTCGGGCAGCTATGTTACCATGGAGGAATCACACAACATTTGACTTTATAGGCTAGAACTGGAATCGCGCCAACTGCTTAACTCAAAATACAGTCAAGAAAGTAGCTCTGAAGCCGAGAAACGGCATCGACCATAAGCACTACTGTGCAATTACGTACAATTTTCAAATTTCTTGTACTTGCTAACTTTGCGACCTCGGGCAGGTATGTTACCATGGAGGAATCACACAAGATTTGACTTTATAGGCTAGAACTGAAGTCGCGCCAACTGCTTAACTCAAAATACAGTCAAGAAAGTAGCTCTGAAGCCGAGAAACGGCATCGACCATAAGCACTACTGTGCAATTACGTACAATTTTCAAATTTCTTGTACTTGCTAACTTTGCGACCTCGGGCAGCTATGTTACCATGGAGGAATCACGCAAGATTTGACTTTTAAAACTAGAACTGGAGTCGCGCCAACTGCTTAACTAAAAATACAGTCAAGAAAGTAGCTCTGAAGCCGAGAAACGGCATCGACCATAAGCGCTACTGTGCAATTACGTACAATTTTCAAATTTCTTGTACTTGCTAACTTAGCGACCTCGGGCAGCTATGTTACCATGGAGGAATCACGCAAGATTTGACTTTTAAGGCTAGAACTGGAGTCGCGCCAACTGATTAACTCAAAATACAGTCAAGAAAGTAGCTCTGAAGCCGAGAAACGGGATCGACCATAAGCACTACTGTGCAATTACGTACAATTTTCAAATTTCTTGTACTTGCTAACTTTGCGACCTCGGGCAGCTATGTTACCATGGAGGAATCACACAACATTTGACTTTTAAGGCTAGAACTGGAGTCGCGCCAACTGCTTAACTCGAAATACAGTCAAGAAAGTAGCTCTGAAGCTGAGAAACGGGATCGACAATAAGCACTACTGTGCAATTACGTACAATTTTCAAATTTCTTGTACTTGCTAACTTTGCGACCTCGGGCAGCTATGTTACCATGGAGGAATCACACAAGATTTGACTTTTAAGGCTAGAACTGAAGTCGCGCCAACTGCTTAACTCAAAATACAGTCAAGAAAGTAGCTCTGAAGCCGAGAAACGGGATCGACCATAAGCACTACTGTGCAATTACGTACAATTTTCAAATTTCTTGTACTTGCTAACTTAGCGACCTCGGGCAGCTATGTTACCATGGAGGAATCACGCAAGATTTGACTTTTAAGGCTAGAACTGGAGTCGCGCCAACTGATTAACTCAAAATACAGTCAAGAAAGTAACTCTGAAGCCGAGAAACGGCATCGACCATAAGCACTACTGTGCAATTACGTACAATTTTCAAATTTCTTGTACTTGCTAACTTTGCGACCTCGGGCAGCTATGTTACCATGGAGGAATCACACAAGATTTGACTTTTAAGGCTAGAACTGGAGTCGCGCCAACTGCTTAACTCAAATTACAGTCAAGAAAGTAGCTCTGAAGCCGAGAAACGGCATCGACCATAAGCACTACTGTGCAATTACGTACAATTTTCAAATTCCTTGTACTTGCTAAGTTTGCGACCTCGGGCAGCTATGTTACCATGGAGGAATCACACAACATTTGACTTTATAGGCTAGAACTGGAATCGCGCCAACTGCTTAACTCAAAATACAGTCAAGAAAGTAGCTCTAAAGCCGAGAAACGGCATCGACCATAAGCACTACTGTGCAATTACGTACAATTTTCAAATTTCTTGTACTTGCTAATTTTGCGACCTCGGGCAGGTATGTTACCGTGGAGGAATCACACAAGATTTGACTTTATAGGCTAGAACTGAAGTCGCGCCAACTGCTTAACTCAAAATACAGTCAAGAAAGTAGCTCTGAAGCCGAGAAACGGCATCGACCATAAGCACAACTGTGCAATTACGTACAATTTTCAAATTTCTTGTACTTGCTAACTTTGCGACCTCGGGCAGCTATGTTACCATGGAGGAATCACGCAAGATTTGACTTTTAAGGCTAGAACTGGAGTCGCGCCAACTGCTTAACTAAAAATACAGTCAAGAAAGTAGCTCTGAAGCCGAGAAACGGCATCGACCATAAGCGCTACTGTGCAATTACGTACAATTTTCAAATTTCTTGTACTTGCTAACTTAGCGACCTCGGGCAGCTATGTTACCATGGAGGAATCACACAACATTTTACTTTTAAGGCTAGAACTGCAGTCGCGCCAATTGCTTAACTCAAAATACAGTCAAGAAAGTAGCTCTGAAGCCGAGAAACGGCATCGACCATAAGCGCTACTGTGCAATTACGTACAATTTTCAAATTTCTTGTACTTGCTAACTTAGCGACCTCGGGCAGCTATGTTACCATGGAGGAATCACACAACATTTTACTTTTAAGGCTAGAACTGCAGTCGCGCCAACTGCTTAACTCAAAATACAGTCAAGAAAGTAGCTCTGAAGCCGAGAAACGGCATCGACCATAAGCACTACTGTGCAATTACGTACAATTTTCAAATTTCTTGTACTTGCTAACTTTGCGACCTCGGGCAGCTATGTTACCATGGAGGAATCACACAAGATTTGACTTTATAGGCTAGAACTGAAGTCGCGCCAACTGCTTAACTCAAAATACAGTCAAGAAAGTAGCTCTGAAGCCGAGAAACGGCATCGACCATAAGCACAACTGTGCAATTACGTACAATTTTCAAATTTCTTGTACTTGCTAACTTTGCGACCTCGGGCAGCTATGTTACCATGGAGGAATCACACAAGAATTGACTTTATAGGCTAGAACTGAAGTCGCGCCAACTGCTTAACTAAAAATACAGTCAAGAAAGTAGCTCTGAAGCTGAGAAACGGGATCGACCATAAGCACTACTGTGCAATTACATACAATTTTCAAATTTCTTGTACTTGCTAACTTTGCGACCTCGGGCAGCTATGTTACCATGGAGGAATCACACAACATTTGACTTTTAAGGCTAGAACTGGAGTCGCGCCAACTGCTTAACTCAAAATACAGTCAAGAAAGTAGCTCTGAAGCCGAGAAACCGCATCGACCATAAGCGCTACTGTGCAATTACGTACAATTTTCAAATTTCTTGTACTTGCTAACTTTGCGACTTCGGGCAGCTATGTTACCATGGAGGAATCACACAAGATTTGACTTTTAAGGCTAGAACTGAAGTCGCGCCAACTGCTTAACTCAAAATACAGTCAAGAAAGTAGCTCTGAAGCCGAGAAACGGCATCGACCATAAGCACTACTGTGCAATTACGTACAATTTTCAAATTTCTTGTACTTGCTAACTTTGCGACCTCGGGCAGCTATGTTACAATGGAGGAATCACACAAGATTTGACTTTATAGGCTAGAACTGAAGTCGCGCCAACTGCTTAACCCAAAATACAGTCAAGAAAGTAGCTCTGAAGCCGAGAAACGGCATCGACCATAAGCACTACTGTGTAATTACGTACAATTTTCAAATTTCTTATACTTGCTAACTTTGCGACCTCGGGCAGCTATGTTACCATGGAGGAATCACGCAAGATTTGACTTTTAAGGCTAGAACTGGAGTCGCGCCAACTGCTTAACTAAAAATACAGTCAAGAAAGTAGGTCTGAAGCCGAGAAACGGCATCGACCATAAGCACTACTGTGCAATTACGTACAATTTTCAAATTTCTTGTACTTGCTAACTTTGCGACCTCGGGCAGCTATGTTACCATCGAGGAATCACACAAGATTTGACTTTTAAGGCTAGAAATGGAGTCGCGCCAACTGCTTAACTCAAAATACAGTCAAGAAAGTAGCTCTGAAGCCGAGAAACGGCATCGACCATAAGCACTACTGTGCAATTACGTACAATTTTCAAATTTCTTGTACTTGCTAACTTTGCGACCTCGGGCAGCTATGTTACAATGGAGGAATCACACAAGATTTGACTTTATAGGCTAGAACTTAAGTCGCGCCAACTGTTTAACTCAAAATACAGTCAAGAAAGTAGCTCTGAAGCCGAGAAACGGCATCGACCATAAGCACTACTGTGCAATTACGTACAATTTTCAAATTTCTTGTACTTGCTAACTTTGCGACCTCGGGCAGCTATGTTACCATGGAGGAATCACACAAGATTTGACTTTATAGGCTAGAACTGAAGTCGCGCCAACTGCTTAACTCAAAATACAGTCAAGAAAGTAGCTCTGAAGCCGAGAAACGGCATCGACCATAAGCACTACTTTGCAATTACGTACAATTTTCAAATTTCTTGTACTTGCTAACTTTGCGACCTCGGGCAGCTATGTTACCATGGAGGAATCACACAAGATTTGACTTTATAGGCTAGAACTGAAGTCGCGCCAACTGCTTAACTCAAAATACAGTCAAGAAAGTAGCTCTGAAGCCGAGAAACGGCATCGACCATAAGCACTACTGTGCAATTACGTACAATTTTCAAATTTCTTGTACTTGCTAACTTTGCGACCTCGGGCAGCTATGTTACCATGGAGGAATCACACAAGATTTGACTTTATAGGCTAGAACTGAAGACGCGCCAACTGCTTAACTCAAAATAGAGTCAAGAAAGTAGCTCTGAAGCCGAGAAACGGCATCGACCATAAGCACTACTGTGCAATTACGTACAATTTTCAAATTTCTTGTACTTGCTAACTTAGCGACCTCGGGCAGCTATGTTACCATGGAGGAATCACACAACATTTTACTTTTAAGGCTAGAACTGCAGTCGCGCCAACTGCTTAACTCAAAATACAGTCAAGAAAGTAGCTCTGAAGCCGAGAAATGGGATCGACCATAAGCACTACTGTGCAATTACGTACAATTTTCAAATTTCTTGTACTTGCTAACTTTGCGACCTCGGGCAGCTATGTTACCATGGAGGAATCACACAACATTTGACTTTTAAGGCTAGAACTGGAGTCGCGCCAACTGCTTAACTCGAAATACAGTCAAGAAAGTAGCTCTGAAGCTGAGAAACGGGATCGACAATAAGCACTACTGTGCAATTACGTACAATTTTCAAATTTCTTGTACTTGCTAACTTTGCGACCTCGGGCAGCTATGTTACCATGGAGGAATCACACAAGATTTGACTTTATAGGCTAGAACTGAAGTCGCGCCAACTGCTTAACTAAAAATACAGTCAAGAAAGTAGCTCTGAAGCCGAGAAACGGCATCGACCATAAGCACTACTGTGCAATTACGTACAATTTTCAAATTTCTTGTACTTGCTAACTTTGCGACCTCGGGCAGCTATGTTACCATGGAGGAATCACACAAGATTTGACTTTATAGGCTAGAACTGAAGTCGCGCCAACTGCTTAATTAAAAATACAGTCAAGAAAGTAGCTCTGAAGCCGAGAAACGGCATCGACCATAAGCACTACTGTGCAATTACGTACAATTTTCAAATTTCTTGTACTTGCTAACTTTGCGACCTCGGGCAGCTATGTTACCATGGAGGAATCACACAACATTTTACTTTTTAGGCTAGAACTGCAGTCGCGCCAACTGCTTAACTCAAAATACAGTCAAGAAAGTAGCTCTGAAGCCGAGAAACGGCATCGACCATAAGCACTACTGTGCAATTACGTACAATTTTCAAATTTCTTGTACTTGCTAACTTTGCGACCTCGGGCAGCTATATTACCATGCAGGAATCACGCAAGATTTGACTTTTAAGGCTAGAACTGGAGTCGCGCCAACTGATTAACTCAAAATACAGTCAAGAAAGTAGCTCTGAAGCCGAGAAACGGCATCGACCATAAGCACTACTGTGCAATTACGTACAATTTTCAAATTTCTTGTACTTGCTAACTTTGCGACCTCGGGCAGCTATGTTACCATGGAGGAATCACACAACATTTTACTTTTTAGGCTAGAACTGCAGTCGCGCCAACTGCTTAACTCAAAATACAGTCAAGAAAGTAGCTCTGAAGCCGAGAAACGGCATCGACCATAAGCACTACTGTGCAATTACGTACAATTTTCAAATTTCTTGTACTTGCTAACTTTGCGACCTCGGGCAGCTATGTTACCATGGAGGAATCGCACAAGATTTGACTTTATAGGCTAGAACTGAAGTCGCGCCAACTGTTTAACTCAAAATACAGTCAAGAAATTAGCTCTGAAGCCGAGAAACGGCATCGACCATAAGCACTACTGTGCAATTACGTACAATTTTCAAATTTCTTGTACTTGCTAACTTTGCGACCTCGGGCAGCTATGTTACCATGGAGGAATCACACAACATTTGACTTTATAGGCTAGAACTGAAGTCGCGCCAACTGCTTAACTCAAAATACAGTCAAGAAAGTAGCTCTGAAGCCGAGAAACGGCATCGACCATAAGCACTACTGTGCAATTACGTACAATTTTCAAATTTCTTGTACTTGCTAACTTTGCGACCTCGGGCAGCTATGTTACCATGGAGGAATCACACAAGATTTGACTTTATAGGCTAGAACTGAAGTCGCGCCAACTGTTTAACTCAAAATACAGTCAAGAAAGTAGCTCTGAAGCCGAGAAACGGCATCGACCATAAGCACTACTTTGCAATTACGTACAATTTTCAAATTTCTTGTACTTGCTAACTTTGCGACCTCGGGCAGCTATGTTACCATGGAGGAATCACACAAGATTTGACTTTATAGGCTAGAACTGAAGTCGCGCCAACTGCTTAACTCAAAATACAGTCAAGAAAGTAGCTCTGAAGCCGAGAAACGGCATCGACCATAAGCACTACTGTGCAATTACGTACAATTTTCAAATTTCTTGTACTTGCTAACTTTGCGACCTCGGGCAGCTATGTTACCATGGAGGAATCACACAACATTTTACTTTTAAGGCTAGAACTGGAGTCGCGCCAACTGCTTAACTCAAAATACTGTCAAGAAAGTAGCTCTGAAGCCGAGAAACGGCATCGACCATAAGCACTACTGTGCAATTACGTACAATTTTCAAATTTCTTGTACTTGCTAACTTTGCGACCTCGGGCAGCTATGTTACCATGGAGGAATCACACAAGATTTGACTTTATAGGCTAGAACTGAAGTCGCGCCAACTGTTTAACTCAAAATACAGTCAAGAAAGTAGCTCTGAAGCCGAGAAACGGCATCGACCATAAGCACTACTGTGCAATTACGTACAATTTTCAAATTTCTTGTACTTGCTAACTTTGCGACCTCGGGCAGCTATGTTACCATGGAGGAATCACACAAGATTTGACTTTATAGGCTAGAACTGAAGTCGCGCCAACTGTTTAACTCAAAATACAGTCAAGAAAGTAGCTCTGAAGCCGAGAAACGGCATCGACCATAAGCACTACTTTGCAATTACGTACAATTTTCAAATTTCTTGTACTTGCTAACTTTGCGACCTCGGGCAGCTATGTTACCATGGAGGAATCAGACAAGATTTGACTTTATAGGCTAGAACTGAAGTCGCGCCAACTGCTTAACTCAAAATACAGTCAAGAAAGTAGCTCTGAAGCCGAGAAACGGCATCGACCATAAGCACTACTGTGCAATTACGTACAATTTTCAAATTTCTTGTACTTGCTAACTTTGCGACCTCGGGCAGCTATGTTACCATGGAGGAATCACACAAGATTTGACTTTATAGGCTAGAACTGAAGACGCGCCAACTGCTTAACTCAAAATACAGTCAAGAAAGTAGCTCTGAAGCCGAGAAACGGCATCGACCATAAGCACTACTGTGCAATTACGTACAATTTTCAAATTTCTTGTACTTGCTAACTTAGCGACCTCGGGCAGCTATGTTACCATGGAGGAATCACACAACATTTTACTTTTAAGGCTAGAACTGCAGTCGCGCCAACTGCTTAACTCAAAATACAGTCAAGAAAGTAGCTCTGAAGCCGAGAAACGGGATCGACCATAAGCACTACTGTGCAATTACGTACAATTTTCAAATTTCTTGTACTTGCTAACTTTGCGACCTCGGGCAGCTATGTTACCATGGAGGAATCACACAACATTTGACTTTTAAGGCTAGAACTGGAGTCGCGCCAACTGCTTAACTCGAAATACAGTCAAGAAAGTAGCTCTGAAGCTGAGAAACGGGATCGACAATAAGCACTACTGTGCAATTACGTACAATTTTCAAATTTCTTGTACTTGCTAACTTTGCGACCTCGGGCAGCTATGTTACCATGGAGGAATCACACAAGATTTGACTTTTAAGGCTAGAACTGAAGTCGCGCCAACTGCTTAACTCAAAATACAGTCAAGAAAGTAGCTCTGAAGCCGAGAAACGGGATCGACCATAAGCACTACTGTGCAATTACGTACAATTTTCAAATTTCTTGTACTTGCTAACTTAGCGACCTCGGGCAGCTATGTTACCATGGAGGAATCACGCAAGATTTGACTTTTAAGGCTAGAACTGGAGTCGCGCCAACTGATTAACTCAAAATACAGTCAAGAAAGTAGCTCTGAAGCCGAGAAACGGCATCGACCATAAGCACTACTGTGCAATTACGTACAATTTTCAAATTTCTTGTACTTGCTAACTTTGCGACCTCGGGCAGCTATGTTACCATGGAGGAATCACACAAGATTTTACTTTTAAGGCTAGAACTGGAGTCGCGCCAACTGCTTAACTCAAAATACAGTCAAGAAAGTAGCTCTGAAGCCGAGAAACGGCATCGACCATAAGCACTACTGTGCAATTACGTACAATTTTCAAATTCCTTGTACTTGCTAAGTTTGCGACCTCGGGCAGCTATGTTACCATGGAGGAATCACACAACATTTGACTTTATAGGCTAGAACTGGAATCGCGCCAACTGCTTAACTCAAAATACAGTCAAGAAAGTAGCTCTGAAGCCGAGAAACGGCATCGACCATAAGCACTACTGTGCAATTACGTACAATTTTCAAATTCCTTGTACTTGCTAAGTTTGCGACCTCGGGCAGCTATGTTACCATGGAGGAATCACACAACATTTGACTTTATAGGCTAGAACTGGAATCGCGCCAACTGCTTAACTCAAAATACAGTCAAGAAAGTAGCTCTGAAGCCGAGAAACGGCATCGACCATAAGCACTACTGTGCAATTACGTACAATTTTCAAATTTCTTGTACTTGCTAACTTTGCGACCTCGGGCAGGTATGTTACCATGGAGGAATCACACAAGATTTGACTTTATAGGCTAGAACTGAAGTCGCGCCAACTGCTTAACTCAAAATACAGTCAAGAAAGTAGCTCTGAAGCCGAGAAACGGCATCGACCATAAGCACTACTGTGCAATTACGTACAATTTTCAAATTTCTTGTACTTGCTAACTTTGCGACCTCGGGCAGCTATGTTACCATGGAGGAATCACGCAAGATTTGACTTTTAAAACTAGAACTGGAGTCGCGCCAACTGCTTAACTAAAAATACAGTCAAGAAAGTAGCTCTGAAGCCGAGAAACGGCATCGACCATAAGCGCTACTGTGCAATTACGTACAATTTTCAAATTTCTTGTACTTGCTAACTTAGCGACCTCGGGCAGCTATGTTACCATGGAGGAATCACGCAAGATTTGACTTTTAAGGCTAGAACTGGAGTCGCGCCAACTGATTAACTCAAAATACAGTCAAGAAAGTAGCTCTGAAGCCGAGAAACGGGATCGACCATAAGCACTACTGTGCAATTACGTACAATTTTCAAATTTCTTGTACTTGCTAACTTTGCGACCTCGGGCAGCTATGTTACCATGGAGGAATCACACAACATTTGACTTTTAAGGCTAGAACTGGAGTCGCGCCAACTGCTTAACTCGAAATACAGTCAAGAAAGTAGCTCTGAAGCTGAGAAACGGGATCGACAATAAGCACTACTGTGCAATTACGTACAATTTTCAAATTTCTTGTACTTGCTAACTTTGCGACCTCGGGCAGCTATGTTACCATGGAGGAATCACACAAGATTTGACTTTTAAGGCTAGAACTGAAGTCGCGCCAACTGCTTAACTCAAAATACAGTCAAGAAAGTAGCTCTGAAGCCGAGAAACGGGATCGACCATAAGCACTACTGTGCAATTACGTACAATTTTCAAATTTCTTGTACTTGCTAACTTAGCGACCTCGGGCAGCTATGTTACCATGGAGGAATCACGCAAGATTTGACTTTTAAGGCTAGAACTGGAGTCGCGCCAACTGATTAACTCAAAATACAGTCAAGAAAGTAACTCTGAAGCCGAGAAACGGCATCGACCATAAGCACTACTGTGCAATTACGTACAATTTTCAAATTTCTTGTACTTGCTAACTTTGCGACCTCGGGCAGCTATGTTACCATGGAGGAATCACACAAGATTTGACTTTTAAGGCTAGAACTGGAGTCGCGCCAACTGCTTAACTCAAATTACAGTCAAGAAAGTAGCTCTGAAGCCGAGAAACGGCATCGACCATAAGCACTACTGTGCAATTACGTACAATTTTCAAATTCCTTGTACTTGCTAAGTTTGCGACCTCGGGCAGCTATGTTACCATGGAGGAATCACACAACATTTGACTTTATAGGCTAGAACTGGAATCGCGCCAACTGCTTAACTCAAAATACAGTCAAGAAAGTAGCTCTAAAGCCGAGAAACGGCATCGACCATAAGCACTACTGTGCAATTACGTACAATTTTCAAATTTCTTGTACTTGCTAATTTTGCGACCTCGGGCAGGTATGTTACCGTGGAGGAATCACACAAGATTTGACTTTATAGGCTAGAACTGAAGTCGCGCCAACTGCTTAACTCAAAATACAGTCAAGAAAGTAGCTCTGAAGCCGAGAAACGGCATCGACCATAAGCACAACTGTGCAATTACGTACAATTTTCAAATTTCTTGTACTTGCTAACTTTGCGACCTCGGGCAGCTATGTTACCATGGAGGAATCACGCAAGATTTGACTTTTAAGGCTAGAACTGGAGTCGCGCCAACTGCTTAACTAAAAATACAGTCAAGAAAGTAGCTCTGAAGCCGAGAAACGGCATCGACCATAAGCGCTACTGTGCAATTACGTACAATTTTCAAATTTCTTGTACTTGCTAACTTAGCGACCTCGGGCAGCTATGTTACCATGGAGGAATCACACAACATTTTACTTTTAAGGCTAGAACTGCAGTCGCGCCAATTGCTTAACTCAAAATACAGTCAAGAAAGTAGCTCTGAAGCCGAGAAACGGCATCGACCATAAGCGCTACTGTGCAATTACGTACAATTTTCAAATTTCTTGTACTTGCTAACTTAGCGACCTCGGGCAGCTATGTTACCATGGAGGAATCACACAACATTTTACTTTTAAGGCTAGAACTGCAGTCGCGCCAACTGCTTAACTCAAAATACAGTCAAGAAAGTAGCTCTGAAGCCGAGAAACGGCATCGACCATAAGCACTACTGTGCAATTACGTACAATTTTCAAATTTCTTGTACTTGCTAACTTTGCGACCTCGGGCAGCTATGTTACCATGGAGGAATCACACAAGATTTGACTTTATAGGCTAGAACTGAAGTCGCGCCAACTGCTTAACTCAAAATACAGTCAAGAAAGTAGCTCTGAAGCCGAGAAACGGCATCGACCATAAGCACAACTGTGCAATTACGTACAATTTTCAAATTTCTTGTACTTGCTAACTTTGCGACCTCGGGCAGCTATGTTACCATGGAGGAATCACACAAGAATTGACTTTATAGGCTAGAACTGAAGTCGCGCCAACTGCTTAACTAAAAATACAGTCAAGAAAGTAGCTCTGAAGCTGAGAAACGGGATCGACCATAAGCACTACTGTGCAATTACATACAATTTTCAAATTTCTTGTACTTGCTAACTTTGCGACCTCGGGCAGCTATGTTACCATGGAGGAATCACACAACATTTGACTTTTAAGGCTAGAACTGGAGTCGCGCCAACTGCTTAACTCAAAATACAGTCAAGAAAGTAGCTCTGAAGCCGAGAAACCGCATCGACCATAAGCGCTACTGTGCAATTACGTACAATTTTCAAATTTCTTGTACTTGCTAACTTAGCGACCTCGGGCAGCTATGTTACCATGGAGGAATCACACAACATTTTACTTTTAAGGCTAGAACTGCAGTCGCGCCAACTGCTTAACTCAAAATACAGTCAAGAAAGTAGCTCTGAAGCCGAGAAACGGCATCGACCATAAGCGCTACTGTGCAATTACGTACAATTTTCAAATTTCTTGTACTTGCTAACTTAGCGACCTCGGGCAGCTATGTTACCATGGAGGAATCACACAACATTTTACTTTTAAGGCTAGAACTGCAGTCGCGCCAACTGTTTTACTAAAAATACAGTCAAGAAAGTAGCTCTGAAGCCGAGAAACGGGATCGACCATAAGCACTACTGTGCAATTGCGTACAATTTTCAAATTTCTTGTACTTGCTAACTTTGCGACCTCGGGCAGCTATGTTACCATGGAGGAATCACACAAGATTTGACTTTTAAGGCTAGAACTGGAGTCGCGCCAACTGCTTAACTCAAAATACAGTCAAGAAAGTAGCTCTGAAGCCGAGAAACGGCATCGACCATAAGCACTACTGTGCAATTACGTACAATTTTCAAATTTCTTGTACTTGCTAAATTTGCGACCTCGGGCAGCTATATTACCATGCAGGAATCACGCAAGATTTGACTTTTAAGGCTAGAACTGGAGTCGCGCCAACTGATTAACTCAAAATACAGTCAAGAAAGTAGCTCTGAAGCCGAGAAACGGCATCGACCATAAGCACTACTGTGCAATTACGTACAATTTTCAAATTTCTTGTACTTGCTAACTTTGCGACCTCGGGCAGCTATGTTACCATGGAGGAATCACACATCATTTGACTTTTAAGGCTAGAACTGCAGTCGCGCCAACTGTTTTACTAAAAATACAGTCAAGAAAGTAGCTCTGAAGCCGAGAAACGGGATCGACCATAAGCACTACTGTGCAATTGCGTACAATTTTCAAATTTCTTGTACTTGCTAACTTTGCGACCTCGGGCAGCTATGTTACCATGGAGGAATCACACAAGATTTGACTTTTAAGGCTAGAACTGGAGTCGCGCCAACTGCTTAACTCAAAATACAGTCAAGAAAGTAGCTCTGAAGCCGAGAAACGGCATCGACCATAAGCACTACTGTGCAATTACGTACAATTTTCAAATTTCTTGTACTTGCTAAATTTGCGACCTCGGGCAGCTATATTACCATGCAGGAATCACGCAAGATTTGACTTTTAAGGCTAGAACTGGAGTCGCGCCAACTGATTAACTCAAAATACAGTCAAGAAAGTAGCTCTGAAGCCGAGAAACGGCATCGACCATAAGCACTACTGTGCAATTACGTACAATTTTCAAATTTCTTGTACTTGCTAACTTTGCGACCTCGGGCAGCTATGTTACCATGGAGGAATCACACAACATTTGACTTTTAAGGCTAGAACTGCAGTCGCGCCAACTGTTTAACTAAAAATACAGTCAAGAAAGTAGCTCTGAAGCCGAGAAACGGCATCGACCATAAGCACTACTGTGCAATTACGTACAATTTTCAAATTTCTTGTACTTGCTAACTTTGCGACCTCGGGCAGCTATGTTACCATGGAGGAATCACACAACATTTGACTTTTAAGGCTAGAACTGGAGTCGCGCCAACTGCTTAACTCGAAATACAGTCAAGCAAGTAGCTCTGAAGCTGAGAAACGGGATCGACAATAAGCACTACTGTGCAATTACGTACAATTTTCAAATTTCTTGTACTTGCTAACTTTGCGACCTCGGGCAGCTATGTTACCATGGAGGAATCACACAAGATTTGACTTTATAGGCTAGAACTGAAGTCGCGCCAACTGCTTAACTAAAAATACAGTCAAGAAAGTAGCTCTGAAGCCGAGAAACGGCATCGACCATTAGCACTACTGTGCAATTACGTACAATTTTCAAATTTCTTGTACTTGCTAACTTTGCGACCTCGGGCAGCTATGTTAACATGGAGGAATCACACAAGATTTGACTTTAGAGGCTAGAACTGAAGTCGCGCCAACTGTTTAACTCAAAATACAGTCAAGAAAGTAGCTCTGAAGCCGAGAAACGGCATCGACCATAAGCACTACTGTGCAATTACGTACAATTTTCAAATTTCTTGTACTTGCTAACTTTGCGACCTCGGGCAGCTATGTTACCATGGAGGAATCACGCAAGATTTGACTTTTAAGGCTAGAACTGGAGTCGCGCCAACTGCTTAACTCAAAATACAGTCAAGAAAGTAGCTCTGAAGCCGAGAAACGGCATCGACCATAAGCACTACTGTGCAATTACGTACAATTTTCAAATTTCTTGTACTTGCTAACTTTGCGACCTCGGGCAGCTATGTTACCATGGAGGAATCACACAACATTTGACTTTTAAGGCTAGAACTGGAGTCGCGCCAACTGCTTAACTCAAAATACAGTCAAGAAAGTAGCTCTGAAGCTGAGAAACGGGATCGACCATAAGCACTACTGTGCAATTACGTACAATTTTCAAATTTCTTGTACTTGCTAACTTTGCGACCTCGGGCAGCTAGGTTACCATGGAGGAATCACACAACATTTGACTTTATAGGCTAGAACTGGAATCGCGCCAACTGCCTAACTCAAAATACAGTCAAGAAAGTAGCTCTGAAGCCGAGAAACGGCATCGACCATAAGCACTACTGTGCAATTACGTACAATTTTCAAATTTCTTGTACTTGCTAACTTTGCGACTTCGGGCAGCTATGTTACCATGGAGGAATCACACAAGATTTGACTTTTAAGGCTAGAACTGAAGTCGCGCCAACTGCTTAACTCAAAAACTCAAAATACAGTCAAGAAAGTAGCTCTGAAGCCGAGAAACGGCATCGACCATAAGCACTACTGTGCAATTACGTACAATTTTCAAATTTCTTGTCCTTGCTAACTTTCCGACCTCGGGCAGCTATGTTACCATGGAGGAATCACGCAAGATTTGACTTTTAAGGCTAGAACTGGAGTCGCGCCAACTGCTTAACTCAAAATACAGTCAAGAAAGTAGCTCTGAAGCCGAGAAACGGCATCGACCATAAGCACTACTGTGCAATTACGTACAATTTTCAAATTTCTTGTACTTGCTAACTTTGCGACCTCGGGCAGCTATGTTACCATGGAGGAATCACGCAAGATTTGACTTTTAAGGCTAGAACTGGAGTCGCGCCAACTGCTTAACTCAAAATACAGTCAAGAAAGTAGCTCTGAAGCCGAGAAACGGCATCGACCATAAGCACTACTGTGCAATTACGTACAATTTTCAAATTTCTTGTACTTGCTAACTTTGCGACCTCGGGCAGCTATGTTACCATGGAGGAGTCACGCAAGATTTGACATTTAGGGCTAGAACTGGAGTCGCGCCAACTGCTTAACTCGAAATACAGTCAAGAAAGTAGCTCTGAAGCTGAGAAACGGGATCGACAATAAGCACTACTGTGCGATTACGTACAATTTTCAAATTTCGTGTAGTTGCTAACTTTGCGACCTCGGGCAGCTATGTTACCATGGGGGAATCACACAACATTTGACTTTTAAGGCTAGAACTGGATTCGCGCCAACTGCTTAACTCAAAATACAGTCAAGAAAGTAGCTCCGAAGCTGAGAAACGGGATCGACAATAAGCACTACTGTGCAATTACGTACAATTTTCAAATTTCTTGTACTTGCTAACTTTGCGACTTCGGGCAGCTATGTTACCATGGAGGAATCACACAAGATTTGACTTTTAAGGCTAGAACTGAAGTCGCGCCAACTGCTTAACTCAAAAACTCAAAATACAGTCAAGAAAGTAGCTCTGAAGCCGAGAAACGGCATCGACCATAAGCACTACTGTGCAATTACGTACAATTTTCAAATTTCTTGTCCTTGCTAACTTTCCGACCTCGGGCAGCTATGTTACCATGGGGGAATCACACAACATTTGACTTTTAAGGCTAGAACTGGAATCGCGCCAACTGCTTAACTCAAAATACAGTCAAGAAAGTAGCTCTGAAGCTGAGAAACGGGATCGACAATAAGCACTACTGTGCAATTACGTACAATTTTCAAATTTCTTGTACTTGCTAACTTTGCGACTTCGGGCAGCTATGTTAACATGGAGGAATCACACAAGATTTGACTTTATAGGCTAGAACTGGAATAGCGCCAACTGCTTAACTCAAAATACAGTCAAGAAAGTAGCTCTGAAGCCGAGAAACCGCATCGACCATAAGCACTACTGTGCAATTACGTACAATTTTCAAATTTCTTGTCCTTCCTAACTTTGCGACCTCGGGCAGCTATGTTACCATGGGGGAATCACACAACATTTGACTTTTAAGGCTAGAGCTGGAATCGCGCCAACTGCTTAACTCAAAATACAGTCAAGAAAGTAGCTCTGAAGCCGAGAAACGGCATCGACCATAAGCACTACTGTGCAATTACGTACAATTTTCAAATTTCTTGTACTTGCTAACTTTGCGACCTCGGGCAGCTATGTTAACATGGAGGAATCACACAAGATTTGACTTTATAGGCTAGAACTGGAGTCGCGCCAATTGCTTAACTCGAAATACAGTCAAGAAAGTAGCTCTGAAGCTGAGAAACGGGATCGACAATAAGCACTACTGTGCGATTACGTACAATTTTCAAATTTCGTGTCCTTGCTAACTTTGCGACCTCGGGCAGCTATGTTACCATGGGGGAATCACACAACATTTGACTTTTAAGGCTAGAACTGGAATCGCGCCAACTGCTTAACTCAAAATACAGTCAAGAAAGTAGCTCTGAAGCTGAGAAACGGGATCGACAATAAGCACTACTGTGCAATTACGTACAATTTTCAAATTTCTTGTACTTGCTAACTTTGCGACCTCGGGCAGCTATGTTACCATGGAGAAATCACGCAAGATTTGACTTTTAAGGCTAGAACTGGAGTCGCGCCAACTGCTTAACTCAAAATACAGTCAAGAAAGTAGCTCTGAAGCCGAGAAACGGCATCGACCATAAGCACTACTGTGCAATTACGTACAATTTTCAAATTTCTTGTACTTGCTAACTTTGCGACCTCGGGCAGCTATGTTACCATGGAGGAATCACACAACATTTGACTTTTAAGGCTAGAACTGGAGTCGCGCCAACTGCTTAACTCAAAATACAGTCAAGAAAGTAGCTCTGAAGCTGAGAAACGGGATCGACCATAAGCACTACTGTGCAATTACGTACAATTTTCAAATTTCTTGTACTTGCTAACTTTGCGACCTCGGGCAGCTATGTTACCATGGAGGAATCACACAACATTTGACTTTATAGGCTAGAACTGGAACCGCGCCAACTGCCTAACTCAAAATACAGTCAAGAAAGTAGCTCTGAAGCCGAGAAACGGCATCGACCATAAGCACTACTGTGCAATTACGTACAATTTTCAAATTTCTTGTACTTGCTAACTTTGCGACCTCGGGCAGCTATGTTACCATGGAGGAATCACACAACATTTGACTTTTAAGGCTAGAACTGGAGTCGCGCCAACTGCTTAACTCAAAATACAGTCAAGAAAGTAGCTCTGAAGCCGAGAAACGGCATCGACCATAAGCACTACTGTGCAATTACGTACAATTTTCAAATTCCTTGTACTTGCTAACTTTGCGACCTCGGGCAGCTATGTTACCATGGAGGAATCACACAACATTTGACTTTTAAGGCTAGAACTGGAGTCGCGCCAACTGCTTAACTCGAAATACAGTCAAGAAAGTAGCTCTGAAGCTGAGAAACGGGATCGACAATAATCACTACTGTGCAATTACGTACAATTTTCAAATTTCTTGTCCTTGCTAACTTTGCGACCTCGGGCAGCTATGTTACCATGGAGGAATCACACAACATTTGACTTTTAAGGCTAGAACTGGAGTCGCGCCAACTGCTTAACTCAAAATACAGTCAAGAAAGTAGCTCTGAAGCCGAGAAACGGCATCGACCATAAGCACTACTGTGCAATTACGTACAATTTTCAAATTTCTTGTACTTGCTAACTTTGCGACCTCGGGCAGCTATGTTACCATCGAGGAATCACACAAGATTTGACTTTATAGGCTAGAACTAAAGTCGCGCCAACTGCTTAACTCAAAATACAGTCAAGAAAGTAGCTCTGAAGCCGAGAAACGGCATCGACCATAAGCACTACTGTGCAATTACGTACAATTTTCAAATTTCTTGTACTTGCTAACTTTGCGACCTCGGGCAGCTATGTTACCATGGAGGAATCACACAACATTTGACTTTTAAGGCTAGAACTGAAGTCGCGCCAACTGCTTAACTCAAAATACAGGCAAGAAATTAGCTCTGAAGCCGAGAAACGGCATCGACCATAAGCACTACTGTGCAATTACGTACAATTTTCAAATTTCTTGTACTTGCTAACTTTGCGACCTCGGGCAGCTATGTTACCATGGAGGAATCACGCAAGATTTGACTTTTAAGGCTAGAACTGGAGTCGCGCCAACTGCTTAACTCAAAATACAGTCAAGAAAGTAGCTCTGAAGCTGAGAAACGGGATCGACCATAAGTACTACTGTGCAATTACATACAATTTTCAAATTTCTTGTACTTGCTAACTTTGCGACCTCGGGCAGCTATGTTACCATGGAGGAATCACGCAAGATTTGACTTTTAAGGCTAGAACTGGAGTCGCGCCAACTGCTTAACTAAAAATACAGTCAAGAAAGTAGCTCTGAAGCCGAGAAACGGCATCGACCATAAGCACTACTGTGCAATTACGTACAATTTTCAAATTTCTTGTACTTGCTAACTTTGCGACCTCGGGCAGCTATGTTACCATAGAGGAATCACACAACATTTGACTTTATAGGCTAGAACTGGAATCGCGCCAACCGCCTAACTCAAAATACAGTCAAGAAAGTAGCTCTGAAGCCGAGAAACGGCATCGACCATAAGCGCTACTGTGCAATTACGTACAATTTTCAAATTTCTTGTACTTGCTAACTTTGCGACCTCGGGCAGCTATGTTACCATGGAGGAATCACACAACATTTGACTTTATAGGCTAGAACTGGAATCGCGCCAAACGCCTAACTCAAAATACAGTCAAGAAAGTAGCTCTGAAGCCGAGAAACGGCATCGACCATAAGCGCTACTGTGCAATTACGTACAATTTTCAAATTTCTTGTACTTGCTAACTTTGCGACCTCGGGCAGCTATGTTACCATGGAGGAATCACGCAAGATTTGACATTTAGGGCTAGAACTGGAGTCGCGCCAACTGCTTAACTCGAAATACAGTCAAGAAAGTAGCTCTGAAGCTGAGAAACGGGATCGACAATAAGCACTACTGTGCGATTACGTACAATTTTCAAATTTCGTGTCCTTGCTAACTTTGCGACCTCGGGCAGCTATGTTACCATGGGGGAATCACACAACATTTGACTTTTAAGGCTAGAACTGGAATCGCGCCAACTGCTTAACTCAAAATACGTTCAAGAAAGTAGCTCTGAAACTGAGAAACGGGATCGACAATAAGCACTACTGTGCAATTACGTACAATTTTCAAATTTCTTGTACTTGCTAACTTTGCGACTTCGGGCAGCTATGTTACCATGGAGGAATCACACAAGATTTGACTTTTAAGGCTAGAACTGAAGTCGCGCCAACTGTTTAACTCAAAATACAGTCAAGAAAGTAGCTCTGAAGCCGAGAAACGGCATCGACCATAAGCACTACTGTGCAATTACGTACAATTTTCAAATTTCTTGTCCTTGCTAACTTTCCGACCTCGGGCAGCTATGTTACCATGGGGGAATCACACAACATTTGACTTTTAAGGCTAGAACTGGAATCGCGCCAACTGCTTAACTCAAAATACAGTCAAGAAAGTAGCTCTGAAGCTGAGAAACGGGATCGACAATAAGCACTACTGTGCAATTACGTACAATTTTCAAATTTCTTGTACTTGCTAACTTTGCGACTTCGGGCAGCTATGTTAACATGGAGGAATCACACAAGATTTGACTTTATAGGCTAGAACTGGAATAGCGCCAACTGCTTAACTCAAAATACAGTCAAGAAAGTAGCTCTGAAGCCGAGAAACCGCATCGACCATAAGCACTACTGTGCAATTACGTACAATTTTCAAATTTCTTGTCCTTGCTAACTTTGCGACCTCGGGCAGCTATGTTACCATGGGGGAATCACACAACATTTGACTTTTAAGGCTAGAGCTGGAATCGCGCCAACTGCTTAACTCAAAATACAGTCAAGAAAGTAGCTCTGAAGCCGAGAAACGGCATCGACCATAAGCACTACTGTGCAATTACGTACAATTTTCAAATTTCTTGTACTTGCTAACTTTGCGACCTCGGGCAGCTATGTTAACATGGAGGAATCACACAAGATTTGACTTTATAGGCTAGAACTGAAGTCGCGCCAACTGTTTAACTCAAAATACAGTCAAGAAAGTAGCTCTGAAGCCGAGAAACGGCATCGACCATAAGCACTACTGTGCAATTACGTACAATTTTCAAATTTCTTGTACTTGCTAACTTTGCGACCTCGGGCAGCTATGTTACCATGGAGGAATCACACAACATTTGACTTTTAAGGCTAGAACTGGAGTCGCGCCAACTGCTTAACTCAAAATACAGTCAAGAAAGTAGCTCTGAAGCTGAGAAACGGGATCGACCATAAGCACTACTGTGCAATTACGTACAATTTTCAAATTTCTTGTACTTGCTAACTTTGCGACCTCGGGCAGCTATGTTACCATGGAGGAATCACACAACATTTGACTTTATAGGCTAGAACTGGAACCGCGCCAACTGCCTAACTCAAAATACAGTCAAGAAAGTAGCTCTGAAGCCGAGAAACGGCATCGACCATAAGCACTACTGTGCAATTACGTACAATTTTCAAATTTCTTGTACTTGCTAACTTTGCGACCTCGGGCAGCTATGTTACCATGGAGGAATCACACAACATTTGACTTTTAAGGCTAGAACTGGAGTCGCGCCAACTGCTTAACTCAAAATACAGTCAAGAAAGTAGCTCTGAAGCCGAGAAACGGCATCGACCATAAGCACTACTGTGCAATTACGTACAATTTTCAAATTCCTTGTACTTGCTAACTTTGCGACCTCGGGCAGCTATGTTACCATGGAGGAATCACACAACATTTGACTTTTAAGGCTAGAACTGGAGTCGCGCCAACTGCTTAACTCGAAATACAGTCAAGAAAGTAGCTCTGAAGCTGAGAAACGGGATCGACAATAATCACTACTGTGCAATTACGTACAATTTTCAAATTTCTTGTCCTTGCTAACTTTGCGACCTCGGGCAGCTATGTTACCATGGAGGAATCACACAACATTTGACTTTTAAGGCTAGAACTGGAGTCGCGCCAACTGCTTAACTCAAAATACAGTCAAGAAAGTAGCTCTGAAGCCGAGAAACGGCATCGACCATAAGCACTACTGTGCAATTACGTACAATTTTCAAATTTCTTGTACTTGCTAACTTTGCGACCTCGGGCAGCTATGTTACCATCGAGGAATCACACAAGATTTGACTTTATAGGCTAGAACTAAAGTCGCGCCAACTGCTTAACTCAAAATACAGTCAAGAAAGTAGCTCTGAAGCCGAGAAACGGCATCGACCATAAGCACTACTGTGCAATTACGTACAATTTTCAAATTTCTTGTACTTGCTAACTTTGCGACCTCGGGCAGCTATGTTACCATGGAGGAATCACACAACATTTGACTTTTAAGGCTAGAACTGAAGTCGCGCCAACTGCTTAACTCAAAATACAGGCAAGAAATTAGCTCTGAAGCCGAGAAACGGCATCGACCATAAGCACTACTGTGCAATTACGTACAATTTTCAAATTTCTTGTACTTGCTAACTTTGCGACCTCGGGCAGCTATGTTACCATGGAGGAATCACGCAAGATTTGACTTTTAAGGCTAGAACTGGAGTCGCGCCAACTGCTTAACTCAAAATACAGTCAAGAAAGTAGCTCTGAAGCTGAGAAACGGGATCGACCATAAGTACTACTGTGCAATTACATACAATTTTCAAATTTCTTGTACTTGCTAACTTTGCGACCTCGGGCAGCTATGTTACCATGGAGGAATCACGCAAGATTTGACTTTTAAGGCTAGAACTGGAGTCGCGCCAACTGCTTAACTAAAAATACAGTCAAGAAAGTAGCTCTGAAGCCGAGAAACGGCATCGACCATAAGCACTACTGTGCAATTACGTACAATTTTCAAATTTCTTGTACTTGCTAACTTTGCGACCTCGGGCAGCTATGTTACCATAGAGGAATCACACAACATTTGACTTTATAGGCTAGAACTGGAATCGCGCCAACCGCCTAACTCAAAATACAGTCAAGAAAGTAGCTCTGAAGCCGAGAAACGGCATCGACCATAAGCGCTACTGTGCAATTACGTACAATTTTCAAATTTCTTGTACTTGCTAACTTTGCGACCTCGGGCAGCTATGTTACCATGGAGGAATCACACAACATTTGACTTTATAGGCTAGAACTGGAATCGCGCCAAACGCCTAACTCAAAATACAGTCAAGAAAGTAGCTCTGAAGCCGAGAAACGGCATCGACCATAAGCGCTACTGTGCAATTACGTACAATTTTCAAATTTCTTGTACTTGCTAACTTTGCGACCTCGGGCAGCTATGTTACCATGGAGGAATCACGCAAGATTTGACATTTAGGGCTAGAACTGGAGTCGCGCCAACTGCTTAACTCGAAATACAGTCAAGAAAGTAGCTCTGAAGCTGAGAAACGGGATCGACAATAAGCACTACTGTGCGATTACGTACAATTTTCAAATTTCGTGTCCTTGCTAACTTTGCGACCTCGGGCAGCTATGTTACCATGGGGGAATCACACAACATTTGACTTTTAAGGCTAGAACTGGAATCGCGCCAACTGCTTAACTCAAAATACGTTCAAGAAAGTAGCTCTGAAACTGAGAAACGGGATCGACAATAAGCACTACTGTGCAATTACGTACAATTTTCAAATTTCTTGTACTTGCTAACTTTGCGACTTCGGGCAGCTATGTTACCATGGAGGAATCACACAAGATTTGACTTTTAAGGCTAGAACTGAAGTCGCGCCAACTGTTTAACTCAAAATACAGTCAAGAAAGTAGCTCTGAAGCCGAGAAACGGCATCGACCATAAGCACTACTGTGCAATTACGTACAATTTTCAAATTTCTTGTCCTTGCTAACTTTCCGACCTCGGGCAGCTATGTTACCATGGGGGAATCACACAACATTTGACTTTTAAGGCTAGAACTGGAATCGCGCCAACTGCTTAACTCAAAATACAGTCAAGAAAGTAGCTCTGAAGCTGAGAAACGGGATCGACAATAAGCACTACTGTGCAATTACGTACAATTTTCAAATTTCTTGTACTTGCTAACTTTGCGACTTCGGGCAGCTATGTTAACATGGAGGAATCACACAAGATTTGACTTTATAGGCTAGAACTGGAATAGCGCCAACTGCTTAACTCAAAATACAGTCAAGAAAGTAGCTCTGAAGCCGAGAAACCGCATCGACCATAAGCACTACTGTGCAATTACGTACAATTTTCAAATTTCTTGTCCTTGCTAACTTTGCGACCTCGGGCAGCTATGTTACCATGGGGGAATCACACAACATTTGACTTTTAAGGCTAGAGCTGGAATCGCGCCAACTGCTTAACTCAAAATACAGTCAAGAAAGTAGCTCTGAAGCCGAGAAACGGCATCGACCATAAGCACTACTGTGCAATTACGTACAATTTTCAAATTTCTTGTACTTGCTAACTTTGCGACCTCGGGCAGCTATGTTAACATGGAGGAATCACACAAGATTTGACTTTATAGGCTAGAACTGAAGTCGCGCCAACTGTTTAACTCAAAATACAGTCAAGAAAGTAGCTCTGAAGCCGAGAAACGGCATCGACCATAAGCACTACTGTGCAATTACGTACAATTTTCAAATTTCTTGTACTTGCTAACTTTGCGACCTCGGGCAGCTATGTTACCATGGAGGAATCACACAACATTTGACTTTATAGGCTAGAACTGGAATCGCGCCAACCGCCTTACTCAAAATACAGTCAAGAAAGTAGCTCTGAAGCCGAGAAACGGCATCGACCATAAGCGCTACTGTGCAATTACGTACAATTTTCAAATTTCTTGTACTTGCTAACTTAGCGACCTCGGGCAGCTATGTTACCATGGAGGAATCACGCAAGATTTGACTTTTAAGGCTAGAACTGGAGTCGCGCCAATTGCTTAACTCGAAATACAGTCAAGAAAGTAGCTCTGAAGCCGAGAAACGGCATCGACCATAAGCGCTACTGTGCAATTACGTACAATTTTCAAATTTCGTGTCCTTGCTAACTTTGCGACCTCGGGCAGCTATGTTACCATGGGGGAATCACACAACATTTGACTTTTAAGGCTAGAACTGGAATCGCGCCAACTGCTTCACTCAAAATACAGTCAAGAAAGTAGCTCTGAAGCTGAGAAACGGGATCGACAATAAGCACTACTGTGCAATTACGTACAATTTTCAAATTTCTTGTACTTGCTAACTTTGCGACCTCGGGCAGCTATGTTACCATGGAGGAATCACACAACATTTGACTTTATAGGCTAGAACTGGAATCGCGCCAACCGCCTAACTCAAAATACAGTCAAGAAAGTAGCTCTGAAGCCGAGAAACGGGATCGACCATAAGCACTACTGTGCAATTGCGTACAATTTTCAAATTTCTTGTACTTGCTAACTTTGCGACCTCGGGCAGCTATGTTACCATGGAGGAATCACACAAGATTTGACTTTTAAGGCTAGAACTGGAGTCGCGCCAACTGCTTAACTCAAAATACAGTCAAGAAAGTAGCTCTGAAGCCGAGAAACGGCATCGACCATAAGCACTACTGTGCAATTACGTACAATTTTCAAATTTCTTGTACTTGCTAACTTTGCGACCTCGGGCAGCTATGTTACCATGGAGGAATCACACAACATTTGACTTTATAGGCTAGAACTGAAGTCGCGCCAACTGTTTAACTCAAAATACAGTCAAGAAAGTAGCTCTGAAGCCGAGAAACGTCATCGACCATAAGCACTACTGTGCAATTACGTACAATTTTCAAATTTCTTGTACTTGCTAACTTTGCGACCTCGGGCAGCTATGTTACCATGGAGGAATCACACAACATTTGACTTTATAGGCTAGAACTGAAGTCGCGCCAACTGTTTAACTCAAAATACAGTCAAGAAAGTAGCTCTGAAGCCGAGAAACGGGATCGACCATAAGCACTACTGTGCAATTGCGTACAATTTTCAAATTTCTTGTACTTGCTAACTTTGCGACCTCGGGCAGCTATGTTACCATGGAGGAATCACACAAGATTTGACTTTTAAGGCTAGAACTGGAGTCGCGCCAACTGCTTAACTCAAAATACAGTCAAGAAAGTAGCTCTGAAGCCGAGAAACGGCATCGACCATAAGCACTACTGTGCAATTACGTACAATTTTCAAATTTCTTGTACTTGCTAACTTTGCGACCTCGGGCAGCTATGTTACCATGGAGGAATCACACAACATTTGACTTTTAAGGCTAGAACTGGAGTCGCGCCAACTGCTTAACTCAAAATACAGTCAAGAAAGTAGCTCTGAAGCTGAGAAACGGGATCGACCATAAGCACTACTGTGCAATTACGTACAATTTTCAAATTTCTTGTACTTGCTAACTTTGCGACCTCGGGCAGCTATGTTACCATGGAGGAATCACACAACATTTGACTTTATAGGCTAGAACTAGAATCGCGCCAACTGCCTAACTCAAAATACAGTCAAGAAAGTAGCTCTGAAGCCGAGAAACGGCATCGACCATAAGCACTACTGTGCAATTACGTACAATTTTCAAATTTCTTGTACTTGCTAACTTTGCGACCTCGGGCAGCTATGTTACCATGGAGGAATCACACAACATTTGACTTTTAAGGCTAGAACTGGAGTCGCGCCAACTGCTTAACTCAAAATACAGTCAAGAAAGTAGCTCTGAAGCTGAGAAACGGGATCGACAATAAGCACTACTGTGCAATTACGTACAATTTTCAAATTTCTTGTCCTTGCTAACTTTGCGACCTCGGGCAGCTATGTTACCATGGAGGAATCACACAACATTTGACTTTTAAGGCTAGAACTAGAGTCGCGCCAACTGCTTAACTCAAAATACAGTCAAGAAAGTAGCTCTGAAGCCGAGAAACGGCGTCGACCATAAGCACTACTGTGCAATTACGTACAATTTTCAAATTTCTTGTACTTGCTAACTTTGCGACCTCGGGCAGCTATGTTACCATGGAGGAATCACACAACATTTGACTTTTAAGGCTAGAACTGAAGTCGCGCCAACTGCTTAACTCAAAATACAGGCAAGAAATTAGCTCTGAAGCCGAGAAACGGCATCGACCATAAGCACTACTGTGCAATTACGTACAATTTTCAAATTTCTTGTACTTGCTAACTTTGCGACCTCGGGCAGCTATGTTACCATTGAGGAATCACGCAAGATTTGACTTTTAAGGCTAGAACTGGAGTCGCGCCAACTGCTTCACTCAAAATACAGGCAAGAAATTAGCTCTGAAGCCGAGAAACGGCATCGACCATAAGCACTACTGTGCAATTACGTACAATTTTCAAATTTCTTGTACTTGCTAACTTTGCGACCTCGGGCAGCTATGTTACCATGGAGGAATCACGCAAGATTTGACTTTTAAGGCTAGAACTGGAGTCGCGCCAACTGCTTAACTCAAAATACAGTCAAGAAAGTAGCTCTGAAGCTGAGAAACGGGATCGACCATAAGTACTACTGTGCAATTACATACAATTTTCAAATTTCTTGTACTTGCTAACTTTGCGACCTCGGGCAGCTATGTTACCATGGAGGAATCACGCAAGATTTGACTTTTAAGGCTAGAACTGGAGTCGCGCCAACTGCTTAACTAAAAATACAGTCAAGAAAGTAGCTCTGAAGCCGAGAAACGGCATCGACCATAAGCACTACTGTGCAATTACGTACAATTTTCAAATTTCTTGTACTTGCTAACTTTGCGACCTCGGGCAGCTATGTTACCATAGAGGAATCACACAACATTTGACTTTATAGGCTAGAACTGGAATCGCGCCAACCGCCTAACTTAAAATACAGTCAAGAAAGTAGCTCTGAAGCCGAGAAACGGCATCGACCATAAGCGCTACTGTGCAATTACGTACAATTTTCAAATTTCTTGTACTTGCTAACTTTGCGACCTCGGGCAGCTATGTTACCATGGAGGAATCACACAACATTTGACTTTATAGGCTAGAACTGGAATCGCGCCAACCGCCTAACTCAAAATACAGTCAAGAAAGTAGCTCTGAAGCCGAGAAACGGCATCGACCATAAGCGCTACTGTGCAATTACGTACAATTTTCAAATTTCTTGTACTTGCTAACTTTGCGACCTCGGGCAGCTATGTTACCATGGAGGAATCACGCAAGATTTGACATTTAAGGCTAGAACTGGAGTCGCGCCAACTGCTTAACTCGAAATACAGTCAACAAAGTAGCTCTGAAGCTGAGAAACGGGATCGACAATAAGCACTACTGTGCGATTACGTACAATTTTCAAATTTCGTGTCCTTGCTAACTTTGCGACCTCGGGCAGCTATGTTACCATGGGGGAATCACACAATATTTGACTTTTAAGGCTAGAACTGGAATCGCGCCAACTGCTTAACTCAAAATACAGTCAAGAAAGTAGCTCTGAAGCTGAGAAACGGGATCGACAATAAGCACTACTGTGCAATTACGTACAATTTTCAAATTTCTTGTACTTGCTAACTTTGCGACTTCGGGCAGCTATGTTACCATGGAGGAATCACACAAGATTTGACTTTTAAGGCTAGAACTGAAGTCGCGCCAACTGCTTAACTCAAAATACAGTCAAGAAAGTAGCTCTGAAGCCGAGAAACGGCATCGACCATAAGCACTACTGTGCAATTACGTACAATTTTCAAATTTCTTGTCCTTGCTAACTTTGGGACCTCGGGCAGCTATGTTACCATGGGGGAATCACACAACATTTGACTTTTAAGGCTAGAACTGGAATCGCGCCAACTGCTTAACTCAAAATACAGTCAAGAAAGTAGCTCTGAAGCTGAGAAACGGGATCGACAATAAGCACTACTGTGCAATTACGTACAATTTTCAAATTTCTTGTACTTGCTAACTTTGCGACTTCGGGCAGCTATGTTAACATGGAGGAATCACACAAGATTTGACTTTATAGGCTAGAACTGGAATCGCGCCAACTGCTTAACTCAAAATACAGTCAAGAAAGCAGCTCTGAAGCCGAGAAACGGCATCGACCATAAGCACTACTGTGCAATTACGTACAATTTTCAAATTTCTTATCCTTGCTAACTTTGCGACCTCGGGCAGCTATGTTACCATGGGGGAATCACACAACATTTGACTTTTAAGGCTAGAACTGGAATCGCGCCAACTGCTTAACTCAAAATACAGTCAAGAAAGTAGCTCTGAAGCCGAGAAACGGCATCGACCATAAGCACTACTGTGCAATTACGTACAATTTTCAAATTTCTTGTACTTGCTAACTTTGCGACCTCGGGCAGCTATGTTAACATGGAGGAATCACACAAGATTTGACTTTATAGGCTAGAACTGAAGTCGCGCCAACTGCTTAACTCAAAATACAGTCAAGAAAGTAGCTCTGAAGCCGAGAAACGGCATCGACCATAAGCACTACTGTGCAATTACGTACAATTTTCAAATTTCTTGTACTTGCTAACTTTGCGACCTCGGGCAGCTATGTTACCATGGAGGAATCACACAACATTTGACTTTATAGGCTAGAACTGGAATCGCGCCAACCGCCTTACTCAAAATACAGTCAAGAAAGTAGCTCTGAAGCCGAGAAACGGCATCGACCATAAGCGCTACTGTGCAATTACGTACAATTTTCACATTTCTTGTACTTGCTAACTTAGCGACCTCGGGCAGCTATGTTACCATGGAGGAATCACGCAAGATTTGACTTTTAAGGCTAGAACTGGAGTCGCGCCAATTGCTTAACTCGAAATACAGTCAAGAAAGTAGCTCTGAAGCTGAGAAACGGGATCGACAATAAGCACTACTGTGCAATTACGTACAATTTTCAAATTTCGTGTCCTTGCTAACTTTGCGACCTCGGGCAGCTATGTTACCATGGGGGAATCACACAACATTTGACTTTTAAGGCTAGAACTGGAATCGCGCCAACTGCTTAACTCAAAATACAGTCAAGAAAGTAGCTCTGAAGCTGAGAAACGGGATCGACAATAAGCACTACTGTGCAATTACGTACAATTTTCAAATTTCTTGTACTTGCTAACTTTGCGACTTCGGGCAGCTATGTTACCATGGAGGAATCACACAAGATTTGACTTTTAAGGCTAGAACTGAAGTCGCGCCAACTGCTTAACTCAAAATACAGTCAAGAAAGTAGCTCTGAAGCCGAGAAACGGCATCGACCATAAGCACTACTGTGCAATTACGTACAATTTTCAAATTTCTTGTCCTTGCTAAATTTGCGACCTCGGGCAGCTATGTTACCATGGGGGAATCACACAACATTTGACTTTTAAGGCTAGAACTGGAATCGCGCCAACTGCTTAACTCAAAATACAGTCAAGAAAGTAGCTCTGAAGCTGAGAAACGGGATCGACAATAAGCACTACTGTGCAATTACGTACAATTTTCAAATTTCTTGTACTTGCTAACTTTGCGACTTCGGGCAGCTATGTTAACATGGAGGAATCACACAAGATTTGACTTTATAGGCTAGAACTGGAATCGCGCCAACTGCTTAACTCAAAATACAGTCAAGAAAGTAGCTCTGAAGCCGAGAAACGGCATCGACCATAAGCGCTACTGTGCAATTACGTACAATTTTCAAATTTCTTGTACTTGCTAACTTTGCGACCTCGGGCAGCTATGTTACCATGGAGGAATCACGCAAGATTTGACTTTTAAGGATAGAACTGGAGTCGCGCCAACTGCTTAACTCAAAATACAGTCAAGAAAGTAGCTCTGAAGCCGAGAAACGGCATCGACCATAAGCACTACTGTGCAATTACGTACAATTTTCAAATTTCTTGTCCTTGCTAACTTTGCGACCTCGGGCAGCTATGTTACCATGGGGGAATCACACAACATTTGACTTTTAAGGCTAGAACTGGAATCGCGCCAACTGCTTAACTCAAAATACAGTCAAGAAAGTAGCTCTGAAGCTGAGAAACGGGATCGACAATAAGCACTACTGTGCAATTACGTACAATTTTCAAATTTCTTGTACTTGCTAACTTTGCGACTTCGGGCAGCTATGTTACCATGGAGGAATCACACAAGATTTGACTTTTAAGGCTAGAACTGAAGTCGCGCCAACTGCTTAACTCAAAATACAGTCAAGAAAGTAGCTCTGAAGCCGAGAAACGGCATCGACCATAAGCACTACTGTGCAATTACGTACAATTTTCAAATTTCTTGTCCTTGCTAACTTTGGGACCTCGGGCAGCTATGTTACCATGGGGGAATCACACAACATTTGACTTTTAAGGCTAGAACTGGAATCGCGCCAACTGCTTAACTCAAAATACAGTCAAGAAAGTAGCTCTGAAGCTGAGAAACGGGATCGACAATAAGCACTACTGTGCAATTACGTACAATTTTCAAATTTCTTGTACTTGCTAACTTTGCGACTTCGGGCAGCTATGTTAACATGGAGGAATCACACAAGATTTGACTTTATAGGCTAGAACTGGAATCGCGCCAACTGCTTAACTCAAAATACAGTCAAGAAAGCAGCTCTGAAGCCGAGAAACGGCATCGACCATAAGCACTACTGTGCAATTACGTACAATTTTCAAATTTCTTATCCTTGCTAACTTTGCGACCTCGGGCAGCTATGTTACCATGGGGGAATCACACAACATTTGACTTTTAAGGCTAGAACTGGAATCGCGCCAACTGCTTAACTCAAAATACAGTCAAGAAAGTAGCTCTGAAGCCGAGAAACGGCATCGACCATAAGCACTACTGTGCAATTACGTACAATTTTCAAATTTCTTGTACTTGCTAACTTTGCGACCTCGGGCAGCTATGTTAACATGGAGGAATCACACAAGATTTGACTTTATAGGCTAGAACTGAAGTCGCGCCAACTGCTTAACTCAAAATACAGTCAAGAAAGTAGCTCTGAAGCCGAGAAACGGCATCGACCATAAGCACTACTGTGCAATTACGTACAATTTTCAAATTTCTTGTACTTGCTAACTTTGCGACCTCGGGCAGCTATGTTACCATGGAGGAATCACACAACATTTGACTTTATAGGCTAGAACTGGAATCGCGCCAACCGCCTTACTCAAAATACAGTCAAGAAAGTAGCTCTGAAGCCGAGAAACGGCATCGACCATAAGCGCTACTGTGCAATTACGTACAATTTTCAAATTTCTTGTACTTGCTAACTTAGCGACCTCGGGCAGCTATGTTACCATGGAGGAATCACGCAAGATTTGACTTTTAAGGCTAGAACTGGAGTCGCGCCAATTGCTTAACTCGAAATACAGTCAAGAAAGTAGCTCTGAAGCTGAGAAACGGGATCGACAATAAGCACTACTGTGCAATTACGTACAATTTTCAAATTTCGTGTCCTTGCTAACTTTGCGACCTCGGGCAGCTATGTTACCATGGGGGAATCACACAACATTTGACTTTTAAGGCTAGAACTGGAATCGCGCCAACTGCTTAACTCAAAATACAGTCAAGAAAGTAGCTCTGAAGCTGAGAAACGGGATCGACAATAAGCACTACTGTGCAATTACGTAAAATTTTCAAATATCTTGTACTTGCTAACATTGCGACCTCGGGCAGCTATGTTACCATGGAGGAATCACACAACATTTGACTTTATAGGCTAGAACTGGAATCGCGCCAACCGCCTAACTCAAAATACAGTCAAGAAAGTAGCTCTGAAGCCGAGAAACGGCATCGACCATAAGCGCTACTGTGCAATTACGTACAATTTTCAAATTTCTTGTACTTGCTAACTTAGCGACCTCGGGCAGCTATGTTACCATGGAGGAATCACGCAAGATTTGACTTTTAAGGCTAGAACTGGAGTCGCGCCAACTGCTTAACTCGAAATACAGTCAAGAAAGTAGCTCTGAAGCTGAGAAACGGGATCGACAATAAGCACTACTGTGCAATTACGTACAATTTTCAAATTTCGTGTCCTTGCTAACTTTGCGACCTCGGGCAGCTATGTTACCATGGGGGAATCACACAACATTTGACTTTTAAGGCTAGAACTGGAATCGCGCCAACTGCTTAACTCAAAATACAGTCAAGAAAGTAGCTCTGAAGCTGAGAAACGGGATCGACAATAAGCACTACTGTGCAATTACGTACAATTTTCAAATTTCTTGTACTTGCTAACTTTGCGACTTCGGGCAGCTATGTTACCATGGAGGAATCACACAAGATTTGACTTTTAAGGCTAGAACTGAAGTCGCGCCAACTGCTTAACTCAAAATACAGTCAAGAAAGTAGCTCTGAAGCCGAGAAACGGCATCGACCATAAGCACTACTGTGCAATTACGTACAATTTTCAAATTTCTTGTCCTTGCTAAATTTGCGACCTCGGGCAGCTATGTTACCATGGGGGAATCACACAACATTTGACTTTTAAGGCTAGAACTGGAATCGCGCCAACTGCTTAACTCAAAATACAGTCAAGAAAGTAGCTCTGAAGCTGAGAAACGGGATCGACAATAAGCACTACTGTGCAATTACGTACAATTTTCAAATTTCTTGTACTTGCTAACTTTGCGACTTCGGGCAGCTATGTTAACATGGAGGAATCACACAAGATTTGACTTTATAGGCTAGAACTGGAATCGCGCCAACTGCTTAACTCAAAATACAGTCAAGAAAGTAGCTCTGAAGCCGAGAAACGGCATCGACCATAAGCGCTACTGTGCAATTACGTACAATTTTCAAATTTCTTGTACTTGCTAACTTTGCGACCTCGGGCAGCTATGTTACCATGGAGGAATCACGCAAGATTTGACTTTTAAGGATAGAACTGGAGTCGCGCCAACTGCTTAACTCAAAATACAGTCAAGAAAGTAGCTCTGAAGCCGAGAAACGGCATCGACCATAAGCACTACTGTGCAATTACGTACAATTTTCAAATTTCTTGTCCTTGCTAACTTTGCGACCTCGGGCAGCTATGTTACCATGGGGGAATCACACAACATTTGACTTTTAAGGCTAGAACTGGAATCGCGCCAACTGCTTAACTCAAAATACAGTCAAGAAAGTAGCTCTGAAGCCGAGAAACGGCATCGACCATAAGCACTACTGTGCAATTACGTACAATTTTCAAATTTCTTGTACTTGCTAACTTTGCGACCTCGGGCAGCTATGTTAACATGGAGGAATCACACAAGATTTGACTTTATAGGCTAGAACTGAAGTCGCGCCAACTGTTTAACTCAAAATACAGTCAAGAAAGTAGCTCTGAAGCCGAGAAACGGCATCGACCATAAGCACTACTGTGCAATTACGTACAATTTTCAAATTTCTTGTACTTGCTAACTTAGCGACCTCGGGCAGCTATGTTACCATGGAGGAATCACGCAAGATTTGACTTTTAAGGCTAGAACTGGAGTCGCGCCAATTGCTTAACTCGAAATACAGTCAAGAAAGTAGCTCTGAAGCTGAGAAACGGGATCGACAATAAGCACTACTGTGCAATTACGTACAATTTTCAAATTTCGTGTCCTTGCTAACTTTGCGACCTCGGGCAGCTATGTTACCATGGGGGAATCACACAACATTTGACCTTTAAGGCTAGAACTGGAATCGCGCCAACTGCTTAACTCAAAATACAGTCAAGAAAGTAGCTCTGAAGCTGAGAAACGGGATCGACAATAAGCACTACTGTGCAATTACGTACAATTTTCAAATTTCTTGTACTTGCTAACTTTGCGACCTCGGGCAGCTATGTTACCATGGAGGAATCACACAACATTTGACTTTATAGGCTAGAACTGGAATCGCGCCAACCGCTAAACTCAAAATACAGTCAAGAAAGTAGCTCTGAAGCCGAGAAACGGCATCGACCATAAGCGCTACTGTGCAATTACGTACAATTTTCAAATTTCTTGTACTTGCTAACTTTGCGACCTCGGGCAGCTATGTTACCATGGAGGAATCACACAAGATTTGACTTTATAGCCTAGAACTGAAGTCGCGCCAACTGTTTAACTCAAAATACAGTCAAGAAAGTAGCTCTGAAGCCGAGAAACGGCATCGACCATAAGCACTACTGTGCAATTACGTACAATTTTCAAATTTCTTGTACTTGCTAACTTTGCGACCTCGGGCAGCTATGTTACCATGGAGGAATCACACAACATTTGACTTTATAGGCTAGAACTGAAGTCGCGCCAACTGCTTAACTCAAAATACAGTCAAGAAAGTAGCTCTGAAGCCGAGAAACGGCATCGACCATAAGCACTACTGTGCAATTACGTACAATTTTCAAATTTCTTGTACTTGCTAACTTTGCGACCTCGGGCAGCTATGTTACCATGGAGGAATCACACAAGATTTGACTTTATAGGCTAGAACTGAAGTCGCGCCAACTGCTTAACTCAAAATACAGTCAAGAAAGTAGCTCTGAAGCCGAGAAACGGCATCGACCATAAGCACTACTGTGCAATTACGTACAATTTTCAAATTTCTTGTACTTGCTAACTTTGCGACCTCGGGCAGCTATGTTACCATGGAGGAATCACGCAAGATTTGACTTTTAAGGCTAGAACTGGAGTCGCGCCAACTGCTTTACTCGAAATACAGTCAAGAAAGTAGCTCTGAAGCCGAGAAACGGCATCGACCATAAGCACTACTGTGCAATTACGTACAATTTTCAAATTTCTTGTACTTGCTAACTTTGCGACCTCGGGCAGCTATGTTACCATGGAGGAATCACACAACATTTGACTTTTAAGGCTAGAACTGGAGTCGCGCCAACTGCTTAACTCAAAATACAGTCAAGAAAGTAGCTCTGAAGCCGAGAAACGGCATCGACCATAAGCGCTACTGTGCAATTACGTACAATTTTCAAATTTCTTGTACTTGCTAACTTTGCGACCTCGGGCAGCTATGTTACCATGGAGGAATCACACAAGATTTGACTTTATAGGCTAGAACTGAAGTCGCGCCAACTGCTTAACTAAAAATACAGTCAAGAAAGTTTCAATTTTTTTTTTTTTTTTTTTCAATTCAATAACAATTTTATTCAATAACAATGTATCTTGATTACAATATCTGCAAAGCCAAAAGGGCTTGTCTGCAGAAGACTGAGTACAATATTTGTTATATTATTATTGTTGTTGTTCAAAAGTAAAATAATTTAAGTATATAAAAATAGAGAAAAAAAGATGTTGAATTAAAATTAACACAAGTTGAAAACTCATTTTCATGATTGTATATACATTTGTTTAATCTGTTTCAGCGCTTCATTTCTCGTGATGTTGCGGTATTTTCTTGGGAGGCTGTTTAATACCGTTGGGACTGCTACGTTGAATGTTCTTCGACCATATTCGTTCCAGAACCTCGGTATTTCGTATAGTTGGTGTTGTCGTCTTCTGGTGTTGATAGTTTGCTGCGTCTGGATTCTGTATGCGTTATCGTGGTAAAGGTGTGTCAGCATTTCGAGATTATGTATTTGTGTGATGTTCATCATATTCGTTGTTTGATTCTGCTCTTCACCATTATACCTTGCTTTTTGTACAATTTTTTGTAGTCGTGTTTGTACCTTTTGTAGTTGTTGCATTTGCGAAGATCTACCCCATGCTAGTATGCCGTACCTAATATGCGATTCTACCAATCCAAAATAGCATTGTTTAAGGACATTACGTGTACATTTATCGCTTAGATGGAATAGTGCATACGCTGCTTGATACAACTTGTTCTTAAGCGCCTCTATATGATTCCTCCACTTAAAGTTATAATCAACAATCAGGCCAAGATATTTGTATGTTGATACGATATCTATGTATTTACTGCAGTTATCATCTTCTCTTATGTGTTCATTATTACCACTTCTGTGCAAGCAATCTATGTCATGCATTTTTATCTTAAGTTTTGTTTCTGTGATATGCGGCGGACGAATGTGCATTAACTTTGTCTTCAGTGCGTTGATAATTAATCCATGGTCGTGACACCAAGCTGTTATGCCATTGAAGTCTAATTGCATCATCTTTGCAGCTTCGTCTACGATCCTGTGGCTAACTACTATCGCTGTGTCGTCTGCATACGCGTATCCCGTACTATACTTCAACACTGACAATAGATCGTTGACGTAAATAATGAACAAAAGCGGTCCCAATTTTGATCCCTGTGGGACTCCATATGATACTTTTTGCTCTTCACTGAAGAAATTACCAATTTTAACTTTGAAGTATCTGTTACATAGATAACTCTCAAACCATGCCAAAATGCCCCCTCTTATTCCTATTTTTTCCAATTGCCTCAGGATTTGTTTGTGACTTAATGTATCGCACGCTTTCTCGGAGTCAATGAATAAAACCAGTGAGTTGTGATTTTTATCCAAGCTTTGATATATTTTGTTCGCAAAGTCTCCTAGCAACCGGTTGATGCTTTTGTTTTTGCGGAACCCAAATTGGTTTTTGTTCAAGATTTGGTATTTTTCTACATACTCGGATAACATTTTTGCCAGTAGTTCTTCCATAACTTTGTCAACAACTGATAATATTGAGATAGGTCTGTAATTTGCAACTTCATTCTTTTTACCACTCTTGTATATTGGTCTAACTATAGATATTTTGAGCAAGTTTGGGAATGATGCTTGGTCTATACTCATGTTTATTAGCTTTGTTATCGTTGGCGCGAGAGTTTCTGCATTGTTCTTCAGGTCTTTCGGTCGAATGTCATCTATTCCGGCAGATTTATTGCATTTCAACGAATTAAGTACATTTTTGACTTCTTGTATGGATACTCCATTTGCATAAATTGAGTTCTGTCTACTGTTCGAGTGACCAACATATGTTTTTTCGTTGCATTCATGTACAATATTGACTACTTCTGATGACAATGTGGTTGCGAATCTGTCTGCAAGGTCTTTGAAGTCTGTCTCGCTTGCAAAGTTTTTTCTCAAGGTTTCGTCCAGATTGCTAGTCACTTTTCCCAGTATTGAGTTTACTAACTTCCACGTCTCTTTTGGGTTATTGCTAAATTCTTGGAACTTCTGTTTATAAAATTGTGCTTTTGTTCTTGCAATTTTCTTATTTAGCTCGTTTCGGTATGCTTTGTATTGCATGTGATAATCTTCGTTATATCTATTGTTTCTGTATCGTCTGTATAATCTATCACGTTCCTTGCAATCACGTTTTAGTTCGGCGGTTATCCAGCTATGCTCGTTGTTTCGTTTTTTTCGCATAACCGTTGATGAGGTAACAATTGTGTTCATCGCCTGTTTAAAATGATTGTAAAATGAATTGACGTCTGTGAAAGCGTTTAGTTCTTCCCAATTATAGTTGTTTATTTTCTCTGCTACTAGATGTGTTTTAATGTGTCGTTCTTGGTCCGGTTCATTCTTTGTTACTTCATTCTTATTCAGTCCGAGATATAAGGTGTAGTGGTCCGATATACATGTCTCTATCAATGCAGACTTAATTTCTCCACCTTTTATTCTTACCAGGTTATGATCAATTAATGTCCTTGTATTTTTGATTAGGTCAATTCTAGTATGGGAAAAAATAGTACTATAAAGTCCTTTTGATGCTATCATTAGAAGATAGTTACTGACGTCTACATTATTTTTGTCTTTAATGTTGATATTTATATCTCCCGTAACTATCAGGTTTGTTCCCGCTCCAACTGAATCGATATGTTCACCAAGTTCGTGAATGAAACTCTTTACATTTAGCTTTGGTGGTCTATACACTGAGATGACTGACAACATGAAGTTTCCACGTACAACATTGAGAGACACATTTTCATACATACTGCTTCTTCGATCAATTCTTTCATAACAAATATCGTTTTTCATATAAACTGCTATTCCTCCTCCTCCTGAGTTGCTTCTATTGAAGAATTCGTTGTTATATCCTTCAATTTTATACAGATCGTTTTCTTCTTTCGTAATATTTATCTCACACAACATAATTACATCAATACTGGACAAAAAGTCATTTATATATAAGACAAAAGCATTCCAATTAGTTCTCAAAGACCTCACATTTAGAGATAGACACGAAAATTCAGTTTTTTTATCTTTTATGTAACAACATGCATCCTCTTGTGATTTAAGATTTTTAAAGTTAATATTTATTATTTCGTTAATTTCGTCTGGCATTTTTTATTTGATGAATTTCGTTCATTACTGTACTTATGCAGTTCTGGGGGTACCATATGTTAATGACATTTTATCGATGTCATTGATGGTCTGTATGTCAATAATACGTTCTCCTTCCGACTTTCTGACAAGTACTTTGTTGTTCCTAAACCAGACGAACTTGCAATTTAATTCTCGTGCTTTTGTTTTTGTTAGCCATAAAATCTTTTTGAAGTGTGGTGTTAGTTGTTCATTTATGTATATATTTTGGTTTTTGTATGCTGGATTGATTTCTTTTCCCAGTTTGGTGCATATCTCGTCATACTTCAGTATTCTTTTTTGCTTTGCGCGTTCTAGGAATGCAACTTTTGTTTGCTTACGAGTGAAATTTACCACAATGTTTTTCATCTGATTGTTTTTCTTGTCTTTAAAAGAATACATTTCCTCGATATCGTTTTCAGTGATTTCTGTATTTAGTGTTTCACCTATTGCGCGTATGATGTGAAAATCATTTTCTGTGTTTGAGATGGGGACATTTTTTACTTCTATGTTCTTGTCAATTTGTTTTTGTTCTAGTGAGTTAACTTGTATTTGGAGATTTGAGATTTGAGCATCTTTTATGTCTATTTGTTTTTTGTATTCTTCGATTTCTTTCATTAATGTTTCTAGCAATGTGTTATTTTTTGCAAGTGTAATATTAATTTCATCGTACTTATGTGTTGTGAATTCGACCGATTTGGCATATTCTTTTAAAAGTGTCTTTATTTCTTTCAGCTCTTTGTTTATGGAGCTGTTATTAGACAGGTGGTCAGCCGTAGAGTTGGTCTGTGGGGACTCCGCTAGTCTGGATCTCTTCGCAATTTGCGCTCCATCTTCTGGTGTCGCTTTTTCCTTCGACCTACACCAAGTGCATGCCCATTTTTGTTTCGTTTGTTGGGACATCTTCCGGTATGAACTTTGCGATATTGAGCAGCAGTTAAAATGAAAATTTCCTTTACAGGAAGAACAGTTTATGAAGTCACCGTCAAGTGGTAACGGCTCCTCGCATCGTATACATGTTTTTTCCATTTTATGCTTACCAGTATTATATTAATAATTTTAAAAGAAATAGCTTTTGTAAATGCACTTTACTTTACAATAAATAACTTAATGTGTTTACTTTTTTTTTTTTGTTTTATTTTTATTTTTAATTTATTTTACTTTTTGTGAGAGCACTTCGAATTCACGTCTGTCAACTTTGACACAACAAGCTCTGAAGCTGAGAAACGGGATCGACCATAAGCACTACTGTGCAATTACGTACAATTTTCAAATTTCTTGTACTTGCTAACTTTGCGACCTCGGGCAGCTATGTTACCATGGAGGAATCACACAACATTTGACTTTATAGGCTAGAACTGAAGTCGCGCCAACTGTTTAACTCAAAATACAGTCAAGAAAGTAGCTCTGAAGCCGAGAAACGTCATCGACCATAAGCACTACTGTTCAATTACGTACAATTTTCAAATTTCTTGTACTTGCTAACTTTGCGACCTCGGGCAGCTATGTTACCATGGAGGAATCACACAAGATTTGACTTTATAGGCTAGAACTGAAGTCGCGCCAACTGCTTAACTCAAAATACAGTCAAGAAAGTAGCTCTGAAGCCGAGAAACGGCATCGACCATAAGCGCTACTGTGCAATTACGTACAATTTTCAAATTTCTTGTACTTGCTAACTTTGCGACCTCGGGCAGCTATGTTACCATGGAGGAATCACACAACATTTGACTTTATAGGCTAGAACTGAAGTCGCGCCAACTGTTTAACTCAAAATACAGTCAAGAAAGTAGCTCTGAAGCCGAGAAACGGGATCGACCATAAGCACTACTGTGCAATTACGTACAATTTTCAAATTTCTTGTACTTGCTAACTTTGCGACCTCGGGCAGCTATGTTACCATGGAGGAATCACACAACATTTGACTTTATAGGCTAGAACTGAAGTCGCGCCAACTGTTTAACTCAAAATACAGTCAAGAAAGTAGCTCTGAAGCCGAGAAACGTCATCGACCATAAGCACTACTGTTCAATTACGTACAATTTTCAAATTTCTTGTACTTGCTAACTTTGCGACCTCGGGCAGCTATGTTACCATGGAGGAATCACACAACATTTGACTTTATAGGCTAGAACTGAAGTCGCGCCAACTGTTTAACTCAAAATACAGTCAAGAAAGTAGCTCTGAAGCCGAGAAACGGCATCGACCATAAGCACTACTGTGCAATTACGTACAATTTTCAAATTTCTTGTACTTGCTAACTTTGCGACCTCGGGCAGCTATGTTACCATGGAGGAATCACACAAGATTTGACTTTATAGGCTAGAACTGAAGTCGCGCCAACTGCTTAACTCAAAATACAGTCAAGAAAGTAGCTCTGAAGCCGAGAAACGGCATCGACCATAAGCGCTACTGTGCAATTACGTACAATTTTCAAATTTCTTGTACTTGCTAACTTTGCGACCTCGGGCAGCTATGTTACCATGGAGGAATCACACAAGATTTGACTTTATAGGCTAGAACTGAAGTCGCGCCAATTGCTTAACTAAAAATACAGTCAAGAAAGTAGCTCTGAAGCTGAGAAACGGGATCGACCATAAGCACTACTGTGCAATTACGTACAATTTTCAAATTTCTTGTACTTGCTAACTTTGCGACCTCGGGCAGCTATGTTACCATGGAGAAATCACACAACATTTGACTTTATAGGCTAGAACTGAAGTCGCGCCAACTGTTTAACTCAAAATACAGTCAAGAAAGTAGCTCTGAAGCCGAGAAACGGCATCGACCATAAGCACTACTGTGCAATTACGTACAATTTTCAAATTTCTTGTACTTGCTAACTTTGCGACCTCGGGCAGCTATGTTACCATGGAGGAATCACACAAGATTTGACTTTATAGGCTAGAACTGAAGTCGCGCCAACTGCTTAACTAAAAATACAGTCAAGAAAGTAGCTCTGAAGCCGAGAAACGGGATCGACCATAAGCACTACTGTGCAATTACATACAATTTTCAAATTTCTTGTACTTGCTAACCTTGCGACCTCGGGCAGCTATGTTACCATGGAGGAATCACACAACATTTGACTTTATAGGCTAGAACTGAAGTCGCGCCAACTGCTTAACTCAAAATACAGTCAAGAAAGTAGCTCTGAAGCCGAGAAACGGCATCGACCATAAGCACTACTGTGCAATTACGTACAATTTTCAAATTTCTTGTACTTGCTAACTTTGCGACCTCGGGCAGCTATGTTACCATGGAGGAATCACACAAGATTTGACTTTATAGGCTAGAACTGAAGTCGCGCCAACTGCTTAACTCAAAATACAGTCAAGAAAGTAGCTCTGAAGCCGAGAAACGGCATCGACCATAAGCACTACTGTGCAATTACGTACAATTTTCAAATTTCTTGTACTTGCTAAATTTGCGACCTCGGGCAGCTATATTACCATGCAGGAATCACGCAAGATTTGACTTTTAAGGCTAGAACTGGAGTCGCGCCAACTGATTAACTCAAAATACAGTCAAGAAAGTAGCTCTGAAGCCGAGAAACGGCATCGACCATAAGCACTACTGTGCAATTACGTACAATTTTCAAATTTCTTGTACTTGCTAACTTTGCGACCTCGGGCAGCTATGTTACCATGGAGGAATCACACAACATTTGACTTTTAAGGCTAGAACTGGAATCGCGCCAACTGCTTAACTCAAAATACAGTCAAGAAAGTAGCTCTGAAGCCGAGAAACGGCATCGACCATAAGCGCTACTGTGCAATTACGTACAATTTTCAAATTTCTTGTACTTGCTAAATTTGCGACCTCGGGCAGCTATGTTACCATGGAGGAATCACACAAGATTTGACTTTATAGGCTAGAACTGAAGTCGCGCCAACTGCTTAACTCAAAATACAGTCAAGAAAGTAGCTCTGAAGCCGAGAAACGGCATCGACCATAAGCACTACTGTGCAATTACGTACACTTTTCAAATTTCTTGTACTTGCTAACTTTGCGACCTCGGGCAGCTATGTTACCATGGAGGAATCACGCAAGATTTGACTTTTAAGGCTAGAACTGAAGTCGCGCCAACTGCTTAACTCAAAATACAGTCAAGAAAGTAGCTCTGAAGCCGAGAAACGGCATCGACCATAAGCACTACTGTGCAATTACGTACAATTTTCAAATTTCTTGTACTTGCTAACTTTGCGACCTCGGGCAGCTATGTTACCATGGAGGAATCACACAAGATTTGACTTTATAGGCTAGAACTGAAGTCGCGCCAACTGCTTAACTCAAAATACAGTCAAGAAAGTAGCTCTGAAGCCGAGAAACGGCATCGACCATAAGCACTACTGTGCAATTACGTACAATTTTCAACTTTCTTGTACTTGCTAACTTTGCGACCTCGGGCAGCTATGTTACCATGGAGGAATCACACAACATTTGACTTTTAAGGCTAGAACTGGAGTCGCGCCAACTGCTTAACTCAAAATACAGTCAAGAAAGTAGCTCTGAAGCCGAGAAACGGCATCGACCATAAGCACTACTGTGCAATTACGTACAATTTTCAAATTTCTCGTACTTGCTAACTTTGCGACCTCGGGCAGCTATGTTACCATGGAGGAATCACACAAGATTTGACTTTATAGGCTAGAACTGAAGTCGCGCCAACTGCTTAACTCAAAATACAGTCAAGAAAGTAGCTCTGAAGCCGAGAAACGGCATCGACCATAAGCACTACTGTGCAATTACGTACAATTTTCAAATTTCTTGTACTTGCTAAATTTGCGACCTCGGGCAGCTATATTACCATGGAGGAATCACGCAAGATTTGACTTTTAAGGCTAGAACTGGAGTCGCGCCAACTGATTAACTCAAAAGTCAATTAACATTACAGTCAAGAAAGTAGCTCTGAAGCCGAGAAACGGCATCGACCATAAGCACTACTGTGCAATTACGTACAATTTTCAAATTTCTTGTACTTGCTAAATTTGCGACCTCGGGCAGCTATGTTACCATGGAGGAATCACACAACATTTGACTTTTGAGGCTAGAACTGGAGTCGCGCCAACTGATTAACTCAAAATACAGTCAAGAAAGTAGCTCTGAAGCCGAGAAACGGCATCGACCATAAGCACTACTGTGCAATTACGTACAATTTTCAAATTTCTTGTACTTGCTAACTTTGCGACCTCGGGCAGCTATGATACCATGGAGGAATCACGCAAGATTTGACTTTTAAGGCTAGAACTGGAGTCGCGCCAACTGCTTAACTCAAAATACAGTCAAGAAAGTAGCTCTGAAGCCGAGAAACGGCATCGACCATAAGCACTACTGTGCAATTACATACAATTTTCAAATTTCTTGTACTTGCTAACTTTGCGACCTCGGGCAGCTATGTTACCATGGAGGAATCACACAACATTTGACTTTATAGGCTAGAACTGAAGTCGCGCCAACTGCTTAACTCAAAATACAGTCAAGAAAGTAGCTCTGAAGCTGAGAAACGGGATCGACCATAAGCACTACTGTGCAATTACGTACAATTTTCAAATTTCTTGTACTTGCTAACTTTGCGACCTCGGGCAGCTATGTTACCATGGAGGAATCACACAAGATTTGACTTTATAGGCTAGAACTGAAGTCGCGCCAACTGCTTAACTCAAAATACAGTCAAGAAAGTAGCTCTGAAGCCGAGAAACGGCATCGACCATAAGCACTACTGTGCAATTACGTACAATTTTCAAATTTCTTGTACTTGCTAAATTTGCGACCTCGGGCAGCTATATTACCATGGAGGAATCACGCAAGATTTGACTTTTAAGGCTAGAACTGGAGTCGCGCCAACTGATTAACTCAAAAGTCAATTAACATTACAGTCAAGAAAGTAGCTCTGAAGCCGAGAAACGGCATCGACCATAAGCACTACTGTGCAATTACGTACAATTTTCAAATTTCTTGTACTTGCTAAATTTGCGACCTCGGGCAGCTATGTTACCATGGAGGAATCACACAACATTTGACTTTTGAGGCTAGAACTGGAGTCGCGCCAACTGATTAACTCAAAATACAGTCAAGAAAGTAGCTCTGAAGCCGAGAAACGGCATCGACCATAAGCACTACTGTGCAATTACGTACAATTTTCAAATTTCTTGTACTTGCTAACTTTGCGACCTCGGGCAGCTATGATACCATGGAGGAATCACGCAAGATTTGACTTTTAAGGCTAGAACTGGAGTCGCGCCAACTGCTTAACTCAAAATACAGTCAAGAAAGTAGCTCTGAAGCCGAGAAACGGCATCGACCATAAGCACTACTGTGCAATTACATACAATTTTCAAATTTCTTGTACTTGCTAACTTTACGACCTCGGGCAGCTATGTTACCATGGAGGAATCACACAACATTTGACTTTATAGGCTAGAACTGAAGTCGCGCCAACTGCTTAACTCAAAATACAGTCAAGAAAGTAGCTCTGAAGCTGAGAAACGGGATCGACCATAAGCACTACTGTGCAATTACGTACAATTTTCAAATTTCTTGTACTTGCTAACTTTGCGACCTCGGGCAGCTATGTTACCATGGAGGAATCACACAACATTTGACTTTATAGGCTAGAACTGAAGTCGCGCCAACTGCTTAACTCAAAATACAGTCAAGAAAGTAGCTCTGAAGCCGAGAAACGGCATCGACCATAAGCACTACTGTGCAATTACGTACAATTTTCAAATTTCTTGTACTTGCTAACTTTGCGACCTCGGGCAGCTATGTTACCATGGAGGAATCACACAAGATTTGACTTTATAGGCTAGAACTGAAGTCGCGCCAACTGCTTAACTCAAAATACAGTCAAGAAAGTAGCTCTGAAGCCGAGAAACGGCATCGACCATAAGCACTACTGTGCAATTACGTACAATTTTCAAATTTCTTGTACTTGCTAAATTTGCGACCTCGGGCAGCTATATTACCATGCAGGAATCACGCAAGATTTGACTTTTAAGGCTAGAACTGGAGTCGCGCCAACTGATTAACTCAAAATACAGTCAAGAAAGTAGCTCTGAAGCCGAGAAACGGCATCGACCATAAGCACTACTGTGCAATTACGTACAATTTTCAAATTTCTTGTACTTGCTAACTTTGCGACCTCGGGCAGCTATGTTACCATGGAGGAATCACACAACATTTGACTTTTAAGGCTAGAACTGGAATCGCGCCAACTGCTTAACTCAAAATACAGTCAAGAAAGTAGCTCTGAAGCCGAGAAACGGCATCGACCATAAGCGCTACTGTGCAATTACGTACAATTTTCAAATTTCTTGTACTTGCTAACTTTGCGACCTCGGGCAGCTATGTTGCCATGGAGGAATCACACAACATTTGACTTTATAGGCTAGAACTGAAGTCGCGCCAACTGTTTAACTCAAAATACAGTCAAGAAAGTAGCTCTGAAGCCGAGAAACGGCATCGACCATAAGCACTACTGTGCAATTACGTACAATTTTCAAATTTCTTGTACTTGCTAACTTTGCGACCTCGGGCAGCTATGCTACCATGGAGGAATCACACAACATTTGACTTTATAGGCTAGAACTGAAGTCGCGCCAACTGCTTAACTCAAAATACAGTCAAGAAAGTAGCTCTGAAGCCGAGAAACGGCATCGACCATAAGCACTACTGTGCAATTACGTACAATTTTCAACTTTCTTGTACTTGCTAACTTTGCGACCTCGGGCAGCTATGTTACCATGGAGGAATCACACAACATTTGACTTTTAAGGCTAGAACTGGAGTCGCGCCAACTGCTTAACTCAAAATACAGTCAAGAAAGTAGCTCTGAAGCTGAGAAACGGCATCGACCATAAGCACTACTGTGCAATTACGTACAATTTTCAAATTTCTTGTACTTGCTAACTTTGCGACCTCGGGCAGCTATGTTACCATGGAGGAATCACACAACATTTGACTTTATAGGCTAGAACTGAAGTCGCGCCAACTGCTTAACTCAAAATACAGTCAAGAAAGTAGCTCTGAAGCCGAGAAACGGCATCGACCATAAGCACTACTGTGCAATTACGTACAATTTTCAAATTTCTTGTACTTGCTAACTTTGCGACCTCGGGCAGCTATGTTACCATGGAGGAATCACACAAGATTTGACTTTATAGGCTAGAACTGAAGTCGCGCCAACTGCTTAACTCAAAATACAGTCAAGAAAGTAGCTCTGAAGCCGAGAAACGGCATCGACCATAAGCACTACTGTGCAATTACGTACAATTTTCAAATTTCTTGTACTTGCTAAATTTGCGACCTCGGGCAGCTATATTACCATGCAGGAATCACGCAAGATTTGACTTTTAAGGCTAGAACTGGAGTCGCGCCAACTGATTAACTCAAAATACAGTCAAGAAAGTAGCTCTGAAGCCGAGAAACGGCATCGACCATAAGCACTACTGTGCAATTACGTACAATTTTCAAATTTCTTGTACTTGCTAACTTTGCGACCTCGGGCAGCTATGTTACCATGGAGGAATCACACAACATTTGACTTTTAAGGCTAGAACTGGAATCGCGCCAACTGCTTAACTCAAAATACAGTCAAGAAAGTAGCTCTGAAGCCGAGAAACGGCATCGACCATAAGCGCTACTGTGCAATTACGTACAATTTTCAAATTTCTTGTACTTGCTAACTTTGCGACCTCGGGCAGCTATGTTGCCATGGAGGAATCACACAACATTTGACTTTATAGGCTAGAACTGAAGTCGCGCCAACTGTTTAACTCAAAATACAGTCAAGAAAGTAGCTCTGAAGCCGAGAAACGGCATCGACCATAAGCACTACTGTGCAATTACGTACAATTTTCAAATTTCTTGTACTTGCTAACTTTGCGACCTCGGGCAGCTATGCTACCATGGAGGAATCACACAACATTTGACTTTATAGGCTAGAACTGAAGTCGCGCCAACTGCTTAACTCAAAATACAGTCAAGAAAGTAGCTCTGAAGCCGAGAAACGGCATCGACCATAAGCACTACTGTGCAATTACGTACAATTTTCAACTTTCTTGTACTTGCTAACTTTGCGACCTCGGGCAGCTATGTTACCATGGAGGAATCACACAACATTTGACTTTTAAGGCTAGAACTGGAGTCGCGCCAACTGCTTAACTCAAAATACAGTCAAGAAAGTAGCTCTGAAGCCGAGAAACGGCATCGACCATAAGCACTACTGTGCAATTACGTACAATTTTCAAATTTCTTGTACTTGCTAACTTTGCGACCTCGGGCAGCTATGTTACCATGGAGGAATCACACAAGATTTGACTTTATAGGCTAGAACTGAAGTCGCGCCAACTGCTTAACTCAAAATACAGTCAAGAAAGTAGCTCTGAAGCCGAGAAACGGAATCGACCATAAGCACTACCGTGAAATTACGTACAATTTTCAAATTTCTTGTACTTGCTAACTTTGCGACCTCGGGCAGCTATGTTACCATCGAGGAATCACACAAGATTTGACTTTATAGGCTAGAACTGAAGTCGCGCCAACTGCTTAACTCAAAATACAGTCAAGAAAGTAGCTCTGAAGCCGAGAAACGGCATCGACCATAAGCACTACTGTGCAATTACGTACAATTTTCAAATTTCTTGTACTTGCTAACTTTGCGACCTCGGGCAGCTATGATACCATGGAGGAATCACGCAAGATTTGACTTTTAAGGCTAGAACTGGAGTCGCGCCAACTGCTTAACTAAAAATACAGTCAAGAAAGTAGCTCTGAAGCCGAGAAACGGCATCGACCATAAGCACTACTGTGCAATTACGTACAATTTTCAAATTTCTTGTACTTGCTAACTTTGCGACCTCGGGCAGCTATGTTACCATGGAGGAATCACACAAGATTTGACTTTTAAGGCTAGAACTGGAGTCGCGCCAACTGCTTAACTCAAAATACAGTCAAGAAAGTAGCTCTGAAGCCGAGAAACGGAATCGACCATAAGCACTACCGTGAAATTACGTACAATTTTCAAATTTCTTGTACTTGCTAACTTTGCGACCTCGGGCAGCTATGTTACCATCGAGGAATCACACAAGATTTGACTTTATAGGCTAGAACTGAAGTCGCGCCAACTGCTTAACTCAAAATACAGTCAAGAAAGTAGCTCTGAAGCCGAGAAACGGCATCGACCATAAGCACTACTGTGCAATTACGTACAATTTTCAAATTTCTTGTACTTGCTAACTTTGCGACCTCTGGCAGCTATGTTACCATGGAGGAATCACACAACATTTGACTTTTAAGGCTAGAACTGGAGTCGCGCCAACTGCTTAACTCAAAATACAGGCAAGAAATTAGCTCTGAAGCCGAGAAACGGCATCGACCATAAGCACTACTGTGCAATTACGTACAATTTTCAAATTTCTTGTACTTGCAAACTTTGCGACCTCGGGCAGCTATGTTACCATGGAGGAATCACGCAAGATTTGACTTTTAAGGCTAGAACTGGAGACGCGCCAACTGCCTAACCCAAAATACAGTCAAGAAAGTGGCTCTGAAGCCGAGAAACGGCATCGACCATAAGCACTACTGTGCAATTACGTACAATTTTCAAATTTCTTGTACTTGCTAACTTTGCGACCTCGGGCAGCTATGTTACCATGCAGGAATCACGCAAGATTTGACTTTTAAGGCTAGAACTGGAGTCGCGCCAACTGATTAACTCAAAATACAGTCAAGAAAGTAGCTCTGAAGCCGAGAAACGGCATCGACCATAAGCACTACTGTGCAATTACGTACAATTTTCAAATTTCTTGTACTTGCTAACTTTGCGACCTCGGGCAGCTATGTTACCATGGAGGAATCACACAACATTTGACTTTTAAGGCTAGAACTGGAGTCGCGCCAACTGCTTAACTCAAAATACAGGCAAGAAATTAGCTCTGAAGCCGAGAAACGGCATCGACCATAAGCACTACTGTGCAATTACGTACAATTTTCAAATTTCTTGTACTTGCTAACTTTGCGACCTCGGGCAGCTATGTTACCATGGAGGAATCACACAACATTTGACTTTTAAGGCTAGAACTGGAGTCGCGCCAACTGCTTAACTCAAAATACAGTCAAGAAAGTAGCTCTGAAGCCGAGAAACGGCATCGACCATAAGCGCTACTGTGCAATTACGTACAATTTTCAAATTTCTTGTACTTGCTAACTTTGCGACCTCGGGCAGCTATGTTACCATGGAGGAATCACACAACATTTGACTTTTAAGGCTAGAACTGGAGTCGCGCCAACTGCTTAACTCAAAATACAGTCAAGAAAGTAGCTCTGAAGCCGAGAAACGGCATCGACCATAAGCACTACTGTGCAATTACGTACAATTTTCAAATTTCTTGTACTTGCTAACTTTGCGACCTCGGGCAGCTATGTTACCATGGAGGAATCACACAACAGTTGACTTTTAAGGCTAGAACTGGAGTCGCGCCAACTGTTTAACTCAAAATACAGTCAAGAAAGTAGCTCTGAAGCCGAGAAACGGCATCGACCATAAGCACTACTGTGCAATTACGTACAATTTTCAAATTTCTTGTACTTGCTAACTTTGCGACCTCGGGCAGCTATGTTACCATGGAGGAATCACACAACATTTTACTTTTAAGGCTAGAACTGGAGTCGCGCCAACTGCTTAACTAAAAATACAGTCAAGAAAGTAGCTCTGAAGCCGAGAAACGGCATCGACCATAAGCACTACTGTGCAATTACGTACAATTTTCAAATTTCTTGTACTTGCTAACTTTGCGACCTCGGGCAGCTATGTTACCATGGAGGAATCACACAAGATTTGACTTTATAGGCTAGAACTGAAGTCGCGCCAACTGCTTAACTCAAAATACAGTCAAGAAAGTAGCTCTGAAGCCGAGAAACGGCATCGACCATAAGCACTACTGTGCAATTACGTACAATTTTCAAATTTCTTGTACTTGCTAACTTTGCGACCTCGGGCAGCTATGTTACCATGGAGGAATCACACAAGATTTGACTTTATAGGCTAGAACTGAAGTCGCGCCAACTGCTTAACTAAAAATACAGTCAAGAAAGTAGCTCTGAAGCTGAGAAACGGGATCGACCATAAGCACTACTGTGCAATTACGTACAATTTTCAAATTTCTTGTACTTGCTAACTTTGCGACCTCGGGCAGCTATGTTACCATGGAGGAATCACACAGCATTTGACTTTTAAGGCTAGAACTGGAGTCGCGCCAACTGCTTAACTCAAAATACAGGCAAGAAATTAGCTCTGAAGCCGAGAAACGGCATCGACCATAAGCACTACTGTGCAATTACGTACAATTTTCAAATTTCTTGTACTTGCTAACTTTGCGACCTCGGGCAGCTATGTTACCATGGAGGAATCACACAACATTTGACTTTTAAGGCTAGAACTGGAGTCGCGCCAACTGCTTAACTCAAAATACAGTCAAGAAAGTAGCTCTGAAGCCGAGAAACGGCATCGACCATAAGCGCTACTGTGCAATTACGTACAATTTTCAAATTTCTTGTACTTGCTAACTTTGCGACCTCGGGCAGCTATGTTACCATGGAGGAATCACACAACATTTGACTTTTAAGGCTAGAACTGGAGTCGCGCCAACTGCTTAACTCAAAATACAGTCAAGAAAGTAGCTCTGAAGCCGAGAAACGGCATCGACCATAAGCACTACTGTGCAATTACGTACAATTTTCAAATTTCTTGTACTTGCTAACTTTGCGACCTCGGGCAGCTATGTTACCATGGAGGAATCACACAAGATTTGACTTTATAGGCTAGAACTGAAGTCGCGCCAACTGCTTAACTCAAAATACAGTCAAGAAAGTAGCTCTGAAGCCGAGAAACGGCATCGACCATAAGCACTACTGTGCAATTACGTACAATTTTCAAATTTCTTGTACTTGCTAACTTTGCGACCTCGGGCAGCTATGTCAACATGGAGGAATCACACAAGATTTGACTTTATAAGCTAGAACTGGAATCGCGCCAACTGCATAACTCAAAATACAGTCAAGAAAGTAGCTCTGAAGCCGAGAAACGGCATCGACCATAAGCACTACTGTGCAATTACGCACAATTTTCAAATTTCTTGTACTTGCTAACTTTGCGACCTCGGGCAGCTATGTTACCATGGAGGAATCACGCAAGATTTGACTTTTAAGGCTAGAACTGGAGTCGCGCCAACTGCTTAACTCAAAATACAGTCAAGAAAGTAGCTCTGAAACCGAGAAACGGCATCGACCATAAGCACTACTGTGCAATTACGTACAATTTTCAAATTTCTTGTACTTGCTAACTTTGCGACCTCGGGCAGCTATGTTACCATGGAGGAATCACACAAGATTTGACTTTATAGGCTAGAACTGAAGTCGCGCCAACTGCTTAACTCAAAATACAGTCAAGAAAGTAGCTCTGAAGCCGAGAAACGGCATCGACCATAAGCACTACTGTGCAATTACGTACAATTTTCAAATTTCTTGTACTTGCTAACTTTGCGACCTCGGGCAGCTATGTTACCATGGAGGAATCACACAACATTTGACTTTTAAGGCTAGAACTGGAGTCGCGCCAACTGCCTAACTCAAAATACAGTCAAGAAAGTAGCTCTGAAGCCGAGAAACGGCATCGACCATAAGCACTACTGTGCAATTACGTACAATTTTCAAATTTCTTGTACTTGCTAACTTTGCGACCTCGGGCAGCTATGTTACCATGGAGGAATCACACAAGATTTGACTTTATAGGCTAGAACTGAAGTCGCGCCATTTATAGGCTAGAACTGAAGTCGCGCCAACTGCTTAACTAAAAATACAGTCAAGAAAGTAGCTCTGAAGCTGAGAAACGGGATCGACCATAAGCACTACTGTGCAATTACATACAATTTTCAAATTTCTTGTACTTGCTAACTTTGCGACCTCGGGCAGCTATGTTACCATGGAGGAATCACACAACATTTGACTTTTAAGGCTAGAACTGGAGTCGCGCCAACTGCTTAACTCAAAACACAGTCAAGAAAGTAGCTCTGAAGCCGAGAAACGCCATCGACCATAAGCACTACTGTGCAATTACGTACAATTTTCAAATTTCTTGTACTTGCTAACTTTGCGACCTCGGGCAGCTATGATACCATGGAGGAATCACGCAAGATTTGACTTTTAAGGCTAGAACTGGAGTCGCGCCAACTGCTTAACTAAAAATACAGTCAAGAAAGTAGCTCTGAAGCCGAGAAACGGCATCGACCATAAGCACTACTGTGCAATTACGTACAATTTTCAAATTTCTTGTACTTGCTAACTTTGCGACCTCGGGCAGCTATGTTACCATGGAGGAATCACACAAGATTTGACTTTTAAGGCTAGAACTGGAGTCGCGCCAACTGCTTAACTCAAAATACAGTCAAGAAAGTAGCTCTGAAGCCGAGAAACGGAATCGACCATAAGCACTACCGTGAAATTACGTACAATTTTCAAATTTCTTGTACTTGCTAACTTTGCGACCTCGGGCAGCTATGTTACCATCGAGGAATCACACAAGATTTGACTTTATAGGCTAGAACTGAAGTCGCGCCAACTGCTTAACTCAAAATACAGTCAAGAAAGTAGCTCTGAAGCCGAGAAACGGCATCGACCATAAGCACTACTGTGCAATTACGTACAATTTTCAAATTTCTTGTACTTGCTAACTTTGCGACCTCGGGCAGCTATGTTACCATGGAGGAATCACACAACATTTGACTTTTAAGGCTAGAACTGGAGTCGCGCCAACTGCTTAACTCAAAATACAGGCAAGAAATTAGCTCTGAAGCCGAGAAACGGCATCGACCATAAGCACTACTGTGCAATTACGTACAATTTTCAAATTTCTTGTACTTGCTAACTTTGCGACCTCGGGCAGCTATGTTACCATGGAGGAATCACGCAAGATTTGACTTTTAAGGCTAGAACTGGAGACGCGCCAACTGCCTAACCCAAAATACAGTCAAGAAAGTGGCTCTGAAGCCGAGAAACGGCATCGACCATAAGCGCTACTGTGCAATTACGTACAATTTTCAAATTTCTTGTACTTGCTAACTTTGCGACCTCGGGCAGCTATGTTACCATGCAGGAATCACGCAAGATTTGACTTTTAAGGCTAGAACTGGAGTCGCGCCAACTGATTAACTCAAAATACAGTCAAGAAAGTAGCTCTGAAGCCGAGAAACGGCATCGACCATAAGCACTACTGTGCAATTACGTACAATTTTCAAATTTCTTGTACTTGCTAACTTTGCGACCTCGGGCAGCTATGTTACCATGGAGGAATCACACAACATTTGACTTTTAAGGCTAGAACTGGAGTCGCGCCAACTGCTTAACTCAAAATACAGGCAAGAAATTAGCTCTGAAGCCGAGAAACGGCATCGACCATAAGCACTACTGTGCAATTACGTACAATTTTCAAATTTCTTGTACTTGCTAACTTTGCGACCTCGGGCAGCTATGTTACCATGGAGGAATCACACAACATTTGACTTTTAAGGCTAGAACTGGAGTCGCGCCAACTGCTTAACTCAAAATACAGTCAAGAAAGTAGCTCTGAAGCCGAGAAACGGCATCGACCATAAGCGCTACTGTGCAATTACGTACAATTTTCAAATTTCTTGTACTTGCTAACTTTGCGACCTCGGGCAGCTATGTTACCATGGAGGAATCACACAACATTTGACTTTTAAGGCTAGAACTGGAGTCGCGCCAACTGCTTAACTCAAAATACAGTCAAGAAAGTAGCTCTGAAGCCGAGAAACGGCATCGACCATAAGCACTACTGTGCAATTACGTACAATTTTCAAATTTCTTGTACTTGCTAACTTTGCGACCTCGGGCAGCTATGTTACCATGGAGGAATCACACAACAGTTGACTTTTAAGGCTAGAACTGGAGTCGCGCCAACTGTTTAACTCAAAATACAGTCAAGAAAGTAGCTCTGAAGCCGAGAAACGGCATCGACCATAAGCACTACTGTGCAATTACGTACAATTTTCAAATTTCTTGTACTTGCTAACTTTGCGACCTCGGGCAGCTATGTTACCATGGAGGAATCACACAAGATTTGACTTTATAGGCTAGAACTGAAGTCGCGCCAACTGCTTAACTCAAAATACAGTCAAGAAAGTAGCTCTGAAGCCGAGAAACGGCATCGACCATAAGCACTACTGTGCAATTACGTACAATTTTCAAATTTCTTGTACTTGCTAACTTTGCGACCTCGGGCAGCTATGTTACCATGGAGGAATCACACAAGATTTGACTTTATAGGCTAGAACTGAAGTCGCGCCAACTGCTTAACTAAAAATACAGTCAAGAAAGTAGCTCTGAAGCTGAGAAACGGGATCGACCATAAGCACTACTGTGCAATTACGTACAATTTTCAAATTTCTTGTACTTGCTAACTTTGCGACCTCGGGCAGCTATGTTACCATGGAGGAATCACACAGCATTTGACTTTTAAGGCTAGAACTGGAGTCGCGCCAACTGCTTAACTCAAAATACAGGCAAGAAATTAGCTCTGAAGCCGAGAAACGGCATCGACCATAAGCACTACTGTGCAATTACGTACAATTTTCAAATTTCTTGTACTTGCTAACTTTGCGACCTCGGGCAGCTATGTTACCATGGAGGAATCACACAACATTTGACTTTTAAGGCTAGAACTGGAGTCGCGCCAACTGCTTAACTCAAAATACAGTCAAGAAAGTAGCTCTGAAGCCGAGAAACGGCATCGACCATAAGCGCTACTGTGCAATTACGTACAATTTTCAAATTTCTTGTACTTGCTAACTTTGCGACCTCGGGCAGCTATGTTACCATGGAGGAATCACACAACATTTGACTTTTAAGGCTAGAACTGGAGTCGCGCCAACTGCTTAACTCAAAATACAGTCAAGAAAGTAGCTCTGAAGCCGAGAAACGGCATCGACCATAAGCACTACTGTGCAATTACGTACAATTTTCAAATTTCTTGTACTTGCTAACTTTGCGACCTCGGGCAGCTATGTTACCATGGAGGAATCACACAAGATTTGACTTTATAGGCTAGAACTGAAGTCGCGCCAACTGCTTAACTCAAAATACAGTCAAGAAAGTAGCTCTGAAGCCGAGAAACGGCATCGACCATAAGCACTACTGTGCAATTACGTACAATTTTCAAATTTCTTGTACTTGCTAACTTTGCGACCTCGGGCAGCTATGTCAACATGGAGGAATCACACAAGATTTGACTTTATAAGC